>CM029665.1:35088119-36557416 GCA_017311315.1 Dendrocalamus latiflorus | reverse complement strand
GCCTACTGGCTTAGGTGGGGGCCACCCCTACAACACACAGGATATTTCCCTGGTCTTGGTAAGTCCTGTGTGTGCCTTTCTCGCTATATAGGGCTGGAGTCCTGCTGCTAACTTGACAATCCTCAGATTTTACTCGTTACCCAACCCTGCTTACCCTATTATTTCAAAGTTGTGAGGCAATCGTACTGACGATGTTTAGTTTCTCAATAGAGTTTTACATGTGCCATCTAGAAATTAATTAAAAGATAGATATTGAAGGCCTGCTGTCAGGGGAATTGTCAATATAATTGCATTGCCAGAAAATAAGAGTGGACCAACTGCGCATGAACAACTTCAGGTAATTTGTGCAACCGCACAACCTGAGGGATATCATCTTGAGGGGAAGAAACTAGCACGCATATACTTCAGGAATGAAATGGAAATCCCAGTTTTATCGGATGTCTCCGAAGAAACTACACTTTCTTTCTTAAGTACTATGGCAGAGCTCTCCTTGTTCTTTCAAAATGGGAAATTCCAGAATTGGAGAAGATAGATAGGTTCTGCAACTTGGTTGTAACACCCCAACCCATTTCCTGAGCCCGGAATGCTACCACCACTCTAAACTATACAATTTATCCAGTATTAAGCAGAAAGGCATAAACCATATAATATGAAGTAGTTCTAATACGACACAATTTTACCGCTAACTATCAAAATCCGACATTAAAGTCTTATCATGATATCTAGAGGTGATATATGAATTAGTGTTGTATGTAGGAATATATGTGTGTTACTCTCACTTCACTATACACCTGAAAAACAATAAAGTAAGAGTGAGTCCGAAGACTCAGTAAGTACATAATAAATTAGTGGCAACAACATAACAATTCAACAAACCTCATATCTGGGAGCTGTAAGACACAACCTCTGTAACTACCAGAAAAACACATATATGTAAGCTGTAACCCTAATCTTTGCACCTATATCATGGTTCCCTATTTCCTTCATGCAGTGCAATGCATTGTGATGCAAAATGCTGCAATGCAATGCGATGCATCTGTAACTGTAGCTTATACCGGTATAATGGAGTGTTCACCTGTCGATGGACCCCTAAGCCCGTCCTCTTTCATGTGGGGTTCCGTGGAGTGCCTATCGAAGTAGAACTTTATCTTCCCATCGTCGTGGGATGCCTACCCGAGGTAGGTCATGTGTATGAGTGTAATGCATAATGCAACACATTATAATCATGAACATCCAACTTTATTCAAATTCCACACCTGTGAAATACCTGCCGAAGTAGGTCTCTTGTATGGGTGTGCTGCACGACAATACTCTTTCAACATTATAAGCAACCATAAGCAACTCTCATCACCACACAATCAACAGGCAAGCAGGAATATCATTTCACAAAATACTATAAATTTAGCATCGAAGAACAAATACTAAGCATTCATTATAATCCACTATTCTATCATGCACTTGCCTATTAACCTGGCGGACGATGCATGAACGGCACCAAACCCGAACCACCACTAATACAAGCATCATCCAACTTCAATACATTATAGTGATACACACGCTCATACGGACGGCGTCGATACTATGCGCAAAATGAACTGTAAATTTAAAGATTCATCATCCTTACTCGTGGATCAAAGTCTATGCGCTTGAACTCTTTATCTTTGCTCACTATCAGACCAGAAAAGCAAACCATCTAATCTTTCTTTTCACTGATCCCTTTCTCTCTTCAATTCATACTAATTAGCCTTACATTAATTTATCATCTACTTCTAGCACACACGCATGGCCTGCACGGCCAACACACGCGTGCACTACACCACATACTACTAGTCTGTACTCGCACTCGGCCACAAGACCACCGCACTAAACACAACATCACCTTCACCATCTAAACATCTATACATTCATACCAATTATTCACTCTCTTCACTAATGACAAACATTAACAATTGCTTACTCAAATCAATCACTATCTAGCCCGGCATGCACCAATCCTAATAATTGGTATTTTTAACTTTTACACGAATTGATGAACAAATAGGGAAGAAGGTTTTTGAGGCGTTACCCTAGCCCTGAATGACTAAATCGGAGTACCACCTTCCTTTCCTTGGTCGGATTTGGAAGATCAGGCGTTGGATCGGACTTCCCCCCTTTTCCTCTTTTCTTCTTTTCTTCTCTTCCCTTCTTTTCTTTCTTCCCTTCACGGCCAGCCTACTTCTCTTTTTCTTCTCTCCAACCAGCTCTCTTCTCACTGTCGAATCCCTGCTCCTCTTCTTTCGCTTCCTCTCTTCCTTCCCTCACTCTCGACCGGCCGTCTCCTCCTCTCACAGACACCCCCACACCCTCCCTCCCCTCTCCACTTGGTCGATGGGAGGAAGGCCGACGCTGTCGGCCATGGCGACGAGGGAGCATGGCACAAGGGGCGACAGCAGGGCTGCAAGGTGGAGCGACGGTGGCGGCTGTGCGTGGATGCACGAAGCGATGTTGGCAGCCAGGCGACGGCTGGTGGCACGTGGCTGAGATGGGGCATGACGACAAAGCTACAAGGCGGAGAGGCAGCGGCGGCCCGTAGGGATGCACACGGATAGCAGCAGTGGGCGGCTGTTAGATCGAGGGCGACTAGAGGGGATGAATAGGTGGTCAAAAAATTCTTTTCTAATTAATTATCAATTTTTATTTAGCTAAACGAAGTATAAGATCTGGAAGCTTAACTCAAAATGGTTTAGCACAAATATCGCCTAAATTAATTATGATCACTTAAGTGCACCAACTCTCAAAGGTTTATGTCAAGGTTTGCAACTCTACAAAGACAAGCAATTAATTTAATTCTATGAATTTAAATTGAGCATACAAAAACAAACCATAATTGACACAGTTAGTTTTACCGTGATGTTCAGAGACTTGCCGGTCTCCCCTAATCCACGTTGAGGTTAGCGCAAACGAATTGGAGCGGCCCTATGTATTAAGCCAAAATACCTCAATCCACTAGTGGTACCTCTTTCTCATTCCGGGTAGGTGAGCTCCAACCTTCACAATTTTGTTAGGTCTTCTCATAACCTTTTTTGAGAAGATCACCATGCACGACGCCTCCAACGCCGTCTAGGAGTTCGCAAATTCCAGGAGTAATAAGTAAAGCCCCTCGCTTGACCCTCACCATGTACAACAAATGCACAAGCTCGAGTGGATACACAATTCACCTCTAGATGCAACACATACAATCTAGAGCCTTCCTCCTTGCTCACAAGGTGCAACACAAACACAATTAAGAGGAGGACCTTACACTAGCTCAAAGGAGTGAAATGGAGTGCCAAAAGTTATACTCCAACCGGCCATAAGGGGGTATATATACCCCACACCTCGAAACTAGCCGTTGGGACAGAAAAATGGATTTCTGGAAGTACCACAGGCAAACGACCGGTATTTCCACACCCCTCAGCAACTAGGACTGTGCAATCGGTTTTTTCAGTTTAATCGGTTCAGTATATACGGTATATACGGTGTTTTTAGTTCGATAATATACGGTATTTTTAGAAGTACAGTTCGGTATCAGTAAATCCTAATTTATTTCGGCGCGGTATCGGTAAATACCATATTTACCAAAGTTGATGCGAATTGCAAACGATATAGCGACTAGTGAGATGAAGCACCAAAGCCAAAGCGCAACTGCTAAAAAAAGAAAGAAAGAACCATCAGGCAATTGCACTCATGGGCCCTTTATTTCTTTGACAACCCGCCGCAGCACATATCGATTGCACTCATGGGCTGTCGGCCGTAAGGGTGGGCGGCGGGTTGCATAGCATTTACCCTCCACGCCCCCACTCTTTGCCCAACCACGCTTTTCTTCTCCAATCTGATTCGTGTGGGCTACTCTTGGCTTTATCTCACAGGCCATTGGATCACACGTTACTCTGGGTATTTTCGGTATTTTCGATTTTTAGCCGGTTTTTCCCGAAAAACCGAATGCCAAAAAACCCAAAATTTGAAAACCAAACCGAATACCAAAAACCGGTCAAACGAGTTGCCTGGTTCGGTTGAAAAATGCATAGCCCTATCAGCAACGGTTAGAAAACTAGCCGTTGCAGGCAAATCCGGTAATTCCGTTGTGCAAAGTCTGGTACTACCGATCATCATAACACTATAGCACTCATGCAGAACTATTGATTTCCTTAGGGATGAGAAGACTCCACACAGGTGTCTCTCTGGAAAAAAATGTACCGCTACACAAGCTGGATGTTCCGTAAATCAGAAGTACCATTCACACAAAATTGGTAGTACTGCACGCTTATCAGACCATTCACATAGAGCCGATCGGACCACTCACACAGAGTTAGTCAAAAGTACTGATCGTCGACTACTCTGGTCCCTGACCATATCGGATGGTTCGACCACTCAGGTCTCCGACCACGTTGTCCGGTTTGACCACACAGGTCTCCGATTATGCTGGTCTCCAACCACGCTGGTCTTCGACCACGTTGTCTGGATCGACCACACAGGTCTCTGACTACGCTGGTCTCTGACCACATTGGTTTCGACCACTCAGGTCTCGACCATGTAGACCATGTCAATTTTTGGCCATGTCACTCTTCAATCACACAGATCTTGGACCACCACTTCGATCTTTGACCACGTTGTATCAATCACGTTAGTTCGACCACGTCGATTACAACCACACAGGTCTCGACCATGTCGGTTCGACCACGCTGGTCTTCGATCACATAGATCTTGACCATGTTGGTTCTGATTGTCTTGGTTCGACCATGTTGGTCTTCAATCACACAGATCTTTACCACGTCGGATCCGACCATCTTGGTTCAACCACGCTGATCTTCGATCATACAGATCTTGACCATGTCAGTTTCGATCACACTGGTTTTGGTCACACAGATCTTGACCACATTGGTTTCAACCACTTCAATCTTAGACCACGTCGATCTTTGACCACACAGGTCATCAACCATGTCAATCTTCGACGTCGTTGGTTCAACTACGTCGGCTTCGACCATACTGGTTCCCGATCACATTGATCTTCGACCACACAAGTCTTCGACCACATTGGTTTAACCACAATGGTTCTAGACCACATAGGTCTTCCGACCACCAACAGACATGGTAGTTCTGTGATTACAGCGTCGGTAGTTCTGACTAACGGTAGTACCACAGAATATACTGCAGTAGTTCCAATTTCCCTGAGAAGTGCATATACTTTAATAGATTTTGCAAAACACATTTGCAAACTACAGTATCATGCACACAAGGATTATCCATGATTCTCAACAAATTACAAAACACATTGCACACTTTTAGAATCATGACACAAAGATTATATATGAGTTTCAATCATTTGTAAAATATATTTGTAAATATAAGTCTCATACTACAAAGAATGGAAACATGAACTTCAAACATTTACAAAACACATTCGCAATGTATAATCCCATGTTACAAGGATTTAACATATGAGATTCAACTATTTGCAAAGCACATTTGCAAATACAAGCCTCATGCCAAGGAAAGCTAGTGCAAGTGAGGGTGAGCTATCAACACATGGTAAGACTTAAGCTACTAGACATGACCTCTCTTAATAGTACGGTAACCTATACTAGCAGTTCGGTTTTTCAACCAAACACTAAGACCAATAAAGACTAGAAATACATCCTTAACCCTAGCTAGCCATTCCTTTGCCTTACGTATCCCCTTGAAGCTTGATGACTCACATCTACACTTCAAGTCCAGGTCATTGACTTGACATGCATCAATACATGATGCATCCTTTATTTGACCTCCATCAATATATGATGGGTCTTTACTTGACTTGATGATCAACACATGATCATCTCATCTTGAGTATGCATCAACTCATGATGCATCTTCTTCTTGACTTGATGATGTTGGTTCACAAAATAATTACTATCAATTACCAAACTTCACCATTAACATATAATGGAGGGATTAGATTCTATAATCTTCTCTTTTTGGTAACTCATAACAATATCAACAAATAATGACATAGAAATTGAATTGCGAGTATACAATATGTACACAACAATTGTATACTCTAGAACAAGCTTTTAAAGCAAAGCTTACTCATCCGGTTGTCATTAATCATCTAACCATCAACACATAATGGAGGAACTAGATGATAACCCGATTATGAGTATATATGAATTACACAAGCTATATATATACTCAAGAGATATATTTCAAAGTAAATATCCTTAATATGTGGAAATAGAACATATATTAATACTAATGACACCACAAAACATAGAGTGAATTCCCCCTAAATATGTGCATACAAGAATGTATTTTGAAAGCATATACATATATTCAAGTTTGACTTATTTAGTGAAGTCCATTCTATATTTAGGATCCGAGGAATGTAATAAGCTAAAAATGTGATATTGAATGTATACCTCTTATGTTTTTCACCTTGTCATCTAAATGATACTAAGCAATATCATAATCAATAAACATATTAGTCTCATAATTATATTTGTCATTATCACCAAAACCAACTTAATGGTGCTTGAACTTACAGCAGCCGGCAGAGCGAGGCGACGCTGGTGGTTAGGCGACGACGAACACCGCACGGAGGTGGTGCACGTACAACAGCAAGAGCAGAGGGGTGAGGTAGAGTCAGCACGGGGGAGGAGTGAATCAACTTTGCCTCCTCCTCTTGGCTACTTATAAGAGGAGTTGGTGTGGGCTAGGCTGGGCCGAAGCCAGCCCAACTCCCTCAACAATGGTATTACATTCTACCCCCTTAACAGAATTTGACCCCGAATTCTGGCGCTCGATAATCTACATGGTAAAACAAAATGAAACGAACTGAAGGAAAAAATAGCTCTAACTCGAACCCGTAGAGAATAACTTCATGTACTTCTCGCACATGCAAGACTCCAATTCTAAAGTTACCTGGTGCTTGATCTGATACGACCAACACACCTAAGCAACCTTTAGCATCTCATGTCTCAGCATAAGAAAATTCCCAATCCACTAAGAAAATCACTCTCACTACTTACACAAAAGAGACCATGCTACTTTTGTTTACAACAAAGAGAACTCTCCTCTTTTACAAGAGAAGTATCACCGAACATTCATAAAATCCGATGATGGGATCAACCCACTCATCCACAAACAACTCTTCTCCCAAAATAGTTGGGAATTCATTTCCCCCACAAAACATCACTTCATGACAACAAATGTTCTCAAGAGAGAGAAAAATGGACAGGAAATCATTCCTCATCCTAACAAACAACTCTATGTCACATATATCATGCGGAAAGTTTCCATTCCCAATTTAGCCTTTCTTTTCAAAAAAAGAAGTATATTCTCTTTGATGATCAGATAACGCCTTAACAAAAACAATATAAATCACATAAAAAATGCGAAAACCCCCCAATTTCCCATTTAAATCCACTTTTCTGCAAAGTGGATCTGAACGAATTCCCAAATCAATGGAACCCAAAATAATCCTTTAAACATCGATCGATCAACTCGGTTGATAACACAAAAGATATCTTACTTTGTGGCCCTTAAGAATCAGCATTGATCACGCATCCATGTGACTAAACATACAAATATAGTTCCCACTAACTCTCTTAGCAAGAATCATAGAATCCCATTGTCCAACATATCGAAACATTCCAAAAGCTCATTAGGTTACCATATGACGATTCACTCTTCTATGAGCTACTAAGCCAATTCAATCCTAGGGTGGTGTCACATGATGTTGGAGAAGTTTTAGTACACGACTCGTAAAGCACCCAAGCAATACCCCCTTCACCAACGACACATCGTCGATAGGTAACCTCACATGCCCCATAAAATTCGTATTGGATCCTATCACTTTAATCCCTCCAATACCCTTATCTCTAGGGTTTCAGTTCACACTCTACTAGCACCGTGGCGAACTCCATGTAACATCCCAATTAGGGAGCTAGTGTAATTGCAAAAATTTCAAAATCTTTTAATCGTTTCTCTAGTGTATCTCAAAAATCTTTGATGTTATTCGAATTGCTCAAGTTGGTTTTTCTTGCCAAAAGCCCAATTGATAAAAATCAAAACCTTGGAATCAAGATATCAAAATTTAAAAATTTAGAAGATCCTAATTTACCCGGGAGTCTTAATTTCAATTTTAAATTGAAATTCGGATCTTCGAAACCAAGGATAGAAATTTGAACCCAAGATGAAATCCTTCCCTCCAACTTGCATATTTGGAATTTCAAAATTCTAAGAATTTAAAAGAATCATTTCTCCGAAACTCGCCAAGCTTAAAAGCAAATTGTTGCACCTAAAATTTGAACCCGGTTTTTAAATTTAAAATCTACTTACAAATTCAAGTGCTGAAATACAAAAACTCAGAAAATTTTAAAGTTAATAGAAGTCTCTTTTGGGCCCAGCCCATTTTCCCTCTCGGCCCAGCCGGCCTATCTTTTTTTTTCCCCCGACCTGCTTTTCTTTCTCCCGGTTCGACCGGCCTGCCTCCCGTTTCTTTTCGGCCGCTGGCCCAGGCGCCTCCTTCCCCGTTTCTTCTTCCTCCTCCTCCCCCGTTTCTTCCTCCTCCGCCCGCCGTCCTTGACGCCCGTCGGCCCAACCCGCGCCGCTTCCTCCCGCCGGCCCAGCCCGTGCCTAGCCGCTTCCGTACGCCCTACCACCGGCCTACTCCCCGCGCCATTCCCCTACGCACGCACCGCGCCATGCTGAAGTACGCAGCTGCGCCATGCCGCCGGACGAGCAGCGCCATGCCGCCAGTACCCCGCCCATGCCTGGCACTGCTTCGCTGCGCCGTCTCTCCCTGGCTATAAAAGGACCCTGGACTCACCTCCTCCCCATTGCCCGCTTCCCCTTCCTTTCCCCTTTACCCGAGCCTGCGCCGGCCACCGCCACCTCACGCCGATTCCGCCGCTCCAGCCACCCCCTCCACCAATCGCCCGCGTCACGGCGCGCCCCCTGACGCCTACTGCTTTCCCTCGCCGTTAATCGGAGTGCCTTCGCCCGAGCACGCCGCGCCCGCTCCTCCTCCGTCTCCGGCCGGCCGCCACCATTTCCGCCGCCGCCTCCTCGTCGATCGGTCCCCGGCCAATTCGTCGCGGTGGGAGCATCTCCCTGGTGCCCCGAGGCCTCCCCCGCCGTCGGCCGAAGCCCTCCGTCGCCCGAGCTATCTGGCCACGGTAGCCTCCCCGTGCTGCCGCCTGCGCTCGCCGCCGGCCTACCTCAGCTTCCCTCCGTCCACCTCGACTACCCCGGTGAGTTCCCTATACCTCACTCGTGCCTACGCGCACCCATTCTCCCTCCTTCCCCCATCCGGCCGCCGGCGCCCCTTTTTCCCCCTCACCACCGGTCGCCAGTGCCGCCGCCAGCCTGCCGGGGCGCCGCCTCAGCCGAAGCCCGGCCACCGTGAGCTTCCTCGTCACCTGGGCTTTCCATTTCACCAGTCACCGGGGCCTTCCCGGTCGCCCTTCGCCGGCGCCACCGCCCCCTTCCCCCTGGCCGTAGCCACCTCCCCTGTTTCGTTGGGACGCCTTTGCTCTGTGCTGCTTCCCAACCGAAGACAGGCCCTCATTTCTGTTGTTCCCCTCTGGTATGACAGGTGGGCCCAATCAAGTGGCTAAGTTCTTAAGCAAGAGGTGCCTAGTGATCTGTGACCCCCTTTTTGCTAAATGCTAAAATCTTGTGTAAGAAATGTTAATGCATGTATTCTAATAAAATAAAATTATGGTCTAATAATGAGAATAAGAATAAGGACTTATTTATGAAGGCATAATAAAAAGATTTATACAATTAAATTAACAACTTCACATTTGTAAATTTATACCAATCAAGATTTATAATCTAATCCTCATGTACGAGAGTAATCAAGCTAAATCTATGCCATAAAACTATTCTACTATTATCAGGGAATTTACAAGAAGTTAATACACTAATAACAATATGGTTAAATGATTTAGTAATGAAACTTGATAAAAGATTCGTACCCATGTAATCTTGCCCAAGTCTACGACAACTAAATAAATCAATTCAGCAAGATTGTGTCACATGAAATATTAACCATGAATTACTCATCTCAAAAGTGCATAAGAATATTTGTAGTAAAGACTTTAACATTATCTTGAATACTGAGAATTAAGATGACAAATAAAATATAATTAAGAATTCTGGAATACGAAAGAGCAATCCTTCATCTTTGTCTCACATCCAAATCTCCGATCATTATCTCAGGATTTAAATTCGATAGTCGGGAATAATTGATAATAGAAGAACTAGCTTTACTAAGAACATCCCTAAAAAGTCATAGCATCTCTTTTTAGTAAAACATAACCGTTGGCCATTTCTAACAATTTGGTTGAGCAAGAAAAAAGATTAACTTTACTCATTTACTTAAGTCGCTAACATAAAGATTTATTAAGTTGGCTACGGCAATCTCAAATAAGTATTGCCACATGAAATATCAAAGTTACATTGCATATTTAACTATACTCACCTTACGTATCCGTATTCTAAAATCATAAAATCATGTTTCTCTACACTACCCTCGATACTCTCTTTTATCTGTCCATAAGCCTTGCCTGGCTCATGGAACTTTCTTGATAAATAGGAATCGATGCATTCGAGCCTAGCCATTCCCCCAAATCGGCTAGTTTGGCCACTACCTTTTTCCAGAATGAATAAATGCCTGAAGTTACTTAATCATTCTGATCCTCGTTATCCTAAAATTTTCCCTCACGGTAAAGCTATTCAGACAATTCATTCTCTTACTCAAATCCAGCTACCGTTGTGTCTATAGTCCACTAATCCGAATCATCCTTCTATTCTCAAATCATGACAAATGTATAATTTAAATTAAATTGGGCATTTAAAGTGTTTGGATTTATTTGGTCTTTCTTTTCTTTGCCGCGTATTAGAATCTGAAGGCTCAACGAGGCGACAGATTTGAACAAGATCAAGACTCGGGTAAAAGCGACGACTGGGAAGTTAAGATCGCTGACTGAGCAGGCTTTGACCTAGGTCAATCAAGGCCATGATACTCCAAGCAAGGCAAGTCATCACTTTGATCATATTGATCCCATCGTTATTGCAAAACTATGTTCTTTAAAGCTATCAACTTGCATGCTTAATTTGTTATACAAATATATGTTGAAGCTTAAGGTAGCTACATGCCCACTTGATGTTGTATTAAAATTATTATGCCATCCTTTGATACTTGAATCACCTGATCCTTGTCACCATAGATATTCATGATAACTTTACTAGCTTTAAGTCATATTAAATGCCATGCTAGTCTTGTCAAGTCCAGGGCGCTAGTTGTCCTGATCATCAATCTTCAAAACATAAGAATTTGTTTTGGGACAGTCATGGGATGTACGTGGCTGAATATTTTGCTACAACTGTTTTATGCTTCTCAAAACCCTAAAAATCTGCTATACCTGTCTGGGCGGGTGGTAAGAGTGGTGGGTGTGGAAGTAGCACATTGGATTGTGGAATGAACCGCCCGGACGGATTAAGGACTTAATCCTGTGATGACTTCTTCGTGTAAAACAGTACAGCCACAAGTCTGCAAAGTGCAACTTGGCTAAGTAAATCTATCGGACCCCCGGAACTCATCTCATTGGTAGGGGAAAGGAGGATGCTATAAGGGCAAGAGAAGGCCTAAAGGGACACCAAGTGCAGGGTGAAGTTTTCCAGCCGTGCTAGCGTTGTGGAGAGTTGCAGTCCGAATGCGCTAGTTTCCGTGGTTACATCCCGTGCAAAGTATGGGACCCACCGCAAGTGGAGAAGCCCATAACATGAGATGACAAAAAGGGGCTCGATATTTTGAACAGCTATTGTGATGATCTACTCAACCGCATGACTAAGGAATCGTGTGGAGCAACGAGCTGATCGTCTCTTGTGGTGAAAGTGTACAACTCTGCAGAGTGAAAACTATTCGAATAGCCGTGCCCACGGTCAAGGGCGGACATGGGGTTCTCCTCGAGTTAGTTCTATTTCCAAAAATATTTGTGGGTGGAATAAAAACCTATCAGAGAGATGTACTCTGATTTGGAACTTTTCCTGGAGAGATGTACTCCAGCGGCGAAAACTAGCATTGGTGGAGGTAGCCATGCACTCTAAAAGGTGGATGTAACCTACACTACAATTATAATCGCATTCTCACTATCAATTTAGTAAAAACATGTTTCAGTTAAAATTGCTACGTCTCAGGAGATTTTCTTACTTACTGTAACTCCAAAACAATGCTTTTAGCAAATAAAAGAAACTCAAGCCCCCTTGATAGCTTGCATCTATTATTACTGCATCCTGTGTGGTGGCTTGCTGAGTATCATCGTACTCATTCTTGCTTAATTGCTACATTCAGTTAGAAAGAACAGAATTGTCAAGCCCTGCGACGCTAAAAAGGGGTCGACAGAGCTGGAAGACGAAGAGGCCATGGACTAGGTCGCGAACCCCAGTTGGCTGCCTGTGGGCAAGTCCTGCGGGTCCCACCCGTGTGAAGTTCCGCTGCTGCATTTTATCGTTTCGGCCTAATCGGCCCATGAGTAAGGATTACCGTATTATTTACGCTTCCGCATGGTATGTTTTTGATATACAGTAATGTATCTGTGAGCACTATCTACTGATCCAGGGAATAGTGCAGTGGAATCACAGAGGATCTGGGGTTTGCTAACCCGTGGTCCGACAGAGCTGGTATCAGAGCATATCGACTGTAGGTCGTAACCTTAGTTAGCATGGCCGTTAGCTTTATGATTAGAATTATTTCTTCAAAATCTAACTAGAAAATGTAAGTAGTATTACTACTCTCATCCCTCTTAGATGATTCCCTCTCATCTACTTGCTGCCCTGGCCATTTTTAGCTCCAAGGCTCTCTTATCCCGAATTCAAACTAGCGCGTGCCTAAGTTCTCTTCTGAAAAATTTCCTTGGGCCAAAATCATAAAACCTATACTGAGTTTTATTTACAAAAGTTGTTTATCCTTGGAAGATTAAATTGCCAAATTTTATTTGCAAAGCTTATTTTCAAGCTTATTTCAACTAACTTAAGCTCCCAAAGAAAGTTTTCCAAACGTTTAACCCCCTGCCAGTTTATTCCAAGGATTCGCCTTGGTTTCGCAGATATATGTGTAAATCTTGGTGGATTCATGTCAATCATAAGAGAAGATCAATGTGGTGAACTTCAAGATGAAAAATAAGCGAATCAATTTGGGTGTTTGACTCAGCTACACGGGTGAACCCACTTGGATGATTGAACTAACTTAATGGATCGATCAGTTAACATGTTGGAAGGGTTAAAATGGGTGAACCAAACTAATGATCGGATTGACTGAATGGACAGATCAGGTTAGATGATTGGATTGGTTAGAATGGGTGGACCAATTTCAATGATTAGAAGGGTTAAATAAGTCAACCCATGTAAAAAGGACTGGATTGGCTAAATAATCGGATTGGTTAAATAAATAGAGCGATATTCATGATTGAATTGATCAAAGGAGTAGACCAACTCACAAAGATCGGATTGGCTCAAATAAGTGGATCGATGGAATTTTAGAAAAGTGGGGAGTCTAATAACATTTGATGGTCTGCAGCTTTAATAAATAGCATGGCTCCCGAAGAATGTTTACACTAGTGGGGTCATGGAATATAGCTTAACTATTGGATGGATTATTGAAAATTCTGAGGAAACTAGGAAAAAGTAATAATAATCCTTGATTTATAGACTTGAGTAATAATCTTATTCTCGGTGGACGTTTATGACAATGAAATCGCTTGGAAGAAAATTTGCGGGTGGTAAGGCTGATCACTTGATAAACAGATTATGAGTATACATCAATGGTGAAAAAGGTGGGACTATACTGCAAATGATACTGGTGGATTGAAATATGGGAACCATAATATGAGTGGTACTGGTGGATTTAAAATGTAAAAGATGTGAGTAGTATTGGTGGATTTAAAATATAGAAATCCTGAAACCATGATGCAAACAAATACGAGTGTATTTAAAGGTAAAGAATTTGGAGTAATATTCAGGCAAAAAGTTGAAGGGGATTGTTGATTAATGAGCCCAAGACTGGATTTATGATTTTATGTAGGAAAGTGAGATTCATTTGAGGAATAGGTAACTCTGATTTGGTGAATGAACCTATCGATGATACCTTGGCAGTTATATGATTGTGGATCGGACCAATGATAACAGTTACTGTTTGGAGTATTAGACAATAGTCGTGCTGGGACTAATTGATAAAGGGAGCTACTTTAGATTCAATCAAGTGTACGCAAGATTAACAAGGCCTTGGATTCTAAGCCTACAAATGAAAATAGTTTGGGAGTAAATTAGTCTGTCAATATGGTGACCTGGGAGGATATTAGGAAAAAAAAGGCTCTGTTTCCAAAACGATAATAAGAAGCATGAGCTTCGTTGCCAAAGCACTTCTTAACCCTTTCCTTCTGCTACTCCTGTCTACAAAAAGGAAGCTTGGTTTTTCCTATTTTCTCTTCCTTAATTCAAAGGCTTAAGTTCGAAGACGTCGAGGATGCTCGTGAAGATTTGGTGGCCTCGCTTCAACAAACCTAGTGTTCAGAACCCTGTGCTCTCTTGTGTGTCTTCGTGCATAGACGTTGTTTGGTCAAAAGAATTTTATTTGGCCCTGTGCACTGCCTTCTTGCCCTCGGGCATTGTATTTCGTAGTCACAGGAAAAGCGTGTTTGCAAAAGCTTGGTTTTTCGGTGTGGCTTGTGTACTGCCCCAGCTTCTGGGTGTGCACTCCTTAGAATGGGTTAGAATATCTCATCCCTGTAATTTTTTTTCCGTACCCCGTGCTAATTCCCCCTCACCTTATTGCTAAAAACCTCGTCAAGTCTGCAGGCAAGAGGTAGCAGATAGCCAAGTCAAGATACTTAAAGCTCTCCAGTCGAAAGAGGCAACATATTGAAAAAGACAACGACTTGGAAGCTACGTCACTCAAAAGGATCAATATTCAAGTCCCCAACTCACTGAGAACTCACTGATCCCGTCATCATCAAACAAGCATTGGTCAAGAACACGACTAGAAGCAAGACGAAGGAACCAGTAGCTCCTACTTGCTTTAGTCCCTACCACCGCACCAAGTATTCGCTCAGACCCACTTCGCAGGGATCGATGAGAAGCAGTCATCACAACGGGAATACCAGTGGCATGACCCCAAGCAAACTTCGAAAGGATATTGTTTGCTTCTATTGCCGAGATATTGGACACTATGCTAACCAGTGCCCCCAGAAGAAGCAAGACAAAGGAGCCAAGTGCTTCAAATGTGGTGACCCAGGACATTATGCGAGAGACTGCCCTCAACAAAGGTTGAACAAGCAAGAAGAGGATATTGTAGCCATCAGCCTCGGTCTTGACAAAGGGAAGGGTGTTAGCTCCAAGTGTGCCATCCAGGAACCAACTGGACCTAACGAAGCCCCACTATCAGGTCCAGAAGAACTGCCCACTACTGCACGCGCTGAATATGGCAAGACAGGACATGACACCCAATCATGCCCTCCACTGCAGCAGGTTACATGCTCTACCTGCGGACAAACCGGACACTACAGCTACAATTGCCCAGCTCCGTATTGTCCTTACTGCAAGAAACACCATCTACCAGAAGGCTGTCTCCAGAACCTAGTGGCATGTACACGTTGTGGAGAAAAGGGACATGAGAAAAGTCAATGTACAACAAATTGCCCCAACTGTGAAGAAGACCACCCACCAGGAGAATGCCCAACGAGCAAGATCACCTGTTTTCTCTGTGAGGGACAAGACCACTGCCCCAAGGATTGCTCCATGAGCCCGTTGCTGACCAAGGCTGCCGAGATACAAAGACTGAGCCTCCAAGCTGCCACCAGATTTTTCATGACTAAAGCTGACAAGAGCAATTAGTATCGGTCACCTGTCATTTTAAGGGGGGTAGCCCGAATAAATAAGAAGTGTCAAAGCACCTTAATGTTAGGCCGTGCTACCGCTCCAGTATAAAGAGAAGTTAGCAATCAGCACTGAAGAAACGGCAAACCCTTAAAATGTCAAGCAACAAGGTGAAGCTAGCTGCAATCTATCCAGAAGAACAAGGTCTCCTATGTGGTGTCTTCTCCAAAGTGTTGATCCGCTTTTCTTTGGATGTCCTCTCTTCGGATGGCTCCAAGGAAAGGGCGTAGTGCCAAGCATTACTCTAGAACCTTTTGCTAGCCAGCTTTTTCCCACCTTGTTCCTTCTACTCCACTCGAATCTCGGGGACGAGATTCCTGTTAAGGGGGGTAGGATCTGTAACATCCCAATTAGGGAGCTAGTGTAATTGCAAAAATTTCAAAATCTTTTAATCGTTTCTCTAGTGTATCTCAAAAATCTTCGATGTTATTCGAATTGCTCAAGTTGGTTTTTCTTGCCAAAAGCCCAATTGATAAAAATCAAAACCTTGGAATCAAGATATCAAAATTTAAAAATTTAGAAGATCCTAATTTACCCGGGAGTCTTAATTTCAATTTTAAATTGAAATTCGGATCTTCGAAACCAAGGATAGAAATTTGAACCCAAGATGAAATCCTTCCCTCCAACTTGCATATTTGGAATTTCAAAATTCTAAGAATTTAAAAGAATCATTTCTCCGAAACTCGCCAAGCTTAAAAGCAAATTGTTGCACCTAAAATTTGAACCCAGTTTTTAAATTTAAAATCTACTTACAAATTCAAGTGCTGAAATACAAAAACTCAGAAAATTTTAAAGTTAATAGAAGTCTCTTTTGGGCCCAGCCCATTTTCCCTCTCGGCCCAGCCGGCCTATCTTTTTTTTTCCCCCGACCTGCTTTTCTTTCTCCCGGTTCGACCGGCCTGCCTCCCGTTTCTTTTTCGGCCGCTGGCCCAGGCGCCTCCTTCCCCGTTTCTTCTTCCTCCTCCTCCCCCGTTTCTTCCTCCTCCGCCCGCCGTCCTTGACGCCCGTCGGCCCAACCCGCGCCGCTTCCTCCCGCCGGCCCAGCCCGTGCCTAGCCGCTTCCGTACGCCCTACCACCGGCCTACTCCCCGCGCCATTCCCCTACGCACGCACCGCGCCATGCCGAAGTACGCAGCTGCGCCATGCCGCCGGACGAGCAGCGCCATGCCGCCAGTACCCCGCCCATGCCTGGCACTGCTTCGCTGCGCCGTCTCTCCCTGGCTATAAAAGGACCCTGGACTCACCTCCTCCCCATTGCCCGCTTCCCCTTCCTTTCCCCTTTACCCGAGCCTGCGCCGGCCACCGCCACCTCACGCCGATTCCGCCGCTCCAGCCGCCCCCTCCACCAATCGCCCGCGTCACGGCGCGCCCCCTGACGCCTACTGCTTTCCCTCGCCGTTAATCGGAGTGCCTTCGCCCGAGCACGCCGCGCCCGCTCCTCCTCCGTCTCCGGCCGGCCGCCACCATTTCCGCCGCCGCCTCCTCGTCGATCGGTCCCCGGCCAATTCGTCGCGGTGGGAGCATCTCCCTGGTGCCCCGAGGCCTCCCCCGCCGTCGGCCGAAGCCCTCCGTCGCCCGAGCTATCTGGCCACGGTAGCCTCCCCGTGCTGCCGCCTGCGCTCGCCGCCGGCCTACCTCAGCTTCCCTCCGTCCACCTCGACTACCCCGGTGAGTTCCCTATACCTCACTCGTGCCTACGCGCACCCATTCTCCCTCCTTCCCCCATCCGGCCGCCGGCGCCCCTTTTTCCCCCTCACCACCGGTCGCCAGTGCCGCCGCCAGCCTGCCGGGGCGCCGCCTCAGCCGAAGCCCGGCCACCGTGAGCTTCCTCGTCACCTGGGCTTTCCATTTCACCAGTCACCGGGGCCTTCCCGGTCGCCCTTCGCCGGCGCCACCGCCCCCTTCCCCCTGGCCGTAGCCACCTCCCCTGTTTCGTTGGGACGCCTTTGCTCTGTGCTGCTTCCCAACCGAAGACAGGCCCTCATTTCTGTTGTTCCCCTCTGGTATGACAGGTGGGCCCAATCAAGTGGCTAAGTTCTTAAGCAAGAGGTGCCTAGTGATCTGTGACCCCTTTTTGCTAAATGCTAAAATCTTGTGTAAGAAATGTTAATGCATGTATTCTAATAAAATAAAATTATGTCTAATAATGAGAATAAGAATAAGGACTTATTTATGAATGCATAATAAAAAGATTTATACAATTAAATTAACAACTTCACATTTGTAAATTTATACCAATCAAGATTTATAATCTAATCCTCATGTACGAGAGTAATCAAGCTAAATCTATGCCATAAACTATTCTACTATTATCAGGGAATTTACAAGAAGTTAATACACTAATAACAATATGGTTAAATGATTTAGTAATGAAACTTGATAAAAGATTCGTACCCATGTAATCTTGCCCAAGTCTACGACAACTAAATAAATCAATTCAGCAAGATTGTGTCACATGAAATATTAACCATGAATTACTCATCTCAAAAGTGCATAAGAATATTTGTAGTAAAGACTTTAACATTATCTTGAATACTGAGAATTAAGATGACAAATAAAATATAATTAAGAATTCTGGAATACGAAAGAGCAATCCTTCATCTTTGTCTCACATCCAAATCTCCGATCATTATCTCAGGATTTAAATTCGATAGTCGGGAATAATTGATAATAGAAGAACTAGCTTTACTAAGAACATCCCTAAAAAGTCATAGCATCTCTTTTTAGTAAAACATAACCGTTGGCCATTTCTAACAATTTGGTTGAGCAAGAAAAAAGATTAACTTTACTCATTTACTTAAGTCGCTAACATAAAGATTTATTAAGTTGGCTACGGCAATCTCAAATAAGTATTGCCACATGAAATATCAAAGTTACATTGCATATTTAACTATACTCACCTTACGTATCCGTATTCTAAAATCATAAAATCATGTTTCTCTACACTACCCTCGATACTCTCTTTTATCTGTCCATAAGCCTTGCCTGGCTCATGGAACTTTCTTGATAAATAGGAATCGATGCATTCGAGCCTAGCCATTCCCCCAAATCGGCTAGTTTGGCCACTACCTTTTTCCAGAATGAATAAATGCCTGAAGTTACTTAATCATTCTGATCCTCGTTATCCTAAAATTTTCCCTCACGGTAAAGCTATTCAGACAATTCATTCTCTTACTCAAATCCAGCTACCGTTGTGTCTATAGTCCACTAATCCGAATCATCCTTCTATTCTCAAATCATGACAAATGTATAATTTAAATTAAATTGGGCATTTAAAGTGTTTGGATTTATTTGGTCTTTCTTTTCTTTGCCGCGTATTAGAATCTGAAGGCTCAACGAGGCGACAGATTTGAACAAGATCAAGACTCGGGTAAAAGCGACGACTGGGAAGTTAAGATCGCTGACTGAGCAGGCTTTGACCTAGGTCAATCAAGGCCATGATACTCCAAGCAAGGCAAGTCATCACTTTGATCATATTGATCCCATCGTTATTGCAAAACTATGTTCTTTAAAGCTATCAACTTGCATGCTTAATTTGTTATACAAATATATGTTGAAGCTTAAGGTAGCTACATGCCCACTTGATGTTGTATTAAAATTATTATGCCATCCTTTGATACTTGAATCACCTGATCCTTGTCACCATAGATATTCATGATAACTTTACTAGCTTTAAGTCATATTAAATGCCATGCTAGTCTTGTCAAGTCCAGGGCGCTAGTTGTCCTGATCATCAATCTTCAAAACATAAGAATTTGTTTTGGGACAGTCATGGGATGTACGTGGCTGAATATTTTGCTACAACTGTTTTATGCTTCTCAAAACCCTAAAAATCTGCTATACCTGTCTGGGCGGGTGGTAAGAGTGGTGGGTGTGGAAGTAGCACATTGGATTGTGGAATGAACCGCCCGGACGGATTAAGGACTTAATCCTGTGATGACTTCTTCGTGTAAAACAGTACAGCCACAAGTCTGCAAAGTGCAACTTGGCTAAGTAAATCTATCGGACCCCCGGAACTCATCTCATTGGTAGGGGAAAGGAGGATGCTATAAGGGCAAGAGAAGGCCTAAAGGGACACCAAGTGCAGGGTGAAGTTTCCAGCCGTGCTAGCGTTGTGGAGAGTTGCAGTCCGAATGCGCTAGTTTCCGTGGTTACATCCCGTGCAAAGTATGGGACCCACCGCAAGTGGGAGAAGCCCATAACATGAGATGACAAAAAGGGGCTCGATATTTTGAACAGCTATTGTGATGATCTACTCAACCGCATGACTAAGGAATCGTGTGGAGCAACGAGCTGATCGTCTCTTGTGGTGAAAGTGTACAAACTCTGCAGAGTGAAAACTATTCGAATAGCCGTGCCCACGGTCAAGGGCGGACATGGGGTTCTCCTCGAGTTAGTTCTATTTCCAAAAATATTTGTGGGTGGAATAAAAACCTATCAGAGAGATGTACTCTGATTTGGAACTTTTCCTGGAGAGATGTACTCCAGCGGCGAAAACTAGCATTGGTGGAGGTAGCCATGCACTCTAAAAGGTGGATGTAACCTACACTACAATTATAATCGCATTCTCACTATCAATTTAGTAAAAACATGTTTCAGTTAAAATTGCTACGTCTCAGGAGATTTTCTTACTTACTGTAACTCCAAAACAATGCTTTTAGCAAATAAAAGAAACTCAAGCCCCCTTGATAGCTTGCATCTATTATTACTGCATCCTGTGTGGTGGCTTGCTGAGTATCATCGTACTCATTCTTGCTTAATTGCTACATTCAGTTAGAAAGAACAGAATTGTCAAGCCCTGCGACGCTAAAAAGGGGTCGACAGAGCTGGAAGACGAAGAGGCCATGGACTAGGTCGCGAACCCCAGTTGGCTGCCTGTGGGCAAGTCCTGCGGGTCCCACCCGTGTGAAGTTCCGCTGCTGCATTTTATCGTTTCGGCCTAATCGGCCCATGAGTAAGGATTACCGTATTATTTACGCTTCCGCATGGTATGTTTTTGATATACAGTAATGTATCTGTGAGCACTATCTACTGATCCAGGGAATAGTGCAGTGGAATCACAGAGGATCTGGGGTTTGCTAACCCGTGGTCCGACACTCCATGAGTGGTTAACTTAACCCATGAAATAAATTATTCCTCGGGCTACTTCCTCAAATAACGGTCACCGAACATGGTGGACATATCAAACCACACATCAATACTCAATTTCTCATATCCACAAAATGATGTTAGTTTCATGGGGATTTCATTTGACATCGGATAACTAAATTCTCCAATAGCGCTACTTCAACTTTACCCCAATCTTTTAGCCTTCACTAACTATCAACAAATCTAAGGCTCAAATTCCAAAGTTCCCAATACTTCTCCAATGGCTCCAATGGTATTGACATTCTTAACCCATGTTATAGTAATCCAACAATCTAAAATATCACCAGCACCCAGCGATGATGTGTCGACCCCATAAAACATAAGACAGTGAAGTCATTCATCAAAATCTCACACTCTCAACACTACCGATGACTCACCGGTTTACCACATGACATCAGTAATCGTCATTCTTCATAGAGGTTGTTGGTTGCAACAACACAATCAGTTTTGTTCCTAAGGCTAATTTTATTATTAATCAACTTCTCACGAAGGATTCTAGCATAAGATCAACTTGTACTCTATTAGCCACACAAACCTTTGTGATCACCATGTAACTAATCATATCAATAATCCTCATTATACATTTAAGCCTAACAAAACTTCACATCATGAATTTAATATCCCTTCCAAGAACGAGAGATTCCAACTCTTCAACTAACCCCATCTGACAAGAGGTTTATAAAATTCAAACACCTAAGAACAGGATGAAGTTCCAATAATTTTCTTCTTCTTTTCAACAAAGAAAGATTTTGGAATAATTTCAGCACTCATTCCCACAAAACAAACTATGAAATTCCCACAATATGGGATTCACTTTTTCCATGATGCAATGCTTTAACAGAGGAACCATTTCCCCTGGTTATAGCATCACATTACAACAAACACATTAGACAATTAACACCAAGACATTTGCAGTGTATGTGTTAGATCATGTGGTTAGGTCTAGAATATTTTGGTGATGAATAATTGACAATGGCTAATTTGTTATGATGAATAATTGGTGATTTTTTTTAGCGTTGTTATGTGAGTTGTGTCGCATGTGTGCGGATTAATGTTGGTCAAGTTTGGAAGCATTTGTGCCGGAAAAAAGTTCTTTGGTCTTTGCATGTGCAGGTTGGACGTGGAGACGGTCATGGTCGGTGACGAGGAAGACCAGGACTAGGAGGGGGAAATCTGAGGTCCAGGCGGTCGAAGAGGTCACGAGATGGTCGGGCTCACGTTGGAGCACATGGAGATCAAAGGTGAATGATGCGTGGAGAAGCTACATGAGGTGCAGTTCTGGAAGCTTCGACACGTGATGAGTTGGAGAAGTTGGAATTTTGAAAATCCCGTGTTAGGAAGGGTTTCAGATCCCTTGAAAATTAGTGAGTCAAAAGTCTAATTGAGGTAAAAAGGCCTATACCTAGTTGGATGAGTTGTATTAGGGTTTTGAGTAGGAGAAAAAATAGGGGTATAAAAGGACGGGCGGCCGTGTGTAGGGAGGTGGCCGGGGAGACGAAAAAATACACGTTTTTGGACGGCGCGGTACGGGTGAAAAAAAGCAGGATGCGGTGGTATGCAGGATGAATAGTTTCCATGGTTTTTGAATAAAGTTTGTGAGCTTTTTAATTCACATATATTATCCCTTTTTCTGGTTTTTTGATTCCTAGGTATTCTCTATGCATTGATCTTTATCTATATATTTTTTATGCTTACATTCATGAATTAGTTTGAATTAAAAATCGATTGGTAGATTAGAAGAAAAACGTTGTTTCTGCTGATCGGTCGGAATTTTTTTGGTGCTACAGTACTTTGCTACAATACGTTATAGTGCCCCGAGAAAAAATATTTCCTTGCTGTTTTTTTTGTGATTTTGTGAAGAGGCTTTCGCTAGGCGCTGCAATCATTCACCCTCCTCTGATTGCTATTGACAATCCTATGGTATGTGGTGTACTGTTGAGGGCGTCAGCCCTTAAGGGCCGTTTTACAATTAGAATACTAACAAAATATTGAAATATACCTTTCTTCCTATGTTAAATCCCGACATTTGCTTGCAGCTTTGTTGGCAGACAGACAATTGTAGTTTAGATCCTAGTGTGAAAACGCTAACTCAAATGCCACGCTTACGAATTATCTGATGCAAAAATGACTTCTGTGGTGCTAAATTACACTGAAGTAAGTAATTGTTAAGTTCTGTCATTCCGTGAGAGTGCTTGCATCCCCATGGTGATTTTCTCAAAATGTGATGCATATATGCTAGTTGGTGATTACTGTTTTGTGCTGTGTTGGCCATATCTTTATTTGCAAACAACTCATTTGGCTCATAGTTCATATTAATTGATTATTTGCCCCATCTTTCAATTTCCAGTTGATTATTTGTCCTCTTTGTATTTTCAGACTATTTTTTATTTTGGTAAAGGTAAATTATTATAGAAAATGACCAAACTGCCCCTGCTTTGACCATAGACTAGCATTCGGAGTAGGATCGCCGCCATGAAGGAAGCCAGAGTACCACGGCGCCGATTGCCGCGCGTACCTCGTCCGCTCCTCGGCGCCGAAGTCGACGCCGTAGAGTGAAGCGGAACCTGTAGGCGAAGATGTACTCGAACGCGTCCAGGAACGACCACAGCAAGTAGCCGCGCACGTCCGATCCGATCCTAGAAGTACATGATCAGAGACAGAAACATGAAGATGAGATGGTAATCGCGGCGTAAAAAATAAATCTATTATGGTAGGAACTTAAATTGATCTCTTGGTACTTGTGCCTGTAGAGGGACACGGCCGAGGCGTGCACGAGCAGGAGGCGGTGAGGCGGTGAGCAACGACGTATGGCTCCGTCGTGGTTGCCTTCGGAGCAAGTGCGGCCATTGAATCCAAACGGGGAGGAGCACCGCCGCGGTGGTAGGAAGCTCCTGAAGCACCCGCCGAGCGGCTTGTTGACGGTGGTCCAGTGCTTCACCCTGTCGCTGAAGCTCCTGAAGCACACCTCCGCGTACGCCGTGAAATCCTCGCTGCATGCACAACATGGTCACTCGCAAGTCACGCATAATCCAGGAGTTCTACACTTCTACTTCACCTCACTGCTAAGGACGCCGAAGTACTATTCAGTGCACCAGTTCATTAGCAAGAGAATCAGTAGTACATGAATCTAGGACTGAGCGGGCCCTTGTGTTCATCTTGAAGAGCCTGAGGAAGGTCCAAGTGATAGATTGTTGCGTGAGGCTGTATCCCTGCCATCAACAACTCGAACGACACAGATAACAGTTTTAGGATCAGCAAATTAGCAGTACTAGTGTAGTGTACACAGGCGTTCTAGATTTGCTAAAATGGACCGAATTTCCCTTCACCATAGCTCAGGAGTTCATCTATTAGAATGCTGCAAAATTATGCTACTACTCGGAAAAGCGAGGACTGCAGCGACTCCAAGGTTGCAGCGAGGACTGCAGCTTTACGACACAAGCGAGTCACGATCTGCCGACGGAGTGGTAGGCTTATTTGATCAGCTGCTCTCAGAAACAGAGCATTTGAGAGAGAAATCAAAAGAGGACAGTGATCAGACCCTGTTGCCTGAATATGTTTCACGGAGGTATTGCCAAAAGAGAAATTTGATGATTTGCGGTCTCCCGCGAGAGCAATCTGTAGTAGCTTCATTGAATCAAACAAGGTTCCTATGGTTAAAGCAGGGGCAGTTTGGTTATTTTTCATAGTAATTTATCTTTGCTAAAATAAAAAATGGTCTGGAAAATGCAAAAAGAACAAATGATCAACTGAAAATTGAAAGATGGGGCAAATAATCAATTAATATGAACTATAGGGCAAATGAGCTATTTACAAACAAAGGTAGGGCAAATTATCAAATTTCTCATTGAGCTGTTGGCCATTCTAACAATTAATATTCTTCTACTTTTTCGACTATCCAATTACCTTGTTGTGTGTAGCAATCTCCTCATGTAATTCCAGTGAACTAGAAATTGCCATTTCCAGAAAACGGTGATGCATATCTTGCTAACTATTGTCTGGAGGAACACGGAGCTAGCAAATTAGCTTCGTTGTGCTTAGTGTTTGCATGGATGAAAATTTTTCTATATGTGTTCATCTTGCACTCTGTCGACTGCTGGGTTTCACTCAATGAAGCTACAACTTGCAAACGCTTGAACAATACGAAATCCTATAAGGATGCTTTCCTGAAAATCCTAAACAAACTTCCATTCCAACGAGCCTATAAGAGACTTGAGATACGGGAATAAATGGGAGTATGTTCTTGCCGTCCGGTTAAGAATTCGAGATTCTTATGATCCAAATCTTGTATTTAGCACAACTAGTTCTATTAGATCATATGATCAGATCTAGGTTTTTTAGATAATGAATAATTGACAACGTTGGTTATGATATTACTTGTGGTGTGTTGCTTCTTTGTATGCTTCTGATAGCATGGTGATATGATAATGTTGCATGATACGCTCTGTGAGATATTGTGCGGATTGACTTGAGTCAAGTCATGGACTTGTGCTCGTACGCGGTTGCGTGTTTATTCATGTGTAGGTGTTGTTTAAGACGAAACACGGTCGATGACGGGACTGAAACTAGGTTCAGATGGAACTGAGGTTTCGGGACTAAGTTCAGGGAGGAACTGAGGTCCTATCAGTCAAGGATGTCATGCGGGATGTTCAGCCTAGAGAACAATGCACATGGAGATGATGCGTGGAGAAGATACAGGAGGTACGGTTCTGGAGGCTTCGACACGTGGAAGGCTGAAAAAATCGGAAGCGTAAAAAGAATTAAAAACCCATGTTATGAAGGGTTTTGGGTCCCTTGAAAACTAATGGGCCAAAAAGTCTGGTTGAGGCAAAAAGGCCTAGGATGAGTTGTATTAGGGTTGATGTCGTATTAGAGTCGGTTGAGGAGAGCACTAGATAAATAGTGACGGCGCGAGTAGGAAAAACAGAAATAAAAAGGTCGCATGGATGCTTGATACGATTGTGATTGGAAAAGGAAAAAAATATTGCCTGATGGATAAGTGTTGATGAAGAATTGAGTTCTCGTGGGGCATGCATTGCTGATCGTTGAGGGCCGTTGATTACAAACAGCGAGCAGCTTCGTTGATTAAAAACAGCGAGCGGCGCCGTATCGTATGGAGACGGCTGATTTTTTTTCTCGGTGGATCGAAGCATTGAGCGGCGGCCGACTTGGATTGATCGAAAAAGACGAGCGTCGACTGCGTTGCATGGTGAATACTCTTCACGTATACTATACGTATTTTGTCTTGGTCTGCATGCATTGCTTTCTTTGAACCGTTCCGAGTGAAAAAAACCATCTGCAAGACAACCATCAGACTTTGCATATGCCGTGATTTTTTTTGGCATGCAGCCGTACTGTCAATTGAGGAGAGAGGAAAACATAATTAGTGCTAGGGGATTGGGTGAGACTAATTAGGTTTATGTTTTTTTGTTTTTGGAATTAAATCTTAAAGCTTGTGATTCATGCATGTATCAGAAAAAATTATAGTTAGGGCATCAAGTTTGTGATTTGAAAAGTTTGGTTGATTAATTCCTTACGGATTTTGCTTAGTTGCATAATTAGGGTTTAATTTATTCTCGTCACTATCTGCATCAACGATCTTGTTTATTTTATATCTCAAGTTCTAGACCTCTGATTGATGTAATTCTAGTTGGGTTAGTTCAATAACTTTTCTCTAGTTTATTCTAACAAAGTTTGAGGTTAATCGGAGTTACGGTTTTTTATCGAGATTAGTTTTAGTAAAGATACATTGTTCTGTCCAGAACTTTAAACAAGGCTTAAATAGGTTTTGTGTTAAAAGGGGAGTATTAAAATTTATTTTTAGCTTCCGCAATCATTCACCCATCTCTGATTGCCTATCTTTATGTGAATCAATCCTACAAGTTCACTACTCGCCACATTGCCCGGTTTGACAAAAGCACTACTGCACTAGAGTAGGTAGTGAAGAAAACGGCGAACAGTGCCCGATGATGGTGACTCGAATGGCTCCGCAGGACGAGGAAAATGGCCGCTCGGGTTCATTCACCATTTCCTGCTCCCAGTTCACACGACACAAGTCGCAATTCTATCTAAACCAGTAGGATTATTGTGCGTTGCAACAGAATCCAAAAGAGAGTGATGCAAAGAACAAACACGATCGATTCTTGTACCAATCATTCTTACCATGCCAAGAAGGTAACAGGCCGTCGAGGTTGCCAGTATTCGTGCAGCGCTGCAAGAACCGGTGCGCGACGTCTGACTAGCCCTTGGCCCAGATGGCGAGGCACTTCGGCAACGCCCTCATGAGTCATGAGCACCAACTTGCTCTGTCCAAGCCCCAAGCTCTCTGAATCTCTTGCGCCTGCACACACACACAGACATCACCCCATGAGGACTTCCATGACGACAACAATTTCTTTTTTGGTTCTTGCAATTGGAAGAAACCGTAGTTAACAGGATGCACATGAGCATGGGCACTCCTGCATGCGGGAATTCCTCCCTGTTTAGGATTGATAAGCGCAGTGAATGTGCACATGAAGACACGAAAGTAAAGGAGGGTACCTATGGGTGGGTTCTTTTCGATTATGGTTGATGACTTTTGGTCTAGCACAAGTATTTATACGAACGAACCGAATGCCGATAAACCAATAAGCTGCTTTGAAAAGACTATCCTAATAAACTACTTCGTAAAAATGACAGAAAAACCATTCATTTTATTTAGTCAGGAAAGCTATAAGCAAAAAAAATGGACTTGTATGTTTGGAGAAGAGAATACACACGTTGAGGGTGTCATCCTCCTAGGAAAAGGAGGCAGCGGTGTGCTCTTGCACTCCGTCTGTCGCTAGCTCCCTGATTAGCTGCTCGTCGTCGCGGAATCCCCATGGGTCTTGGTGAGACCCCCTCTTAGCTTCCATCTACAACCATACATTGATCCAAAGCTGCTCCATCAATTCGTCCTACGCCCACATGGTGCCATTGTAGCACCCACCGGCGTCACTTCTCGTTGGTGTGTCGCCAAAACAGCAACACTTGGGCACCACTATGGGGGCACATTGTTGCAGGGGCAAGGTGGAGAACGACGCGACACAAATGATGGAACAAAGGTTAAAGTTTAGCCCTGACATACTACTAGAGTCAAGCTTCCTTTGGACCTTCTTTCGCTGGAGTCACGCCATTGCTGATGAGAAGAGAGATGGGGGTAGGAGGGGGTATGTATTGAGTTTCATGCACCAGCCAGTTCACCTAAAAGCTTAAGCTGATGAGGAAAGATATGCAATTCACTTATACTTCAACAGTATGGAATGATTAGGGGAGATGAGATAATGAGAGTTGTTACAGGATTCTTATTTTCTGGTTTTTCTTTAGAGATCGTGAGAGTTTTGGAGAGTAGCCGGCTGGGTGCTTGCATTTTCGAGAGGAGGTTTGCGCGGACGATGGTTCCAGTGTGCAGAGTAAACTCATTCTTTTATTAGTTAACAATAGTAACAAATTAAAAATAGGGTCACAGTCCACGTGTCACAACGACTGACCACATCGGCCAAACCCCATTCCGGCGGTCCCCGAAATTTTGAAACCAGCCCCGGGAGGGAGCCCGAACGGCACACCACAACACCGCACAACTCCAAACCCTACCCCTCGAAATCCCCCAGATCCGACTCCTCCCCCCACGCCGCAGCCGATCGACCCGAGATGCCGGCCGAGGACGCCTCCGCGCCGGCGCCGACCCCGCCGCCGGCCCGCGGGACGGCGGCCGGCTCGCGGCTGCTGCTGCAGTCGCCGCCTCCCGCCTTCCCGCTCGGCTCCAACGACGACCAGCTAGAGCGCGCTCGCGCGCGCGCCGCCGCCCGAGCGGCCTCCGTCCGCCGCCGCTCCCTTGCCGCCTCGCTCGCTCCCAAGACCCCGCACTCCAACCTCCTCAATCGCGAGCAGGTCATGGACCTCTTCCACAACTGCATCAAGCTCGCCTCAGAGAACGTACGCGCCCACAACTAGTCTTCTCCACCGTCGAAACCCTAGACCACTCTGTGCCTCTTGCTAAGCTTGCTTTTCTTTTTTGCCCTGGGAAATTCGAGCAGAAAATTAACCAGAAGAACACGTGGGAGCTGGGGCTCATCGACCACCTCAGCGAGATCATCCAGGCGGGGGAGGAGGAGGACGACGAGACCAACTTCCAGAAGGTGCGGCCGTCCTAATTCTCTCCATTTCCTACCTTTCTCTTCGTGAATTGGGGAGGAGATTTGTCGGGTCACTTCTGAATCTGGTTGGGAAATAACTTGGTTCCGGGATCAGGCTAGCTGCACGCTGGAGGCGGGCGTGAAGATCTACTCGCTGCGTGTTGATTCGGTGCACTCTGAGGCGTACAAGGTGCTCGGCGGGATCAACCGTGCCGGAAGGGGGGAAGAGGCGGGTAAAGATTTACTGGCCTTTGCTAATGTCTTCCATTCGTGTATCAATTTAAGTGTAATTTAAATTTTAAGTGAGTCGGTATCGATTGCAAGTTACTCTTATTATGCTGGATGCCACTAAATTGCTTCAGTTAAAATTCAAAAGTAACTTGTGATACATGGTGGATTTTGGGTTTTATTGAAAAGATAATGGTCTAAGTTGATCCAAAAGTAAAGAGAAACATGTATTAAATTTCTTATTTAAAAACCCGCAGTCCATCTGGCCATGTCAGAATGACTTTTACTTTCGATTTTTTTATTCCTTTGGGAATTGCTCAGTATTACGCTACCATGTTACACAGCTTTACACGAGGTATCAACCCTCTGTGAGAAGGGCATTAGTTTAATTTGGTACATGTAATGGTTGTTTTCATTTTTTAATGGTAAAAGTTTGGGAAGTATTTATCTGTTTCATGCTTTTGTCATAATCTTACAATGTCTATATTTGGTGATTGCCATTGAAGATTTGGGAGAAGGCGGCGATGCAGAGCCTGCACAAGAAGAAGGCACCAACAAAAAGGATGTTGATAGGAGGGTACATCTCTTTGAATGGATCACTGATTTTCTTTTTTTTTTCACTTCAATTCTGCTTGATTATTGCTCATGCTGCTTCATTTGTGCAGATTTCACCATCTTCGACATTGGAGTCGTCGTTTGAGGCTCTTAATGTAAAGAAGTTTGATGGTAAGTTTCAGTTTTTTCCCCTCATTGTGCTTCTATGGAGACTTTTCTATCATGCGCCCAAAAGTATAATATAATTTTATTACACTTTCTTCTAGTTGCTTTCACGGTGGATCCATTATACCATCAAACTACCGCTCAGTTTGATGAAGGTGGGGCGAAGGGCCTCTTGTTATATAACCTCGGAGTTTATGGCAATTGTCGTGTGCTTTTTGATTCGTTTGAAGCACCGGATAAGTGCATCTTGAGTGATGTGCAAACTGAGAAGGCCGAGCTGATTGATCTTTCTTTTGCCAAAGGTATTGTCAATTTGTTGTGCTCTGCTATGGAAGCTCTTTACATGCTATTTCCATTTGGGTTTTCGTTAAGTTGCTACTCTTGGACAGAGCAAATTGAGCAAATGGTAGTTCACATGCCTCCATGCAATGATATTTCTCCTACCTTGAGGGACATTGTGGCTCAGTTTGACGAAGAAAACCGAAGGCCATCACATGAAGCATCTTCTAGGCAAATACCAATGATGGAAGATCAGGTGGCTGACAGTAATGACACAGAGACTGATGACAATGTGCCACCTGATTGTGGAACTTGGGATTTTGGTGGTTGTGATGATCAGGAGGGTGCATGCGATGAAAACTGCAACCCAATGAATTTCAATTCAACGAACTATCAAGAGGTACTGTAAACAGTAAAAAATAGACAAGGTTTAGTGATCCTTTGGAAAAATAGCTGTATTCATCAGGGGATTATCTATTATGCTTAACAGTGTTTATGTTTTCTTTCCTATGTCGTACTGCAGTATTTTTGTGTAATTCAAATCTGTCGTAGAATGCCATTAGCTTAAGAGCCATTCAAGATCTGTACAACAACGTCAATTAATCATGGAATTGGTTAATATATTTATGTATGTAGATACATACATAAACCAACAAACTTTGTAGCTATTGTTTGATGCCTACTACAGGTTCTTTCTATTTTCCATCCATTAAAGTTTGATACGATTGAATTGTTTAAAGTTCAAAAACCTGATTTTACAAGTTGGTTGTCTTGACAGTATATTGGTATGCAGGAAACTGGTGAATACACGTTTGAGGTTCCTGATAGTCCTGATGTGGACGAAAGACTTGACAAAATTGCAGATTTCTTGTCGCTTGGCATGGGATTCTCTTCCAAAACAAATGCTTGGGCAGGACCTGAGCATTGGAAATATCAAAAAGTTAAAGGTACTGCTGGGTCCATAATCCTATTTTGGTTTCATTTCATGCAAGCTTAATTAATTTTTGAGCTTACATTTCTATAGATTTGGATCCTGCCCCAACTTCATCTGGTGATTTAGAAGTAGCCAGAAAGATGAAGAAGAAAAGGGGCAAAGATGAACCAGATATTGATTTCACCAAAGCATTGGAACATGACATTCCAAATATCTTTTCACCTCCCAAGAATCCGAAGTCACTGCTGCTGCCTGCAAATAAGGGTGCCTGCAGCAATAAACTTCCGGAGGATTGTCATTACCAACCCGAAAGCCTTGTTAAATTATTTCTTCTTCCAGATGTATTGGTAATGCTAACTTCTCGTGAAACTTATTCTTGATATGGACCTAAGGTTATTTGTAATAACTATTAATCTTTTTTTAGTGTCTGTCTCGGAGAAGAAGAAAACCACTTGGTAAGTTTTGCCTCTTGCATTATGTTTCAACTTTCAACTGAAGAATTTTGCTAGCTACTTTTATTAGTTTTTTGGAAGTCCTGTAGCAAACATTGAAAGTTCTAAAATCATTATATTACATGTTACCTGTACTGTTTTATACTACATGTGTTGCTTTCCTCTAGTTCCTTTTGGTTTATGAGATCTTGACGAGTTCATATTGTTTTTCCTTACATTATACAATCATACAATGCTGTGAATCATATTGTGTCATTGTCTGAAACTGGAATATCAAAATCAGGTTGAGAGTTCATGACTGGATTTGTTTTTATAGATTTTATTGCTTTATGTACAAAATCCAAACAAGGTGATAATTGAGTATGCCTGTTGTAGCATCCTACTAACATCCCTTTTTTTTTTAAAAAAATTCAGTGCTCTCATAGTAGATCATATCCACATGCGTCACGGGTTGATCATGCGAGTAGCCGAGTACCATGGTTTGGAATACCGGCGGTTACCGGCCGGTAACCGCCGGTAACCGTTCTTCCCGGCGGCGACCGGGATTAAAAAACCGGCCGAGATGGAAATTTGAAAATTTTGAATTTGTAGATGGTGGAATGGGTTCCAGGGGGCATTTGTAGCTACTTTGGATGGCTAAGCATATGTTTAGGAACATGTTGAGCCCATGGGCATGAGACTTTTGTGATTTTGTCTATTGCATCATTTGCATGTGAAGAAACAAAGTACTCTGCAATTTCTGCATGTGAGGGACATTGGATTCTGCAGCAGTGAAGTGATTGCAATCATTGCATTATTGGGTGTGAGGCTCGCTGCATTATTGAGTCTCTGCAGCAGCAAATAACAAAGAGAGGAGAGAGAGCAGCAGCAGCTACTAGCAGCAGCGAAGCAACCAGCAGGGCAGCAGCAGCATTAGCGGCAGCAGCCAGCAGCAGCAGCACCGGTTTTTCCCGGTTTTTGACCGGTAAAACCGGTAACCGGCCCGGTTACCGGCCGGTTACCGGCCGCCTCCCGCCCCGACAAAAAAAAATGTTTGACGAATTTCAACCGGTTTAAACCCGGGATTTCCGGTTACCGGGCGGTAACCGGCCGGTTACCGGTACCGCCCGGCGACCGGGATTCTCTCCGGAACCGGTTTTTCAAACCTTGCCGAGTACTGACTGACTATGTTCTTGTTAATGTGGTTTTGCTATTTTTTATTGCATTATTTTCTCAACGTATTGGTAACTGTGAAATGTTTTTTTTCCTTGTAGATGATTCAACGGAGAACGACCATGGCTTTATCCCATCTGGACCTTGGGATGATGATACCTTGTGCAACGATCATTTTGATGAAGGAAATGCTGGTAGCGACGTAGAAGGGCCAGTAAATCTTATTGCTAAACCAAGACAGGTGTGTTCCCTTTTTTTGGCCCTTTTAAGGCATTCATTTCTCTGTGCTTATATTGGGGTGTGCTTCTTTCTGTTTCTATTTGGATGTTCATCTGAAGAAAGTTTTAATTGGTTTCAGTGTAAATGTAATCTCCCCTTATGATTATCAATTAATACTGTAATAAAAGAGCTTTTCATTCTTGCTGTCTTTGTTTCTGCAAAATTTGAGAAACCAGTTATTATGTCTTTATCCCGTAGGTTGGGGGAATATATCTTGAAAATAAACCCTAAGCAGTGGCCCGAAAATCACCAAATGAATAAATGTTGGTGCATCGTAGGCACTGTGAATGGCAAATAGTGTTTCCAACATTTGGTACCTGATCTCCACTGAGATTCTTATATCATCGGCTGTATGACTCTTTTTTTCAAAAGAATCAGCTGTATGACTCTACTGTCTCTAATGCGTGATTTCGTGCTTGCCTTTGAGCCAGTCAGTCTATTGTTATGACATGCCTTAAGAAAAGATTTGCCTGCTGGTTCGACTCATTTCTGTCAGTGTCTTTCAGTTACATTTGTTTATTTCTTGTTTTGGGCAAAATCATATTTTGTTCGTCCAGTGGTGTACACACTAGTGTCATGTCTTTAGAAGTTGAAACTTGTGTGCACTTCTCACAGAGACATAATATTGTACTAATAAAAACAAACCTTTATAGGGATAATCAACCAAGGAGCCATATGGGTTATGGATTGAAGGAAGTTGTTTTTCATGTTTGCTGCCTTAAATAGACAAATCTGATGTCTTGTCAGTACATCCTCAAATCTTATATGATAGTACCTGCTGAAATAAATACTGACTTTTCAACCTTGTGACTTTTTACATTTCCTACTACCTCTGGTTCAAAATAGATGTCGTTTCAGCAAGTAGGTTTTGGTTTGCAAATACTTGTCAATTGTCATTTTGGTTTTCCTTGGTAACATATTCCACCAAATGGCCCTATTAATTGCTTACTATTAGTGATTTTAGAGCTATGGATATACAATTACTAGAGGTGGCCTGCCACCTTTTTCTATGTGCATGTAGCTACAACGGTAAGTAAATTGGACAGGAGGTGGTACATGATGCTTGTAGTTCCGGTTTCTGTACCAAAATGCTTGTAGTTGCCTCTACTTTATACCCCAAAGCTCAAATCTTTTATTTATTTATTTATTAAAATTTTGGAACCACGTTTTGGGGCTGTTCCGATTATTGAAACCCCGATTCTTGGTCTTGCTTTCTAATGATTCTAATGAGTTCGAGCTTTTAACTTAATCTTGCTTTCTGTGGTATAACTAATTATTTTGGGCATGGTCAAATGTGAGCTGATGCCTGTTTCCTTCCTGATTCAAAGGTCAACAAGATTGATATACAATATGACAAGGTATCAAAACAAGTGGATGTTCATGCCTTAAAAGAAGTGCTCTGGAACCACATTCATACATCTGCTGAGACTGAACATCCGGTGAGACAAATGCTCTTATAATCTTATCAATAAAAAACTGTCATCAAAATATTTGCTATTATTAATAAACACTGTCATCGAAATATTTGCTATACTTGTTATCATCTTTGTAAATAGATGAGCTGTGGCATTTCCCCTTAGAAGTATTTGCACAACTAATGTATTTTGATAATTTGGTCAATTTTACTGATGACAGATAATCAACAAAGCCCAGAATTGCTTTGTGGCAGATGATCAATTCTAGGGAATACTCGATAGGCGCTGTTTTAAACAGCAATGGCTTTTGGCTTCCAAAAGTCAAAAGCCGTTTAGAATACGTTAGCTTCTTAACACAGTTATTTTCTTTTTCTTTTCCTTTGCATGTTTTTCCTTTTTTCTATTTTTTCTTTAATTGAATACCTTAGAAAAAATTTAACAATCATTACAGTGCTATTTCAGAAAAAGCCACAACCCTTTGGAACAGGGCCATATTACCAACTGTGCTGCCAGTGTATACCAAGTAACGACCATGCTTTGCCAATAATTGGCTATCTTGATCCACAACAGTTTTCTGAAAACCTAGTTGTTTAGATTTAGGTCAAGTTTAGATTTGAAAATTTTGATATTTGATATATGCACATATATATTTTCTATTTTGTAAAATTGGCCAGAAACTGGTTACCAGTTGCAACCGCCAGGAAAATGGATAATGACCAAATTATTCCTGTTTAGAGTTGGATCTATTTTGTACTGGAATAGCCAGCACTGTGTCACCACTCACCAGTGGAAGTTGTGAACTGATTTGGGTCCAACATTTTGAACATTGAAAACAAATACCTGTAAAACTATCCCGAAAACAAGTTTGTTGCAAATTGACAAACTTCCAAACATCTTATCTCACTTCTCTATCTTATATTTCATTTGTCTTGGAAACTTTATTTTTAGAAAATCTAGGAGGATATTTGATATACAACCAGCCATGAGATTCCCAAAAATAGTGATTCTCCATATTTTTTTATTTCAATCGTTTGGAACAGCACAATGATGGGCTTACACCTTTCTGACTTCGTTTTAGTAGGGGATTGATCCAAATCCATTCTGTCCAAAGAGAACCTTTCAAATTATCTTCTGGATCGGTATAAGATTATGTTAACAAAATTATACTTGATTGCAATTTGTCCAACAGCAAAGAGAGGACACAGAATCATCCATGTGCCTGTCGAAGGTACTGCAAGATCTTCCAAGCTGCAACCCGGATGCAGCAGCAACGGAAATTTCGCCACACCTATATTTCATTTGCCTCTTGCACTTGGCAAATGAACACGGCCTAACGCTACTCGATCGCCCAACATTGGATGAGATTGACATATGCATACCTGCTTCATCACTTGTGAAGTAACCCTGCTGCAGCTCAATGTGTTGTTGTATGTGCTGATCTTTGGTTTTTCCTGCGAGAAATCATTGTTGGTTAGAGAAATCTTCGTACATTATTAGATCGCCTTTTGTATGATGTAAAATAACCTATGATTAGAATATTCTATTTGATGTAATTTCTGGCCAAATATAAGAATTGTCAGACTGTACCCTCTAGTTTGTGAGAAGAGAGGTATTTTTGCCATTACTAACTGTGCATCTGATTCATTATGAGAAGTGTGTATGGAACATATCTGGTGTAAATGACTATTTCGATCCTAACATGCGAACGCCGCTGAGAAGCATCGGATCTGCCTCGGACGGCCATTGTCTAGGCGGGTGGATTCCCTTGCGTCGTGCTTGTAATCCTCTCCGTCGTCGCCTGGATCCTAAGCCTCCGCTGTTAGCCCCCTCCATCTGCAGCGCCGTCGCCTCCCTCTTCCATTGCACGGCCAGTGTCCTCTCCAGCCATTGTGGCGCACCAGGGTTAGCTCGTCGCCTCTCCCACTCGATCCCATCCCCACACGCTAGGGTTAGGGTTAGTCGTCGTCGCCCTCCCCTAATGCTGTCGCGTCGCTCCTCCTGTCTTCGGCCGACTCCATCGAAGCCCGAGGTCCACGCCGCCATCCAAGATGCGTTGCCTCAGGTCGGCAATGGTCCACGGTCCGACAGGGCAATGCTTGTTCTTGGATTTTTGAGATCTGAAATTTGAGTGAATGCAAATGTATATTGTCAAATTGTGGAATGAAAAAATATGTTGTCATATTGTGGAATGGTTGGCGTATATTGTAAGATTGTGGAATGCAAATGTATATTCACATTTAAGGGCTTCTTTTTAGCTTTCATAAGCTATTTTTCGGTTTTTCTACAATAACTAACTTTTAAACGAAGTGTTTTTGTAAGGCGAGGTCTACAAGTTGATTGTAATACACGCTGTAGCGACTTCATTTATATCGATCAAAACTGCACATAAGTTTCTATTATCCGAACTTTCTCTCACGAATAGCCCAAAAGTCATAAGCCGCAGCCAAAATCTATAAGCCGAAGTTAACAAGAACAGACCCTAAGAATGGTTGGTGTACATTGTCAGATTGTGGAATGCAAATGTATATTGTTAGATTGTGCTACTTGAAGAAGAAATAGAGCCTGTACAATGAAAATGTGTAATGTGATATTGTGGAATGCAAATAGGTCTCCAAAGCATTTTCTACTTTTCTCGTAAATCAATGAATGGTTCAAAACAGCATCCTGACATATTGTGTCGTTCTCAAAATTGCTGCTTGCTGTTGCTGTGAATGTGGAAATTCGTACTGTCATTGTTGGATATGTGAATGTTGCAGCAGCATCTTGTGCCGATATGACGCTGTAGCAATTCAGAAAACTTGCCTAACATTCTCAAGTTACAGCAGCTGGAGTATACTGTCAGCAGCATCTTCATGACTGCTGAATATTAGAGTATTCTCACAACCTGACAAGTTACAGCACTGACAGTATACCCTTGTGCTTGAGAGCTGAGAGTATTCTCAGCATGTTTTTTTCTGACAAAAACTTGCCTAGCATTCCCACAAGTTACAGGTTTCAAGCCTTTTCTCTACCACTGGTATTGCTTTCTACCACCGGTATTGAATGGAACTTGTTAAATGCAAGCATTTCTCTGCTACAGTATCAGGCTTCATCAATCCATGCATACACACAATTCAATTCACATATCAGATGATACAATTTGCTTCAATTCACAGACAAAACTGCCATGCATACACCATCAGTAATGTCACAAACATTCCACTGTCATTACAACTGGTAATCTGAAAGAGAATGCAAAAAAAAAAAACCTTAAAAATTCACAACACAATGTGCATGCCAATTTGAGACAAGACCAATTTCAGCCTGACAATAACATACCACAGATACTATTCAATTCACAGACTACAGAACAGGACTAATTTTAGCCTGACAATAAAAAAACCTATAATACCAGAAAAAAATTGGCCAGCTAGCAAGACACCTCACCAGCCTTTTGGCTCTGCCAAAGTGATGTGGCAAGCTGCATGCTTGCCTTGGCATGCATGTCTGCCACCTGTGCCTTGCAACCTGCAGAAACATAGCCAGTCTCCCTTCTTAAGTCAAGCACCAAACAGGAAGCCACTCCACACCGAGGCAGTGAGGAAGAGAGTGACCAGAGGCAAGGAGCTCGAGAAGTAGGGGGTGACAGAGGAGCAAGGATGACAATCTTGAAGGCTTAGGTCATCCATGACCACTGGGAACCCCGAACCTCGTCGTCGCCACAACATTCTTCAACGTCCACTCACTAGCCTGACACCTAGGTAGGTCCCCTCACCATACCTTTAGCTCGTTCTTGGCACGACACGCTTAGCACAAAGGGTAGGAAGGGGGGTGTACCTTAATTATGCCGAGGTAGACTATGGCGGCGAGGAAGGGGAAGAGTGGTCGGAGGTGGAGGAGGCGCTGGGCTCCCAGCCAGGGCCGATGAGCTAAAGAGGACAGAGAACCAGTCGGTCTCAGGCCGGATCTAGGGTAGAGGGTGAGGAGGAGAGGGTTAGGGAAGCGGTTGACGGTCGGAGATCAGCTAGATCCGACCGTGGGTGGCCGGATCTAAGGGAGGCGCTACCGGATCCGTGAGTGGGGAGGCGTGAGGAGAAGGCGGGGTGGACACTCAGCACCCGAGGCCGACGGTGCTTGGTGCGGCTGCGCCATGGAAAACCCGAGCCGAGCACGACGGTGAAGCTGAGAGAGAGAGAGAGAGAGAGAGAAGAGGTGAGAGGGGAAGGGTGAGGAGAAGGCGGAGGCGAGCGGAGGTCGGCCGGCGTGAGCCCGGGGCCGACGGGCCCGAGCTCGGTCGCGCGCTGCCGCGCCACCGCATCGCCAGACCAAGCGGTCGGGGCAAAAGAGGAGAGAGAGGGGTGCGGGAGAGTCGTGGAGAAGGAGGGGTGGCCGGCGACGAGCACAGGGCCGGCGAGCCCTAAGCTCGGCCGTGCGTTGCCGTGCTGCCTGGAGGAGTGCTTGGGCGTAGTCGGCGAGAGAGGGGCCGAGAAATGGGGAGGGGATGAGGCCGTTCGGCCGAATCAGATAAGGAGGTGAGAGAAGAGGAGTTCGGCCGGGTGGTAGGGAAAGGAAAGGAAAAGAGAGAGAGAGAGAGAAAGAAAGAGAAGGAGAGAAAGGAAAAGGAAAAGAAGAAGAAGAAAAGAAAAGAGGAGGAAAAGAAAAGATAAAAAGGGGGGTTTGGTACCTGCATGACGGGTCCTTAACCCTGGGCATTTTACACCAGAATCGGGATATGCATGTAGTATCGTCGTTGCCCATTTAATCTCTGGTTTCATTATGATATGTTAAGTTGGATTAACTGCTTGCTCAGGTGGAGGTCCTGAGTCGATGTCGTCCTCACGTCCTTCACTCCGCTTGGTTAACAGGCAAGTGCATGGTAGAGCGGTAGACCGAAAAGTTTATGAAAAAAATGTGTTGCTTACATGATATGATGATGTTTATGTGGAAATGCGATGTCTACATGACATGATGTTGCATGGTAAATGACGGTAATGATGATGGAGTAAGGTGGGCAATGATGCTTACCTGCTAATGATGTTAATGATGAGCATGATTAGGATAATGGAAATCTGCATTTGCATCATGTGCACTCAAGAGTGAGGGCTGTGAGAAAGTCTCTAGCTACGAGTAAAGCTAGTTGACTAATCCGGAGTGCTCTTGAGTAAGTCCTACTTCGGTAGGCCTCCACGGGAGTGGAGAGATCCCCGTGTCGAAATGGACGAGCCTAATATTTTGGGTGAACATCGACGGGTATTCACTCGGCAAAACCGGTATATGCAATGTGATGAGCAAATATGCATGTAGAGTAGTGTTGCATTACATTGATGATATGGTAATGTTGGAACATGAAAATGCGTGTGGAGTATGTTATGGTATGGTTAATGTGGAAACAGGAGAATGATGATATAAACATGACAATGCATGCGGAGTATGTTATGGTTGGTTAAATTGCTTTCATGTTTTAATAGTGTTTATCGTTCCATTATGTACTTGCTAAGTTTTGGACTCACCATTGCTTTGTTGTTTTTTAGGTGACCGTTGAGGACGTCATGCGTGGGCGGGTGTAGCACATGAATATCTTCACGTTCTTGTAACACGTCACTTAACCAGCTTTTGTTAGCATGTTTAACTCCACTAGTAAGTTAGAATAGTTGCTTAAAAATGGTATGGTTTAAGTGGTTGTTGCTTCATGAAAAAGTAGAGTTTGCTTAAATTGTTTAGCAGATATTTAATAGTGGTATTATTATGCAATGATGGTAGCACTCTAGGCCCAGAGGATGGGCGAGGTGTTACAAAACCACAAATGCATTTCAGTTCATAGACCACAGATACAATTTAGGTTTTGACATTCAAAAAATCTTGGCAATCCCAATGCCACGCTCTCATCGGCCAACGATTCCATGCCTGAAACATTGTGTGAAAGAATAATATCAGAGATTAACACAAATAACTGAAAACCAAGATGTAACCAACCTCACAATTTATCAGACACTGCTATACCTATTTTGAGGCCGGGAAGGGGAGAGGCATCTACCTTGGGAGGCAGAGGCGTGCTGGGGATGGGAGAGGCAACGACGTCGGGGACTCGGGGCGTCGCTGGCCTGGGAGGCACCGGGGGGAGAAGGGATGTGCTGGCGCTGAGGATGGAGGAGCCGGCAGCCGAGGCATGTAGTGAGCTGCGTAAACGGCCCAGACCCTAGCCACTTGAGCTACATCGCTTGCCTAAACCCTAGCCGAGGAGGGCATGCATTGCGGGGGTGGAGGCGGTGGTAGAGGGTGGCTAGGGATTAGGGGAGCACCTAGCCCTAGGAAAACGGGGGCAGAGCAGGGAGTCGACAGAGGGAGTTTAGGAGGGAGGGGTGGGGATGTTGGGGGGATTTTGCAAGAGGGACGGGCCGTGCGAGGTGTTAAGTGAAGAGGGATTAAGTGGATCGGAGGTGGGAACCCGCCTGAATCTCAGCTGTTTGATCTGAATACGCTGAGCCTGGTAGGTCCGTTGATCCTGATTCATGTTTGCACCTTATTATCACTGTAAGTCTGTAACACTCTATTCGTACTAGATATGCTCCCATACTCACACACATATATATTTTTACTTTCAATATATCACTTAAACAAATATTTTATACATCTTTATCACTTTCTGTATACTTAAATACTAATTATAAGATATTCTAATATGACTTGATTGAAAAAAATTCATTGGAGTCATTTATTTTTGCTATATATCCTCTCCATACATAAAAGGAGTATACACACAAATTATGCTCTAAAAAAAATAGATTTTGATGAAAATTTTCAAGGAACTCATTTTGGAGTATCTTATAATCATTATTAGAGTATACTCAAATAGATACGATAGGGAGAGAGTCTAACAAGAGCTCAAATGAATTAATGAGTATCCAAGAAACTAAGAGAGCTCACTAGTTGCTGGGGGAGGGGGGAGTATTTATAGTCCTCACCCACTAAAATGATCATTAGGGTCAAAATTCCCACAAAAACGGGATTTGTGTTACTATTGCCATGAAGTGGACAGTACTACCATACCCACTGTTCAACATCAATTTGAGGTTCATTAAATGCATACAAACTAGCTGTTATTTCAAATACCGGTAGTACTACCCTCACAAAGTCTGGTAGTACTGATCACATAGAAGTACCGCACCCAAGATACAATAGTTCCGATTTCCAGAGGAGAGACAATGCTCCAAAATATACCTCTCTAGAAATTAGCTACCGTCATATAAATTTCGGTGCTACCAAACACCGGTAGTACTGCCAATTATGCAGTCATACCGTTATGTGGTACTACCACACAACACATGTGGTAGTACGTTTCAAGGAATGCTAATAAGTACCTCTCTAGAAATTCGCTATCGGCATGTAAAGGCCGGTAGTACCGAGAAGTGATACATCGTTCATGACAAGTAGTCATACCGGTTTTTCAAATGATATCTAGAGATATTTCCAATTGAATTTTAAATGCATGCATGAACATTGTATTGATCCAAATGACACAAGTCAAGCTACAAGCTACTATCCATGACCCCTCTTTATAGTATGGCACTATTCTACACACCTGGTCATTTCATTCAATCACAAAGACTGGTAAAAGGCTACAAAGAGATCCTTAGACTACAATATAACTTTGCCTTGAGCTCAATCTTGATCCACGTCAACCTTTGATCACTTTTGCATGCCTTTTCATGATGTCATCAAACTTCGAGACTAAACCTTTTAAACATCTCAACAAACATGTTAGTCCCTTTAATCATTTTTGTCATTAATTACCAAAATCATTTTTAGGGGGCCTAGATGCTTTCAATCTCCCCCTTTTTTGGTAATTGATGATAACACAAATAATATGAATGAATTGAAGGTTTGAGTATACATCAAGTTCAAGAATAAGTTGCATATTCTTGTTTTGACTTTCGACTTGCAATTAATTCTTGAGGTAAGTCCAAAGGAGATGAACAAGTAGTTGCTTTAAAAGTCGATCAACCAATACATAACCCTCCTAAACATGTGCATATAAGAACATGAAGTGATTTTCACGCACATGTGTGGATTATCAGGAAATTTTGGCAGAGTTTCCTTTATTTATTGAAATTTGAGGAAAGAAGTTAATATGATAAGCATAATTTTTTTACCAAAATGAATCAGGCATAATCATTTGAAGGACAAGTAAACATGATAATAGCATAGCCACAAGAAGGTAGCTATGAAGGTTGCAATGACATAGAATGACACCAAGTTTTTACAAGAATCCAGGCATGCATAGTTATAACTTCAACTATTACAAGTTCAATCAATCCAAAAGATAAGTCCACAAGATAGCTAGTAATAAGATAGCATAAGTAGCATAAGATAGCATAAGTCTTGAGGCTTTATGCTTCATCTCTCCCCTTGCTCCCTCTTGATCTCTTCCTTGATCTCTCTCTCCTCCTTTGCCATCTAGTACCAAAAACCCATTAGTTGGGGGACGAATTATGATGGCGACAGTGAAGAGGTGATGAAGGTTGTGCCAGTCATGAAGACATTGAGGAAGATGGACACTCAAGCGCAGAGTGTTTATCTCTAACTACACATCCCGTATCTCCATAAGAGTAGAATTAATCGAGTTCAATGCTTGAAGCACAAGATCTGATGCTTGAACTTACTCTTGGGTTTGATACGGAGAATTCTCTTGCATGACCTTTTGTTCTTGTACTTGAGCTCGAGGAGGGTTTGCAGTTTGTATGGGAAGTTCTTCCCTTGGCTTATACGGCTTATGGGCTGCCGGCTAAGCTCCATGGAAGTGCGTCTTCCATATGGTAAGAGCCACGATGTGGCAAGCATAGTAAGTATACTTGACCCTATCGTTCTTCAAAGATGCTATCTCTCTTATTGTTAAGTCAATTATATCAAACTTGTGTCCTTGCAGGATGTAGTCAATGATATTCCAAGCATGCCCACATATAGCATCGAAGTTCCCACTCTTTGTGAAGAAAGTGTGGTTGATGACATGGTTGATCAAACTCAGCAAGGGGAGGAGACCCACAAGCTTCCTGGGTGTATATATAACATTTTGATCATAGAAGGTACACCATGCCAGGGTCTGTAGAGCTCTGTAAGTTCAAGCTCCAATTAGATTGGTTTTGGTGATTAATGACAAATCTAAATACGAACCTAACTCATTAATGATAAGTCTAAATGTGAGACTAACTCTTTTGTTGAATATATTTTTGCTTAGTCTCGTTTGGATGGAAAGGTGAAAATCATGGAGGTATGCATTCAACGTTATATCCGTATATCTTGTTGCATTCCTAAAATCCAATATATAGGTTGAACTCCACAAAAAGTCTAACTTGAATATGTGCATATTTTTTATTACACATTCTTGTATGCACACATTTAGGGGGAGTTCACTATATGTTTTGTAGTTTCATTAGTATTGATCTATATTTCTTTTTCCACATATATTGGGATCTCTACTTTGAAACATATCTTTTGAGTATATAAAACTGGTGCATATACTCACATTGACTCATTGATTTATACTCAATTATCTGTGTATGGGACTAACATGATTATCAAGTGTTTGAAAGATTTAGTCCTAGATTTTGCTTAACGACTTGGAGATGCATGCTAATGTTGACAAGAAGACCGACATGGCTTGAGACAAAGGTCATGCATGTATTTGAATTTAAATGCTCAAGCCAACTATGCATTGTCAGAAGAAAACGGTAGTACGAGAACCCGAAAGTTCCGGATTTATGGGGTGGCACGTTTTTTCTAGATAGGACCAAGTTTGGACCCCAAGATAAATGGAAGTACCACGCATGAAATTAGAACTACCGGAGAGCAGAACTACCAGACCTATAGTGGCGGTAGTACCGTACTTGGAGTTTGTAACATCTTGAAAAATCTGAAATTTAAAATATGAATTTCTTGAATGGTTTTTGCAATATATTCTATTTGAGTTTGGATTTTCATGGCATTTTTCTGGAATTTGGTTGAGGTTCAAAAATTTAAGAAGCTCAAAAAGAAACAAACATTAGTAATACCCTAAAAGGAAATGTGCAAAATATAAAAAGATAAAATTTCAAATATGAATCTGAAAAGATGATTCAGTATAAGGAGGGAGAAACCTGAGTTAAAATATAAAATCTTATTTTGAAAATATTGGCATAAATAGCAATAAAAGTACGTGACTAAAATACAAACACTAATGCATATATATATATATATATATATATATATATATATGTATGCAATTGGTGCAAGTAAGAGCTGAGCAATATAGGAAATAAAATATGCAAAATTAAATGAGCCAGCAAGATAACAATAAATGAAATTATGTATATACACAAGTGAAACAAAATATGCAAATATATTAATATAAATATTATGATAAGCATAGCCATGGGGAAAATAAAAGCTGAAAGTGCAAATGGCATGCAAAAATTTAAATAAATAACCCCAAAGGTGAGATAGAAACCTAAAATAAAAATCCAAATTTTAAGGTAAAAGCATGAGCCTCATTTTCTCATCCTTTTATTCCTCTGTCACTTCCAGGTGGGGCCCCAACCCCTTCTTCTCTCTCCCCCTCTCCCTTTCTCCCCTTCTCTGCCTGCGGGCCCCGTCCCCGTTCTTGCCGCGCGGAACCGCTTCCCCCTCCTCTCCTCATTCTCCCCTCTCCTCTCTTTTTGCCCGTGCACCCGGACCCCCACCTCCTCTCTGCTCAGTCGAAAGCCACGCGACACAGCCCCCGAATCCTGGCTGCTCCCGCCTGCGCGCGCACGTCGCCGAGCCGCTCTCGCCCATGCCCTGCCGCCTCCGCGCGAATCCCGCCGGCTTCCGTCGCCCTCGCGCCCAACCCCGCACGTCGCCGCTCGGTCCTCCGCTGTCGTCATTACGCACGCCGCTCGGTCGGCTCGGGGTCCTTAAAAGCAAGAGAACCCTCCCGGATGCACTGCCTTGCCCCACCCAACCTCCCTTCTCGCGGAATTGAGCTCCTCGCGCCCCAGCTCATCGCCGCGGCCATTTTCGCCGCTGTTGTCCGCCGCCGCCTTCCCCAGCGCCACCACCTCCTCGGGCAACCCCTCTCCAATTCCGAGCGCAGAGATCCCCCTCGCAATGCCCTGGAGCCTTCCCCACCGCAGCCGGAGCCTCTCCCTTCCCCCACCTCGCTGGCGCCGAGCACCCCTCCAAGCTCGCCGCCACCAGTCTCACCTCAACGTGCACAACGCGTTTTAGCCTTCACCCGGCCCTCACCAGCTACCCCTCGCCGACGACACCTCTAGCCATGGCTGCCCCCGAGTTTCCTCTGCTTCAGCTCTACACACTCGGTTCAATTGCATTCCTTCGCTTCCACCGTCAGGTAATACCCCGAGAGCAACTAGCTAGCAGCGAGCGAGTTCAATACTGAGGCCCGGGTTCGAATCCTTCTGGCCGCAATATTAGATGTAGGTTTTGCATGTTTTGCTAGCACATCCAGTGGAGGAAAAAGGCAAACAAAAATCTGAAAATAATTTATAAAATTCCAAAAATTTATTAGAATGCAAATGAACTACTAAATATAAAATCATGTATCAAATATCATATGTTAGTGACTAATGTGCTATGAATAATTGTTCTAAAGCCTAGCTATTAACCAAACGCATAATAAGTAAATTGGGTAATTAGGGTAAAACTTTACCAATTAAAAGAATCAATGGGGGTTATAATATAGATAAATGCTCACATGGAATGATACCCTAACAAATAAAAATTTCTACACCATAAATCATGAAACCTTGCACATTAGAGAATGATGCAGAAATTAACCATTTGCAAAGTTAGGCCATAAAATATTGACTTTAATCCTAGCGACTAGAATAAACTTTTATTGTTAAATAATGAAAAACCTAAGCCAAATAACAACTAAAGTGCAGAGACTTTCTAAGTGAATAAGCACCTATATGTATATGTAAATAAGTGGTTAGCAAAATGCAGGTGACATGTATGCGGCTTACTAGTAAATACAACAATACAATTTTGCGTTCACCGTAGACCCCACTAAAATATATAAATGCTATCATTAATACACTGCCAGTCATAAAATCTTAAATGGTGGCTTTAGTTAATAATGATGACAAAATGTACACATGTATAGCAGGCTCGACTTGTAAAAGGAGAAAATATCAGTATCGGTAGTTTTCAGAGAATATTCAAATTAAAGGGTCATAATAATATACAGGTGCTAAAATATAGTAGCCCTAGGCCCTCAAATACCAAAATAATCTCATAGACCTATACACACTCTAAAGTAAACATTTAGCCATTAACTTGAGTAATTAGGTTTACCTAAAATGATACATATCAAGTATTGCTCAGATTGCTAACTTTAGACTAAAATTAGAAATAAAGTTAAGTATAATAGTAACTAAAGCATAGATAAAATAATAATGGTACCATTAACTAAATCTTAATACTAGATTTAATAAATAATAATGATGAGCATGAAATAACAAGATGTGGCCCATACAACCGAATCCTAATTCAAGTTGGAAATAGGCTTAGTGAAAACTGAGGCTACATAAAATGTCACCCCATAAAATGCTATACATCTAAACTCTAAAATTTATCCGGTGAGCCAAAATGCCCTGAAAAGTAACGTTCGACAAAATAATACCGATTCATAGGTCTAACCTAACTCATGAAACTTACTTGATAAATACAAAAATAATAAAAAGGGATTATTAATAAAAAGATCAAGTTATCGTATTCCACCACCGGCCTTGCCTCAAATCACCCGAATCACCCATTAACTCACAATAAAATTTAAATAGAGTTTATTTGGATTTATTTGGATCTTTTGAATTATTTGCTTTTATTTGGATTCAGTCATTTGTAGCATAATTAGAAATTGGAGGTCATGAAGATTCAATGGATCAAGCGAGAGCAAGCCCGAAGCGAAGATAAAGACCAAAAGCCCAAAAGAAAGAATTGTGTGAACTCAAGACCACGGTAAACCGCGCCAGGCGAGTCAATACTTTGATCGTGTTGATCCTACATTTTCGACAAAATACTTTGGTTTAAATTATCAAATTGCTTGCTGTTATTTTATATGCAAATACATGTTTAATTTAAGATTCTAGTTATATGCCCATCGTTTACCTTGAATATTATTATACCTCCTTTGGAATAATTGAATGTGTGAACCTTATCGCCCTAGCAAAATGATAATAGTAACCTTGTGAAAATAAGTCCATAATTATACGCCATGCTTAGTACGCATAGATACTCGGAGCGCTGAAATGCCCCAAGCATCATTGTCAATTTCAATCGTGAGAAACTGTTTGGGAAGTCATGGTGGTAATGACTGGTATATGTTGGTATGATTACTATATGTTCTCAAAAACCCCAACTTGCTTAAATATCTGGGCGGATGGTTCGAGGGTGTGAGTGTGGTGCGGTGGAAGCACAAAGTGGGATAGTGGTAGACCGCCCAGATACCACTAAGGACTGAATCTTGTCATGACCCCCTGTGTAAAATAGTACAACCATAAGTCTGCAAAGTGCAACTTGGCTATGTAAATTTATCGAAACTCCCGGACTCATCTCACTGGTAGTGGAAGGAAGTGGATACGCAAGGGCAAGGGGAGGCCTAAAGGGACACCAAGTGGAGGGTGAAGTTTCCCAGCTGTATTTAGGGCTGTAAACGAGCCGAGCTCGAGCGAGCTTGACCTAGCAAGCTCGAGCTCGGTAGAAACTCGAGCCGAGCTCGAGCGAGCCTAAGATCAACATCGAACTTTAAGCCGGGCTCGAGCTCGGCTCGAGTTTCTACCGAGCTCGCTCGAGCTCGGCTCGTGTAGGCTCGGTGCGTACCTGCGTGGCCGGATCCCAATCGAGGAGGGGCGGCGCTGGTGGGGGAGGAGGGGCGCCGGGGGGATGAGAGGCGTCGGCAGCGGGGGAGAGGAGGGGCGGCGGCAGGGGAGAGGAGGGGCACCGGGGGGACGAGGGGCGGCGGCGGGGGGGGGGGGGGGGGCGAGGAGAGGCGGCGGCCGGCGGGGGGCAAGGAGGGGGACCGGGGGGGGGGGGGCGAGGAGGGGGACGAGGGGGCGGCGGCGGGGCAAGAGGCCAGGAGGGGAATGGGGGAGGGGGGGAGAGGAGGGGGCGCCGGTGGGGGGAGGAGGGGCGGTGGCGGAGAGGAGGGGCGGCGGCCGGGGGGGGGGGGGCGGCGAGGAGGGGGACCGGGGGGGGGGGCGGCGGGGGAGAGGAAGGGGTCGGGGGGAGGAGGGGCGGCGGCGGGGGAGAGGAGGGAGGGGGACGGGGAGGTGGCGGCGGGGCGAGGAGGCGGACGGGGAGGCGGCGGTGGGGGAGAGGAAGGGGGCGGGAGAGGGGGTCGGCGGCAGGGGGGCCAGGGGGGCGGCGAGGAGCGGCGGCGGCGGGGGAGAGGAGGGAGGCGACGAGGGGGACGGGGGTGGGGGGCTGCCGACGGCGGGGGCGATGAGGGGCGGCGGGGGTGGGGCCGCGGGTGGGGGCAGGCGGGGGAGAGGCGTGGCGGCGGGGGGCCTGGGGCTGGGGGTGAATTTGAGAGGAGAGGCGGGAGGGAGGGGTGGGGTGTGGCCGTGGGGGAATTAGGGAGGGGTAAAAAATCCTAAGCTCGCGAGCTATTCGAGCTCGGCTCGTTAAAGCTCGCGAGTTTAGGATGAAGCTCGAATTCGGCTCGTTTGGAGTTCGAGCCAAGCTCGAATCGAGTCTAGAGCGAGCCAAGCTCGAGCAGCTCACGAGCCTCGAGCTTTTTTACAGCCCTAGCTATATTAGCGTTGCGGGAAGTGGAGCCCGGCTGCGCTAGTTACTGTAGGGAACATCCCGTGCATAGATGGGACCCACCGCAAGTGGGAGAAGCCCATAAGGTGATATGACAAAAGGGGCTAGATACTTTGAAACGTCACTGTGATGATCTGCTCAACCACATGGCCAAGGAATCGTGTGGGGGCAACGAGTTGATTGTCTCTTGTGGTGAAAGTGTACAAACTCTGCAGAGTCAAAACTATTCGAATAACCGTGCCCACGGTCATGGGCGGACATGGGAACTTAACCAGATATAGTTCTGTTTCGAAAACTTGTGGGGTGGTATTGGAAAAGTGAAGGGCTGCAGATGGCCCTGGTTTGAATTGCCCTGGGTGTCGTCCTAGTGATAAGTTAAGCGTTTATAACGTTGAAAAATAAGCATATGGTGCAGATGCCATATATGGTGAATGAAAAATCTGGATCACTATTAATGATATTGCATTCTTTTTACACATTATGATTTGGTTCAAACTGCTAAGTATTAGGAGATTTTTATGTATCATAATTCAAATGTAATTATGGCAAATAAAATAAACCAAGCCTTCCTTTGATAAGCCATGCATATTATCTATTTGCATTCTGTATGTTGGCTCGCGGAGCATGGTGGTTTGTGCTCACCCTCGCTCTCACAAATAAACCAGCATCATGCGCCAAGCCACTATGCTTCAGTAATACGACTGGCAAGATGGTGAAGAAGATGAAGACGTCAAGAATTAGGTCGCGAACCTCCAGTTGGCTGCCTGTGGGCATGTCCTGAAGGTCCCACCTATGTGTTTCATTCCGCTGCTGTAATTTATTGATTTCGGCCTAATCGGCCCATGAGTAAGTCTACTACTTTATTTATGTTTCCGCAAGATATGCATTCTTGATGTCCATTACTGTAACTGTGTGCACTATCTACTGATCCAGGGAATAGTACAGCTAAACATAGTAGATGCAGATTATAAAATCTGGTTCTAACAGAATTCAAAAGATTTTATATTCAATTTATTATCTCATTATTTGTTAAGATTGCCATCAATTACCAAAAAGGGAAAGATTGAGAATCTAGCCCCTCCATTATGAGTTAATGGTGTGTTTTGGTAATTAATGACAACACTTTGTGGGACTAACATTTTTCATGAGTTGGATGAATAGTTTAGGTCCCATGCTGATGAAGACTTTAGATGACTTTATAAGTTGAAGGTCATCAAGAAGAGGATGCACCATATGTTGACGCATATCAAGATTTCGAAGAGGAGATGATCATAAGTTGATCATCAAGTCAAGACAAGACAATGACCCGGACTTGAAGTGAAGATGTACGTCATTAAACTTCAAGAGGATGTTCAAGGCAAACGTACAATTAGCTAGGGCTAAGGATGTGTTTCTAGTCTTTTACCAGTCTTGGTGTTTGGTTGGAAGACTGAATTGCTAGTATAGGTTTGCCGTACTATTAAGAGGGTCTTGTCTAGTAGCTTGAGTCTCATCATGTGTTGATAGCTCAATCTCGCTTGCTCAAGCTCTCCGTGACATGATGCCATTATTTGCGAATGTGTTTTACAAATAGTTGAGGCTCATGCATTTAATCCTTATAACATGTGACTATACTTTGCAAATGTGTTTTGCAAAATGTTGAAGTCCATGTACTTACTCCTTGTGGCATGATCTATGTTTGCAAATGTGTTTTGGAAATGTTGGAGATCATGCATTATCACTTGGCATAGTCTAAGATTGTTTGTTGATATTTCCTTTGATATTAGACCATGGTAGTGACTCTTTGGATGTCATGTATTTTTTGCATTGATCTAATGTGTTTAAGATCATGCAAATAGATGCGTTGTATAGCCCTCTGAATAAACTTTCCATATAGTCCAAAATCACTCATTTCCAACATCGAAGTCAAAAGTTATAACCATTTTTTTGAGTGTCGTCTATGTAAAAAACCGAAAATGGAAGTACCACCCTTATAATTGCGGTAGTTCCGAAAAACGGAAGTACCGCTTTTATAACTATGGTAGTTCCATAAATGGCTGAATAACGGCAATTTTTCTAGCCTTTATGATGGAAAACAGAAGTATCGCTCCTATAATGGCGGTAGTTCTAAAAATCCTGATTTTTGTCTCCAACGGCTAGTTTCGAGGTGTGGGCTATAAATACTCCCTTGTGGCCAGTTGGGGTATAGTTTTTAGCACTCCATTTCACTCTCTTGAGTTAGTATGAGCTTCTCCTCTCAATTGTGCATGTGTTACACCTATGAGCAAGGAGAGAGGTGTTTAGTTGCATGTGTTGCATCTAGTGCTAGATTTTGTATCCACTTGAGCTTGTGCATTCATTGCACGTGGTGAGTGTCAAGAAAGGGACTTAACTTATTACTCTTGGAGTTTGCCGACTCCTAGATGGCTTTGGAGGCATCTTGCCCGGTGATCTTCTCAAAGAAGCTTGTGAGAAAATGAGTTCGTTTGCAAATTGCAAAGTGTTTCTTAAGGAATTTTCAAGAATGTGCTTCTTTGAATGTGTTTCAAATATCTTTTTCTTGCATAACTCAAGTATGGCCTCGGTTTAAGTTGTTCTTCCCTTTTAGGCCATAAAAAGGGGGAGTTTGTGAAGTTTTTGGTTCTTATTGAAAATTTCTTGAAATCAAATCCCCAAATTGGTCATATTTTTTCTTTTTCACACTCTTTATGACCATATTAAGATGAACTAATTGGTATGAAGCTCCTTATGCTGGAATGTCTCTATTTTGGCTTAACTTTCTTTTGCATTTTTGGTGATTAATGCCAAAAGGGGGAGAATTTTTGGTGATTATTGCCACATTTGGATAATTGATACATTGTTTTGTGATTTGACCTCATTTAAGGCATGTCTTGAAGAGGAGCATCGCATTCATACACATAGCCTCATATATATATATACATATATATATATATATATACATATATATATATATATATACATATATATATACATATATATATATACATATATATACATATACATATATATATATACATATATATACATATACATATATATATATATATACATATACATATATATATACATATATATATATATACATATACATATATACATATATATATATATATACATACATACATATATATATATATACATACATATATATATATATATATATATATATATATATATATATATATATATATATATATATATATATATATATATATATATATATATAAAGCATGTTATTTTCATATGTATACTGCTTGAATTGCTTAGTGACATGCATGGATATAGTTCAATAGCTTAAATTCCTATCATATGTTGATTTGTATCTAAATGTTATCATTAACAATGGATTTGTCATCAAGCACTAAAAAGGGGGAGATTATAAGTTCAAGCTCTAATTAGATTCATTTTGGTGATTAATGACAAATCTAAATATGAGCCGAACTCATTAATGACAAGTCAAAATGTGAGACTAACTCTTTTATTGAATATGTTATTGTTTAGTCTCATTTGGATGAAAAGGTGAAAATCATGGAGGTATGCATTCGACGTTATACTCTTATATCTTGTTGAATTCCTAAGATCCAATATATAGGTTGAACTCCACAAAAAGTCTAACTTGAATGCGTGCATATATTTTTATTACACATTCATATATGCACACATTTAGGGGGAGTTCACTCTATGTTTTGTGGTTTCATTAGTAATGATCTATGTTTCTTTTTCCACATATACTGGGATCTCTACTTTGAAACATATCCTTTGAGTATATAAAACTGGTGCATATACTCACATTGACTCATATTAATTTATACTCAATTATATGTGTATGGGACTAACATGATTATCAAGTGTTTGAAAGGTTTAGTCCTGGATTTTGCTTAACAACTTGGAGATGCATGCTAATGTTGACAAGAAGATCGACATGGCTTGAGACAAAGGTCATGCATGCATTTGAATTTTAATTCTCAAGCCAAGTATGCGTTGTCAGAAGAAAATGGTAGTACCAGAGTTTGAACGGCGGAACTACCACAACGTGGTATGACTGCAACTCCTGAGTGGTACTACCGGAACCCAGAAGTTCTAGATTTATGGGGTGGCACATTTTTTCCAGAGGGGACCAAGTTTGGACCTCAAGATAAATAGAAGTGCCACACATGAAATCAAAACTTCCAAAGAGTGGAACTACCGGACTTATAATGGCGGTAGTACCACAATTTGAATTCAAATGATTTTATATTTAATTTATTTCTCATTATTTGTTAAGATTGTCATCAATTACTAAAAAAGGGAAAGATTGAGAATCTAGTCAGTCTATTATGAGTTAATGGTGAGTTTTGTTAATTAATGGCAATCACATTGTGGGACTAACATTTGTTAATATTCTCATCTCAATTGTGTATGTGTTGCACCTTGTGAGCAAGGAGAGATGTCTTTAGTTGCATGTGTTTGCATCTAGAGGTTGATTTTGTATCCACTTGAGACTGTGCATTCATTGCACGTGGTGAGAGTCAAGTAAAGGGCTTGACTTATTACTCTTAGAGTTTGCTGACTCCTAGAAGGCTTGGAGGTGTCGTGCCTGGTGATCTTATCAAAGAAGCTTATGAGAAGGCCCGGTGTGTGTGAAGGTTAGAGCTCACCTACCCAGAGCGGGGAAGAGATACCACTAGTGGATTTGAGGTGGAAGGCTTAATTTGTGGAGCTGGTCCAATTAATTTGGGCTTAACTTAACGTGGCTAGGAGAGACTAGTAAGTCTCCGAACACCATGGTAAAAAGGAGCCGTGTCATTGTGGTTTATTTTCTTGTGCTCAATTTACAATCAAGCAATTTATATTTGTAGAATTAAATTGATTACTTATCATCCTAGAATTGCAAATCTTTGACATAGACTTAGGTTGCTGGTGCACTTAGTGAGACTAGTTAATTGTGCAAAACCAATTTGATCACTCTTCCGCATTGTATACTTGGTTTAAACAAATAGAATAGGTCTTTAAATTAATATTAATCGGAAGAAAAAAAAATTTAAAAACGCATATTCACCCCCTCTAGTTGGCCTCCTCGATCTTATAAGCTCCTCTAGAATAGACATAAGGGCTAGAGTAGGTCCTCACCACTTGCTCAAAGTCGGCCTTTGATGCTTCTACTTTAAGTTCCCATCATCCATACCAAATGATCGAAGTATGGGGAGACATAAACTATGGCATAGATTTTCTTATTAAGTCCTCTTGATAGTCACACTTGAGCACCACAATGTCTTGCAATCCCGTGGCTTAGAAGAGTTGGTATGCGCTGGCAAATCGATCAAGAGAATTCAAGTGTTGCCAATCCACATACTTATGGTCCGCAAACTACCAACGATGATTGTAGAGTTGAGCATACACTTCTTGTTAAAACTGTGTATGGAATCTCGAATCTGTTGAATTTGCTGGTATCTCGAATTGATTGGGGTGGCGAAGAAGCGCATAGTTGTCGCTAGTGATTTGCATAAGGTTGATCATTGGCTCTTTGGCCTCTATCATGTGCTCGTCATTATCATCGTTTTGCTCTTGGGAATAGTCTTCACCATCTTCCTCATCATCACTTTCTTCTGTTTCTTCATGTGCTTGAGCTTGCTTTGAAGCTTGCTCTTGATCTCTTGTCCTCATGGCTTGCAAGAAGGAATCTATTTCGGAATAGCTGCCCACTCTTATAGCAGGGGTTGTCCTTGAAGCTGACTTTCATGACGCTACCTTGTAGCAAGAGGAAGATGGAGAGTTGCTTGAGGCTCATAGCGATCTTCCGGCTCTCCCTTGGATGTGGCATTCTTGCACATGGAGCTTTTGGTCCTTACCATGATTGTTGAGTCAAGAAAGGGTGGATTAGAACAAGGTAGTATAGGACTGGAGTAAAAGAGGTTTTTTTGAAGCAATGAACGGTTGGATTGCAAGGAGAAGAGGTAGAAGAAGATAAGGTGTCAACCACAACTATTTCTGGGACCTCTAGTCAGGAGCGGTAGTACCAGTTGTGAATTGCAGTAGTACCGTTTTCCCTGAAGATTTAGGGGATGAGCAGGAATGCAAATGATCCTTAAATACAACACTCACATAAATATTTTTTAGTATCATTATATATGAGATAGATAGTAAAAACCCGAAATAACATAGTTTTTTTTTTATCAAATTAGAGTTTTTGAGACAAGATTTTAGAATAGATTTTCACAAGAACTTTAAGAACTCCAAATGAGAACAAATAGCTTGAGGCATGAGTTCAAGCAGCATTGGAATAATCTATGACATTTAACTCATTCCTCAACTTGAAAAATTGGCTCTTATTTAATGGCTTGGTGAAGATACCGAGTAATTGATCTTTGGTCCTTATGTGGCTAATGACTATATCATTTTTGCTGACATGATCTCTCAAGAAATAGTGGCAGATATATATATATATATATATATATATATATATATATATGTGTGTGTGTGTGTGTGTGTGTGTGTGTGTGTGTGTGTGTGTGTGTGTGTGTGTGTGTGTGTGTGTGTGTGTGTGTGTGTGTGTGTGTGTGTGTGTATGCTTGATTCTTGAGTGTTGGACTAGGTTATTGGCTATCTTTACGGCACTATCATTATCACACAAAAGAGACATATTTCTAAATTCAATTATATAATTCATCAATGTTTGCCTCATCTATAGCAATTGAGCATAACAACTACCCACAAAAATATATTTAGTTTTTAGTGGTGGATAGGGATACAAATATTTATTTTTTGGATGACCATGAAACTAAAGATTGCTATAATAGTTGACAACTTTCTAAGGTGTTTTTTCTATCCACTTTGCAACCCACATAATTGGAATCTGAGTATCCAATTAAATTGAATTTAGCACCTTTGAAATACCACAAACCAACGCTACAGGAATGCTTTAAATATCTAAGAATTCTTTTCAAGACCACCAAATGGCACTTTTGGTGATGCTTGAAATCTTACGCACATGTAAATACCAAACATAATCTCAAGCCTAGATGTGGTAAGATAAAATAAATTATCAATCATAGATCTATAAAGCTGTAAATCTACCAATTTACCTTTCTCATTAAGGTAGAGATGACCTTTAGTAGCCATGGGAGTCTTGATGGCTTGACGTCCTCCATGCCAAATCTATTGAGTAGATCCTTCATGTATTTCGTTTGACTCACGAACGTTCCATCCTTGAGTTGCTTGATTTGGAGTCTAAGGAAGTAGTTAAGCTCTCTGATCATGGACATCTCAAATTCTCTAGATATTATATCTCTAAATTATTTGCAAAACTCTTGGTTACTAAACCCGAAGATAATGTCATCAATATAAATTTGACAAACAAAGAAGTCATCATATATTACTTTAGTAAATAAAGTTATATAAACCTTCCCAATTTTGAATCATTTTGAGAGTAGAAAATCTCAAAGGCACTCATACCATACTTAGGAACTTGTTTGAGACCATATAACGCCTTGAAGAGTTTATACATATAGTTTGATTTGTTTGGATCCTCAAAACTAGGCTATTGTTCAACAAATACTAATTCAACTATTCTGCCATTTAGAAATGCACTTTTAATATCCATTTGAAATACCTTAATATCAAAGCATGATGTGAAAGCACGAAATGTGTGAACAAACTCAAGTTTAGCTAGGGGAGCAAAGGTTTCACCAAAGTCCAAACCTTTCGACTTGTGTGTATTCTTGAGCTACCAATCCAGCCTCATTTCTTACCTCGACACCACTCTCATCTTGCTTGTTTCAAAAAATCAATTTTGTGCCAATGATGTTGTGTTCCTTGCGTCTTTCACGAATATCCAAACATCGTTTTGAGCGAAGTTATTGAGTTCTTCACATATAGAGTTCACCCAATCCAGATCTTCGAGTGCTTCATCTATGTGTTTAGGCTGAAAAGAAGAGATAAACAAGTAATATTCACAATAAGAAGCAACACGAGATCAAGTTGTGATCTATTGGATAATCTTTTTCAACAATGTTGTGAATTTTTGAAGGAATGTTCGACGCTTGGTTTTCTTCCCTCTCCTCCATCTCTTCAACATCATCTTGACTTGGTGTAGTAGAGGAAGACGGCTCGATTTGAGTGGATGAAGGTGATTCGTTGCAGTCTTCTTTAGGCTTGATATCTCTTGTATGCTCTTCATGGCTTGCCTCGATCCTTTATCACCTACATTATCCAAATTTTCTTACCCTTCTTGAGAGCCATTAGTTTTATCAAATTGTACATCATAAGTCTCCTCAACTAAACTAGAGATTTTGTTGAAGACATGATAAGTTTTACTATTTGATGAATTACTAAGAAGAAATCCAACGTCACACCGACTTTGGAATTTTGAAAGCCGAACACTTTTTCGCAAAATATAACACTTGCAACAAAAAAAATACAAAATAGAATATGTTCAATTTTCTTCCAATGAGAAGGTCACAGGAAGTATTTTTCAAAAGCTGATGCAAATAAAGATGGTTTGTGGCATGGCAAGTGGTATTTATTGCTTTTGCCCAAAAATATCAAAGGTGTTATACTCATCAATGTGTGGAAGTATCTGGAAGCAAGAGAATAAGCTTCCCTACTCAATTATGGGTCCTACCATTGAATTATCCTTAGAAATTGGTGTGCACATAGCAATCATCCACATTGTCATGTTGCCAACGTGTTAGAGGATTGGTGTTTCCATCATAACTTTTCCGTCTGAACTTTGAATAGGACAAATCATATATGTGTTTTTATCATCTTGATGAGAGAATTATCATGAGAGCCTCCAAATTGGGATTTGAAGATGTACTAGTCATTGAAATATCATGAAAAGGATCTTTGGAGCCCATTGGTTTGCCAGTTCAGGAGCAGACTTCTCCAAATGAGTGATTTGGTATGAAAATATATGTTTTCCAACAATACAACACTTTTGCATGAATATCTTGAGTATGGATGATTAGTAGCGTAATTTGTAGCATTAGTGTCAGACCCAGATTTTGCAATCCGGAATCTACTGTGTTTAACTGCACTATTCCCTGGATCAGTAGATAGTGCACGCAGTTACAGTTCTGAATATCAAAGTACATATCATGCGGAAACGTAATTAAAATAATAAACTTACTCATGGGCCGATTAGGCCGAAATCAATAAATTGCAGCAGCGGAAGAACGAAGCACACAGGTGGGACCTTCAGGACATGCCCACAGGCAGCCAACTGGAGGTTCGCGACCTAGTTCTCGACATCTTCATCTTCTTCGCCATCGTGATCCAAAAGTATTATTGAAGCGTAGTGATCCGATTCCTGCTTCTGAATTTGCCGCAAAAGCGAGCGTGAGCACTCCGACCCCGTGCTCCGCGAGCCAATACACAGAATGCAAGTAGATAATATGCATGGCTTATCAAAGGAAGGCTCAGGTTATTTTATTTTTGCGTAGAGTGCTTTTGAATACAATTACTTAAAAATTCCTGAGACCTAGCATTTTGAACAAAAGCATAATGTTCAGAATATGCAATAATAATAGTGATCCAGATTCCATCCACCGTTACATGGCATCCGCACCATATAGCAATTCTTTAGCGTTATAGCCGCTTACATTACCACTGGGACGACACCCAGGACAATTCCAAACTAGGGCCTTACACTGCCCTTCCACTTTTCCAACCCATCATAAAGCATTTTGAAATAGAACTATATCTGGTTAAGTTCCCATGTCTGCCCTTGACCGTGGGCACGGCTATTCGAATAGTTTTGACTCTGCAGAATTTGTACACTTTCACCACAAGAGACAATCAACTCGTTGCCCCACACGATTCCTTAGACGTGTGGTTGAGCAGACCATCACAGTAACCGTTCAAAGTACCTCGCCCCTTCCATCATTTCACCCTATGGGTCGCTCCCACTTGCGGTGGGTCCCATACGTTGTGCGGGATGTCCTCCTTCTGAACGTCTAGCAGCTGGCTCCCCACCCCTGCTAGCCCGCCACAGCAGAACTTCACCCTACCCGGGTGTCCCATTCAAGCCGTCTCACCGACTGCCGCTTGCACTAACCCACACCACCTCCTGGAAGGATGACTTCTAGGGTCCGGTAAATCTACTAAGCCAAGTCATACTTTACGAACTTGTGGTTGTACTGTTTTACCCGGGAGGTCATGACAAGATTCGGTCCTTAGTGGTATCTGGGCGGTCTACCACTAACCACTTTGTGCTTCCACTGCACCACACTCTCACACCATCGAACCAATCCGCCCAGATATTAAAGCATGTTGGGGTTTTTGGAAACATAAAATAATCATATCCAACATTTATCAGTCATTACCACCATGACTGCCCAACCAATTTTTCTCAGGATTAAAAGTGATGCTTGGGCGCTCTCGCGCCCATGATTACCTAAACAATACTAAGCACGGCATATAAATTACGGACTTATTTTCGAAAGGTTACTACTATAATTTTGCTAGGGCGACAAGGTTCACACATTCCAATATTCCAAAGGAGGTGTAATATTATTCGAGGCAAACGATAGGCATGTAACTAGAATATCAAATTTAGCATGTATTTGCATAAAAATAACAGCATGCAATTTGTTAATTTAAAACAAAGTAATTTGCATGAAATGTAGGTTCAACATGATCAAAGTATTGACTCGCCTTGGGCACAGTGGTCGGGATCCGGATTCTCTGGTGCTTCAAGGGCTTAACCTTCGATTCGCTCTTGATCACGCCTGATCCGTGGAATCTTCGAACTTCAGTTTCTAATTACGCGACAAACGACTGAATCCAAAAAGAAAGCAAATAACTCAAAAGATCCAAATAACTCCAAGTAAATTCAACTTTTGTATTATTACGAGTTATTGGGTGATTTGGGTAATTTGAGGCAAGGCTGGCGGCAGAGAATGATGTCTTGACCTTTTATTAATAGTTTCTTTCATTATTTTTATATTTATCAAGGAAGTTCCATGAGTCGGTTATACCTATAGACTGGTGCAGGAGTTTAATGTATAAATTTTATCTTCAGGTAAGTATTCCTTGCAACTTAGGTAAAGGCAAACTGGACTGATGGATGAGATCTGTACTTATTCTATAAATCTTCAATAATCCCATTATCATGCTTGATGTATCTTCGTTTATCGTTAATTTAAGTTTAATTTAAATTAAGATCCATTGGTACGATTCCCAGCTTGCTTTATATACCATTGCACTTAATGTTTATTATGTACCATGTACCAAAGCTAGTGTCAAGACCTAATTAATTGCACTATTATTAGCTTGCTCCTACTTTAGCTGCTATTTAAGATTTTATGGTTGGCAGTACGCTAATGATAGGGTTTATATTTTCAATAGGGTCTAAGGTGTATAAAAACTGCACTAGTATGATGGTTAATGGGTCGCATACATGCTATCCACATTTCTCTAACTGCTTACTTCCATATACTTATAGATGCTTATATATATACATATATATATATATATATATATATATATATATATATATTCGCTTAGTAAGGCTCTACATTTTAGTTGTTACTAGTTTTTAATATAAACGTATCTGTCTAACAAGGCTTGCTGTACAAAGTTGTATTTCAATATTTACTAACTAGCAAAACCTACGGCTAAAATTTTATGTAATGGAGGCATGTCAAATACGGGCATAGATTTTAATTATAATTATTGGTAGTCTTTAAATTTGAACATTTTAACCAAAATAGATTTCTTTTATTACTTCCCTTAATTTGCATTTTAGCCTTTTAATTCAATTATGCAAACCACAGTAAATATCACTAAAATTTCTAATGAGCTCTAAAATTCATGATTTCAGTTCCATTGGACAGGTCTTGATTTTAGATGAATTTAGAAATTTGTCTCACTCAATTTGGAGATAAAATGCAAATGTTATGATTATTTGAAGTTCTCAGATTGAATTAATTCCATAAAATGTAAAATATCTGACAGTGGGACCCACATGTCATTTTCTTAATTTTTATCTTTTTCTTTTACTATTTTCCTCTGTCTCAATGGCCAGTGGGGCCCATATGTCAGCGTGTCCGGTCACTGACATGTGGGACCCCCTTGTCAGTGGTCATGGCGGTGCTGAGTCACTGGCAGGTGGGACCCAGAGGCCCTGGACCCATCTGTCAGCGGGTGCGCCGACAGGCGGGGCCCAGAAGGCAGCTGGCCCGCTAGCCACAGCAGTTGACGGGCGGGGCCCAGCTGTCAGAGATGCATTTTAAAAGAAATGCTCGACCGCAGGCGTGGAGCCGGGGGCTCGAACGCGCGCCGCGGGAGCGAGGGGGGGGGGAAGAGATGCATGCGTTAACCAAGTGGGCGGGGGAGGCTTTGCCTACCCCATAAGGGCAGCTTACCCTTTTGAGGTAGCTCCCGGAGGCGGCCGGGCAGAGGAGTCGGGGGCGACGGTGGCCGGCGGCGAGCGGTGGTCGGGAAGCTCGGGAGCTGCGTGGAATGTAATCTCCGGTTGCTGGGGAGTCTTCTGGTGTAGGCGGCCGGGGTGGAGGAGCACGGTGGTGGGCCGGCGGCGTGCGACGGCGGAAGCTCGGGCGGGGCTCCGGCGACGGCGGGCCACGAGCTTCGGGAGGTGCGGGGGAGGCCGGGGGTTAGCTTCACCTCGCTCCCGCGAAGCTCTGGGAGCTTGGGGATTGCCCGGAGGTGGCCGGAATCGGCGGGGAGGGTGGCGCCGGAGTTGGGGAAGAAGGAGGGAGCTGCGGCGATTCGGGGCGTTACGGCTAAACTGCGGCCAGGGGAAGGGGGAGGGAGGCTTTGCGGCTCTAATGCGGCTCACGGGAGTGGCTTTTTATAGCCGGAAAGAGGGGCGCGTGGCGAAACGACCGTGGCCTCCGCTCTGCTCACGCTGGCGGGGGGAGGCGAACCGAATCCCGCGAGATTTTTCGGGAGAGAGAGCACAGGGGGTGCGCTGAACTTTGCCCGCGGGTGTGAGAGAAGAAAGAGAGGGATTGGCTGCGCAGAGGGAGTGAGCGTGAGGGGAGCGCAGCGCTGCGGGCGCGTGGAGAAGAGGAGGGAGGAGGAAGAAGACGCGGGCGGGGCCCCCGGTCAGAGAAAGAAACTGGCGCGCGGGGGCCGCGAGGCAGCGGGAGAAGGAGCAGGCGAGGCATGGGCCCGCTGCGTAGAGGGAGAGGCGCGGGTGGAGGCGGGTCCACCGGCCAGCGGAAGGAGGGGCGCGAGAGGGCGGGGTCCGCTCGCCAGCGAGAGCGGGCGCGCGCGAGAGGATGGGCCGCGGGCGCTGGCCCATGCGGAGAGGAGATGGGCCGGGGTAACGGCCGGCCCGGCTGTTTCATTTTTTTCTTTTTCTTTTATTTTTGCTTTTGCATTTGAATTTTACACTTACATATACATTTGCACATAGGTTTTGAGATATATACCTATACATGTATTTTTACTTTTCTCTGATTTTTGTGTATGTACCCATATATTAATTTATTTACTCTCTCACATAGTATACATGTACATATATACATACATTATTATTCATATTTGTTTGCACTTATATACACTTGCTAGCCTCCTTTAAATTGCTTGCCAACACTTTTAGGAATATTATTTTACGCTTATTTTCATTTCTCAACTTGGTAGTTTATGGATCATCTTTTCAGATTCTTTAGTTAATGCACAACGTTTTGTTATTTTATGTGTCGATTTCTTTCCTCTTTTAACTTTCAAATTTCCTTTACATTTACAAAAAGCCAGTAAACTCCAATTTCAAATAGAATGCAAATAAAATAATCCTAAAACTCCATAACTTATTATTTATATTTTTCGGGATGTCAAAATTAGTGAAGCATAAAGACAAAAAATGACACCATGGGAGAGTATGAAATACATGAGGAAGCAATGTTAACAACTCCCCCATGCTTAGACTTTTGCTCATCCTCGAGCAAGGCCCTTAAAATAAAATTCCTAGAGTTTTTAAATTTGAGCAACTGTAACATCCCATTTTCGGGTTTGTTACTTTGCATGGTAAGTTGTTGATTTTTGCTAGAGTTGATTTCAAAAACTTAAAATTTGAGTTTAGTTTGAAATTCAAAAATATCTTTTGCCTTGCTCAATTCTTCTTTTCCTCCTCTTTAGCCCAAAGAAAACCTTTATCCTCTCGTTTTCCTGAGTGGGCCAGCCTCCTCTCCCCTTTCTTTTCTTTCTATCCGGCCCGGCCTGTTTTTCCTTTTCCTCTGGCCCTCTCTTCTTTTCTCCCGCCTCTTGGGCCTTTCGGCTAGCCTAGCCTGACATCCCCTCCCTTGTCTTCCTCCTCGTGACGCCCCTCGCTCCACGCTCTCTCCGTCCCCAACCAAAGCAGTGGCGCCGCCCCCGGTTTGTCCTATGCTCGCGAGCGCCATACCTCCCCGTGGCAGCTCCCCCACGCTTCACGGTGCCTCCGCCAGGCCTAGGCCCCCTGCCCTTGCGCCGTAGGCTCTCCGCGCGTCACCCTCCTGTTCGCCGCCATGGCCACTTGCTGAAGCCGCCCCCAGTTTTGCTATCACTTCTGAGCCCACGCTCGCCAACTCCGGAAGGGCCTCCTCGCCGCATTCATTGGCTGTAGTGAAGTCGTGTCCTTTCTCGCCTAATCCGGTGCGCCGCCCCGTGTCCTCATCGCCGCGCCGCCGTACCCAAGCTGCATTCGCCGAACAACATCGCTCCTTCCCGTGCGCAATCCCTCCTCAGAGAGGCCGTGGGTGTGCCATACCTCGCCCATCCCGTCCGTCCGCCCTAGCTCGGCGCTAGCTCCACCATGTCCGCCTCTCTGCAGTCAGCCACAGGAGGACGTACTGCCGCTCCATACCTCACCCATCCCCTTCTCACCCTTTTCACAGCTATAAAAGCCAGCTGTGTGCCAGACTCGCCTCGCCTCACCCCCTCCCCCACTCAAGCTCCCGAAAAATCACTACCACCGACAGCTCTTTGGGCCGCCACCGCCGCCAGCACATCTCGACGAATCCCACTCAGCATTGCCCCTTTCCCTGAGCTCCTTATGTTCCTAGGAAGCTCCCAGCCAGTCTAATCGGTCTCTCTCCCCTTGCAGCTCGCCGGCGACCACTTCTTCCCCATCTCCGGCCACCACCCGTTGCCGCCGGTCCTGAGAGTCTCCGGCTGATTCCCCGCAGCCAGAGCATCCTCACTACCTCAGGAAGTCGCCCATGGCAGCCAATTGAAGACTCGTCGTCTCGTCTTCCCCAACGCCGACCGGCCCCCACTGCCATTCGAGCTCGCCGACGCCAGCCTTCCCCAAGCCTCCCTGAGCCCCATTCTTCACACCAGTGAGTTTTGGGTAGCCCCTAGAAGCTCTCCTGTCATCTAATCGGCCCCTTATCGCTGGAATCGCCACAGCAACCAACACTTGTTTCCGCCACCGCCTGGCTCGCTGCCGGTGACTCCGGTTTGCCTCAGACCAATTCGGCCCGCTGTCGGGTGTGCGTGAGGCTAAGCAGTCCGTTGTGGGCATTTCCCCACGTGACCGTGGCACCCCTCGCCGCCGCTCGGCCGGGAGGAGCTCTTTTCCAACGTTAAATTCCTGGTTAACCATTAACAATCGTAGTTAGTTGATGCTAATGAATCGCTGACCGGTGGGCCCAACAAGTTTAAAACTCTCCATCTGACTAACAAGTGGGCCATTACAATTAAAGAAAACTGTTTAACAACTAATTAAAAACTAAGGCACTGACAGGTGGGCCCAATGCACTGTTTGCATAGTACCTCGGCCCCACACGTTAGCCTCTAGCCATTTTCCAGAAAAAGAAAATAATTTTCTTAAATAAAAATACCGTGGACCCCATATGTCATACTCGGTGTTTTCTGAAATTAAAACTTATTTCGAAAATAAAATAAACCTAGGCGGGACCCACATGTCAGAAAGAGAACTCTCTCTCCTTTTTATTTTTGGGATTTTCCTGAAAATGAAACTTCAGAGAGCTCATTTTCCTTATCGTAACTCCGATTTGAGTGAAACTTGTTTCTAAAATTTTCTAAATTCAAGCCCTTTCTGTTGGCTTCAGTTTGGTTTAATTTTGAGCTCATTTGCTTATTATTTTATGCTTATTTTTCCTCTTTGTCTATTTTCTGCTGTTTTGGTTTTCTCCATTCGAGTAGATTTTGATGTCGCACCTGAGCCACAAGACGACCTACCTCAGGACCAGCAGCACCCTTCAACCTTGGCCCACATTTTGATCATTCTGCTCCTATGTTTCATGTACATTATCTTTATTCATATTATTCAAACTGCATGCATTATTTCATGTACAAATGTATGTGGCCTATAAGGTAGTTACCACCCATTTAAAAATCTAGAAATTTATATATATCTATACCTTCCTTGAAATCTGATAACCCATACACCTTGTCACCATAGGTATTATTGCTATTACTCTGAGTAGCTATACGTTTTAATTAAAAGCCATGCGCGTTCTGTCAAGTCCAGGGCATCTGTTGCCCTGATCATAACTTCCAAAAACATAAACACTGGTTTTGGGACAGTCATGGGATGTAAGTGGCTGAGTATTTACGATAACTTAATTTACATATCTCCAAATCTCAAAAACTGCTACATCTGTCCGGGCAGATGGTAAGGATGGATGGTGCCGATGTCGCACGAGAGATTTTGTTTTGTGGTATGAACCACCTGGACAAATTAAGGACTTAATCTTGTGATGACCTCCTTGTGTAAAACAATACAACCACAAGCTGGCAAATTGTAGGCTTGGCTGAATAATTTACCAGACCCTTGAAACCATCTCACAGGTAGGGGAAAGAAGGCATTGTGTAGGACGTATTCCAAACCGGCCTGAATGGGACACCACTTACCGGTGATTTTTGCCAGCTACGCTAGACGTTGTGGAGACAGAAGTCCAGCTGCACTAGACGTTGTGGTGGAACTTCCCGCACAATTTATGGGACCCTTTAGCAAGGGATAAGCCCATAAGGTGAGAGGGTGATAGGGTGAGGTATTGTAAAGGCCTCGTGACGATCTCTCGATCTACATGACAAAGGAATCATGTGGGCCCATCGAGCTGATGGTCTCTTGTGGGCAAAGTGTACAATCTCTACAGAGAATAAACTATTCGAATAGCCGTGCCCACGGTTAAGGGCAAACATGGGAACTTCCTCGAGTTAGTTCTATTTCCAAAAATTTTGTGGGTGGGAAGAAAAACTGAATGGAGGGAAGTACTCCAATTATGAATTTTTCCTGGAGGGAAGTACTCCAGTGTTAATATGGGTTAACCAATCCAAAAATCTAGCATCGGTGGATGGAGCCAACACCATTATATATTGCATCATTTAAACTCTTTAAAACATGTTTTGTTAAAAATGCCAGGTCATATGAATTGTACTTATGATATTTACAATTGTTTCTCTACGCAAATAAAAGAACCTAAGCCACCCTTGTTCAAGCCTTGCATACAAGTATTTACATTCTGTGTGTTGGCTCGTGGAGCACGGTTGTGTGTGTTCACCCTCGCTCTCTACCCACTCTCTCCAGAGTTCGCAAATCAAGATCAGTACGAGTTCTACCAGGACCAAGCTGGCGAGGGAATGAAGATGGTGGCAGTTAGACTAGGACCTAGCGTTTCCTTACAGTTTGGCCGACCAAGCTAACTAGTAGGTGCGTTTAACGTTAGCCAGGCTTCTGGATAATATTAATTACACCTAGGTTGTCCTGGTCGCTTGCCTGTTGAGAGATGAACCCCTTCCTTTTGCTTCCGCTATTAATGTATTTGTGTACTGAACTTATTTGGCCTGATGGCCCCTTTTGTAACACTTGTCCCTATATGGGACATGTGCACTCTGGTATTGTAATAATATGGTCTATATTATGTATGAAATAATTCAGCAATGTATCTGTGAGCACTATCTACTGATCCTGGGAATAGTGCAGAGTTATCACAAAGGGTTCTGGGTTGGTTCAAACCCAGGGTCCGACATCAACAAAGGTCAAATTTAGGGATTTACCACAAAAAGGTTGTGGACACGACCTGCCCATGCTCAAATCTTTGCTCATCCTTGAGTAAAAGTGAAATTGTGAGTTCTCTAACCAACGGGATTAGTGGTTGCAATCGTAGAGGTATAGCTTCAAGTGCTAAGAACATTACAAAGCACCAAATACTAAACTATAGTTGGACGTAGAGAACTCCAGTAGTCATCTAGTGCTCTACCTTTAGCACTAAAAGTTGATTCTGAAGATATAGTACTAGCCGGCACAGTCAAGAAATTCTTAGCCATTTTTGACACTACTGGGAATCTATGTGCATTCAAATTCCACCACTCAAGCAATTTGAAGCCCTTGTTATCTAAACTCTCATTCACTTCATCTAGGTAAATGAGCAACTCTAAATTTGAAGGCTTGGTAGAAGTGGCACGCAAAAATGATTGAAACTGAGATGAGACTAAGGATAATGAGCTGGTAGTACCCATAGTTGAAGAGGAGGTTACATCACATGTACTAGCCATCTTGCTATGCCGATGTTCCATTTCAAACTGTGAGTACAAGTCTTCCAACTCAACCTTCACATCATCACTACAAAACATCAACAAAAAAAATTAAAAAAACACCTCACCGAGTCTGCCGGTTTGCCGAGTTCAAGAGGCGACTGGGAGCTGACGAGGTGTCAACCGATTGTATGCTTGCCTGCTGGTGTAGAGCCGAAGGCCTTGGAGTCGGCTGACTTCTTCCCTCGCACACGAGACTCCATGCTCCGTTGGCGATCCATGGCATGGGAGTTGGACGAAGGAGTAGAGAAAGCACAGCGAGGCCGAAGGGGGATAGCATGAGGACAGGGCCAGGGCCTAGGGGGAGGACGGGCCACGGGGAGTGCACGAGGCTAGGGGAGGACGGGGCGCAGTGACAAGGTGGGGGGCAGGCGACGCGGTGGTTGTGGTGGGAGGGGCAAGCGGCGTGGCAGGTGGCGTGGTGGAAGGGAATCGACTGAATGCAGATCAGAAATTTGGGAATGGGAATTTGGGCATGGCAGCTGAAGGGTTAGGGTTAGGTTTGGGGATCGACTCATCCACAATTGCACCTCCAAGTCAATCGAATGGCTGCAAGCGTCTCCAACTAATCCAATAGTGGGATCATTCGGCCTGGTCCGAACATCACCGTCACCATCGATCATCCAAAACCGATCGAACATCACAGAATGAAAGAACATTCGGAGCAGTCCGAACATCTCCAAGGCTATCAGGCGGCCCGTTAAAGATCAGACGGCCACACCGCACGGCCAACTCCTAAGTCCCTGACTGTGGGCCGCTGCACTGAACACATGAGTCATAGTCGAGTCATGAGCAATTCAAGCTCGGCTCGATTTTTTTCGAGTCGCGAAGGAGGCTTGGCTTAGCTCACAACAAGCTCGAGCCGAGTTAGAGCCACGAGCTAATTTTCCAGCCCTATCAACTTTGCTTAAATTGTTGTTTAGAGAATGAGGAAAAAACTATGCTCTTCGATGCATATTTTGCACCCGATACCAGAGGGTACAATGATGGATCATTCTAGGGCCTAATCCTTATAGGTTGCCTATGGGGTATGGATGACATACTGCTGGATGCATTTTAGTTTATTTACCTTATCTTCTGCTGCACTTTGTTAGTACTTATATTTATTTGGCCAGTTGGCCTTTTTGTAGTAAACTTGGTAAATATCGTGTATGTGTGGCCTATTGTTGTAAGTTGTATGAATGCAATGTGTATGGATGTTGTTTCAATGTTGTGATTATGTGTACTAGTCACTGATCATGGGATTAATACGGTATAGACACGAGGGTTATTGGTATTCAACGTCTGGGGTTCGACATTTTATGTGAATGTATCATACCCAAATTGACATTAGCTACTATCTTAAGGTTGCAATAGTAAGGATATAACTACCGTACCCACGAATATAACGATTTTAGTGAAACATACACGTATGCATAATAGTTTTTTGTAACATCCCAAAAATTTGCTTTCTGAAAAATTTAAATTCAAATTAATTATTTTAAAGTTTTTGAGTTTTATTGGGATTTGCCCTGAATTTCTGTTTTTGAAAAAAAAACCAGATATGAAAAGTATTTTAAGTAAAACCTAAAATTATTATTAAATAAAAAGATATTTTGAATTTCTATAAAAATCCTAATTCAAATTAATTATTTGGAGTTATTTGGCTTTTATTTGGTTTCCTGGATTTTCTGGAGTTTAAAAATGTATTTTTGAAATTAAAAAGTATTTTAAAGTATGGAAATTAATTACCAACATTAGTTGGAAATATTTTTACTAAGTCCAAAATGTCTCCAGGAACTTCTGTGTATTTTTCTGGAATTTTTGGAAGTTATTTGATATTTTTCTGAGCTTTATTGAATTTCCTAGCCTTTTCTGAAAATCAAAATTTAAAAATAAAAATTTCCCTCCCCTCCCCTCCGCCCGCCACGTGGACGGCCAGATTCTCTCCAAGCCGCCGCCATCCTCGCCGTCCACCAAACCCGCCTCCCTCACTCCTCGGGCCGCCACGTGGCCAGCCCGGATCGGCAGCCCCCTCGCTCCCGGCCCATCTGGCCCGTTCGTGCCTTGCCCCTTCCTCGGCCGCCCGATCCATGCCCCTCCGCGTGGCGCCATCCTGGTCGCCCGCGCCTCACCTCTCGCTGCACCGCGGGGCCGCCTGTCAGCGTCGCCTCCCCCGCGGTCTTCTCCTACCTCCGGCCGCGCGCGCCTCCTCTCTCCTCCCGTACCCGCCTCCGCCCAACCCGCCGCCCACCTCCTCCCGCGCGCGAACCCACCTCCCCCTTTCTTCCCCCGCAAGCTGCGCACCCGCCTCCTTCCCCAATCCCCGCGCTTCCTTTCCTCCCTCACCCCCCGCACCTTCCTTTTCCTCTCCGCAATCGCCGACGCCCGTAATGGCTAGCGAGAAATGCGCGCCGCTCCCCTCCTTCTCCCGAGCGCCGGCCGCCCGCATTGTGCACACGCCGCCGCCGCCGCCGAAACTTCTCCGGCGAGCAATCGGTGCCGCTCCGGTCGCCCGCGCGCCACGCCGCCGCCTCCCTTGGCCTCCCCGTGCCCGTGCGGAGCGCCTCCACCGCTCGGTCGCGCCCCTCCGCCGCAGGAAGGCCGTCACCGCAGTTACCCGAGCGCCGCCGCCGCCGCCCCTCCTCGCCGCAGGCCCGTTTTCGGCCATTCCCGGTAAAAACCGCACCACCTCCATACTCCCCGTGCGCCCCTCGTCCTCTTCCACCCCTCGCCGCCGGCCGCCGCCCGCCAGAGCTCCGGCGAGCTCCCGATCCCCGAGGGCTCCCTCCGCCGGTCGACCACCTCATCCGCCTGTCCCACGTGGACGCCATATGGCACGCCACCTCGGCCACGCCCGTGCCACCTCTGTTCGGACAAGCCACGCAGGCGCCCACCCGTCCGGACAAGGCCACGTCAGCGCCACCGGCTGCCCCGTCAGCAAATTAACCTAGTCAGTCTGCCATGTCAGCATCCACCTCAGCTCCCTGCCACCTCAGCCTTCCTCTGGTCCATGGACTCAGTCCACATGGACTAGGGCCCACCTGTCAGTCCCTCTGGGTCAGGGCTGACGCCAAAAGCAGAATTTCCTTTAGGAAAATAATTCCATTAATCCTTGCTGACGTCATAAATCCCTTTTTCAGTGGAAAAATAATTCCAGAAATTCCTCTTTTTCTTTTTCTCTGATTTTAAACTTCCCGGAGCCCGTTCTCCTTCATTTTAACTCCGTTTGAGCCCATTCAAATTTCTAAATTCATCACACATTCCAAACTATCCATTTCTTCCTTTCAAATATTTGAAATTTATTTGATATTTCAAAATTTAAATTTTAAATTCCAATACCTAGTTTAATTTCAAAGCCTCAGTTCCATTCCAAATTTTCTGGGCACTTTCAAAATTTAAATTCAAATCTTGCAAAATCTCCATAAAATCCATTCTATTTTCCTTGGTCCAAATATTATCTCAGTAATTTCTTTTCCCAACCGATCTTCCAGATATTCGTTCTCCCTCGTGTGAACCCCAAATCCACTGAATCTTTCTCCTAAATTCGTATGAAATCATAAACTTCTTTCCAGTATATATATATATATATATATTCTTATGATTTGATTTGTATTTATTTGTTTTGTTTGCTCTGTCTTCTCGCGCGTAGATTCCCCCGTTGTCGAAGACCTCTCCACTCCACAGCAGGAAGACCCAGAGAGCGTGCAAGAAGGCAAGTCTCCTTTGATCATCTTGAACCTATGATTTTAAAATGTTTTAATTATTTTAAATTATGTGCATTGCTATTTACATAAAATATTAGTTCAAATCTTAAGGTATTAGTTAATCCAACTTTGTTATGCCCTCAATTGATGTTGAATGCCATGTACCTTTGTAACCCTATAATTTCCTTTGTCTCAATAATGAGAGTATTATAATTATTTGTGAATAATAGAATGGTAGTATAATGCTTAGCCACGCTATTTAATACCTTTGAAATCTTGAAAATGGGAAATTATGATTTGTTGTAATAACCTTGTTTATAAGTCTAGTGGTGATTGGAGTTGCCACTGATCTTTTAAAATAAAATAAAATATGGAAATTGGTTTAGATTAGGGTGGATGGTTGGTTTGGGTTGGTGCGGCAAACACGAGATCTTGTAAAGTGTATGTTCCACCCTAGTCAACTAAGGACCGACGCTTGTGTTTGTCCAGACTAAGCACTACCGTACAACCCTAAGTCTATATGGGTACGACCTAACCGATTAACTCATGATAGTCTAGTTTAGATGCCACCAGTGGAAAGTGGGTGCCAGGGAGTTACTGGTTATTCACAGTGAGGGACAGGGATTTACTGTACTCATATGGCGCAAGAGGGGGCTTCGGATTGGGCAGATTTAACCCTTCTGCGGTGAAACCTCAGCGGGTGGTGCCTAGCTAGTCTAGAGTGAGGTAAAGGCTTTGTGATAATTTATCTGTGTCTCATGCCAAAGGAAGCGTGGTGACTGTTAAGATAATTTGTCTCTTAGGGGTAAAGTTGTACGACTTCTGCAGTGTGTCAAACTATTCGAATAGCCATGCCCACGGTCAAGGGCGGGCAAGGAATGCATTCACATGGTAGATTTTTGGTTTTGGTTTTAAAATCAAAGTTTTGTATTCCGAGAGTGGAGGAAACTCTCGGAAGGGTATCCTGGCAGTTGGAGCCAGAGAGGGTGGATGGAACCCGCAGTTTTAAACTTGACCAATTGTAATTGGTTAGCTAGTGTTAGTAGATGGAACCTTCACTATAAAGTTAATGATAGTTCTGCTAAAACATTTACTTTATTAAATTGATGCCTTCGAAAATAATTAGTAGCAATTGAAATTAAAACATTGCTTTGTGCAAAAGAACCATATAGCCTTCCTTTGTTAAAGCCTTGCATCTATTGCATTTTTCCCAAGACTTGCGGAGTACTTTATGTACTCACATGCTGCACTCAAAAATAAATCTCAGAGGAATACCAAGCTCAAGAGGGAGACTACGACTACTTCGCTTGTGGTCGCGCTTCCCCAGTCAATTGCCTATGGCGTATTGATGGGTCTTCACCGGATTTATCTTTTTGCTTCCGCTGTGTTCTGTGTGTGAGGTCTCGAAACCTCCTTTGTAATAATGAGACCTTTCGGTCAGTACTCTCTTTTTTTGTAATAAAGCGTTGTTGGTTATATAATCATTTCTGTTTAACTGTGGGCACTAGCTTTGATCTGAGACTAGTGCTGTAATACACAGAGGGTCCGGGTTCGGAAATCCGGGGTCCCGACATTTTTGCAACCAACATAGAATAATTGAAATAGTATGATCAATATGATCAAAAGGGATGCTTGCTTTGCTCTGGTTGCTCAGAGAATTGTTCAAAAGTGCTCTCGTAAATTTCTGACACAACGGTATCTAATCGATGAAATCCAAATGAACACAAATAAGAGCCAAATAAATTCAAATAGAGACCAAATTCAAATATTTTGTATATTTAGATAGATCATGATTTTAGAAAAATTTAGAGATAAAAATACTTAATTTGGAGTTCATATGCAAAAGTTGTGGCCATTTGAATTTTATTCAGTTTATAAATTCTAAAATGAATAAAAGTGATGACGCCAAAGGCCTATTTTTTTCAAATACACTTTATAACAGAGAAAGTGAACTTTCACAAAACTAAAAATAGCTTTCCCTATTTTATTTATTTTCCTAAAATCTGTTACATGTGGGCCATGCATGTCAGTCCCGCATGTTATAAATCACATTTTATTTGTTAAATCGGCGATTGGGTCCCATATGTCAGTGACACATGTTTTAAATTTTAGTTTAATTAAAATTTCTGGTCAGAGAGAGTGTGTGTGTGCGTGAAAGCAGTGAGCAACGCCAGCCTTTGCCGAACTCGTCGGCGGTGAGGAAGGCGGCGGCGTGGCCTTGACATGGGCAAAATGGAAAGAGGGACTCATGGCAAAGCTTTGAGAAGTGGCGGTGCAAGGAGAGGTGGTCAGTGGTGGTGGTGCGATGGTGAAAGCCAATGGTGGTGTTCGGGTGAGTGATAGCGTGGGAGTGGGCATGGCTTAAAGTCTCATTTGAGTGTGGAATCGGCTTTAAGGGGTCACATTTAAGCTACAAGCTCAGGCTCGTGGACCTACAGTCACCAGAGCGGCGACAACGAGGTTCTCTATAGCGACAGTTTGGTCGGTCATGGCATCGCCTAGGTAAACTATGGCCACTGGATAGATTGACTAGCGCATGAGCTTCAGTGAGTCACTAGGGTGCTCACCAAGGGCTTGGTGGCGTTGAGGTGGTCGGAGATGTCTTGTCGATGACGAGTATCCACGGTGGGGAGAAGGTTCACGGCACCGGTGGGTTCTGGTGATGGAATCGCTGTAAGTAGGTGCGTGTGAGCTTGCATGCATGCATGTGGTGGTAGAGACGAAAGGAATTGAGCTAAGACTCATTGGAGAGGGAGAATGGTTAGCGGCGGTGTTTCTGGCCAGAGATGAGGAAGAGGATGTCAACCCAACGTTGTATTGCACTTCAAAGCAATTGGATGAGCACAAGGCTTCAAGAGGGTGTAAGACACGTCATGACACGGTGAGAGGGAAGAGGGTCTCATCGGAGAGGCTAGAACGTGTTGGCATGCTCGCTGGCGTCGAGAACGATGTTCTAGTTCTCGGTGATTCAAGGAGCTAGAAGCTCAGAGAATACGCGCAAGAGAATGAGGAGGCGAGATGAGGAGAAATGATGAAGTAGGGAGTTTAAATAGCCGAGGGAATTCGTGGGGGAGAGGGAGATCATCTCGCGCTGCCACAGTAAGATATCATGAGCGCATGGTTCGCTCTGCCGCACGGACAAAGGGAAGGAGGCAAGGAGGAGATGTAGGTGTGATATGGCACTGCAGCAATGAGACAAAACAGGACTGGTCACGTACAGTGGCGACTCGGTCATGCGCGGTGCAGAGCTGCGCTCAGCGAACAGCGTGCATGGGCCTGGAGCGAGCCAGGGGCGGTGAGGTGACGCGCGAGTCCTGTGGCATGGGTCCCAGGCCTAAAGCGTGGTGAAGGAGAGGAAGATGTAAAGGAGAGGTCACAGGCATGCCAGAGGCGTGGCCATGGTGGTGCTTGGCTCGGGTGCGAGGTGGACAAACACGCAGGCCCAGCACATCAATGAGGGAAAGGAGTCTGACGGGTGGTATTTGGTTCCACTCATCAGTGACAAGAACTAAGTGGATAGAGAGAAGGTGTGTTCTTAGAAGTACACCTTCGCAAAATAGAAAGCGAAAAGGGTAAGTGAAGAAGGCAGTTTTGGTTTAGCTGATTGCTTTGTGGAATTTTTAGCCTAGAAAATAAGCTCCAAAATTATGAAATTTTTTTGTGAAGGCTCCTAATAGTGTAGATTCTTGAGTAATTTTTCTAGATTTTATCTTGTCTAAATTTTGCTTCAAACATCCTTGAAGGTCATTGTTTTATTAAAAAGACACAAATTCGATTTGGAAAAGTTTATAAACATGTTCAGAAGTGTTCCAATTTTTATTTCCAGTGCCAAGAACTTACATTTGGTTTTTGAAATGGTTTTTACTGTGAATTCTCCTATGCTACTTTATAGATCATCTTTTCATATTCAAATTTTATTTCAATTTGAATTTCACCAATTGTATATTCGTTTCCAAAAATTAGTATTTACAAGTTATTTTTCCAAAGAAACTCCAATCAAAAGCCAGGGAAAACAAGATACAAGAAAAAATTTAAAATTTACTCGTTTTTGTACTTCTTAAAACTTGGGGTGTTACAATCATTTATAAAGATTAACAAATATGTGACTTATTGGTGAAGCTCTTTATTTGTTGTATGACATCATTCTAAAAGATATATGGTCGGATGTCACTAGTTGGGACACTCATGACTTTGTATTGATTGATAACCACATTTCATTCGTCATGGATATAGGGTTATCAAATCAATAATGTGGACACATGTTAAAAAATATTGTTTTAGATTGATGCACTTTGAAACACTGTTGAGATTGTTATGTATAATACTTAGGTCTAAGATCAGCATGGTTTCCTACATATGTAACAATACACTTAGGAGTTGTCAAATACCACTCTGAAACTATGTAGTTGTAAAGGGGGCTGTTGGGTATACTATGAAGCATGTGGAAGAATATAACTGGCTGGATATGGGATTTACCCCTCTTAACATAACAAGAAAGATATCTCTAGGCCCATTAATGTGGTCAGATAAAAAAAAAGTGCATGGACATACCACAATTGGTCGAGGAGTCGACCTCACAGTTATCCAATCACTACATCGGGAAAGGGTACGCTACATAAAGAGAGACATGGGTTGAAGGACGTGCATCATACCTACCGAAATCCTAGTCACCACCTTCTCGAAGGCCTTGCCGTGTGCGCTAATGCTACCACACCGACGCACATCGTTCCTTCCTTGAACATGTGAACTCCGGTAGAAGCAGGGGCGGATCCGGCGGTGGGGCGGGGGGGGGGGGGGGGGCTCGAGCCCCCCTACCGCTACCGGACCCTTGGAGCCCCCCCCCCTAATTTTTTAGCTATGGATGTATAATGTAGAAGGGGCTGAGGTCGAGCTAAAGGTACTTCAGCCCCTCCAAAATTTTTTCCTGGATCCGCCACTGGGTAGAAGCGCTACTATGACTGCAGGCTGATTGGAACCATCGCACGAGAGAGATGATAGCGGGACAAATGACTACTTCGACCACACAACACGCACTATATTAGACCTGACTACTCTTAACTCTTTTTTCACTGCATTGCACGTCTAGTGGTGACGATTTATGATATCTTATTCGTATGACTTTCTAAATTATATAGTAGAAAATTCTATTTTACACTAACATAAGGTACCTCATATTCCAACAGATACTCCATCCAAGTCCGATCTATCCAGTCATCAATGGTCTTTCACCACCGAAACCCGATGGATTGGAGATAAATTCCGCGAAGTGCCATGATGCAACTCGGAACCATATGGAGAAGGTGGCAAAAAGGTTCAAGCTGGATCTCCTATAGACTTGATACACAACCAGAAGCATCAACAGTTCAAGAACTTTAACAAAGTGGCTACGGGAGTACAAGCGGTAATTGTCAGCAAACGTTGGATGGTACCCCGAATTGTTGCTAGGGGTGTTTCTCTCTCTAACAAACATAACTTTCAGGAGCACCTTCAACATATACCGATGAAATATGTTAATTTCTCAAAGGAAAATTACAAATATATACTAATGTACCAGCTACTTCCAAGTGCAGAAAGTAGTAAATCTCATCGTCATCAAGGAACAGGCGCCCAAAATCGATCATGACAAGCAAATTGATGCACGTGTCTTGCTTTGCTGCCCAAGCGAGTTCACAGGAGGAATGATTAGCCCGGTCACTCGAACTCCCCAATGTCTTTCTGACCGGCGAGGATCCTTGAGATCTGGAGGCCCCGGCTGAAGGCTTGGTTGAAGAGCAACCGTGTCTGGAACTCCGAGACGAAGGGAAACCAGGACAAGAAGCCGATGGGCAGGAAGAGGATGAGACCCATCATGTTCTCGTACGCCCTCCCAAGCTCCATGATGGAGTCCCACAGCGTAGTCTTCTTCAGCAATGGTGAGCATGCTTGCCCAATCTGTGAAGAACAGAAACACATAAATCAGTGGGCACACAACCACAGATTGAACTGGATGAGTGGAACTTGTCAAATAGAAATGTGCTAGAATAGATCTTGGTAATGTCAATATCATCAAACTACCAAAGTTTCTGCTGAACAATGCGCTTTTCAATTAACTGCTTGCTCTATAATTGGCATGCTTGCTCCAGAGTTGCCAGATTCAAATCTTGTTTGTTGGTGCCATGATTTGTTCAGGAGCAGGTAGGTATGTTAGGTTTGTTCTCTGAATTCGTTTTGTTAAATGCACACATTAGAGCTCAAACAAATTGGTAAGCAGAAGGTTTCACTCACCAGGAGAATACACCAACCAGTGGGCGTAAACCCAAGAATACTAGCGAAGACATCTGAAATTGTGAGGTTACATACAACAAATAGGACCGCCATTACACAGACAAAGCCAAGGAAGAGAAGGCCCTTGAGGATGCGGAACATAAGCTGCAGGTCTGTTCCGAATTTCTGCCGTCCTATCGAAACCATCTGAAGAGAAGGACCCACATCCAGCTGGTAAGATTTTCAATCATCGGAGATAACTGAACCAAATGGAAGGCTAAAGTGTTACCTTCAAAACTACCAGAACCGTGAGCATAACCAGCCATGACAATCCATATACCTAGAAGTTAAAAGGAAATGGGCATTACAACAGAATATCCTGCAACTGTAACATCGACAAAAGAAGAAAACAAATCAGATCAGAAAGTACCAGAATGTTTTTGCTGCGGCGGGCTATGTTCAGATGGTACACAATACCATACTGGTAGATCAAGAAGCGAAGTGAAAGGATGATTTCCAAGAGAAGAGCGCGGATGGTAGTCTTCCTGAGGTGATCCTGCTCGCTTGTCCACCAAGCCTCCCAGCTTTGATCCACTGACATGCCGATACCCCCTCGGTTCCCCATCCACTTCCTCCAATCTGCCCAGTCATCAACCGTCTTCTGCCACTCAAAACATGATGGATTGAAGATAAACGGTGCAAAGAGCCAAGATGCAACCAGGAACCATATGGAGATGGTGACAAATAGGTACGTGTTCGAGCTGTGGTAGGAACTTCCGTAGACTAGATACACAACCAGAAGTATCAACAGTTCAAGTCCTTTGACAAAGTGGCTACGGGAGTACATGCGGTAATTTTCAGCAAACTTTGCGTGGTACACAACAAATCCACGGCCTGTAGGTCTGTATTTAGCGCCACCATGGAGTATTGTTCTCCCGTAGTAGTGGGTTTTGGTGCCAAGCTGGAATGTGAAGAACACAGAGGCCAACTGAAGTTGCATGATGACAAACTCTCCTAACGCTGTGCGGAACCCCTTCTGTAAGCCGACTTCCATGACCATAGGGAGGACAAGCAGCAAACCAAGCTGGAAAACAGACTGTGCAGCCAATGCGTTTTCAAGAGACTTGACGCTATCCTGAATACGTGGGTCGAACAAAATAGACCTTTCCAGACCACTCATAACTAGATATAACCTCCCATACAAAAATACATAAACTGTAAGTACACTAACCTGAAAGAAGGTAGGATGGATGTTAGTATCGCAAAATATGCAAAATGAATACATTACATGTTGACGCCATGCCTAAACTTTTCAGTTATGAATGCTGAGCATTTGCACACCAAAATATACTGAATGTTCATGGATAATAATTGAAATCCTGAAACAAGGGCCCAATTTAACATTTCTTTTACATTAAAGACTTTCCAAATCTTTTTGATTGACAAATTCAACATACTGGTGCATGAGGAACTAAATGGCTTAAAGTTAGATCATGTCCACTAATAGTGGATGCAATCTCTCTTTATTTTGTAAATAACTTTTTATGAGTTTGGTTTTATTTAAATTTTCAGTAGGGTTTTCTCCTACCATACTCCATTAGAAAGAAAAGAAATAGCTTAGGCACTCTTTAGAGAAAAAGCTTCACATAGATATCTTCAAATAATATTCTTACCATGCTACTGAAATAAAACCCAACTGTAGTAAAGTAGAAAGATAGCATTCTATAAAAGTCAAATCTGTGTCCAAGCCGATAGATGTCACGACTCAATGTTTGTTCACCATTGCCATTGGCCACCTTAGCTTCAAAGCTTGAAATTTGATTCATTCCCACATCACGCCCCTTACCGACTTGCATGTACTCGTGATGTGTGACATTTCCTTCCCTCATTGTTGAGTTAAAACCTAAAAAAATTGACTTCAGTAACTGCATTCTAGGTAAGGGATGACTGCAAGGTGTTCGTACAAGATGCAGGCTTACCTGAAAAGATATCTTCACTTAGATTTATAGTCTTTGAAGCTTTACTTATGCCACCCCTAGTAATATGGAAGAGTCTATCAAAAATATCAGGATGGCCATAATGAAACCGAACCCTGTGTTACATTACAATAATGAGTCATAGACATCAAAAGCCTCATGATCAAAAGAAAATATGCATATTGCATGCAAAAATATACAAACATGAACAATGATAAAATCAAACAATGTTAATAACGTGGAAACAAAGTCAAATTTTAGTGATCCCCGGTTACATCTCGTAATTCTTTTTCAAGGCATCTTGTACTTCTCCCTTTTCCCACTCTTTAAACCTCATACTGCACCAGAATGACCTTCACAATAGTCTAGTTGACAAGAAATTGCCAGGAACTAATCATTACTGTCAGTTACCAGATTTCCTAGCAAATTTTAAGCATTGGGTGGACCGTCTGACCAATATATTGATGATTAAGATTTAAGAGTAGTTGGTGATTAATATTAAAGAGTAGTTATGGCCACTTATCAGTGTTATATCATAAAACACAGTTTTACTACCATTTTTCAGCTAAATTGCACTTAGTAGTTAGGGCAAAAGTCCAATCTAGCCAAGAACTTCCTGGAACTGGAATGGTTATGACCTTTTGGCTATGGGATACTAGTCATGATTAGCTCTTCTTCTTGGTCAACCCATAATTAACTTCCCTTTAAATTTTAATTACAATTACGATCTCCCCACTTCATAAAAATATCTGAACTTCTTGGTAGCACAGTATATCATCGCCACTAGCATGGTTGTCACGGCGGAGTCGGCGACCACGGCGAGTGAGGGGCGCCTGGACGCCTAGGCGAGGGCCCGGCGATGCCTAGGCGAGGGGCACGGCGACGGACGTATATACTATATACGTGCGTATTCATCTCCGCCTCTCTCTCGTGTCTCTCTTCCGCCTCTCTCTCGCGTCTCCCGACTCATTCTCTCTCGCAACTCCCACTCCCGTCTCCCATCTCTCTCCCGACGGCCGACTCTCTCTCTCTCCCGACTCGTCTCCCTCCCCGGCGCCGATCTCCCGCTCTCTCCCCGACGCCGACTATTTGATATAGTTTAGTATCTGATTTTTTTTTGCAAGGTTACCTCGTAAGATAAAGCTGGAATGATTTCAAAACACTACCGCATGGCCATGGTTCGGCCAAAAGGAAACAAAGTTTGGCACCCAAAATAGTTATATATTTGGCGTGACAAGCCATGGCTAGAACGTGGTGCATAGCAGCATATCATTAATTAGGATTAGCATAATTAGTTTCCTTATTATTTAGGTTCGTTTCCTTTTATATTATTTCTATGTATTAGGAATAAGTTTCCTATTATTAGTGATTTTGTTTCCTTAATATAGAGATAGGTTTCTTACAGGTCAAGTCTTAGCACATCTATAAAAGGAACAACACTGTATCTATTATCAGGAAGCAAGAGACAGCACTATACCTTATCAGGAAGCAAGAATAAACTAAAGTTAGTCCCTAACTAGTTGGCTGAAAGATCAGAACCTCCTTGTTTCATCGGGGGAGCCCCGTCGAGCTTGGAGAGCGATCCCTCGCCTTCCTAGCTATCAGGCCTCGAAGTCTCGCTGCCATGTCAGGAAAGAGCCCTACCGGTGGCTAAGTGAATATGAGTGCCCTACCCACGGTCCTCAGACCCATACCCAATCAACGATCATATCATATAAATGGACCCGACAGCCAATACAAATAGATTACCATTCTAAAGAAACCCATTGGATAAAAAAAATTCTACATCAAAAAGAATATAAGATTACATACTTGAGAGGATTGGCCAGCACTCGTTGTCCAATAGTAACAAAACTGGTCTCTTGGTTGGACATAAACCAAGCAAGAGATGAAACACTAAAATACCAAAAAAAATGTTACTGACAGAAATGTTTAGCATAAATGACATTGAACAGATCTTTGGAAAGATGGACATACCTTCCAGTAAAAATATGCTCACGAAGGCCTAATATAGTGGGTCTGCTCTTTCCATACTTTCCACTCCCAAACTCCTCCAGCACATTTCTCATTTTAAATGCCTCTTCGAGGTAATTATCCTTCAAGTAAAGGAGCAATGATTACCAGTATTTTATTGCCCATTATTCTGTTAATGTATATATGTATTAGGGATAGTTTAGCCCCAATTGGCTCTAAATAGTTTCCCCATGGCTTGTACATGTATATATTGACCAGCTAGTTCAGGATGAAGATTATTGGTGCTTCTCCCAACATCTAACATGGTATCAAAACCGCAGGTACTGAGTATACCTAGCAGGCACAATTTTAAGACATCACAATGTCCACCAGCAGATGAACACGATTTTTAAGGTATGTTTGGGCACAACAAAGTGTCTGCCAGTAAATGAACGCGATTTTGTAGTGTGTTTTGGGTAGTAACAAGATTTTGCGATGTGTTTGGGCAAATCACAATCAAGTGCAGTGTCAAGTACCCAATTTTGCCTAAAACATAATTGTGATGGTTGAAGGATCTGGGTTAGTGTTATTAAGTCATCGACTAATCGGCGACTAATCCACAACTAGTCATCCAGTCGGTACATGACGGACGACTAGGGAGGTCGACTCGACTGGAGCGACTAGTCGAGCGGCCGGACGACTAGTTAGCGACTAGCCGGCCATATCCAGTCACACGACTAGGAGCCGGCCTACTAGATCCGTAAGTTTGAGACCCACTAGAGAGGCTCGGCCCAACCGAGGCTTAATACCAGTGACTCAACAACCCTAAATCCTCATTACACACCACACGCGCTATTTTGGTTGTAGTATTAGTATAAAAATCCCAGCTTGCTTCTTTATTATGACTGTGACAATTGTAGACCTGACTCGGGAACTAGTCGAGACAAGTCGACTAGTCGCCCCCTTGGCGACTCGACTTTACGACTTAATAACCTTGATCTGGGTGGTGAGGACAAGAGCCATAGGAGTGGACCATGTCCCAGCCCATATCAAGTCCATATTGTTGGCCTGGTTGAGCCACAGTGTGAGGAGCAGTGTTTCAGCATGACAAGATTGCACACCTTCCTCAACAACTTACCATTTGGCTGAACCAGTTAGTTCATTAAATTCAACATGTACAATGTGGAAATCAAAACTATACCTGATTCATATCAATGGCCTGGAGTGCCTCCCCCCTGGTGAAAATTATGGCATGATTTTGATTTTCAGGTTTTCCCTCTCCAATATCTGTGGGTTTGCCAGGAAGCTTGATGCGGTAAATTTCCTAAATCAAGTTTAAAGCACAAGTATGAAAATGCCATTGAATTAAACATACATATGCAAAAATAGTGACTTGCTGCTTCACCTGAGCTTTTGATTGTATAAATTGGTGCATACAAATTGATGACAAACTACTAAAAAGTGTGACACACCACAAGAAACTTCAGATAAAAGTGTAGATATTAATAAATGGTACTATCTAGAAAAGGAACAGTAACATCAAGTCTTTTACCTTCACAGTTAACTTCAATTCAATAAAGCTTTATGATGCAAATGAAGTTAAGTGAAAATCTATATATTTATGTTCAGCAAGTACCTCGTCATACTTGTCAACTCCTCCTTTGACAAGAACAGAATAATAAGTCTTCTCTGTCATTCCATTTCCAGTCGAAGTTTCTACCTCATCGATGTAAGCAACACGTAATGATGGGTACCTATGAAATATAAATGTCAGATGGATATGGAAGTGACCTTACTATTTAAAAGATCTCTTTGCAAAGTTGAAAGAACTAGGTTTGTACATCATCATGAGATCAAGGATGTTCACATAGCAAGTTTTGTCTTTGGCATCCTTGGATATTTTTTGCATGCCATAGACTTGACAAGAGACAACATAGGTGAATTTGATATCAGCAATGGCCAGTGCCATATCTTCAATGATCTGTGCCTGTTGAGAGGATGCTGTTGTTCTATGATGGTCCAACTCCAATCTAGCTACAAAATATTAAAATGGATTCAAAATATATAGATTTATCAAGACTGGAAAATGATAGAGAGAGCATAAATCTAACCAAGATCAGTTTCATCTTGAATACATTGAATCTTAAGTGCTCTCCTGTAGTACATCATTCCTCTCACTAGCAAAGTAAAAAGAGATAGTTAGACAACAATTAAGATGTAGATAATGTACCACAAGATTGCATTAGAGAGTTTACCAGTTCTGGTGAGTGTTTGTCCCCTATAAGACGCCCAGGGGCAAATATCTCCCATCCTTGATTTAAGTGCATCTTCATCCTTAGGTTTAAAATCTATCCGCTCAAGAAAATTCTTCCATTCATCTATTAGCATGGAATAGGTCATGATAAATCATTTACTGACAGAAGAAAATAATTAACTTGCACAATTGTCAGATCAAACATGTATGAAATACCTGGAAATATTTTCCGTAGATAGAACAGTATGGATATGCCATCTTCATTCTTTTTATAAAGATCTTTGTCTGAAAAGAGCACTTCCTCTTTGAAGTATGGAGTTAAAACACTGATGCGAAAAAAAGAAGAGCCATTAATCAAATATTCTTTTCCGGTTTTTTCATCCTACCGTACGATCATAGAGAAAAAAATTTTACAGAGAAATCCATAGTTGACCTTAGCAAACAATTCAATAGGAGTGCAACTAGGTGCCAAGAAAAAAGATCTTGCTAACATGGGTTGGTGAATGAAAAGAGGGGGTGGATGGGTGAGTGAGTTGGATTCTTACCTGAAGGACATCATGCTGCGGACCTGTGGGGCCCTTGGCATTTTCATAAAAAGTGAGTTTGCAAAGAAAGTGATCCTGCGCCGAGCCTCCAAATTTGTTGGTACATATATTGCTGACTCTTTCGTTGTCAACAACAATTGAAGCCTAACACACTGATAACACAGAATGCCAATAGATAATGAGAGGACACTAGTGCTTCTAAACATGTAATATTACTATTGAAATAAGTGGTTTAAAAGGACATGTGACCTTCTCCCTCCAAGCTTCATCCGTTATTAGGTCCATATTTAGTTTTGTAAACAGTTGATCGTATTTGTGTCTGTTTTCATCCTTCAAAATACTACAGGATTTGCAAGAAAGATAATAGTCAAAAATTATTCTCGAGAATGCATATGTCAGCATATATCTTACCCTTGTCCATGCTTCATAATATCCTGTGTAATGATTTCCATTATATCTTGTAACACATTAGCAATTTGTGTCCTTATTTGTTCAATGTCCTCGTGATCAGTTTTCTGCAAATGGATCGATCAATTTTTTAAAGTGTTGGAACCAAAATGTGGTACATGAAAGATATTTGGTTAAGAAAACACAAGAATATTGGTTATTAGTACCAATAGTAGAGATAGCAGCTTATCAAACTTAGCACTTAGCTGAGGAAGTTCATCCAATCGAAATTCTTTCACAAGTGACTGACGTTGTATGCTATCTTTAATGCTTTCATGTATTCGATCAACAACTCTGTACCCGTGAAGCGATGTAATATGAACCAAATTAGTTAGCCACATAATCAAATACTAAATTAGTTGCCCCAGTATAAACACATGCCTAAACATATTTTGAGGGGACAGAAGAAAAGATGGCTTACGTCTTATCACTTGGTACTGCTATAAGGCTGTCCAGAATATTTAACAGAGACTCATAGCATTCTATTACAGCATAGTAGGTATATGGATCCTGTTTTATCCTCTTTCTCAATTCTTCATCCTTTTTCTTGACACTCCTTGCCATGTCAAGTGCAATTGGAATCTAAAATATTACACTCATGAGCACCATAGTACTGCCTAAGCGAGAAAATTTAGTTCAATTATTGGACGATTGAAAGCATGTACCTTACTAGCAAGAAGGAAAGGAGGCCATTGAAAAACACTAGTATCACGCACAGATGATGGAACAATCAATAAATTTCTCTCCCTGGAAACAATTGCAAACACAATATTTAAAACAAGTTAAAAATAGAAAGAATGACTAACACAAAATGTGAACCTATTATTTATTAAGTCTTCCTCGCGCAAAGATATAATAAATTCATTCCATAAGCCGGAGAACTTGTGCAAAGTTTCGTCCTCCTGTTGAAAAATATAAAACAACAGAAATTAATCCTCTATCAAGTCAACCAAAAAAGAGTGCCAGAAAAAAGGGTACAAACAGATTTTAGCAAAACCAGACCTCACGCCCACTTCCATGTGATTGACTACCATGTCCAGGCACAAGAATTTTGCCAAAAGCTCTTGGGATTGCCTCAAATCTCGATCTTAACATCCCAAGGGTTCGGATCTGCAGGAAAGTAAACATTCTGCAAGCATTAGTAGTAGTAAATAATGTGTCAACACTCCAAGGGTAGAAATAGTATTAGGCTACCAACCTCACCCAAGCGGCTAAAGGCACCATTCACTCCACCACATATTGTGGAAAAAATGGCGTACCATATTTGTGTGTCCATGAAATACACCTATATGACAAATTCAAATGAATAGCTTGGTAATGGGAAATTGAAAAAAAGGTCCTAAAACGAGTGTATTGATACATACCATGACAATTGGTGCCCATACAGTAATAACAACACCTAAATTATGCTGCACTGTGAAAATCCAGCATCCTATCAGTGCTTGAAGCTTATGCAAAGGAATTACATATGATATTGCACTACTACAACATAATCTTACAGGATGGAAAGAACTCATGCCACTCGTAAGTCCCCCGTCCTACAAACATAATTGTCTTGGTAGGCCCAACTAGAGGAGAAATCTGCCGACAGTAAACACAACACAAAATAATCTCAGTAAGCTTTGCGTATTTGAAGTTACACAAGAGGAAAAAAATTGCTTACAAGTAAAACAAATAACAAAGGGTTAGATAAAGCAACTGTTGGCTAATTCGTTAATCCTAACCCAGCTAAGTTAGTTTAACCCAGCAAATGTGTTTGCCAACAAACCAAGTTATTCTAAAATATGGTTTGGCTTCATTAATTGGGGTAGCAGGGTTAGCAATATATAAAGGGAATTCATAAGGATCAATGGGGTGGGCTAGCTTTTTCACCTTTTTATTGGGTTAGCCTAATCCTTGGTGATATGGAGGAAGATAGCCCTAGAAGGAACTTGATCGCCCTCCTCGCGGAGGCTTTGACCGAGAAACCAACCGGTCAAACTTAACTTTGCTTTATTGATGGACCTCACGTGGGACAAGGGTGGCCTTTATATTAGGCGCAACAAACTCTAAAGGGACTTGGATGTTGTGGAAGCATCGTAACGACTGTGTCTTCAATGGAGCTAACCCGAACATCCAGCTTGTGATTAGAACCTTCCTTGAGGAGGCTCATCTCTGGTCCCTTGCTGGCGCTAAGGGTTTAGCGCATTTAGAAGTGGTCGCTAGGTAGATGGCTTGTTTCTTTCAGGCTGGGTCTTGTAGTTTTTCTGTTTCGGGCGTGTTTGTAACTTGTTTCTTTTTGGGTGTGTGTGGTGGGTGGCTTTGGTGTTTGTTTCTTTTGTATTCCCCTTTTTTCTTCTTAATGCAATGATACGCAGCTCTCCTGCGTATTCGAGAAAAAAAAAACAAACTCTAAAGGGAACTAATCTCTAAAGGAAACTAATAGCATATTTAGGAAAGCACAAATAATATCCCTAACAATAATATCTAAAGATTGAACTACGAATGGAAGTCTACTTCGGTTGTTGCTCCCAATTTATCCATTGAAGCAGTTGCTGGCGCTAACTCCGTCTCGGACGCTACCTAATATGCAGCGGACGCCGTCCCAGATACTGTATCTTGAATTCTCCAATACTACTTTTCCTAGTTTGCTGAATCGATCACCCGCAACCGAGTCCAACAACAACACCCACGCCTGTGTCGGAGTAACACTGATCACAACTATATTGTTCCCAAAATTTTGTAAACATAGACCTCTGGCTCTAATATCATATTGAATTTTAGCGCCAACTAATTCACCGAAAATTTGACCAACCATAATTAAACAGGTGAATTCATTTGAGCAAGTACTGACCAATAAAGCGTAAACTCACGAAAGCAGTCATAAATCTGATGTGATATTTACACTAGTAGGAAACTATAATGCCTAGATTATACCAACCTCCACATAAAAACTGAAGGCGAGCTTGCATATGAGCAACATAATCCAGAATGATGTGTATCTGTTTTATGGAAAACACTAGTTTTAGACAGAGATTATAAAATTGAAAAGTTAGGTATCAAAACAATGTCGGACTTACTTAAGAAGTGAACATGTGTCCTCATACATGCCTCGAGCAACATATAACTTTGGCTGATTAATAAAAAAACATGTGTGAGAATTGACAACTATAAACAATTCTGCTAAGTTATGTAGATAGATCTAGTGAAATACACCTGAGTCCACCACAAAAAAAATCTAACAATGCGAGAATTTGAGCGCTCCAATGCCCTTCGAATTGGTAGAAATATGAAAAACAAGGCACTGAATATGTTCGGTAACATGTAAAGAGCAACTGCAAAATTATAAATTGATTCGTTCTGCCAATTTCCAATCCAACTGCTGAAGAACTTGATAAGGCCTGTGCGATTTTGAATAGAACTTGAGTATGTTGTTGGAAGAATTATTAACCAGGCAATAGCTACAGCAAATTTCAGAATATATCGTATCCTCTGCGAGCACTCCAGGCTCCTCCAAGCCTTCCAGTTAAGAACTATCTCAAGTATGGCTGAAAAAGTTAAAATACCAATTTTAGAAATTGTGCAGAATCTGAAAAAAGAAGAGCCAACATCTTGGGAGTATTAGTCTAATAGGAGTTCATATAAGGGTCCAATTGTAATATTGGTACTGTAAATAAATGGTGTGAGATCCTAAGAGACACAATTACTCACAAATCCACAGTAGTTTAAAGTTCTATTGAGATGCCAAAAACAAATAAAAATTAGGCAAGGCTTGATTAAACATTTGCATAAAATAAGGGGAATATCTATTACATTATTAAAACACGAGAAAAAGAAGCCAGCATATTCATTCTCAAGGGCTAGATATTGCCACGTTAATTGGAGGAAAAAGAGAAAGGTCTACGATGTCGATCGTGGCAGGTCTAGATTATAATATGGAGATTAAACATATTTAGATACAAGAGTTGTAACAACTGTATAAGGAATACAAATATATTTGTTATGAATATTGTGCATCTATTCATGAGGCCCAAAGGGCAATATATATAGAGATACAAGGGGGATATACAGAAGGAATACAAGGCATATTAGGAAACAAATAACAGTCCTAATCTCTTTCCTATTCTATCCTTAACACCCCCCCCCTCAAACTCATGGTGGATCACACACACTGAGTTTGGAGAGAAAATACAAATGTTGTGCCCTAGTCTGTGGCTTCGTGAAGAAGTCAGCAATCTGTAACTCTGAGGACACAAACTGCAGAGCAAGTACACCCTCCTGCACCTGAGAGCGAGTGTATGAAGCATCCACACCAATGTGCTTGGTGAGCTCATGCTTTACTGGATCACGGGCAATACTGATAGCTCCTGTACTGTCAGTCATAAGAGTGGTAGGTCCCCTCACAGGTACACCAAAATCTGCAAGTAGCCATCTCAACCAAGTAATCTCTGCTGTCACAGCTGCCATAGCTCTCAACTCAGCCTCTACACTCGAACGGGAAACTGCAGTCTGCTTCTTTGTCTTCCAGGCAATCAGGGAAGAGCCAAGAAAAACACAGTAAGCAGAAAGAGAACGACGATCGGAAGGATCACTAGCCCAGGTCGCATCAGAGTACGCCTGAAGCTGGAGAGAGGTGGAGCTAGGAAAAAATAAGCGACGAGAGATGGTCCCACGCAAGTAGCGAAGAACACGAAGAAGATGACTGTAGTGAAGATGAGTAGGACAAGCCATGAACTGACTCAAGATATGAACAGCATGAGCAATATCAGGACGAGTGCTCACAAGATATACTAAACTGCCAACAAGATGGCGATACCGAGTAGGATCCTCAAGAGGATCACCATCAGTAGCACGAAGCTGAAGAGAGAGCTCCATAGGAGTCTCAGCAGTGCGAGTATCAGTCAGACCAGATCGATCAAGAAGATCCTGGACATACTTCTGTTGGGAGAGATAGTAACCCTTAGGCGTGACAGAAACCTCAATCCCAAGAAAGTATGTAAGCAAGCCAAGATCAGTCATCAGAAACTGCTCACTGAGATGCTTCTTCACATGTGTAATGAACGAGGGATCGTCACCAGTAATGAGCATATCATCCACATATAGAAGAAGTAGTGTCCTACCGCGAGGTGAGACATGGATAAATAGAGCAGGATCATGGGCACTGACAGTGAAACCAACAGCGGTGATCACTGAGGTAAAACGCGCAAACCAGGCACGAGGGGCCTGTTTGAGACCATAAAGAGCACGACGAAGACGACAGACATGACCAGCTGGAACAGAATACCCGGGAGGTGGTTGCATGTAAACCTCCTCATGCAAGACGCCATTAAGAAAGGCATTCTTAACATCCAGCTGAGAGATAGACCACCGGCGAACAGAAGCAACCGCAACAAGAGTGCGAACAGTGGTCATATGAGCAACAGGAGCAAATGTCTCATCGTAATCTCGACCATACTCCTGCTGAAAACCACGAGCCACAAGACGACCCTTGTAGCGCTCGATAGTACCGTCAGACCTGGTCTTAATCTTGTACACCCACTTGCACGTGATTGGACGAGCGTGCACAGGAGCCGGGACAATATCCCAAGTCTCCGTACGACGAAGCGCATCAAGCTCCTCTGCCATAGCGAGCTGCCACTCAGAATGAGAAGCAGCCTCACGATAAGAACTAGGCTCAGTGACAGAGAGAGCATGAGCTGTCGAAGTAAAACCAAGACGATCAGGAGGCCGAATGGTTGCCCGGTCACGAAGGGCGTAACGAGGAGCATCATCAGATGAATCAGATATCGGTGTCGGCAAAAGACCAGGAGAGGGATCTGGTGAAGGACGAGGACGTCTGGAGTAGTGCACCCCAGAGAAACGAGACGGTGGTGCCATAGGAGCAGGAGGCGGTGCTATAGGAGGCAACACAGGAGGTGAAGGTACCGAAGGCGGGGAAAAAGGGGAAATGGGTGAGAGTCAGGGAGAGACAACCATGAAAACGTCGCGATGGTGGAAGCAGTGGAAGGAGCCGAATCTCGATAGAAGAAAGGTCGAGATTCGTCAAAGACAACATCTCGTGAGATCCTAATCCGTCGAGTAGAAGGATCATAGCAACGATAACCCTTATGCTCAGAACTGTACCCAAGAAACACACACTCGACTGACTGGGCTGTCAGTTTAGTGCGCTCACGAGGTGGCAGCAGGACAAAACAGGTGCAGCCAAAAACACGAAGGTGATCGTACTGGGGGGCTCTAGAGTAGAGACGCTCTATAGGACTGACATCCTTAAGAGCAGTGGAAGGCTGCATATTAATGAGATAGGCAGCCGTAGAAACAGCCTCAGCCCAGAACTGTGGTGGAACGTGAGAAGCAAGAAGAAGGGTGCGAGCAGTCTCAATTAGATGACGATGCTTGCGTTCAGCAACCCCATTCTGAGCATGGGCACCAGGGCAAGAAGACTGGTAAAGAGTGCCCTGCTCAGAAAGAAATTGTCTGAACGCACTAGAACAATACTCACCAGCAGAATCACAACGAAAAGTACGAATAGAGGACTCAAACTGAGTACGAACCATCATGGCAAAGCTACGATAGATCGCAAGAAACTGACCACGATTAGACATAGGGAAAAGCCAAGTAAAACGGGAATAGTCATCAATGAAAATAACATAGAATTTATGCCCGCCTTTAGAGATAATAGGCGCAGGTCCCCATACATTTGAATGAACTAAATCAAAAGGACGAGAAGACAATGACTCACTAGAATGATAAGGAAGTTGTAGCTGCTGGCCCAGCTTACAACCTCGACAAAACATGGACGTGTCAACAGTAACACGTCCAAGTACACCCTGATGAACTAATGACGAAAGACGAGACCCACACAGGTGACCTAAACGGTGATGCCACTGCGCAAAAACTCCAGAGGTGGTGGCAGCAGTGGCAATGGAGGTAGACGTGGCAGGAGACGTGGTAGGAGCAGCTGAAACAGATGGAAGATGAAGACGGTCGAGAATGTAGAGACCCTGACGATCCCTACGGCGCCGGCCAGTCCCAAGTACTGTCCCTGTCTGTCGATCCTGAACGAAACATGTATGAGAGTCAAAACCAACCCTACAACCAAGGTCAGTGAGCTGTCCCACTGAAAGAAGCTGCATGGTTAGTTGGGGAACATGAGAAACAGCTGGAACAGAAAAATCAGTGGACAAAAGAGTGCCCTGACAGCTAACAGACAAGGAAGTACCATCAGCAGTCTGAACAGAGATAGGGAGGGCAGGAGGTCCTACTGAAGTGAGAGATGTGGAATCTGGTGTCATGTGGAAAGAGGCACCAGAATCTAGAACCCAAGAGGTACCTGGGGGAGACGTCTGAGCTAGACTAGCAGAACCAGCTGAGCTGTGAGAGAGCTACTGAAGAAGAGCCTGGCAAAGCTGCTGAACAGAGTCACCTCGCTGAGATCCTGATGAGCTGGTCTGTCCTCCTGTGAAGGGCCTCCCTGCCCCCCTTGGATCGTCCATCCCCACGCGCCTTATTCCGCTTTTTTCGCACCGCACAACGCTGGTAGTCATGCCCGAAGTTCTTGCAGTAGTTGCATTGAACTCCAGTTGGTGCAAAGGCAGGAGCGGCAACAGGCACCTCGGAAGGAACCGTAGTCGTAGCAGGAACCGTCGATGTAGTCGAAGGAGCAACAAGCACAGTCGGAACGGACTGTGCTGCTAGCCCGAGACGAAGCTCCTCAGCCCGAAGTGTCGAAAGAGCCTCGGTGACAGTCGGTCGTGGCGAGCGGCTCAGCAGCTGAGCTCTGACAGGCTCAAACTCTGGGCGAAGACGGCAGACGAAATCATAAAGACGAAGGCGATCATGATCCGCCTTCTGAACTTTGTGGCACTCCTGGCACAGTGGAGAAGCCAGCTCATCTATCTAGCGCCAGAGACTAGCCAAAGCTCGGAAGAAGTCGTCGACGGAAGAATCTCCCTGGCGAAGCGTCTCCAACTCACGCTGAAGCGAAAAGAACTGAGCATCACTGCTCTGCTGATATCGCTCACGCAAGTACTCCCAGATCTGTCGAGTAGACCGCAGACCAACAATATCTGGCTGAATGGAGTCGTCGACGCTGACCACAAGAATGGCACGAACACGGGCCTCATCAGCACACCAGCGCTCGAAAGCGTCAATGGCATACTGAAAAGCCTCATCGGCAGCGTCAGCAGAAGCAGCATCAGCCTCTGCCTTCTTCTTAGCAGCTTCATCTGCCCCAGGAGGTGCAGAAGTAGGCTGCCTAGGGGGAGGCTGAACCGGCGGTGGCGGAGAAGGACGAGCACTGGTAACATGTCCCCAAAGGCGGAGACCATCGAGTGTGATCTCCATGAGGGAGGACCATAACCTGTAGTTTGTTCCATGAAGCTTTGTTCCCGAGAATGGGATCGCAGCAGACGGAACAAAAGCCATCGGTAGGCGGCGCTGGACGGCGCGGCGACCAAGGCAACGAAGTCTAATAGGCGGCGCTGGACGGCGCGGCGGTTAGAACAACGTTTTTTTTCTTTTTTTTTTTTGCTTTTTTTTTGCTTTTTTTTAACTATAAAAGAAGAGGTGAGCTGCTGGAAGCTGTTCACACTCCACTGAAGCAAAGCTTCTTGGGCTCAGGCGGCGGCAGCCCTGCGCAGGCGGCGGCGGCCCTGCGCAGGCGGCGGCGGTTCGGTGCAGGAGGCGGCGTCGGCCCGGAGAAGGCGGCGTCGGCCCGGCGCAGGAGGCGGTGGCGGCCCGGCGCAGGCGGCGGCCCGGCGCAGCCGGCGACGGAACGGAGAAGGCGGCGGCGGCCCGGCGGCGTAGAAGGCAGATCGGCGACCGGAGACAACGGCGGCCGGCAGCTGCGACGAATCTGGCGTCGGCGGCGTCGGATCTGGCGTTGGCGGCGTCAGATCTGGCAGTAGAGGCAGCGGTATGGGCAAAGAGAGCCCGGGCGGCGGCACGAGCAGAGAGCCCGAGCGGCGGCGGCACGGAGGCAGCGGAAGAAATAGGTCAGAGCCCTAACCCTAACCTAGGCTCTGATACCATGTTATGAATATTGTGCATCTATTCATGAGGCCCAAAGGGCAATATATATAGAGATACAAGGGGGATATACAGAAGGAATACAAGGCATATTAGGAAACAAATAACAGTCCTAATCTCTTTCCTATTCTATCCTTAACAATATTTACATCATAAGCAGAGTTGTATATCAAGTACAACTCTATGTTTAGACATAAACATATGCATTGTAGTACCTAATCGCGTAATTGCATAGGGAATTCAGCTAGTTGATATATATTAGAGGGTACTGATATATATTATGATCTGATGTGATTTCTTGGTAGTAAAACAACTAAGTAAGGTCACAAGATGCATAAAGTTAATGAGGTCACAAGATGCATAAAGTTAATGAGTCCCTAAGTACATTCGTACCTTGAAGGAAGTTTAGAAATGCAGCTGTGATGAATATTGTCAAAACATTTCTGAAAACAGCTGGATCGATGATAGCAGAAAGCGATCCAGTGGGGCTCCAAGCAATAATTACCATGGCCTACAAGAAAAGAAACATATGATATGGAAAATAAAGAAAAACACATATGATACAGAAAATAAAGAAAAACATAGCAATTTTTTATTCAAGAGCAAAGGCCAATAATTATACCTGGAAAGCTAATATAAAGAAAGCCCACAATCGATCGAAACTTCTGAACAGGTGCAAAAATGTACGAACTTCAACAAAATTTGTTTTGGGCATCCTCTGTCTGCTAACTGCATGATCATGTTGCTGCATATATCTAAAGTTAGTTGCATTATCTTACCAGATATACCTAATTTTGATATAATTTCCATCCAGAACATGCATATGAAGTTATGAACCATTCTGAAAGCAAATAAATATATACAACAACAGCAACAAAGTCTTTTGTCCCAAACAAGTTGAGGTAAACTAGGAATGAAACCTCATCAAGGTCAAAGAAACGATGGCCTTGTAATAAAACCTACAAGGCAAAAAAAAACCCTAAGCCTGCATCCTGCCATCTGAGCAGAGAGCCTAAAACACCACCCCTAAACTTTCTTATTATGTCATGATTCTGATACGTAGATCGCTAACTTCAATACACTCCTATCCCAAGCTAGTTCTTTGAATACATTGCAATCACTCAAGTACATTTTAACTGCTTCCTCCCAATTCAGTCTTAGTCGACCTTTGCCTCTTCTTGCATTTTCAATACGTCTTAAAATTCCACTACGTACTAATGCCTCAGGAGGCATCCGTTGGAGATATACAAACCATCTCAAGCAATGTTGGACAAGCTTCTCTTAAATTGGTGCTACTCCTACCCTATCACGTATATCATCATTACGAATTCGATCCCGCCTTGTATGACCTCAGATCCACGACAGCATCCTCATCTCCGCTACACTCATCTTATGTATATGTTTTTAAGTGGCCCAACATTCCACTCTATATAGCATTGCAGGTCTAATCGCCGTCCTATAGAACTTACCCTTTAACTTTTGAAGGACTTTTCATCACACAGGGCACCTGATGCTTGGTCATTTCACCCACCCCACTCTTATCCTGTGGCTCACGTCTTTATCAATCTCGCCGTCCCACTGTAGCATCGATCCCAAATATCGAAAAGTGTCCTTCCTAGGCACTACTTGTCCGTCCAGACTAACATCTCCATCATCTGCCCTAGCACCACTGAAATCACACCTCATATATTCAGTTTTAGTTCTACTAAATCTGAAGTCCTTCGATTCTACGATCTTCCTCCACAACTCCAGATTTCTATCGACATCTATCCTATTCTCATCAACTAGCATTACATCATCAGCGAAAAGCATATACCAAGCGATATCTCCTTGTATGTCCTGCGTGACCTTCTCCATCAGTAAGGCAAAAATGTATCGGCTCAACGCTGATCCTTGGTGTAGTCCTTTCTTAATAGGGAAATCATTAGTATCACCACCACATGTTTTGACGTTAGTCACATCTTCGTACATCACCATAAATCTAGATTATATGTATGCTTGCATTGAAAAAGACAATAGAAATTGTTTTCCCTTTTGTTCTTTTTCTTTGCACACTTCTCAGTTCTATCTCACTAGTGTGCCAAGTTGCACACCTGCAGTGGCAATCACATGTTACAGTTGGCTTACATCACCCCCAATGAGTGGCAATCGGTGCACAGTGACAAGCAGCATGAAGCAATGACAACAATAGCCCACAAGTAGTAACAACTAACAATCAGTGGGTAGCTGCAAAGAACAAAACCACGACAGGCAGCAGATTGCTAGAGGCTGGTAGCTGAACAAGCCAAATAGAAAATAAAAATTGTAGAGGAAACGGAAACAAGATGGAAAGGAAGAAAAAGGTTAGGTGTGCTGGTTTTTCCTTTTGGGACAAAAGTATGCACATAAAAACAACGATTGTGTAAGAATGAGGCTTGCTTTCCAAAGAACCCAAATTGGCCAATATATACATGCACAATATGCAAGGAGATCCCTAGGCTATATACATATTTAACACCACCCCTCAAACTCTTGGTGGATCAACAATACTGAGTTTTGAGAGGTAGAACCTATACTGAGCTCTAGTCTGTACATTGGTGAAGAAATCTGTAGCTGAAACTTCGAATGCACATGCTGAAGATCAATAACTTGGTCTTGCACCTGCGATCGCATGTACGAAGCATCCACTCTAATATGTTTGGTGAGCTCATGTTTCATGGGATCTCGAGCAATACTTATCGCACTAGTATTATCCGATAAGAGAGGAATCGGTGTAGAAGTGGAAACACCGAAAATTCTCAAGTAGCCACTGAAGTCAGGTGATTTCAGATGTCAACGACGCCATGGCTCTCAACTCATAATCAGCGCTCTATCGGGAAACAACACTCTGCTTTTTGGTCTTCCAAGCAATCAGGGAGGAACCAAGGAAAATACAATAGGCATAAAGAGACTGGCGATCAGAATGATCGTTAGAAAGAGACTGGCGATCAGAATGATCGCTAGCCCAGGTTGCATCAGAGTACGCCTAACGCTGCAAAGAACTGGAGCAAGGAAAGATAAGGCAACGAGTGATGGTCCTGTGAAGATATTGCAGAACACGAAGAAAGTGACTGTAGTGGAGCTAAGTAGGAGCAGAGACGAACTGACTCATGATGTGAACTAAGTGAGAAATGTCAGGACGAGTGATCCCAAGGTAGACAAGGCTCCCGACAAAATGACGGTAACGAGTGAGATCCTCAAGAGGCTCACCATTGGTAGACTGAAGGTGAACGGCAAGCTGCATAAGAGTATCCACCACACGTTGATCAGTGAGACAAGCACGAGTAAGGATGTCTTTAATGTAACGCTCCTAGGAGAGATAGTAGCCCACGTGCGTAGAAGTTATCTCAATCCCAAGAAAGTAACAAAGAGGGCCCAAATCAGACATCAAGAACTGCTCGCTAAGACACTCCTTCACAAAGCAATGTACTTAGAGTCATCGCTAGTAATGATCATATCATCCACATATAGAATGAGCGTCCAACCGCGAGGAGAAATGTGGACAAAGAGGGTAGGATCGTGATCACTAGCAAAGAAGCCGGCAGCAGTGACAACAGAGAAGCAATCAAGCCAAGCACAAGGGGCTAGTTTGAGTCCATAGAGAGAGCGACAAAGACGATAAACCATACTAGCGGGGACAGAATACTCAGGGGGCGGCTGCATGTAGACCTCACACAGTTAGCCATTAAGAAAGGTATTCTTGGCGTCCAACTGAGAGATGTGCCATGGTCGAATAGAGACCACATCATGGAGTGTGAACAATGATCATGTGAGAAATAGGAGAACGTCTCATCGTAGTCACGACCATACTCCTACTGAAAGCCACGTGCCACAAGACGAGCCTTGTAGCACTCAAGGGAACCATTCGACTGAATCTTGATCTTATACACCCACTTGCACGTGATGGGAGTAACGCGCAGGTAGGGGCACAAGATCCCAAGTGCTAGTACTCTCCAAAGCAGTAATCTCATCAGACATCGCGAGCTGCCACTCAGGGTGAGCAGTAGCCTCGCGGTAGGTCATACCTCAGAAGAGGTAATGGCTACAAAGCCGTAGCACTTAGGCTGCCTGACAGTGTTACCGTCACGAAGATCATATCTGGGAGGAGAGGGTGGAGCAGGACCCAGCAAGGACAGAGAAGAGCTGGGAACGGGGCCCAACAAAGACGGAGGCCCAACTGGAGTAGGCTGAGGATGACGAGAGTAGCGTAGGGGGATAGGTGGAATCTCAACAAAAGAGTGGGAAGGAGACTCCAACGTAGGTGGAAGAGGTGTAGTTAGAGGAGAGGGAGACAAAGTAGGTGGAGGATGAGGCAAAATAGTAGTGGGGGGCAGCGAGTGAGGAAAAGTCAGAAAGGAGATCAACACAATAAGAAAATCGGACCTAACTGTGGAGGAACAAGGGTAGTAAGGTCGGGACTCGTTGAAAGTGACATCTCGAGAAATCCTTATCCTGCGAGCAACAGGGTCATAGCAGCTATAACCCTTATGCTCAAGACTGTAGCAAAGGAAAACATACTAAACTGACTGAGCAGTCAACTTGGTGCACTCACGAGATGGAAGGACAAAACATTGCCGAAACTGCGAAGGTGACCGTACTCTAAGGCTCGACCATAGACCTCGACAGGAGTAGAACCCAAAAGGGCAATGGAAGGCTGCATGTTGACGAAGAAAGCAGCAGTGGAAAGTCTCAGCCCAGAAGTGAGGGGGAACAGAAGAGGCAAGCATGAGAGCGCGAGCATACTCAAGTGAGTGACAATACTTATGCTCAGAGACACCGTTCTGAGCATGAACACCAAGACAAGAGTACTAGGGAAGAATACCCTGCTCAGCGAGAAAGCGATGCAAAGCAGCAGATAGATACTCACCAGCAAAATCAGCACAAAACACATGAATGACCAAATCGAACTGAGTGCGAACCATGGTGGCGAACATCTAGTAAATAGATTGAACCCGACTGCGAGAGGACATGAAGTAGATCCAAGTATGACGAGAATAATCATCAATAAAAAGATGGATATATATACATGTATATATATACATATGTAAATAGATAGATAGATAGATAGATATAGATATATAGATAGATAGATATAGATATATACAATATGCAAGGAGACCCCTAGGCTATATACATATTTAACAGATTAATCCTCAAAAAAAAGGAACATCGATTAAAATGTGATTCCTCCAAAAAAATTATGAGACTTCAAAATCAAATACATTATTTACATTTGAACTCAATTAAATCTGATATAATCAACTGCACTGCCACTGTGCTTGTACCCCCTGCCCTCTTCCTCACGTCCTATTCATTGCTAGTTTATTTGTGCTATTATCCCTTTCAATTCCTTGTATTTATTTCAGTGCTAATATCTTTGGAACAATTGTCATTTCCGTCTCCTGATATTTCTTTCAGCTGCTAATTAGTCTGTACCTACCATCCTTTTATGTTTACTTGTGTTTTGTCTTTGGAGAAGTTTGAGAGGTCATCACAGATTGCTCTATTGTCCAGGCATGTACACAAACCGAAGAACAAAAATAAAGTATTATTGAATGCACTTCACCTATCTTAGGCAACACAACTCAGCAGAGCATTTTTCCCAAAATTGCCAGTGTCTTATTTCCAATGTGGAACTTGTGCTTTTCGAGAAATATTAAGCTTTTTGAGAAATATTAACATTCTTATTTCTTAATGCAATCATTTAACTGAAAATTCAATGGAGTTTCCCGGGAAGCTTAGTACTTTACAGAAAATGATATTGCTCACTCATTAACAATATGAAACAGGACTGAGCAAATCTTCAATATAAAACTAAATTCAACAGTGCAGTTAACTACTATCAGGAACTTGTGTAGAAAAACATTTGAAACCAAATATTAAATACTTGTTTAGTGAAAACTTTGAACAAATAATACAGTGAATATTAAACATCAGATGTACTTTACTCTATTCCCACCGTACTACAAAGAACAGGATAAGTGAATAACTATACCAGAGAAACCCCTACAAAGGTTAACAAATTGATGATGTATGCTACGATAGTCTAGTGTTACACCCTGTGTTGGAAATCAAATAACTGACTGTTCTTATGCAAGATCGCAAATAGTACTTGTTGCACAAAAAATGAAAGGACAGACGAATAACCTCAATTTCGTTTTTAGCTTTCGTAGGTTCTGCAAAAAAGTCAGCTGTCGGATTCATTGGCCATCCAAGCTGCTTGAAGCATTTATTTGACCTGAAAGTGTGGAGGTTTATGATAGAAAGGTAACTAGTAAGAAATGATCTTTTGCCTAAATTTCTTGGCTCTTACTGATACGTAAAGCACAAAATGACAAAAATAAACTATTAAGAGCAACTTACCAAAAGTATTCATTCAGGTCATCATAGTTTCTCCACTTTGAGTGGCTCACAGTACCATGTTTGCTCCTTGCAGCTTCCTTTCACATGAAATGAGCATTAAAGGAATAAACATAGCCAAAAAACATTTAGCAAAGAACAATACACAAGATATAACATCAAGCACATACCTTGTTCATAACATTGTAGATGGGTTGAATAATAAGCTGTAGAAATGCATCATTGCTCCCCTCTTGCCGAACGGGTGGGTCAAAAAAATCTTCTCTTGTATTATATATTATGTCATATAAATCCCTTGCCATCTAGATCACGAATTTAGGGTGAAAAAGATTGATGAGTGAGTTAGTGTATGTTCAGGACATACCCACAGCATTTTCCTTGGGGTCTGTTTATGAAGAAAAAAATGTTGCGCACAGGTCCATTTTTCAAAATACATCTGAAAATGGTTACTTAATAAAGATTACAAATGTCATATAAAATCAAACAACAAGTTTATGTAAGGAAAATTGATGCCTATAATATTTGTCAACCTCTCTCTTATTTTGTATACATCAGTCTTACATAGTTCCCCTGGAGTTCATGTGTTCTTGTACTGGTGGCCTTGAAATGTGCTAAGAATGTACAGAATTCCTAAAATTACAAAAAAATGTAGCATCACCCCAATACTCACATTTTGCACATAAAACTCTCTTCTTCATGGGTATGATTGTTAAGGATATTTAGGTCTTTTCCCATATGTTAGGGTGTGTCCTTGTGTCCTTTGCATTATATATATGCCCCATGGGCTATTGCAATATACAACTACTATTCCCATTGACATGGTATCAGAGCAAGGTTTCAAACCAGCTCACCTCACCTCCAGCTAAAGTCTTCCGCTGCTGCCCCCGGGAGGAGCTAATCACGGGGGTAGCCACAGCTCGCCGCCGCTGCCCTACGCTCGAGCTATCGCCCGTGGCCGCCGCATCTTCCGCCGCCTCTTCGGCCGCCGCCCCGGATCTCGCCTTGCCCGGCCTTGAGGAGCCCGCCGCCGCGCCGCCTCTTCCTCCGGCTGCCGTCGCGCCGATGCATCCTTCGGGAGGTCTTCGCCGCCGCCGAGCTCGGATCTGGCCTCCCCCGGCTGGATCCGATCACCTCCCGCCGGGATCCGCCCGCTCCTCCTCGGATCTGTCCGCCGCTGCGCCGCTGCGCCGTCGCGCCGATGCATCCTCCGGGAGGTCTTCGCCGCCACCGAGCTCGGATCTGGCCTCCCCAGACTGGATCCGATCGCCTCCCGCCCGGATCCGCCCGCTCCTCCTCGGATCCGTCCGCCGCTGCGCCGTCGCCGCTCGGATCCGGCCTCGCCCCGCCTGGATCCGGCCGCCTTCGCGCCGTTCGGCCCGGATCCGGCTCTCCCCCGCCCGTCCGGTGGCCACACTCGCCCCGCGCAGCCATCTTCTGGCCACCGGCCGCCGCGCACGCGCGCTACCACCGCCTCAGCCATCTGGTTCCCCTGCTTCGACCGTGCCGCCGCCTTCCGGCCGCCGTGCCCGCTCCTCCGTGCCCACGTCGGCCTCTGCTTCCGGCTCCTCTTCGTCGCCTCGCCGCCCTTGATCTGGTCCTCTCCGCCGACTTCCGGTCGCCTCTCCCAGGTCCAGCCGCCGCCGGATCTCGCCGCCGCGGCCGCTCCCGTGGCCGCCGCCGCCGGATCCCGCCGCCGCTCCTCTTCTCTCCGAGTGAGAGCGAGCGACTCGGGAGGGAAGAAGTGAGGGAGTGAATGGAGGGAGTGAAGAGACACAGTGGAGGGAGGGAGTTATCCTGTGTCGTCTCGTTCAGTTGTGTCGTCTCGTTGAGTCTTTCTGTTTTTTTAGTCTTCCGTTGCGTCTATCCAAATCCGTAGCTTCTCCATATCGTCAAAGCTATGCGAGTCCACAAAATTTCTGTCAGTCAGCCGACTGCTTTGCTAGCCATGGTTCATCCTCTCGGATGGTTGTGGTTCTCTTCTTCCTAACGCATAGTCGCAGCCGCAGCTTTTATCTTTGAGCCACTACAGATCGTAGAAGTCTCCATGATGCCGCCGTTTCTCTTTGAGCCGCCACCTCGAGTTTCTGAAGCCGCCACGCTTCTTTTTGCACCGCGCCTCCGTTGCGTGTCTTGTGCATTGCGCCGCCGCCATCTCGGGCTTCGATCTATGCCACTATGGTTCTATCTCCCTTTTCGGCTTGATTCGACACAAACTTTTCAAGAGCCGCACACAATGATATCTTCAAGACATGGACTTTGGATTTTCCCTATTTTAGTGTTAACCCTTTTCAAATGCAATGCCATTGCATACGCTTTGCATTTGAGGGGGGTGTTAAGGGTATTTAGGTCTTTTCCCATATGTTAGGGTTTGTGTCCTTGTGTCCTTTGTATTATATATATGCCCTATGGGTTGTTGCAATATACAACTACTATTCCCATTGACAATGATATGGGTCTGTTCTTTTTCAGCTTTTGGCTTTAGTTTTTGGTTTTTCTACAGTAACTAGCTTTTAAACGGAGTGTCTTTTTAAGATGGGGTCTACTAGTTAATTGTAATACATACTGTACCGACTTCATTTATATCGGCAGAAACCACACGTGAGTTTCAGTTGCTCTGTAATCTCTCACACGAATAGTCCAAAAGTAAGCCGTAGCCAAAACGAACAGGCCCTATAACTCAGAAGCCCAAAGTTAAATTTGTTCTTCTTAGGACTCTACAGTGACATGACATCATAACCTTCAAACCTGGATCAGAACACATTTCTTCTCCATATGAACAGCACTATGAAGTTCACGTGTACACCATACAGAAGTCGATATAGCTCTCTAGACTAACAAGATTTGACAATTACTGCATTGTCAGCATTGTTGCCACTGATGCAGGTACAAAAAGTGTTACAAAAACAACACGACAAAGCACGAAACAATGAAGAACAATCAAGAATACAAGACAGAGATTTAACTTGGAAAACCCTTTTGGGCCCGCCACCACTCCCCTCCTTCTAGATCACCGCCCGACCCCCTTCTCCCCCGCCTCCCCCATCTCCATTCTGCCCGGTTGCTGCCACCCCTCCCCTTCTTCCAAGCCACTGCCGACCCCCCCCCCCCTTCTCCCCCGCTGCCGCCAGCCCCTCCCCTTCTTCCTAGCTGCCGCCGACCATCTTCTCCCCGGCCACCACCGGCCCTCTTCTCCCTGGCTGTCATCGACCCCCCATCTCTCCAGCCACCAGAGCTCCCTCGCCAGGTACGTGGGTGTATCGGGAAGAATCGGAGGAGTATCGGATTTTTTATTTATTTTAAATAGTAATTATCCCGATACCTGCCAATACCGTTTCGCCCCCATATCCCACATCGGATACGTATCGCATACGGGAACGACATTTGGGCGACGTATCGAGGTATCATAGGTCGAGCACACCTTTTCCATAAGAGTTCTATTCATGCGCCCGACCATACCATTCTGTTGTGTACCTGGGACAGTATAGTGCCTCACAATGCCTTTCGATCAGCACAATGCTCCAAATTCTCCCAAGCAAATCTCCAAGCCATTATCTATTCGAAGTTTCTTAACACGCTTGCCAGTTTTTTTCCTATCATAATCTTCCACACTTTGAACATTGCTTGATGAAGTATGCCCAAACTCTTCTCAAGCAATCATCAATGATGGTCAGCATGTAGTTTGCGTCTCTAAGGGATGGAACGTGGTATTCTCCCCACAAATTGGAGTGAACATAGTCCAATATGCCTTTTAAAGAATGAGTTGCAGTGTTGAAACTTATGCGCTTCTACTTGCCAAAGACACGGTGTTCACAGAACTTCAACTAGTCGACACCTTGACCATCAAGTAAACTTCATTTGCACAACACCTTTATGCCAGCTTCACTCATGTGTCCTAGGTTCATATTGTTAGTCGCTGGATTCTTGCTCTTGGTGATAGCAAGATCCTTACTCTCATCGAGAGGGATGACACTTGAAGATGTGGCAATTTTCTGGGTTTATTTCTCACACAATGCCATACCAACCTGAGGGGTTGGGGATACAAATTTATAGGCTGTTAACCAGCCAAGTATATGCTAAGATGCTAGTCTAAGATGTTGTCCTAGATGCTAAGATGCTAGTCTAAGATGTCCTAGATGCTAAGATGCTAGTCTAAGATGTTGTCCTAGATGCTTGTCCTAAGATGCTGTCCTAGATGCTAAGATGCTAGTCTAAGATGCTGTCCTAGATGCTAGTCAAGATGATGTCCTTGAAGGGCAGCAAAAGCCAACAAAAGAGACTTGTCCATCATTCTCCCCCTAAGTCTTGTGTGTCTCCTTGTGAGGAATCTGAGCCATCCCGATCCTGGTGCGAAGCTCCTGGAACTTGATCCGCCCAAGAGACTTGGTCAGGAAGTCGGCGAGCTGGTCTTGGGTGTTGATGCAGTTGGCCCGGACACTCCCTTCATCCAGGCAGCTTCTGATGAAGTGATACCTCACCCGGATGTGCTTGCTGCGCTCATGGAAGACAGGGTTCTTCGCCAAGGCCAAGGCGGACTTGCTGTCCACCCTGAGCTCCACTGCCTCCGCGTCTCTGCCAAGGAGATCGCCAAGCAGCCGTGCCAGCCACAGAGCCTGAGTAGAAGCGGTAGTGGCTGCAATGTACTCTGCTTCGCAGCTAGACAAAGCCACTACCTGCTGCTTGACCGACTGCCAGCTGATTAGACACTTGCCGAGGAAGTACAGCGTCCCGCTGGTGCTCTTGCTCGTGTCGATGTCGCCGGCGTGGTCGCTGTCGCTGTACCCGATGAAGTGCGCCGCGCCGGGGCACCTTGGGTAGTGCAAGCCGTAGTCGGAGGTGCCCGCGACGTAGCGGAGGATCCTTTTCACGGCCTGCTGGTGTTCCGTTGTCGGTCGCTGCATGAACCGGCTGACGTAGCCGACGGCGAACACCAAGTCCGGCCGCGTGTGGACAAGGTAGCGAAGGCTGCCCACAATGCGCCGGTACTGCGTCGCGTCCACCTCCTCCGCCGTACTCTCACGACTCAGCTTCAGCCTCTCCTCCATAGGAGTGTGGGCTGGGTTGCAGTCGGTGAGGCCGCCCAGCTCCACGATGCGCTTGGCGTAGGCAGTCTAGCGAAGAGAGATGCCGGAGCTGTCCTGGTGGACCTCGATCCCGAGGTAGAAGGAGAGGGGCCCGAGGTCGCTCATCTGGAAGGCGGCCTTCATCTCCGCCTTGAATGCCTCGATCTCCTCCTCCTTGGTACCGGTGATCACAAGGTCGTCGACGTAGACACCTATCAGCAGGGCATTGCCTCCCTTGCCCCGCCGGTAGACCGCGGCCTCGTGAGCGCTCTGCTGGAATCCCATTTGCTTGAGGGTGGAGTCCAGCTTGGCGTTCCAAGCTCGCGGTGCCTGCCGCAAGCCGTAGAGGGCCTTGCTCAGGCGGAGGACCTTGCTCTCCTTGCCGGGGATGATGAATCCCGGCGGCTGGCGGACGTAGACCTCCTCCTTCAAGTCGCCGTTGAGGAAAGCAGACTTGACGTCCATGTGATGGACGCACCAGCCCTCCTGGGCTGCGAGGGCGAGGAGGAGGCGCACGGACTCCATCCGTGCAACAGGCGCGAAGGCATCGTCGAAGTCGACTCCCTCCTGCTGGACGAAGCCACGTGCCACGAGACACGCCTTGTGCTTGATCACCTCTCCAGCCTCGTCTTTCTTGAGCTTGAAGACCCACTTGAGAGAGATGGCGTGGTGGCCGGCTGGAAGATCGGCCAGCTCCCACGTCTTGTTTCGCTCGACAGCGTCCATCTCCTGCATCGCGGCACGCCATGCCGCGTCTCTCTCCACCTCGGCGAAGGAACGAGGTTCGCCGTCGTCCTGTGCGAGGTGCAGCTCTGCCTCGAAGTCGCGCTGCGCCAGTTCAGGGACCGGCTGCTCGCCGAGGTCGTCCACGGTACGGTAGCGCAGAGGCTCGCCGCCGTGGTAGGCGTCGATGCGATCCTCGTCGTTGGACAGCGGAGTGGCGAACTCCACCGTGCGCTGCTCGTCGTGGGCCGAAGCTGCCGGTGCCGAGCCTGAAGGAGTAGGCGCCGGTGTAGGAGAGCGAGGCGTGGTCGGCGGTGCTGGCGGTGGACTCGCCGGAGCCTGTGGGCTTGCCGGAGCTGGTGGTGGCGGTGAAGGACTCGCCGGAGGTGGTGGCGAACGAGGTGGTGGGGTAGGCGAGCTCGGTGAAGACGAGCTGTTGGCTCCCCCCGCCTCCTCGAAGTGGACGTAGTTGACGACGAAATCGCTGGTCGTCGGAGTCAAGCCGTCATCCACCATCTTGCCCCACGTCCAGCCTCGCCCTTCGTCGAACACGACGTCACCGTGATGCGCACGCGCCGTGTCGTAGGGTCGAGGACGCGGTAGGCCTTGGCGCCCTCCGCGTAGCCGATGAAGACTCCTGGCGTGCTCCAGTCGTCGAGCTTGCTGACGTGGTTGAGCTCCTTGACGAAGGCCAGGCAGCCGAAGACACGGAGGTGGCTCACCGCAGGCTTGCGCCCGTGCCAGGCCTCGTATGGCATCTTGCCGTCGAGGGCCTTGGTGGGGGAGCGGTTAAGCAAGTGAACGGCAGTCATCACCGCCTCACCCCAGTAGAATGCCGGCATCCCTCTGCTTGAGGAGGGCGCGGGCGGTGGGCACCACCGTCTGGTTGCGGCGCTCGACGACGCCGTTCTGTTGCGGGGTGTACGGCGCGGAGAAGTGACGATGGATCCCCTTGTTGGCGCAGTACGCCGCGAACTCGGCCGCCGTGAACTCACCGCCGTTGTCCGTGCGTAGGACCCGAAGCTTGCGGCCGCACTCCGCCTCCGCAGCAGCTTGGAGGCGCTTGATGGCGTCCGCCGCGGCTGCCTTGACGTCGAGCAGGACAGCCCACATGTAGCGGGACACGTCGTCGACGAGGAGGAAGTAGCGCCGACCTCCAGGTGTAGCCGGTGTCACAGGGCCACAGAGGTCACCGTGTACGAGCTCCAGCTTCTCCTTGGCGCGGAAGCTCGCCTGGCGAGGGAAGGGGAGCCGCCGCAGCTTGGTGAGGACGCACGTGTCGCAGAACTGCTCCACGTGGTCGACGTGCGGCATGCCCCGCACCATCTCCTTGCTGCCGAGCTGTCTCAGGGCCTCAAAGTAGAGGTGCCCAAAGCGCTCGTGCCACCTCCAAGCGTCGTCGTCGCGGCGGGCTGCAAGACACAAAGGTTGCGCCACCTGCGCGTGAAGGACGTAGAGGCGGTTGCTCCTGTTGACCTTGACGAGGAGCCGGCGGCGATGATCCCAGATGCGCAGCACCCCGTGCTCGATCTCCACGCGCGATCCGTTCTCATCCAGCTGTCCCAAGCTGATGATGGAGTTCCTCAACGCGGGGATGTAGTAGACATCGGTGAGCAACCGGTGCTCGCCAGTCTTGGCGACGAAGACGACAGATCCGACGCCCTTGATCTCCACGGCGGAGGCGTCGCCGAACTTGACGATGCCTCGAACGCCTGAGTCGAGCTCGGAGAAGAACTCCCGCCGCCCGGTCATGTGGTGGGTGGCGCCGGTGTCGAGGCACCACCCGTCGGTCTTGTCGTTGCCGGAACTGTCGCCGAGGAGGGCGTGTGCTTTTGGCTCGTCAAGGTGGAGGAGAGCCGCTGCGGCCGGTGCCGCTAGAGGTAGTTCGATGCTCGCATGAGCAATGAACAGAGCCGGCTGCGCCTCCTCCTCCGCCTGCGCGACGTGGGCCTGGCCGCGTCGTGGCTGTCGACACTCCTTGGCCCAATGACCAAGCTTGCCGCAGTTGTGGCAAAAGTCGTCTCGTGCCGGCTTTTGCTTGCCAGCGACGCCGCCCTGGGCGCCTCCACGGTCATCACCCTCGGCACGTCCTCGCGCCCCTGCCTGGGCGTCTTTGCGCGGCTTGCCGCGCTTGCCCCGCTTGCGGCCGCCTGTCGTGGAAGAAGGCTCCCCCTTCTTCCTGTCACCTTGGCCGGCAGCCCACTGCTCCCGAGTGAGGAGGAGCTTCCCGCCAATGGTGACGGGTCCCGAGAGACGCTGTGGCTCATCGCTGTCAACGACCTTGAGGCGACCCAACGCCTCCTCGATTGTCATCGTGGAGAGGTCCAGCAGAGACTCGATCGAGCGAGCCATCTGCTTGTACTTCTCGGGGACGCAGCGGAAGAGCTTCTCCACAGCTCTCTCCTCGCCGTAGGTGTCGTCGTCGAACTGCACCATCTTCTGCAACAGAGTGTTGAGACGGAGAGCAAAGTCATCAACGTCCTCACCTGGCTTGAAGGCTAGGTTCTCCCACTCCTTGCGTAGTGTCTGCAATGTAGACTTGCGGGCGCGGTCGCTGCCGATGCGTGCTGCAGCGATGGCGTCCCAAGCCTCTTTGGCAGTCCGCTTGTTGGTAAGCGAGAACTGCATCTCGGGCGGGACTGCAGCGATGAGAGCATCCAGCGCCCGTCGATCCTGGTCGTAGTCGACGTCGCCGTACCGGACTACATCCCACATATGCCGCACCTGGAGCTTTACCCTCATCACCGCAGCCCACTCGACGTAGTTGGTCTTGGTGAGGGTAGGCCACCCGCCGCCGGGGCCGACGTCCCTGACGACAGCCTGAGACTCGTGGTGACCACGGTACCGAACCGGGGAGAGAGAGCCGCGTCGCCTGTGAAGGCCGCGCTCTCCGTTGACCCGTACGCCGCCGCCGTGCGTGCCTCCTCCAGGAGCGCCACCGCCGTGCGCGCCTCCTCCAGGAGCGCCGCCGGCGCGTCCGCGCCTGTCTGGGCTGCCGCCGCGCTCGTGGGCGTGCGCGGCTGCCCACTGCGCCGCTCGCCCTCGCGCTGCCTCCCTCTCCAGCAGCTTAAGATCCGCGTCGGCGCTGTCATCAGCAGAGATGGAGCTGCTGTTGCTGCCGCGCAAAACCTCGACCTCCGCTGCTGCCGCATGCGCTGCATCTGCCGCCGCTGCTGCTTCCACCTCCGCTCTGGCTGCTGCCAGCTCCGCCGCTGCCAGCCTTGACGCCCTTTCCGCCGCCGCAGCGGCCTGTGCCGCCGCTCGCTCGCGTTCCTCTGCCACAGCGAGTTCGGCTTCCTGCCGCCGCCGCGTGCTCGAGGCGACCGAGCGCTGAGACTGTCCTGCGGACATGGCGCGCCACCGGGGAACTGCTGCGTGGAGAGGGAGCTGCTGCTGCTGCTGGTTGGGGCTGCTGCGGGGCTGGAAGCGAGGCTGGAGAAGGAATTGAGCAGGTGATGCTCAGGTTACAGGATAGTACGGCTCTGATACCACTTGTTAGTCGCTGGATTCTTGCTCTTGGTGATAGCAAGATCCTTACTCTCATCGAGAGGGATGACACTTGGAGATGGGGCAATTTTCTGGGTTTATTTCTCACACAATGCCATACCAACCTGAGGGGTTGGGGATACAAATTTATAGGCTGTTAACCAGCCAAGCATATGCTAAGATGCTAGTCTAAGATGCTGTCCTAGATGCTAAGATGCTAGTCTAAGATGCTGTCCTAGATGCTAAGATGGTAGTCTAAGATGTCCTAGATGCTTGTCCTATGATGCTGTCCTAGATGCTAAGATGCTAGTCTAATATGCTGTCCTAGATGCTAGTCAAGATGCTGTCCTTGAAGGGCAGCAAAAGCCAACAAAAGAGACTTATCCATCACATATGACATAGATTAGTTTGATCGGTATCAGACAATCTGGTCAAAGAAACAGCAGCAGTTACGACTAGAGTAGTGCCTTGAAGAAGATATAAATTTGCTGCTTTCATATCACCTTTCATCACAACACGAGCGCTTTTGGAGACCTTTAGGACTCCATCTCCACCTGAAAATTTGTACCCTCTGGCATCAAGAGTGCTCAATGAGATAAGGCTCCTATTCAAGCTTGGAATATATCGGACTTCCGACAGGATTCAAATGGTGGCATCAAACATCTCGATCTAGCCAAAACCAATGCCCGTAATCTTGCATGGAGTATTATCATGTAACACCCGTGGGAAAGAAAAGGAAAGCGAAGAAATTGGCGTCGAAGCCCTAGAGGTTAATTTCGGGCAGGGTAGTCCGTTCACAGAGATACCTGACCGTCCGGGGGTCAGTCGGCACCTCTCACAAGTACAACCATAGGGTCATCACCCAGTGTAAACAAACCTGAAGTATATTTAAAATACCAAAGCCACAAGCCAACTATCCCCAATTACCAAAATAGCCCTCGTACATCCAACCGGCAACAAGAGAGCTAGCAAGACCCTTCTGGGCGCCCCAGTCACAGAGAGACAGCAAGGCCATCGAGAAAGCACCGCACAGCTTCCAACACAGCACCACATGGTATCAAAGCCAGCCGGGTAGAGGAGAACGAAGAAGAAAGCCCACGACACCAGCAAGTCATCTTCTTCCATTTCCATTCCCTAACCCTCAAACTCCATAGCCACAAAGCGTCAGCCACCGTAAGATAGTTAGGGCAAGCCGACTAGGAGCAAGAAGCCGGCAAGAAACCAGACCGCGGGCCACAAGACCGTCAACACTAGGAGGTCACCACCAGTCGGCACACAAGTGACCAAGAAAGTGACCGCCACGAGCAATTCCGAATTCCTTCCCAAAGCAACCCGACAATCACTTGACAAAGGTAGCCCACCAACCCTTCTCAGTATTAGCAGCAAGTTCTTAAGATGAAATCATGCAGACCTAGCCAACCAGCAATCAACGGAATGGCATAGCATCACTAAGGCACCATGGAACCGTCACATAGAGTATCAGCCGAGGGTAGAAAAAATAGAAGTGAGGGAGCAAAAGTACCGAGGAGGTGAGCCAGCGTGGTGTAGGGCGAACTCCGTGCACTCGACGGCCATTCCATGCTCCCCCAGTGCATGGGGTAACCTCGAGCCCCGCCGTAGCCACCAAACCCCACCCTCAGTTGAGTCCAAGAATCAAAAAGGGCAAATCAAAATTTAGCATGAACTCAAGTAGATCGAGAGGGGTAGGAGAGAACAGGTGTAAAGAGAGGATGAGGAGATGGATTGGAGCCGACAGGTAGTAGCCCAAACATAGAGCCAACCGAGGGATTACCGGTAATGGCATGAGGAGCTCGGGCGGCGAAGAGCCGGGGTCGGCGAGAGGCCGGAGGAGTAGAGGGGAACCCGTAGAATTAGTCAAGAGGATGGCCGAGGCGAAGCGCCGGCGGTGGGGGCGCCATGAGACGACGCAGAGTGGCGGAGCCATGCCAAAGGGAAGCAAGGGGAGATGCCGAGCAGGGACCGGCGGTAGAGGTGCCAGGGCCAGGAGGGGCCAAGGCGGCACGGCGCTAAGGGAAGCCTAGATCCGGATCGGCCGTGAGAAGAGGAGCCAGGAGAGAGGGAGAGGTGAGGAATGAGGGAGCCGGCCGAGTCAGGAAATAAAAAAGAGTAGAGAAAGAAAAAGAAAAGAGTAGAAAAATGGTAGGCGTGTAAATAAGATTTATCTACGATTATAGACGATGTGATCATTAAATTATGATCGTTTGGGCACCGGGGCATCGGAAAGGTGTCCGATGAGAGAGAGGTTATTGGTATAGGGTTTGCACGTAGGAACACAGTTGGTTGTCTATACGCGTAGAACTGTTGTTGTTTGCGTGCTTGTGTGAATTGCAATGTTGAGTTGAGGTTTTGGTTTGGCGCTCCTCCACGCATCATCCACGAGAATAATCAGGCAAGTGCATGGTAGAATAGTGGATTATGATGAATACCTAGTATTTGTTTTATGCCATGATTTATTCCATGTTACGAAACGATATCCCGACTTATCTGTTGATTATACTGCGATGAGTGATGCTTATGATTGAATATCAACATTTGAAAAATAGTGTTTGCATTGCACCATGAGCATCATGAAAGCCCTACGACGGTAGGCATCCTACATGGTGGGAATATCATGAACTACTTCGGTAGGCACCTCCAAGGATGAAGGCAGAGTGGTTTCACCTCCAAGGTGAAGCAACTCCACTATACCGATATAAGCGGCATACAGAGGCGCATCATGCATTGCACTCATACAAAGAACCTACGACAGTAGGCCTTCCGCGACGGTGGGGAAATCAAGACCTACTTCGGTAGGCACCTCCAGGGATGAAGGCAGAGGGGTTTCACTGACAGGTGAAGCAACTCCACTATACCGGTATAAGCTGCATATAGAGGTGTATCACATCACATTGCATTTGCAGGAAACGAACAGGAGACAAGTAGGAAATCCAAAAATTATGGGTTACAGTTCATAAATATGTGATTTAATGATTACTGTACGAACCCCACTGTTTTATCGTGTGCTTGCTGAGCCTTCGGACTCACCCTTACTTTATTGTTGTCTTTAGCTATCTATTGAAGGCGACATGTACGAGCGGGGGCAGCACAGTTGTTTCACACGCACAGTAATTCACAAATCATCTACAGTTGACATATTTAGCCTTAAATAGTCTAACTACCTTTTTTGTAATTAGCAAATTTATATCTTTGCTGTGCTTAGTGTCAAGTGTATTGACTTTTATCGGTTGGTTGATTTTTACGTAGAGAAATTGCTTCGCAAGACCAGCAGCAAAAGTTGGAGTTTGTAGCATCATAGAGTAGGTGGTAGCACTTTGAGCTCAGAGGATGGGGCTAGGGTGTTACATATCACCCATCAATGCCAGTAATCTTGCATGGAGTATTATCACCCATCAACACTGATCTACTCGGGATCGCTTCATAGTTAACAAACCAATCACAATTCAGACTCATGTGTAAAGTGCAGGCTGAATAAAGAGTCCATTCATCACTGGTTTGGAATCACCGGTAAAGGTAACAAGGGCATCTCCTTCAGAACCTTCTTTAGTAACAATGGTGGCTTTAGCTTCATATTATTGATATTTCTTGGAACTATTGTTCCTTTTCTCCTTGTTCTGGAGTTTCCAGCACTCGGATATGTCGTGGCTACTTTTTGTTGAAATATCAGCATGGCACCTTGTTCGACTTAGAACGGCCTCGAAATTTGCTCTTGCTCTTGAAATCCCTAGTCGAAGACCTCTCAGATTGTCTTCCACAACCAGACAGACCTTCTGCATGCGAACTCGAGCTTTTGCTCGACACCATGGTTTTCAGCTGTCCTTTGCATGCAGAGCATCATAAGCCTCCTTGGGGGTGAGTGTCCTGACTATAAAGAATTGTCTATGAATGTAGAGAATGAACTGGGCAACGAGTAGAGTAGATAAGACATAAATCTTCATCTTCATATTTGACCTCCATTGCTTCAAGATCGGCGATGATATCCTTAAAAACGGTCAAATGGTTCAACACAGATCTGCCTTCTACCAATCTAGAAAAGTTTCTGCTTTACAAGCATCTTGTTGGTCAAATCCTTAGTCATGTAGATCTATTCTAGCTTTATCCTTAACACAACAGCGGTGATCTCCTTTGTGACCCCCTGGAGAATATTGTTAGATAGATAAAGATGAATCTAAGAGAGAGCCTTATGATCTCTTCCTTGCTTCTCCTTGGCGGACCATGCAGTGAGCACCTTATCGATTCCTAATAACGCATCATCCAAATTGAGGTGTGCTTGAATAGCTCGCATCTTGATCTACCACAACAAAAATCTTGTGCCCCAGTCAAGCAGCGGAAGATCATACTTCATTGTTGCCATGTCGAGAGTACCCTAGATTGATTTGGGCAAAAAGTGTGACCCTAACACTTGTTACGAAATCGACACAACAAAGCACAAAACAACGAAGAACACGAGACAGATTTAACGTGGAAAACCCTTCAAGGCGAAAAACCACGGACGCACAGTCGGCGAAATTACTATATGAGGAGAAGGTTACAAGCACGGGAAACTTCGGTGCGTTTCAATGTATCTTAACCATGCGACTATAGGGGTACATATATAGACTAAAGATCAGAGTCCCTAACGAAGATAGAAGCAGAGTCCCAGTTGGCAACGAAATAGAGACCAATCGAAAACTAGAACAGTAACCTTCTCGGAGATAGGAACAGCACCCCGCTCGCTCGGAGAGTATTGGTGAAGAGTTGTAGTTAGAAGACGCCTTGAGTAGCCACGTCTGACTCGTCTACGCACGCACCTCAGAGCACCACGTCTGATGTAGATCGGTACAGAATCCATTACGAACCCAAATATGATCCCAATCATAACTTCCAATCCATTCGCATTGCTTCATGATCGAACTCTTCAAACGGTCGGAAAAACCAGAGTGGCAAGACCCGACCAGATTCGGATCACAAAATACAATAAAAAGAAATTGAACAAAGCAAACTTTCAATAAAATAGCAAACTAAACTTAACTGAAAAGAATCCCATGTAAGGAATGTATCAAAAGTAGAAGTTATCTCAAATACAAGAACAAAATTGACACTTACATGGTGGAAGATATAACAAAGGCATTCAGGCATAAAGCGAACATTAGAAGCTTCACCCCAAATCAGCAAATACAGCCCTATGTAAAGAAGCTCTGGTTGTTGTGTGGAGGCGCTCTTTGGAATTCTGCAATGTGAAAAATATTTATGGTTAGCTAGGTTGATGATTGTGAGCACCAGATGTGCAACAAAAAGTTGTATGACTTAACTTGATGTTTGACTTCAAATGCAGATATCGGCACCAAGATAAATAATTATCAAAAATTTTCTTCATCAAAGACATCACTGTATTACTATGTATCTGCAAGTCATATTAGAAGCTCCTGAATCAGTTTAACATCGATACACTTCTAGGAACTGAAAATTGTATGCAAAAGGACTCCAACAAGCTGAATTGATTCAAAATTAGTGATATAAATAGATATTTCAAAGAGAAGATTTACCATGTGATTGTGTCTTTCACCATGGTGAGCATTACTCTCTTTTCTCATATCAATGTTGGCAAGCAGCAAAATCAAATGCTCCTTTTGGTTCTCCACATTGCCTTTCTACAACAATGAAACAAAACATAGTACAAAATGCTAAACAAATAACAGAATGCGTTCACAGAGAACGTCGGCGCGTAGCCACCCAACTCAAAAACCACCATATTACTTTGTAACTACAGCACAGTAGAGATAAAAAAATCATTTTTCCCATTAAGTACATCATCTATAGGTAAAATAAAATAATTTTAATCAACATGCCATTTTATTTCTCTACTACTTAAAAATGTGAGTTGGTGGTCATCGGTCTGTTCTCCCTCCTCTCTTCTCAGCCGTCCAGATCCGTCTGTAGGTAGTTCTTCCACTCCTCATAAAAAAGGTCGGGCCGACGCGTGGCCCGCGTGGGCCGTGCTCCTCTTCTCTTCCCCCCACATCCTCCGCCTCCCGCAACCACTCCACCTCCTGCAACCGCCGCCTCCTCTCTCCCAAACCCTTGTGACGTGCCTCCTCCTCCTCAGTGTCGCCACCAATTCCTTCCGCATGCAGCAACATCTGGTCGCAGTCCCCCAACTTCCCCTAGCAGCGTCGCATCCCCCGTCGCCGCCTCCCCACCTCCACCTCCCGCAACCGCCGCCTCCTTCTCTCCTCCGAACCCTCGTGCCGTGCCTCCTCCACCTGCTCGGTGCCGTCACCAATTACTTCCCCATGCAACAACGTCTGGTCGCAGTCCCCCAACTTCCCCCAGCAGCACTGCATCTCCTTGTCACCGCCTCCCCAATGCATTCGCCCACCGTCTCTTCACCCCATCTGCCCACTGCCGCTTCCCCACCTCCACCTCCCGCAACCACCGTCTCCTCTCCCGCAAACCCTCGTGTCGCCACCAATTCCATCTCCCATCGCCCCTCCAACCAGTGGCATGACGCTCGGCGACAGCGACCGATGGATCGGAGAGAAGGGCGCTCGACGATAGCGGTCGGTGGATTGGAGAGAAGGACGCTTGACGATGGTGGTGGCAGCTTCCTCTGCCTACGCCCGCCCACATGGCTCTCCCCCGCCGCCACCGCCCAGCGGTCGCTCATTCGATGAGCCTCTCTACCTCCTCCTGCTTTTCACTCAGAGCCTGTCATGCTGTCTGGCGATTTTGGTCTCCCAAGCTAGTCGTCAAAGTCGGTACCGTGGTCGAAGGGGGCCATGGCCAAAGTCGAGAGGCCATGATCGAAGTCGAAGCCGTGATCGAATGGGGTTGTGGCCGAAGTCGAAGATCAATGGTCGAAGTTAAAGCCGTGGTCAAAGGGGCGGTGGTCGAAGTCGAAGGGACATGGCTGAAGTCAGGCCGTGGTCGAAGTCGAAGGGTCGTGGTTGAAGTCCAAGTCATGGTCGAAGGGGACAGTGATCGATGGGGACAGTGGTCGAAGGGGACAGTGGTCGAAGTCGAAGGGCCATGGACGAAGTCGGGCCACCATCAAAGTCAATGGGTCGTGGTTGAAGTCAAGCTATGATCGAAGTCGAAGGGTCGTGGTCGAAGTCCAAACTGAGATCGAAGGGGACAGTGGTCGAAGTCGAAGGGTCATGGTCGAAGTCAAAGCTGTTGTCGAAGAGGACAGTGGTCGAAGGGGGCAATGGTCGAAGTCGAAGGGCCGTGGACGAAGTCGGTCCGCAGTAGAAGTCAAAGGCCGTGGTCGACATCGGGGCCGTGGTTGAGGGGCCTTGGCTAAGTCGAAGATCTGTGGTTGAAGTCGAAGTCGTGATCGAAGGGGGCAGTGGTCTAAGGGGAAAGTGGTCGACATCGAAGGGCCGTGGTCGAAGGGGACAGTGGTCGAAGTCGAAGCCGTGGTCAACGCCAAAGGGCCGTGGTCGAAAGGGATAGTGGTCGACGTCGAAGGGCCGTGGTCGAAGGGGACGGTGGTCAAAAGGAGAAGTGGTCAACGTCGAAGGGCCGTGATCGAAGGGGGCAGTGGTCGAAGTCGAAGATCCGTGGTCAAAGTCAAAGCCGTGGTCGAAGAGGGCCGTAGTCGAAAGGAGAAGTGGTCGACGTCGAAGGGCCATGGTCGAAGGGGGAAGTGGTCAACGTCGAAGAGCCGTGGTCATCAAAGGGTCGTGGTCGAAGGGGATAGTGGTCAAAGGGGGCAGTTGTTGAAATTACAGATCCGTGGTTGAAGTCGAAGATCCGTGATCGAAGGGGGAAGTGGTTGATGTTGAAGGGCCGTGGTCGAAGGGGCTGTGCTCGAAGTCGAAGATCCATGGCAAAGTCGAAAATCCTTGGTCGAAGTTTAAGCCGTGGTCGAAGGGGGTCGGGGTCAATGGGGGAAGTGGTCGGCGTCGAAGGGCCATGGTCGTCGAAGGGCCGTGGTCGAAGGGGACAGTGGTCAGGAGAGGCAGTGGTCGAAGTCGAATATCCGTGGCCATCGTCAAAGCCGTGGTCGAAGAGGGAAGTGGTCGACGTCGAAGGGTCATGGTCAAAGGGGACAATGGTTGAAGGGGCAGTGGTCGAAGTCGAAGAGGACAGTGCTCGAAGTCGAAGATGGTAGTGGTCGAAGTCGCAGTCATGGTCATAGTCGTAGCACCCGTAGACGTGATCGTAGCAGTCATGGCTCCCAACCATGAGCCATTGTCGAAAGCTCCTGATTTAGGACCACGATCGATCGTCGACCGTTGCCAACTTACGATCACCAGCGATGGTTAACCGCTCCCGACCTGCGATCACGCGCGATGGTCGACGGCTTCCGACTTACAACAACAAGGTATGCTCGAGGGCTCCCGACCTACGACCACGAGGTGTGGTCGATGTCTTCCGACTTATGACTACGAGGTGTGATCAACTGCTTCTGACTTACTTGACGGATTTAAAAACTTTTAGAACATATTTGTATGCACCCGTGAGTTTTAAAACATGTAGTATGATAAATTTTAAAAATCCGTAGCAACGCACAGACATTCAACTAGTATATTATTATGTATTAGAGGCAGGGCTGCACCAGGTGGTCCAGCAGCCAGAGGAGCAGCGGCTAAGATTGCGCCGCGCCTACAGCATCCATGGACGCCGGCGCCACGCGGTGCTGCCTGTGTGGCTGCGCAGAGGAGCAGGAAGGCCTGCAGGGTCGCTTGGCCGCGGCGAGTGAGCGGAGCAATGCGGGAGGAGGCTTGAGCGTAACAAACAGCCGGGACTGGAATTTGGTTGGTATGCACAGGATGTTGAAGGAGAAGAACGTGCAGATTGCAGGAATTCACGCATGGCATCCTCAGCAATCCTATGTGCAGATTGGAGTGCTGCAGTAGCAGCCCGAAAGAATTGCAGAGCGCAATGTTGTGCTCACCTGTTGTCATCGTCAGCCCGCACCACCAGAAGAATAAATCGGTTACTATCTTGTAGCATTATAAAAAAACAGAGTGAAGCAACAACAGAGTGCACAAATCATGTTTTATGAACTAGTGACATGTGTTGTCGTAGTAACCATTGTTCTAAAAGGTGGCCGCCCAGCCTGCTTGCTTAAGTGACACCTAGGCGCTAGGTGACAGTTCCGCCTAGGCTCCACCTAGTCGGCGATTAGACGCTAGTCGGGCAGCAAACTAGCGTCTAACGCCTTGGTAAACACTGATAGTAACAAACATCCAACTCAGCACAACAACCAAACAAACCCGCTGTAGAGTGTGATTTATCCTGGTTTTCGAATATGGGGTTCATAAATAACCAGTTTTGAAGTTGGGGGGAGGGGGTTATTTAGACCTTTTCGATAGTTCGGGAGTGAAGAATGGGCTTGTTCCCAAAATCAAAACCAGAGATCCAGAGCTATTCAGAAAAAAAAAATCAAAGCAGAAGAAGTGCAATGTGTCTTGTGTAATGAAAATGTGGTGGAGTGGATGCATCTTTTTCCTTTTAAGTGACATACTGTCAGTTTAGTCAGGACTGCTGGAACTTGATTCAGGTGTGCTGGGACACATCTGTTTAGGTTTTTTATATGCTCAAATTAGCTAAATCACAATCTGGCGATAAGAAAATTTTCTTTAATGAGCTATTCACTTTGGGATGTTGGAAAATGTGGACACGATGGAACAAGCGAGTGTTTGAAAATGTCCCCCCAACAAAAACAGGTGGGAAAGGCTGTTACTATAGTTGATTTGGAAAGGTTCAAGGCTAGAGTTTCCCAATAGTTGACTGAAGTTTTGACAAGCAGGATTAATTAATTGAGGAAGGAAAAAGGATTTGGTTGACCTTGATAGTATATCCTGAATTTCTAATTTCAATTTGTTTGCTGTCTTTTAGTTGTGGGAAATAGGTTTGGTCTGTTACTACGAAACACTTTGTTAGTTGGTTATCTTAAATTTTCTTTTTTTTAGGCCGAATATTCTTTTGGGCTGTGCCTTGGTTCATGTGGAACCTTATAAGTTCCTATGTAAAGTGCTTATTATTTTATTTTATTAATATAATTCAGTAGGGCTCTACCCTATTGTTCTCCTGAAAAAAGTTACAAAAAAATGAATATATGATATAACCCCGAGGTGTATGTTTCCATTGCATGTTGCCATAAGCATTAAATTTCTGAGCTCCATGACAAACCAAGTAATGGAACTACTAAATTTTAGCAGCTGGTCTTCAGAATTGATTTAGAAAACAAAATTCTAAAAGATGGAAATAAGTCGTCACTATAAAAAAATGGAGAATCAGAAATCTCCATATCATGCAGTCATGTGAGATTTGGATCAAGTAAGGCAATACACTAATAGTCTAGAAAATGAATTTAAGTATTAGTTTAGTTTGGACCTGAAATCCAAATGTTTGCCAGAGCCAATCAAGCAAATCATGAACAACAGGTTTATCCATCTCTTCAGGCATGGAATTTGTTTCTGGCCTTGGCATTGGAAGGTTATCTGTCCTGCGAAGAAGCTCCACTGCTGCTTTTATCTGCAGTTTTCACAGAACAAGATAATCATTCATATTTCATACTACGTGTGGTATTTAAAAAGCATTATAAATGAAATTTAAGGTATATGACCTCAGGAATTTCCATTACTGGTTGTTTGGGACCAGAAATATGAAGGGGTAGAATGTTGTAGGGTGAAAAGGAAGCTTTCGCCTCTTCCACTTTAGCGTACTAATCAAACCACAAAAAAAAGTTCCAAGTTATCATATTTCATGATATTATAAAAAGTGGAGAAGATGAAACAGTAATTTGCAAGTATTTATCAATAGTCCGATTTAGAACCTCAGGGTGAAATTTATCAGGTGCCACAGTTTTTAGCACATCATATAGGACGGATGCAATCTGATAGCATCTAACCATCTCGTCCCTAGGTCATTCGAGAAATAATAAGTGAACATAGATAAAGGATGACAATTTCAACAAAAAAAGATTGCAATGCAACACTGGTCAATCTTACGGTTTTTTGTTTTGAGGATCCTCAAGATTTTCCCTACAATACTGCTCATAGAACTTTTGAATCTCTCTTGCATCAGTTTGCGCAAGTCTGCGCTGTGTGTCTTGCTCATCCTGTCAAATAGCAAATGTCAGACATGTGGAGGCACATGTATCTCTACTTTTGAAAGCCAGATGGAGTAATTAACGTAACAAACTGAGGCTTTTTACTCTTGAGTTACAAATAATCCACAACAATTCTAATTGATTTTTATATTATTCTTATACATAAGCGCCTTATTTCAGATAATTCTTTTAAAAAAGCAAAATTATAGAACTTCTCACCCCACAAAGTCTTGCCAAAAACTAACGGACACTAATTGATTTCTGCATGAATCACTAAATGCCAAGTTTACCGGCAAAACTGTCTTGGCTAGTACAAACACAAGCTATCACTGGTAACTAAAGGCTAAAAAGACAGATTAGCAGGTGGTACCTGGTTTGTTACCAATTTTAGAATTACTAGTTCCGAGTCCTCTGGCCATATGGTAAAACTGTAAAAACAGTTGGGAAAATCCTCTATAGACTGCTTAAACCAGTGTTTCGGTGCTGCATGTCTGCATTAGGTTCAATAACTTGAGGAAAGGAATCAATATGGGAAAGTAACCTTTTCTAATCTTCTTTAATAATATTACTTGGATAGTCAAATCTATCATGACACCAATAAGTTCAACGTAATTCTCCATTTTTGCCGTTGATAAGTAGATAGTTTAGTCATGGCATTGACTGTTGAGCATCCAGCATATGTATACCTTTTCCAGCCTATGCAGCAGATACGTTTTGAATTGCCGAACTCCACGCCCATTTGAGTTCGGATCCATAGTGTGAGCCTTCTCGAACGCAGTAAACCGGCCTTGTTGAGAAGCACCAAAAACCACGCACAAACCATAACAAGAAGTCAGGTAGAAAACAGAGGTACATGAATAGGTTTATTTTATTTTATTTTTGACAATCAACGAAGCAACATGGTAAACATGCTTACATCCGCAAGTTTTTTTTTTTTGTAAATTATAGCAAAACAAAAACTATAGCTAAATAGGGAAAAAGTACAATTCTGTATTCCTGCACCTTGGGGAATGCCTCAGAACATATATTCAAGTTGCAAGCACGCGCTATACTGAAATTTAGGGTGTGACACGACATGTTCTGTTTACTTACGCAAAAACATTGTACATAAATTCATTCCCACTTCCCAGCCTCTGGTTTATATCAATAACTCAAGCATAAAGTGCATTTGCTTGGTGGTTCATGTATGCGAGCGCGCGGGCGTGTGTATTTGTGACTGTAGCAAGGTGAAATATGCAGGTAGAAGCTGCGTGAGTGCGTGTACTAGTACTACTATGTAACTAGTAAATATATTATGTATGAAAACTGTGAAAACGAAATGCACGCACAGAGGTAGGCGACGCGCGGGTTCTTCCCCTCGATCTCGTTGGCGGCGCGGAGGATGGGGACGATGGGCGCGAGGGAGGAGGGCACGAGCTCGCTGTCCTCCCCGCCCTCCTCGCCGGAGTAGCCCTCCGGCAGCATGGTGAACGCCCGCGAGATGCCCCGCTGCATCGTCGGCTGCGAGCGCAGCGTCGGCTGCGTGCGCAGCGGGCCCGACGTCCCGCCGCCGCCCGACATACCGCCGCGGCCAACGCGCTGGTGGTGATCGACCGGAGAAGAGTCGTCGGTCTGGCGGTGGTGGTCGCTGTGGTGGTGAGGAAGGGGAGGGAAGGGAGCGGAGCGGGCAGGGCATCCTCAAGAGGAGAGGGGAGGTCTAGTAGGCAGTGGGTTGATGCTGAGGAGTGTGTGGGAGTGTGGAGCTTGCTTTTTCGCTTTATTGCTTTGGCCTCGTGGGGATCAGCTTGTGCTTCCCTACCTTTCTTTGCTTTCTTCTCTTTTTGGCGGTGAGGCGGTGACGGACGGGTGGATTTGCTGGGAATTGGGATGGCCCACAAGGCAAGCAAGGAATTGAAAGTTGCAACTGGAGCCGGGAGAAAAAGCAAGCGAAGGTGGAAGACGGGGTGGACTCGCCGGTGGGGCCAGGTGCTGGCTTTCTCTCTCTCTCTTTAATGTCATGAAGTTTTGTGCCTTTTAAAAAAAAACTCGAATAAAGTAAATTATATTCCTCTTCTACGGCTTCATACTACTTTTTACTGGTTCACTAGCCGTAATCGTGCATTATAATGAAAACCTAAACTATTAAAGCAAGTATTTCAATTAGTCAATCTCTCATTGTGTCTCCACAAAAACCAAAGTTACAGGTCAGTGTAGCTAAACAAACATACAAGTTAACATGATAAGAATTCTTCAAGCAAGAAATAGGAAAATAAATCCAATTGTAAAATCCAGGCCCCAATCGTTTCGGTTTCAGCTTCTGGCTTATTTTTCACTATTCCTAAATTCCGTCTTTTTCTGAATTTTTTGGGATTTTTTGAGTTTTTTTACCGGTTCTTTTTTTCCCTGTATTCATTTGCATTACACGTGATGGGCTAACCCATTTTTTCTATTTTTAAAATTTTTAAATTTAATTATACCAAATAAGCCACCTTCAGCTACAGTACAATTTCAGCCAGCTACAGTGAAATAAGCCATAAGCCACAGCCCAACCGATCACCACCCTAATATGCAAAGGATCTCATCGTCATGACCTCATCGTCGTTCTTGAAGCCAGTGAGCCGCCGCCCCTATTCTTGAACCGCTCGTGCAATTCTCCAAAAATATGTTGTCCATTGCTTCTCTCCCCAAATCAATTCCCTCCCCACCTTGCCTACTCCCTTGCGACCCCGCTAGGCTCGTTCTTCATCGTCCCCGTCGCCCAGAAGCCTACCGCCGTCGAAATCTGCCACCGTGCCATGGCCAAGCTCTGGCCGAGCCGCCGTGCATGCCGATCTCCCATTCCATGCCTTCCCGCACCTGGCAATCCGCGTCCCCAAGCTTCCTCGCAGTCGTTGCCCTAGCACTTCATCGCTGAGCTCAAACACCCCAAAAATTCAAAATTTTTGAATTTATTGTGAACTTTGCTTGATTTTCCTTCCTCTTTCCCAATTTGGCAAAATCCTCGGAAATACGCTTTCCTTTTTCCGTCTTTCCGCCTCCTTCTCTCGCAAGCGCTCCCGCACGCGACGCTTCTCCATCGCCTTCCCGAAGAGCCATCGCACGCGTCGCCATCCCCGAGCTCAAAATTGCGGTCGCCGCAGCCTGCCTTCGCGCGCCTTCGGTCAAGTCGGTCCCACCGGTCAGCCACCTCCCCTCCTACTCCCTCCTCGCTCAGCGCGCCATCGCCCGCACGCCTGCTCCTGCCGCTGCACTGTTCACCAGGCCGAGCCCAGTATTGTTCACTTTTTTAAAAATCCAAAACATTCATTAAAAATCCTAGAAAATTCCAAAAATCTCAGAAATACAACATGCTGACCAGTTTAACATCCTGAACCCAAATTTGACCTCCATTCCACCAGATTCAAATTTTATAAATTCAAATTCCTCCAATTTCCAAACTCTTTATTTGAGATTTTACGCAATTTATTTCTTTTTAAATAGATTATTTTTCCTAACTTGATTAGAATCAGGTTTGGACTTATGTTATTATTTTACTAGTAAGGTGCCCGTGCGTTGCTACGAATTTAAAAAAAATAAGAACATATTTGTTTGCACGTTCCAACAAATTTTAACACCCATTAGTTTTAGAACATGTAACCTGATAAAATTTGAAGATCCGTGGTAACGCACGGATATTCAGCTAGTCTGGTATATGGTACCGCGCCGTCTCGAATAAAACCGGAGCTTAGGACAAAGGAAGCAAACTGACCTTCTCCTCCAAAACCATACGTGTGCCAGTGCATCTGCTTGAGCTTGTACACGACGCCATTGAATCTCACCTACACACGGACATGTAACCCAAATTTACCGTTGAAATCTAGATCTGCAAACCAAGAAAAGAATGGTACCTAGGAAGATTTTTAACACTGTCATATAAGAAAGCAGGTACTAAACCATTAACCACGCAATAGTTGTGCACAACTTCATTGCTACACAACTGATGTGTGAAATGATGATGCAGCGAAAGGATTAATTTGGAGAAATCCACCGCATACCCAGATCCTTAAATTTCATATGCCTACAATGCAAAATAGACAGGGTACGCATGGGTCCTAACAAAACTATATCTATAACAATACTTTGCTATGGATACAAATGAAAATAGGCATCCCATCAGATATAAATCTAGCTAAGTGTGCCCATTTCCTAAGTGCTTAAACATGGATACAAACGGATTGGAGATCACAACATTTTGGCTGCTAGATAAAGGTGCATAGCTTATACCATTATATTAACAACAATTAAGAAGTGAGTTTCTTAATGCCCTATTTGAGAATAGTTTTGTCATGTTTGGGTCACTGCCCATTAAAAACATTAGTTTCTAATATGTTATACGCTAGGTTAAGTTTCCAGTCTCAAGAAAAGAAAGCCCACAGACCATGCCAGTTATGTCCAAAAGAAAAAGGATTGAACTACTGAAGTAGGCAGTCATGGTCAAGCATTCATTATTTTACAACGCAACATGCAGAATAAACCATATTGACAGGAAGGTACAAGCAACAAGTGAAAAGAACCTAAGGAATGAGGTAATAGTGCCAGAAAGGAAGCAAATGGATCGATGCAACATAAGGTAGAAATCAATAAGTGTCACCCATAACTGAGAAAGTTGAACTCCCTTACCAAAAAGACCCCCCTTGCCGTCTCTGCATAACTAAAACCATGAAGGCCTTCATCATGACCCCATTCATCAGTGTTTACATCCTGTGATGGATGGGAAACATTTGCATAGAGCCAATTCCCCTTCTCAATTTTGCGACAATTGGGGCATTGCATAACTCCTTTGGCACCAATGCTGAACCATGAAATTAAAGCAGGCAAAATTCTTTGTTGTTGGTCTTAAAAAAGACATGGCCTTTTGCATTTGTAAGCACGTGAGTACAACTATACAACCACATACCTAGCAATACTGGAATGTTCATCGCCATTGAGTTAGAAGAATGTGAAAATTACACCATTCAGATATAAAAGACACCAAATAACAAAAGTAAGACATAAGAAAAATAAGCATACACACAAAAATCCTACTGGATGTTGGATAAGCTGTATTTATAAAACTTGCCCTCAGTGTAGAATGAATATTTTAAGATGGCTCACCTTGCAGCCAGCCTTTCCAAGAGTCAATGCAGTGGCTTTTCCATTCCCTCTGGAGGTACCTGTAATAACAACAACTGGAGCTTCCGGCTTTGTAGCATCTTGTGTACCTGCTTGTTCAATAGCTGCAACATGTGTCCGCACACCTGCACATAGCGTGGCTTAGTATTGAATACAAATAGCACTTAGGTTGTTTCCACGAAAGAAGCTTGAAAAGGATACTAAACTCAAAATACAGGTTTCTTGCTGAAAGTTCTCGAAAGAAATAAACTATATATTAGAAACATCAGAAATCTGCAACAAAAGTTAAAAATGCCAAAACTTATGTCGCCAGCTACAGAACAATGATACAACAAGTCTATAGAAATTCAAAAATAAATACATTAAATATAAAAAGCTTTGATTCCCAAAATATGGTGACAATAAGCTTCATCTTGAAAATATAAAAAGCTTTGATTCCCAAAATATGATGACAATAAGCTTCATCTTGACAAAGACCATGTTATTGTACATCCTACAGTTATATGAACACTTAAATAGTCATCCAGTAGCAATGCACAAGTAGTTGTCAATGCTACCTATTATGACTCACAAGTGGAAGTCATGTATGGGCTCAAACACACAATGATATAAGCATCATTTCTACAAATATAACACACATATGGTGGACACTTAAGTACCCAGAAGCAAGGGAGAGTTATAAACATTTGCAGTGTCCTTTTAGAAAATTACATAGCAATCAGAAAACTTCATTCCCAAATAAAAGCAAAGGTAAAATATTAACCAAATCACTTTCAGATACTGCAATTAAACAAACATCCTAGAAATTTTCTGGATAGTTGATAAAGTTCCACACAAGGTCGTCAGTTAAGAGCAAAAGACATTAAGTGTAATCAGTCATTACAAATGTTCATTTGAACTATGCATCTGATCATCATCCAACCTCACCATCTGTAGATTGCAATTATGAAGATAGTGAATGCAAATGCATAGCAAACAACAAAGGAGCAAACAGACTAATAGTGCAATAAGCCTTGTACATCAAAACTAAAACCTACGTTAAAAAATATATGATAATGCAAAAGGCCTCATAGAGAAGATTAGGCTTAATCCACATGAAAATTTCAGACATATGCTTGTCATGTTTCTCTGTAATCATTGGCCAAGTAACATGTCACATAAAGATGAAGAACATGAAATTAGTACCATATAATCCTAACTCAAATGCAAATTTCCCTGCTAGTAGCAAGATCGACCCTTTCGCCACAAAAAACCCAGGATGAGGGTGGGCCTAGTGGGCGGCGCTGGCCGAGATCCGAGAGGAGAGGGGGGAGGGGAGTTGGGGCGGCGCTGGCCGGGAGGGGGTGTCAGAGCGGCGCTGACTGGGTCGCTGGGAGACAGGCGGCGCAGATCGGGAGGGGGCGCCGGGGCGGTGCGGCCCGGGAGGCGGGCGGTGCAGGCGAGGGCGGCGGCCGACGGAATCGTGCAGGCGAGGGCGCCACCGTAGTGGCGGCCCATGAGCTCGGCGAAGACAGCGACGACGTCCCCGCCGCGAGCGAGGTAGGCGCAGTGGTCGCGGTAGACGGTGATGATGGCGTCGGCGCGGGTGGTGGCGGCGGAGCGGAGGAGTGGGGGAGGAGGAGGCAGTGGCGGTGTGGGGTGGGAGGGAGGGGAGGCGGCGGCGCGGGGTGGGGAGGAGGAGGCGACGGCGGCGGCTCGGGGTGGGAGGGAGGGGAGGAGGCGGCGGCGCGGGGTGGGAGGGAGGGATGGAGGCGGCGGCGCGAGGTGGGGAGGAGGAGGAAGCGGCGGCGGAGCGGAGGGCGAGGGAGGAGGCGGCGGAGCGGAGGGCGGGGAGGAGACGAGGGAGAAATCAGGGGAGGAGGCGCACCGATTCGGGGGAGGGGGAGCGCACGGGCGGTTGGTGGGGCGGGTGGGCCCACACGTCAGACTATCTTTTGTTGTCAGAAGGGGTGGTGGTGGGAGAGGCTGCACCAACCACCAACTCCTTCTTTTATATAGTAAAGATGTGTTTACGCTAACTTCCGAGTTCGCCGAAGTTGCAGTTCCAGAACCGGAGCCGGTCGCCCAGTTGTACGAGATCGTTGAGATCCCACAGCAGCAAGGCAAGTTGCAAGTTTTTGATCATATTGAGACCCATGAAATTTACATTATTTAATTAATGTGTTTTCATTATTGATAATTGTGAAATGCTAATCGCTTAAAATAAAATGTTTAGAATGGCATACTATTTAGATAAATCCTACCACTAAAAAAATGCCATGCCTTGATTGATGGCCACACTCACCTTGACAGCCTTAGTAACAATTAAAATATTGTATTAATATTTATAGACCATCTCATTCAGCATTTTGTACTACTAAGTGACTTGGCTGTTGGCTAATAGGATTTGAAAACTGGTACTAAGGTAAGGGTATGCTGTGGGAAATCACATTGTGATCTATGCCCACGACTTTACCTTAGGGAAAACTGGGTGAGGGTGTGCTGTGGGAAATCACAACGTAATCTACGCCCACGACCTTACCCTAGGATGGAGGCTGGTTTGGAATGGTAATGGTTAGTGCTGTTGAGCACAGTGAAAGTTTGTGGTTGGTGCCTCAGGTAAAAAATATAAGGACAAGAATCTTGTGCCAAGTAAAAAACATAATGACCGCTTAAACCATAGGAGTTGACTTGTCAACACTGATTTAGTAGCTGCTTAGTTCAATTGAAACTCTACAGGATGAGACGATAGGATGCTGAGGAGTTAGGTATGCTGCAGGTACCTAACAACGGTAGAGGTCACTCACACGGCAAGGGGAGTGTAAGTTTAATTTTGCCTAACTGAGTAACGCTACCGGGTAGAGCCTATATAAAGAATTAAGCAGTGAAACGACCTGACTTTCTTAACTCAGTCATAAGGGTTAAGGAATCGTGTGGGTAAAGCTGAGCAACTCTGCAGAGTGAACTAATGGTATTCGAATACGCCGTGCTTCCTGTTAATGAAGCTATGTTACTTGGGTGATTCCAACAACGAGGCATAAGTAGAATTTTTGAGGATGTTAAACTGTTTAATGATGAAACTTTATCTGATAACAGAAAATCCCCTGATCTTAAGGAGAAATGTTTTATCTTTATTTGTTTACAAATAAAATTGCATCCACTCAGTGTAATAAAATCAGTATATTCCTGTCCTTGATTATCTTTGCAAGTAGTAAATTAGGGTTTACCCTTGTAACTTGCTGGGTACGGTTATACTCATGACTTGCTAAAAACAACAACAGAAGGTCAATGGAACCAAGCTGAGGCCGCTGAAGAAGAAGCTCCTGAGGAACCAGTCTTCTCGGAGGAGGATTGGTCTTAGGTCTTAGTCTCGCTCAGGCCACCTGGGAAGTTTTTGTAATGTACAATGGTTTGTGGGCTTGCACGTCCGCTATCAAAACTGGTGATAACCATATGTTGTAATAAAGTTGAATCTTTTGTTGTAAGTTTGTGCTGTTGTGATGATCAATTATTTTCTAAACGTTGTAACTGTTTATTTTTGTACAGTTACAAAGTTCCGTAATGCCTTCAGAAATAGAGGCGTTAAACCTCATTCCTCAATGCCATGGCCGCCACCGTCACCAGCGTTTCAAAGCTCATCTCGGGCCAAGTAACCACCGCAGGAGAGTTCGCCTGAGTCACTCCGTGCTCGTGCGCGCGCTACCGCTGCCGTTTGCCCACAGGAGTTTACCGCCGGCAAACTCCTCCTGTCTGCGGCCGTCCCCCCTTCTTTGCGCCGTTCCGGCCATCGTCGTGCTCCCCGTCCAGGTGCGCCGCCACAAATGGGTTTCCCATCCCTGAGAACACGCCATGCTCGCGAAATTCCAGTCAATTTCTGCTAGAGTCCACCGCCGCCATGCCCGCCTCCTCTGTGCCCTACCGCCCCGGAGCCGCTGCGTTCTGACCATCAATGCCCTCCCATGCGCAAGCTGCCTCCATTAATGATATCTTTCAGGTTCCGATAGTTTAGGTGAGATGTAGCACTGCGGTAAAATTGCAATTTTTAGTGATGTTGCCAAAGAAACTTGGAGGGATTGATTGCAATGTCTTGCCTAAACAAATGGCTAGGACAACATCACCAGTTGAAACTCATTGTTGAAATGGCCAATTCGTGCTTAGGTGCTGCCACTGATCGAAACAGTCAAGTGGGTCGCACAAAAAATCTAAAAGACGTTATTCTTCCCAAAGTTAGCTCGGCTGTAAAACAAAAAGAAAAAGAAAAAGAAAGAACTGAAACAGTTGTGTAATGCACACACCTCGCTCTTCTAATCATGGAAGAAAGCCTTGATCTTTCGCAAATCTACTATGGGCAGATATTTTTGAAAAGCCTGTGAATATAGAGAAATATGCGATAGAAATTCACCAAACACATATCTTTGAATCAGATTCTTTTCGGATAATGGTACATCGTTGAAGGATCTGTAGGTCTTCTTAACCACATTATTCAAACATAGAGAGAGAGAGAGAGAGGATCTGCGAGAAGGGAAATCAGATGTGAAGGTACCTGCTCCAGCGAGGGATTTGGACGGGGATGTCGTAGGAATGGCCGACGCTAGAGGTAGGAGCGGGCGGCGGATCGCTAATCGCCATTGCATCGCCGGTTACAGTAGAGGAGGCGGCCACGGTTGCAAAGCAGGGTTTCAAATTTCGCTGAAATTTCGTTTATTTCGTCCCTCTCCGAAATAAATCCAATCCGATAAAAAAAATTCGTTTTCACTTGAATCTGGACCTAGCTAGAAATTTTGACCAAATTTTACGCTTTTGAAAAATTCGGACGAAATTTCGAAATTTCATCCAATTTGTCCATTTCGCTGGCTGGCATTTTTTTTCCCACTCCGAAAGAAATTGCCCTGTTGCAAAGTCGAAGGAAACGAATGGATTGTGGGAAGGAAGCTCAAGGATCACTCGTGCGATGTGGGCTGGGCGGCGCTAGCTGCATGCCAATCTGGGCTGGACTATGTTCTTTTTAGCTTTTAAAAAATGTTTTTCGGTTTTTCTACAGCAACTAACTTTTAAACGGAGTATCTTTTCAAATAGAGTATACTAGTTAATTATAGTACATGCTTTACCGATTTCATTTATATCGGCAAAAACCGTACGTGAGTTTCTGTTACTCTGTAATCTCTCGCACAAACAACCCAAAAAACACAAGCCGCAGCCAAAATGAACAGGCCCAGAAGGGGGTTGCCTTGAGGTAAAGCTCGGAGGCACATCTTCAATCCCATGGTCACGATAAATTGAGATGACGTGGCTTCACCAGAGGGCAGGAAATTCAGCTGCTGGGAATCAATCTGATGTAGCTAGATCATCTCAATTGTTCTTAGCTTTTGAACGAGTGTTAAAAGGTTCAGATTGGATCAGTGTTAACAAGTGGGCTGTTTTAGCTTTGCATTGCTTCTTCCAATTCGGCCTCAGCCCGTTCAGTCCAACCGCAGCCCGATCAAAACAAAACAAATTTACACCCGACATCCTTAGCCCACCCCACCCTAGTCCAAAGAAAAAAAAGGTGTTTAAGTAAAATTTGAGTGATATTTGATTTTAAGAGTACCTGAATTTTAATCATTTAGATCAAAATTCAATGGACCTTGTCTTCCCCTTAATCATTAAATTTCCTCACCTCGTTCCACCACTAAACCCTATCCCATCTACCCCTGCGCGCTGTTGCTTTACTCGCCGCCTCCCCCATCACCTCGCCGGCGTCACCTCCGATGCTGGTGAGCCCCACTGACATCTATCTCCTCCACCGTTTCCTCCTTGGCCACTTGCATCCCCTCCCCGATCCCCACCCCACTATCATGCCGCCCTCTCTGCCACCGCTTCTGCCTCCCGACGTGGCTACTGGCACCGTCCGCCTCCTCTTGCTACCGCTGCACATCCCTACCCAACTTAACTCAACTCCATGCTGAGCGCTGTTCCACCTGTCGCCCGTCGCCCACCGCTAACCTCCGACCCATGGCATCGGCAGCGCCACTGCTACCTCGTTGGCGTTACCCACCGTTGGTCTACCATCACCCCTAGCTAGCCTCTCTTTAAATTTAGGATGCTCTAGTGAAACTAACCTGAACCCTAATCCTAACTTGTTGGAGTTGCCACAGTGCTCTCGCCGGAGTTGGAGAAGAAGGTGGAGCACAATTCTTGAGGCAAAATCATACGACAAGAAATTGGAGTGCTTAATCCTAAAAATTACATCGATTACTGGTTAGAAATTTCCAAGAAAAAATGACCCCTAACATCCTCAGTTCCTCGCGCCCGCCACACGAACCCTCCCGTCGCTACGACTACCGTGAACCGTCGCAGCTGTTCTCCCCCCGCGTAGCGCACCTCCTGGAAACCGCGTGTAACGGCCCCATTTCTAGGGACGCCGTAAATCACTCGCAACTGCCCAGGATTATTCAGCTGTGAGTTACATTAGTCGAGTATACAACATTGCCAACACATGCTCAAGAACAAAAGCCAACTTTATTACAAGATAAAGACTTAATAGCCAAGTACCACAGCGGGGCAAGCAGCCCTTAAGTACAACACAAAACAAACTCGAGTGGCCCACACGGCCTCGCCCGATTTGTCGCAGCCTTATAGTTGTATGGTTAACCACCTCCCATACAAACTCTCCCTTGGTCTCCCCCACCCTTTGTAGATATTCAATCGAACTTGAGCAGTTACTAGACCAGATTTGACGAATCAATACTTGTAGTTGGGCGATCGCTATGTTCTTTACTTGGCATAAGGGTCTACTCCTTAGTTTTCACTAAAGCAACTTCCACCCACAAACCCATATTTCAGTGCCTACTACATTGCCACCTTTCCGGTCTAAGCCTCAACTCTAGGATAAGGTCATGGGACCCAGCCAACTCATTGATTCCCATGAAACTTTCTTACCCTAGAACTACTTTTAAAAATTCTATCAGCAAAATGCCAAGTCTCTCAGTAGTGGAAAATTTATTGAGTTCCTAAACTACCATAATTACATTAATAATACATTTAATATTACTAAGTCTTGTCAAAGTGAATATGGCCATCAAAGTAAACATGGCTTTTTCGGGTGGTAGGACATTAGCTAATACCATATTATTCTAAACAATTATTGTGCAAGAAATAACAATTTATAAATAACATAATGAAAGTACTGATAAATATATAAATAATTAAAGGTATATATGTTCAATATGTTCAAAAAACATGTGACTTACCTTGCGGGTCTAAGTATTCAACGATTTCGAATTCTTTTGATTCTTGAACTTGAGCTTGAGCCTCTTCCTCCTGGTCTAGCTGAACTTCAACGTCAGGAACTAATGTAAAGCAAAAGAAAATAACTCAGTTCCATACTCGAAGGGCTGAGCTAGGAATAAAGAAATTAAATAAAGAAAGAAAATTCAAGAAATCCAAATAAGAAGGGTGTTGGGTTGATAGGGGTCCGATAAGGTGAAACGGAGCTGGGGAATGGATCGGTGGGCTCGAAATGGTCGAAATGGGTATACATATGAATTTCGGGTTTAGGTGAACAGTAACGGGTCTGGGCACAATTCACTACGGGTCTACTATTCATGGTAGTTCGCTCGCACCGAATCCACTACTGTTCATTGCAGGTTGGGTTCGAAGTTAACGGGTCGGATGAACAGTAACATACCGTTACTATTCATCTTCTTCGGCTGAACGCACACGCGACAGAGAAACAGGGGAGGACGGCGACGGCAATTGGTAAGGCTAGGGTGGTTTGTGACAGGAAAGGAGACCATGGTTGGGTTCTTATCACTATTGGATTCCATTTTGGGGGTTGGTGGAGGCAGGAGAGTCAGCGTTCGTCAACGGCGAGGCTTTCTTTCTGTGGGATGTTGGAATGGCACAGGAGTACTAGGGGTCTGTAGGGTAGTAGTGCTAGTATTTGAGCATCCTGGGAGTTAGAGGGAGCTTGGAGAAGTGGTGATTTGGGCCGGGGTGGTCAGGGTTTGGTTGTCCACGGCGGGGTCCATGGCCTTGTGGCGGGCTTCGGTGGCAAAGAAAAGGGAGGTTCGGGAAGCTAAGATAATGGCTCGGGGTATTCCAGGGGGCATGAGGAGGCTACAGACGAAGGCAATTGAAAAGTAATTGATTGAATGAGCAGAATTGAATTTGGGCTTGTCTTGGTGAATTCCAGTGATTGTCGACAATGGGGAAGGTTGTCAGAGCTTTTGGGGTGTTTGACTTACCCTAGGCGTCGATGTCTTCAAATAGAGAGGTTGGGGACTTATATAGAGCGGTAGAGGTGGTTCGACATAGTGGTGGGGCTACGGCGGTGGTGGTGTGTGGCAATGTTGGGAAGGGTCGGGGAGGCGCGATGCGGCTGGCAGAAGGGATGCATTGGCTGCCTTAGGCGTAGCAATGCGGAAGGGCAATTAGAGCTTGGATGACTGGGATTTGAGCTAGATTAGGCTAGAGTTCGAAGAAAATCAAATCCAAACGAAATTCAAAATTCTTTTGAAAATTCGGTTTTGTTTCACGGCCGCAAGTGCTCGAGGAGTCGGGAAGGCGCTTCCTTCTCTCCCCCGCTGAGGTCGGAAACGGTCGCAGGCATCCGACGGGTCGGCCACTCAATCTACTCCTCTCCACTTCGATCCCTCACGAGCGCCGCGCCGCGCCACTGTGCGGAGGACGCAGCTGTCACCCGTGCTCGCGTCCTCATTCCCAAGCCCTAACCGAGCCTTCCTTGCAGAGTGGGCTTCTGATGACAAGTTATGGAGTATGGACCTTTAAGACTGAAAGTCAGGTTACTGCTTTGGTTCTCTGTAATTTGTGTGTGCATGCGATTAATTGGTGTACAATTCACCCATCCTATTTTCAACATATTGTCGATGACAATTCACTAGAAAGTATCATTTGAAAGCCCGTCTACATCCGATTGTTATGCTATGCCCTTTGCTTTCCATGTTTATTGTTCTTTCTGCTTCAGATGGGCAAGCAAATGGTGCCAAAGTAGGCATGCATACATCCCGCATCTGTTCTCTGTATAATTTTGATTTTCCTTCCGTGGAGAACTACAAAGCATGCTTCAGATATCACGACGGATATGTTGCACATACAACATTACTCTCTCAACCTCACAACATTGTCACCAAAATGACTCTTGTATGACTGATTTCTAAGAGATGCATAGTGAAGTCTATTTTCATACCAAATTATGTGTTGTGAAACCATAAAACTTTTGCCCTTTGTAGTTGTTTGTATGACAATTGGTACCATAAGCAACCATCCAGATATAGGACCCACTACTACAGAAAAGGTCATCACAGACGGTTCGAAAACGTCATCACAGACGGTTTTGTGAACCGTCTGTATTTATGGGTCAGTGATAATCGAAGGTCATCACAGACGGTTTTCGGACCGTCTGTGATTATCAGCTATCACAGACGGTTTTTGAGTAAAACCCGTCTGTGAAAGCTGATAATCACAGACGGTTTTGAGTTAAAAACCGTCTGTGATACTTATTATCACAGACGGTTTTTGAGTAAAAACCGTCTGTGATAGCTGATCATCACAGACGGTTTTTAGTTAAAAATCGTCTGTGATACTGATCATAACAGACGGGTTTTAAGTAAAAATCGTCTGTGATTATCAGCTATCACAGACGGTTTTTACTCAAAAACCGTCTGTGATATTCCCTCAACCCCTAAATATATTTCTGTTTATTGGCTAGCCTCAGGAAATGCTAGCCATGCCCTCTGAAACAAGCAGATAATCACAGACATAAAACATATACAATTCACACATCTCATTTCATTTCAGATACATTTCACATCTCAATTCATTTCACAGACATAAAACACCCAATTGACAACACACTTCATTTCACAAACATAAAGTATCCATTTCGCAAATCAATTCATTGAATTGAAATAAAATATTCATTAACAAATACACAATTGTAAAAGATCTACACTGCATTTGCACTTAGAATTACAATAAAAAATCATTCTGGGCAGTGGAACTCTCCATCTGATCTTACGACTTTAGTCCACAAAAACCAAATGAACTCTCCTCGAATTTTTGCAAAATCCGGCTGTTTCAATGCAGATGTAGAGATGGGCGCAGCCTGTCGATAGGAATATCAACGCGCGCACATATAAAACTTGACATGTATGAAATAAATGTGGAAAGATTGACAAACCTTAGGAGTGGTGATCTTGCTGGAATCGACGAGTAGTCTCATATGGTGGCACACGTAGTATCCACACGTGTTTCCCGGCTACTGCTGGTGGCACTGCAAAAAATAGAATGTGTTAAATCAAGTGGCATTACTACTAAGTGTTGTATATGATTAATTAATGTGTAGCTAGCCAATACCCGAAAATTGCGATCATGTTTCAAGGGCTTGGCAGCTGTCGTCGAGCCACTTGTTTGTTGAACGTATGTGACGAACGACCTTCGTTATTCGAAAAAGTTAGTTAGTCATTCGGAAGGAAAGAAAGAGTACAATGTACAATGTACTTACCTATCGAGTATTTCGGCGATAGCTGTGTACTTGGATTTGTTCTTACTTAGAGAATCAAGGTATATAGCCTTGTTCCATTTTGGTATAATTACAATTAAAATCCAATGAAAGTTCTCATTGTATGGCATAAGAACAAATTCCTTATCGCGGTGAGCCAGCAGTGCTTTTGTAATATAGTTCTCGACGAAGGATGCATCATCGTTGATGGTATCAATGGCGACTAAGCGTGGGTCCAGGAAACCAATTGGTGATTTCGATGATCTAACTTCGGTCAGCGTGAATCTATATATATACACAGAAAAGCAACAAATTGTGACATATATCGGTATTACGTGAACAAGAGACTGTGATTGTACAGACTTACAGCGTCCAGCATCGAACGAGTGAGGCGTCGTGAGCGTTGAGCGTGAAAAGACCAAATATATCGTCAAAGGTCACCGGGAAAACACATTCCTGAACTTCGTGCAAGAAATGTTCCGGATTGAATTTGACATGATACCTGAGGGCCGTTCTGCCTCTGGTCTATTAGACTGTTCCATATACCAAGTGTGGAATCTTTGGCAACCAAGTCCTAGCTTTGTGAGGTGCTCTTGCGGGAATATCATCGGCTCGCCTAGCACGAATTTGCGGGCCAATGGCAGGTACGGGATATCGTCATCATCCTTCGTCTTTGATTTTCCATGGCCACTGCCTCGACTGCAGGTCGACTTCATGGTAGTCGACTGTAATGGTACAGACGGTGCAAATTGCTTTGGTGAGAATAGCACCCGTGGAGATAGCACCGGTGCAGGTAGCTCTGCTTCGCACTGCCCGTGTGGAGATGGCACCAGTGCATGTTGCTGTGGTTCGCACTGCACTTCTAGTCCTGCCACCAGTGAAGAAGCCTCCAGGGAGATGTCGCTTTTGGGCCACTGGATGAATGTTCCAATGGCCTATTCTAGAGTCACGATCTCGTCGTTGGGGGGCTTCAGTAGCAGGACCACCTCAAAATTGACATACACACCATCCACATTAACTTTTGCGAAGCCTGGCGCTAAAGCTTGACCGTGCACCATGGCCCCGATACCAGACGAATATGCTTTGCCCCAAGCAGCGTACAAGGGAATGGAGCCATATCTCACTTGGAGCCTGCACTTCGTAGGCTCCTACATAACGATACAAAATTAGCTACTCGAATAGGCCTATCAATGGAGCAAGCATTCGAGATATAATAATTATTACCAGGATGTCGTCCACAGGAAATATGGCCTGGGTTTGAGTCGGATTGGACGCGCAGCTACTCGGATGGTTGTGCGGGCTAGCTAGCACAGGAGCGGCAGTAGCGGCCTGCTGACTTTCTGTCTGTTTCTGCACCTCATCTCTGATTACATCAGCCATCTGAGCTAATAGCTCCTCTCTAAGAGATTCCTTGATCTCTTCTCGTAGCTGTGCGTCACGCTCGGTTTTGTTTCTCTTCCTACACCGATACATTCCGGAGTCATCTTAGAAACCATGTTTCCAAGGAACGTAAAACCCAAGGCCTCTCGTACGACCCGGGTGCTCTTTGTTTCCCAGGGCCACGGAGAGCATATCATTCTCCCTTGTTCCCTGGAATGATCCCAGGGTAGATTCAAAACTCAGCTCTTCCTGCAAGAGCACAAAATGTCATTTCAATTCGTACGAAGTTGTGGAGTAATTACAAGCTACGTAGTTCTATTGATATCTTACCAGGCGCTGGGACACTTGTTGGTCTGCAGGGTTTCGAAAGGAGACGTCCCCCGATGTCGTTGTAGATGACCTTGCTCTAATCCAATTTCGAGCGCGGTCATCCGGGATATTGGAAAACGGCGGGGCGATGTCCTATGCAGCTACCAGGTCATTCTCCTTATTCCACTGCGGGATTTTACCCGCATACCCAGCTGTGCCAAGTCTGTGGGGGTGTGTGTTTTTTTCCTGGAGGGCCTTGTGCGCCGTACTTGTACTTTTGAAATCTTCGGACGTCTTCATCGCCTTGAACTCTTCCCATTGTGGTTCCAGGAATGGATATTTATGAAAAGGTGTTTCGTCCGTCTCCACGTATTTCCTGACAAGCGTGCTCTTGAAGTTCTTCCATGCTTTGCACGCCGCTAGGTAGGTTTGTCGTTGCACAGCGTATAGGTGTTCTTCTGGGAACTCGAACGGTGCCAAAATTTCGGTCCACAGCTCACGTTTCCGAGTGTCAGGCACGTTCTTCCACGAATTGTATGTGATCTCAATTCGTTCTTGTGCAACTATTCCGACCAGGCTTCGGAATGCGTTTACCGCTTTTTGAGGAAGGATAGGGACCCCAGATGTGTTTACCGCTGTGATGGTCTGTCGACCCTCAGGCTTCTTCGATAGCCCTCTTCCTTGGCGTCTTGATGTTGGAGCGGACGCCTCCGGCGATGATGTTGAAGAATGCGTGGGTGACATGTTACTCATTTTGTGGGTCTATTAAGATAAGATGAGAAAGTGATCATATTGAATTGGAAGAGAGCAGAGGAGTAGAGGGGAGGGGGAGAAGGGAGGGGGTGATATGGACATAGAGAGGGGGTGATGTGCCTATCTTAGCACCTACTTTAGTTGCTAATACTATAAACCAAATAGCAAAGTCCCTAAACTAGTGTATCCGGCTCATTGAACGGGAACACTAGAATATGTCACTTGCTTCATTTGCTGTTTTTTGGCTAGATACATGGAGCATTTGGGTGGAAAGATGAATTGTTTCGTCAGGCGCATGACTGCCAATTCGAAGCATAGCATAGCATCCGAGGCATATCCGAGGTCTGCTGCTGTGTCTTGAGGAATGCCAAGAGCTGGTCTTCAGATGTGGCATTCCTCAAGACACAGCAACAGGCCTCGGATGCTATGCTCCATCTGAAGACCAGCTCTTGGCATTCCTCAAGACACAGCAGCAGACCTCGGATGTGCCTCGGATGCTATGCTATGCTTCGAATTGGCAGTCATGCGTCAGACGAAACAGTTCATCTTTCCACCCAAATGGTCCATGTATCTTTTGCAACAATCGCAAGATTTCTTTATCTGGGAACCTCATCCACAACATTCTCCACTCCGACAATCCTTCTTTTTCCCGCAAAATTCAAGACAATTTTATTGCAAAAGTGCAAAAAAAAGACATTCCCAGATTATTCGGTGAGCAGCCGACATAGCCGACTTCTTCGATGAGCGACTATCCATCTGCTTCTTCCCACTTCTTTTCTTCATCTCTGGTCTCTGGATCACGTACGCCAGTAGCGATGATAATCATCGCTACTGGCGTACGTGATCCAGAGACCAGAGATGAAGAAAAGAAGTGGGAAGAAGCAGATGGATAGTCGCTCATCGAAGAAGTCGGCTATGTCGGCTGCTCACCGAATAATCTGGAAATGTCTTTTTTTTTGCACTTTTGTAATAAAATTGCCTTGAATTTAAGAAGGAAAAAATAAGGATTGTGGGAGTGGACATCACATCTCGGCAGTAGTCGACATATACTATTACTACAAGGTCTCTAAACAAAGTTCTCTGAAGCAAATGACACAAACTAGTGTATCCGGTTCATTGAATGGGAACACTCGAGTGTGTCACTTACTTCATGCCCCTTGAAGGTCTATGTGGCATATATACTATTACTACGTTTGTATCGGATGCGTTGCACACCGGACATACATGCATGTTTGCATACTCTTTACAGTAGAGGATACAGTCGTTCGGGCATGCATGTATTCTTTCTACTTCCATTCCCAACGGACAAAGAACCTTCTTGGCTTTATACGTGGTTTTATGCAACTCATTTCCCTCCGGAAATATGTCCGCTAAAAAGACCTAGCAGCGCAGTGAAACTCTTGTCGGACCAACCGTTGCTTGCCTTCAATTTCAACAGTTCAAGCACGGTCGACAACCTCGTGTACTTGCAGCCCGTGTACAAAGGTTTCTCTGAGTCCTCCATCAAGCCACGGAATTTAACATACTCTCTCTCATCATAGTTCTCTTCTACATCGCGAAGCATCTGATCCAGATTATCATCGTGCAACCTATCCGAATCCGAGCCACAATCGACATCAGCCGGCGGCATGTCATTCACTTCACTGGCGATGTCATCCGGCGGCATATGATCATTCACTTCGCCATGACTGGTCCAACACGTATAATCCTTTTTGAAACCCCTCCGAGTCAAGTGAGCTTCAATTTGCCCTCGGTTCTTAAACATCTTCAAATTCTCGCAGTCAGTGCATGGACAGCACATATATTCCACCCCCTTATTCAACATATCCTCCTCGGCGGCTCTTATAAAAGCAGAAACGCCATTAATGTACTCTTCACTCACACGGCTCGCGGCATACATCCAGCTTCGGTCCTACGTTACGTACATATATAACAACTTAGTATTAAAATCTAGATTAACTAATTATAACTACATATATACCGGCCACATTTATTATATTGAGACTTAATTTGCTAGCTCAATTCATATTACAAACACAACAGCTATTATATAACCAACAATTTTGCAAAATAACCATCTTCAATAACCACTCATGGATTACTTAGACCTAAATTGTAATGCAATTAAAGAAAAAATAAATTTCATTACTAACCATATCTACAGCAAACCAGGAAAGTCTGAATCTTAATTCAAAACTCAATCTCTGCCTCTTCCCACCAAATTAACTGGCCTGAAATCGCCTAGCTTCCTCCCGAGTGAAAAAGTGCGCAGCAGTGGCTAGATCTGGATCGAAATGAAGACAGATGCGGTTTGAGCAGCGCAATAAATGCCTTAGTCATTATCACGGACGGTTTTTAATTAAAAACCGTCTGTCATAAGCTTCATGCCAGAACGCTTCGCGCATGTTTCCATTGCCAGAACGCTTCGTGTTTCGATTGCCAGAACGCTTCGTGTTTCGATCGTCTAATTAACGTCTCTCGATCGTTATACGAAGCGTCTATATCATTAATGTTTGGGTATACGAACCGTCTATGCTAAAGGTTAAATATGCGCGCCTAATCCAGGTCTCTTCTACGTACGTACAATATGGCTTCTACTATTCTTGTGATCATCTCCTTCCTCTCATCTGTTCATCAAGAATTGTTCGGCCGGAACCTTACACAGGCGGCCAGCAATTTGCATCTGGAGCAGCTTCTCCACACACGCCCTGCTCTCCTTCCCTGACTTTCCTGCATCTGTCAGCTCGACCTGATCATCCGCCGTCGACGGAGGCGTCTTACTGCCGCTCAAGAAAGGGAAACAGCCCTTACCCTGGTTCTTCTCCACAATGTGCGCAAAGCGGAAGAAGCTCTACACGCATTGGAGAGATTGATGGATAGCCTTGCCGATCAAGCAGAAACGGCAGATTCTGAGGAATCTGCCCATGCATACCTCTACGACACTATGGGCTATGCTACTGATTATTTGCCCAGGCTGGAGGAGGAAGTGCTGAGGACAAGGACACTCTTAACGGCGTTCGAGAAGTCAGTGGCTGATCCTCCAAGTCCCAAAGTCGAAGAAGAAGCGTACGAAGCCAAAAAGATTACAATCTGGGAACTCTTTACCTGTGCGACTTTTGTAGTAAATTTGCCTCTAATTGAAACTAATAAATTTGCCTTTAATTTGTGATCTCTTGTCTCAGTAGTTCTGTAGTTAAGTTATTAGAAGCAATGTGTACTTATATATTAACCTCTGATCATGAACAGAATATGACAGACAAAAGGACATCACAGACGGTTCTTGTTAAAAACCGTCTGTGAACATTAACAGACGGTTCTTAACAACAACCGTCTGTGATAGTCTACACAACACAGACGGTTTTTAATAAAAAACCGTCTGTGATAATCCCAGATTATCACAGACGGTTCATCGGTAAGAACCGTCTGTGATACTCGTTTTATCCGACGCCACTAACACAGACGGTGTCCAAATTAAAACCGTCTGTGTTAGTGTCAATCACAGACGGTTTGGCAAAACCGTCTGTGATTAGCCGTCTAGTATTAGGCTTTCTGTAGTAGTGACCAAACGCTCACATCATAGTATCAGATGAATTGGACCATAGTTTGTGCTTCCAGTGGATCTGGTGTGCACTGTCTTCACCTCCTCTCTCAGGTGTCAATTTGATCATATATCCATTTTATTAGTTTATTATTATTATTTTATTGGGTTGTTTCTGTTTTCCCTGTGATTGTGCGCATGCATATTGTACGGTCACTGGATTTAATCAGCTACTACACTAGGCTGTGTTGTCTAATCCAATAATTCATTGTATCTCTTATTCTCTTACTGTTCATGTAACGATTCTCTAATTAGTCCTCTAATTTGTTGTACTACATTCATATTTACTCGGCCCCTATTCTTCAGCCCTACATGCATACTGACATCTAGGTTTTGTTCTGTAGTTTTTCTCTAATTTGTTGGTGTGCAATGAAGATGTCATAAACTATTGGCCAATCCTTTTTACTCTCCACTTTTATCATCTGACAAAAATATCGCCATTATTTCTATAGACATATTTTGCAGAAACATAAATGATGCTCCATGACAGAATACATATAGTGCAGCCTGAAATATGCAGTACAGCATTGGTTCATATTGTGTGAGTTGCGATGTCTTGCCTTCATGAGTTTTGGTCTGTGCAGACCTGGTGTGTTTTTGTTGATACAAATTATGACCTCTCTCTCTCATGTAGCTCGCCAATGATTTGTTTACTCCTTTTCTTTATCAAGGGTAGTTCACTAGTTTGGTTTAATTGATATTGCTTTTCATATTTGTAGGATAAGCTACACCATCAACAATTTAGATGAATAAGTTATCTTATAAAATAGATGGGGCGGTGTACGACATATTTGTTAGTCCGAAAAGTATATATTTGAGACATTCTTGACGATCAGTCGACCTCGGCCATAGATAACCCACCTGCTTTTACTGGCTGAAATATATTTTATGTTAATGGTTTGTCTACTCATCTTTTTCTTTTGTCAATCCTTGGATGGACCGGGGTATTATTTTTGTTTATGGTTTATATGTCAACGCAAGAGTCCGGACGTTCCAAAACAAACCATCCCATTTTTTATTTGTCTATTTCCATGTCAATATCCTGTGTAAAAAGAAAAAAAATTGATACTGTATTTTGACTTGGAGAATTATCTAATTGTTCTAACAATTCCAGACTCACTGTCCTGCTCACATTGCTCTAACCAGCCAAAAGACATTGTCTTAAAGATGAACTCTACGGTCCACACCATCCACATAATGCTACCCTTGTGCAAAGTCTCGAACGTAAGCCAGTAATCCCTGTCCTGCTCACATTGCTCTGATAAGCCAAAAGACGCTGTCTTAGAGATGAACTCTACAGTCCACACCATCCAAATGATGCTACCCTTGTGTAAGGTCTTGAACGTATTGTGGAACTCTGGGTACGCTCGCCGTGGCCTCTCCTTGGACCATCCTAGCCCATTAGCAATCTAACGGGTACCCATGGAGGATCTATCCACTGGGTTGTCACTATTGTCGTGACCGTAGAACCATGCCTCTAACTAGTACGGGTGAACCTACACCCGAAAGTACGGTTGACTAACAGAGAAGTGCTCCCACGATCACAACTGCAACAAGATGTAGCAAATGATGAGATTTGGTGAGCCAGTAGCATGCTGTGAGCCGTCACACAAACCCCTGTAAGTCGTGCACAGTACAGCCGAGCCCCAATTGTACAGCGGGACCTCATCAGGCTCAGCGTCGACCAGGGACTTAGTGAGGTGGATATAGCTAGGGTACACCTAATCTCCCTAAGTCATAGGAAACATGACCTACTTGAACATGAAGAGTAAGTAAACGACTAGGTGGGACCTCACAATCTCTGGAGGTGCATTCGCTTGGCATTGCCTATATTGTCACAGCCATAAATGTGGCACTCCATAGATCCTATCCAGAATGAGATGCCTAAACATGTGTAGCAGACGTACCTTCCAACTAGCTAATCTGGGGGTGGAACCATAGGGTGACCCCATAGTGGCAGGCTGATAAGGTAAGCAACATCTTGCAGGGTGATGATCATATCCCCTGTCGCCAGTGAAAAGTGTGGGTCTCTAGGCTCCACCAGTCAACAAATAACGACAGAAGCAGTGAGTCTAATATGAACGAGTGTCCAATGTACATCATCCTCTCTATGGGTAGCAACCCAGCCCATCGCAGAACTAAAACATACCGATCATCAAGCGGTCAGTCCTCCCGACGACCCCAGAGAACAAAGGGGGTGGTCCATCACTGCTCAACCATGCCCGACAATGATGCTAGCCATCCCAAAATGGGTCCAGCAACGTATCATGCTCATGACCGTCAATAGCAGCCATTTCCTGCAATATAGAAAACAATGTCTCAGTGTCCAACGATGCTAAATACAACCTAGCATAACACTAAATAATCATGTACACATACATAACTGATCTACCAATTATGCATACGGTCATGTGTTTATATGTACGTATACATGTACACACGTATATACATACATATGTACACATAAATGCCATAACTAACAGTGTACAATTCTGCAATCCAGACATCATTTTCTACAATTTTTTGAATCGCACAAGAGCAATACATATATGTGTATACTTACATACATATTTCCTAAATTGCGAATGCACTGGAAACACTAAAAATAACAATGCACATTTCTTCAGCTATTTACCAAAAATCATAATTATCGCCACTAATATGTCCTAAACATGGACAATTACAAAACACATCCATCAAACTAAACATAGTTACTAAGCTCATTCCACACTATCAAACCATTGTTGCGCTAATGAAATGCTAATTACATATTAAGCGCATTGCTCGCATTCGAATGAAACCTACCTTTTCTTGAAGTTCTTCACCGGCTCTACACTTCTTTCAATTGTGAAATCTCCTAAATCACAGCAAAACCACCTAAAAAAACTTTTATAAACTGACAAACTAGCCTTCTACTTTCTCTTTCTTTCTCCCTCGCTGCTCTCTCGCTCAACAGGAAAGAAACCGAGGTGTGTGGCTTTGGATGAGAGGGTAGAGAGTGTCGCGACCCATTTTATGTGCGTGGGAAGGCATTCGCGATTGACATGGCCATGCGGGTGCAAGCAGGCGCGGAGGGCCACGGCATCCCGCGCCAAATGCAACGGGAATCAGACATCGCGTCGCGTCAACGCATCGTCACAGTCAGCCACCTGAGGATTCCCCCTTCCCTTGTCGAGCCAGCTCACCTATTAAGCTCCCACTGCTTGGCAAGCGTTGGCACGCCCTGCCGGGCCAGGGGAGCTTGGCAGGCAGGTGGGCCCCGCCAGCTCAAACGCGCGCCTTTCTCTACTAAGCTCGCATCATCTGCTGCGTTGCTCACGTCCTGCCGAGCTCTGGTAGCGCGGGAGGCGATATGTGTCACCTACCGAGCTTGTTGAGCTTGGGAAAGAGGCTATTTTTGCAAAAATAAATATCCGAAGACTAAATTTGAAGAAAAAAAAGCTACATTGCTATTTATGTAAACAGTTCTTGTATGACAATGGGTACCACATATAAGGAGCCATCCAGATGTAGGACCAAACCCTCACATCATAGTATCAGAGGAATTCGACCATCAGTTTGTGCTTCCAGTGGATCCGGTGTGCACTGTCTTCACCTCCTCTCTCAGGTGTCAATTTGATCATATATCCATTTTATTTTTTAATATTATTTTATTGGGTTGTTTCTGTTTTCCTTGCGATTGTGCGCATGCAGACCTGTTTTTGTTGATACAAATTATGAACTGGGGTGCGGGAGGAATGAAGATGGATTGGATGGGCTGGTTGCATCCAACCATCATCCGACTTGGACTGTGCTAGCCACCTTGGGCTGCCTTGGGTGACCCGAGGTCAGGCAATCTGGAGCATAAACCTTTAATCGGACGGACAGGATTAATTCAGATGACGTGGCACGCTGTGGGACGAGAGAAATAGCTTTAATGCTAATTCTCTCTTCTCTGGTGCAGCCAAGTTGTGACAGCCCAAAAAATTGCGTGAAAATTTTTTCGCGAGTTCTTTTGAGCTGCTTTCGAGTTGTTCATGATGTTTCGTGAGTTTCCTGTGTCTTTCGCTCGTTGGAGGTTCTTTCCTCCTTTCTAAAACCCTAGAAATTCCGTGACCTCTCCAAAAATTCTTAAAATCATTTTTCTCCTTTCATTAAATTTCCTGAAAATCCTCCCAAATAATATTTCTCCAAATTCCCTAGATCCCTCAACCCTCCTCTTCTCTCGCTCAATCCAGCCCATCTTCTCTTTCCCCTCTTTCTCTTTTTAACACCTGTCTTTCTTTCGACCTAGCCATGCCAAGCCAACCAAGCCCGCTTTCCCTCCCTCCCTTTTGGGTCGCCACTTCCTCATTTATCATTACTATATTATAAAAGAACGAGTTGGTGGTTGTACATCCATTATCCTCTAACCCCTCTATTCCCTCAACTTCTCATCATTCTCCACTTTCCAACCGGTCAGAGCAACTATCTTTTATAGCATAATTCTTTATACGTTCAATGAGTTCCGTTGCAACGTATAGGTATGTAACTAGTATCCCATAGCAGTGGGTTTTGGTGCCAAGCTGGAACAAATGTGAAGAACACACAGGCTAACTGAAGCTGCATGGTGACAATATATGTTTTTCTAGGCTTTTTGAGATGGCTTTTGGATGCTCTGGAAATCGAAATAAATAGGATGGCTTTTCAAAGCTATTGCTCCAAACGGTTTTCCATCCACGTTTGCATCTCCATTATCTGTAACTATCTATAAAAATATAGTCAAAAGCCATCAGCTGTAACAAAAGATTATGCAAACCAAAAGAATAGGGCCAACCCACCTAACAATCTTTAAATTTTTATTTTAGAAAACTACACTCTTTTATCAAGCTTGATAAAAAAGCTACACCGTCATCTCACCCTTTACCTGACATGTTGGACGAGCTGCAGCACCGGCGGGGAACTAGATAACGTATTCTTGTCCCTGTTTGCGTGGCATTGGGTTTGTACACTTTGGTCTTTGTACATGCTTGGGTCTTGATAACCTACTAGCTAGAGACTGCTATTTAGGCTCCGTTGTTTTGATTTAAACTTCTGGTTTATTTTGTACTATTTATGAATTTTGTTTTTTTATACTTTTGACTTTTTTGAGCTTTTTGCCGGTTCTTTTTTCTCGTATTTGTTTGCATTATACGTGATGGGTTAACATATTTTTTTTCTATTTTTCAATTTTTTAAAATTTAATTATGCTAAATAAGCATCTGTCAGCTACAGTATTTTTTTAGCCAGTTATAGTACTTTTCAACCATAAATCACTAAAAAAAATCTCTTTTGAGCAGGGCCTGAAACATATCAGATCGGATTGAATTCGTTGCTAACGGACCATATGGATTTTGTACTTTAATGGCCCCTATAGCACAGGCTTTTACTAAGGATGCGCTATATAAAAAAGGCATGGGGTTGAAGGGCATGTATCACACCCACCAAAACTAGCCACCGTCCCCTCAAAGATCTTGCCGTTGTGTGGTCAAAGTAACCGGCGCATGACGTTCATTCTCTGGACTTGTAGACTCCGATAAAAACACTGTTATGACTACGATGCTGATTGGAATCATCACGAGAAAAAAACGATTGTGGGACAAACGACTACTTCCACCACACAACATGCGGTATATTGGACGTGGCTACTCTTAACTTTTTTCCACTGTACTGCGCATCTAGTAATAGCGATCTATGATCTCTTACTTATATGACTTCCTGTTTTACGTAGTAGAAAAATTTTAGTTTGTACTAGTGTAATCTACATTGTATTCCAACAGATACTCCATCCAATTCCTCCGATTTATCCAGTCATCAATGGCTTTTGCCACCGAAACCCGATGGATCGGAGATAAATGGCGCAGAGAGACATGATGCAACTAGGAACCATATACAGAGAAGGGGCCAAAAAGGTTCAAGCTCGAACTATAGACTTGAAGCATCAACGGTTCAACAACGTTAATCAAGTGGCTACGGGAGTACAAGCGGTAATTGCCAGCAAACTTTGTGAAAGACCCCAAAAATTCAAACCAATTTTTTTTTAAATTTTCTCTGAATTTTTGAGTAATTTTTGAGCACTTTTCCTTTTTGGAAAGTCTCCCTGGAAACCACTTTCCTTTTCTGGCGTTTCCGCTTTCTTCTTTTTCTTGGCGCCTTTTTCCTTTCTCTGCCTCCCTCTCCCGCTGGCGCCCCTCTGGATTGTGAATCCAAACTAAGACAACGATAGGCCCCCACAACTCGGGCCCGACGTTAAGGGTTGAGCAGCAAAAAGACCTGGTTCCTTAACCCAGTTATGAGGGTTAAGGGTGCATGTGGGTAAAGTTGGGCAACTCTGCAGAGTCAATCAAATGGTATTCGAATACGTTGTGCTCCCGGTTAATGAAGCTGTGTCACTTGGGTGATTCCAGCTGCGAAGCATAAGTAGTTTTTGCAAGTGATTTAACTGGACTAGTTGGTTAATTATCTTTTTATGAAAACTCCCCTTAATCTTAAGGAGTAGTATCTTCTTGTGATTTTCCAAAAATGTTTACAAATAAAACTGCATCCACTCAAAGTTAATAAACCAAGTATATTCCATTCTTTTGTTAATCCGTGCAAGTAGCTAAGGTAGGTTTTCCGTTGTGACTTGCTGAGCTGGTTAACTCACAGCTTGCTAAATCCCCCCTTCAGAGGATCAAGATGCTGGTGAAGGTCTCCCCGTTGAGGAAGCCCCAGAGGAGCCTTTCTTCGACGGGGACTCTTGGTTCTAGGTCTCCGCCACGCTCGAGTTTTCTTGGAGATTTTGTTATGTAATATACTTTGGGCTTGCACGCCTCGCTGCAGAAAACTGGGTTGTTAAACCTTATATGAAATATATGCTGGTCTTTTGTTGTAAGCATGTGATGGTATACTTTTGCGCGACACTCCACAACTGTTCAAGCGTGAATAGTTGCAGAATGCCGTGTCCCAGGCGCCCCTGGAAACGGGGGCATTACAAGAAGTGGTATCAGAGCAGGCTCCTTGACCGTAAGTTGAGACCTATGGCAAACTAGGAAGCGATTTTATCGCAAAACCTAATTTAAACCATAAAAAGGGTTTACGAAAAACATAAGTATCATTGCTGTCTTTTTCCTCTCTTGTTGCTACCTTATCTGTCTTAGTTTACTTCTGCTTAAGTTTTACTTTTGCAAAATGTTTACTACTTTACTTGTCTAACTTCAAAATTTCGTTTCTCGGTAGATGGTTCACTTCGTGCACTCTCGTCCTGACCGCATGGAGGGTTGGCCCTTCAAGCTATGGGAGATGCAGAGGTACCTTGGAGCTATCGGGTACCACAGTCCAGTGTTCCACACTGTTAGCCGCTTTCACCAGGAGTAGAGGTTTGAGTTGAAGGCGTGGGTGACTTTGACACCCCTGCCTGGCCGCCCAGACATCGAGAGGAGGTTCATCGCCAGGAGGATCAAGCAGGAAGATGCAGTTCAGGATGCAGCCCAGAAGGTCATGATCTATCTCCGCAGCTACTATGACGTTGAGTTGGCCGAGTCGTTGTTCGACCTGATCCCGAGATCACTCCGCGGAGGCTTTGTCATTCCCCAGTTCCACGAGGATGACGATCCCCGCCTAGCGGGCATCGCCACCCTTGTGGCACAGCAGGCGTTCCGGTACGAGCGAGCCGTCGAGGAGTCCAGATCCCTGTAGAGACAGCTGATGGAGGCCCAGTAGGAGGTGCAGCAGCTTCGTGCAGCCCTTGTTCGCTACGAGGCAGTCGAGGCGGGCGAGGCTTTAGAGTGTGGAGAGTCCCCCAGCATCTCCTCCTCGTGCGCTTCTGTGCAGTCTCGGCCCAGGCGTAGGATGACTGGAGGAGAGTACCATGCTCGGTTTCGCCCTGCAGCCCCTCTCGCCCTGCCAGCTCCGGACACCATAGAGGAGTAGTTGGTGTTCGCTAGTTTAGTCTGACCCAGTGTAGTAGTGGTACTTTTGTAATGTAATGCAGGTGTATCATGAACCCTAAGTGTACCACTTGCATATTGTAAATTTATGTTTATTAACTTTTATGTTGTTTGCTTAATTATCACTATTCCCTCTGTGTTCAAAGCTTTCTCCTGTCCCTTTCGCCCTTGTTCTTATCTTATTCGTCCTATACTTGCCTTGAAAATTCAAAGTCTTACTTATCTACTCTTGTTCACCAAAGCCACTGCAAATCTAATATCAAGACTCGAATTGGCAGATTTTCAAGATGTACCCAGCACAGCAGAGTGGACAGACCAGCGGGCAGGGTGCACCTACCACTAATCAAGCAACATTAGCCAACGTGATAGCCATGATGGAACAGAACCGATATCAGGGAGAACAAATATTATACGGGTATTAGATCAGCATGCACGACTTCTTGAACAAATTGCGGCTAGATCTCCGAGCACACAGGCTGGAAGCAATGTTACCCGGGATGGTACCCCAATTACCACCCGATGGGCAGATTTCCAAAAGACACGTCCGCCAACCTTTTCTACATTAGCCGACCCTATAGTTGTAGAGGATTGGCTCTTGGACGTGGAAATGAAACTTCACACTGTACAATGTGAAGATAAAGAGAAAGTATTGCATGCATCTCACCAGTTGCAAGGCGCTGCAGCCACTTGGTGGATCAATTATCAGCGCATGCAACAAAATAGAGAGATCAATTGGGAAGAATTTACAAAGGCCTTCCGCAAGGCACACATACCAGATGGCATAATGGAGGCTAAGCGCCGGGAATTTTTGGCGCTTAAACAAGGTGGAAGTACGGTAATGGAGTATCTCCACCAATTCAATCATCTCTCCAAATTTGCTCCAGAGAATGTTGATAAAGAAGAAAAGAAGATGGGAAGATTCCGAGCAGGATTACAGAAGTCCCTGAAGTTCCACATTTCAACCATGAAATTCAAAGACCTACACGACATGGTAGACAGTCTTATTAACTCAGAAGAAGCAAGAGGCGAGATGGAGGACTTCAGGAAACGCAAAGCAGCACACAGATCTCAGTCATCCTCGCATAGTGCTCAGCGAGGTAGGACAACGGGATCGTCCTCATTTCGATCCCAATCTCCCCGCCAGTTTGTGATGCTGCTGAAGACCCAGTCTAGTCAGTCACAAGAACACTCAACCCCCATACCACTTGCTATCAATTGCCCCACCTGCGGTGGTAATCACCTTGAGAGCAGCTGTTCACGAAGGTCAAATGCATGTTTTCATTATGGAGAGATTGGGCATTACAGGGATCAATGTCCCAGGAAGAATTTACCATCAGATGCCGCCAAGCTACAGGTCCAAAGTCAGCAGCAGCAAGAAGCAAAATCACAGGCAGGCTCTAGCACTCCCAAAGGAGGTTTCTTACAGATAAAGGCAGCAGGACCCCAGTCGCCAGCAGGCACAGCAAACTACACATCTGCAGGCAGAGACAGAGGCCGCACAAGACCCACTTTCCTGGTAAGAGTGAATCATGTGTCAGCAGAAGATGCAGCAGGAGCCAGTGACATCATTGCGGGTATGTTCCTAATCAACTCCATACCTGCATTAGTTTTGTTTGACCCTGGTGCAACGCATTCTTTCATTTCGAAGAGTTTTGCCTCAAGAAATCAGTTGCCTTCTGTTTCCTTGCCAAAACCTTATGTGGTCCAAACCCCTGGGATTAGAATGGAGTCCTACAGTGGGTGTGGTGGACTTAACATAAAAATTCAAGGGGTAGATTTTAGAGCAGATTTGCTGCAGTTAGACATGACAGGGTTATATGCCATTCTGGGTATGAATTGGCTAGCTAAGAACAAAGGCAAAGTAGACTGTGAAATGAAGACAGTATCATTGGTCAACCCTACAGGTCAGAAAGTGCTGGTAGAGACAGATAGAGAACTGTTAAAGAACACAAAGAAACGCATGCTCAACGCGTTAGCAGTTACTCTTTACCAAGTGCCAGTAGTGCAAGAGTACCCTGATGTATTCCCAGAAGAATTACCAGGAAGACCCCCTGACAGACAGGTGGAACTTTCCATAGAGTTGATTCCAGGCACCAAACCAATTGCTAAGCATCAATACAGAATGTTAGCCAGTGAATTAAAAGAGCTCAAGAGGCAGCTAGATGAATTACAAGAAAAAGAATTTATTCAACCAAGTGTTTCACCTTGGTCGGCACCAGTTCTGTTTGTGAAGAAGAAGAGTAGAGAATTAAGAATGTGTGTTGATTATCGAGGATTGAATGCTGTCACAATAAAAAACAAATACCCTCTCCCCAGAATCGATGACCTGTTTGATCAGCTCAAGGGAGCCAAAGTGTTTTCTAAGATCGATCTGCGCTCAGGTTATCATTAGCTCAAGATGCGGAAGCAAGATCAAGAGAAGACAACCTTCATCACCAGATATGGATTGTATGAGTTCACGGTCGTGCCCTTTGGTTTGACCAATGCGCCAACTTATTTCATGAATCTTATGAATCTGGTGCAAATAGACCAACTGGACCGATTCGTGATAGTCTTTATAGATGATATTTTGATTTACTCCAAGAGTGAAGAAGAGCACAAGGAACATCTGCACATGGCATTAACCGGATTGAGAGAGCACCAGTTATACGCCAAGTTCGACAAATGCAGTTTTTGGTTGAAAGAAATTGCTTTCTTGCGTCATATTATATCAGAAGATGGAGTCAAAGTTGATCCAGAAAAGATCACCGCAATTATGGAATGGAAGCAGCCCAAGACAGTGACTGAAGTGAGAAGCTTTCTTGGATTGACGGGCTATTATTGCCGATTCATAGAAGGGTTCTAAAAAATATCCCGTCCGCTGACTCAGTTACTGAAGAAAGACAAGTCATTCACTTGGACTGACGCCTGTGAGGAGAGTTTTCAGTTGTTGAAGACCAAGTTGACGACAACGCCAGTCTTGATTCTACCCAATCCAGAGAAGGAGTTCTAAATCTATTGTGATGCTTCAAAACAAGGTTTGGGATGTGTACTCATGCAACACAGAAAAGTAGTCGCTTATGCCTCAAGACAACTGAAGCCGCATGAAGAGAACTACCCAACGCACGATTTGGAGCTAGCAACTGTGGTGCATGCACTCAAAATTTGGAGGCACTACCTGCTAGGGAATCGATGCGATATATTCTCTGATCACAAAAGCTTGAAGTACCTGTTTACACAGCCAGAATTGAATATGAGGCAGCGAAGATGGCTAGAACTGATCAAAGACTATGATGTAGAGCTTCAGTACCACCCAGGTAAGGCAAATGTAGTTACCGATGCCCTTAGTCGGAAAGTTCGCCAAAGCAGATCCAGTACGACCGAGTATCCTCCAGAGTTACAGAGGGACATACAACAATTGAACTTAGTAATCACAGAACAAGGTGGCATGGCAGCATTAGAGATTCAGCCTTTGCTGACAGACCAAATTAAAGTAGCACAAGATGAAGACGAAGAGATTCAAAAACTGAAAAAGATGATTCAAGAAGAAGATTCAACAGAGTATGCGATAGACGAGCATGGGATCCTTACTTTCCGTGGCTGCTATTGCATACCCAATAAGAAAGAGTTGAGAGATTTGATCCTATCCGAGGCTCATTCATCTCAATTCTCGATTCATCCGGGAGGTACCAAGATGTCAGGACTTGAAAAGAAGTATTGGTGGAACCTGATGAAGAAAGAAGTGGCAGAGTATGTGGCAAAATGTGATGTTTGCCAGCAGATCAAGATAGACCATCAAAAACCATCAAGATTGTTACAACCTTTGCCGGTTCCCGAGTGGAAATGGGACAGATCGGCATGGACTTCATCACTGGACTTCCCAGGACTCGTGAAGGATATGATGCTATCTGGGTCATTGTTGATAGATTGACCAAGGTGGCTCATTTTCTTCCGATCAAGCAAACCTATGGGAAGGACAAGCTCGTCGAATTGTATTTGACAAGGATCGTGACACTCCATGGAGTCCCGAAGAAGATTGTTTCAGACAGAGGAGCGCAGTTCACATCCAAGTTTTGGGAGAAGTTACATGAAGCTATGGGTACCGATTTGAACTTCAGCTTAGCATACCATCCACAAACAGATGGGCAAACAGAAAGAACAAATCAGATTTTAGAGGATATGTTGAGAGCTTGCGCTATTGTGTATGGAGCAACATGGAACACTTGCCTACCATTTGCTCAGTTCTCCTACAACAATAGCTACCAAGCTAGCATCAAAATGGCCCCATTTGAAGCCCTATATGGCAGAAAATGCAGAACACCTTTGAATTGGTCAGAAGCAGGAGAGCGTTGAATCATTGGTCCTCAAATTGCTCAAGATGCGGAAGCACATGTCAAGATTATCCGAGACAGACTCAATATTGCACAAGACCGACAGAAGAGCTATGCCGACAACCGCAGAAAAAATTTAAGCTTCGAAGTTGGAGATTTTGTGTACATCAAAGTCACCCCTTTCAAGATCGTCAAAAGATTTCAAGTCAAGGGTAAACTGGCTCCAAGATATGTGCGGCCATTTCAAATAATCGGAAGAGTTGGAGAGGTAGCCTATCAAGTGCACCTCCCAACTTATCAAGGATACATAACATGTTCCACGTATCACAGCTTCGAAAATGTCTGCGACAGCCTACAGATGAAGTACCATTGTCCGATATTGAACTGCAAGACGATTGGACTTACCCTGAAGAGCCATTGCAAATACTTGAGACATCAGAAAGGCAGCTCAGAAACAAGAATGTTAGATTTTGCGGAGTGCAATGGAGGAATCACACCGCAGATGAGTCCACTTGGGAAAAAGAGTTAGACATGCAGCGGGATCTCCCCAACTTACTCCCTGGACCAAGTTAATCTTGGGGTCGAGATTATTTTAAGGGTGTAGGTTGAAAAACCCCAAAAATTCAAACCAAATTTTTTCTTGAATTTTTGAGTGATTTTTTAGCACTTTCCCTTTTTGGAAAGTCTCCCCAGAAACCGCTTTCCTTTTCTGGCGTTTCTGCTTTCTTCTTTTCCTTGGCGCCTTTTTCCTTTCTCTGCCTCCCTCTCCCGCTGGCGCCCCTCTCCTTCCCGCCTTCTTCCTTGCGCACGCGCCCGCGCTGCGCTCGCGCCCGCTCCCCCGGTTTTGTGCCGCCTGCGTCACCCCGATGTCGGCTGGTCCGAAACCAGGGACGCCTCCCCTCGCCACGCATCGCCGACTCCCTTCCTTGGACCCACCTGCCAGTCGCCGCTTCCTCCCTCCTCCGCGCGCGGGCGTGCTTCGCCCGTGCGTTCGGCCACCTGCTCCCCTCTCTCGTCCCCTCGCCATTACTCGCGTGCGCAGAGCCCCGTCACCGCCATTCCACTCCGAGGCGACGCCCGTCAGCTCCCCGTCCTTCCTGTTGACCCCGGTGCCATGCCCATCCCCCCTCGCCCTCGTTTTCCTCTCCCTCCGCCGAGGCTTAAAACCGCCCCCTCGCAATCCCATGCTTCCCAAGCTTCCCCACCGCCCTCTTTCACTCCCTGTCACTCCCAGGCACTCTCTAGAGCAGCCGATTGAAGCCTCTTTGCTTCGAGCGCCGTTGCGACCCTCCCCTGTGCCGGCGACCCCTGTGAGCCTCTTTTCTTCCCCTTTCTCTCATTTCCCAATTCTGTTCGCCCAGAGCACCTTCACTACTCCCTAATCACCGTGGTAACCTTTGCTGGCCAGGAGGAACTCTGAGGAGCCCCAACACCGTTGCTCACCGCCAGCAGAAGCACCTTCACGTGGCCAGCTCTCTTGAAGACTCCCCAACTGGAACCTCCACCGCCAATGTGAGCCCCAGACTCCCCTGACCGTGAAATGACCGTCAATTCGACCCGATCGGCTTCGGTGACCTTCTTCCCCGCTGGAGGACCGAATCTTCCCCTGCCTTCTCCCTTGACCTCCTTGTCTCTCAAATCCCCAAAATGAGCTCCACTCGTCGAGACCTACCCTATGGTGCTCTCCCTGGCCGCCGAGGACCTTGTCGTCGCCGGAGAGCGGAAGCGCCCCTGTCTCCGCTTCTCTGCTTCGCGCGCGCGGCGGGAGGTAGAAGACGAAGGACGTGGCCCCATCTCCTCCATCCACTCCTCCCGTTACCATATAACGACGGCCGTTGGATGATGCCTCACCACTGCCGTCCGATGCCACTTAACTCCCCTCCTCGCAGCCACCCGATCCAGCCATCTCTGCCGTCGTCCGATCCTTTTCCCCGTAGTCCATTCCACCTGCCCGATCTCCCCGCATCGCCTCCATCCGCTCCCGCCGCGTGGCAACCATCGGCCGAGGCGAGGCGCACGCGCGCGGGCCTTTGGCCGCGCAGCCCACCCTGGGCGCGCAGGCCGCACAATGCCGGGCCACACTGCGGTGTTGGGCTGGCTTGACACTGTTCACCGATTTTTCAGGGATTTAATCTTTTCCAAAAATCCAGAAAATCCAAATAAATCCTAGAAAATCACAAAAAATCCCAAAAATTCCCAAATTTCACCACTTTGTTCCATTTGATGCCCTAAACCCATTTTTGACCTCCATTTCCCTAAATTCATCCCAGAAAAATTCTAAAAATTTCCATTTGGAGATTAATGCATTTTACTCCTTTTTCATAGATTATTTTTCCTCGCTTGATTAGGCTCAAGCCAGACTTATGTTATTTATGTATGTTTGTACTAGTTGCGGAGATCCCAGAAGCTTTGGTGCAGTGCCAGGATCCAGGAGCTGCTACGTTCGAGATCGTCCAGATTCACGGCAAGTCGCAAAATCTTGATCATGTTGTAACCCATGTTGTTTAATTATGTTATTATGCTACTTGCATTATTGCTAGTTATGAAATGCTAGTTTAAGTAAAATAAAATGTTTAGAATGACATGCTAGGTAGGTAAAACCCACCACCGATAAATGCCCCGATAATTTGTAGCCCGCCTTTGTTAACCCTAGAAATAATTACTTGGTAATATAAATAATTGTAGGTTATTTACTATCACACAAAATCTGTACACTACTAAGGTTGTGGCCGTGGGCCAGTAGATTTCAAAACTCGGAGGTAGGGTAAGGTGGTATGGGACATTGTACCCTAGGGTGGCAGTGCATGTGTGCACAAGTTTAGGGTAAGGGTGTTGTAGGAAACTGCGAGACGGTCTTCGCCCACCGCTTTACCCTAGGGTGGAGGTTGCGAACTTTGTGAAAATATAAGGACTAGACCCTTACGCCAAGCAAATGACATAGTGACCGCTCAACCACAGGTGTTGACTTGTCAACCCTGGTTTAGTACATGCTCAACTGCTCAACTTGAGTGAAACCCTGCATTTGGGAGTCGGTCTGGATTGTGAATCCAAACTAAGACAACGATAGGCCCCCATAACTCGGGCCCAACGTTCCGTGGTGGCCAACGGATACCCAAGGGTGTGCGGATTCCGAACCTATCGGGTGGAGTGTATATCAAGGGTTAAGCAGCGAAAAGACCCGGTTCCTTAACTCAGTCATGAGGGTTAAGGGTGCATGTGGGTAAGTTGGGCAACTCTGCAGAATCAATCAAATGGTATTCGAATACACCGTGCTCCCGGTTAATGGAGCTGTGTCACTTGGGTGATTCCAGCTGCGAAGCATAAGTAGTTTTTGTAATTGTTTTAACTGGACTAGTTGGTTAATTATCTTTTTATGAAAACCCCCTTAATCTTAAGGAGTAGTATCTTCTTGTGATTTTCCAAAAGTGTTTACAAATAAAACTGCATCCAGTCAAAGTTAATAAACCAAGTATATTCCATTCCTTTGTTAATCCGTGCAAGTAGCTAAGGTAGGTTTTCCGTTGTGACTTGCTGAGCTGGTTAGCTCACAGCTTGCTAAATCCCCCCCTTCAGAGGATCAAGATGCTGGTGAAGGTCTCCCCGTTGAGGAAGCCCCAGATAAGCCTTCTTCGACGAGGACCCTTGGTTCTAGGTCTCCGCCGCGCTCGAGCTTTCTTGAAGATTTTGTTATGTAATATACTTTGGGCTTGCACGCCCCGCCGCAGAAAACTGGGTTGTTAAACCTTATATAAAATATATGCTGGTCTTTTGTTGTAAGCATGTGATGATATACTCTTGCGTGACACTCCACAACTGTTCAAGTGTGAATAGTTATGGAATACCGTGTCCCATGCGCCCCTGAAAACGGGGGCGTTACACTTTGCATGGTATCCCAAACTTTTGCTAGGGGTGTTTCCCTCTCTAAAAAACAGAACTGTTTCAGGAGCACCTTCAACATATACCGATGAATATATGTTAATTTCTCAAAGGCAAATTGCAAAATCTCATCGTCATCAAATTACAGAAGGGATGTACCAGCTACTTTCAAGTGCAGAGAGTAGTAAATCTCATCGTCGTCAAGGAACAGGCGCCCAAAATCGATCATGACAAGCAAATTCATGCACGTGTCTTGCTTTGCTCGATCATGATGAGCCCGGTCATTCGAACTCCCCAATGTCTTTCTGACCGGCGAGGATCCTTGAGATCTGGAGGCCCCGGCTGAAGGCTTGGTTGAAGAGCAACCGTGTCTGGAACTCCGAGACGAAGGGAAACCAGGACAAGAAACCGATGGGCAGGAAGAGGATGAGACCCATCATGTTCTCGTACGCCCTCCCAAGCTCCATGATGGAGTCCCACAGCGTAGTCTTCTTCAGCAATGGTGAGCATGCTTGCCCAATCTGTTATCTGTAAAGAACAGAAACACATAAATCAGTGGGCACACAACCACAGATTGAACTGGATGAGTGGAACTTGTCAAATAGAAATGTGCTAGAATAGATCTTGGTAATGTCAATATCATCAAACTACCAAAGTTTCTGCTGAACAATGCGCTTTTCAATTAACTGCTTGCTCTAGAGTTGCCAGATTTAAATCTTGTTTGTAGGTGCCATGATTTGTTCAGGAGCACGTATGCATGTTAAGTTTGTTCTCTGAATTCTTTTCAATGCACACATTAAAGCTGAAACAAATTGGCAAGCAGAAGGTTTCACTCACCAGGAGAATACACCAACCAGTAGGCATAAACCCCAGAATACTAGCGAAGACATCAGAAATTGTGAGGTTACATACAACAAATAGGACTGCCATCACAGAGACAAAGCCAAGGAAGAGAAGGTCCTTGAGGATGCGGAACATAAGCTGCAGGTCTGTCCCGAATCTCTGCCGTCCTATCGAAACCATCTGAAGAGAAGGAACAACATCCAGCTGGTAAAATTTTCAATCATCGGAGATGACCAAATGGTAGGCCAAAGTGTTACCTTCAAAACTACTAGAACCGTGAGCATAACCAGCCATGACAATCCATATACCTAGAAGTTAAAAGGAAATGGGCATTACAACAGGATATCCTGCAACTGTAACAACGACAAAATAAGCAAACAAAGAAGATCAGAAAGTACCAGAATGCTTTTGCTGCGGCGTGCTATGTTCAGATGGTACACGATACCATACTGGTAGATCAAAAGTCCAATATAGCCAAGAACCCGAATATGGAGCAACCTAGCTCTCAGTGGCGGACCCAGGATTTTTGGGATGGGGGTACGAAGTTAAGAATCTATGGAGTATATATATAAGATAGAGAATTTTGATACACATAATATGTATATCTCATATAGTTAACCATATAAATAATCACACATAAGCAATAAATGCACTAACAAAGAGTGTAAGTTGAAAAGGCAGATGCATAATCTCTGTGCTTGAGAAGTCAATGGGATAAAATTGTGCAAGTTTAACCAAGTTCTCCTTGGCAAAAGAACCAAACGAATCAGCAGGACTAAATGAAGCCATGTAAACAAGCAAATCTGTGTTTACCTCATCAAATCTTTCATTTAGTTCCTGAAGCTGCCTATCAATCACACTAAAAAACATTTCAATTTTAAAACCTTGTGTGCAGGGGCGGCATGGCCGTCGGGAGCGCCGCCGCCGTTGAAGCTGGAATAGGGGAGGAGCTGCCGCCGCCGCATGGGCCACCTGGCCGTGGGGACTTCTTCGCCGTCGTCGCCGTGTCGGCCATTGGGTGTGGGCGCCCGGCGCCGCGCCACCGCCGGTAGCCGTTCGCCGGTCGCCGTGTCGCCGGAGACGAGGAGGGCTGGAGGGGCGCCGGCCGCCGGGCCTGTGGACTAGCTGGAGGACGGAGGTCCAAGGTGTGCACTGTGCAGCGCCGCGCCGCGCTGGCGCGCTCACGGCCTCATGTGCAGACGCGCTGGTGGATGAACCGGTCGAGACTCTGTGGGCTGCGGCTGTGGCGGCTGCGCAGTGCGCATTTGCGCAAGAGAGATGGAGAGGAGGCGGCGTGAGAAGCAAGCAAGCAGCCAGGCAGCAGTTTGCGCAAGAGAGATGGAGAGGAGGCGGCGTGAGAAGCAGCCAGCAGCAGGAGCCAGGAGGCTAGGGTTAGGTTAAAAAATGCCAATTGGGCCTTTTGGGCTTTTGGCTAGTGGGTTGAATTTGTTAAATTACTTGCACTTCTAACTTTTTTCTATATATATGAAATATATATTATATATATTTGATTTTTTGCAAAAATTTTTTGGGGTACAACTGTACCCCCATGTCCCATTGTGCGTCCGCCCCTGCTAGCTCTTTTTTTTTGAAAAATATTCACATTTAGACCCCTGGACATCTTAATTCCGTTTTTGGACCCTAGGCTCGGCGCCGTGACGTACGGCGCCGAGGTAACACGTCTCGGCGCCGAGCTGCGTGGGCCGCGTATGCGTGGCGGCAGACGTGGCGGTGACATGGCAGGCACCTCGGCGCCACTGGTCACGGCGCCGAGCTTGGTGCCAGGATCCACGACGTCGAGCTTGGCACCAGGATCCACGGCGCCGAGCTCGGCGCCGCGACCAGTGGCATGTGTGGAACTCTGTACTTCTAATGTTCAGAACTCCACCACTAGTCCTAACATGCGTTAGGGAATATAACTTGCTGGGTCTATTACATTTTGTCTACTGGGTGTAGCGTGGTTGTTTCCCCTTTTTCTCGCGCCCTGAAGATGGCTCCGCTGCATCCTTCTTCCTGTCACTCTTGGTCTTGAGAGCTGCCTCACGAGCTTGAAGCTCTTCCTCCTGACGCTTGATGGCTGCTTCACGCAGACTTAACTGCTCCTGCCTCCTTTGCAGCTCATCCTCCTTGCCCTTCAGACGGATTTGGTCCACCCTCACGCGGCGCTCTTGCTCAAGCCGCATCTGTCGTTCCACCTCGCGAGCCTGAGTCATCTTGACAAAGTATTATCCTTTGTTTTCCACCTCCATTGGCCGGTTTCGTGGCCATGCCGGCGGCACCCGATCCACCCATTCGATGAACTTGCAAGGCTATGTGTGGCGTGGTAGATGTCATGGATGAAGTTGAAAAACGATAACGAGAAACAAAGGATTTAGTTGTCGTCGTTACCATGAAGTCGTCATCCAGATCTAGACACTTGAAGAACCTACGGCCGTAGTTGGCTCCTTGTACTCGATCCGTCCAGACGCACAACATCGTCCTAAAGCCGCAATGGCACTTCGGGCACTCATGACACTCCGGCACTCCAAATGGGTCGGACCTCCAGGAAGACATCGTTGTGTAGTAGTATTGTGATGGCTTGAGGAGGAGATGTGGTATGGAAGACATAGGAAGCCTTTATGTAGGCAGGTTATCTGGTGCAGTGGGCATAGTCCATGGAGAGGACGACATGGGAATCTTTTCGCTTTTTCAGGATTCCAGTGTAGCAATAAATATCCCTATGAAGGCTTTTCAGAGCCTGTAGTCTCGTAATAAATTGAGAGCTTGGACCATTCAATGTATTCGGTACAACGTAGCCTTTTCAGTCGTTTGCAGGAAACAGTACGTTCCACGAAATAAGTGCTACAACATTGCCTTCTCAGAGGCCAGTAATCATAATTTCTGAAACAACAAGCTACGGTCATCGCAAACGTGTCGGCATATCAACTACTTTTATCATGGACGTCAGAAAATTTCGGCAGAGTAACTAATAAGTACAGAAAACCAAACTTAATACCTTTAATCGAAATTGGATACTAGATAGTAACTAATAAGTACCTAGTCACTAACTAAATGCTACCTAACTAACTGGCTGACTACCTAAGTACCTAAATTAACTAACTACTACACTATAATTGATGCTAATTAACTAACTAAATTGCATAGTCAATTTTACCTGCCCGACGATGGTAGTGGACAAACCGGGCGGCGCGGTGGCAGGGACGGGCCCTAGCCGAGCAGCCGGGCCATGGCCGGTGCTGCTGCTGTGTGCAACCGGCCCCCGGCGAGGCCCCCGGCCACCAGCCCCGGCCCTCGGCCCCCGGGCACCAGCCCCCAGCCGGTCTTGTAGGCGGCCGGGCGGCGGCGGCGGGGAGGCGGGCTTGGAGGTGGCCGGCGGCGTGGATGGGGCGGGCGGGGAGGCGGGCGGGCGGCCGCGGCCGGGATGCGGGCGGGCGGCCACAGCGGGGAGGCGGGCTTGGAGGCGGCCGGTCTTGGAGCCGGCCTGCGGGGAGGCAGGCTTGGAGGCAGCCGGCGGCGTGGATGGGGCGGGCGGTGGGGGCTCGGCCGCCGGCGGGGACGCGGGCTGGCGGGGAGGGGAGGCGGCGGCACCACGGGGCGGCGGCGGGGAGGCGGGCACCTGAGCGCGAACAAGAGAAAAGAGAAGGATAGAGAACGAAAGAAACAGAGGGAGAAAGGAGAAGGCCGCGTGGGGCCCGCTGGCCAGACCTCGGCGCCAAGATCTACGGCGTCGAGCTAGCCGCCACGTCGGCCCCACACAGGCCACCACGCTGACGCGGGCCTGGGACATAGGCGCCATGGACCACGGCGCCGAGACGTGTTACCTCGGCGCCGTGGGTCACGGCGCCGACCCCTGGGTCCAAAAACGGAATTAAAACTACCAGTGGTCTAAATGTGAATATTTTTTAAAAAAAGGCTAAAATAGAAAAAATGCGGGCCAAGAACTGCCTGGAACTGAAATGGTTATGACCTTATGGCTATGGGATACTAGTCATGGTTAGCTCTTCGCCTTGGTCAACACATAATTAACTTCACTTTAAATTTTTAATAGAATTACAATCTCCCCACTTTATAAAAATATCTGAACTTCTTGGTAGAACAGTATATCATCGCCACTAGACTACAACAACTTTTGACACATTAGGGATTTGGTATAGAACTTTTACAATATTTGATATAGTTTAGGATCTATTTTTTTTAGCACGGCTACCTCATAAGATAACGCTGAAATAATTTCAAAATACTACCCCATGGCCATGGTTTGGCCAAAAGGAAACAAAGTTTGGCACACAAAATAGTTATATATCATGGCGTGACAAGCCATGGCTAGAACGAGGTGCATGGCAACATATCGTTAATTAGGATTAGAATAATTAGTTTCCTTATTATTTGGGTTCGTTTCCTTTTAGATTATTTTCATTTATTAGGAATAAGTTTCCTATTATTAGAGATTTGGTTTCCTTAATATAGAGATAGATTTCTTATGAGTCAAGTCTTACCATTTCTATAAAAGGAACAACATTGTACCTATTACCAGGAAGCAAGAATAAACCAAAGTTAGTCCTTAACCGGTTGTCTACAAGATTAGTGCCTGCTTGTTCGTCGGGGAAAGCCCGGTCAAGCTTGGAGGGCGACCCCTCACCTTCCTAGCTACCAGGCCTCAGATCCTCTCTACCACGTCAGAGAAGAGCCCTGTCGGTGGCTAAGTGAGAGCGAGAGCGCTACCCTCAGTCCTCAGACATGTACCCAACAACTAATCATATCATTTGGTATCAGAGCCAAATACTGCTCCGCCATCAATGGCTAGCAGCAGGGGTTCCGATCCCATGAAAGTCTGAGCTTTACGATTGCACTCCCTAGGGCTTCTAACCTTCAACCGGAAGGAAGACGCGCAGCCTTGGTTGAATTGCTTTGAGCATTTCTTCAAGAAGCAGTGGACGTTGGAGGAAGAGGACTGGTTAGCATTGTACAACCTGACGGGGAATGCCACCCTGTAGTATCAGCAACTAGAGTGCGCGCTCACGATGCAGACTTGGCCATGTTTCATTAAACACGTCGACCTTCGTTTTGCTACCACCATCGCACCGTCTCCAACCACGTGTCAAGCCTTTACCGAGCCAACCACCATGCTTCTGATGCTGAGTTATCCTCCGTCGAGATCTGCACCAACTTGATGGCCTTGATGGAAGAGTTCAAGGCCAAGATAGAGGAGAAGGCGTAGCATGTTGCTGTGGTTTTTGAGTCGCCATTGCCGTCGGGTGCGATAATGTCCAAGATAGAGGAGCAGCAGGAGGTGATGCTTGCCATTGCAATGCCACCGCTGCCATCACCATCCCCATCGTCGTCATCGACATTGGTCCCACCACCACCTAAACGAATGACGACCCCTCTCCAGGCTTCACTGCCCTTGGTTGCATCTTTGGTGCCTTCGCCGTGGAGGAAGTTTGTTGCTGTCCAGCGGCGGTCTTCTCTAGGCGGCTGGTCGACGCCGTGCCTTCAAAGATGCGGAGCATAATGGCTGACGTCGGGGGCCAGTGCTGTCGTTGCATCTTCCACGCCATCGACATGCCCCATGGCAATAAGGGCGTCATTGTTGCCCCATGTTGGTTGCTCATGCCGTTGGTGCATTCATCGACACCACGCCATGCTAAGACGCTTCTTTCTTGGGCGCAATACGTCAGAGAGTCGTTGATCTGCTTTCAAGCCACCTGGCGCCTATACAGGTCACTCCTGTCAACATGGGGACACGAAGGTCTCCGTACATGGCCGCCACTTGACAACTCGACGACAAGTTGTCTCGCCATAAGGGGTGAAATATTATGGCATGACAAGCCATGGCTAGAAAATGGCGCATGGCATCATGTCGTTAATTAGGATTCAAATGATTAGTTTCTTATCATTTGGGTTTATTTTCTTTTAGATTATTTCCATGTATTAGAGATATATTTCCTATTATTAGGAATTAGTTTTCTTAATATAGAGATATGTTTCTTATGGGTCAAGTCTAGCCATCCCTATAAAAGGGATATTACTATACCTATTATTAGAAAGCAAGAATAACCCAAAGTTAGTCCCCAATCAATTGGCTAAAAGATTAGAGCTTCTTTGTTCGTTAGGGAAATCCCCGTCGAGCTTGGAGGGCGATCCCTCGCCTTCCTAGTTATCAGGCCTCAGAGCCTTGCTACCATATCAGGGAAGAACCCTACCGGTGGCTAAGTGACGGCAAGCGTCCTACCATCGGTTCTTAGACGTGTACCCAACCACTGACCATATCATATAAATGTACCTGACGCCATTACAAATAGATTACCATTCTAAAGAAATGCATTGGATAAAAAAAACTTCTACATCAAAAAGAATATAAGATTACATACTTGAGAGGATTGGCCAGAACTCGTTGTCCAATAGTAACAAAACTGCTCTCTTGGTTGGACATAAACCAGGCAAGAGATGAAACACTAAAATACGAAACAAAAATGCAAAAAATGTTACTAACAGAAATATTTATAAATGACATTGAACAGATTTTTGGAAAGATGGACATACCTTCCAGTAAAAATATGCTCACGAAGGCCTAATATAGTGGGTCTGCTCTTTCCATACTTTCCACTCCTAAACTCCTCCAGCACATTTCTCATTTTAAATGCCTCTTCGAGGTAAATTATCCTTCACGTAAAGGAGAAATGATTACCAGTATTTTATTGCCTATTATTCTGTTAATGTATATATGTATTAAGGATAGTTTAGTCCCAATTGGTTCTAAATAGTTTCCCTATGGCTTGTACATTTACATATTGACCAGCTGGTTCGGGATGAAGATTAGTGGTGTTTCTCCCAACATCTAACATGGTATCAAAACCACAGGTACTGAGTTACTGAGTTTAAGACCTAGCTGGCTTAATTTTAAGACATCGCAATGTCCACCCGCAGATGAACACGATTTTTAAGGTATGTTTGGGCACCGCAGAGTGTCTGCCAGTAAATGAACATAATTGAGATGGTTGAAGGATCTTGGTGGTGAGGACGAGCCATAGTGGTGGACCATGCCCCAGCCCATATCAAGTCCATATTGTTGGCCTGACTGAGCCACAATGTGAAGGGACAGTGTTTGAGTATGAAGAGATTGCGCACCTTCCTCAACAACTTACCATTGGGCTGAACTGGTTTGTTCATTAAATTCAACATGTACAATGTGGAAATCAGAACTATACCTGATTCATATCAATGGCCTGGAGTGCCTCCCCCCCGGTGAAAATTATGGCATGATTTTGATTTTCAGGTTCAATGACATAAAGAGAGACATGGGGTTGAAAGACATGCATCATACCTATCGAAATCTTAGTCACCACCTTCTCGAAGGCCTTGCCGTGTGCGCTAATGCTAGCACACCGGCGCACATTGTTCCTTCCCTGAACATGTAAACTCCGGTAGAGGTGCTACTATGACTGCAGGTTGACCGGAACCATCGCAAGAGAGAAACGATCGCGGGACAAACGACTACTTCGACCACACAACACGCGCTATATTGGACCTAGCTACTCTAACTCTTTTTTCACTGCATTGTATGTCTAGTGGTAACGATTTATGATATCTTACTCGCATGACTTTCTGATTTATATAGTAAAAAATTTTATTTTACACTAATATAACGTACCTCGTATTCCAACAGATACTCCATCCAAATCCGATCTATCCAGTCATCAATGGTCTTTCACCACCGAAACCTGATGGATTGGAGATAAATTCCGCGAAGAGCCATGATGCAACTCGAACCATATGGAGAAGGTAGCAAAAAGGTTCAAGCTAGAACTCCTATAGACTTGATACACAACCAGAAGCATCAACAGTTCAAGAACTTTAACAAAGTGGCTACGGGAGTACAAGCGGTAATTGTCAGCAAACGTTGGATGGTACCCCGAATTGTTGCTAGGGGTGTTTCTCTCTCTCTAACAAACATAACTTTCAGGAGCACCTTCAACATACACCGATGAAATATGTTAATTTCTCAAAGGCAAATTACAAATATACTCTGATGTACCAGCTACTTCCAAGTGCAGATAGTAATGTTAGAGATATATGTATAGTTGTTATTCCCCATTGTTATGAGGGGTTCTTTGCATATTTACCACATGTACTTTGTGTATATATACCGGCCCATTGGCCTCATATGAATACAAGCGCTATTCATAACATGGTATCAGAGCCAAAACTAGGGTTTTGGCTTACCTAGGGTTCCGCGCCCGCGTGCCGCCTCTGGCCTCCCATCCTTGCCGCCGCCGCAAGATCCCATCTCTCCGGTGAGGCCTCGCTTGTCGCCTCGCCGCCGCCGCCGTCGGCCCCGCCGACTCCCCCGTCGGTTCCACCGACTCCTCCGCGCGTCGTTGTCGCCGCCGCCGACTCCCCCGCCGCCGCTCGGCCTCCCCTGCCGCCGTCGGCCTCCGCCCGCCTCGGCTCGGCGTCTCCGCCGTCCGCCCGGCCTCCGCTGCCGCCCCTGCCGCCGTCGGCCTCCGCCCGGCGCCCGCCCGGCCTCGCCTCGGCGCCTCCGCCGTCCGCCCGGCCTCCGCTGCCTCGGCTCCTCCGCCTCCTGCCGACTTCCCCGTCGGGAGCCGGGCCGCCGTCGCCGTTGCCCGCTCCACCGGGCCGCTGCCGTCTCGCCGCCGCTGCCGCCGTCGCGCCGCCGCTGCCGCCGTCGCGCCGCCGCCAACCCTAACGCGTGCGTGCGCGTAACGGGCCGAAGGCCCGTTTGACGCTTTTCTTACCGAGCGGCGGAAGAAGAAGAAAAAATAAGAAAAAAAAGAAAATAAACGTCGTTCTAACCGCCGCGCCATCCAGCGCCGCCTACCAATGGACACCGTTTCCCTCCCTCGCTGCCCGGTGATCTTTGATGGTGTTAATTACACCGACTTCGTGTCTCACATGCGCATTCACATGCGTGGTCTTCGTCTCTGGGGCGTCCTCTCTGGCGATGTCACCTGCCCGCCTTGCCCTATTCCTCTGACGGAGCATACGCCTGTTGCATTGCCCCCGACAGCCGATAAGGCTGCTGATGCTGATGAAGCTAATGATGAAGCTGCCTCTGTCTACCAGGAGGCTCTGGATTCCTACAAGGATTGTCTGACCGTCTACACTCAGTGGTACGATGACGACGCTCGGGCTGCTGCTGTCTTCATCGCCAGTGTCCAGCCTCAGTTTTCTTCTGAGGTTGTGGGACTCCCTTCGGCTTTCCAGATGTGGACTCATCTTCGTCAGCGCTACGAGCCCTCTGGTGATGCCCTGTACCTGTCCGTGGTCCGCCAGGAGCACTCTCTTCAGCAGGGTGATGCTACTGTTGACGCTTTTTACGCTCAGAGTTCTGCTGTCTGGCGTCAGTTGGACTCACTTCGCACTGCTGGCTGTCGTACCTGTCCGTGCTGCCTGGATGTACGTGCTGACCTGGAGTTTCAGCGGGTTTACGAGTTCCTTACTCGCCTTCGTCCTGAGTTCGAGCAAAGGCGTGCCCAGCTCCTTGCACGCCACCCTCGTGTCACTCTCCTGGAGGCTCTTTCCGAGATACGCGCAGAGGAGACTCGTTTGAGTGGTGCTGGTCTGATGCCACTCCCCTCTGTGCTCGCCGCTCGTCCGCCTGCTACATTGCCTCCTCCAGCGGCTACCACAGGTGGTGGTGGCCGTACTCCGTCTGGAGGTGGCCGTCCTCACTGTTCCTACTGCGACAAGGATGGCCACACTGAGTCCCAGTGCTACAAGAAGAAGCGGGATCTTTCACGTCGTTCTTCTACTGGCACTAGTGCTTCTACGACGACGTCTGCCTCGACTTCTTCAGCAGCTTCTCTCACCGAGCAGGAGATAGCCAGACTTCGACGCCTACTTGCCGCTTCAGGTTCTCCCTCGACAGGTTCTGCAGGTTCTGCTACTGACTCTTCGGGCACTGAGAGACCACCTCCTACACAGTCAGGTACCTCCCCGTGGATTCTTGATTCTGAAGCATCTTTTCACATGACTCCTGATCCTTCCACTCTGTCTTCTATTACACCTCTTGATTCTCCTGTCAGTGTTCTCACTGCTGATGGTACATCTCTTTCTGTCTCTGGTCGAGGATCTCTTAGCAACTCATCCTTTCATGTTCCTTCTGTTGCTCATGTTCCTCGCCTTACCTTGCAGCTTCTTTCTGCTGGGCAGATTACTGACCTTGGTTATCGGGTCATTCTCGACTCTGACTCTTGTTGTGTTCAGGACTGCCACACGGGAGCTCTGGTTGGTTTTGGCCCTCGGCGCCGTGACTCACAGCGTCTCTGGGAGCTTGACTGGCTTCACCTTCCTTCCGCTGCCACCATCGCCGCCAGTCTCTCCGCTTCTGCCACTTCGTCTACCGGCTCTTTCCAGCAGTGGCATCACCGTCTTGGCCATCTGTGTGGATCCCGTCTGTCGTCCTTAGTTCGTCGTGGTCTTCTGGGGTCTGTCTCAGGAGACGTGTCTTTAGATTGTCAGGGTTGTAAGTTAGGGAAACAGATCCAGCTTCCTTATCCTCATAGTGAGTCTGTGTCTCAGCGCCCTTTTGATCTTGTTCATTCAGATGTTTGGGGTCCGGCTCCCTTCGTTTCGAAAGGGGGTCATCGATATTATATCATTTTTATAGATGATTTTTCTCGCCATACTTGGATATACTTCATGTCTTCTCGTAGTGAGGCCTTGTCTATCTATAAAAAATTTGCCACTATGATTCACACACAGTTCTCCACTCCTATTCGTGTCTTTCGTGCTGATTCTGCTGGCGAGTACCTCTCTTGTTACCTGCGCAGCTTCCTTGCTGAGCAGGACACTCTCGCTCAGTTCTCTTGTCCTGGTGCTCATGCTCAAAATGGTGTCGCTGAGCGCAAGCATCGTCACCTCCTTGAGACGGCTCGTGCTCTGATGATCGCCGCCTCTATTCCACCTCACTTTTGGGCCGAGGCTGTTTCCACTGCCACCTATCTCGTTAACATCCAGCCTTCTTCTGCTCTTCAGGGAGCGATCCCTGTTGAGCGTCTCTGTGGTCTTCTTCCTGACTACTCTACCCTTCATCTGTTTGGCTGCGTTTGCTACGTTCTCCTCGCCCCTCGAGAACGCACCAAACTGACCGCTCAGTCTGTTGAGTGTGTCTTTCTGGGATACAGTGCCGAGCACAAGGGCTATCGGTGCTGGGATCCTGTTGGTCGTCGGATACGGGTTTCTCGGGATGTGACTTTCGACGAGTCTCGTCCATTCTACCCACGTCCTGCCTCTCCTTCGGTTTCCTCTGTGGAGTCTCTGTCTTTCTTGACCTTTCCAGATACACCTATATCTGTTTTACCCTCGTGCACCTGTCCCACTGAGTCTCCACATATTCCCCCTGTGGCCTCTCCGCCGTTGTCGCCGCCTGTGTCGTCTTCTACGACACCGCAGGCTCCTCCCACTACAGTACCTTCTCCCCTTATCTTCTACACTCGTCGACCTCGTATTGAGGATCTTCCAGATGAGCCATCTTCTCCTGCTGTTCCATCTTCTTCTGATGCTCCATCTTCCCCTGATGGGTCATCTTCTCCTCGCTACGCTCTCCGCGATCGCCAGTCGATTCGGCCTCCTGCCCGTTTTGCTTTTGCTGGCGCAGCTACTCGTGAGCCTGTCTCCTACCGGGATGCTGTTACTCACCATGAGTGGCAGCTTGCCATGGCCGAGGAGATTGCTGCCCTCGAGCGTACTGGTACTTGGGATCTTGTTCCTTTTCCATCTCATTCTCATCCCATCACATGTAAGTGGGTCTATAAGATTAAGACTCGCTCTGATGGCTCTCTTGAGCGCTATAAGGCGCGTCTTGTTGCTCGTGGCTTCCAGCAGGAGCATGGTGTTGACTACGATGAGACTTTTGCTCCTGTGGCCCACATGACCACTGTTCGCACTCTTCTTTCGGTGGCGTCTGTTCGCCACTGGTCTGTTTCTCAGCTTGATGTCAAGAATGCCTTTCTTAATGGCGAGTTGCGTGAGGAGGTCTACATGCATCCGCCACCTGGGTATTCTGTTCCTGAGGGCATGGTCTGTCGCCTTCGTTGCTCTCTCTATGGCCTTAAGCAAGCCCCTCGTGCTTGGTTTGAGCGCTTCTCCTCTGTGGTCACTGCTGCTGGTTTTTCAGCTAGTGATCATGATCCTACGCTCTTTGTCCACACTTCGTCTCGTGGTCGGACTCTTCTTCTCCTGTATGTTGATGATATGATCATTACGGGGGATGATTCTGAGTACATTGCTTTTGTCAAGGCTCGTCTTAGTGAGCAGTTCCTTATGTCGGATCTTGGTCCTCTTCGTTACTTTCTTGGGATTGAGGTTACTTCCACTCCAGATGGTTTCTTTATGTCCCAAGAGAAATATATTCAGGATCTTCTTGATCGCGCCTCTCTCACTGATCAGCGTACTGTTGAGACTCCCATGGAGCTCAATGTTCACCTCCGACTCTCTGATGGCGAGCCTCTTTCTGATCCGACTCGCTATCGTCATCTTGTTGGGAGTCTTGTCTACCTTGCTGTTACTCGTCCGGATATCACTTATCCAGTTCATATTCTGAGTCAGTTTGTTTCAGCTCCCACTCAGGTTCACTACAGTCACCTTCTTTGAGTTCTGCGATACCTTCGTGGGACTATCTCTCGCCGTCTCTTCTTTCCACGTTCCAGTTCGTTACAGCTTCAGGCCTATTCGGATGCTACTTGGGCCAGCGATCCCTTTGATCGCCGGTCTATCTCTGCTTACTGTGTTTTTCTTGGTGGTTCTCTTATTGCCTGGAAGACGAAGAAACAGACTGCAGTGTCCCGTTCGAGTGCAGAGGCTGAGTTGCGAGCTATGGCTCTCTTGACAGCAGAGATTACTTGGCTACGGTGGTTACTTGAGGATTTTGGTGTTTCTGTCACTACACCGACCCCTCTCTTATCAGACAGTACAGGTGCTATCAGTATTGCCCGTGATCCTGTGAAGCATGAGCTCACCAAGCACATTGGTGTTGATGCTTCTTTCATGAGGACTTGTGTGCATCATCAGGTGATTACTCTTCAGTATGTGCCTTCGGAGATTCAAATAGCGGATTTCTTCACGAAGGCCCAGACTCGAGCACAGCACAGCTTCTACCTCTCCAAACTCAGTGTTGTTGATCCACCATGAGTTTGAGGGGGGTGTTAGAGATATATGTATAATTGTTATTCCCCATTGTTATGAGGGGTTCTTTGCATATTTACCACCTGTACTTTGTGTATATATACCGGCCCATTGACCTCATATGAATACAAGCGCTAGTCATAACAAGTAAATCTCATCGTCATCAAGGAACAGGCGCCCAAAATCGATCATGACAAGCAAATTGATGCACGTGTCTTGCTTTGCTGCCCAAGCGAGTTCACAGGAGGAATGATTAGCCCGGTCACTCGAACTCCCCAATGTCTTTCTGACCGGCGAGGATCCTTGAGATCTGGAGGCCCCGGCTGAAGGCTTGGTTGAAGAGCAACCGTGTCTGAAACTCCGAGACGAAGGGAAACCAGGACAAGAAGCCGATGGGCAGGAAGAGGATGAGACCCATCATGTTCTCGTACGCCCTCCCAAGCTCCATGATGGAGTCCCACAGCGTAGTCTTCTTCAGCAATGGTGAGCATGCTTGCCCAATCTGTGAAGAACAGAAACACATAAATCAGTGGGCAGTTGGGCACACAACTACAGACTGCACTGGATGAGTGGAACTTGTCAAATAGAAATGTGCTAGAATAGATATTGGTAATGTCAATATCATCAAACTACCAAAGTTTCTGCTGAACAATGCGCTTTTCAATTAACTGCTTGCTCTATAATTGGCATGCTTGCTCCATAGTTGCCAGATTCAAATCTTGTTTGTTGGTGCCATGATTTGTTCAGGAGCAGGTAGGTATGTTAGGTTTGTTCTCTGAATTCGTTTTGTTAAATGCACACATTAGAGCTCAAACAAATTGGTAAGCAGAAGGTTTCACTCACCAGGAGAATACACCAACCAGTAGGCGTAAACCCAAGAATACTAGCGAAGACATCTGAAATTGTGAGGTTACATACAACAAATAGGACCGCCATTACACAGACAAAGCCAAGGAAGAGAAGGCCCTTGAGGATGCGGAACATAAGCTGCAGGTCTGTCCCGAATTTCTGCCGTCCTACCGAAACCATCTGAAGAGAAGGACCAACATCCAGCTGGTAAGATTTTCAATCATCGGAGATAACTGAACCAAATGGAAGGCTAAAGTGTTACCTTCAAAACTACCAGAACCGTGAGCATAACCAGCCATGACAATCCATATACCTAGAAGTTAAAAGGAAATGGGCATTACAGCAGGGTATCCTGCAACTGTAACAACAACAAAAGAAGAAAACAAATCAGATCAGAAAGTACCAGAATGCTTCTGCTGCGGCGTGCTATGTTCAGATGGTACACAATACCATACTGGTAGATCAAGAAGCGAAGTGAAAGGATGATTTCCAAGAGAAGAGCGCGGATGGTAGTCTTCCTGAGGTGATCCTGCTCACTTGTCCACCAAGCCTCCCAGCTTTGATCCACAGACATGCCGATACCCCCTCGGTTCCCCATCCATTTCCTCCAATCTGCCCAGTCATCAACCGTCTTCTGCCACTCAAAACATGATGGATTGAAGATAAACGGTGCAAAGAGCCAAGATGCAACTAGGAACCATATGGAGATGGTGACAAATAGGTATGTGTTCGAGCTGTGGTAGGAACTTCCGTAGACTAGATACACAACCAGAAGTATCAACAGTTCAAGTCCTTTGACAAAGTGGCTACGGGAGTACATGCGGTAATTTTCAGCAAACTTTGCGTGGTACACAACAAATCCACGGCCTGTAGGTCTGTATTTAGCGCCACCATGCAGTATTGTTCTCCCATAGTAGTGGGTTTTGGTGCCAAGCTGGAATGTGAAGAACACAGAGGCCAACTGAAGCTGCATGATGACAAACTCTCCTAACGCTGTGCGGAACCCCTTCTGTAAGCCGACTTCCATGACCATAGGGAGGACAAGCAGCAAACCAAGCTGAAAAACAGACTGTGCAGCCAATGCGTTTTCAAGAGACTTGACGCTATCCTGAATACGTGGGTCCAGCAAAATAGACCTTTCCAGACCACTCATAACTAGATATAACCTCCCATACAAAAATACATAAACTGTAAGTACACTAACCTGAAAGAAGGTAGGATGGATGTCAGTATCGCAAAATATGCAAAATGAATACATTAGATGCTGACGCCATGCCTAAACTTTTCAGTTATGAATGCCGAGCATTTGCACACCAAAATATACTGAATGTTCATCGATAATAATTGAAATCCTGAAACAAGGGCCCAATTTAACATTTCTTTTACATTAAAGACTTTCCAAATCTTGCTGATTGACAAATTCAACATACTGGTGCATGAGGAACTAAATGGCTTAAAGTTAGATCATGTCCACCAATAGTGGATGCAATCTCTCTTTATTTTGTAAATAACATTTTACGAGTTTGGTTTTATTTAAATTTTCAGTAGGGTTTTCTCCTACCATATTCCATTAGAAAGAAAGAAATAGCTTAGGCACTCTTTAGAGAAAAAGCTTCACATAGATATCTTCAATTAATATTCTTACCATGCTACTGAAATAAAACCCAACTGTAGTAAAGTAGAAAGATAGCATTCTATAAAAGTCAAATCTGCGTCCAAGCCGATAGATGTCACGACTCAATGTTTGTTCACCATTGCCATTGGCCACCTTAGCTTCAAAGCTTGAAATTTGATTCATTCCCACATCACGCCCCTTACCGACTTGAATGTACTCGTGATGTGTGACATTTCCTTCCCTCATTGTTGAGTTAAAACCTAAGAAAATTGACTTCAGTAACTGCATTCTAGGTAAGGGATGACTGTAAGGTGTTCGTACGAGATGCAGGCTTACCTGAAAAGATATCTTCACTTAGATTTATAGTCTTTGAAGCTTTACTTATGCCACCCCTAGTAATATGGAAGAGTCTATCAAAAATATCAGGATGGCCATAATGGAACCGAACCCTGTGTTACATTACAATAATGAGTCATAGACATCAAAAGCCTCATGATCAAAAGAAAATATGCATATTGCATGCAAAAATATACAAACATGAGCAATGATAAAATCAAACAATGTTAACAACGTGGAAATAAAGTCAAATTTTAGTGATCCCCGGTTACATCTCGTAATTCTTTTTCAAGGCATCTTGTACTTCTCCCTTTTCCCACTCTTTAAACCTTCACACTCCACCAGAATGACCTTCGCAATAGTCTAGTTGACAAGAAATTGCCAGGAACTAATCATTACAGTCAGTTACCGGATTTCCCAGCAAATTTTAAGCATTGGGTGGACCGTCTGACCAATATATTGATGATTAAGATTTAAGAGTAGTTGGTGATTAATATTAAAGAGTAGTTATGCCACTTATCAGTGTTATATCATAAAACACAGTTTTACTACCAGTTTTCAGCTAAGTTGCACTTAGTAGTTAGGGCAAAAGTCCAATCTAGCCAAGAACTGCCTGGAACTGGAATGGTTATGACCTTATGGCTATGGGATACTAGTCATGATTAGCTCTTCTTCTTGGTCAACCCATAATTAACTTCACTTTAAATTTTAATTACAATTACGATCTCCCCACTTCATAAAAATATCTGAACTTCTTGGTAGCACAGTATATCATCGCCACTAGACTACAACTACTTTTGACACATTAGGGATTTGATACAGAATTTGTACATTATTTGATATAGTTTAGTATCTGATTTTTTTTGCAAGGTTACCTCGTAAGATAAAGCTGGAATGATTTCAGAATACTACCCCATGGCCATGATTCGGCCGAAAGGAAACAAAGTTTGGCACCCAAAATAGTTATATATTTGGCATGACAAGCCATGGCTAGAATGTGGTGCATAGCAGCATATCATTAATTAGGATTAGAATAATTAGTTTCCGTATTATTTGGATTCGTTTCCTTTTAGATTATTTCTATGTATTAGGGATAAATTCTCTATTATTAGGGATTTTGTTTCCTTAATATAGAAATAGGTTTCTTACGGGTCAAGTCTTACCACCCTTATAAAGGGACAACACTGTATCTATTATCAGGAAGCAAAAATAAGCCAAAGTTAATCCCTAACCGATTGGCTAAAAGATTAGGGCCTCCTTGTTTGTCGAGAAGAGCCCTATCAAGTTTGGAGGGCGATCCCTCGCCTTCCTAACTATCAAGCCTCAAAGGCTCTCTACCACGTTGAGGAGGCCTCAAAGGCTCTCTACCACGTTGAGGAAGAGTCCTGCCGGTGGCAAGTGAGGGCAAGCGTCCTACCCTTGGCCCTCGGACGTGTACCCAACAACTGATCATATCATTTTGTATCAGAGCCAAATGCTGCTCCGCCATCAATGGCTAACAGCAGGGGGTCCGATCCCATGAAGGCCCGAGCTTCATGATTGCACTAACTAGGGCTTCTAACCTTCAACCGCAGGGAAGACGCGCAGCTTTGGTTGAATCACTTTGAGCAATTCTTCAAGGAGCAACGGGTGATGGAGGAAAAAGAGTGGTTAGCATCGTACAACTTGACGGGGAATGCCGCCCTGTAGTACCGGCAGCTGGAGTGTGTGCTCAAGATGCAGATTTGGCCAAGTTTTGTTAAACACATCGACCCTCATTTCGCCACCACCATCGTATCGTCTCCACCCACATGTCAAGCCTCCATCGAGCCAACCACCATGGCTTCCGATGCCAAGTTATCCCCCGACGAAATCTATGCCAACTTGATGCCCTTGATAGAAGAGTTCATGGCTAAGATAGAGAACAAGACGCAGCATGTTGCTGTTGTTTCTGAGTCGCCATTGCCATTGGATGCGACCATTCGCAAGATGGAGGAGCAGCAAAAGGCAATGCTTGCCATTGCAATGCCAACGCTATCATCGCCGTCCCCATCACTGCCATCGGCGTTGGTCCCACCACCACCCAAACCAACAACGACTCCTCTCTAGGCTTCGCTGTCCTTGGCAGCACCTTTGGTGCCTTCGCCGAGGAGGAAGTTTGTCGCTGTTCAACGGTGGTCTTCTTCACGTGGCCGGCCGATGCCGTGCCTTCAAAGATGTGTAGCACAACGATTGACATGTGGGGCGCCAGCGCCATCATTGCTGCTGGAATAACGCTTGTATTCCTCATGTGGCCAAAGGGCCAATATATATACATGTACAGGTGGCATATATGCAAGAAACCCCTTATACAATGGGGTAAATACACAGATATATAATACACATCTAACACCCCCCCTCAAACTTATGGTGGATCAACAACATGAAGTTTGGAGAGATGAAAACTGTGTTGAGCCCTGGTTTGTGCCTTTGTGAAGAAATCTGCCAACTGAAGCTCGGAAGGCACATACTAAAGAGCAATAATCTGGTCTTGCACCTGTGTCCGCATGTAGGAAGCATCAACACCAATATGCTTTGTAAGCTCATGCTTCACCGGATCTTTAGCAATACTAATAGCACCTGTACTGTCAGACAAAAGAGGAGTCGGTGCAGAAATAGAAACACCAAAGTTCTCAAGTAACCACCGTAGCCAAGTAACCTCCGCAGTCAACAAAGCCATAGCTCACAACTCAGCCTCAGCACTCGAACGGGAAACTGCTGTCTGCTTCTTAGTCTTCCAAGCAATGAGAGAACCACCAAGAAAAACGCAATAAGCAGAGAGAGACAGGCGATCAGAGGGATCACTAGCCCAGGTGACATCAGAATATGCCTGGAGCTGTAAAGAGCTGGAGTGAGGGAAAAAGAGACGACGAGAGATAGTTCCACGAAGATATCGTAGAACACGGAGAAGATGACTATAGTGGAGCTGAGTGGGAGCAGAAACAAACTGACTCAAGATATGCACAGGGTACGAAATGTCAGGGCGAGTGACACCAAGATAAACAAGGCTCCCAACAAGATGACGATAGCGAGTAGGATCAACAAGAGGCTCACCATCCATGGGACGAAGATGGACATTAAGCTCCATGGGAGTCTCAGCTGTCCGCTGATTAGTAAGAGAGGCACGATCAAGAAGATCCTGGATATACTTTTCTTGGGACAGATAGAAACCCTCAGGGGTAGAAATAACCTCAATCCCAAGAAAGTAGCGAAGAGGACCTAGATCAGACATAAGAAACTGCTTATGAAGTTGCTCCTTGACAAAAGTGATATACTGAGGATCATCTCCAGTAATGATCATATCATCAACATACAAAAAGAGAAGCGTCCGACCACGAGATGAAGTGTGAATAAAAAGAGCAGGATCATGAGCACTCGCCGAAAAACCAGCTGCAGTGACAACAGAGGAGAAACGATCAAACCAGGCACGAGGAGCTTGCTTGAGGCCATAAAGAGATCGGCGAAGACGACAAACCATACCCTCAGGAACAGAATACCCAGGGGGTAGCTGCATGTAGACCTCCTCACGCAACTCGCCATTGAGAAAGGCATTCTTGACGTCCAACTGAGAGAGAGACCACTGTCGAACAGAGGCCACAGCAAGAAGAGTGCGAACGGTGGTCATGTGAGCGACAGGAGCAAAAGTCTCATCATAGTCACGGCCATGCTCCTGCTGGAAACCACGCGCTACAAGACGAGCTTTGTAACGCTCAAGAGAACCATCAGAGCGAGTCTTAACCTTATAGACCACTTGCACGTGATAGGAGTAACACGCGCAGGAAGAGGAACAAGATCCCACGTGCCAGTCCGCTCAAGAGCAGCGACCTCCTCCGCCATCGCATGCTGCCACTCCTGATGGACAACAGCATCACGATAAGAAGTCGGTTCGGCAAGAGCAATGGCAGCAAAACCAAAACGCTCAGGAGGCCGAATAGACTGGCGATCACGAAGAGCATAACGAGGAGTGGCCGAAGGGGATGTCCCGTCAGAAGGGGAGGTCATATCAGAAGGATCCTCAACTCGCGGGCGACGAGTATAGTAGAAAGGATAAGAAGGAACAAGATTAGGAGCAACCTCGGAAGAGGATGCCGGTGGTGAAGAAGGGGCTGACTGAGAAGAAGGCACCGGAGAGACCAAAGCCTGTGGTGGAGTGGTGACTATAGGACTCGAAGGAAAAGTCAGAAATGAAAGCGGCTCAACAACAGATGCTGAAGTAGAGGAAAGAGACGGACGAGGATAGAAAGGACGAGACTCATCAAAAGTAACATCCCGAGAAATCCGCATCCGTCGGCCAACAGGATCCCAACAACGATATCCCTTGTGCTCAGCACTGTAGCCCAGAAAAACGCACTCAACTGACTGAGCGGTCAGTTTGGTGCGCTCACGAGGTGCAAGAAGAACATAGCACACACACCCAAAGAGGCGAAGTCTGGAATAATCAGGAGTCTGGCCACAGAGACGCTCAACTGGGATCCCACCCTGCAGAGCAGAGGAGGGCTGAATGTTGATCAAGAAAGTAGCAGTAGAAACAGCCTCAGCCCAAAAATGTGGTGGAACAGCAAAAGCAATCATGAGAGCACGAGCTGTCTCAAGAAGATGACGATGCTTGCGCTCAGCCACACCATTCTGAGCATGGGCACCTGGACAAGAAAACTGAGAGTGCCCTGCTCAGCAAGAAAACCACGAAGAACTCCCGACAAGTACTCTCCAGCGGAATCAGCGCGAAAAACACGAATAGGAGAGTCAAACTGAGTGTGAACCATGGTGGCAAAGGTCTTATAGATAGATAAAACCTCACTACGAGATGACATAAAGTAAATCCATGTATGGCGAGAAAAATCATCAATAAAAATGATATAATATCGATGACCTCCTTTCGAAACAAAAGGAGCTGGTCCCCATATATCAGAATGAACAAGATCAAAAGGGTGCTGAGACACTGACTCACTAGAAGGATAAGGGAGTTGAAACTGTTTGCCAAGCTTACAACCCTGACAATGTAGAGAAGTATCACCAGACACAGACCCTAAAAGACCTCGACGAAGTAAAGAAGACATGCGGGAACCACAAAGATGTCCTAAGCGATGATGCCACTGAGCAAACGAAGCAGTGGAGGCTGCAGCAGCTGCAGAGGTGGAAGCGAGAAGACTGACTGGGGCAGCGGAAGGAAGACGAAGCCAGTCAAGCTCCCAAAGCCGTTGGGAGTCACGGCGGCAAGGGCCAGTACCAACCAGAGTCCCCATGCGACGATCCTGAACACAACAAGAGTCAGAATCGAAAATAACACGACAACCATGATCAGTGAGCTGGCCAGTAGATATGAGCTGCATGGTTAGTTTTGGAACATGAGAAACAACAGGAACATGAAAAGAGGAATTTGAAAGAGTGCCTCGTCCTGTGACAGAAAGAGAGGTACCATCTGCTGTGTAGACAGTGATAGGAGCAGCTAAAGGACTAATGGAAGTAAGACAGGTGGAATCAGATGTCATATGAAAAGAAACACCAGAATCAAGAATCCAAGGTGATGTACCTGAAGAAGGAGAAGTAGAGGGTGGTCTCTCACCGGAAGACTGAGCAGCAGAACCAGCAGAACTAGACGATGCAAAAGCAACCATGCGGCCTAGCAATGTGAGAAGCTGCTGAGTGTCGGGGGTACCAGAATTCTGCTGAGGAGGAACCACCAGTGCCCCTCGGAGGACGAGCACCACGACGAAGATCCTTCTTCTTCTTGTAGCAAAACTGTTCCACATGTCCATCCTTGTTGCAATAGGTGCAGTGAAGGCCCTTACCAACAACAGCTGTCACTGGAGGCACAGCTGGTGGAGGCAAAGGCACAACAGGTGTAGAAGCCGGAGAAGCCACCAAAACCGAAGGAAGTGATGATGCTGATGATAGCAGACCCGCTCCACGAAGTCGAATCTCCTCAGTACGAACAGCTGCAAGTGCCTCCAACAAAGTCACATGAGGATGACGAGCCAGCAACTGAGCACGAGTCTGCTCAAACTCAGACCAAAGACGTGTCAAAAAATCGTAGACAACACTGACAGGTGCGGCAAACATCTGGCCCCAAAGAGTCGATCTGATGCCATATCGCAGACAACTGAGCATAGAACTCATCCACAGTGGCATCTCCCTGCTGCAACGACTGCTCCTGTCGCACAACAGCAAGGTATAAGGAATCACCAAATGGCTCGTATCGGCTGCGTAGATGCGTCCACATCGCATGTGCGGAAGCCAATCCAACAACATCACCAGTGAGATGCACCTCCATGCTAGCAACCAAAATAGCAGAAGCACGAGCATCTTCATCAATCCATGTCTTGTAAGCAGCATACTGAGTCTGAAAAGTCTCCATGGCATCCTCAAAAGCCTCAGAAGCCTTTGTACGAGTGGCTTCGGAAGCATCCCTCGGAAGTACAGGCTCAACAGGTGGAGTAGGACGAGACGGGCAAGGTAACTCGCCAGTAAGAAAGTCTCAAAGGCGCTGACCACGCATGTGGATGCGCATGTGCTGAAACCAGTCCCGATAATTGAGACCATCGAAGATCACCGGCCAACGAGGAACTGAAACTGTACCTGCAGAAGAAGACATTTTTTCTGCTTCTTTTTTTCTTTTTTTTGCTTCTTTTTTTTATCCGGTCAAACCGACCGGCCTGACCAACCAAATAAGGGAAGCGATCGGTTTACAAGGCACCGACCGAGCAACACCGAAGCAGAGGCGGAGCGGCCTCGAGCGGGGGCGGAACGCCGGCCCACGACGCCGGCGGCGGCGGCGGACGAGCGGCGGCCCGCGAGCGAGGGCGGAGCGGCAACCTGCGCGACGGCGGCCCCAACGAGAGAGCGGCTGCAGCACCGATGACGATGAGGGCTGCCTGCCACACCGTCGCGGCCGGGGGATCTGGACGGCGACGTCCCGAGCAGATCCCGAGCAGCGGAGTCGAATGATGCAGATCCAAGTGGCGGCCCGCGAAGCCTGCGACCTCGGGCGGAGATGACGACAAAGGCGGTCGTGGTAGATTGGATCTGAACGGAAGGACGCGAAAACCGCACGAACCGAAGACAAATCCGGCGGTGGAAAGAGGAACTCCAGTGGGAAAAGGCCAAGCAAAACCGTAGGTATGAACGAAACCCTAGGTGTAACAAAACCTTTTCTCTGATACCATGTTGGAATAATGCTTGTATTCCTCATGTGGCCAAAGGGCCAATATATATACATGTACAGGTGGCATATATGCAAGAAACCCCTTATACAATGGGGGTAAATACACATATATAATACACATCTAACAATTGCATCTTCCTCGCCATCGACACGCCCTGTGGCAATAAGGGCGTCATTGCTGCCCCACGTTGTTGCTCATGCCGTCGACGTCTTCATTGATGCCACGCTATACTAAGGCGCTTCTTTCTTGGGCGCAATACGTCAGAGAGTCGTTGATTTGCTTTCAAGCGACTTGGCGTCGATACAAGTCACTCTTGTCAACATGGGGACACGAAGGTCTCCGTCCATGGCCGCCACCTGATAGCTCCAGGACCAACTGTCTTGCTGCGAAGGGTCAAATATTATGGCATGACAAGCCATGGTTAGAAAATGGTGCACGGCAACATGTCATTAATTAGGATTAGAATAATTAGTTTCTTTATTATTTGGATTTGTTTTATTTTAGACTATTTACATGTATTAAGGATAAAATTCCTATCATTACATATTAGTTTCCTTAATATAAGGATAAATTTCTTACAGGTCAAGTCTAGCCGTCCCTATAAAAGGGATAACACTATACTATTATCAAGAAGCAAGAATAAACTAAAGTTAGTCCCTAACCAGTTGGCTGAAAGCTCAGAACCTCCTTGTTTCGTCGGGGGAGCCCCATCGAGCTTGGAGAGCAATCCCTCGCCTTCCTATCTATCAGACCTCAGAGTCTCGCACTCTCGCTACCATGTTAGGAAAGAGCCCTACCGATGGCTAAGTGAGGGCGAGCGCCCTACCCATGGTCCTCATACCCATACCCAATCAACGATCATATCATATAAATGGACCTGACAGCCATTACAAATAGATTACCATTCTAAAGAAACCCATTGGATAAAAAAAACTTCTACATCAAAAAGAATATAAGATTACATACTTGAGAGGATTGGCCAGCACTCGTTGTCCAATAGTAACAAAACTGGTCTCTTGGTTGGACATAAACCAAGCAAGAGATGAAACACTAAAATACAAAAAAATACCAAAAAAATGTTACTGACAGAAATGTTTAGCATAAATGACATTGAACAGATCTTTGGAAAGATGGACATACCTTCCAGTAAAAATATGTTCACGAAGGCCTAATATAGTGGGTCTGCTCTTTCCATACTTTGCACTCCCAAACTCCTCCAGCACATTTCTCATTTTAAATGCCTCTTCGAGGTAATTATCCTTCAAGTAAAGGAGCAATGATTACCAGTATTTTATTGCCCATTATTCTGTTAATGTATATATGTATTAGGGATAGTTTAGCCCCAATTGGCTCTAAATAGTTTCCCTATGGCTTGTACATGCATATATTGACCAGCTGGTTCAGGATAAGATTATTGGTGCTTCTCCCAACATCTAACATGGTATCAAAACCACAGGTACTGAGTATACCTAGCTGGCACAATTTTAAGACATCGCAATGTCCACCGGCAGATGAACACAATTTTTAAGGTATGTTTGGGCACCACAGAGTGTCTGCCAGTAAATGAACGCGATTTTGTAGTGTGTTTTGGGTAGTAACAAGATTTTGCGGTGTGTTTGGGCAAATCACAATCAAGTGCAGTGTCATGTAGCCAATTTTGCCTAAAACATAATTGTCATGTAAAACACAATGTGGAAATCAAAACTATACCTGATTCATATCAATGGCCTGGAGTGCCTCCCCCCTGGTGAAAATTATGGCATGATTTTGATTTTCAGGTTTTCCCTCTCCAATATCAGTGGGTTTGCCAGGAAGCTTGATGCGGTAAATTTCCTAAATCAAGTTTAAAGCACAAAGTATGAAAATGTCATTGAATTAAACATACATATGCAAAAACAGTGAGTTGCTGCTTAACCCGAGCTTTTGATTGTATAAATTGGTGCATACAAATTGATGACAAACTACTAAAAAGTGTGACACACCACTAGAAACTTCAGATAAAAGTGTAAATATTAATAAATGGTACTATTGTTGTGTATCTGGGCTCTTGGTCTCAGGTTGTAGGGCTGGATAGATGGGGTAGTGATTGCCTCTTGCCGGCGAGAGCCTCCTTGCTCTGCCGTGGCTGACACTCACCCAAAGGGAATTAGGGTTTGATAAGAAGAGATTCTTTATTTCTTGTTACCTCCTGTCTAAGCGCAGGAGATATACATATATAGCTTACAACCTTCTCTTCTCAGACCGACTCCTAAACCAATTCGACTCTTGATGAAACCGACTCCTAAACCAATTCCTCTCTAAGAGATACGCAAGCTTTCCCAACGGTTATGCCGTATGGGAACTGGATTCGTAGCCTGGAAGGAGCCCCGAATCTTAATTGGATTTGGCTAACTGTTGGCTTCTTCTCCTGTAATGCTTACCCCAATAAGTATCCATAACATTTCCCCCCCCCCCCTGAGGAAACAGCTCGTCCTCGAGCTGAAAATGTGGGTATTGCCGTTGGAAGTCTGTTAAAGGAACCCAAGACGCATCTGCTGCAGAGTGGTCAACCCACTGAACCAAAACCTCCCAGTTATCTCTATGAAGCCGAGAGCGCACAATCCGTTCTGGAGTGGGTAAGACGCGCCCATGAAGTATGTTCGGAAGGGCTGGTGGCGCGGCCGGAGGGGAGCCATTGAATTGCTTGAGAAAAGCCACATGGAACACGTTGTGAAGATGAGTTGCTGGGGGAAGTCTGAGTTTGTAAGCCACCTGACCCACGCGGCTGATGATCTGATACGGCCCGTAGTATTTTGGAGATAGCTTGGATAGTTTGGAGGTGATACCCACTGCCTGACGATGGTGTAGTTTGAGCAGAACCCATTGTCCAACTTCGAAGACAACTTCTCTGTGGTTTTTGTCGTAGAAGTCCTTCATGCGCTGCTGTGCTTGTACTAAACGAGCTCTGATATCTGTCAGGAAGTCATCCCTGGACTGGAGCATGTCATCGACCGCCTGGATGTTAGTGGATCCTTCTTTGTAAGGGATTAAAGTCGGTGGAGATCGCCCATAGACAACCTGAAACGGTGTACAACGTAGAGCTGAATGGTAGGAGGTGTTGTAACAAAATTCTGCCCAGGGAAGCCAGCGGACCCAATCGCGTGGTCGATCCCCGCTGAGACAACGGAGGTACATTTCGACTGTTCGATTCACCACCTCACTTTGGCCGTCAGCTTGCGGATGGAAGGCGGATGTCATGTCGAGGGAGACGCCGGCTAGCTGGAAGAGTTCTTTCCAGAAATTGCTAGTGAAGATTGTATCGCGATCGCTGACAATGGATTCAGGAAACCCGTGAAGTCGCACGATGGCTTCAAAGAACGCATGAGCCACCGATTGAGCTGTATACGGATGTGCCAACGGAACAAAGTGCGCGTATTTGGAGAATCTGTCCACAACTGTCAATATGACTGATTTACCGTGAACGCGTGGAAAGCCATCAATGAAATCCATGGAAATATGAGACCAAATTTGATGCGGAATTGGGAGAGGTTGTAGCAGTCCAGCTGGGTGAAGATGATCCACCTTATTGCGCTGACAAGTGGTGCAGCATGTAACATGGTCGCGAACTCGTTGTTTGAGTTGGGGGATATAGAAATCTCGTCGGATGCGGTGTAGAGTCTTTTGAATCCCTTCGTGACCAATCGTGTGATAGGCCGACAAAAGCTGAGGGATGAAAGCTGAAGAGGCTGGCACAAAAATTCGGCCATTGTATAGGAAGAAGCCATCAACGACAGACCACAATGGAGGGAGCTCGTGGGCTGCCCACTGACTGTGTAGCTTCTGAATTTCCGGCAGGGATGCGATTTCTTCCTTCAGTTGTGCGAGGAGTTGAAAGTCTGGCATGGAGATGGCTGCTATAGATATGTTTTCATCTCGCCGAGACAAGGCATCAGCGACCGTGTTTGTCTGCCCTGATTTGAATTCGATGTGGAAATCGAATCCAAAGAGTTTGCTAACCCAATGGTGTTGTGGAATTGTATTGAGGCGCTGATCCAACAGATATTTTAGACTGTAGTGGTCCGTTCGGACAATGAATGACTTGCCCCAAAGATAATGCCTCCAGTGACGAACTGCTTTGACTAGGCCAATGAGTTCTCGTTCATAAGCTGCTAGCTTGGTGTGGTGAGGAGGAATTGCTTGGCTGAAAAACGCAATTGGTTTTGCACCTTGATGTAGAACAGCGCCAATGCCACTGCCTGAAGCATCGCATTCGACAATGAACGGCTGTGTAAAATCTGGTAGGGTCAGAAAAGATGGCGCGCAGAGAGCTTCTTTCAAAGTTGTGAACGCCTCATCCGCTTCTCTGGACCAGCGGAATCCGTCTTTGGCGAGCAATTTCGTGAGGGGACCAGCGATAGCACCGAAATGGCGGATGAACTTACGATAGTAGCCTGCGAGGCCTAAAAACCATCTCAGTTGGCGTGGAGTTTTGGGAACCGGCCAGTGTTGAATATCCTGTACCTTTGATTGGTCCATGGAAACGCCATCAGAGGATACTACGTGACCCAAGTATGAAACTGAGTCTGTGCCAAAGGAACACTTGGACTGTTTAAGGAAGAATTGCTGATGGCGAAGGAGGTCAAAGACTGTTCGAATGTGGCACAAGTGTTCCGACCAGGATGGGCTGAATATCAGGATATCATCGAAGAAAACCAGCACGAACTTGCGAAGATATGGTTGAAGGATTGCATTCATAATCGCTTGGAAGGTTGCCGGGGCATTAGACAGGCCAAAGGGCATCACCAAGTACTCAAAGTGGCCATGATGCGTTCGAAAAGCTATCATGTGGATATCTTCTGGATGCATTCGGATCTGGTGATAGCCGGACCGCAAATCCAGTTTTGTGAAGTATTTGGCATGCTTCAATTCATCCAATAGCTCATCCACGACTGGTATGGGAAACTTGTCTTTGACTGTTTGGGAGTTAAGTGCCCGATAGTCCACACAAAGGCGCCAAGATGTATCCTTCTTTTTGACCAATATCACCGGCGAACTGAAGGGAGAAGTGCTGGGACGGATAATCCCTTGGGATAGCATCTCCACGCACTGTTTTTCAATTTCGTCTTTGTGGTGATGGGGGTAACGATAAGGCCGAACTGCTACTGGTTGAGACCCTGGGAATAGATGAATACGATGGTCGAAAAATCGTTGCGGGGGTAAACCAGAAGGTTGCTGAAAGATCTCTTGAAAATCCGACAAAAGAGCAGGTAGTAATTCCTTGGGATGTTCAGTGATCGCAAACAGGCGGCCAGATGGTCGCTGTGGTGTACCTCGCAACTGAACTTGGCGTCCCTGATGCCAGAAGGACATGGACAACTTGGAAAAGTCCCATAGAATTGGACCTAGTGTCCGGAGCCATTGAACTCCCAGGATTACGTCGAACCCTTGCAGTGAGAGACCGTAGCAGTTGATGGAGAATTCGTCCTGGCCAACGGTGAATGGCAGGGATGGGCAAAAGCCCGGGCACGGTATTCTGTCACCGTTGGCTACTGCCACATTGATACCTGTCCGCTGGTGCAGGGGAATAGCGGCCAAGTGAGCAGCTTCAATATTGATGAAGTTGTGAGTAGATCCCGAATCTACCAAAGCGCAGAGCTTGTGTTGATTGATGAAGATTGTTAGTTGCATAGTATTCCCTGAAGATATGCCAGTCAAAGCGTGGAGAGAAATCTGAGGTTTGGAATCCTCAAGACAATCCTCTACCATGTCGTCTTCATCCAGTATCTCAATCCAGTACAATCGCTTGCAACGATGACCTCGTGTGAATTGCTCATCACAATTGAAGCAAAGGCCTTTCTGTCGACGGTCAGCCATCTCCGCTGGAGTGAGGCGTCGAAAGGTCCTCTGAGGTGGAGCTGACGTTCCTGTTGGTGGTGCTGTAAGCAGAGGAATATCGGGAGGTTTGCTCTGAATCGGTGATGTTTGCTGTGCTGGATTAAACTTTGTGGCCGAAGGCAGGGTACTGGAATAAGGTTGTCGATTCACCAATCCGGAATTGTAGAGTAATTTGTAATGTCTCTCAGCAGCTTTGGCTAGACTTACTGCAGTATCCAAGGAAGATGGGTTCTGCAGCTCCACATCAGATTTGATAAGATCGCCCAACCCCGCCAAGAACAATCCAATTTCATGCTCAGGTGAGAGATCATCAGCACGACACAGCACCCGATAGAAATTCTGTGCATAATCTTCAACCGTCCCTGTCTGACGCAAAAGGGCAAGTTCAGACACTGGATTTGATCGGAAAGGAGGTCCAAATCGCAGACGACAGGAGTTCTGAAATCGGGCCCAAGTGGGAATCCCTTCCGAACGCTCCAATTTGTAATACCACTGAGCTGCGATTCCCGTCATGTGGTATGTGGCCAACCAGACTTTTTCCTCCTCAAGCGTTCGATTACCCCTAAAGAATTGCTCACAACGAGCTAACCATTCCAGTGGATCAGATTTGCCTTCAAAGAGCGGAAAATCCACCTTGTAGAACCGCCCTGGAGTTGGAGCCGTAGGCGGATCATCTGTAGGTCGTCGTATGGACGAATTTGCTGAATTGGTCTCCTGTATTGGGGAAGAAACGCGCCCTTCGATGGCCACGACCGCTGCTTCAAGGTTCGCCTGCGCAGTAGCCTGTTCATCTTGTCGCTTCAGTATTGATTTCAGGATCTCCTTCATGTCGCGTAACTCCGCGGTGAGAGCTTCTGCTGCCATGGAATCTGATACCAATCTGTTGTGTATCTGGGCTCTTGGTCTCAGGTTGTAGGGCTGGATAGATGGGGTAGTGATTGCCTCTTGCCGGCGAGAGCCTCCTTGCTCTGCCGTGGCTGACACTCACCCAAAGGGAATTAGGGTTTGATAAGAAGAGATTCTTTATTTCTTGTTACCTCCTGTCTAAGCGCAGGAGATATACATATATAGCTTACAACCTTCTCTTCTCAGACCGACTCCTAAACCAATTCGACTCTTGATGAAACCGACTCCTAAACCAATTCCTCTCTAAGAGATACGCAAGCTTTCCCAACGGTTATGCCGTATGGGAACTGGATTCGTAGCCTGGAAGGAGCCCCGAATCTTAATTGGATTTGGCTAACTGTTGGCTTCTTCTCCTGTAATGCTTACCCCAATAAGTATCCATAACAACTATCTTGAAAAGGAACGGTAACATCAAGTCTTTTACCTTCACAGTCAACTTCAATTCAATAAAGCTTTATGATGCAAATGAAGTTAAGTGAAAATCTATATCTTTATGTTCAGCAAGTACCTCGTCATACTTGTCAACACCTCCTTTGACAAGAACAGAATAATAAGTCTTCTCTGCCATTCCATTTCCAGCCGAAGCTTCTACCTCATCGATGTAAGCAACACGTAATGATGGGTACCTATGAAACATAAATGTCAGATGGATTGGAGTGACCTTACTATTTAAAAGATCTATTTGCAAAGTTGAAAGGACCAGGTTTGTACGTTATCATGAGATTAAGGATGTTCAGATAGCAATTTCTGTCTTTGGTATCCTTGGATGTTTTTTGCATGCCATAGACTTGACAAGAGACAACATAGGTGAATTTGATATCAGGAATGGCCCGTGCCATATCTTCATTGTCCTGTGCCTCTTGAGAGGATGCTGTTGTTCTATGACAGTCCAATCTAGCTGCAAAATATTAAAATGGAGTCAATATATATAGATTTATCAAGATGGAAAAAGCATAAATCTAACCAAGATCAGTTTTATCTTGAATACATTGAATATCAAGTGCTCTCCTGTAGTACATCATTCCTCTCACTAGCAAAGTAAAAAGAGACAGTTAGACAACAATTAAGATGTAGATAATGTACCACAAGATTGCATTAGTGAGTTTACCAGTTCTGGTGAGCGTTTGTCCCCTATAAGACGCCCAGGGGCAAATATCTCCCATCCTTGATTTAAGTGATTCTTCATTCTCAGGTTTAAAATCTATCCGCTCAAGAAAATTCTTCCATTCATCTATTAGCATGGAAGAGGTCATGATAAACCATTTACTGACAGAAGAAGATAATTAACTTGCACAATTGTCAGATCAAACATGTATGAAATACCTGGAAATATTTTCCGTAGATAGAACAGTATGGATATCCCATCTTCATTCTTTTCATAAAGATCATCTGCTGAAAAGAGCACCTCCTCTTTGAAGTATGGAGTTAAAACACTGATGCAAATGCAGAAAAGCCATTAATCAAATATTCTTTTCAGCAAAAATTTATTATAGAGAGGTACGATCAGACAGAAATTTTTTTACAGAGATATCCATAGTTGACCTTAGCAAATAGTTCAATATGGAGTGCAACTAGGTGCCAAGAAAAAAGAAAAAAAGAACTTGCTATCACGGGTTGGTGAATGAAAAGAGGGGCTGGGTGGGTGAGTTGGATTCTTACCTGAAGGACATCATGCTGCGGACCTGTGGAGCACTTGGCATTTTCATAAAAAGTGAGTTTGCAAAGAAAGTGATCCTGCGCCGAGCCTCCAAATTCGTTGGTACATATATTGCTGATTCTTTCGTTGTCAATAACAATTGAAGCCTAACACACTGTTAACACAGAATGCCAATAGATAATGAGAGGACACTAAACTTGTAATGTTACTATTGAAATAAGTTGCTTAAAAGGACACGTGACCTTCTCCCTCCAAGCTTCATCCGTTATCGAGTCCATATTTAGTTTTGCAAACAGTTGATTGTATTTGTGTCTGTTTTCATCCTTCATAATACTACAGGATTTGCAAGAAAGATAATTGTCAAAAATTATTCTCAAGAGTGCACATTTCAGCATATATCTTACCTTTGTCCATGCTTCATAATATCCTGTGTGATGATTTCCATTATATCCTGTAACAGATTAGCAATTTGTGTCCTTCTTTGGTCAATGTCAATTTGTGTCCTTCTTTGGTCAATGTCAATTTGTGTCCTTCTTTGGTCAATGTCAATTTGTGTCCTTCTTTGGTCAATGTCCTCATGATCAGTTTTCTGCAACTGGATCGATCAATTTTTTAAAGTGTTAGAATCAAAATGTGGCACACAAAAGATATTTGGTTAAGAAAACACAAGAATATTGGTTATTAGTACCAATAGTAGAGATAGCAGCTTATCAAACTTAGCACTTAGCTGAGGAAGTTCATCCAATCGAAATTCTTTCACAAGTGACTGACGTTGTATGCTATCTTTAATGCTATCACGTATTCGATCAACAACTCTGTACCCATGAAGCAATGTAACATGAACTAAATTAGTTAACCACATAATCATATACTAAATTAGTTGTCCCAGTATAAACACATGCCTAAATATCTTTTGAGGGAACAGAAGAAAAGATGGCTTACGTCTTATCACTTGGTTCTGCTATAAGTCTGTACAGAATATATAACAGAGACTCGTAGCATTCTCTTACAGCATAATAGGTATATGGATCCTGGTTTATCCTCTTTCTCAATTCTTCATCCTTTTTCTTGACACTCTTTGCCATGTCAATTGCAATTGGAATCTAAAATATTACAGTCATGAGCACCATAGTACTGCCCAAGGGAGAAAATTTAGTTCAATTATTGGGTGATTGAAAGCATGCACCTTACTAGCAAGAAGGAAAGGAGGCCACTGGAAAACACTAGTATCACCCACAGATGATGGAACAATCAATAAATTTCTCTCCCTGGAACAATTGCAAACACAATCTTTAAAACATGTTTAAAATAGAAAGAATGACTAACACAAAACGTGAACCTGTTGTTTATTAAGTCTTCATCTCGCAAAGAGATAATAAATGCATTCCATATGTCGGAGAACTCATCGGCGAGCAAACTTTTGTCCTCCTGTTGAAAAGTATAAAACAACAGCAATTGATCCACTATCAAGTCAACCAAAAAAGAGTGCCAGAAAAAAAGGGTACTAACAGATTTTAGCAAAACCAGACCTCACGCTCACTTCCATTTGATTGACTACCATCTCCAGGCACAAGATTTTTGCCAAAAGCTCTTGGGATTGCCTCAAATCTCGATCTTAACATCCCAAGGGTTCGGATCTGCAGGAAAGTAAACATTCTGCAAGCATTAGTAGTAGTAAATAATGCGTAAACACTCCAAGGGTAGAAATAGTCTTAGGCTACCAACCTCACCCAAGCGGCTAAAGGCACCATTCACTCCACCACATATTGTGGAAAAAATGGCGTACCATATTTGTGTGTCCATGAAATACACCTACATGACAAATTCAAATGAATAGCTTGGTAATGGGAAATTGAAAAAAAGGTCCTAAAACGCATGTATTGATACATACCATGACAATTGGTGCCCATACAGTAATAACAACACCTAAATTATGCTGCACTGTGAAAATCCAGCATCCTATCAGTGTTTGAAGCTTATGCAAAGGAATTACATATGATATTGCACTACTACAACATAATCTTACAGGATGGAAAGAACTCATGCCACTCGTAAGTCCCCCGTCCTACAAACATAATTGTCTTGGTAGGTCCAACTAGAGGAGAAATCTGCCGACAGTAAACACAACACAAAGTAATCTCAGTAAGCTTTGCATATTTGAAGTTACACAAGAGGAAAAAAATTGCTTACAAGTAAAACAAATAACAAAGGGTTAGATAAAGCAACTGTTGGCTAATTCGTTAATCCTAACCAGCTAAGTTAGTTTAACCCAGCAAATGTGTCTGGCAACAAACCAAGTTAGTCTAAAATATGGTTTGGCTTCATTAATTGGGGTAGCAGGGTTAGAAATACATAAAGGGAGTTCATGAGGATTAATTGGGGTGGGTTAACTTTTTTCACCTTTTTATTGGGTTAGCCTAAACCTTGGTTAAAAGAATTAAAGGGCTTTGACTAAACTAAACTAACTGTGCCTAATCTAGTGGAATTTGGCAGGAAAAACCTCTAAGCTACCTCTTTACCCCAAACGCGAAGCATGCTTAGGTTTTCGTCCTCACTTCGCCTCAATGGGTTAAGTCAGTTGTACCAAATATTCCTAATGCAATTTGTTCCTCTAACGCTACTACAAATAAACATGCAGGACTGATCCCAACACTATCAAGTCTTAGTCAAACTGGGCTTGGATGTTACATGCAAGTTGTTATGAATATTGTGCATATATTAAAGAGGCCCAAGGGGCAATATATATAGGAGAGTACAAGAGGATATGCCACATAGAGATAAGGCATATATGGAATAGAATACAAACTCTATATCCTAATACAACTCTATCTCCTTAACACCCCCCTCAAATGCAAGGCGTATGCAATAGCATTGCATTTGAAAAAGGAGTTAACACTAAAACAAGAAAAATCCAAAGTCCGAGTCCTGATGATGCCGTCGTTGCGTGCAGCCTTTGAATAAACTGTCAAATCAAGCCGAAGAGGAATAGATAGAAGCATGACAGTGCAGATCGAAGCCCAAGAGGCGGCGGCGCAGTGCACAAGGTGCAGAAGACGTGCGGCGGCCTTAAAGCTCGGGGTGGCAGCTAGAGAAGCGGCGGCATCATGACGATTTCTACGATCTGCACGCGGCTCAAAGAGTAGAGCGGCGGCTGCTGCCATGCAAAAGAAAAATTCCTACACTGCTATGACTGACAATAAATTTGTGGACTCGCACGGCTTGAACGAACTAAAAATTAGAGACTACGGATTTTGGATGGACGCAGCGAAAGACTCAAGACTGACTCAAAAGAACAGATACTAGCAGCGAAAGAAAAAAAATCTTTTTCGCTCAAAACACCCATCGCCCCCATCTCTTCCCACCCGTCCCACTCCCCTCCTCACTCTTCATCTCCTCCCTCACTTGCGCACGCTCTCTCACTCCCTCCCATCTCGCGACGGAAGAAGGCACATCCACGGCGGCCGGGAGACGGCGACATGAGGCGCGAGCGCGGCGGCCGAAGGCGGCGGCGCAGGCGTGGAGGCGCGGGCACGGCGCCGGGAGGAGGCATCCGAAGGCGGCGGCTCCGGCACAGAGGTGCAGACACAGCGACCGGGAGGCGGCAGTGGCCAAAGAAGGTGGCGTCGGGGTGCCCGGATCCGGCCGCAGCGGCGGTCGGAGCGGCCGGGCATAGGGGAGGAGAGGCGGAGGCGCCCGGATCTGGCTCGAGGAGCCCGGATCCGCGCCGGATGGAGCAGCGTCAATGCTGAGGCGCGTTGGTGCTGCGGCCAGGCGGCAGATCCGACGACGGCGGCCACGGGAGCGGCCGCGGCGGCGAAGATGCCCGGATCTGGGCTGGGGCAGAGCGGTGGCGTCGACCACAGGAGCGGCGGCGGCAGTCCAAGGAGAGGACGGCGGCGGCTCGAGATCAGTGAGGCTGACGGCGAAGAGAGCCAGCACCGGACGGATCTCGCCGGATCCTGTCTGGACGGCGGTGGATCCAAGCGGTGCGCGGCCGGATCCGGATCTGGGACTGCGTCTGGGCGGCGGCCGCGGATCGAGCTTGGGGCGGGCGAGGCGGCCGGGATCCCTCGGGATCCACCACGGCCCATCCTGGGTTTCCGGGAAGAGGTGGCCGCCCCCGGGAGCGAAGATGGCTCCTCCCGGGGGCAGCAGATGCGGAAGCTGGAGCGGAGGCTAGGAGGCAGCGACAACGGGTACAGGAAACCCTAACCCTAACCTTTGCTCTGATACCATGTTATGAATATTGTGCATATATTGAAGAAGCCCAAGGGGCAATATATATAGGAGAGTACAAGAGGATATGCCACATAGAGATAAGGCATATATGGAATAGAATACAAACTCTATATCCTAATACAACTCTATCTCCTTAACACAAGTAATATGATATGTTATTACCACCATTTGTTATAGATTAAATGTAATTAGTGGTGGCCTCTTTGGCCCATATGGGCAGTATTGGTGGCCACCTGGCCGGTGGGATTAGTCCCACACTAGAAGTTTGAAGTGTGTAGTATTAGCATATAATGTGTGAGGGTCCAAATGTATTAACTTCGGGTTAACCTTTCTGGGTTAACAAGAATGAGTCCCAAGTGAATTGCTACATGTGTGAGCCTGTCCCATGTCACAGAACACAAAGAAGGTGAATGTAGTGGAGTTGAGAAGGAGAAGAGACGAATTGACTCAGGATGTGAATTGGGTGAGAGATGTCAGGACGAGTGATGCCAAGGTAGACAAAGCTCCCAACAAGATGGCGGTAGTGAATGGGATCTTCAAGAGGCTCACCATCGGTAGACCGAAGGTGAGCACCAAGCTCCATAGGAGTATCCACCACACGCTGATCAGTGAGACAAGCGCGAGTAAGGATATCCTAAATGTAACGCTCCTAGGAGAGATAGTAACTCTCAGGCGTAAAAGTGATCTCAATCCCAAGAAAATAATGAACAGGACCCAAATTAGACATCAAGAAATGCTCATGGAGACACTCCTTCACAAAGGCAATGTACTGAGAGTCATCACCAGTAATGATCATATCATCGACATATAGGAGTGTCCGACCCCGAGGAAAGGTGTGAACAAAGAGGGCAAGATCGTGATCACTAGCGGAGAAGCCAGTTGTAGTGACCACAGAGGAGAACAGGGCGAACCAAGCACGAGAGGCTTGTTTTAACCCATAGAGAGAGCGACGAAGACGACAGACCATACCAGCAGGGACAGAATACCCAGGGGCGGCTGCATGTAGACCTCCTCACACAGCTCGCCATTGAGAAGGCATTCTTGACGTCCAATTAAGAGATTGGCCACTGTCGAACAGAGGCCACAGAGAGAGTGCGAACGGTGGTCATATGAGTAACAGGAGCAAATGTCTCATCGTAATTACAACCATGCTCCTGCTGAACACCACGTGCCACAAGACGAGCCTTGTGGCGCTTAAGGAAACCATCCGAGCGGGTCTTGATCTTGTACACCCACTTGCACTTGATGGGAGTGACACACATAGGTAGGGGCACAAGATCCCATATGCCAGTACATTCCAAAGCAGCAATCTTCTTAGACATCGCGAGTTGCCACGCAGGGTGAGCAGTAGCCTCACGGTAGGCCATAGGCTCAAAAGAAGCAGCAGCTACGAAGCCATGGCGCTTAGGCAGCCAGACAGTGTGACGACCACGAAGATCGTATCTCAGAGAAGATGGAGCGGGACCCAGCAAGGACGGAGAAGAAGAGCTGGAAGGAGTAGACCGAGGACAATGAGAGTAGTGCAGAGGAAAGGGTAGAATCTCAACAAAAGAGTGGGAAACAAACTCCGACAAAGGTGGAAGAGGTGTAGCCGGAGGAGAGGGAGACAGAAGGTGTAGGAGGAAGCGAAACAGTAGCGGAAGGCAAAGAGTCAAGAAAAGTCAAAAAGGAGAGCGACTCAACACGAGAATCGGACTGGATTGTGGAGGATTGTGGAGGAACGAGGATAGTAAGGTCAGGACTCGTCGAAAGTGATATCTCGAGATATTCTCATCCTACGAGCAACAGGGTCGTAGCAGCGATAACCCTTATTCTCAAGACTATAGCCAAGGAAAATACACTCAACTGAGTGAGCAGTCAACTTGGTGCGCTCACAAGGTGGAAGAAGAACGAAACAGGCACAGCCGAAACAACGAAGGTAACTGTACTCTGGGGCTTGACCATAAAGACGCTCGACAGGAGTAGACCCTAAAGGGCAGTGGAAGGTTGCATGTTGATGAGAAAAACAGCAGTGGAAACAGCCTCAGCCTAGAAGTGAGGGGGAACAAAAGAGGCAAGCATGAGAGCACGAGCGGTCTCAAGTAAGTGACGATGCTTACGATCAAAGACACTGTTCTAAGCATAAGCACCTGGAAAAGAATACTAGAGAGGAGTACTCTGCTCAGCGAGAAAATGACGCAAAGCACCAGAAATATACTCACCAGCAGAGTTGGCATGAAACACACGAATGGGCAAATCGAACTGAGTGTGAACCATGGTTGCAAACATCTGGAGCCACTGCTAGTAACCATCTGGAGTAGATCGGGCCAAGAAAATGCAGCCGGAACGCCCAGAAATGGCTTGTGTGGCCGGGGATGGCTGGGTGACGGCGACCAATTGAGGGCCACGCATAGGCTGCGGCGCATCGGGGGTGGGGGTGGCTAAGGTAGGCGTTGGCCAGGGGCGGGCTGAGGGCGGCATTGACGGCCTGGGACGACGGTGGCCGGACGGGCCATGCATGGGTGGCGGCGCGTCAGCGTGAGTATGTAGGCAGGCGGGTGCATATGCGTTGGCAGGTGCACGGGTGAGCGTGTGCGCGCACGGGTGGACATCGGCGGTGGCGGCCGGATCTGAGGCCGCCTGGGGAAAGGCGGCGACAGCCTGGGAAGAGGCGGCGACAGGCCGGCGCGCGCGTGGGGAGTGGAGCCCGTGCGTGGAAGGAGAACGAGAGGGAAGGCGGTCGGGACAGCGGCGGCGACCGAACCCTAGCCTAACCTAAGCTCTGATACCATGTTACAATGAGCTTTAGATTGCCAAAGGGCCCAACAGGCTAATATATGTCCATGTACAATATGGAAAGAAACCCCTAGACTATTTACATATCTAACAGGAGTAACAGTGATCATAACTATTGTTCTCAAAATTTTGTTTGCCAGATCTTAAACATAGATGTCTGGCTCTAATATCATATTAAATTTTAGCGGCAACCAATTCACCGAAAATTTGACCAACCATAATTAAACAGGTGAATTAATTTGAGCAAGTACTAACCAATAAAACATAAACTCATGAAAGCAGTCATAAATCTGATGTGATATTTACACTAGTAGGAAACTATAATGCCTAGATTATACCAACCTCCACATAAAAACTGAAGGCGAGCTTGCATATGAGCAACATAATCCAGAATGATGTGTATCTGTTTTATGGAAAACATTAGGTTTAGGCAGAGATTATAAAATTGAAAAGTTAGGTATCAAAACAATGTCGGACTTACTTAAGAAGTGAACATGTGTCCTCATACATGCCTCGGGCAACATATAACTTTGGCTGATTAATAAAAAACATGTGTGAGAATGGACAACTATAAACAATTCTGCTAAGAAGTTATGTAGATAGATCTAGTGAAATACACCTGAGTCCACCACAAAAAAAATCTAACAATGTGAGCATTTGAGCGCTCCAATGCCCTTCGAATTGGTAGAAATATGAAAAACAAGGCACTGAATATGTTTGGTAACATGTACAGAGCAACCGCAAAATTATAAATTGATTCATTCTGCCAATTTCCAATCCAACTGCTGAAGAACTTGATAAGGCCTGTGCGATTTTGAATAGAACTTGCATATGTCGTTGGAAGAATTATTAACCAGGCAATAGCTACAGCAAATTTCAGAATATATCGTATCCTCTGCGAGCACTCCAGGCTCCTCCAAGCCTTCCAGGTAAGAACAATCTCAAGTATGGCTGAAAAAGTTAAAATACCAATTTTAGAAATTGTGCAGCATTTGAAACAAGAAGAAGAGCCAACATTCTGGGAGTATTAATCTAATATGACTTCGTATAAGCGTCCAATTGTAATATTGGTACTGCAAATAAAAGGTGTGAGATCCTAAGAGACACATACAATTACTCACAAATCCACAGTAGTTTAAAGTTCTATTGAAATGCCATAAACAAATAAAAATTAAGCAAGGCTTGCTTAAACATTTGGATAAAAGAAAGGGAATATCTATTACATTATTGAAACAAGAGAAAAAGAAGCCACCACATTCATTCTCAAGTGCTAGAAATTACCATGTTAAACTAGAGTAAAAAGAGAAAGATCTACCTTGTTGATTGTGGTAGGTGTAAATTATAATGTGGAGATTAAACATATTTAGATACAAGAGTTGTAAAAATTGTATAAGGAATACGGATATATTTCCATTATAAGCATTAGATTTGTATATCAAGTACACCTCTATGTTTAGATATAAGTATATGCATTGTAGTACCTAGCCGCGCAATTGTGTGGGGGAATTTGGCTAGTTGATATATGTTATGATCTGATATGATTTCTTGGTAGTAAAACAACTAAGGTCACAAGATGCATAGAGTTAATGAGTCCCAAACTACATTCGCACCTTGAAGGAAGTTCAGAAATGTAGCTGTCATGAATATTGTCAAAACATTTCTGAAAACAGCTGGATCGGTGATAGCAGAAAGTGATCCAGTAGGGCTCCAGGCAATAATTACCATGGCCTAGAAGAAAAGAAACATATGATATGGAAAATAAAGAAAAGCATAACAATTTTTTATTCAAGAACAAAAGACAATAATTATACCTGGAAAGATAATATAAAGAAAGCCCACAGTCGATCGAAACTCCTGAACAGGTGCAAAAATGTACGAACTTCAACAAAATTTGTTTTGGACATCCTCCGTCTGCTAACTGCACCATCATCTTGCTGCATATATCTAAAGTTAGTTGCACTATCTTACTAGATATACTTAATTTTGATATGCTAACTGCACGATCTAAAGTTAGTTGCACTATCTTACCAGATATATTTAATTTTGATATAATATCGTTCCGAAACATGCATATGAAGTTATGAACCATTTTGGATGCAAATACATACATATCCACCATAAGGTCGACCTGCAGCATCTCTTCCCCCAGCCTGACAACAATTCCTTTGATGCATGGTGGGCAAGCACAAATTCTGATATTGATGTTCAGATTAAAAAAGGTCTCAATTCCATCATTATTCTAGGAGCTTGGTCTATTTGGAATCACCGTAATCGCTGTGTGTTCGATGGGATTCAACCGAACCTTAATAGTGTTATGGTTTCAGTAAAAGATGAGCTCCTCCTGTGGAGTTTGGCCGGAGCTCGGGGAATATCTAATCTCCTCGCTCTAGAGCCAGTCAATGCATGAGTCCTCTCTCTAGTAGGTCTTGGGTCAAGTTTGTAAACTGTGAGAGAGATACATCATTGATGTAAAAGGGTGTGTATATGTGTGTGGTTGTACGGGGTTTCTAAACCCACTTCTTGTTTTTCTTCTTAATATAATGATGCGCAGCTCTCCTGCGTGTTCGAGAAAAAAAAAGTCTAGATTATATGTATGTCTGCATTAAAAAAAGGCAAAATAGAATATGTTTTCCCCTTTGTTCTTTTTCTTTGCACACTTCTAAGTCCTATCTCACTAGTGTGCCAAGTTGCACATCTGCAGTGGCAGTCACATGTCACAGCTGGCTTACATTACCCCCCTAATGAGTGGCAATCGGTGCACAGTGACAGGCAGCATGAAGCCATGACAACAACAGTGCACAAGTAGTAACAACTAACAACCGGTGCGTAGCTGCAGAGAACAAAACCACGACAGGCAGAAGATTGCTAGAGGCTGGTAGCTGAACAAGCTAGATAGAAAATAAAAATTGTAGAGTGTTGTGGTTACAGACCAAACAGAGAGAGAGAGAGATGGTAGTGGAGAGTTGGGAGAAAGAGAGAGAGCCTGCCCTCCCCTCAGCCTTCCCTTGATATATATATTCATACGGGCTGTGCTTTTACAATTGTGCCCTTACATCGGTACCTCCCTGTCAGGGATATTTAAGCCATTACATTTGTCCCATTTTGGGCTCTATGACCATCTAACAGGTCTGCTGGGTTTAGGTGGGGGCCACCCCTACAACAGAAGCCTCTCATGGTGAAGGGCTTCACAGGGCCGAAGCCATGTTGCCGAGTCCTTTGGCCCCGTCCGTCCCTGCGGCCTATGAACTTCTCCGATCTTGCGTAGGCTTAGTGTGCAGCAGGTCCCGGGACCTGAGGCCGTAGTCGAAGCCGATGTCTGGCGGCGGAGCTGGCGCCTAGCCGAAGTAGACGCGCGCGCGCTCCGTCCCCCACCCTTCGAACGGGTGGCAGCGGAGCTGACGCCTAGCCGAAGTAGACGCGCGCGCGCTCCGTCCCCCACCCTTCGAACGGGTGGCAGCGGAGCTGGCGCCTAGCTGAAGTAGACGCGCGCGCGCTCCGTCCCCCACCCTTCGAACGGGTGGCAGCGGAGCTGGCGCCTAGCCGAAGTAGACGCGCGCGCGCTCCGTCCCCCACCCTTCGAACGGGTGGCAGCGGAGCTGGCGCCTAGCCGAAGTAGGCGCGCGCGCTCCGTCCCCCACCCTTCGAACGGGTGGCAGCGGAGCTGGCGCCTAGCCGAAGTAGACGCCGGAAATGTGTGGTCGGGGTTGCCGAGGCGAGGTCGGACCTCTTGACTCCGGGGCTGGTGTTGGGGACCGAGTCGGAGTCGCGGCTGACGTAGTAGTGAGAACGGGGCTTGCGCCGCCGATGTCGCTACACTTCGGAATCGTTGTGACCCCGCGGTCTGGTAGTGCGCTTTTAATGGCGGCTGGAATCGTGCCGACGCCTGGCCTGTCAGGGGGAAGGCTGTCGCGTCGTGCAGTCTGCCTTCCATGGGTGGGATACGCGGCGGTTTATGCCTGGTGCGTCATGAGATGTGAGCGGTTGCATGAGCGCGGCCGTTCGCCTCTTCCCTAGGCAAGTGGGACGCGTGTCGGGCACGTGCTGGCGTTGAGCGCTGCCTGGCCACCTACCAGGCACGCTTCTCCAGATGCCGGCGGTTCTTCTTTCCAGTCGTGGGTAGTCGAATCGCTGGGGGTTTTAATCTGGCTGCGCTTCTGGTCGTGGAGGAGGCGAGCGGGCTTTATAAAGCGCCATCGCTGTGGTGGGGGCGCTCTATCTCGCCTGCCGCCTAGCTCTGCTTATTTCGTGTTGATAGCCCTTTTGCCCTGACCTTAGAGAACAATGGCCGGTCATGACGGTGCCTCCCGCCACCCCGGCGGCGGCTCCTTGTCTAGCCGGGACGAGTTGTCCTTCCCTTCTGAGGATTACGAGCTGGTGCTGCGGGGGCGCTCGCGTGGCGACAAGCGGTGGGACGCCATGGAATACTCGGGGGGTCGCTGCTCCCGTGTGCTGGGGAGGAGTCGCGTGACCGAAGAGATGCTGCAGCAGCTTGTACGGGAAGGGAAGATCGAGGAGCGCGATGGGGCTCGCCTACCCCGCCGCGACGAGACGGAGCCGAAGCCCCAGGAAACGGAGGCGATTGTTTTTGTCGCGTTCTTCGACGCCGGCCTTCGAATGCCTTCAACGACGTTTGTGGGCGAAGTCCTGCGGACCTACGGGTTGGAGCTAGCGCAGTTGACGCCAAACGCCATAGTCTGCCTAGCCGTCTTTACATGGGCTACGCGGACGGAAGGCCGGCGTCCCAGCGCGAGCCTGTTCGCCACCCTGCACGACACATGCTGTCGACCCAAGAAGGTTGAGGGGGCTGTATCCAATTTTGGCAGCGTGGATTTCGTGCTACGAGGGTCCTGCACGACGCTATTCCCTGCGCTGGCCAACTTGGAGAGGTGGGAATCCGACTGGACGCGGCGGTGGTTTTATTACGTCGTGACTAGCACGAGTGGCCTGCTATGCCGAGGCGGGCCAATCTCGTTCAATAGCTCGCCAAGTGTGAAGCCGGAGGCTGATGATGCACGGAGGCTATGGAGGCTTGCTGGCGTTGCACGCCGGCTAAGTATGCGCGACTTGGCTGAAGAGTTTACGATGTACGGGGTGGCGCCACTCTCCGCCCGGTGGAAGTACGGGCGACGGGGCGACGACCGAGAGGACAGGGTGCGCCCGTCATTGGCTTACCTGCATCCGCCCTCCGCTCCTTGTAAGTCACGTAGTGCGTTGGTACGCATCCCTTTGTGTCTGCGTAGTCCCCGGCTAACCGACTTGTTGCCTTTTGTGCAGTGGCTCGGCTAGAAGATGCATAGCGCGCGGTTGCGACGTTCCTGGGCCCGTACACGCTCAAGGAGCACAAGCTGCGTGAGGCTGCGACCAAAACGGCGAAGCAGGGGCGGATAAACCACACGTGCGAGGTTCTGCGCATTGCTGTGCCCGAGCGCGCGGTGCCGGCGGAGACTCCCGCAGGGGCTTCGAGCCTTCGTGGCGGTAGCCAAGCGGGGGCCTGCTCCGAGGTTGCCGCATCCAGTCCGCCAGCCACCTCGGCGGCTGGCACCGGTGGGGCTGGCACCGGTAGGAGAGGACGTGCGGCCGGTGATGGGTCTGGCCGGACCAGCTCAGGAGGGCGCGTCGCCTTGAGCCCATTGGCGGCACCCTCCGCCGGCGCTGTTGAGCCCATGAGTACGCCCCTCGTGCCGGAACCTGCCAACCTGGGGGAGGACGCCACTCCTGGCGGTGCTTTGTCACCCACGACGGCTGCCGAGGACGCGCCCGGGGCGGTAGGGAGCGGAGGTGCGACAGGAGCTACGGCTGCTAACGTCGCGAAAGAATCGCCTGTGGTGCCACAGGCGAAACGCCCTCGAGTCCGGTCTCCTTCGCCTCCGAGGGGTCGGTACGGCGTTGCCGGCCCTGTGCTTGGAGTTGCGGTGTCCGGCGCGGCCGAAAGGTCTTCTCGACCGCCCACCGAGGTACTCGTCCCCCGACTGGCGGTTGAACAAGCACCCCCTCCTGTCGCGGCGGGGGGTGCAGAAGGTAGGCGCAGTTCCCTTTCCTCGCACGACTTCGCGAAACTCTCCCCGCTTTGCTCGCTCATTCCGTCGACATCAGGCGAGACGAAGTCTCCCGGACGCGGTGAAGGATCGAGCAACGGGGGTGTGCGCGACGTGCCGGACCCTGTACAGGGTGTCCTGCAAGCGGCTGCTGCCGTCGAAGTGGCCGAAACCTCCGCAGCCCCTAACGTGGCGGGGGCAGGGCTCGTCCTCTCCGACTTCCTCCCGCGCCTGGAGACGCTTCGTGCTTTTAACGAAGCCGCGGAGCGCGCCCGCGGCGGCTTTGACCAACAGATGTTGTCGTCGTGCGAGGGAGACCTCCTGGCGCTCGCGCTGCGGGCCTTGGACATAAGGGTGAGTATGTGCGCTCGCGGTTGCTAGAGTCTTGTCGGGCACCTGCTGACTCTTCCTGCTATTTCCAGACACTTGTCCTCAGCCACGCGGTAGATGAGGCCCATACCCGGGAGCGGAGAGCCCTGGAGGTCGGTCTTCGTGCCGCGGATGACGCCCACGCCGTGAAGGACGAACAGCTTCACGCGTTGGAGGGCGCCCTGGTGGCCGCGCAACAGGAGACCGAGGAGGCCCGGCGCGTCGTGACGGAGGAATGTACCTCCTTTTTGCAGCAGATCGCCACCCTAGAGAAGGAGAAGGCCCAGCTCGAGGAGTCTCTTGCGGAGAAGGACCACGCCTTGGTCAATGCATCCATGTTGGCGCGGAGGGCAATGGAGGCTCTGAACCGGGCCCTCCAGGGCCTGTGCGTCGACGTGCCGGACGCTACCCACGGGTCGGACTTGGTGGAGACGCTCGGGCTGGTCGAGGAAGGGGCCGGCGTTGCTCTTCGCAGCGCCATGACCTTCGGCGAGCATTGCGGCTTCCTCGGCGCCTGCCTCGCCCTCGCCATGCTTCACACTCATGGGTGTAGACATGTCCATGAGCTGGCGAACCCTCACCTGGACCTTCCTGCCCGGCCGGAGGCGATGTCGGACGCCATTCGCTTCACCGAACCCGGCCTCCGAAACTTCCACCGACGGATCTGGGGCTATGTCGGGGAGGACGCGGCCAGGGTTGCAGTGCAGCAAACGCTGCACGGGGGCGGGGACCTCCTCCTCTGGCTCGAAGGAGTTCCCCGACGCCATGATGGCAGCGCGGGCCCATCGGCACCGCGCGAAGGATGAACGGCTGGTTAGGGGAGTGCTGTAATGTGCGCTCCTGCTTGTGACCATGTAACCCCGACATTTTTTGCGGTGAACCGAAGTAGCACCCGTTCTTAATGTTGTATGTTGTTTTTATACTCCAAGGAGTGCGCGCAGGAGCATCGCCTGTGCGTGCGCGGGATTCGCGTCTTGTTTATATTCCGTAGAGTGCGTGGGATCAACGTCCACGTCTTATTTATACTCCGGAGAGTACGCATAGGAACAACGCCCATGCGTGCGCGGCATCCGCGTCTTGTTTATACTCCATAGAGTGCGTGCGGAGGCGGACCTCGACGTTCGAGCGTCGGCGTCCTCGACCACCGCGCCCGCACCAGCCGATGCCGAGGCCCTGGCACCCATGCGACGCTCCGACCCAGCGGCCTTCTTTTCCTTCGCCGTCGTCGACGAAGCTTTTTTCGGTGCCATCCTTCTTCGGATTTCAGGCTTGCTCCCGTCCTCCCCACGGACGGCGCCAACTGTTGTGGTTACAGACCAAACAGAGATAGAGAGATGGTAGTGGAGAGTTGGGAGAAAGAGAGAGAGCCTGCCCTCCCCTCAGCCTTCCCTTGATATATATATTCATACGGGCTGTGCTTTTACAATTGTGCCCTTACATCGGTACCTCCCTGTCAGGGGTATTTAAGTCATTACATTTGTCCCATTTTGGGCTCTATGGCCATCTAACAGGCCTGCTGGGTTTAAGTGGGGGCCACCCCTACAACATAGAGGAAACGGAAACAAAATGGAAAGGAAGAAAAAGGTTAGGTGTTCTGGTTTTTCCTTTTGGGACAAAAGTAGGCAAATAAAAAACAACAATTAATCCTCATAAAAAAAGGAACATGATTAAAATGTGATTCCTCCCAAAAATAATTATGTGACATTAAAATCAAATGCATTCTTTACATTTAAAATCAATTAAATCTGATATAATCAACAGCACTGCCACTGTGTTTGTACCCCCTGCTCTCTTCCTCGCGTCCTATTCATTGCTAGTTTGTTTATGCTATTATCCGTTTCACTTCCTTGTATATATTTCATTGCTAATATCTTCAGAACAATTGTCATTTACATCTCCTCATATTTCTTTTAGCTGCTAATGTGTCTGTACCTACCATCCTTTTATGTTTACTTGTGTTTGTCTTTGGAGCAGTTTGACAGATCATCACAGATTACTCTATTGTCCAGGCACGAACACAAACCGAAGAACAAAAATAAAAGTATTATTAAATGCACTTCTCCTATCTTATAGACAACACAACTCAGCAGAAGTCTTTTTCCCAAAATTGTCAGTGTCTTATTTCCACTGTGGAACTTACGCTTTCCGAGAAATATTAATGTTCTTATTTCTTAATGCAATCATTTAACTGAAAACTCAATGGAGTTTCTCAAGAAGCTTAGTACTTTACAGAAAATGATATTGCCTACTCATTAACAATATGAAACAGGACTTAACAAATCTTCAATATAAAACTAAATCCAACAGTGCAGTTAACTACTATCAGGAACTTGTGTAGAAAAATATTTGAAACCGAATATTAAATACTTGTTTATTGCAAACTTTGAACAAATAATACAGTGAATATTAAACATCAGATGTGCGAACGGGCCTCTAGCCTAGCGGTAGAGCGCTCTAGTAGCACCCCCCAGGTCCTGGGTTCGACTCCCAGTGGGAGCGAATTTCAGGCTGGGGGAAAAAAATCCCCTCGCTTGCCCCATAAGCCAAAGCACAGGTCTAAAGGCTGGCCTAGGTCGTTGGTCGCGGGTTGAGCGTTGGGCTCCCATTGGTCGCTCTTACATAGGCTGATGTCGCTGTGTCAGGGTGGGGCAAGGGTTCGGGGATTTTCTCGATCTGTGTGAGAGGATCTTCTTCTTAAGCATAATGCCCGGGGGGTTTCTTCCCCCCCCCCCCCCCCCCCCGCGCAGGTCGAGTTTTTTTTTTAAACATCAGATGTACTTCACTCTATTCCCACCGTACTACAAAGAACAGGATAAGTGAAATAACTATACAAGAGAGAAACCCCCACAAAGGTTAACAAATTGATGATGTATGCTATGATAGTCTGGTGTTACACCCTGCGTTGGAAATCAAATAACAAGGTCGCAAATAGTATTTGTTACACAAAAAAAAGAAAGGACTAACGAATAACCTCAATTTCATTTTTAGCTTTCGTAGGTTCTGCAAAAAAGTCAGCTGTCAGATCAATTGGCCATCCAACATGTTTGAAGCATTTATTCAACCTGAAAGTGTGGAGGTTTATGACAGAGGTAACCAGTAAGAAATGATCTTTTGCCTAAATTTCTTGGCTCTTACTGATAGGTAAAGCACAAAATGACAAAAATAAACTATTAAGAACAACTTACCAAAAGCATTCATTCAGGTCATCATAGTTTCTCCACTTTGAGTGGCTCACAGTACCATGTTTACTCCTTGCAGCTTCCTTTCACATGAAGTGAACATTGAAGGAATAAACATAGCCAAAAAACATTTACCAAAGAACAACACACAAGATATAACATCAAGAACATACCTTCTTCATAACATCATAGATGGGTTGAATAACAAGCTGTAGAAATGCATCATCGCTCCCCTCTCGTTGAAAGGGTGGGTCAAAAGGATTTTCTCCTTCAGATATTATGTAACATACATCCTTTGCCATCTAGCTCACGAATTTAGGGTGAAAAAGATTGATGAATGAGTTAGTGTATGTTCAGGACATATCCACGGCGTTAGCCTTGGGGTCTGTTTATGGAAAAAAATGTTGCATGCAGGTCCATTTTTCGAAATACATTTGAAAATGGTTATTTAATAAATGTTACAAATGTAATATAAAATCAAACAACAACAAGTTTTTGCAAGGAAAACTGTCGCTTATATTATTTGTCAACATATCTCTTATTTTGTATTCTTCAGTCTTACACAGTTATCTTGTAGTTCATGCTCACCCATAAGCAGTTCATGTGTTCTTCTACTGGTGGCCTTGAAATGTGCTAAGAATGTACAAAATTACAAAAAAAATGTAGCATCACCCCAATAGTCACATTTTGCACATAAAACTCCCTTTTTCATGGGTATGATAGGATTCTATTACGCTAAACTCAGAAGTCAAAAGTTAATTTTGTTCTTTTCAGGACTCTACAGTGACATCATAACCTTCAGACTTGGATCAGAAGACATTTCTTCTTCATATGATATAATAAGTGATATCCATAGACCAGTGTAATTGGCATAATATGAACAACACTATGAAGTTCACATGTACACCATACAAGTCGATATAGCTCTATAGACTAGGCTGACAAGGTTTGACAATGACAGTCTTGTATTGTAAGCATTATTGTCACTGATGCAGGTACAAAAAGGAATTGAACATAGTAAACTTTCCATAAAACAGCAAACAAAACTTAATTGAAAAGAATCCCATGTAAGCAATGTATCATAAGTAGAAGTTATCTCAAATACAAGAGCAAAATTGTCACTTACATGGTGGAAGATATAACAAAGGCATTCAGGCATAAAGCGAACATTAGAAGCTTCACCCCAAATCAACAAATACAGCCCTATGTAAAGAAGATCTCGTTGTTGTGTGGAGCCTTCGTTTGGACTTCTGCAATGTGAAAAATATTTGTGGTTAGCTAGGTTGATGATTGCGAGCACCAGATGTGAAACAAACTGTTGTATTACATGTTTGACTCCAAATGCAGATATCGGCACCAAGATTCATAATTATTAAAAATTTTCTTCTTCAAGGATTTCACTGTATCACTATGTATCTGCAAGTCATATTAGAAGCTCCTGAATCAGTTTAACATTGATATACTTATAGGAACTGAAAATCGTATCCAAAAGGGTTCCAAGAAGCTGAATTGATTCAAGATTAGTGATATAAATAGAAGTTTCAAAGAGAAGATTTACCCCGTGATCATGTCTTTCACCCTGGTTGGCTTCTCTCATATCAATGTTGGCAAGCAGCAAAATCAAATGCTCCTTTTGGTTCTCCACATTGCCTTTCTACAACAGTGAAACAAAAACATAGTATAAAAATGCTAAACAAATAACAGAATGCATTCACAGAGAACATCGGCGCATAGCCAGCCAACTCGAAAACCACCCTATTGCTTTGTAACTAGAACACAGTAGAGATAAAAAAAAATCATTTCCCCATTAAGTACATCAGCTATAGGTAAAATAAAATAATTTTAATTACCATGGCATTTTATTTATATTATTATGTATAGCACACTTTAGGAATAAGTGAAGCTATATACATAGCAGATGTCATTACATTGATAGTCCTGTCTGCATTACCTATGTTTTACCTGAGCAAATTCCTTCTCCCCATTGATGATACTGTTCTTTTGGAAGGGCAATTCATTTGTTCAAGGGAGATCATGCTTAGTGGCTTAGTATTGAGTTTATTAACCAAAAAAAGGTAGGAGGTCTTGGAGTTGTCAATATCAAAAGGTAAAATGAGGCACTAATTCTCAAATTTTATACAAATTCTTCAATAAAATGAACATATTTTGGGTAAGCTTTCTTTGGCAGAGATACTATGGAAGCTCTGTTTCACAAATGGATAGTAGCAAAGGATCATTTTGCTGGAGCGATGTTCTCAAGAACTTAACTTTGTTATATGCCTTTATGGGAGGACTTATGGCTAAATTCAACTCTAAAAGAGAATTATCCACAGCTACATCCTTATGCTATGAAGGAAAATATTTTTGATTTCAGATTTTCTGAATCTTGCTAATGCATCCCGAGCTTTCTACTTCCGATTATCAGAAATTGCTAGCAAACAGCTTCAGAAGCTCCAAGAAGCATTTCTCTGGTTCAAATATGTCAAGATCGGGAAGTTTGGACCTTCATTTGGGGAAGTAATCTGTTTAGAACAGAATATGTCCTTCACCCATCTATGGGTGGTTCTGGAAAAATAGGTGTATATGGGTTCTTCTACATGGCAAAATCAAGGAATAAGTCCATTTTTCACAACCCCCGCCCCCTGGAACTATCGAAATGGTCCAAGTAACCCCAAAACTTCAAAACTAATTATTTAACACCCAATCTTCTAAAACCAAGATAAAACACACCCCATGGCGGTTTTGCTTGGTTGCTTTGCCGAATTGGAAGTTTCTTTGAGCTGTTTTGTCAGGTAAGCACGCACATCTCGCAAAGGGACCACCAGGTAGGCATGCCCTTAGTCTTCCCGCACAGATCACAACCTCCAGACCCACAACCCCCTCGAGTCCTCGTCCTCTGGTTCAGGAAGCGGCGACATTGGGCGATCCATGGCGTCACAGGCGATGAGAAGGGGGCACTCGGCGGCGCTGTTGAGGTGAGTTGCGGACACCTATTCCCCTCGCTCTAAATCCCGCCTATTTGGCGCACCGCCCACTCCTGATGCCCGCGTTTTGCAGCGTGCCCACTCCTGATCCCGCTAGCAGGAGGCGCAGCAGGAGGCAGGGCTGCGCCAGGTGGTCCAGCAGCCAGAGGAGCAGCGGCTAAGACTGCGCCGCGCCTACAGCGTCCATGGACGCCAGCGCCGCACGGTGCCGCCTGTGTGGCTGCGCAGAGGAGCAGGAAGGCTTGCAGGGTCGCTTGGCCGCGGCGAGTGAGCGGAGCAACGCGGGAGGACGAGGCTTGAGCGCAACAAACAACCGGGATTGGAATTTGGTTGGTATGCACAGGAGGAGGCTTGAAGGAGAAGAACGTGCAGATTGCAAGAATTCACGCATGGCATCCTCAGCAATCCTATGTGCAAATTGGAGTGCTGCAGTAGTAGCCTGAAAGAATTGCATAGCACAATGCCGTTCTCACCTATTGTCATCGTCAGCCCGCACCACCAGAAGAATTAATCAGCTACTGTCTTGTAGCATTATAAAAAGAGAGAGAGAGAGAGAGAGAGAGAGAGTGAAGCAACAACAGAGTGCTCAAATCATGTTTTATGAACTAGTGACATGTGTTGTCTTAGTAACCAGCGTGGGCGGATCTAGCATATATCATGGGTGTTCAACTGAACATCTAAAAAATTTTATAAAATACCAGATATATATAATAGGTATATTAGATGTATATACTATTAGTTATGTTAAAATTATATTTTATGTCTGCCAATAAATTCAATCCGCACTCCTCATATCTCGTGTGTAACCCATGTAATACATTAGACCCATTTTTCTTTCCACCTCAGCCCTCCTCACATCCAAAGAGGTAAAGATATAAACAAAATCCTAACATTTGTTCTATTTCTCATCTTGTTGCTGTCTGTGTGGGAGGCGGCTTCAGCCTTCGAGTGACGAGCGGGCGGAGGTGCAGGCTAGAAGAGAGTGACAACCGGCGGATGCAGACGTGGTGCCATGATGTGACGACAATCATGCGTGAGGCGGCGCGTGGTGCAAGGTGAGTGTGTGGCAGCGAGGGCGAGCAGAGAGGTGTCGTGGGCAATCAGGCAATGGCACAACGAACACAGAGGTAAGGAGCGGGCGACAGGAAGGGAGTAGCGCGCTAGCCAGGAGAGAGCGTGGCATTGAGAAGTGAGTAGCACCTCCAACTTATTGTCATCGACCTCTCTTCAAATCTAGGTGTGCTCCACCCCACTCCACTTTTTTTTTCTTGATCAGTTTTGCTCCATGGAAGAAACATACAATTTCCTCTTAGATGGACAGCTCTTGCTGATGGGGAAATAGCAAAAAGAGGCAAGATCAACAAGATATACAACTCTCATTTATCTCTATAATTTGTTGTTTAATTCATATAATTATGCTCGCCTTATGTCACATATTTCTTCATAAGAAATCATTAATTTCTGTAATTTATGTATTTTTTATTATACCTACATACATGTATCGTTGTGTTGGGGGGATGGTGCGCTACAGTATCGACGTATTCGAGTAACTTAGCTCTAAAATCTGAACACCCATCTTAAAAATCCTGGGTCCGCCACTGGTAACCAGTGTTTTAAAATGTGGCCGCCTAGCCTGCTTAAGTGACGTCTAGGCGCTACATGACACTCTCCCACATAGGCCCCACCTAATCGGCGATTAGGCGCTAGTCGGGGGGTAGACTAGCGTATTGATGAACACTGGTAGTAAGAAACATCTAACTCAGAAAAACAGCCAAGGAAACTCGCTATGAAGTGTGCTTTATCCTGGTTTTAAAAGATAGAATTGATAAATAGCCAGTTTTAAAGTTGAGGGTTATTTGGACCTTTTCGATAGTTTGGAAGTGAAGAATGGGCTTGTTCCCAAAATCAATACGAGAGGTCGAGTATGCTATTTAGAAGAAGAAAAATCAAAGCGGAAGCAGTGTAATGTGTCTTATGTAATGAAAATGTGGTGGAGTGGATGCATCTTTTTCCTTGTGACAGACTGTCAGTTTAGTCAGGACTGCTGGAACTCGATTCAGGTGTGCTGGGACACATCTGTTTAGGTTTTTTATATGCTCAAAGTAGCTAAATCACAATCTGGTGAAAAGAAAATTTTCTTTAATGAGCTATTCACTTTAGGATGTTGGAAAATATGGACACAAGGGAACAAGCGAGCGTTTGAAAATGTCCCCTCAACAAAAACAGGTGGGAAAGATTGTTACTATAGTTGACTTGCCATGGTTGAAGGCTAGAGTTTCCCAACAGTTGAATGAAGCTTTGCCAAGCTGGATTAATTAATTGAGGAAGGAAAAAGGAGTTGGTTGACCTTGACAGTATGGGTTTGTTCTTTTTGGCTGCCCCTTATAGCTTTTGGGTGCGACTTGTGACTTTTGGGTTGTTGTGCGAGAGATTGCAGAGTAGCAGAAACTCACGTGCGATTTTTGCCCATATAAATGAAGTCGGTACAATATGTACTACAATTAACTAATAGACCCTATCTTAAAAACATTCCATTTAAAAACTAGTTACTGTAGAAAAGTCAAAAGTAGAAGCCAAAAGCTGAAAAAGAACATGACCTATATCCTGACTTTCTAATGTCAATTTGCTCGCTATCTTTTAATTGTGCAAAATAGGTTTGGTTTGTTACTACGAAACACTTTGCTACTTGGTTATCTTCAATTTTCATTTTTTTAGGCCAAATATTCTTTTGAGCTGTGCCTTGGTTCATGTGGAACCTTATAAGTTACTATGTAAAGTACTTATTATTATTATTATTTTATTTTATTAATATAAATGAGTAGGGCTCTCTCCTATTGTTCTCCTGAAAAAAGTTATAAAAATGAAAATATGATGGCAACGTATCCTATAAACACAGCCCTCTTTGTGCACTTATGCACTCAGCGAATCAAAACCGTTCAATCACGATCCAAGGGGTAGCATCCTGGTACTAAGTTTTTGCGGAAAACCTCCCACCTCTTAGATGCAATTTACGGAGACGCCCCCGTCCCAACCCAAACCCATCCGGCCATCCCCTCCTCGAGCGCCACCCCTAACCCTCCACATGTGAGAACATCACAACATGCATTTACTTGAAAAAAAATAGAACATAACAACATGCTATGACATGACAGTGGGAACACTAGGCATCAAGTACATGGAGATAATTGAGATACATAACCAGGTAACAAAAAAATTGAGATACATCGAACATCACTGAATCCATAGAAATATGGAACAATCTTGCTAGCCTCCTTGTTGACATCCTGACATTGAACAAGGAAGCGGGCTGGGAGGGAGCTGAGATGGGAACAGAAGCGAGGGGCTTCCTGCCACCATATGAAGAGCTTGCTTCCTCCATAGCCGCACGAAGATGTGGTTGCCGTGATGGATGGCCGAAAGATACGGACAGTGCCACTGTGGACAATGCGGTGTCGAGGCTAGCACCGCTATGGGTGGAGGCACGATGCAGCACAGGATGGGAGTAACACCGCTGTGGGTGGGGCTCGATGTCCTCACTTCACAGTGTCATTGTCACCTCGATGGTTGATGTTGCCATCGCGTCGTTGCCGCATGAGTCAAGGGGTGAGCTAGTGTTTGGATTTGGGGATGGAGCAGGATTGGGGGTAGAGCCAGGATGGGAGGGGATGGCCGGATGGGTTTGCGTTGGAATGGGGCCGTCTCAGTAAATTGCATCTAAGAGGCGGGGGTTTTTCGTTAAAAAACTTAGTACCAGGATGCTACCCCTTGGATCACAATTGAATGGCTCTGGTTCGCTGAGTGCATGAGTGCACAAAGAGAGTTGTATGCATAGATACGTTGACATATATTATATATGTAATATTTTCTAAATAACCTCTTGAAGACCTGTGTATAAATACATAAAAGAAGATATGTAAATGGGGACGTGTGGGATTTTTTTAGAGGATGGATTGGTTCTAGAACGACTCATACGGAAAGTTACAATGAGATTAGAATTTGTACCCCGTAATATAAGAGGGTCGGAGGGGAGAGAAAGAACCAAACCCTAGCCTCCAAGCTCTTCTTCTCCCTGGCCCCCACACGCCATAGCCATAGCTTTGGTTTTCCATCGTCACGCGTAGCTGGATTTTCTTGAGGCGCCATCCTCTAGCCAAGCTCATGCACCTGCCATCGTCGCAGTCCTGCGCGCAGCGCTTGGAGAAAATCTATTGTGCAACGGTGGCACAAACCAGTTTGTATCACAGGTCAACCGGGTGTTGACATGTGGCAGATAAAAAAATAAAAAAATTTACTGTTCTGCACTGTATCGAATCAGTAAAAATTTTTTGCTGTTTGCTACAGTACATAACAGTAAAAATAATTTTTTATTATTTTGCTACAGTACAAAATAGTAAAAATAATAATTTTTAATACTTGTTGCCACGTGTCAATGCCCCGATTGGCTTGTGACACAAACTGGTTTGTGCCACCGTTGCACAATAGATTTTCTCACGCGCGCCTGCGCTCGCAAGCCACTCGCCAGCACGCCACGTGCCCCCGCGCTGGAGTCTGTCGCGCATGCGCACGGCTGCTTGCATGTGTTCGTCCCAGCACAAGTGCACCGTGCTGTACCGTCGCCGTCTCAATCATCGAGTTGCGTCCACCTGCAGTGTTTGGCTGTGTTGCTGCATCCTTGTTTTAGCCGTGTTTCTCATGGTGCAGGCATGCAGCGCGGCATTTGCTAGGTGTTATTGCCATGGAGCGTTGCATGGGCTGCCGCATGCACGACTGGTTAAACGCTGCATGCGACTAGATAATTTGCTTCTGCATGCATGCCTCACCAGTACTTGCCACCTGGCCGTGAGTGCTAGCGTCAGCCAAGAGGAGGTCAAGAGGAAACATAGAGCAGTGGTTGGGCAAGGATCAGAACGGAGAAGAGAAGAAAAGGACAAGGGATCGCAATTTTGGTGTACTTCACCAAGGTAACGATTTAGTTTATTCTCTTTGATTTGCTAATTTTTTTTTGTAGAGATTAGAGTTAGAATTAGAGAGAGATTCAGCAAGTTTTCTCCAGGGGTTCAATTAATAGATTAGTTCATTTACAGTAGTGTGTAATTATTTTTTATGGATACCGTGTGGGCAAAATTTGAGAATGTCGTCTACTAGAAAGTTGAAGAGAGTTTCAATATCTTTCTGTAAAATTTTTATTCATGTCGATCGGATGGGTAGATTTCGAGTTATGAAATTTTTAAGTCTGTTGTCTGGAGATTTGTCGTCAGTCGCAACAGCGGGTTAAACAACACATTAAAAGTACTAAATGGACTAATTTGGGTATTTGATCTACATGAAAAATGTAGGTAGTTTCGTAAGGTGTCTAGAAAGTCCAAGAATACAATTTTTAGATAAGTAGAGTAAAACTTATGGATTTTGGGATGCCGCCGTCTAGTACCGGGTTGTTGTTAAACGCAGTCATGAGAAAACATTAATTTGACTTATTTAATGACAAAATTAAATTTTAGGAATAACTTGAAAGTGGTAGAAAATTTCCTCTAGATTCTAAAAATGTCATAGTTCAATATAGTTGCATGTGTAGATTAAAAGCTATTAAATTATTAAGTCTACTGTTCAAAAGATATCAAATCTGTATTCCGGGTTAAAAGGGAGTTTAGATGATTTAATTTGAATATTTGATCAACTAGGTAGTTGTGAAAAATTTTGTATAGATTCTAGATCTAGTATAGTTTGCTGTATTTTGATATGGGAATTGAAAGTTATGATAATTTTGGTACCAGAACCACAGGGTTGCCTGTCTAATAACAGGGGAGAATGGTGGATTTAGGAAGCATGTTGGGAATTGAAAGTTATGATAATTTTGGTACCAGAACCACGGGGTTGCCTGTCTAATAGCAGGGAAGAATGGTGGATTTAGGAAGCATGTAGGAGTGTTGCCATTTATTTGTTGCCTTGTATTGCTATGTTCTGTATCGAGAGAGTAATTGCTGTAGGAGGAGTAGCGTCGGGCGTATTGTCATCTCCTAGTCAAACCGACCGTCACAACTAAAGAGGCAAGTGCATGGTGGAATGGCATTCAGGTATTTAAAATTTATTAATATGATTAAATAAATACTTGATATAATGGTTCACATGAATTTACTTATTTTTTTATAATGCTCACCTGTTTATGGTAGAATGATGATCCTAATGGTTAAAATGATGTTGTTGTCAATTGTTTAATGTTGTTAATTAACTAATGAAAAAGATAATCATTGCATTGCATATGAGCGTCAGAGTTGTAAAGACCTATCTCGGTAGACACTCCACGAGAGTGGAGATGAGACCCTGTATGAAAAAGGACAGGGCAAGAGTATGTCATCGATGGGTGAACACTCAGCTATATCGGTATATGCAGAAGAAGAGTTGAAACATGTGTATGAGTATTCAGCAAAATCAGCTTATGAAGGTTTCTTTCAGGGAAGCATTGAGTTTAGTCCCTGGGAGCGAATTTGGAGAACTTGGGCCCCAAATAAATGTCGTTTCTTTATGTGGTTGGCTGCACATGATAAGTGCTGGACTGCGGACCGTCTGGCACGCCGAGGATTGCAACACCCTCCCCGCTGCTTGCTTTGTGATCAAGAGGAGGAAACCATTAACCATCTTTTGATCTCTTGTGTGTTTGCCCGCCAATTTTGGTTTGACTTGCTCCAAAAGGTGAGATTACAGAACCTTTCCCCTCAACCGGGTGAGCTCTCCTTTAAAGATTGGTGGTCCAAATCACACAACGAAGTTCATGGTCAGGCCCGGCAAGGCCTTAATTCCATCATCATTTTGGGGGCATGGTCTCTTTGGAATCTCCGCAATCGCTGCGTCTTCGATGGGGCTGCTCTGGACGTTAGGGCTCTCTTGGCTGCTGTCAGTGAGGGGATGAGGATTTGGGGTCTGGCCGGAGCAAAGGGTATTTCATACCTAACTGCTCCGCCTCAGGAGTTGGTCTAGATCCTTCTTGGTCGAGGTCGTTATTTTGTTTTCTGTACCATAGGCTAAAGTCGGTTTGTTGGGTGTGTGTGTGTTTGGGTCTGTAAGGGTTTTTTCAAACCCCTGTTTTGTCTTCCTTTCTTAATACAAAGATACGCAGTTCTCCTGCGTGTTCGAGAAAAAAAAGTATTGTATAGTATTTATGAAAGGTGAAAAATGATTTGAGATAATGAGATATGTGAATGGAAGCTAAATGAGAATAAATATGGGGACTTGAGTTATGTTAGACCATGTGACTAGGTCTAGGATATTTTGGTGATGAATAATTAACAATGGTTAATGTATGATGATGAATAATTGGTAATTTTGTTTAGCATTGTTATGCGAGTTGTGTCGCGTGTGTGCGGATTGATGTTGGTCAAGTTGGAGAGAACTTGTGCTAGAAGAATATTCTTTATTCTTTGCATGTGCAGGTTGGGCGTGGAGACGGTCATGGTCGGTGACGAGGAAGACCGGAACTAGGAGGGAGAAATCTGAGGTCCGGGCAGTCGAGGATGTCACGAGGTGATCGGGCTCACGCTGGAGCACATGGAGATCAAAGGTGGATAATGTGTGGAGAAGATACAGGAGGTGCGGTCCTGGAGCCTTCGACACGTGATGAGTTGGAGAAGTTGTAGTTGGAAATTTGGAAAACCCATGTTAGGAAGGGTTTCGGGTCCCTTATTTGTTGGAATTGGATTAGAACTCGTGGGCTTAGGATAAGCCCAAGGTTTGGGCCCTAGACTATATATAGAGGTGGGGTTGGAGGCTAACCTCGTAGCTTTTGAGATGCAATTATCGTTTTAGGGTTTGAGGGGTGCCAGGAGGGCACTTTGTAGCCACCATGATTCAGTAAGAATAGATCTATTTTGAAGAAAAAAATGCGGCGGGCGTTTGATCTTTTCATGCGCCGGCGATGTTTCGCTTCTCGTGCGCGTGCATTGCCGGTCCTAGTTGTTTGCTTGCCACAGTCGCATCAATTTCTGAAGCGTCTCGCCGTCTACACTTATTCCCGGTTCACGCAGAGTTTCGATCCATGGAGCGACACGAGAAAACGGAGAAAAAGGTGCTCTTGCTGAGACGAAGCGAGATGGCTCTGATGGATGAACAATATTCGTGATTTTTGAATAAAAGTTCGTGAGTTTTTAAATTCGTGTATATTATCCTTTTTTTGGTATTTTGTTTCCTAGGTATTCTTCATGCATTGATCTCTAGCTATCTTTTTGTGTGCTTACATTCATGAATTAGTTTGAATTAAAAATCAATTGCTAGATTGAAGGAAAAACAATGTTTTGGTGTTCGATCGGAACTTTTCTCGGTGCTACAGTAACTGCTACGATACTTTGCTACAGTAACTGCTACAGTAAAATCAAAAAAATATTTCCTTGTTATTTTTGTGATTTTGTGAAGAGGCTTCCGCTAGGCGTTGCAATCATTCACCCCCTCTGATTGCCATCGACGATCCTACAAGTTATGATGATGATATCTCGTCTATTATTATGTTTTGTGTTTACTGAGTCATGGATCCACTCTTACTTTATTGTTGTTTTTATGTGCTTGCTGATGACGACATGCACGGGCAGTAGCACAGATTGTTGTTACACATTATAATGCTTCCTCCCACTTAGTGACCACTTATTCATTGCTAGAATTAAATATCACTATCCATGAATTTCTTTGGTGACTAGTGACACACTTTAGCCTAGTTGGATTTATATCGATGCCGCGTATTCCTTCCCATTGGTTACTATAGTTGATTTGGAAAGGTCGAAGGCTAGAGTTTCCAAATAGTTGACTGAAGTTTTGACAAGCAGGATTAATTAATTGAGGAAGGAAAAAGGATTTGGTTGACCTTGATAGTATATCCTGAATTTCTAATTTCAATTTGTTTGCTGTCTTCTAGTTGTGGGAAATAGGTTTGGTCTGTTACTACGAAACACTTTGTTAGTTGGTTATCTTCAACTTTCATTTTTAGGCCGAATATTCTTTCGGGCTGCGCCTTGGTTCATGTGGAACCTTATAAGTTCCTGTGTAAAGTGCTTATTATTTTATTTTATTAATATAATTCAGTAGGGCTCTCCCCTATTGTTCTCCTGAAAAAAGTTACAAAAAAATAAATATATGATATAACCCAGCGGTGTATGTTTCCATTGCATGTTGCCACAAGCATTAAATTTTTGAGTTCCATGACAAACCAAGTAATGGAACTACTAAATTTTAGCAGCTGGTCTTCAGAATTGATTTAGAGAACAAAATTCTAAAAGATGGAAATAAGTCGTCACAATAAAAAAAATGGAGAACCAGAAATCTCATCATGCAGTCATGCGAGATTTGGATCAAGTAAGGCAATACACTAATAGTCTAGAAAATGAATTTAAGTATTAGTTTAGTTTGGACCTGAAATCCAAATGTTTGCCAGAGCCAATCAAGCAAATCACGAACAACAGGTTTATCCATCTCTTCAGGCACGGGATTTGGATCTGGCCTTGGCATTGGAAGGTTATCTATCCTGCGAAGAAGCTCCACTGCTGCTTTTATCTGCAGTTTTCACAGAACAAGATAATCATTCATATTTCATACTACGTGTGGTATTTACAAAGCAGTATAAAAATTTAAGGTATATGACCTCAGGAATTTCCATTACTGGTTGTTTGGGACCAGAAACATGAAGGGGTAGAATGTTGTAGGGTGAAAAGGAAGCTTTCTCCTTTCCAACTTCTTTAGCGTACTTATCAAACCGAAAAAAAATTCCAAGTTATCTTATTTCATGATATTAAAAAAGTGGAGAAGATGAAACAGTAATAGTTGGATTTAGAACCTCAGGGGGAAGTTTATCAGGTGCCACAGTTTTTAGCACATCATATAGGACGGATGCAATCTGATAGTTTCTAGCCACCTCCTCCCTAGGTCATTCGAGAAATAATAAGTGAACGGAGATTAAGGATGACAATTTCAACAAAAAAGATTGCAATGCCACGCTGGTCAATCTTACGGTGTTCTGTTTTGAAGGTCCTCGAGTTTTTCCTTACAGTACTGCCCATAGAACCTATGAATCTCTTTTGCATCAGTATTCTCAATCATGTGCTTCTTTGTGTCATGCTCATCCTGTCAAATAACAAACGTCAGACATGTGGAGGCACATGTACTTCTACTTTTGAAAGCCAGCTGGACTAATTAACGTAACATACCGAGGCTTTTTACTCTTGCGTTACAAATAATCCACAACGATTCTAATTGATTTTTATATTATTCTTATACATGAGCACCTTATTTTAGATTATTCTTTTAAAAAAAGCAAAATTATAGAACTTCTCACCCCACAAAGTCTTGCCAAAAACTAACGGACATTAATTGGTTTCTGCATGAATCACTAAATGCCAAGTTTAGTGGCAACACTGTCTTAGCTAGTACAAAGACAAGCTATCACTGGTAACTGAAGGCAAAGACGAACAGACTAGCAGGTGGTACCTGGTTTGTTACCAATTTTAGAATTACTAGTTCCGAGTCCTCTGGGCTCTGGCCATATGGTAAAACTGTAAAATCAGTTGGGAAAATCCTCTATAGACCGCCTAAACCAGTGTTTCGGTGCTGCATGTCTGCATTAGGTTCAATAACTCTAGGAAAGGAATCAATATGGGAAAGTAACCTTTTCTAATCTTCTTTAACAATATTACTTGGATAGTCAAATCTATCGTGACACCAATAAGTTCAACATAATTCTCCGTTCTTGCCATTGATAAGTAGATAGTTTAGTCATGGCATTGACTGTTGAGCATCCAGCATATGTATACCTTTTCCAGCCTATGCAGCAGATACGTTTTGAATTGCCGAACTCCACGTCCATTTGAGTTTGGATCCATATTGTGAGCCTTCTCGAACGCAGCAAACCGGCCTTGTTGCGAAGCACCAAAAACCACGCACAAACCATAACAAGTCAGGTACATGAATAAGTTTATTTTATTTTATTTTTGACAATCAACGAAGCAACATGCTTACATCCGCAAGCTTTGTTTGTATATTATAGCACAACAAAAACTATAACTAAATAGGGAAAAGTATAATTCTGTATTCCTGTAAGTAAATAGAGCATTTTTGTATGCCTCAGAACATATATTCATGTTGCAAGCACGCGCTATACTGAAATTAAGGGTGTGACACGACATGCTCTGTTCACTTGCGCAAGAAATTGTACATAAATTCATTCCCACTTCCCAGCCTCTGGTTTATATCAATAACTAAAGTATAAAGTGCATTGGCTTGGTGGTTCATGTATGCAAGCGCAAGCGCGCGCGTGTGCATTTGTGACTGTAGCAGCGTGAGTGCGTGTACTACTATGTAACTAGTAAATGAAAAATGGAATGTACGCACAGAGGTAGGCGACACGCGGGTTCTTGTCCTCAATCGCGTTGGCGGCGCGGAGGATGGGGACGATGGGCGCGAGGGAGGAGGGCACGAGCTCGCTCTCCTCCATGAAGGAGTCCCCGCCCTCCTCGCCGGAGTAGCCCTCCGGCCGCAAGGTGAGCGCCCGCGATAAGCCCCGCTGCAGCGGGCCCGACGTCCCGCCGCCGCCCGACATGCCGACGCGGTGGTGGTGATCGACCGGAGAAGAGTCGTCGGTGTGGCGGTGGTGGTGAGGAAGGGGAGGGAAGGGAGCGGAGGGGGGCAAGGCATCTTCTTAAGAGAGGAGAGGAGAGAGGTCTAGCACTACAGTAGTAGTAGGCTGTGGAGACTGGAGAGTGTGGAGCTCGATTTTTCGCTTTATGGCTTTGGCTTTCGGGGGTTCCCATCAGCTAGTGCTTCCCTTCCCTTCTTCTTCTTCTTCTTCTTCTTTTTTTTCTTTGCTTTCTTTTCATTTTGGCGGGGACGGGTAGGTGTGTTGGGAATTGGGATGGCCGACGAGGGAAGCAAGGAATTGGCTTTTTTGTCTCCCTTTTAAAAAATTAGAATAAAATAAATTCTATTCCTCTTCAACGGTTTTCCTTTTTTTTCATATGGTGGTGTTACATGTCGGCGCCGTATTGCGTGGGGACAGTTCTAAAGGCAGCACAAAACCAGGATTAGCATCTTGGTTTGCTTTATTAGTGACTAGGTTCTAGCGGTCTAGGGAGTTTTTTCTTCAAGAAAGCAGTGCCATCAACTATAAAACTAGATACAAAACTTCTAAACTTTGATTTTCGATTCAAATAATACCTTGATTCAGTTTCACATATGGCATTATTTACGTGGCTTGATGAGTAGACGGGTTTGTCACATAGAATGACTTACTGGATAAGTTTAGATGAATGATAGGTGTGACTCACAAGGGCTTCTCCCCTAAATCAAAACAGAGAGGAGGGAGTTTGGTGGGGGGAAACCCCTGTGGCCCTAATTGTCATTGACGTAACCTGCCCAGCGTCACACCCTGCATGGCAAAACCACCAACTCATCGCGCCATGTGAAGAATACCACCATGCGTAACTGGGTCAAAGTGTTATTTAAATCGGATTACAAAGTTTGAGGGTCAAATATCTGGTTTTATAGTTTGGAATGCTAGATAGACATTTGAGCAAAGTTCGAGGGGGTTATATGAACCTCTTTCTTTCTTCTTTGGAGGATGTTTGAACAAGACATGAGTACCTAGAACAACCTCTTCGGAACTTTATTGGACAATCAAATTCCACGCAAATGAATTCATAAATTGCTCACTCTAGTTCACAAAACAAAGTTGTTTTGGAATGCTTCCAGTCAAACTTTGGAAACTTTGGCTATCAATATCTTTTTAAATATCTAGATGAAATACATGAGAATCATATGTGTAGATTCATCTCAAAAAGTCTTTCGTAATAGTATAATTTTGTTGGGTTTTACAAATATATTATAATAGTGATTAGAGGTCAAAGTTGTATGTTGAAGTTCGTGTCAATGTCTGAGATGCCCCATGCATTACCGAGGGGTAATAACACTTAGGCAATGAATTATTATTCGTTTAGTTAGTAGAATGCCACTCTAACGAATAATAAGCGCATCAGAATATTGTAGCAAACAATGGTTAGAACAATAATAAGCCCTCTCGTTCCCACCTCTGAGTATGGCAACCAGCTCGCCAAGGTCCTCGATATGCTCACCCTTATCCCACAAGACATTCTCTCGGCCTAAATACCCCACGTCCACCTGAGGTAATCCCTAGTTAGATAGAGATCGAACAAAGGAATTTACTAGCAAGGGTGAGTACAAATGTACTTAGTAAGCATTAATACCAAAGAAATGCAATGTATGACTCATCTCTTTCTTATAATCACAATTTCTAGTTCACCTCTTTCTTCAGAAAATAGGTTATCAAATTAAGTGGAATTTTCAAGTTTTAATTTTTGAAGATACCACTAGTCACTCGGTGAGAAGAAAGACCCCTGGTGGTTTCCGTAGCCTCTAATCCAGGAGACATGTATGAATTTATAATTTTATTTCACACTACGCAGGCTTGTACCACTGTACCCATATCTATTATGAGCTTTCTTGAAATCAGGTTTCTCGCATTTCCTTTAATGCGGTGCCAAGTTCGGAGTATAGAATGTTTCCCATGTTGTGTTATTAAATCTCCACCCAACTATTCTCCGTCAGTGACCCGAGGCGGTTTCTCACTCTTACCTGGCACCCACCAACATAAAAAATGTTTGTTGGGCCAGTTATCCCTTCACCCAATACTCCACTTGCACTAATATATGCATCTTAGATTCCTACGTTCGGACTTGCGCTACGGCCCCTGAGTTTCTCCACTAGATTATACTACTTACCCATTGTAGAGAGAATAGTAACATAATAGGGTAGCATTTTTTGCCCACTAAAAACAGGAATATGGCGGCACTTAGGTACAACCCCTTTCAAGTGAGAGTTTGTTGATCTTTATGTTCTAGCCATATGTAAAGGGTCCCACCATCCCTTTCTTTCCTGACCAGGGCATCCTCTACCCGCCTAATATACTCTCTCATCTCTTGTCTCATCCATCATTTTATCTCTTTTCTTGTCTCATTTATCCAGATTTATTTTGAAATTCATTTTTAATGCATATAATACTATATGTTGCAGAAATTTAGTTTTTATCAAGTAAAATAACTAGTGAAGGTGATCAAAGGAAAGCTTGCCTAGAATTTTAATATAGATTCAGATTCAGGTAAGATCAAGTGAAGTCCTTTCTGTGACTCAGATCGTCACCTGTGTTTAATACGTATGCTACAACTAAATTTATGAAAATATAATAAAATGCAATATGATGGTGTGCTTGTGCTCCTAGGGTGATGCCTTGGCCCAGTAAATCGAGTGCAGTAATTAACTAAATGATATTTTATATTTGCCGCTAGTGTGAGGTTGTGTGGCTTATCTAAGGGATATAATCGGTATTTTGTTTATTTTTGGTCATCAACTATTTAGATGTGATTAAGTAGATATATGCACAAATATATTTATAAAAATATTTCTATCCAATTTTACACATGCAATTATACTTATTGAATTTTACACAGGTGAGCGCATTTATATAATTCTTTAAATAAATTTGTGACAATTTATATGTATACCAGGGTGCACATTTGTTAATAAAAGACTCTGGCCAGTCCTTTTTAAGGGTGACATTTACGGGGTGTTGTTTAATTTATTTATTTATCACAATTAAATTATTTCTAATGCATGAAATTATTTCTTTAATTTAACTGATGCCATTTTCCCTCTACCTTGATTAGTTGCAACTTGGGTCTTGACATGCCGCCATCTAGCCTCTCCTACGCCGATGCCGCCCCTAACCCTCAAGCCCTCCGTTCCGAGTTTTTTGCTATTATGGTACCCTCTAAGTTGGGCTTCGCTGAAACGGTACTTATACCGTGGGCTTCTCCCAAATAGTACCCTTGTACTTAAGACTTCTCTCAAATAGTATTCTCAGGGATTTTAACTCAAATAATTTGATTTTCGAATTTGTACTCCCCCAATTGACTGAACTGCCCCTGCTCATTTTGTTTAACCCTAATCACTTTTATTTTCTTCTTTTCACATCGTTTGGGTTTCATTGGCGATGGCGGCACGCCGACTGGCCGATCGGAATACTCGGCGCGGCGCCGTCAATGCCAAGCGAGAGCGCGGCAAGGATCGCACGGGAGTGCGCGCACCCCAGACCACGGACGATCGCACGCCAGCCAGGGACGGTCGCACGTCGGCAGGGGCAACCGGACCACGTACGCGGCAGGGGCACCTTCTGTACCTTCTACAATAGGGATACCTGCCGATCACACCTGCCGCGTACGTGGTCCGGTTGCCCCTGCCGACATGCGACCGTCCCTGGCTGGCGTGCGATCGTCCGTGGCCTGGGGTGCGCGCACTCCCGTGCGATCCTTGCTGCGCTCTCGCCTGGCGTTGACGGCGCCGCGCCGAGTATTCCGATCGGCCAGTCGGCGTGCCGCCGTTGCCAATGAAACCCAAACGATGTGAAAAGAAGAAAATAAGGCCCTGTTTGGCACAGCTTCACCAACAGCTTCATGAGCTGTTGTGAGCTGTTTTTTGCCAAACACCCTTTTTGCAAACAACTTCATGGGTGAAGCTCCTTTTTTTCTGCTCTCACAAAGGAATGGGGAGAGGTGAAGCTGAAAAAAGTAGCTTTTCACAGCTCTCTCCCTCAGGCCCGCAGTCCTAGGAACTCACTGCCCCTCTGGTTCACCAAAATTACACGCATTTGCCACTAGTTCATCCCATTCACCTCTCCCGTTCACCAAAATTTGCCACAATTGCCCTCTCTCAGCCATGCATGAAGCTGTTGGTGAAGCTGTTTTGCCAAACAGTTTTCCAAAACAGATTTAGCTTCATCGGTGAAGCTGCTCGTAAAGCTGAAACAAAAAAAACAGCTTCACTAGTGAAGTTGAACTGTGCCAAACAGGACCTAAAAGTGATTAGGGTTAAACAAAATGAGCAGGGGCAGTTCAGTCAATTGGGGGAGTACAAATTCGAAAATCAAATTATTTGAGTTAAAATCCCTGAGAATACTATTTGAGAGAAGTCTTAAGTACAAGGGTACTATTTGGGAGAAGCTCACGGTATAAGTACCGTTTCAGCGAAGCCCAACTTAGAGGGTACCATAATAGCAAAAAAACTCCTCCGTTCCTGAAGACCTGTCGTTCCCGCTGCCGGCTTCCACCCCCACCATCGTTGGTGTCCACCTCTACCGTTGCCTTCCAATCCTCTGACGTTGGGCAAGCGGACGGCAGAGGGACGTTGGATGAATATGAGCCGTCGGATGGAAAAGCAACGGACCAGATTGAATACTGTAGCGCTACAGTATTTTTGTACAGTAAGCTACAGTAAAATTACTGTAGCGCACTGTACAAAATACTGTACCGCTACAGTATTTGATCTGGACCGCTGCTTTTCCATCGGACGGCTCAGATTCACCAACGTCCTTCTGCAGTCCGCTTGCCAACGTCAGAGGATTCGATTCCCTCGCGCCCCCCCCCCCCCCCTCACCACCGCCGTCCACTTCCCCATCCACCTAGATCTGAAGAACCCTCAATGCCAGCACTCGTTGGGAGGGGGAGGCCTCGCTAGCGTCCCACCAGCCCTCTGTTGCCTACCTCCCCCTCTCCTCTTCAAGCTTGAAGGCACCTCTGCTAAGTGCTAACGCTACCTCACTCCATTTCAAGCTAGTCACTACTGCCCGCCACAAATGCCGCCACCGTTGTTATGTCCTGCCGGAGAACCACATGAGAAGGCCACCGCCCGTCCTCAACACTCCCAACACTGCTTTCTCCACATCGCCCATGGAACACATCCATCCCGCCTCGTCGCTTTTGCTCGACCTCACCCACGCACCCCAGGTGTTTGTTGTTTTGCTCCTTTGATGGCTTCTCCCAAGATTGTCCAGGCAAGTGCAGGAGATAGCAACAAATGTGATCTCTAGTGACATACCCGCCTCCCCAGCTCTGTCCTCCAGGGAAAATATTCTCGAGGGAAAAAATTTCGCGCCCTGCCGATAAAACCAAATTTAGGAAATTTCAGAAATTTTCATTCAAAAATTTTAAATTCAAATATGAATTTTAAAGGGAAAATGGAAAAAAAGAAAAAATGGTGTCAATTCACAAACTCATGCTCACCGACCACCATTCCTTACAACTAGGCTAGCTAATCTTTCTTACCTAGTGTTAGTTATAAATATATTTAAACCTTAATTTTTAGATGAAATTTACAAATTCAACCGTTTCCGCCCCCCACCGAGCGAGAACACCAAAATTTCATGAATTTCGGAGCGAAATTGTAATCCCTGCTGTCCTCAGCTCCTTCCTTTGCGCCAACGACAAAGCTAGACTATTCTCAAGCTCTTAAGCAGGTGTTTGAAGCTGCTCCTTTCGCGAACAATGGGATGGCGGAAGCTAGTATGAGGGATCATCAAAGCGCTTCCTCAACGTTTTATGGTAGGTGTTTCAACCGCCTCAACACTGGCCATTGGTAATCAATAAGAACTAAGCAAAGGTGGGGAAAGGAAGACGAGGTGGCTTGACATGTGGGGCCAGGTGGTGGCTTTGTGTTGGTTTTTTTATTTTTTACGGTTTGGCTAATGCACAGGCAACTGAAAATTCTTAAGTTTCAATCGATTTTCCTTACACTTGATTGAAAGTGTAGATTCGTGCTCCGACGAACTCGTCTTTCTCCTCTTTGGTGTCGCCACTACTTGCTACCATAGGGTTAGGGACTTAGGTTCACTGATTAGGGTTTTGGGTTCACCGAAGCATCAAGCTTAAAGGGGGGATGGGGTGGCGGAAGCACAACGGCGGGTGACGGTAGCAGTGGTTATGCGAGGCAGCAGTGGTGCTATTGTTGTTGCGATCGAAGGTGGGCGGTAGGGGTCGGTGGGGGCACACGAGCATGAGAGTGGTTAGGTGACGAGGAAGGAGGTGACGCAGGGGCATCTCACCAGAGAGAAGGAAGAAGGGAGGCAGTGATGGTGGGAGGGAGAGGTAGGGCAGATAAGAGGAGACGGATGGTGATGCAGCGTGGGAGAAGCTCATCGGTGGGTCACGCTGGGTGGTGGCCCTGAGATGGTAGGAGGTGACGCGTGGGGTGGGAGAGGGCGGCATCAGAAAAGGTCGGGCGGGGATTAGGGTTACAGGAGGATGGTGGTTGTGACGTTCCAAATTTTTAAGAAAATTTAATGCATAATTTTATTTTTGCAAAAACATGCTTGCTTTTGAATTATTCGTGGTGTTTTCTTAGATTCCCCAGAGTCTTTTCGTTTTGTTTGAATTTCCTTCCGCTGAAATCCTCTTCTTTCTTCAAAATCCTCTGAAATCCAAGACCCTGAAAGGAAAACCCTCTTTTCCTATTTCTGGAACTCTGAAAAATTCCTGTGGGCCATCTCTAAACCATTTTTACTTTCTCCAGGCTCTAATCGCAGCCCACAACTTCCTTTCTCTCTCCCGGCCGGATTTCCATAACTATCTTTTTCGGCCTTCAACTTATTTTTGGCCCAAGCCAGTCCACCTTCGGTCGGCTCACATATGTTAGCTCACTTGCCAGCGTTGTACTGCTAAAAGCGCTCTATTATTTTCGGTTTCCTCCCTCCAGCTGCGTCACCAGCGAAGCCGTCACCATGGTTCCTCCACACTGTCGTGGAACACCGGCAATTTCTCGCCGCCGGCGAACTCACAAACGCGCACTCAAGAACACAATGAACACAAGTGTTTGATGCTGCAAAAACCGGACAGCGTTTTCTGATATATTGCTTGCTTATTTAAAGGAAACAACAAAGCTTACAATGGATGACTACTACCTAGCTAAGAATTGTAAATGCATGGCTGCATGGAGTTTCTGCATGATGACTACTAACTGACGCATGAATGCATGGCAATCTGCATGATGACTACAAACTGATGCATGGCTGCATGGCGTTTCTGCATGCCGCAATTAAACAGGAAAAAAATGCTCCACTACTGATATCAAACCATACGCAACGGAAGAAATAAAGAGGAGGAGTGCTAACTGAACCAGAACTGAAACAATAAAAAAATGAGAAACGCTTCTGCTAGAGTAAATGAGAATACAGTGAGACGCTGGAGTAGCTTCAACATTTCTCCCCCATAGTCCTTGCTGTGCTCACCGATCTTGTTGACGCCGATCAACGCACGCAGTTGCTGGAACCGCACGCGTCCAAGCGCCTTGGTCAGAACGTCCTCCAGCTGGTTTTCTGCCGAAATGTGCCGAAGGACGATCTTGTTCCCGTCAATGCACTCCCGAATGTAGTGGTAACGAGTGTCGATATGTTTGCTTCGGTCGTGAAAGACGAGGTTCTTGCTGAGGGCGATGGCGGACTGGTTGTCCACCTTGAGCTCCGGCGCTCCAGGCTCAGTGCCAAGCATGTCGGACACGATCTGAGCTAGCCAGATGCCTTGGCAGGCTGCTGTAGCTGCCGCAATGTACTCTGCCTTGCATGAGGACAGAGCCACCACCTTCTGCTTGGAGGACTGCCAGGTGATGGGGTTGTCGCTGAGGAAGAAGATGACGCCGCTTGTACTCTTGCGCGTGTCGACGTCGCCCGCCATGTCAGTGTCACTATAGCCGACCAGTCGAGCTCGTTCATCCTCCCTCCTGGCGTAGTGAAGACCATAGTCACGCGTTCCCGCCACGTACCGTAGCACGTGCTTCACCGCATTGAGGTGGTCTTCGCGTGGTTTCTCCATGAACCGACTCAGATAGCCCACAGCGTAGGCAATATCTGGCCGAGTGTGCACCAAGTAGCGCAGTCCGCCGATGACGCGCCTGTACTCGGTGGCGTCCACCAGTGGAGCAGTGCTCTCCTTGCTCAACTTGAGCCTTGGTTCCATCGGCGCTAGACAGGGGTTGCAGGTGCTCATGCCGCTCCGCTCAAGCAGCTTCCCTGCATAGGCAGATTGGCAAAGCGAGATGCCGCCTGTCCCTTGGTTTACCTCGATGCCGAGATAGTACGACAGCAGCCCGAGGTCGCTCATGAGGAAGACTCGCTTCATCTCGAGCTTGAACGCCATGATCTCATCGCTGCTGGTGCCGGTGATGATCAAGTCGTCGACGTAGACCCCGACAACTAGCCGCGATGACCCTCGACTCCGCATGTACACGCCGTGCTCGGAGCTGCTCCTCTGGAAACCAAGTGACGCCATGGACGCATCAAGCTTGGCATTCCAGGCCCTCGGTGCTTGTCGGAGTCCATACAACGCCTTGCGAAGACGCAGTACTTTATGCTCGCTGCCATTGACGACAAAGCCCGGTGGCTGGCTCACGTACACTTCCTCCTTGAGGTCGCCGTTGAGGAAGGCGCTCTTCACGTCCATGTGGTGGACTTCCTAGCGCTCGTGGGCTGCCAGAGCCAGCAGCGCCCTCACGGACTCCATTCGTGCAACCGGAGCGAAGATTTCGTCGAAGTCGATTCCTGCGTGCTGAACATAGCCTTTGGCAACCAAACACGCCTTGTGCCGAATGACATTGCCGTGCTCATCGCGCTTCACTTTGAAGACCCACTTGAGCCTGATCGCACGGTGCCCAGTGGGGAGCGCGATAAGCTCCCACGTGTTGTTGTCCTTGATCGACTTTATCTCCTCATGCATTGCCTGACGCCAGCATGCCTCATGCTCTGCCTCACTGAAAGAGACAGGTTCGTCCGCCGTGGTGAACTGCAACTCCTCGTCGAGCACCCGGGGCACAAGCCCAGGCGGCGAAGCTGGTCCGATGATAGCGTCGATGGCACGGAACCGAAGTGGAGCATCGTCATGATCCACGTCCAAGTTCTCCTCAAAATCAGCTGGTGGCGAGACGAACTCGATCGGCGCACTCGTGGGTGACGTCGTAGGCGTCATGGGTGCAGGGATCGGCGTTGGCGTGGGCGACGAAGACATGTGAGCTGGTGATGCCGCATCGGCTCGAGGCGTGCCAGAGATGTACTCAACGTTGAAGGGCTCGCCGTCGCCTGGATCACCGCTGCTTTCGTCGCCCCAGCTCCATTGTCCTGCCTCGTCGAACACAACATCGCGCGACACAATGATACGCTTGGTGGAGGGGTCGTAGCAGCGGTAGGCCTTGGAGCCATGCTCGTAGCCAACGAAGATGGTCGGCGTGCTACAATCATCCAACTTCTTGAGTCCCGGGCGTGTGGTCTTGACGTGGGCGATGCAGCCAAAGGTCCTGAAGTAGTGGACAGTGGGGCGCTCGCCGTGCCAAGCCTCAAATGGGGTCTTGCCGTTGAGCGCGCGTGTCGGCGCGCGATTGAGGACGTGGACTGCGGTGTTCACGGCCTCACCCCAGAAGTAGCCGGGAAGCCACTTCGCCTTGAGCATACACCGCGCCATGCCGACGATGCTCTGGTTGCGGCGCTCTACCACCCCGTTCTGCTGCGGTGAGTATGGGGCTGTGAGCTGCCGCTGGACGCCACGCTCAGCGCAGTACTCGCCGAACTCCACGGAGGTGAACTCCCCCCCACGATCGATGTGGAGGACCTTTAGCCGCCTCCCTGACTCAACCTCCACGGCCGCCTGGAAGATCTTGATCGCTGCCGATGCCTGATCTTTGCTCGACAGCAAATAGAGCCACATGTACCGGCTCAAATCATCAACAAGCAGTAGGAAATATTTGTTACCGCTTGGTGTTGTGGGCGCGATGGGCCCGCACAAATCACCATGGACGAGGTCGAGAACATGCTCCGCTCGTCGTAGCGCCTTATCAGGGAACGGCGCGCGCCTTTGCTTGCCGGCGAGGCAGCTGTCGCACACCTGATCGACTTGATCAAGTGGCGGCAACCCACGTACCATCTCCCGTTGGGCGAGCGCGCGCAACGACTTGAAACTGAGGTGCCCGTACCTCGCATGCCAGCGCCATGCCACCTCCGAGCTACGCTCCGACAGGCACACCGGTCGCCCGATGCGGAGCTCCAGGATGTAGAGGCGCGATGCAGAACGACGCACCCGAGCAAGAAGGTCGCGTTGCTGATCGTAGATGCGCAGGGTGCTGGAGTAGATCTCGATCCGACATCCAGCCTCCTCCAGCTGACCAAGACTGATAATGTTCGCCGTTAGACGGGGAATGTAGTACACCCCCATCAGCGCGCGGTGCTCGCCGTTCTTGTAACTGAAGATGATCGTGTCGCGTCCTTCAATCTCCACCACGGATCCGTCGCCGAAACAGACGGTGCCGCAGACTCCCCCGTCGAGGTCAGAGAAGGCAGTCCGCGCACCCGTCATGTGGTTGGTGGCGCCGGTGTCGAGCACCCATCGTCGATCGTCCTGGTTCTCCCGCGATCCGAGCTGCGCAAAGACCTTGGCCTCGTGGATCTCGATGTGGCGTGACGATGTGGGCGGAGCTGGAGTTCGAATCTCCTCGGCGGGCGGTGCTGCAACTTGAGTGAGTGGTGAAGGGATGGTCGCATGTGCCATCAACAGAGTTGGCTCATCCTCTTCACCCTCCGCAACGTGTGCTTGCGCCTGCTTATTTGGCTTGCTACGGCAGTCCTTGGCCCAATGGCCAATTTTGCCGCAGTTACGGCATCGGTCCGCCGTGTTCTCCTGAGCTGTACCATTTGATGACGAGCTGCCCTTGCCTTTACTCATGCCGCGACCACCGCCGTGGCCACGACGTGTTTTGCCGCGCCTCTTGCCGCTGCCGCTGCTGGAGCCACCGACTTCGCCGTTGTCGCGCAGCTTCATCCGCGCTAGCCAGTCCTCCTTGGCAAGAAGAAGACGGCCCTTGCTGTCGTAGATGGGCGTAGACGGTGCTGGCTTTTTCTTTCGTTGCTCGATGGCGCGCAGATGGCTGGTGACCTCCTCGACGGAAAGCTCCTTCACGTCGAGGAGAGTCTCGATAGAGTACGCGATCTGCTCGAGGTGCTCGGGGACGACCTGGAGCATTTTCTTCACGATTTCTCCATCGGTGACATTGCCGCCAAGGATGCGGATGTTGTTGGCGAGGCTCATAATCCGGAGTGAGAAATCGTCGACCGACTCCCCCTCCTTGAATGCGATCTCCCCGAATTGCTTGAGCAACTGTTGCGCGTTGGCGTCACGGACGCGCTGCACGCCTACGCGCATGGTTTTGATCGCCTCCCAGGCGGAACGCGTCGTGCGCTTGCGCACCAACGACCCGAGCATCTCGGGCGGCACGGCACGCAAAATGGCCGCCAGCGCGAGGCGGTCTTCGCGGTACTCGACGACCTCGCCCTCCTCCGGTTCGACGGCCTGCCACAACCCTTGGGCCTGCAGGTTCACGCGCATCAACAAAGACCATTCCTGGTAATTGGTGCGCGTGAGCATGGGGTACTGGACCGAGCCGCCCGTCTCCTTGACGACGCGCTCGATGACAACTTCGCCGCCGCGATGGCGCCCTTGGCGCGGCTCAGGCGAGTGTGATACCCGTCATCGGGGACGGGGCGATGGAGAACGATCACCACCGCCAACGGGAGCCAACTGGACGGACATGACGGCCCCGGGAGCGTCCACGCTCTGATACCAATTGTCGTGGAACACCGGCAATTTCTCGCCGCCGGCGAACTCACAAACGCGCACTCAAGAACACAATGAACACAAATGTTTGGTGTTGCAAAAACCGGGCAACGTTTTCTGATATATTACTTGCTTATTTAAAGGAAACAACAAAGCTTACAATGGATGACTACTACCTAGCTAAGAATTGTAAATGCATGGCTGCATGGAGTTTCTGCATGATGACTACTAATTGACGCATGAATGCATGGCAATCTGCATGATGACTACAAACTGATGCATGGCTACATGGCGTTTCTGCATGCCGCAATTAAACAGGAAATAAAATGCTCCACTACTGATATCAAACCATACGCAACGGAAGAAATAAAGAGGAGGACTGCTAACTGAACTGAAACAATAAAAAATGAGAAACGCTTCTGCTGGAGTAAATGAGAATACGGTGAGACGCTAGAGTAGCTTCAACACACACCCTACCACAGAATCGTCGCCGTATGTGCCAAGTTGCGACCGCGGACCACCGACACCTTCTCCGTCGAACCGCCGCAATCTCCCGTGCAACGCGATGCCCCGCTGTCGCAGTGCATGTGCCCTTGCGTCCTTGGTCGTCACCCCGAGCAGAGGAAGGAAACCATAGCCCAGCATCGCAGCATCCTCACTATCCACCCCGCCACGACCTCACCGTCGTTTTTGTAGCCGGTGAGCCGCCGCCCCTGTTCTTGAACCGCTCGTGCAGTTCTCCAAAATCCGCTGTCCGTTGCTTCTATCCACAAATCAACTCCCTCCCCATCTTGCCTACTCCCTTGCGACCCCGCTAGGCACGTTCTTCGCCGTCCCCATCGCCCAGAAGCCTACCGCCATCGAAATCCGCCACCGCGCCATGGCCAAGTCCTGGCCGAGCCGCCTTGCATGCCAGTCTCTCATTCCTTACCTTCCTGCACCTCGCAATCCGCGTCACCGCGCCCGCTCCACCTTCTGATTCCCTCCATGCCCATCCCTAAGCTTCCTCGCTGCCCTAGCCCTTCCCCTCATTCCTCAATGCCATGGCCGCCACTGTCGCCAGCGTTCCAAAGCTCATCTCGGTCTCGGGCCAAGTAACCACTGCAGGAGAGTTCACCTGAGTCACTCCGTGCTTGTGCGCGTGCTACCACTGCCGTTTGCCCACCGGAGTTCACCGCCGGCGAACTCCTCCTATCCGCGGCTGTCTCCCCTTCTTCGCGCCGTTCCAGCCATCGTCGTGCTCCCTGTCCAGGCGTGCCGCCACAAATGGGTTTTCCATCCCCGAGAACACACCATGCTCGCGACATTCCAGTCGATTTCTGCCAGAGTCCGCCGCCGCCATGCCGGCCATGCGCAAGCTGCCTCTATTAGTGAGATCTTTCAGATTCCAATCAAGGGCGGTGGCGAGCCTATCCTACGGTGGCTAGACCCCCCCACCCGCTCCGAGCCGACCTCTACCTCGACGACCACGAGCCCCTCCACGCTGCCTCCGGGGTGTCCTCCTCCCTCCTCCCTGTCTTCGTCTTCGACCCCCACGACTCTGGCAAGTCGCCCTCTGGCTTTGACTGCATCGGCCCTACCGCTGCAACTTCCTGATGGACTCCCTTATGTTAGATTGATCTCAGCCGATTAGCCCAACGCCTAATCGGGCCTTGATCCGCGCCCTGATCGGGGGCGCCCAGCCCATCTCTTGGCTGGTGGGCCCCCGTCGCGCTGCGCAATAAATAGAGGGTGGGGGCCGACGGCTCGACTAACGAGGTTCGCCTGAGCCGCAATCCCCACCCGACAAAACCCTAACCGATCTAGAGGGGGCGCAGCCAGCGGCGGGAAGTTCCACCACCGCCACCGTTCGCAGCCGCCAGGGAGGCATCGCCGCCCACCGAAAAACGCCACCGCCAGCCTCTTCCCCGACCGTCGCTGCCCGTGCGCAGACGTCACCGACGAACCAGTGATGGCCGGCTCCTCCTCCACGCAATCGGACGGTCGGTATCTAAACCCGAATGACCTCTCTCTCTCCGTGTATCACTCGAACCCGAATAGAACACCCCTAGATCTAAACCCTAGGAGATCCTAAAGCTAACAATGGTATCAGAGCAACTTAGGCGTAGATCTAGACGGAAAAGAAAGAGACCGCCGTCGGATGACCGGCGTGCGGAAAAGAAAAGCACAAAGAATCCCCCCTTACCCTAGAAACGGCAAAAGAAAGAAGAGAAAGAGGGGGACTCACGGTTGCGCCGCCGCTTCTTGTGGGAGCCGCCGGCGCAGCCGCTTGAGCCGCCGTGCGCGCGCGCGCCGTCGGGGCCGCTCCGATTGGGGTCGCCGCTCGCGCGGGCGCCGCCACGAGCTGTCGCTTGGGGCAGCCGCGCCTCTCCCGCGCGCATGCGCCGCCGTGGGCGCTCCGCTGGGGCCGCCGCGCCGCTCCGCTGTCGCGCGCCCGGCCGCCGAGCTCCGCTGGGGCCGCCGCGCCGCGCCGCTGCCGCTGCCGCTCCTCTCCATGCGCGGGCCGCCGCCGCCGCCGCTCTGCGCGAGTGCGCGCGCGCCGTCGCCCGTCCGTTTTTTCGGGAGGAGGCGGGCGAGAAATGGGGCTAGGGTTAGGTTTTTCGGGGTTTTGATCCCCGCCGCGCGCGCGGTCGGCCGTCCGATCAGATCGGATGCGATCGGACGGCTGAGGACCCTTCGGCCGTTTTCGGCCCAGGCGGGGAGAGGATTTCCCGGCCCAGGCCCAGGTTGCGGCCTGGGCGCGGAGGAGAAAGAGGCCACGCGCGCTCGGAGGGAGAGCGGGCCGCCATGGGCCGCGACGCTGGCTGGCGCGCGCGCTTGCGGTGGCCATTTGGGCCAGCACGCCGTGGGCCGTGGCCGCGCTGAACAGGCCGAAATGGCCAAATGAACAGTAATTTTGAGGAATGATTTTTATTGATTTTCAGAAGCATTTTTTAGTGAATTTGATTGAAAATCTCTGTAATTTTTGCACCAACGTGTTAATTTGTTCAGAGATTGATGAGTACAGTAATAATGCTTCTGAATAATGAATTATTTTTGAATAATTACATGTTTCCGCTGCAAAAGTTAATGTTGATTAATTTTTCATTATTAAATTCGAACCAACGGGAGAATTTAATTTTGGAAAAATAGATATAATTTCCAGATAATTATGATATTGTTATTTTCTGACCAACGTTGATAATAACAATATTATAATTTTTTAATTGATGATTTTATGCATTATTTCTATTTCTGCCCAACGGTGATGTAGATTTAATGTATAAATAAAATTGTATGTCGTATTTTGACCAACGTTGGAATAAGGCATATAATTTTGTTGTTATTATGATTAATGTTCTCACTGTATATGAATTATGTTTTCAGGAGGATACTCTTTGATGGGCTACATCAGGGATATCCCGGTTCTCAAAGGAGACAACTATGGTGAATGGAAGAAAAAGATTGACCTGGCTTTCATCTTGGCTGAGGTGGACTGGGTAGTCACCACACCATGTCCCACAGAGCCTGTGGCACCGGTGAGGGATGAAAATGAGGCTGATGCTGCTTGGCAGACCAGACAGAGGGACTATGCTCCCATAAAAATGTCATATGATCTTGATCATAAAAAGTGGGTCACTGCCAACAAGAAATGTTTGGCTGTGATAAAGAACACGATTGAGCTTGCTATTGTGGGCTCAATCGCAGAGTGTGACACTGTCACAGAGTACCTTGAGACAATAAAGAGTCAGTTTACTGGCTCTTCAAAGACTTATGCTACACAGCTGATTAAACAGCTTGTGACAGAAAGGTACTCTGGTGGTGGAAGTGGCATAAGAGAGCACATACTAAGGATGAGCAACTTGGCATCCAAGCTTAAACCAATGGATTTGGCTCTCAAGGATGAGTTCCTTATTCATTTGGTTTTTGCTTCCTTGCCGAAAGAGTTTGACACCTTTGTTGTCAACTACAATATGCAGCCCGAGAAATGAGACTTAGAAAAGTGCATAGTTATGTGTGTGCAAGAGGAGGAAAGAATTAAATCCTTACATGGTGGTTCTATCAACTATGTGAAGGACAACAAGAAAAAGAACTTCAACAGTAACTTCTCCTCAAAGAACAAGGGAAAAGCCCCTGTCCATCAGCCTCAACAGAATAATTTTGCAGTAGACAAAGATCAGTGTCTTCACTGCAAGAAGACGGGACACTATAAGAAGAACTGTCCCGATTACTTCAAGATGATAATGGCAAAGAAAGGTGATAACATTATTACCTTTATAAATGAATCCCTGTATGTGCAATATTCAAAATCTACTTGGTGGATTGATTCAGGTGCAACTGTTCATGTTGCCAATAATTTGCAGGGATTCCGTTTGACGAGGATTACGCAAAGAAAAGAAAGATGCGTTAAAGTCGCAAATGGAGTCCAAGCTGAAGTTGAAGCCGTTGGCGATCTTTCATTAGAGCTAGCTGATGGCTTCACTCTTTTACTTAGAGATGTGCTTTATGTACCCTCTTTACAGAGGAATTTGATTAGTGTTTCAAATTTGGACAATGATGGTTATGATTGTCACTTTGGAAATGGCAAATGTGAAATAATGTTTAATAATAAATGCATTGGTCTTGCCATCAAACAAGACGAGCTTTATTTATTGTCACTTCGTGAAAATGTGAATTCCGTATGTGATGTGAATGAGCGTATATCCTCGCCTGTGAATGCGAACAGAAAACGAAAGAGAACTCATAATGCATCGTCGAAATTATGGCACTGTCGTTTAGGCCATATTTCGAGGGGGAGAATAGAAAGACTAGTTAAGAATGAAATTCTTCCTCTATTAGAGTTCTCAGACTTAGAACAATGCAGAGAATGCATTAAAGAAAAATATGTAAAGAAAATTAAGAAAGACGCCAAAAGATGCATAGGAGTTCTACAAATTATTCACACAGACATTTATGGTCCTTTTCCTGTGAAAAGTGTGGATGGTTATGACTCGTTCATAACATTCACGGATGATTACTCCCGTTTTGGATATATTTATCCAATCAAAGAAAGAAATGAAGCCTTGGATAAATTCAAGATATTTAAGGCTGAAGTTGAAAATCAACACGATTTAAAGATTAAGATAATCCGATCTGATCGTGGGGGGAGTACTACGGTCGACATACCCCATATGGACAAGTTCCTGGACCTTTTGCGAGGTTTTTACAGGAAAATGGCATAGTGGCCTAGTATTCTACACCGGGCGAACCTCAGCAAAATGGAGTAGCTGAAAGACTCAACCGTACCCTGATGGATATGGTGCGAAGCATGATGAGCTATTCCACACTGCCATTGAGTTTATGGATGGAGGCATTAAAAACCGCCATTCATATTCTCAACAGAGTGCCTAGTAAGTCGGTGCCCAAAACACCGTACGAGTTGTGGACAGGAAGAGTTCCCTCACTAAACCACTTACGTGTGTGGGGGAGTCCTGCTGAGGCTAAAGTATTTAACCCAAACCTTAGGAAGCTTGATCCCAAAACAGTGAGTTGCGATTTCATTGGCTACCCTGAAAAGTCAAAAGGTTTTCGTTTCTACTGCCCAGACAGATATACAAAGTTTGTAGAAACGAGACACGATGTCTTCTTAGAGGATGAAATGATGAGAGGAAGCATGGTAGCTCGAGAGATTGACCTTGAAGAGAAGCGGGTGTATGCGCCCACTCCGATGATTCAAGAGCCATTCTTCACACTACCTGCTGTCGCTGCACCGACGGTGCAAGACACTGTGGTGCCAGCACCTGTTATTGTTCCTCCTGTGGCAACAATGAATGATAATGAGGAACCTGTTCTTCAGGATCCTATAGAACCTATTGCCACAGATGAGGGGGAGCAACAGCAGCCTCAAACAGAAGATGTACCAAATGAGGAGGCCCCGAGGAGGTCTCAAAGAGTAAGAAGATCAGCTATTTCTGATGATTATTAGATTTATCATACAGAGGAATTTCAAATGGAGGAGGATCCCACCTCATTTGAAGAAGCCATGAGAAGCGAAAATTCCTCAAAATGGCTTGAGGCCATGGAAGAGGAAATGAGGTCCATGAAGACTAATAAAGTCTGGGACTTGGAAATTATTCCTAAAGGAGCCAAAACAGTAGGCTGTAAATGGGTCTACAAGACAAAGCTTGACTCCCAAGGGAATGTAGAAAGATACAAAGCGCGACTTGTGGCAAAAGGATTTACGCAAAGAGAAGGGATTGATTACAATGAGACCTTTTCTCCAGTCTCATGTAAAGATTCATTCAGAATCATAATGGCATTAGTAGCACATTATGATTTAGAGTTACATCAGATGGATGTAAAGACGTCATTTCTTAATGGAGATTTGGAGGAAAATGTTTACATGGCACAACCGAAAGGTTTTCTCGTGGAAGGAAATGAAAGAATGGGATGCCGCCTAAAGAAATCGATTTATGGGTTAAAGCAAGCTTCAAGACAGTGGTACTTGAAGTTTGACAGTACAATAAGAAAATTTGGGTTTAAAGAGAATGTAGAGGAGAACTGTGCTTATGCAAAGTTTAAAGATGGGAAGTTTATCTTCCTAATCCTGTATGTGGATGATATCCTACTGGCTAGTAGTGATGTCAGTCTGCTACTGGAGACAAAGAAGTTTTTATCCTCAAACTTTGATATGAAAGATCTTGGTGAAGCTTCGTTTGTTCTAGGGATCGAAATTCTCCGGAATAGAAACAAAGGGATATTGGGACTATCACAAAAGGCATACATAGAGAAAGTCTTAAAGAAATTTGGTATGCATAAAAGTAGTCCTTCACCTGCACCTATAGTCAAGGGCGACAGATATGGGGATTTTCAATGCCCCAGGAACCAGTACAAGCTCGATCAAATGAAATCGGTTCCATATGCTTCAGCTGTCGGAAGCTTGCAGTATGCTCAACTGTGTACGCGCCCTGACTTAGCGTTTGTTACCGGGTTACTTGGCAGATTCCAGAGCAATCCTGGAATAGAACATTGGAAATTGATAAAGAAAGTCTTGCGTTATTTGCAAGGAACAAAAGGGCTCATGATGACATACAGAAGATCAGATTCACTCCATATAGTGAGGTATACAGACTCTGATTATGCGGGAGATGATAGAAAGTCGACATCCGGATATGTGTTCACTCTCGCTGGAGGAGCTATATCGTGGAAAAGCTCAAAGCAAACCGTCACTACATCGTCCACAATGTATGCCGAGTTTGTAGCATGTTATGAGGCTACGGGGCAGGTGAACTGGCTAAAGAAGTTCATACCCGGTTTAAAAGTGGTTGACGACATCAATAGACCACTTAAGTTGTACTGCGATAATGAACCCGCAGTAACGTATGCCCACAACAATAAGTCAAGTGGTGCTGCCAAACACATTGACATAAAGTACTATGTTGTGAAAGACAAAGTTCGGGATCAAATTATAAGTCTTGAGCATATAAGTACCGCAAAGATGTTAGCAGATCCGCTTACTAAAGGCTTACCACCCAACGTGTTCAGAGAACATGTAGCCGGCATGGGTTTAAGGGAAAGCCTATGATTCCTGGACTAAAAGATGGCCCAAAAGATTAAAGTAACTATTTCAGAACAGAGAGGTGTATTGTAGCTGTTAAATCTATCGGCGATTGACCGTGACGATGAGACATGTTTTGTGCACTAATCTGTGATGGAATGAGTAAAGTCAAAAGTAATTAAAGTTAAAGCATAGATTGAGATCAAGGGGGAGAATGTTAGATTGATCTCAGCCGATTAGCCCAACGGTTAATCGGGCCTTGATCCGCGCCCTGATCGGGGGCGCCCAGCCCATCTCTTGGCTGGTGGGCCCCCGTCGCGCTGCGCAATAAATAGAGGGTGGGGGCCGGCGGCTCGACTAACGAGGTTCGCCTGAGCCGCAATCCCCACCCGACAAAACCCTAACCGATCTAGAGGGGGCGCAGCCAGCGGCGGGAAGTTCCACCACTGCCACCGTTCGCAGCCGCCAGGGAGACATCGCCGCCCACCGGGAGACGCCACCGCCAGCCTCTTCCCCGACCGTCGCTGCCCGTGCGCAGACGTCACCGACGAACCAGTGATGGCCGGCTCCTCCTCCACGCAATCGGACGGTCGGTATCTAAACCCTAATGACCTCTCTCTCTCTCCGTGTATCACTCGAACCTGAATAGAACACCCCTAGATCTAAACCCTAGGAGATCCTAAAGCTAACACCTTGCTGACCTGCGCCGAAGCCTCCGCACGCGCGGCGACGACCTTGTGGTGCGGGTGGGGAGGCCCGCGATGTGGTGATACTCGAGCTCACACGGGCTGCCAGGGCGGAGGCCGTGTACGCACATGGGAAGGTGTTGCGGGATGAGTGCCATGCGGAGGAGAGGGTGGACAAGGCCATGGAGAAGGAACGGAGCTTCCCTGTCCCTCACTCCCTGTTCCCTCTCTGTTCCCTTCAATCTGGATAGTTCACAGCTGATCCAACGGCTAAGTTTTTATATTTTCACCATTTGTCCATTTTCATCTCAAATTTAAAAATAAAAATATGTTAATCCATAATAAATAATAAAAATACAAAACATAGATTTTATTTTTTCTGTATTTTTTATTTTTTATTATGGATTAACATATTTTTATTTTTAAATTTGAGATGAAAATAGGCAAATGGTGAAAATATAAAAACTTAGCCGTTGGATCAGCTGTGAACTGTCTAGATTGAAGGGAACAGGGAGCTGGAGACAAGGAAGCCCCATTCATGGAGAAGGAGGGCATCGAGGTCGAGTACTTTTGGGGCAGCACATTGTACCACTTGGACGACCTGCCCTCCCGGCTCGAGGATATGCCATTGAACTATGGCGGATTCACGGAGGCCGTGGAGAGGTTGGACGTCACGAAAGTGTTGGATGCTCTTGAGGAGGTCAAGTGCATGCCCATGAAGAATGTGCTCGAGCCTAGTGAGATCCCCACGTTTGCTGAGCTTGACCTCACTACACCACAGGCCATGGCATAGGTGAGTTGGCTTTCATAGATAGATTCTTTCTTGTGGTGCACATATAGATCATTGGCTAAATTTTAGCATCCCGCTTGTGCTCCAAGACATTTAAGTCCATTCTCACTGCTTTTTATGCGGCAAAAGTTTGCGGAATTCTATATTTTTCAGTAAGTTGTACATGTTGAAGTGGATGGGAGTAGCTAATTATCGCATACTTTGTTGCCATTGATCATTTAGCTTGTCGATTGATGTAAAGGATCCCGTTCCTAGGCATTTTCATTGGTAGGTTGGATCATTAGAAATGTAAGTGGCGCATTTGGTGGACAGCCCGCACTTGCCTGCTCTAGCCGCATGTTTAAGCGGGCCTTGCTATTTATCCCACTCTCTTTTTTTTATCTTCTATTAATGTATGAATTCGAATTGCATAAGAGTAAAATAGTATGTTTACATTAATTTAGCTTAGTTTTTTGAGACTTTGAGTCCACCCTCTATTTTAATCTTGGCTTCGCCATTGCTTCCAATAGTTTAGGTGAGATGCAGCGCTGCAGTAAAATTGCAATTTTTAGGATGTTGTCAAAGAAACTTGGAGAGATTGACTGCAATGTCTTGCCTAAACAAATGGTTAGGACAAAGAGCTCTCTGTACTTGCACAAAGACCACATCACCTGTTGAAAGTCATTGTAGAAATTGCCAAATCGTGCTCAATTAGGTGCTGCCACTGATCAAAACAGTCAAGTGGGTCGTACAAAAAAAAAAACAATCTAGAAGACATTATTCTTTCCCAAAGCTATCTCGGCTGTAGAACCAAAAAAGAAAGAAGAAAGAAAGAATTGAAACAGTTGTATAATGCACAAACCTCAGTCTTGTAATCTTGGAATAAAGCCTTGATCTTTCGCAAATCTAGTATGGGCAGATATTTTTTGAGAAGCCTGTGAATATAGAGAAATATGAGATAGAAGTTCACCAATCACATATCTTTTCGGATAATGGCTCAACGTTGAAGGATCTATAGGTCTTCTTAACCAAATATTTAAACATTAGAAGAGAGAGAGAGAGGATCTGCGAGAAGGGAAATCAGATGTGAAGGTATCTGTGACGACCCGCATTATTACCATGGGGTAATAACGCTAGTCAACGGATTATTATTCGTTTTAGCCGATAAAACATCGCTCTAACGAATAATAAGCCTATCAGAGTATTGCAGCACAACAATAATTAGAGACAAAATCACAATATTATAAAATATCGCCACGCAGGGCTACAGTTGATTACAATGCCTGAAAGGCTTGAATAATACAAACCTAGGACAACAAATATTCTAACTACTTTCTATTTAAAAACAATTCTACACGGAGTGTCCACCTTGTACCCACTTTAATCCGATTCCATGATATTCCATCCAGGTAGCTTCCTCCTGATCTTAGCCATTCTCTGAACTGACATGCTCCTAAGCAAAGGGAGGATTATAGCAAGGGTGAGTACAAAGGTACTCAGCAAGCGTTATTAACAAAATGCATAACATGCTTATCCTTTCCACATTTAGGAATCTCAATTCCTATTCTCAATTTCTTACTCATTTTTATACTCTTTTCCTTTCTCAATTTCCTTTCCATGACATAGAAAATAAAGTTTGTTGGTTTTGAAATAATGACAATTTATTAATTTAGAAAACTACTGAACATACGCATGAACAGCAAAAACCCCCATAAGTTTCCGTAATTCTCCTTTCCCGGAGACAGGCATGAATTCATGATTTGGATAGCATTGCGCAAGCTTGTATCACTTTACCCATCATCACTCCGCTCGTGTTGGCTCTTGGGATTATCCGCAATTCCTTTGAAGCGGCGCCCAGAACAGAGTACAGTACAATTATCTCTAGCTTAGTAATTATATCTCCACCCGGTTACTCACAAGCGGCAGCCTGGAGCCACGCAGACCCACCGAAAGCGACATAACCGTTGGCTGGTAGGGTTCTCCGACCCTCACCCAGCCCCCACTCTCGCGTATATAACGCCAATGCGTAACCCGCCTGTGGGTTTTTACGCTCCGGTCTCATACCGGTTCCTTTGGGCATATTCCCTAAATAAATCACTCCTGTGGAGAACATAACACCTCACTAGAGTACCGACTGCCCGTGAAGACGGAACGATGGTTGATACGGTTGGTACGGTCTGTTCATACAAATGAAGTTTGTAGTCCCTTATATTCTATTCTTATGCAGAGGTCCCTCCATTGCCCACTCACTGCCTCCCCTGGCAACCTCAGCCCACCTTTTTACTTAACTTTAGTGGCCAACTGCTCCATCAGTTGCCATCTAACCCTTTTCATTCACATATAGCCATTGCTTGATTTAAAACCCTTTTTATTTCTTTCATACAAGTGATACTAGATTAATACAAAATACTTGTTTTACGAATATACTCCGCAGAGGTGTTCAAAGGAATGCTTGCCTGGATTTCAACCATAGAATCGGGTTCAAGTAAGACCAAAGTGAAGTCACTCCCGTAGCTTGGATCGTGGTCTGCAATTAAAATACGTCGACTACAATTTAATTTATGGAACTGTAATGAAATAGGAGATGTCGATGTGTTTGTGCGCCTAGGGTAGAGATTCGTTTAATTTAATTCAATCACGGCAGTCTTAACTAACTGGTATTCTATATTCATTATTTGACGTTATTTTCTTGGCATGGAGTTGGGTTATTTACTTAAAAGTTAAACCCCCGTCTTTTGTTGCTTTCTAGCTATCTATTATTGCGATACGATTAAATATATACGTACAATTATTGGCGAATCTTAATTCTAATCGATCTCACGCATGCAATTATACCAATTTAATTCTCATATGCGTATGTATCTATTCACTTCTCTAATTCCTTTTTAAGTCTTAAAGTTGCTCAATTACATTTGCTCACCTAGTACGCGCTACTAGCTAAATTATAAACCCAAAAGAATATAGTTCTTAATTAATCACGTATTTAATTCTTTAAGTAAAATATGTTCAGGCATTCTTATGTAATTTATAATTCCTTCTTTAGTCAATTACATATTTTTACAGCTTAACTCCTATTTAATCGCTATGTATAATTTTAATCGCTACATGTACTTTTAAATTGATGACTACTATTTTAACTCAGCATGTGCTATCCTAATCTTCGCAAATAGTTTTAATCTTCTAACGGCTATGAATTACTGTAGTAAATCAAAATAATTAACAGTGGATTTCTACAGTTCACAATCGACTATAAAACTAACTAGGCATTTAAAAGCGCAACAATGATCTCAATGATATTATGATCCTCTACTTCGCATGCGTGTCATTTCCAGCCTACAGGCCTCATTTACATTTTTAATATCCAAGAATAATTCCTAGGAAGGTTATATGATTTAACACTATCCAGGTTAATCAGGTATTTAGTTACAACTTCGAACGATTTAATTAACAATGCATCATTTAAATCGGTACACGCTACCTTTTTATTCTACAGATGGTAATTCATTCATTCTAATCATTGTAAATACTGATGAGCGATTTTCTATTATTTAGATGGATTTAACCAAGCTATATGGTGTTTAAACTCGCAATAAAATGGTCTACGACTACAGTCCCTTAATTTAATCCGTACACGTACAAGTTAATCATCATGTATATATTTAAATCATCGGAGCCAATTACTTTGTTCTAATGACCAAGAATAATCAAGGGTGAATTTTTATAATCTAAATACTACTAACCAATTTGTCTGAGTATTTAAATATACCATGGAATGGTCTAAACGACGATGCACAATTTTAAATACACTTGCGTACCAGTTTAATCCACTAACAGTATTACATTTATTACAAGAACTCGAGAAATATTCTGGCGTCTATGACTTAATCTATGGTGTTGAAGAGATAACAGGGCCTACTTACTTGAGCGAATCCTACCACGTATGCTTGCGGGGTTTTCCAGCTTCTCGCTTTGCTTATAATCCGCTCAACGTTGCGTATATGCATAACGATCTAAGGTACTACACTAACATCAAAGGTCATATTAATTCTCAGTTTGTTTTTAATTGATGTCTATTACTCGGGTGAAATTAATATGCAGAGTACAGTTTATAATATCCGCAATCTTCATTCAATTATTTGGGCAATTTTGCAATATTAGATTTGCTATGAAGCATGCTTATAAGTATTTCCAGATTTTAGCAAATTAACATGAAGCTAATTTATTTACCTACTTAGAGTATCTCCAAGAGATGCTCTTTCTCACCCCCTATCTTCAAATATTGGGTATGAAAGCTAAAAACAAGCCTCCAACATATACTCAAAAACACGCCCAATAATTTTGGTACTCCAAAATTGAGGTGGATCACCATCAAATATAGAGTGCCTAGATGATAATTTTAGGGATCCAAGTTTAGAGGAGCTGCTGAAGGAGGGGAAAGATTTAGAGGATAATTTTTTTAGGAAGACTCCCAATATGAGATTTTAGAGGACAAAATATTAAGCCTCTCTTGGAGATGCTCTTATTTTCTTTACTAATTCCTCTCTTCTTTTCTCTTTTTATTTCTTCTCTTCTGTTCTACCGCCGACGTCTCTTCACCTTCGGTCCCCACCGACGCCCTCTCATTTCCACCTCTGCCGACGCCCCTCTCTCCTTCTTTTTCCTCTTTTCTCGCCCCCTCCGCCGGTTCTCCTTCTCTCGGCCTCCCTGCTCTCTCCTCATGCCACCTCTCCCCCGCCTTCGGGTCTCAGCGCCGCCGCCCGGTTTGGCTCCCCTCACGCGCCGCCTCTCTCTCTCTCTCGCCCACGCCTCGGCGCCTCTGCCCCGGTGCTCGGCGCCTCTCCTCGGTGCCGCTCCCCCTCACGCCGGCTCCCCGCCGACGCCTCCTCTGGCCGGCCGTTCCCGCCGGGATGACCGGCGCTTCCCGGTGAACCACGACCAGATTTGTCCGATCTAGTTCTTTCTCCCCTCATCTCCTACCCCAATCTATGGATTTGGTTTGTTCTTATGATTTTGCTAACTAAGTTAGGTTTGGGAGGCGGGTAACCGTAGCTGACCGCCGCCGGTGAACCGTCGCCGCACGCCGGGGGAAGTACCGGTGGCGGTGAACTGGTGGCTCGGCCGGACACCCGCAGCCGCCCTCACTGGTAACCCTCTTCTCTCCTCTGCTATTTCTGGTGACATGCCTGAATGGTTCATGTGCTCTACTGTGGATGAATGCTTATGGTTTCTAGTCTATGTTGAATGGATTGGATAATGGCATTACATGGATGGCTAGAGTTGTGGGGATTTACCTGCACTGGTGAGCACAAGAGGGTTAGGGTTTGGGCCGGCTGTGGTCACTGACTTGCGGTGGCTGGTGACGGTTGCTGGCTTGCGGTTCTCCTGCTGCCATCACGGTCGCCTTGCTCCCGTCGGCTTGCCGCCTTCACTTCCTTGGCCTTCGGGCTCCACTCGATGTCTGGCCTCTCGGTGGTGTTGGGGACTGACTGGGAAGTGCTGGGGGAAGGCTTACCTTGCCTCTCTCTGTCTCTCTGTGCTCTTTCCTCGGTTTGGCTGGTTGATGTATTAGCTGTGAGATATTTTGGCTGGTAGTGCTGTCTGGGCATGCTTGCTCTGGCCGGGTGTTATCTCGGTTGCTATTGTGCTATGTGGTGAGGGCTTTGACAGGTGCCTCTTGGTTATGGTTTGGGCTTGAAAATGGGTTCTGGTATTTTGGCTTTGCCTTAGCTGATCCCTATACTCCAAACAGGGTTGTATAATAATAAAAATACCGTGTGATGAGCCTATGGTTGTGAGAGGTGCCGACTGGCCCCCGGACGGTCAGGTATCTCCGTGAACGGATTACCCCGCCCGAAGTTAATCCTTAGGGCTCTGACGGCAACGCTTACTTTACTTTAATTCGATTAATTCTTTTGTTCGGTCTTTTTCGGTCTTATAATTTAGTTGCTTGTTCATATGTAAATAGCGGTGTATCGGCAATTTGACGACAATCGGATTCATGTATGAAATGGCCTAGATTGTAATTCGGCTTCCTCTTAATATTGTTGTATTACTCGAATGTAGTTTCTAATGTGGCAATTGTGTTGCAATTATCTAAGTTTGTGAGGCGGTCATTTGATTAGGACCGGAATTTGTAAACTTATAGTAATTTGTATTGTCGTTATTAATGTAAAAAGAGTTGTAATATCTTTATTTACTTTAAGCCAGTTTTAGTTGTAGCTTAATGAATGTAACCTGATTTGTTGTACAAGAATTGTAATAATTACACAATTGTATTACGGACTGTTATATATATTTTAATTGACTTGAAAGTTTTTATTTGTCGTGCAAGTATATTTTATCTAGCTCTAGTAGTTACAATTTGGTCTGCGTCCTCATTGACGGAATTACGGTAATAACGTATTCGTTTATCGCTCGTTGGTTTCAATTTATACGGCTACGTAGAAAAGTTTAAATTTTCTCGTATTTTTAGATTATCATTTATGTAATTAATCCTATTTAACGTCCTAATTCGCTAATTAGGGTTAATTAACGACGTGGGTCGTTACAGTATCTGCTCGCGACGGATTTGGACGGGGATGTCATAGGAACGCCGCTCGGCGCTAGAGGTAGGAGCGGGCGGCGGCTCGCGAGGAGGCGGCCACGGTTGCAAAGTCGAAGGAAACGAATGGATTATTGGCGACGGTTGCAAAGTTGAAGGAAACAATGGATTGTGGGAAGAAAGCTCAAGGATCACTCGCGCGACGTGGGCTGGGCGGCGCTAGCTGCATGCCAATCTGAGCCGAAAGAAGGGGGTTGCCTTGAGGTAAAGCTGGGAGGCACATCTTCACTCCCATGGTCACGATAAATTGAGATGACGTGGCTTCACCAGAGGGCAGGAAATTCGGCTAGTGAGAATCAATCTGATGTAGACACATCTCATCTCAATTGTTCTTAGCTTTTAAACGAGTGTTAAAAGGTTCTGATTGGATCAGTGTTAACAAGTGGGCTGTTTTAGCTTGCATCGCTTCTTCCAATTCAGCCATCCTATTGTCGATGGCAATTCACTAGAAGAAAGCTTCATTTGGAAGCCCATCTGAATCTATTGAGTCCGACTGTTATGCTATGCTCTTTCCTTTTCATGTTTATTGTTTTTTCTGATTCAGATGGGCAAGCAAATGGTGCCAAGGTAGGCATGCATATATCCCACATCTGTTCTCTGTATAATTGTGATTTGCCTTCAGTGGAGAACTATATAGTCTACTTCAGATATCACGATGGATATCATGTTGCACATGCAACATTACTCTCTCAACCTTCACAATATTGTCACCAAAATGACTCTTCCATAGCTGATTTCTAAGAGATGCATAGTGAAGTCAATTTTTATACCAAATTGAAGGACCATGTGAGGATGTCTAGAATAGTACTGTGATGAACCATTATAGATTTTGTGGAGTGGATATTTGTTTTTGTAAAGATTACATTTTATCTGGACTGGTTTCAGAAATTTCATGCAAACCGGTCTGACCATTGAGTATTCTAAACTTTTGTTATTAAACCTGTTTTTTCAGAGGGTATTTTGGACTATTCACTTGAACATCTGTTTGTAAACCAGCTCTCCACTTAGACGAGCCGCTCTCGTTCACGGCAGACGACCTGCTGTGCGCGACTGCGGAGATCTTGGGCAAGAGCACGTATGGGACGGTGTACAAGGCGACCATGGAGGACGGCAGTTACGTCGTGGTGAAGCGGCTCTGGGAGAAGATCGCCAAGAACCAGAAGGAATTCGAGACGGAGGTGAAGGCGCTCAGCAAGCTCCGGCACCTCCACGCCCTCAGGGCCTACTACCTGGGGCCGAAGGACGAGACGCTCCTCGTGTTCGACTTCATGCCCAAAGGCAGCCTTGCCTCTTCCTCCATGGTAACCACGCTTGCTCAGTACCACAATGCTCACAGATTTTCTCCGAGCTTTGAGTTGCTTGTGTTGTAAATATTGCGGTATAAGCATATTTGCACATTTAATTCCAGCCAATACAAGCATATAAACAATATATTTCCAGCATAAGAAGAACGACATTAATTGCATATAAACATGTAATTCTAACTTAGCCATTCAACTTCACATATATATTCAAAGAATATAACTTGTATGCTGCTGAAAATAACATGATAAACAGTCCTAAGAACAGTAAAACAACTAATTCCAGCATATAACAAATTAATTGTTTTATTATTGCTCTCAGAACAGAGTTGCGCAAAATCATAGATTTTGGCCTTCTCATGTACATGTCATAACTCTTCATAATTAATCCAACAACTAGAATCTAAGACTTGAGCTCTAATTATTTGATTCCCAACAGACTGAATAAACAGAGATTAAATCTCTAAGCAGTTCTGTACCTCTACCAGATTACAAGCAATGATATAAATGACAGTGATCTAGACATAATCAGATAACAATCTGCAGACCGAATTAGACAAAGTGAAGAGAAATACTAGGTACAAATAGAACTGAACCACAAAGAATACTGCACTAACACTGTAATCTGACCAGTATAACAAATCACTGTACTACTCTTAAAATCAATTGCAGGTAAGCAGGTTAAGATTCATATACAGAACTACAATAAACTACAAAACAGCCAGCAGAGATCAAAACCCTAGAGCTCAAGCCTAAATCAGTTATCTGGATTAACTTCAGTATATGACTAAAATCATCACAGAGCAAACTCATGCGCCCACAATCATTCACAGTAAATCTTTAATACTTGAACAAATCACCAGATCAAGAATTACTGCTGTAAATGAAGATAATCACAAGACAATACTCAAAACTGTCTGAAGATCACAACCAATATGGCAAGGCATGAAGAACTCGCTGTCCCAGAAAATCTATCAACCCGCTGTCGTAAGCGAGTGGATGATTCACGGAGATACAATGCCGCACTCCTCCTTTCAGCCGAAAACCCAAAAGAAGAAGCCGAGGTTCGGGAATGCCGCACAAGACCACAGACTGCCCTGGCCGTGAGTAATCAAACACAACAGGGGAATGCACCGCCGCCTTGTTCTTCCTCGGCTGGACCCCTCAAGATCCCAGGATGCACCAACCCAGATTAGGGTTTACACACGGGACCGAACAAGGCCTCAATCGGAGAAGGCCTGAGAGCCGAGTCTCCGCCCACCGAAGAACAAAGAGGAGAATCAATCACGAGAGGCAATCGGGAATGGAAGAAGCTGCACCAACCGTCGGGCTGCGCCTCTCCTTTTGAAGAAGAGATGAGGCACGACTGCGGGGTGGCGTGAGCGGCCAGCTCCGGAGAACCCGGGCCTACCCCCGCCTCCGCCGCACTGCCCGCCATCTCCCCTCAAGCCCGAAGAAACCGGATCTGGGAGAGGAGTTCAAAGCCGTCGCACGGGAGAGAGAGGCACCGCAGCCACCAGTGACCGAATCGGGGGTCTCCTCCCCCTTATCCCTTTGCTCGTGAGACCGGCAGGTGGGCCCCACCTTTAGGGCTCCCTTCCACTCTTATCAATTGGGAAATTCCCAAAATGCCCTCTCAAATACAACAGTCCCCACCAATTTACCAATTGATAAAAGATATCCAAAGTCTTGTTTAATATACAGTTGTTCGACTATGGGTACCTTGCGGGTTTGAACCCAAAGCCTAGCGATAAGGACTACGACTCTGCACAGACAAAAGGAGGACTACGCCTTGATCCAATGCCTTGGTGTGAGAATTTTCGCCCAAATCACATTCTGTACTGGGTAGCTTGCCCTTTCCCTCTCGGGTTGGGACGTTTCAGTCATGTCCCCGTATCTATCTCATGAGTGCTTAAGAAAGTATACCCTTATCTTTCTTTGATTGCGACCTCACAATCACACTCACGTAGGTGAACTCTTCTAGGAATCCTGTAGGACGATTCCATAAGTTATATAGACCTAGAGTTCATTAAGAGCCAAAGCTCGACCTTCCATACAGACAGAGCACAGCAGCTAATGGGACCCGTTAGATGTGCTCTCTAATCTCACACAGTTTGTTGTCCTAGAGCCTAGTTCACGGGATCTCCGATCTCCTAGGATAGGTTACCACCAATGTGAGCCTTTATACGGGTATAAGCCCCATTCCCTGTGACGCTACTTGGATGCCCTTCCGCGTCAATCCTTTAGTGAAAGGATCTGTCAAGTTCCTTTCAGACTGGATGTATTCTACAGAAATAACACCCGTCTCTCTAGCATGCCTTACCGACTTAAGTCGGCGCTTTATATGTTTTGAGGACTTCATGTTGTCCTTCCTACTCTTCGCCTTAACCAGAACGATTTGGTTATCGCAGTAGGTCAGTATTGCTGGAATAGGCTTTTCCAACACAGGTAGGTCAGAAAGGAGTTCTCGAATCTATTCTGCCTCTACAGCCGCTGAATCAAGAGCTACCAATTCAGCCTCCATGGTGGACCGTGTAATAATAGTCTGTTTAGAAGACTTCCACGACACGGCCCCACCTGCTAGAGTGAATACATAACCACTCGTTGCATTCATGTCATCCGAGTCACTGATCCAGTTAGAATCACTGAATCCTTCCAAGACTGCCGGATGACCCGAGTAATGTATTCCCAAATTAGAGGTTCCCTTCAGATATCTTAGTACTCTTTCTAGTACTATCCAATGATCATCTCTTGGATTGGACGTATAACGACTCAATCTGCTCACAGCATATGAGATGTCTGGCCTCGTTGCACTAGTTAGGTACATCAGGGATCCTATGATCTGAGAATATTTAAGTTGATCCTTCCCATGCCCGGTGTTCTTATGTAGCTTTGCATTTGGATCATAGTAGGGGTGCAATCGGTTCGGATAGTTCCCGACCGACCGCCCGACCGAGTCAGTTCGGATGGTATTTCGGAAAAATAGTCGGTAACCGGATGGTTTTGCCGGATATGGTATCGGAATCGGATAGTCATTGTCGGAATCGGATTCGGATTCGGGAGAGTAGTTTCCGTCGGATAGGAGAATATCCGGATATCTAATCGGTAATATCCGATGCTAGTTATTCGGTAATATCCGAATCGGATAATTATTTAAATTTTTATTTTAGGTTTTGATTTTCAGAAAATCCCAGAAATTAAAATAAAAGCTAAAAATAGTAGGAAAATCCAAATAAATCCCAAACAATTCCCATAAATTCAGAAAAATGTAAGGAATCTAAATAAAATAAGTTCAACTTGTTTTAGGCACAATTACTCAACTAAATTAATAACTTACTCTCTAGGCTTTAATTAAAGGATTTGAGAAAAAGGAAATTAGTTTCTAGAGAGAATCCAATCAAACCAATTAAATAAATAAGTAAGAAAGAAAACCAAAATTTTGGGATGCCACAGTAATACTCCTCAGGAAGTGGTTCTAGATAACTATTCTGTTCATTATTGTTGGTATGTATACAAGTTGCTCATTGTATTTAACTTTCAAGTACATGATATTTCTATATTATATTTAATTATTTATCCTAATATGCATGATCTATATTTAATTATTTAGGATCTTTGTTTTTGCGTGTTATCCGATGAAATATAGTTACCGTATCGAATCCGCTCCGTATTCGTTCTGTATTCGTGACCGATACTATCCGCGTTCGTATTCGTATCCGACACTATCCGTGTCTGACTCCGATTCTGAGAAAAAATATGGTATAGGATACAGGATGAGCAATTACCGACCGTATCCGCTCCGATTGCATCCCTAGATCATAGGGTGTAGCTGCTAGCTTACAGTCCATAAATCCAAATCTGGTTAGGACTTTATCCACATAATGGGATTGTGAAAGAGTAATCCCATTCTCACCCTTTATAAGCTTAATGTTTCAAATAACATCAGCCTCACCCAAATCTTTCACATCAAAATTCTGGGAAAGGAAAGACTTAGTGTTATTGATCACATCCATGTTGGTACCAAAAAGCAGTATGTCATCTACGTAGTCTATAAAATGACACCTTCACCCCCATTAAACCGATAGTAGACACATTTATCGGCTTCATTCACACAGAAGCCGACCGATGTCATTGTACTATCGAATTTCTCATGCCACTGCTTAGGATGTTGCTTTAGACCATACAAAGATTTAATCAATCAACATATTTTCCTTTCTTGCCCTTCAACCACAAATCCTTCAGGCTGTTGCATGCAAATCTCCTCATCCAACTCTCTGTTTAGGAAAGCGGTCTTTACATCCATTTGATGTACTAGAAGTTTGTATGCAGCGGCTAGCACTAAAAGCACTCGAATTGTGGGTAAACGAGCCACAAGAGAGTATGTATCAAAATAGTCTTCTCCTTCTTTCTGCGTAAAACCTTTAGCCACTAATCGGGCCTTGTACTTTTCAATAGTACCATCAAGTCTGCGCTTTCTTTTAAAGATCCACTTGCAACCTACTGGCTTACAACCAGGCGGGAGATCTGTAATTTCCCAAGTTCCGTTAGCAATGATGGAGTCCATCTTGCTACGGGCTGCCTCTTTCCAGTAATCCACATCCGGAGATGCGTATGCCTCTAAAAGGGTTCGTGGTTCATCATCCACGACATAGGTGACAAAGTCATCCCCAAGTGACTTCTCGGTCCTCTGTCTCTTACTCCTCCTCAACTCCACATCTGGAGCGGTGTTATCCAGACTAGGAAGAATAGAGAGATCATCTACACTGATATGTCCACTGTCTTCATTCGGTCTCATAGGAAACACATGCTCAAAGAATGTCGCATCACGAGATTCCATCACTATATTAGTAGCGATGTCACTCACCTCGGATTTGACCACTAGAAATCTATAAGTCGTGCTATTAATAGCATATCCTAGAAAGACACAATCAACGGTCTTAGGGCCAAGCTTCCTTTTCTCGGCAATGGCACATGCACTTTTGCAAGGCATCCCCACGTTCGAAGATAGGATAAGTTGGGTTTTCTCCCCTTCCATCCTTCATAGGGTGTTTCCTCCTGATTGCGAGGCGGAACCCTATTTAGGACATAATTAGCTGTGAGAACTGCCTCACCCCACCAATAGTCCGGCATACCAGAACTCTGAAGCATGGCGTTAACCAAGTCACAAAGAGTTCGGTTCTTTCTTTTGGCTATTCCATTTGATTGGGGTGAGTATGGTGGAGTAACTTCATGAATTATTCTACTTTCTTCACAGAATTGGGAGAACTCATGTGAGACGTACTCACCGCCTCGGTCCGATCTTAACCGTTTGATTTTCTTTTCTAGTTGATTTTCAACTTCAGCTTCGTAGATTTTAAAGTATTCAAGTGCTTCATCTTTCGACTTAAGTAGATAAATATAACAATACTTAGTCACATCATCTATGAGAGTTAAGAAGTATCTTTTGCCACCTTTAGTTAATATTCCATTCATCTCACAAAGATCAGAATGGATTAGTTCAAGTGGAGAAGTGCTCCGCCCTTCAACGCTATGAAAAGGTTTTCGGGGCTGCTTAGCTTGCACATACACGTCGCACTTTGAACCCTTCTCATAACTGTAGCTCAGAATTAAACTCATCTTACTTAACCGCGTAATGGCTTCAAAATTAACATGACACAACCGTGAATGCCAAATATCATGAACTTTATTGCAATGGGAAACATTATAAATGTTTACATTATTCAAATCAAGAATGAATAAGCGGAACATGCCTCCGCTATCATAGCCTTTGCCCACAAAATTACCAAACTTGGTCAAAATGACCTTATTTGACTCAAACACAAGCTTTATTCCTTGCCTACATAACATTGACCCGCTAAGGAGATTGTGCGTCATCGCAGGCACGTACATCACGTCTCTTAGGATGAGTGTTTTGCCCGAAATAAGCTTTAGGCAAACCTGTCCCATCCCACGCACTGTCGCGGCGGCTCCATTGCCCATTAAGACGGATCCACCACCTTCACCCTGAAATGAAGAAAAACAAGATCGATTAGCACATATATGTCTAGTAGCACATGTATCAATCCACCAATCAATAGATAGACTTGCCATAAAGGCCATAGGTACGTACTCTTCCGAGCTGGTGCTAGCCAGCGCGACATTAACCTCAGCCTTGCGGCTCTTGTGCTGACCCGGAGATGGACCTCTGCTCTTCCGATTACGGCAATGATTGGCTTTATGGCCAGCATCGCCGCAAACAAAGCAGACGATGTCTTCCTTCTTCTTCTTCATTTTCTTTGGTTGGAGCTTGACTTGGGGCTGATTCTTGAATTTGGGTTTCCCAGGGCCTACAGTTCTTTTCACCTCCACCTGATGAGCTTGGACTTGAGCCTTACCCGTGCCGTCACCAGCTCTAGCACACTCTTCGACATTGATAGCAGCTGACAGCTCATTGAGTGTCAAGCGCTCCTTTATATGCCTACGAGCTGTCACAAAGTCACGCCACGAAGGCGGCAACTTAGCTAGAATGACATTCACTTGAAACTTCTCTGGCAGGACGCAGTCGTACTGACTCAAGTCACGTACATGGAGTTGAAGCTCATGGAGCTGCTCCATCACTGACCGCCCCTCAACCATCTTGTAGTTCAAGTAATTGGCTGTGATAAAGGACTCATTTTCATTATCTCCTTCGGAGTATTTCTCATCGAGCTCATCCCAAAGTTGCTTGGCATTCGTGAAGTTGACATAGACGTCAAACAAACGATTAGACAGTATGGCCAGCAAACGGGCTAAGATTGCGTTATTAGCTTCTTCCCATTTCATCGTTTCAGGGATCGCCAGCGGAAACGCCGGTGGATTTGAAATGACCCAGAAGAGCTTAAGGTCAGTCAGCCAAAGTTTTGCCTTCGCCTGCCAGCGCTTGAAATTGACTCTGTCAAACACTTCAGGTTTCACGATATCAGATGAGGAAGCCATTTCTTTAAATATAGATTTTCTGGATTGTTGTAAATATTACGGTATAAGGATATTTGCACATTTAATTCCAGCCTTTATCAATATTATTTGCTGCATCAAGACAAGGAGAAGACTCTATCTAAGGAGAAAGAATCTCGCTGATCGTACCGGGAAAGATCGGGTCATCCCTACGCATCAACTAATTCTTAATTGGTCCGCATCAGTGGGTGGCCTCGGTCGTCGAGGAGTGGACCAATGAGGTGTTCGACCTCGAGCTCATGAAGGACGTGGCCGCTGGCGAGGAGACCAGCGAGGAGCTGGTGAAGACGCTGAAACTAGCGTTGCATTGCGTCGATACTTCGCCGTTGGCGCGGCTTGAGGTGCAGCAGTACTGCGGCAGCTCGAGCGGATCAAACCCTCAATTGCAGTCTCCGCCTCATCCTTCACCGGCGAGCCGAGCCATACTACCACGACTGCCACTACTGTCACTGGCGAGACAAAATCTACCACGAAAGAGTAGTCAGCCTCTTGCAGATTGAAAGTTCCAGGTCTGTGCTCAGCCCAACCGAATGAACCAACTTTAGCCCCAGTACTACCGTTGCGAAAATCAATCTTATACCACTTATTTTATTTATAATTTTATCTCTTTAGACATTCTACTATTAATAAGAGCAACTCCAGCAGTAGCCCTCAAAACAGGGCCCCTACTTTTTATTTGAGAGCTCCCCTTACTTTTGAGAGCTCTGTTTTTTTTGCTGCACTCTAGCAGGAGCCCTCAAAACAGGACCCTCAAATTCATTCTTAGAGGGGATGACACATAGGACCCACTCCTGGGGGGTCTGGAGGGAGCCCCTACTTTTGAGGGCCAAGGGGCAAAAAACTCTAGCAGGGCCCCTACTTGAGCCCTCAAAAGTAGGGGCTCCCTCCAGACCCCCCTGGAATGAGAGCTCGAGGGGGAGATTTGAGGCCCCCTACTTTTGAGGGCTCAAGTAGGGGCCCTGCTGGAGTGAGTTTTTTGTCCCTCGGCCCTCAAAAGTAGGATGAGGGCTCAAGTAGGGGCCCTGCTGGAGTTGCTCTAATATAGGTGGTCGTATAACTTAATTCCAACTAATCTGAACTATTAGATCGTAAAGACTGAACGAATTATATTCATTTTTAGGTCCTGTAAAACTTTAGGAGGCTGGATGGCGGGCTATGCAGTTATAGGAGGTGCTATTGCCATTAGGGAAAACATTCTTGGGAAATTTGTTTTCACCCTACATTGAGAATTCCGAAATTTGGAAATTTTGGAAAATTTCATTTTCGTTCAAAAATTTTAATTTCAAATTTGAATTTTTGAAGGGAAATGAAAAATAGAAAAAAATTGTGCTTATTTTGAGGTTTGAACTCACAAAACCTCATGCTCACCCACCACCATCCCTCACCACTAGGCTAACTAAGTCTTTCTTTCTTTGTGCTAGTTATGAAATCTATTTAAACTTGAAATTTCGAATGAAAATACACATCTTCCACTAAATTTCGGATCCAGCCAAAAATTCTGAAATTCGTGAATTTCAGCCGAAATTGTAATCCCTAATCCCTGGTTGTCATTGTTAACTTGTACTTCCGCAAAGGTCCTCTGCACAATCTCGGAAGATAGGCAATTAACCAAGGTGATTTTCTATGGTGCTGGTGGGCGAAGCGCAATAGGGTAACGCCATGGAGGCGGCAGAAACAGTGTACGTGTTCCAATTCGATGTGGACAAGTATGTTGACTCGCTGGTGATCATTTGCGCTTCAACTTTTAGCTTCTGATTTATTTTTTACTATTCATAAATTTCATCTTTTTCTGAACTTTTGGTTTTTTGTTGAGCTTTTTTGTCTGTTCTTTTTCCCCGTATTTGTTTGTATTATACGTAATGTGCTAACGTATTTTTCACATTTTTTAATTTTTTTAAATTTAATTATGCTAAATAAGTATCTGTCAGCTACAATATTTTTTAGCTAGTTATAGTACTTTTCAACCATAAGTCACTGAAAATAAGCCCAAATAATCACCACCTAAAAGCAGCTTCTGTCAAAGAAAAGACAGCGACGCCACTGGCCGAGGGTTTGTGAAAGTGAACACTGATGGAGCCTTTACAGATCACTCGCGCATGGGAGGATGGGTTTCATCATACGCAACCAACAGGGCGAGGCGGTAGCAGCTGGCACTGGCCATATCGCAAGCCTGACGAGGCCCTGCATGGAGAGAAGATGACTATGCTGCAGGCCATCGGGGCAGTTGCTGATCTATGGATGCCTTGGATGAGATATGTTGTTCTTGAAACACATGTCACCGCTACAAAAAAAAGTTATATTAGACGTCCCATTATAAACAATTACGAAGAAACGACAGTGTTGTAATTATCAGACGATTTTACAAGCGTAACCGTTTATGTTACTAGCGATTGCTAGAACTAGGAGTGGGAAATAGTAGCGGATAATCCGTTTTATTCGATATTCGTATCAGAGAAAACGCGAATATGGTAAGCAAAATCCGTATTTGAAAATGTTCATATCCGTATTCAAGAATATTTGTATTCACATTCATATTCGAGAATATTCGTATTTGTATTTGAGATTATTTGATTCATATCGATCCGTTTTCTCTATGCCTATTGGCCGGTCGGCCTAGCCAGCGGCCAAGCGGAAATCTTAGGAAAAACTCAAATGAATTTTGTAATTCAAAATTTGAATTTGGTCAGTTTGAAACCAGTAACTGGTCAAAAACAGGTGAGAACCAACAAAACCACTAAGAATTTATTCTACCGAAATTTGTTACAAAAGTTGTGGAGGAATATTCATATTCGACTGAATTAAGTATATATTCGATTCGAATTTGTATTCGTTGCGACATTCGATTCGTATTTGCATTCAAGAATATTCAAATTCATATTCATTTTATGAATGCAAATATTCTCAAATATGAATACGAATATTCTCGAATACGGATACGAACATTCTTGAATACGGATTTTTCTTACCACATTCATGTTTTTTCGGATACAAATATCGGATAAAACAGATTATCCGTTACCCTTTCTCACCCCTAGTTTTTAGTAGAAGCCGTCTGTGATAGTATATCTTCACATACGGTTCTTTATACCAACCGTATGTGTTGTGATTTATTGCTGTCTGTGATAATTGTCTGTTATTACAGACATAAAAATTCAGATAATTCAAAAATCATTTTTTATGAGGATTTAGAACCGTCTGTGATGACCCTTTGTGTGGTAGTGTGCGCTTATTCTGAAATAAGCACTAACAAGGGATCGAGGAGTACGACTTCGCCCAACTAGGATTAGGAGCACTTTTACTCAACGGGCATATCTAGTATTTTAGGATATTAAAAATATATAAAGAGTCCTAAATGAATTTTATTAAGATTAGGATTTGTACTCCTGTTAGATTAGAATTCCTACTCTAAATTAGAGAAAGGCTATGAGGACTATATAAACTACGGGAGTGACCATGGAAAGCCATAAGCAACCAAGCAATCAAGTCTACTCATCTAAAACAGAGGCCGCACAAGAGGATTGGATGTTAAGATATTCTTTAGCACTAGATTCTTGTATAGAGTAAGGATCTGAGGGTCCTAAAAGATTTGAGATGGTTGTGAGTGAGTGATAATCCCTTATACTCTTTTGAGGCTGTGTTTAAGGAATTTGTGGTCGGCTTCGCCAAATCATTTCTCTCGTTGTAGTTGCTTTAACGTCGTTATTATGATTCTCTATGAGATTCATCTTCTTCGTTTTTTATATCGTGCATGTGTCATATCTCACAAACCCTAATCCAATCTAGTTGCTGCTGCGTATAAGAAGAGGTATTAGAGTATAACAAGTGATATTAGAGTCAAAGACGGATTAATTTGCTTTATGGGAAGGTCAGTAAAGCGTCAAGTGGCATAAATCAAGATCAATGTCGATGATATAAAATCAAGTACAAATATTTGACTGGAGAAAATTTTAGCGTGTGGCAATGCATGGTGAAAGATATTCTTATCTAGCAAGAGTTAATCGACACTCTTGAAAGGGACAAACCAAAAAAGACTTCCGATGAAGATTGGAAAGTGATGGAGAGGAAAGATGATAGTACAACCTATCTATGTTTCTCCGATGAAGTAAAGTACTCGATGATCAAGGAGAATTCACTAAAAAATTATGAAAAGACCTAGAAGAATTGTACACGACAAAATCATTGACAAACCGGTGGATACTAAAGTGATAACTGTATAGGTTGTGCATGGAAGAAGATACATAGTTCATTGACTATCTCAATATCTTCAACAAGTTTATCACATAGCTGACTAGTGTGGATGAGAAAATTAAGAAGAACGGTGTGATCGTCATACTGGCATCATCTCTACCACCATCATGAGGAGCAATTGTTGATGAATACTCTCGTCGAGAAAACCACTGTCAACCTTAATGAGACAGTTGCATATCTATTTGAGGCGGAGTCCTTGAAAAAGCCATCGGAATCTTTATCCTCGGGTGATCAAGCATTGGCTATAGTATGTGTTGCAAACATAAGCAAAGATCATAGGAAGAAGAAAAGCAAGAATAGGGGGTAAACATGTATGCTATTTATGTGATGAGGAATGTCACATGATAAAAGACTATCTGAGTTTGAAGTAAATGAAGGATGCTTGATCAGTGACAGTAGCAAAAGATGATTCAAACGTACTAATCGTCAATCAATCAGATACTTCTTATAGATAGATATTAGATTCAGATTATTGCTTCTACATATGTTCAGTGAGAGGGATGTTTGACAAATGATTTCTACGTCCTGCACATGGAACTGTTCACTTAGTGGATTATTAGGAGTATACAATTACTAAGGTGGGAACGGTTATATTGGAGATGTATGATAGAGCACATCGTACATTAATGGAAGTTCGGTATGTTCCCGATGTAAAGAAGAATATAATATCTGTGAGGTCACTTGAACTCGAAAGTTGTGAGGTATACTTCGAGGTGGAGTAATGCGAGTTACATGTAAAGAGCAAGTAATTATAAAACATATCTAGAATAATATAGGATACCGATTAAAGAGTGATCTTAAAGGTTAAGCAACCAATAGGAGGTCTAATAAAAATCCTGATCAGAAGAAAGAAACCATGTCGTCAACAGTAGGTACTCAAATCTCATATGCAGTTATGTACAGAACTGCAAAGATGGCTGTAAAATCTAGCAGATGCAAAAACAAAAGTGGGAGCTATTGGAAAAAGAAAAACGTGGTGGGACCAATCACATGGTACTAGAGAGCAGGTGGAGTTTGGAGGCGGTACAAACATATAGCATAGAAAATTATAGGAATAGGAGATGTAGTTAACCAAACTATACAACGAAGGAGCTCTTAAGTGGAGGGTTTGATCAGACTAGCCTGGACACTGACACGCACATTGCGGTAATATGTATGAGCCCCTATGGTGGAGGCACTCCAAAAGGTGGGAAGAAAAACAAAAAATATGGAGTCGACATGGAGTGAGTTCTTAGAGGAGTATAATCACTTCAACGGATAAGATTCAAGATGAAAATTATTGAGTTAATTTGACTTATATCTAGTCTTTTAGTATTTGAAAATGTATGCTATAAAGAGTTCTAGATGAATTCTATAAGAATTAACACTTCCCATGGAAACCCACAAGTAACCAAGCAATCAAGTTAGGGTACACGAGAAGACTTGAGGATAGGGTATTTTTTAGTACTAGATTCTTGTATCGAGTAAGGATTCGATGGTTCTAAAAGATTAGAGAAGATTGTAAGTGAGCGACAATCTCCTGTACTCTTTTGAGGTTATACTTAAGAAATATGCGGTCAACTTTACCAAATCATTTATCTCTCGTTGTGGTTACTTAATGTCATTATTTTGGTTCTCTGTACGAAATTTATCTTTTTTGTTCTTAATATAGTGTATACTCATATCATATTTTATAAACTCTAGTCTGATCTAAAGGCTATTGTGAAAGTATATCTGAGTATATCATATTCGGTTCTTTTCAGGTTCCAAACGGATTTGGAAGCCCCTTGAGCAAGAAAAGAAAACATATATAGATTTGAATTCAGTTCGGATTCGGCTCGGATCAGACAGGAAGTCTAACACTAAAACGCCCATAACTTTCACAAACGAAGTTCGATTTAGGCGTTCTTGGACTCGTTGGAAAGCTATTTCGAAGCCCCATACAATGGATAAGGTGCCAGCAACGGAATACTTATGGTCATGTCACAAATTGAGAGAAAATCCGATGGTAGTAGTTTAGATATTTCCTTTTTAGTTCGTATTGGAGTTTATTTCGGCCTCAGGCCAGGTTGTGCGTGAGTTTTAGTCAAGGTCGTGCATTGTGCACCAATATAAGGCCAGGGTCTTAGCCCCATTGTAACTTAGGCTATGATATGATAAGTTTTTATACTTGTGAAATAAAGGAGAAAATCGCCATGATGGTTGGTGGCGGCCAGATTGCGTGATTGCAATGTTTTCTCGTTTGGAGTTTTCTGAGTTGGTGCAAAGCAAGAATAGGAGATTCTTGATATTGCCCATTGAATCTACAAGGTTCATCTCTTCTAATTCGTGTCTTTTTGCTAAATTCACGGTTTGGGGAGTTCTGCGGATTGCTTCTAGTGTGCGCCTTGCATACTAGTGCAAATTGCCCTTATCAATATTATTTGCTGCATCAAGACAAGGAAAAGACTCTATCTAAGGAGAAGGAATCTCGCTGATCGTACCGGGAAAGATCGGGCATGTGACTTAATATTTGTGAATGTGTTTTGCAACATGTTGAAGTCCATGTTATTTCCCCTCCTTAAGGCATGATGCTAATCTTTACTATTTAATAAGTTTGAGTTGGTGGTTGGTGCATTCTTCTTCCTCCTTTCTCAACTGTCCAATCTGAATACTAAAATCTTGACCATCTATCTAACATTCCTCTCCCTCTCTCATATCTAACTACCCCTTCTCTCCACTTCCACCAACAGTTACTATCTCCCACCTCCTCTTCTACCTGGCCTCTCTCGCCTCCCTCCCCTCTTGCTTCGCTTGCTAAGGTGAAGTAGATATCCGTTGCTACGGATTTAAAAAAAAATAGAACATATTTGTATGCATGTTCCAACAAATTTTACCACCCGTTAGTTTTAGAACATGTAGTATGATAAAATTTTAAAATCCGTAGCAACACACGGGCATTCAGCTAGTATTTGAGATGCGTCTCTCGAATGGTTGTAGCTCATGCAAATGATATTGCCACATGTGACTTAAGTTTGAAAAGGGAAATTTGAGTTTGGTTAAGTCCATGTCGTTTTTCGGTGATGTGATTCCAAAATATTTTTGTGGATGTGTTATGTGATCTATTGGAAGTCACTTCTTAATCTTAAATGTGTATTTCTACAGTTTGCATTGCTTTTGTGCAAAGTGGTTAAGAAATATGCATTATTCTCAAATCTTCTGAATCTGTCTTCAAGGTGGCAGTCTGACCAGCATTGTATATGCGGTCAGACCAGCCTGGTAACGGCGGTCAGACCGGCATGCGCCCGGCGGTCAGACCAGCATTCAGGTAGCGGTCTGACCGGTCTGTGGAAGTACCGTTCCTTCACGCGGTATGTTTTTTTCCAGAGATCGACTCCACTGATTTTTCTGGAAGCAATCTGACCAGTGGGTTTTGCGGTCTGACCGGACCTGGCGATCTGACCGGTCCCTGTGTGGGTGGTCTGCCTGGTTTTCCAGTGTAATGGCTAGTTTTTGTAGCCGTTGGGTGAGCGGAAGTACCGGCAGTATGTTGGCGGTACTTCCGGCCCTCGTGCTGATTTTTGCCCTCTCTCTTCTCTAATGGCTAGTTTTTGAGGGAGGTGTATAAAGACCTCCTCAAGGGCTGTTGAGAGAAGGTTGCTGGTGCTAGTCTCCCATTCTTTGAGCTAAGAGCAAGTCTTCTTCACTTATGTGCATATGTTGCACTTAGAGAGTGAGAAGAGCGTAAACCTAGTGCATGTGTTGCACTTGGTGGTGGACTTTGTGTCCGTTGAGCTACGATTCTTGATTCGTTCAAGTGAGAGTCTTCGACTTGTTACCCTTTGAGTTTGCCGACTCCTAGACGGCGTTTGAGGCGTCGTGCGCGGTGATCTTCTCAAAGAAGGTTGTGAGAAGACCCAGCAAAGTTGTGAAGGTTAGAGCTCACCTACCCGGAGCGGGAAAGAGCTACCACTAGTGGATTCAAGGTGTTTCGGCTTAATTCATGGAGCCGGTCCAATTCATTTGGGCTAACCTCATTGTGGACCAGGGAAAACCGGCAAGTTTTCGAACACCACGGTAAAAACATCAAGTGTTATTGTGGTTTGTTATCTTATGCTCATTTTACCTTCTAGCAATTCATATTCAAGTATTTATATTGATTGAATTGATTAGATTACTTGTTTTCTTAGGATTGCTTATATTGATTTGGAATTATATTGTTGGTGCACTTAGTCATATTTAGATGTCTTAGACTTTACTTGTGAAACCAAATTGTTCACGCTTCCATATTATAATTTGGTAGCAGAGTAGAAGAAAATTTTAAAACCACCTATTCACCCCCTCTAGTCGGCCTCCTCGATCTTACAAGGTGAGGGGGCGGTAGGTGATTAAGCTGGCTAATAAGCCATCTTAATTACCTATCCTAATTTTTTATTTAGTATTTGTTTGAATTTTTAAATATGTCAAATGAGCTCAAAAAATTATGAAAATTTATGTATAGCCTCCTGACACAACATATCTCGTAGTGTAATTTTTGAATAATTTTATTCATTGTGAATGTTTCTAAAAAAATTATACAACTTTGAATATAGCAAACAAGCATTAAAAGTTACAAAATTTTATGTGAAGTCTCCCGATACAGTCATAGTTATTGTGTGATTTTTTGTAAATTTTGTGTGCTCTGAATTTGTTATGTTTATTCGGCTTAATATAATCATGAATTAAATTCACGATTAAATTCATCGGCCAATTCATGATTAAATTAATCTGAATAAACGTGGCAAATTCAGATCACATAAACTTTCCAAAAATTTACACAATAACTATGACTATGTTAGGATATTTTACGTAAAAATTCATAATTTTTAGAGCTTGTTTGCTGTATATACAAACTCATACAAATATCAACATTTTATAAATTTTTTAGCAACATTCACATGGATAAAATTACCTAAAAAATTATATGTCAAATACGTTGTGTTGGAAGATTATACATAAATTTTTGTACTTTTTTGAGCTCATTCAATATATTTAAAATTTTCAAAAATTATTAAAGAAAAAAATTAGAGGAAGTAATTAAGCCGGCTAATTAGCCGACTTAATCACCTGCTATCTTCTCACCAGGCGGTAGGTGATTAAACCAGGTTAATTACCTATTTTTTATTTAGTGTTTTTTTAATTTTAAATATATTAAATGAGATAAAAAAATTACAAAAATTAGTATACAGCCTTCCAACACAACGTACTTGACAGTTTAATTTTTGGGTAATTTTATCCATAGTGAATGTTGCTCAAAAGTTTTTATATTTTATGAGTTTTTATATATAGAAAACGAACTCCAAAATTACAAAATTTTATGTGAAGTCTCTCGACATAGTCATAGTTATTGTGTAAGTTTTGAGAAATTTTATGTGGTCTCAATTTATGACATTTATTCGGGTTATTTTAATCATGAATTAAATTCACGATTAAATTCACCAACCGTAAATTCACGAATTAACATGGCAAATTTGGACTACATAAAATTCCTAAAACATTAGACAATAACTATGGCTGTGTCGAAAGGTTTCACATTAAATTTTATAATTGTTGGAGCTCGTTTACTATATTTAAAAACTTGTAAAACTATCTAAATTATATGAATTTTTGAGTAACATTCGCAATGGATAAAATTACCCAAAAAGTACACTGTGAGGTACGTTGTGTCGGGAGGCTGTACATAAATTTTTGTAATTTTTTAAGCTCAGTTGGTATATTTAAAAATTTAAATAAACACTAAACGAAAAAAATTAGGACAGCTAGTTAGCCAGCTTAATCACCTGCCGCCCCTCACCAGACGGCAAGCTTGCCTGCCATCTGCCCACTAGGCGGCAGGCTGCCTACCGTCTGGTGAGGGGGCGGCAGGCGCCTATCGCCGCCGACTGTGCCCCGTGTCGTCTCCACCGAATGGCATAAACGATATTTTTTCAATACGGTGCGTATACGTCTATTTTTGTAAATATGATACGAAACATTGCCAAAAGTGACTAACTCATAAGACAAAAGATATATACGAAAAAAGTAACCCGCTCTGATACAAGCGTTCTACCATGTATTGTTGGTTTAAAGCTGACAGTAGCCCCATGCTCCTTCATATCCTTTTCCCTTTGATTTTGGTATTTGAAATTGGGCCAACGCCATGAAATCAAGTAGCAACTCATATCTTGAAGAAAAACCTAGAAAGCACCTACATTGATAAACACGGTAGCAACTCACTACAAAATCAAGTAGCAACTCATAGAGGATATGTACCAACTCACACACATACAAGTAAAACTCACTGAGAAAAAGGGTAACAACTTACTAAGAAAGGGGTAGCAACTCACTGAAAATTCTGGTAGCAACTCATACACTTTTAAAAAAAACTTGGTAGCAACTTACTGAGAAAGGGTAGCAATCACACCTTCAAAGGAAACTAGGTAGTAATTCACTGAAAATAAGGATATCAATTCACTAATATTCAAGTAGGATCTCACTGAGAGAAGGGGTAGCAATTTACACTTTCAAAAGAAAAACAACGTAGCAACTAATCGAAAAATAGGATAGCAACTCACACATTTAAAGAAAAAACTCGCTAGAATTTGAGTAGCAACTTACCGAGAATAGGATAGCAACTCATATTTTAAAGAAAAAAAGTAGGTGGCAACTTTAACAAGAGCCAGATAGCAACCCACTGGTATACGACAGGAAGAGACTACATAAAAAATTATGAAACACTCAAATCTATAGGAAAAATTAGATAGCAACTCCATAACAAAATCAAGTAGCAACTCGGATCTTTTTTAAAAAAAAAATCAACTCACAACCTTTTGTGTTGAATTGTCCCTCAAGCTTGATATCGCACCTTAGGTTCAGTGGTGCTTTGAGTTAACGCCTCCTTGTCGCTGTAGACTGCAGGAAGCGAGATCCATCGTCCATATGCAAAACACAACAAGATTCATCTTACTACCTCTCAAAGCACCTCTGCATACCGCCTCGGTTAGCTCGTGTGCCATGGAACCACATCGCCCCTACCTCCTTGTGCCTCCACGTCGTTCACAATCTTGCTTCGATTTGCTCGTATCTTTTTGATTTGAAGAGATATGTTCTTAAGAAAGAGAAGTGAAGCAAGATGAGAGAAGTGAGAAAGAGAGAGATGAACGAGAAAGGAAAAGCATGAGGTAGGATCCACATGAACTGTCATGGGTTGGCTTGGTCGCTATGGCTCCTCGCACATGATGATTCACGCAGCATCGAACGGTACGGACGAGCGATCCCACTGTTAGGCTAATGCGCAGCCGATAGTACCAAAACATTATCGCAAATAAAAATGTATACAGAAGATAATCGCCCTTACAGGTCAGCTTTAAGCCTTCCGGAGAACATATCAAATTCAGCAGGCCAAAAGCTTACAGGATTGTTAGAATTCTCACACGATGAACTGTCAGATCCAACAAAAGATGTGCATGTAAATCCACTCATGTAACTTTCTTATTTTTTATCAACATTGACAACCAAGTAGATATCCAATCGAATAAAACCAAGCAACCAACCAACCAATAGAACCCAAAGTGGTGACAACCCAATACAAATGCAACGAGTTCGAACTCTCCCTTCACAAACTGCACGCCGTGAAAGATTGCTAGTTGTTACTTCTCGTCTCACACGGATGAAGAAACAAATAATCACAAATAAATGCCCACAGAGCATTATGAAATTGAGATGGTGGCTTGCGAGCAGCATCAGTCGCGCTTTGTACCGCTCCCATCCTGCCCGGCAAGGATCCTCGAGATCTGCAGCCCTCGGCTAAAGGCTTGGTTGAAGAGCAGCCGCGTCTGGAACTCCGAGACGAAGGGGAACCACGACAGGACGGCGATGGGCAGGAAGATGAGAATCCCCATAGTGTACTCGTACATCCTTGCCATCTCTTGGATGGAGTCCCATGGTCCCATCTTACGAAGCAAAGCCCTACTCCTCTGCCTGAACTTGGCGCAGCAAGGCCCTCTGCATGCATCTCCAGCACCACAGGGGCAACATATCACGCGAAGTGGCTCTATGATTAACCTCCGAAACAGCGGTCCACATAGTTGTGCAATCTACAAGGAGCAACCAGAGAATGCGGGCAATTATATAAGTACATCAACCGGAGTTACACATTACTTGCCATTGGGTTGAAACTGTAGATGTTCTTTACAAACAGGTCGCAAACAGTTATCTTGTGCTATATTATATACAGTATATTACTATATTGACAGCTTAACTAGAAAAAGCTAACGGTGGAAGAATAGACAAATCACTCACCAGAAGAATAAACCAGCCAGTAGGGATGAAGGCCAAGATACTGGCGCCAACGTCTAAGACAGCAAGATCAAAACCAACAAATAAGAGGACCAGCAAGCCGATGAGGACAAGAAAGACAATGCCCTTGAGGATACGGAATACAAGTTGAAACTTCGTAACAAACTTCTCTCTCCCCAATGAAACAACCTGGAAGAAGAGGCACGTTCAAGTGTAAAAGTACTACAACATAGGATGCAGTGCAATACCAAATAGATTGTTACCTTGAGTGAAACAAGAACGATAGCTATAACCAGCCATGATAGTGCATATACCTGGGAAAACAACAAAGCATTAGTCTAGCTGGAATTTCTAAATGGGGGTTGTGATGGATAAGGAGCAATCTAGGTAGGAAGAGTACCATGAAGCTTTTGTTCTCGTGCACTATGTGTAAATGGTAAACAATACCATATTGGTGTTGGTGATATGCCCTAGAGGCAACATGGAGATGTTGAATATATCACATACTATGTTTATGATACATTGCTTTGTTCCTTGAAATAGACATTATCATTATTGATCAATGAGTATGTGACTTATTCATGAGACTCTTAATGCCAAAATGTTGCTATTTCTAAATGATCCCTGATCATATATCATATGAGGAACATATATGATTCAAAGATCAGCATATGTATTGATTGATGATCATGTCTCATGGATCATGGTATGGAGATACCAAATCAATAATATGGACATGTGTTAGTGAACATATGTTGGATAGACCCGCCATGAGACACTGCAGAGATTCCATGTGTCATTAGTTGGTCTCAAGTAGTGTTTATGTAGAATCGTTAGACTTGAGATCATCATGGTTCCCAACATGCGTAGTAGCCTATTTTGGGACTACTAACCACTACTCCGTAACTGGGTAGTCATAAAAGTAGTCTTCGGGTTTGCTATGAAACATGTAGTGGGATGTGAATGATCAAGATAGAATTTGCCCCTTCTTATGGGAGAGATATCTCTGGGCCCCTCGATGTAATGGATTATGAAAGTGCATGGCCATGCCAATGTGATTGAGGAGTCAATCACAAGTTTATAATCCATCACGGAATCGAGAGAGTGATTGAGCCATTAAGAGGATGACACAGGTCTCGCCTTGAGCTTAATCTATATCGTGAGGCAAAAGGATTCGTACATGAGAACATTACAGGTTCAGCCGATATGATCTTTACGTATACTTTGGGGTTAATATGTCTTGCTAGAGGCCGCTATTAACAGGGTGACCGGAAAGGTGTTTCCGGGTCGCGACCAAGTATACGTGAACCTACAGGGTCGCACACTTAACGGGTTGGAACACTAATTCGAATGTGATTCGGATGTGGGCTCAATTCGGATAGAGATCCGGATAGACTCCTATTGGGCCTCGGTCCACGAGGCCCAAGTGAGGAGGTCTATATATTTGGAGGCGGGGGGGCTGAGGGATGCACGCATATGTTCCTCCCGAACAAAACCCTAGCCGCCACCTCCCGAGCCAAACCCTAGCCGCTCGCGAGTGCTGGTACACTCGCGATCGGAGTTCCAGCCCCGGACGTGTGGATACCGGTGGAGGCGCTGCTCGTTGCGGCGTTGATCGGCATCAACAAACTACAGATTGGATCTGCTCGTGGTGTGGTTGATCGCGTGGAGGAGACGATCTGTTCGGGACGATCGGCTACTTCCACTACTACCTCGACGCGCGTGGTTGGATCGGCTTCTCCAACTCTTCTTCCGCTGCGCTGCGCGTCTAGTGGTAACGATCTATGATCCCTTCTTAGCATGATGTCCTGGTGTGCGCGGTAGAAATTTTTTATTTTCTGCTATCGTAGCCTTCGCGCGTTCCTTCAGTGGTATCAGAGCCATCTTGCTTAGTTTGCGATCTGGATCAGCGCATATGATGATATGCGGTTGTAGTAGATTGGATCTATTACAGTCTAGATCAGTCGGTTCATGTGATGAATCGATGGTAGCACGGGTTGATGAGATCAATCGGTGAATAGGGGTTGGATGAGGCGCAGATTGTATCACTACTAGTGCCCTAGAGATTGTCTCGGATCGGCATAAGGTGGTTATGTCGAATACTAGTAGGATACGAATCTGATAGCCTCGGGCCAGTGGGAATACTAGTGCCCTAGAGATTGTCTCGGATCGGCATAAGGTGGTTATGCCGAATACTAGTAGGTTACGGATCTGATGGCCTCGGCCCAGTGGAAAAACTAGCATCCTAGAGAATGTCTCGGATCGGCATAAGGTGGTTGTGCCGAATAGTTTTTCCATTGCGATTTCATAGATTGGATCTGTAAATTTCGTAGGGTGTTCAGGGCGCTGCCCTGAAACCCGCGGGGGGCGGCCCCCCCCTCGACCCCCCGCCCGCCTTGTATAGCGTCTTGGGTTCACATCGTTAGGTAGAATACGATTCTACGTCTAACTTGTTTTTGCAGAGAATGACGTGAATAGTATGGCCCTATATCTTATTGGAATGTATGAGATGTATGTGATGCATGTAACATTCGTTCATGGCCTGCGTGTCATGATTATTTCAGCTATTGTTAGCTGTCTATATTGTATTTAACGACCTGCGTGTCGACCTTAATGCTTGAATCTATCTTTGTAATCTTCAATTTCTAGCTATTATAGGTAGTAGCCTAGTTTTGAGGTTACAAGCTTTCAAGCATGGTGGCCTAAAGGAGTGATGTGGAGGATGGGGATCGTCTACACCTACATGGAGATGGAGATCACCATTTGTTTGGGCCATACTACTTCACAGTTAAATGTGTTTATCTGTGATATTATCTATCTTATTCTTATGCAATGTTTTTGTCATATGTTGCTTTGGTAGGATAGAATCCCTCATAAAATTAGGTGTTCATGCCCTTCCATATGTTGCACCAAAAGATAATGATCACCGCATGGTAGGTCTACCAAAGTAGAGTGCCGTCGGTTATCATCATTATTTGGGGTAGATGTCGGACATCTACATGCGGAAGCATTTGGTTTACTTAACAAGGTTATCAAAACAGTTTTGGACCTTGGGGCATAGGTTGGGGCCGGGGCATGTTAATGTCACCCAACAAGCAAGAGTCACATAGGGATGTGATTAGCAAGGTGTTGCTTACCCATGTCACTAGTTTTCTAGCCGTGATGCCAAAGCTCACTAGGAATTAGTGAAATGAGGATCTTGACCCACTATGTAACTTAGAGGGAGTTTTGTTGCAAAACACATAGTGGGAGTCTTTTGTTAAATTGTTTAATAAAAGATGAACATAAACATAGTGCTAAACTTTGCATATTCTTTGTTGTAGATCATGTCAACTAATGCCGCATCCAGTTCTTTTAATTTGCGATCTATTCTTGAGAAAGAAAAACTCAATGGAACGAACTTTATGGATTGGTATCGCAACTTGAGAATTGTTCTCAAGCAAGAGCGCAAGGAGTATGTCCTTGAGTCTCATTATCCTGATGACTTGCCTGATAATGCTACTGCGGCTGCACGGAGAGCTTATGAGAAGCAAACGAATGATTACCTTGATGTGAGCTGTCTCATGCTTGCCACAATGTCCTCTGAGCTTCAGAAGCAATATGAGAACACAGATGCCTACAATATCATTGTGGGGTTGCGTGGTATGTTTGAGAACCAAGCAAGGGCTGAGAGGTTCAACACTTCAAAGTCCTTGTTTGCGTGCAGGCTTGCAGAAGGGAATCCCGTCAGCCCTCATGTGATTAAGATGATTGGCTACATTGAGAGTCTGGAAAAGCTTGGTTTTCCCCTTAGCCAAGAGTTGGCTACTGATGTGATTCTCCAGTCGCTCCCCCCGAGCTTTGAGCCATTCATACTGAACTATCACATGAACAACATGGATAAGACCTTGGCAGAGTTGCATGGGATGCTAAAAGCTGCCGAGGAAAGCATTAAGAAAAGCAGCAATCATGTGATGATGATGCAGAAAGGCAAGGGCAAGCCCAATGTCAAGAAAGGCGCGGTCAAAAGAAAGTTAGCTCCCGATGAGATCGCGAGCAGTTCTAAGGCCAAGCAAGTCAAGAAGGGCGCTGCTCCTAATGCAGATTGTTACTACTGTAAGCAATCAGGTCATTGGAAAAGGAACTGCCCAAAGTACTTGGAGGATCTTGAGAAGAAGAAGGGAAGTACGACTTCCTCTCCAGGTATAAATGTTATAGAGATCAATCTTGCTACTTCATCCACTGATTCTTGGGTATTTGATACCGGATCGGTTGCTCACCTTTGCAAATCGTTGCAGGGGCTAAGAAGAAGTAGAAGTTTGAGGAGGAGCGAAGTGGATCTTCGCGTTGGCAATGGAGCAAAAGTTGCTGCGGTCGCTGTTGGCACCATGCCATTGTCTTTACCTTCAGGATTAGTTTTGGAATTGAATAATTGTTATTGTGTTCCATCTCTTTCCAAGAACATTATTTCTGCTTCATGTTTGCAAGCAGAAGGTTATGACTTTAGATCTGTGAACAATGGTTGTTCTCTTTATTTCAAAGATATGTTCTATTGTCATACTCCATTGGTGAATGGGTTATATGTTCTTACTCTTGAAGAGTCACCGGTCTATAACATTAATGCAAAGAGGCAACGTTCGAATGATTTGAATCCCACGTTTATTTGGCACTGTCGCTTAGGTCACATAAATGAGAAACGCATGGAGAAGCTCCTTAGAGATGGTATTCTGCACTCATTTGATTTTGAATCATTTGAGACATGCGAATCTTGTTTACTTGGCAAGATGACAAAGGCACCTTTCACCGGTCAAGGTGAACGGGCAAGTGACTTATTGGCACTCGTACATTCTGATGTATGTGGACCAATGAGCTCAACAGCCAGAGGTGGTTTTCAGTACTTCATAACTTTTACTGATGATTTTAGTAGATATGGGTATATCTACCTGATGAAGCATAAGTCCGAATCCTTTGAAAAGTTCAAAGAATTCCAAAATGAAGTGCAAAATCATTTAGGCAAGACAATCAAGTTTCTACGATCTGATCGTGGAGGCGAGTATTTGAGCCATGAGTTTGGCAATCATCTGAAGGATTGTGGAATTGTTCCACAATTGACTCCGCCAGGAACACCTCAATGGAATGGGGTATCTGAACGGAGAAATCGCACCTTATTAGATATGGTGCGCTCCATGATGAGCCAAAGTGATCTTCCGTTGTCTTTTTGGGGGTACGCTCTTGAAACAGCCGCTTTCACACTAAACAGGGTTCCATCAAAATCAGTAGAAAAGACACCATATGAGATGTGGACAGGACAACGTCCTAGCTTGTCTTTTCTTAAGATTTGGGGATGTGAGGCTTATGTAAAACGTTTACAATCTGATAAGCTCAGTCCTAAATCTGATAAATGCTTCTTTATCGGGTATCCTAAGGAAACAAAAGGATATTACTTCTATAATCAAGGAGAAGGCAAAGTGTTTGTCGCCCGGCATGGTGTCTTCTTAGAGAAAGAGTTTCTCTCAAGAAGGGATAGTGGGAGCATGGTGCAACTTGAAGAAATTCGGGAAACACCTGAAAACGTTTCAGCTCCTACAGAACCACAACAGGATGAACAAACTGTTGAAGAACCTGTTGTGGACACACCGGCACCACGTAGGTCAGAGAGGTCACGTCGTGCACCTGAAAGGTACATGTTCTTGACTACTCAACAACGGGACATATTGTTGTTAGACAACGATGAGCCTAAGACCTATGAAGAAGCGATGGTGGGACCAGACTCTGAGAAATGGCTTGAAGCCATGAGATCCGAAATTGAATCCATGCACAGTAATCATGTTTGGAACTTGGTTGATCCACCTGATGGTGTTAAAACCATTGAGTGCAAATGGATTTTCAAGAAAAAGATAGACATAGATGGAAATGTTCACATCTATAAAGCGCGATTGGTGGCCAAAGGTTTCAAACAAATTCAAGGTGTTGATTATGATGAAACTTTTTCGCCCGTCGCAATGATAAAGTCTATTCGGATCATTCTAGCGATTGCTGCATATTTCGACTATGAAATATGGCAAATGGATGTCAAAACAGCTTTCCTTAATGGAAATCTGAGTGAGGATGTGTACATGACACAGCCCACGGGTTTTGTCGATCCGCAATCAGCTGGAAAGATATGCAAGCTGCAAAGATCCATTTATGGATTAAAGCAGGCATCTCGGAGTTGGAACATTCGTTTTGATGAAGTAATCAAAGGGTTTGGTTTCATCAAGAACGAAGAAGAGCCTTGTGTTTACAAAAAGGCTAGTGGGAGCGCACTCGTGTTTCTGGTCTTATATGTGGATGACATATTACTGATCGGAAATGACATTCCTATGCTCGAATCTGTTAAGTCTTCATTGAAAAATAGTTTCTCTATGAAAGACTTAGGAGAGGCGGCATATATTCTGGGCATCAAGATCTATAGGGATAGATCAAGAAGGCTAATTGGATTAAGCCAAGATACGTACATTGACAAGGTGTTGAAAAGGTTCAACATGCAGGATTCCAAGAAAGGCTTCCTACCTATGTCACATGGTATACATCTTAGCAAGAGTCAGTGTCCTAGTACACCTGATGAGCGGGATAAAATGAATGCGATTCCATATGCTTCGGCTATGGGATCCATTATGTATGCCATGCTTTGTACACGTCCAGATGTCTCGTATGCTTTAAGTGCTACAAGTAGATACCAGTCAGATCCAGGTGAAAGTCACTGGATTGCCGTAAAGAACATCTTGAAGTACTTGAGAAGAACTAAAGATGTGTTCCTCGTCTATGGGGGTGAGGAAGAGCTCGTTGTAAATGGTTACACCGATGCTAGCTTCCAAACTGACAAAGATGATTTTAGATCGCAATCTGGATTTGTGTTCTGCCTGAATGGCGGTGCGGTGAGCTGGAAGAGTTCCAAGCAGGAGACGGTTGCTGATTCTACAACAGAGGCCGAGTACATAGCAGCTTCTGAAGCTGCTAAAGAGGCTGTTTGGATCAAGAAATTTGTTTCTGAGCTTGGTGTGGTGGCTAGTGCCTCCAGCCCAATGGACCTCTACTGTGACAATAGTGGGGCCATTGCGCAAGCCAAGGAGCCTAGATCGCACCAGAAGTCCAAGCACATTCTACGGCGATTTCATCTCATCCGCGAGATTGTGGAGAGAGGCGATGTGAAGATATGCAAAGTACAAACGGATTTGAACATTGCAGATCCGTTGACAAAGCCGCTTCCCCAGCCAAAGCATGAGGCTCACACTAGGGCAATGGGTATTAGATACCTACATGGTTGACTCTAGTGCAAGTGGGAGACTGTTGGTGATATGCCCTAGAGGCAACATGGAGATGTTGAATATATCACATACTATGTTTATGATACATTGCTTTGTTCCTTGAAATAGACATTATCATTATTGATCAATGAGTATGTGACTTATTCATGAGACTCTTAATGCCAAAATGTTGCTATTTCTAAATGATCCCTGATCATATATCATATGAGGAACATATATGATTCAAAGATCAGCATATGTATTGATTGATGATCATGTCTCATGGATCATGGTATGGAGATACCAAATCAATAATATGGACATGTGTTAGTGAACATATGTTGGATAGACCCGCCATGAGACACTGCAGAGATTCCATGTGTCATTAGTTGGTCTCAAGTAGTGTTTATGTAGAATCGTTAGACTTGAGATCATCATGGTTCCCAACATGCGTAGTAGCCTATTTTGGGACTACTAACCACTACTCCGTAACTGGGTAGTCATAAAAGTAGTCTTCGGGTTTGCTATGAAACATGTAGTGGGATGTGAATGATCAAGATAGAATTTGCCCCTTCTTATGGGAGAGATATCTCTGGGCCCCTCGATGTAATGGATTATGAAAGTGCATGGCCATGCCAATGTGATTGAGGAGTCAATCACAAGTTTATAATCCATCACGGAATCGAGAGAGTGATTGAGCCATTAAGAGGATGACACAGGTCTCGCCTTGAGCTTAATCTATATCGTGAGGCAAAAGGATTCGTACATGAGAACATTACAGGTTCAGCCGATATGATCTTTACGTATACTTTGGGGTTAATATGTCTTGCTAGAGGCCGCTATTAACAGGGTGACCGGAAAGGTGTTTCCGGGTCGCGACCAAGTATACGTGAACCTACAGGGTCGCACACTTAACGGGTTGGAACACTAATTCGAATGTGATTCGGATGTGGGCTCAATTCGGATAGAGATCCGGATAGACTCCTATTGGGCCTCGGTCCACGAGGCCCAAGTGAGGAGGTCTATATATTTGGAGGCGGGGGGGCTGAGGGATGCACGCATATGTTCCTCCCGAACAAAACCCTAGCCGCCACCTCCCGAGCCAAACCCTAGCCGCTCGCGAGTGCTGGTACACTCGCGATCGGAGTTCCAGCCCCGGACGTGTGGATACCGGTGGAGGCGCTGCTCGTTGCGGCGTTGATCGGCATCAACAAACTACAGATTGGATCTGCTCGTGGTGTGGTTGATCGCGTGGAGGAGACGATCTGTTCGGGACGATCGGCTACTTCCACTACTACCTCGACGCGCGTGGTTGGATCGGCTTCTCCAACTCTTCTTCCGCTGCGCTGCGCGTCTAGTGGTAACGATCTATGATCCCTTCTTAGCATGATGTCCTGGTGTGCGCGGTAGAAATTTTTTATTTTCTGCTATCGTAGCCTTCGCGCGTTCCTTCAATTGGTAGATCAGGAAGCGAAGGGAGAGGATGAGCTCCAAGAGCAAGCTACGTATTGTTGCGTTCTTCAGGTGCTCATGTTCGCTCACCCACCAAGCCTCCCAACTTTGCTCAGGTGCCAGGCCGATCCCGCCTCTATTTCCCATCCACTTCCACCAGTCATTCCAGTCATCAACCGTCTTGTGCCACTCAAAGCATGATGGATTGAAGACAAATGGTGCAAACAGCCAACAGAAAACAAGGAACCATATCGAAATTGTGACATATAGATACAAACTTGAGCTCCTGTACGAACTCCCATATGCTAGATAAACAACCAAAAGAATGAGCAGCTCCAATGCTTTCACAAAGTGGCTCCGGGAGTACATTCGGTAATTCTCAGCGAACTTTGCATGGCGCACAACAAACCCCCGGCCAGTACCTCTATACTTTGCACCACCATGAAGTATTGTCCTTCCATAGTAGTGCGTCTTTGTTCCGAGATGGAAAGTGAAGAACACAGAAGCCAGCTGAAGTTGCATGATTACAAACTCCGCCAGGGCTCTACCAAATCCTTTCTCCAAGCCAACCTCCATCATCATTGGGAGGACGAGCAACATCCCAAGTTGGAATACAGATTGAGTGGCAAGTGCATTTTCAAAGGGCTTGATGTTTTTAATCCGTGGATCTTTGAGAATTGAGTTTTCTAAGCCACTCAAAACAAGATATAACCTCCCATATAAAAATACATACACCGTAAGAACGGCCACCTGAAAGTAATCAAAGTCATAAAATGCATCTATATATATGTGTCATATGTACTTTGAACGAAACATGTCATATTTTTTTACCCTATGTTGGTCCTTGCATCAAAAACATTATAAACAGCATATGTCACTTTATTTCCATACAAGGTTGTGAGCTTTGTACAAATCATCTCAGATAAATGAAATTCAAAAGACAAGGGAGCGTGCTTGTGCAAGCCGACATGATTTTGTGTGCATTAAACTTAAACTCACGCCAAAATATTGGCTTCAATCTTTATAAAACAACACTGGCTATTGGTTTCAGCAGAGGGGCTTTTTTGCAAGTATGGCTGCTTGGAAGCCGAAACTCCAGAGCAAATATCTGGTTTGTTGTGATGCTAGCGCATATCGGGTTTGTTGTTGTGCTCACAAAGTAAATCGATCTGCATTTCTACTTCTGGAAGTGGTGTTTATATGTTACTAAGTTGGTATCTCAAAGCATGAGATTCATACCATGCTATTGAAGTAGAAGCCAACGGTGGTGAAGTACAGAGACAACATCCTGTAGAAATCAAATCTGCGTCCTAGTCGATAAATATCACGACATAGTGTTTGTTCACCATTTCCATTTGCCACCTTAGCCTCGAAGTTGGATATTTGGTTCATTCCAACATCACGTCCTTTACCCAATTGTATGTATTCATGATGGGTAACATTTCCTCGACGCAGGGTTGAATTGAATCCTTCAAAATTTATTGGAACAATCATGAGCTTACTGAGCAGAACTAAGCAAATATGCATAATGCATAATCCCTGGATATATTACCTGCAAAGATATCCTCACTAAGGTTGATAACCTTTGACGCCTTGCTTATGCCACCCCTAGTGACGTGAAAGATTCTATCGAAAACATCAGGGTGACCATAATGGAATCGTACCCTGCATCAGAAATTCGACAAAGACACTCCAATGATCATGGTACAAAGATCTCCAAAAAAGGTAAGAATAGATCATTCTGGTCCAACCTATACTGTTTGAGTTCTATAATTCCTATATTACTTATAGAATTGCCCACTTACCACTTAAAATCACAAATTTCTCCACATCAACTACAATTTACCTCCTACCACCCTATCTCATGTGGTAAATTGTACCTAGCATCAGGGTTTACAAAACCAGAAGCGTGCTATTTCCTGGCCCCCACTGGTTTGCCGAAAACCGCTCGGTTCTTGGGCGGTTTCCGAAATTTACCCAAGATACCGTCAATCGGTTGGAACCGTGAAAAGTCCAACTTCGGTATGAATTGGTCATAAATCGGCCGTAAGTCAGAGTAAAACAGAATAAATTGCTACTGACTCGGTCCCATGGATTGTGACCATTCATGAACTCTAGTAGGGGCAGGAGCTCTGCCATCCATTATAGAAGAAAAGAGAGTTTCAATATAGAGGCCTCATTGGCCGAATCACAGCAATGACTTAGACAAGATCTTCAGCTACACAAAAGAGATTACAACTGGAGCAAGAATGCCTGAGCGAAAACAACAATAGGCAAAAAAATCATAGGAATCAGCCAACCCTTGAGGTGGTCCGATACCATGACTATATTGTAAGAGGCATACAAAATGAAAGGGTAATCAAATTTTATAAGTGGAAGAAGACATACTTGAGCGGGTTCGCAAGAACACGTTGTCCAATAGTAACAAAGCTGGTCTCTTGGTTGGACATAAACCAGGCAAGAGATGAAACACTACATGTGAAGTGAGAATATTATATTAGTACAAAGAAAGTTACACAAAATAATATATAAGCAAAACTGAAGACCCAATAAGTTAAGAGGTGATTGGCCGTAGATAGAAAAACCAACCTTCCTGTAAAGATATGCTCACGGACACCCAATATTGTAGGTTTGGACTTTCCATGTTTAATAAGGAACTCTTCCAAGAGATTTCTCATTTTAAATGCCTCCTCAAGATAGTTATCCTGCACAACAGAAAATGTAAGATGCAATGCTAACTCAGACTTATTTTACATACAGAATATTTACCTGGTTCATATCAATTGCTTGAAGTGCTTCCCCTCTGGTGAATATGATGGCATGATTTTGATTATTAGGCTTTCCTTCTCCAACTTCTGTTGGTTTACCAGGCAGCCTTATCCGGTAAATTTCCTAAAACAAGTTAAATGCTATGGTAATGTATCACTAGTCAGTTACGTATATCAAGATTTCCAATCTCGAACTAAACTGATAGCAAGATCAAGCTATATAATAGTTATGGCCTCATTTTATTTGCATGCAAAATATTTAGATAAACACACATTTAATCAACAGAGCAATACTAGGATATTTAATCTGTTGTTATTTTCCTGGAATATTGACACCTATATTCTGAAGTTAGTGTTATTGCATTTGCATACCACATCAAATTTATTTTGTAAATGTTACTAACTACAACATGAGCTATAAATTGCATTTACCACTTAAAAGTGAAAATAATCTACAGTCACTGATAATAAAACATCTACAGGAAAAGTAGAGATTTAATTTCATGCAATGTAAATTCAGTACCTCATCATCACCTTTCACAAGAACAGAGTAATACTGTTTCTCTATTTTACCATCTGGTAATGGCACTTCCTTCTCATCTATGTAAGCAATGCGCAACGCTGGATACCTGTATGATTTGCATATGAAACTGATGGAAGCTACAGCAGTCAGCAAATATATTTCGTAAAATAATGGAGGGTAGTGCCTTACGTTAGCATGAGATTTAAGATGTTCTCGTAGAGACTTTTTTCTCGGGAATCCTTGGATGCCTTATGCATGCCATAGAGTTGACAGGAGACAACATAAGTGAATTTGATATCAGCAATGGCCTTGGACCTTGCAGATTCCTCTCCAACCAAATCAGCTAAGGAATGTATCCAGATAATACAATTCATCACCGCATAACCAATGCTAACTTTTTCTCAAGTGTGTCCACATAAAACGAAAAATGGAGAACCAGTATTCAGAACTCTATGTGACTAACCTTGTTCAGTTATCATATCCTCATAGCATTGTAGTTCAAGAGCTCGTCTATAGTACATCATTCCTCTCACTAGATATAACAAGATAAAAAGGATAAGATAAGCAGAGAAGGCACAATTTTGGCAGCTTACTGGAGGATAGAGCATTCATTTTACCAGTTCTGGCAAGTGTTTGACCCCGGTAAGACGCCCATATTCGGATATCGTCCATGCATCCTTTTACTGCCTCTTCATTATCTGGGTCAACTCCAATGCGTTCTAGAAAGTTCTTCCATTCATCTAGTGAAGTGACAAGTATTACTTATTTAAATTTTACCTATGAGTAGAAAAATATGATGAACTTTGTTTGAGAAAGACACAAAAAAGAAACTGCAGCCCACCTGGATAAATCTTTTGTAGGTAGAACAAAATTGAGATGCCATCTTCATTTTTTCTATTAAGTTCATGAGATGAATAGAGTACCTCCTCATTGTAATATGGAGTCAAAACACTAAACAGTGAAGCTTGTTAGAATGTGAAGTGCCTCGAAAATGAAAGTTGAAGACAGTAAATTCATAACAGAAACAACATTTCTTCAAAGCTATGGTCAAGATTTTGTGCATGATAATTATATAATAAAAATATCAACTTGTCAATGTGGTACCTTATAAAACAGATAAATTTCAATATTTTTCTTTCAAAAACAAATATATTTGTGTACCATCTCAATCTTGCAAGATTATTGCAGACAGTCACATGATGATCTCAACCATGTGAACAGCTCTATAACCATTCATCTAAGAAACAAATATCAACTATGTATCTGTCTGTAAGTTCAAAAAAAACTATGTATCTGATTGCTTCTTATATTTTGAATCTAGGGGGAAAAAAGCAATATATTTGGTGCTACAAATACATGTTTGGTTATTAGAAATTAGAATAGAATTCAATGTCAAATTTATAATTAACAACTCAAAATCCAGCAATTGTATGCATCAAACATTGTAACATATTACAATACACATTGCACCACATGGTTTTATTTAATTTGTAAAGCTATAAATATATTAGGATCTGGTATCTCAGAATAATTATGATGTAAACTAGTGCTCAAATGGCCATTAGGCAGGGTTTGAGAATCTAACCCAATTACTGTTATAACCAACATACACGGGCCAATACTCGATCTCAGCAAACTGCAGTGTCACACAAATTTAAGGAACTGCATGCCACCCTATAGTTTCAGTTTTGAAATTTTGCCACCTGTGCTGATTATGACAAGTGGGCCCTGGGGCCAATGTCGGTGAGACATCCAATGCCATGTTTTTGAACCACGGGCTATAGTGTGGCACTGTGGCATATAGCTAAAGGCCCCAAAATTTTAAAAATTAGAGAAGTAGAACTACACAGTTCACTAAAGTGTGCATACCTCACCATACTTCCGGAATAAAAGTTCACATATGATGAAATACACACCTAAAGGAAATCATATCATGCACTTGAGGTGCTTGCGGCATTTTCATGAAAAGTGAGTTTGCAAAGAAGGTGATCCTACGGCGAGCATCCAAATTTGTTGGAACATCCATTGCAGAATCCTTCATAGTCAACAACAAATGCAGCCGGACAAACTGAGACCAAAACACTTTGTTCAGTATTAAAAAAAATAGCAACAACCTTTAAATGAATCACAGTGATAATTGCAGACCTTCTCCCTCCAAAAGGCATCCTTGATCACTATCATATTTAGATTTGTGAAACACTGCTTTCTCTCATTCTCATCTTTCAGAATACTGCCATGGTTTTCCAAACAAGTAACACGTCATAATTCATATATAAGGAATTTTTCTACACTGGTATCATAAATCACCATAATTCTTACCCTTGACCATCTTTCATAAAATCTCGTGTAGTAATTTCCATAAAATCTTGCAAGGCGTTAACAATTTTCCTCTCTGCAATATCATTAGTAGGTTCATTCTTCTGCAAATGTTAGGTTGTGATTAGAAACAAAACTAGATTAGATCATGTAATGGATATGAGTCTATGACGATATGCAGAAAAGAAAGAAAAAATAAACTACAGAATCATAATAGTGTGTTACCAGTAGCTGTAATAATTTTGCCAATGTGGTGCAGACTTTGCCAATTTCTGCCATTTGAAAGTCTTCTAGGAGTGTGTTATTTTTCATACTATTCCGCACTATATTATCAATATCATGGACAATTCTGCAATTATATGCCAAATGGCCAAGTCCATACTATCTTAGTTATTTGATGCAGATTAATCAAGGATTCACCAAAGTAAATTTCAAAATAAAATAAGAGGATGGTTCTTTACTTCTGATCATCATAGTCTAGCAGAAGACTATCAAGTATGATTTTCAAGGATTCATAGCATTCTATAACTGCATTGTATCTGTCTTTGTCTAGCTTGATTTTTTCGATCAGCTCATAGTCATCCCCTTCTTTGGAAGTCATCGCCATATGAAGAGCTGTGGGCACCTAGTATATTCAAAAGGCCATGAGCATCTCAGCAAAAGCAACAAAGAATATTTGATTATCCAATTCTGCACACATATGGCCTATTACGCACCTTGCTAGCAAGGAGGAAAGGAGGCCAATGAACAACAGGTAAATTACTTGAAGATGACGGAGCCATCAACAAGTCCTTTTCTCTGACAAAATAGAAGTATGTGAGGTTTAACCTTAAGGTGAATGGCATACTATATAAGAAAATTCATAGCTCCAACCTATCACTAATGAAGTCTTCCTCTCGCAAGGAATTGATGAATGAATTCCAAACACGGAAAAATCTCCTCCCATCAAGTGCTTGCTGGCAATTAAGGATATCAAAACCAGTCAAACCCACTTGCGTTTAGAAATCGGAGGCATGGGCTAACTTCATAAAATTTCAAGTAAAGAAATAATATATTTGCATGTTTTTAGCAATTGGACACATGAGCTAACAACAATAAGAAAAAATGCAAAAGAAATTAAAGCATTTGCAGTACAAACCTCATTACGTGTTGCCACATGGCGTTTCCTAAAAGCATCTGGCATTGATTTGAATCTGGCCCTCAGCATGCCAAGGGTGCGTATCTACATTTAAAGCAATTGGACACATGGTAAGATTTGACAACTAATTTTTTTAAAATATCGCAAACACATTGGCACAAATAAAAGGATCACTAACCTCACCAACATGACTGAGGGCACCTGAAACGCCCCCAAATGCAGTGGATAAAATAGCATACCATATTTGCGTGTCCATAAAGTACACCTACAAGTAGAGTCGGGTAGTTGATATGACTAATGGAACAACATAAGAACTTTTGTGATTGTCATTACATACCATGACAATTGGTGCCCATATAGTAATCACAACGCCAAAGTTGCGTGGCACTACAAAAATTTAACAAGAATATTGTAAGTAACCAGAGTTTATAGAAAAATTTAGTAAAGTTCAGCTTTGGTCCCCACGACTTTGATTCTACGCTTGAAATATCCCCTTCCTTTCAAACATGTACATAAACACACATTTGTATCATCAGTCCAATTCAACGAGAGAAAAATGTAAAATAATGAAAAACAATATTGAAGCAAAATAAAACCAACAAAAAGGACAATTATTTAAAACTAAAAATGATAAGAATTTGAAAATTCATAATGAAATAAATAAAGAGTTTTAAAAAGATCAGCAATTCTTGAGGTTAAAACATTATAAAGTAGGACAATAATGAATGTTTAGATAATTCACAGAAGCTGTCAAAAAGATGACAAAAAGAGAAAGTGAAATAAAATTAGTAAGAGACCACTATATAAATTCAACAAAAATCGCATAATTGTTTGATTCATACGAGAACAGCAAACATGATCAAATCCATGATCTTCTAAAATTTAAGATTCTTTTGTTTTGTTTCTATTTGTTAGGTGATTTTATTTTCTGGATTTTCTAACTCTGTTTTTAAGTTTTAGTTATTTGATTTTCCAAACCACTAAATATTTCTTCTCTAAAATTATGGTTATCACATTTTTCCTTATATAGCACTTTTACATATTTCGAAACCATTTTCTTGCTTATTCCATTATTGGACATTTCGATTTTATTGATTTTCACTTATATTCTAAAAGTCCACTATGTTCTTTATTACTGATTATTAGAATTAATGTATTTAGCCTAGAATAGCTCCTCTATTTGAGGATTGTAATCTCTTGTAATTATGCCCATTGGCCTATTAATAGAATGCCACCCCTGCCTTTGGCCGTGTGGTGATTTGCTCCAATCTTTCTACATGGTATCAGTTTTTTCCTTCCTGAGCAGCTTCCGCTGCCCCTCCTCTGTTTCGGGCTAGGGTTAGGGTTTCTCACCAGCCGCCGCTGCCATAGACACCGCTCGCCCCCCCCCCCCCCCTATTCCTCACCACCTGCCGCCGTTGCTTCTTCTGCCGCCGCCGCCGCCGTTGCTTCTGCAGCCGCCGCCGCTGCCATAGACGCCGCTCCTCCCCTGTCCCGCCTGCGACGCCCCTGCCCCTGCGTCGCCTCTCCCCCTGCGCCGCCCCCGAGCAAACCCAACCGCCGCCGCACCTCCTCTGTTTTCTCGCAGATCCAAATTGGCGCGCTGCGATGGAAGACGAGTACAAAGCTCTCATGGACAACAACACCTGGCGCCTTGTCCCACGCCCGCCAGGCGCCAATGTTGTCTCCGGCAAATGGATCTTCAAGCAGAAGTTCCACTCCGATGGCAGCCTGGCTCGCTATAAAGCGCGCTGGGTAGTTCACGGCTTCTCCAAGCAGCTCGGCGTTGACTATGACGAGACCTTCAGCCCAGTGGTCAAGCCGGCGACCATCCGCACTGTTCTCTCCATCGCCACCTCCCGCTCTTGGCCGATTCATCAACTTGACGTCAAGAATGCTTTCCTCCACGGTTCACTTGACGAGACGGTTTACTGCCAGCAGCTCCCCGGCTTCGTGGATCCAGCTCATCCTGACCATGTGTGTCTTCTTCAGAAATCACTCTATGGTTTGAAGCAGGCTCCCCGAGCGTGGTACCAGCGGTTTGCTACTTACATTCGTCGGCTCGGCTTCGTCACATCCTCCTCCGACACGTCCCTGTTCATCCTTCGTCAGGGGACTGACATGGCTTATCTACTGCTGTACGTCGACGACATCATCCTCACCGCCTCCTCTACAGCGCATCACCAGTCAGCTTCGCTCAGAGTTCGCCATGACAGATCTTGGCGCACTACACTTCTTCCTCGGCATCTCTGTCACGCGCTCCTCCGACGGCCTATTCCTGTCCCAGCGACAGTACGCCATGGACCTTCTACGACGCACTGGCATGACTGAGTGTCATCCAACTGCTACGTCGGTTGACACCCATGCCAAGCTCTCCGGCCGTGATGGAGCTCCTGTTGCTGATCCGTCAGAGTACAGGAGTCTTGCAGGGGCTCTGCAGTATCTGATGCTCACCCGTCCTGACTTGGCGTATGCTGTCCAACAGGTGTGCCTATTTATGCATGATCCACGGGAACCTCATCTCGCGTTGATCAAACGCATCTTACGGTACGTCAAGGGCACTCTTGATACTGGTCTTCACATTGGTCTATCGTCGGTGACATCTCTCACTGCCTACTCCGACGCCGACTGGGCTGGCTGTCCAGACTCTCGGCGCTCCACGTCCGGCTACTGCGTTTATCTCGGTGACAACCTGGTGTCTTGGTCCTCCAAACGCCAGACTACAGTGTCCCGCTCAAGTGCAGAGGCCGAGTATCGTGCCATTGCTCATGCCGTCGCTGAGTGCTGTTGGCTGCGGCATCTTCTTCAAGAGCTTCATGTTTCCCCTGTTTCGACCACCGTGGTGTACTGTGACAACGTCAGCGCCATATACATGTCCACCAATCCAGTGCAACACCGGCGGACGAAGCACATTGAGATCGACATTCACTTTGTCCGCGAAAAGGTCTCTCTTCGTGAGGTCTGTGTCCTGCATGTGCCATCCTCCCACCGGTTCGCGGACATCATGACTAAGGGTCTTCCGACTCAGCTGTTCCAGGAGTTTCAGTCCAGTCTTTGCGTCCGAGCTCCTCCCGCTACGACTGCGGGCGGGTATTAGAATTAATGTATTTAGCCTAGAATAGCTCCTCTATTTGAGGATTGTAATCTCCTGTAATTATGCCCATTGGCCTATTAATAGAATGCCACCCCTGCCTTTGGCCGTGTGGTGATTTGCTCCAATCTTTCTACACTGATTATTTTGTTTCCACACATAGCATAAATGTTGCATCCACAACATGCATAAAAAATCACAAAATATAGACATCGCTGAAGTGCGTGAAACTTTTGAGCTTAATTCAATGTAGGAGGACCAAAATTGCATTGATCCAATCTATCTATATCGCAATATACTTACAGAAAGGGAAGATCTGGTGCCACTCATAATTCCCAACTCCTTTATTAAGAATGAACTTTGTTGGATCAATCATTGGGGATATCTGTGTAAAATAAAATAAATAGTATTGACTAAGGAATCTATAAAAATAACATGACTTCTTATATTGTGCCTTAGCTTTCCATTTTCTTAAAATGTTATCTAATTTGCACTAGTTAAAGAGTATAAGTAGTAAATTGTGAAAGTTCAAATATGCATTCATTTCGGAAAAGTACAGCTTAAAGTGTTTACAGATTTACCTCAACATAGAAACTGAATGCAAGCTTGCAGGTGAGCAACACAACCCAAAAGAAGACATACCTGTTTATTTCAATTGAATCGTCATTTTCATTTTCAATTGAAAGGAAAAAACAATAATTTGATAAATCTATGAAGCACTTACTTAAGAATGGACAATATATCTTCATGCATACCACGTGCAACATATAATCTTGGCTGAAATGCAGCAAAACATTATATAAGCACTAACAATACTCAACGCTTCAAGTAATTGTCTTGCTAGAAATATGAAAGACTGACCTGAATCCACCACATAAGAAGAACAACTGCACGCCAATTTGAGCGTTCCATGACATTCTGAAGTCGTGGCAACAAGAAAAGCAAGGCAGCCAAAATGTCCGGAACCATGTATATGACAATTGCAAAATTATATGCCGACTGATTATGCCAATTCCCTATATAATTACTCAGGAGTTTGCCAGCACCAAATGGGTTTTTGATGGAACTAGCATAGGTTACTGGAAGAATTATTATCCAAGCAAGGGCCACAAAGAATTTTAGTAGATATCTGAGTATTTGTGTCCAGTCCATACTTCCCCATGCTTGGAAAGTAAGCATTATATCCAATGTTACTGCATGATTTGAAAATAGGAGTTTCAGAAATAGCATTGCTCTTTGAAATGAAGACCATGACATAATAATTTAACATAACAAAGTAAAAGTGCATTGTGATGAAAGCACTGAGAAAGTACTACACCTTTTATAAAGTTGAGTAGAGCTGCTGTTATAAAGACACTTAAAACGCTTCTGAAAACAGTTGCATCAGCAATTCCCGAAAGAGATCCAGAAGAACTCCATGAAACTATTAGCATCGCCTAAAAGTCAAGACATTTGTGTTTAATATTTATAAGTTAGAAGAATCTGACATTTGCGTTTAATATTTATAAGTTAGAAGAATTTGATGTGCTTCAGAAAGAGGAATCACCTGGAAAGCCAGTATAAAAAACATCCACATTCGACTAAAACTTCTAAATAGGTGCAGAAATGTGCGGACTTCAACAAAATTTGTTTTGGGCTTTCTTGCTGTACCACGCTGCAAGAAACCAAAAAGAAAAATCGTACTGTCAAAAGAGCAAGAAACAGTTTCAAGTGAACATGAAAACTTCGAGTTTTGAAGATTATTAGCCATGTTTCCATAAAATTACAGTCTATCAACCAATTTCTTCCCAGCAAATTTTTTTGTACTTTTATTAAAGCACAATATGTAGCCTACCCCAACTTGTTTGGGACAAAAGGCTTTGTTGTTGTTGTTGTTGTTATTAAAGCACAATATGTGATATACGGTATGATACAGTTTTTCAAGGAAACAGGGACTAAATAATATTTCTCAAAATAGCTATAAAGCGCCTAGAAATCATTTGAAACACAGCAAAGGGTACCTAAATTCTGAAAGTTCACTTGCACATAAGGATGAGTCTAGTTGCTTAGGTTTTATTTTACCAGCCTTCTTGTTACAGTCATTATAGATCTGGGTTCTGGAAACTGTTTTGGGGATCGATCGGAAACCAACCCAGCTTTTTTTCTCAATTGAATTTAATTTTTTTATATTTGAAGTTAGGTATATAAACTACAAGCATTTCTAAGCATTTTGGTATAGTTAATGATAAGAGATGAGGAGGTTTAGGGGGTGCACCGGGGCCTTGAAGACCAGGTGTTGGAAAACCGGAACCCGGCTGATTCCCAAAGGTTTTCCAAACTCTGTAGTAGATGGCCTGTTTGGGACACAGTAATTTTGCAATAAACAGTACAGTTCCTACAAAATTTCAACTAAAACCGTCCAAACCAAATGACCTGATTTGTCATATGATACTTGAGAATTGATATTTGATGTTGATTTTCTAAGTTCCATAGATTTGCACTGCTAGTGATCTAGCCATGCTCCGAGAGCTAAAGCCAATCAAGCTATTTCCAATCTGGGCAGTAAAAAAAACTAATAATTTTGCTAGCGTCTTCCTACTTTAAAAAATGTCATATTTCTGATATATTGCGGTCATGGCACACCATCAGGTAGGGGAAAACTCATGGAAATAATGCTGGGTGGGTGGCGATGCTTGAAAAGCGTTAACATCGACTTGAATGACCCCAACAGCACTAAACTTACTTATGGGAGCGACGGAGGGTATAAAAGCTTTAAGCAGTTAAGCACTAGATAACCTCATCCCCCATTGGCCACCTAAACTTTAACAAACTAATACAGGCCAGGGACCTCCAATATTGTACGTAGTCATATACTCATATCTGTTTGCAATAAATCAATGCGTGCATTACATGCAATTGTGCTCATTTATGGTACCATAACAACATGCTCTGAAAAAGAAAAGTGAACGGTCACCCCACTGCTCAGTGCTTATTCAGAAAATGAGTTCTTATTCAGCCTTAGATTGTATATTGTAAATGATAAGAATATCTGCATGATCTTTGCATGATGTTTAAAAATAAAGCAACATGATATTCATAATTATTACAAAAAAATATTGAGAAGGGTATTTTGGCTTAAATTAATGCAATAAGAAAAAGAATCAAAATTTGTGTGCAATTAAACATATATAAGCCAGTTATTCAGCCATTTAAGTGAAAGTGGGTGCTTTAAAAGCAGAGAGTGGAGAACTGGAGACTAGAGAGGGGCCACTTGCCCACTTCTCTTAAGTGGATGTGGTAGGACTCAGGGGACGGCGAAGATTCCGGAGGAAGTAGCGGTGGGTTGCACGGGCTTAAACCCCTGACGGCGTGAGGGAGCCGTGAGGGCTAGGGCAGCCGGCGCACGAGAGAGAAAGATTGCAAGGAAGCCTGCAACGAGAGTTGCCTTGCTTGATTAATTTCATTACAGTTGAGGATATTTATCCCCCCTAACAAACCAATCTAGATCCTATTTGTTTATGGATAGAAATAGGAGATAACCTGATTAGGAATAGAAATAGGAGATAAACCTAATAAAGATAAATCTATGGACCCAGGCCCCCTAATGGCCGGCCGGTGTCCCTTCCTGCGCGCGCTTCCGGCGCGTGTACGTGATGCCGGTCATAACAGGATGCTTAAATGGCCTGAGAGACTACTTGTTAGATCAATCCAACGTAATACTATTATCTGTTGAAATCAGTTATCTTTTGACCAATCAACTAGTTTGTGTACTAATCACTGAAAATGTAAGCCGCTTTGTAATACTAAGTTTCTAAAAACTTATATACATAACAATGCAGCATTTGCTCATTAATGTGGGAATGAAGTGAATTAATTGCAGTGGGCCTGATAATTTATTTGTGGCATTCTGTTTTTTCCCCCAACACACAACATAGACATGAGAATATATGCAAGAGGCAAATATGCAATTCAGAACTACATCTTTCAATTAGAGCCAATTACATAATAGAACTATAAGAAATTATAAATGAAGAGAACTTGCTTTAACATCATAATTACAACCATCTAAAATTCCTCTGATCCAATCACCCACCCGACCAGGCTCTGGTTCCAACTTTTTCCAATCGAATTGGTCCAATCCAGAAAAATATGCTTATTGCATCATAGACATTTCTTATGGCCTTTTGAGAAATCCAGTTATATCCCTAGGAGATTATATCTCAAAAATGAAATGGGCGCATAAAAACAACATAAAGGTCTTTTTTTGTGCTAAGTGGCTATATTTTCCTCAGAAACAACATATAGTTAAGGTGCATGCATAAACTAGGAAATGAAGGCTTCAGACATAGATAGTTTTAGTTCCTTAAGCACCGGCGAGTCCCATAGGGGAGGCATGGGTACATTGGGGGGGGGGGGGGGGGGCTACAGGACACTGTAGAATGGTGGCATTTGTTGTAAGACACTCTAATATTGTGGTGTCCGATAGGGGAGGCATGGGCCCGCATGGGTAATATTATTATAATGGGCACGTTATCCTATAACAAATAGCCGTGCTCTCAAACAAAACCACGATTTTGGGGTGTCCTACAGCAAATGCCACAAATTTACAATGTTGTGTAGCCAATTTTGCCTTTTGAAAATGACTCACATAGACATACACCCTTTAGAATTGTGTTGTTTGCTCTAATTTGGATCATGTCGCGATTAAGCAAAATATTATGAAGTAAAATGAAGTTTGTCTTTTTCACCTACATGTGGGAGAAGTGCATTGTTAGTCTGGTTCCACTTCACATGGTACAATGTGATTGGTTGGGAAAATATTTGTTTGTCCTTTGCTTTCACAAAATTCTTTTGTGCACAACTACAAATAACGCATCAAATTTTCATCTGTTTGTACAAGAGCAATCCTCCTAATGAGCACAATTTTTCAAGGCTAACTTTGAGTACCTCAATAAACCATATCTTTCTATATAGAGAGGCTCAATCGACATGGTGCAGATAATGTAAACTAAATATCTGTGCAACCCCCACCAATAAATTCCTGGATCCGCCACTGCTTATAAGCACTACGTTGACATGAGAAAAAAAATTATTCATTCATGATGAAGCCATAATGCGATCGATCAAACTCTTAACAGTGAACTCCCTAATAAGATAATCATACTCTATATAATGTGATCATCAAACTCTTGACAGTGAACTCCCCAATAAGATAATCATACTTTTTAAAGAGGGAATTGCACTGTCCTGAAGTTGCTCAAAGTAATCACAGTTGTTACTTACCCCTTGATGAAAGAAGTCCGCTGTGGGATCCCATGGCCAGTCAAGCTTTGTAAAACATTTCTCCGACCTATAAGGAAGAAACAATTATCACAGACAGACAAAGTAAAAAAGTACATTAAAACATAAGAAAATGGGATTACCAAAACTGTTCATTCAAGTCGTCATAATTTCTCCAAGCTGAGTGGCCAGCTATACCACCTTTACTTTTTTGTGCTTCCTTTAGGGTGAAAGAAGAATAACAGCTTGTAAGCGCAAGAACTTCTCCTGCAGGGATAATCTAGGTTGTTTCTCAAACTTTATATACTCACTTTCTGCAAAACCTTGTAGATAGGTTCGATGACAATATTCAGAAATGATCCCTCTTCTTCAAACCCTGGTGGTGGTTGAAAATAATTATCTTCAACCATTTGATGCAACTGTTTTGCCATCTGCCAAATTATTTAAAATTGCATGACCTGTCAATCTTCATAGGGAAAATTTGATAGGGTTGGACCACAATCGCACAAATAACTGCAACTTAAGGTTTACAATGACAGGTTGGTTGAATCGATGTAAAACCCATGGTTGACTATTAATACTAGTCCACATTGATTGTTTTGTGGTGGAATTGCCTTATAAAGAGAATTTATTCATTGAGACATGCTTATAATTGGATCATGCTCTGATCACTGTATACTTATAGCTGGTTAGGGATTTAAAACCACTTCTTTACAACCTTGAGGTGAGGGAATTGAAATATCAAGTTATCAATGTTGGAATTTCTGAAAGCATATACTAACATATAATTTATTTAACTGTGGCCTAAAAACTAGCATTGAAACACATTTATTTAACTGTGGTCACAAAGGAATTTTCTAAATAGATCAACCATGACCAAGAATTTAATAAAGTAAGATAGTCTTTGCATAAGTAAATGAGAAGCTAGCCCAAAAAGCCCTTTATTTTTAAACGGATACTTACATGGTGAAATATGTAACACAGGCACTCAGGCATAAACCGAACATTTGAAGCCTCACCCCAGATAAGAAGGTACAATCCAATGTGAAGAAGCATTAGCTGCTGCTTCTTTTGTTCTGTATCATCATATCTGATCCTACAAAACAGAAAAATGATATTTGAAGATATTATAAGCTAAGGGAGACTGTGAGGAGCAATAGCTATCAAAAATTCTCAAAATCATCATAAAATGTAGGGCATCTACTTGAGAAAATTTCATTTAAAAAAACTGCACCACATACATGATACTTGAATTAACATGCAAATAGCGACACCATGATTTGTAATTTTCAAATATCTTTTCCCACAATTCATCCACAGTGTCAACCTGAAAGTTAACATGCCAGCTCAGCGTCAGATTCCCCTTGTATAAGTACAGAGCAAAAGCTGTAGTACAACAAAACAAAGCATACAAGAATTTAAAATATAAGACAAAATGGATGCAACAAGATCTTCCAAAGCGCATATATCTTACCAAAAGATGCCCTTTCTGTCCAGCAGTCCTTGTACTAACATTTGCAAGCAGCAAAACCATGTTCTCTCTTTGATTTTCCACATTCGATTTCTACAACAGGTACCATTTACTGATTTAATTCACATGACACAATGTTTAAAGATGTTTATCAAACATAATGACATGTGCACCAGTAAGACTGGCATCAATGACATTATACCACCTCATCTGGACATATCAGAACATAAATGGACGACCAACCACTTTACCTGAAACCCAAATGCTAGAGAAAGCCAGTCAAGTAAATCCCGGATAGATTTATCCCCCTCCCTATGTATAGAAGATATGTGTGGCTTTGGAAGACCATCTATGCTACTTATTGCATCAATAGCACCTTTTATCTACATCATTTACAGGGCAAACATAATCATAAGTTACTGCAGATTTTGACAAACAACTAGAAATGGTGTGAGAAAACGTAAATGTTAGTAAATATAACTAACCTCCGGGAGTTCCACAATTGCTTCAGAAGAACCAGGAAAATTGAGGGGAACTATGTTGTACTTGTAGTTCTTGAAATGACCACTCTTTTCCTCCACCAATTTCGCACACACCATCACCTGCAAAACAAAATTTGCGAGACAGTACTGAAGAGGCTTACCAAGGAAACAAGTGACAAATAACTTATATTTACCAATAATTTACAATGAAGTACCTCAGAATCAACTTTGTTCTTTGTTACATCTCTTAACACTTCATAAAGAGCAGATGCCACTTGGTAATATCTAGCCAACTCCTCACTGAGTTTTCAACATCAAAAGGACGTGATTAAGAAAGTTCACCAGAAAACAAATAGCTTATCAGTGTGTTTTTTTCCTTACAAGTTTCTCTTTTTGCTCAGATTAGCACAGTATTCCTTATAAAATTGTTGGATCTCCTTTGCATCATTGCCTAGAACTTGCGTGTCATCCTGTCAAACAGAGATTAACCTCAAGCATTCACCACCGAAGAAAAGATGACAAAGTAGGTACTCCCTCCATTAAAAATATATGATGTTTTCGAAAGCGTGCAATCAAACTTCTTTAACTTTGACTAGTATTCCCTCCTTTTTTTACTCAACTTCCTAGAATCCATGCTAAAGGTTGACCATCAATAGGTTTAAAACTATCTAGATTGACTATACGAAAATTATATCATTAGATTTATCGTTAAAAATACTTTCATAATATTGTAATTTTATTAATATATCTTAAAGTATAGTTACAAAAACTATCGGTCAAAGTCGCACCTCGGAGACCATAAAAAGTCAAAAACGTTACGTAAAAAAGAATGGAGTGAGTAATATATAAAAAAACTATTTAAATTGGTCATATGCAAATAATATCATTAGATTAGTCATGAAAAATATAACAATTTTATATTTTTATTGACACATTTATATAAAAAGAAGTGGTCAAAGCTACATGTTGAAGTCTTGAAGACTGTGTTGATGTCCAAAATGTCATATATTCTTGATAGATGGGGTAACTTTTAAAAAGGAGAAAAACAAGGTAAGTTTAGTCGGAGTAAATGAAGTTCTGCAAGCATAGTCACAACAGGGCCGTGCCTCATACAAATGCCAACCACCCAGCAACAAATATTCCCCTTCTCTAATATCAAACTAAATCAAGCAATGCAACAACATATTTGCGCTCACGGGTCATTTGCAAATGAATAAGGTTTTGGTGTGCCTGTGGGCATCTGCTCCCATTTGTGAGGCTAAGAAACAGCTAGCAACAAATCTAAACTGTAATTATGCATTAGAGAAGACTTAGCTAATGTGAGGCTAATAAGCAAATCAAAGAAAGAGTTTATAAAGAGTGGATTTACATTTAAATCAGAACAAGATTAAGGTCAGTACCACAAGATATGTACTACGTTTTTTTTTTTTTTTGATAAAATCCTGAAAAGAACAACATTAAAATTTTAGCAACAATGAGGAAGGGGGAGTAACAACATTAACAATTTCAGATACATGATTACCTCATCTAGCTTAAGTGACATGTATGTTTTGAACTGCCGAACTCCACGTTGGATTGATGATGGATCCATCCCTTGAACTTTCTTGTAGGCATATTTGCGGCCTTGGCAACATGCATGGTATATCCAATTTCATATCAGAAAAGGCTGTACTACTTGATATAACAATAGATGAAAAAGAAACAAAGAAGGTGAGAAGCTAAATGGACACTGAACTAACCACCATAGCAACAAATTGGTTGACAATGCAACTAGACATGCAATGAACAAATATCAGAGTGGGATATAGGTCAACAAATGGATTCATGGTTACTTTTAGAAAGTCACCATGCGTGTTGCACAGTATACCTGATTACTAGTTGTCCCGAGTAGCCTGCTATGGCAAGTAAATTTCCACTGAAAAGCACAAGATTTGCTGTGTGCTAAACTGCTCGTGAATTGACCTATGCTTTGCAAGGAGTAAAATGGAATAAACTGTCTGCCCTCTGAAAGCAGCATACTCAAATCCGAGCATAAATGTACTTGTGCATTCCAATAGCTTTACAAGTAGTCACTCCCATTGTATGTTGTGTAGACTATCACATTCTAACATGCGTATGAAATACCGAAGCTAGCATTTCTCACATAGTAACTAGGTATGTGTTGACATGAATACCTCTTGCACACTGTCAAAGCATAGATCCCTAGACCTTTCCAACGAAACATGGATGGTCACCAACAGCGTGCACAATCAGCCAGGAACAATTTGGAAAATATTTCTTGTCTAAGCTTATCATTAAGCTGGATGTAAGGTAGCGCCTGACGAAATCGTAGAATTTAGTCGGGCAAATGACAAGATACATTTCTTATTTCCAACAGGATACTCTACCATAACACAAAACGAGAATATTGCAAACAAGGGAACAATACGGTAGCAGCCAATGCCCAATGCCCAGTGGCGGAGTGCACGCACCATTGGCAAAGTTGCAGACAAATTCCCAAATCCCAACTCAGCAACATATTAGATGAGCTTCTCAGTTCGTTCAATCGTAAGCAACATTTTTTCCATCAATGTGTGTGGGTGGGCGGGTCGTGCTTACAGAGGAACGCGACGCGTGGGTTGAGCGGCTCGACCTCGTCGGCGGCGCGGATGAAGGGCATGACCCCGGGCGCCACGGCGTCGGGCACCCGCTCCCCGGCCTCCGCCACGCCCTCCGGAAGCCTCCGCGACGCCAGCATCTGCGCCAGCGCGTCCCGCCTCCGCCTCACCATCGCCGCCGCCCCCGCCGACGTCGACGCCGTCGCCATCTCCGCCGTCCAGCCCCCGATGCGTGACGAGGGGGCCAAGGACCCATCAGCCACCATTTATACGCCATTGGAGGAGCCGTGGTGGTAGGGTGCTTGCGGGGATGGGCAAATGGGTATTCGTATTCGAGTCCCCGCCGAGGAGGCAACGAATTCTACCCGCCGCCGCGTGAGGCTCGGGAGGAGGAGGAAGCAAGGAATTCTCTCTCTTTTTTTTGCTTTTCGTTTAGTTTCTTTTTCGGCCCCCACTTGCGCGGCTCTGCCCTTTCCGAGTCTCGCTCTGCTCTGCTCTGCTCTGCTCTTGCTTTTGCTTTCTCCGTGGGGTTTCCTTCCTTCCCGGCTTGCTCTGCTGGAAAGCGTGCCGCGCGGCGCCATGGAAGCGAGCTGTTCTGAACCCTTTGCGAGTCCTTTTGCGGTGCTTTTCTTTGCGTTCCCTTTTGGCACTTGACAGGTACGTCCAAGCATGTGGCCCATGAAAGCGAGTTAATCACCGACATCACCTTAGGGCCTGTTTGGGAGAGCTCCACCAGCTCCAGATTCACGAAAAACAGATTCAGATTCACTTTTCCAAGCCAAACACCTCCAGCTCCAGCAGCTCCACCGTGGATCTGCTCCACCAAAACCATGGATCTGGCTCCAGATCCACCAAATCCATGGAGCACCTCAAGGGGTGCTCCACGAAAACTTGTTTTGTATCTACTCGTGGAGTTAGGTGGTAATTACCCACCAATGCCATTACACACCCCTCCCAACCGTTTTTTCTATTCGGCTTCTTTTCTCTCCAAGCGCTCCTCTCCTCGCCTTCTCGCGCCGAGCGACCGACGCTCCCCCGCCTCCTCCCGGATCCGCCTCCCCCGCCTCCTCCCGGCTCCTCCCGGCCTCCGCCTCCCCCGCCTCCTCCCGACCTCCGCCTCCCCCGCCTCCTCGCGCCTCCTCCCGGCCTCCGCCTCCCCCGCCTCCGACCGCCTCCTCCCGGACTCCGCCTCCTCCCGGCTCCTCCCGGCCTCCGCCTCCCCCGCCTCCTCCCGGCCTCCGCCTCCCCCGCCTCCGACCGCGTCCGCCTCCTCCCGGGCCTCCGCCTCCCCCGCATCCGCCTCCCCCGCTTCCTCCCGCCTCCGACCGCGTCCGCCTCCTCCCGGCCTCCGCCTCCCCCGCCTCCTCCGGCCTCCGCCTCCCCCGCCTCCGACCGGTCTCCGCCTCCCCGGCCTCCTCTCGGTCTCCGCCTCCTCCCGGCCCCCGCCTCCGACCGGTCTCCGCCTCCCCCGCCTCCTCCCGGCCCCCGCCTCCGACCGGTCTCCGCCTCCCCGGCCTCCTCCCGGTCTCCGCCTCCCCCGCCTCCTCCCGGCCTCCGCCTCCGACGCCTCCGACCGGCCTCCGCCAACCCCGCCTCCTCCCGGCCTCCGCCTCCTCCCGCCTCCGACCGGCCTCCGCCTCCCCCGCCTCCGACCGGTCTCCGCCTCCCCGGCCTCCTCTCGGTCTCCGCCTCCCCCGCCTCCTCCCGGCCCCCGCCTCCTCTCGGTCTCCGCCTCCGACCGGCCTCCGCCTCCCCCGCCTCCTCCCGCCTCCGACCGCCTCCTCCCGGGCCAGTGGGTTTTTTTTCATTTTGCCCCTGACGCGTGGGGCCCAGGTGTAAGTGAGATAGAGAGGGAGGTGGAGCTGTACCAAACACTTTGACGAATCCCAGATCCACCATGGAGCTGCTCCACGGTGAATCCAACTCCAGATCCACGTTTTTCGTGAATCTGAAGTTGGTGGAGCTCTCCCAAACAGGCCCTTAAAATCAAGGAATTTGCTAAATGGTATACCAGTGTTTTGTGTGTTTGGGAGCACTCAATTTTTTATCTATAGATGTTGCTTTGTGAACCATGTTATACTTTATCATTTTGTTTTTGTGATTTTTTTTGAGTGAACAATGTAATAGAGAGTAATCAATTTTTTAGGATCGTCGGGAGCCGCAATGTAAACAGTAAGTAGGGGTTTTATTTTGTTTCCTTAAGTTTGTTGTGTCCCTCTTTTTACAAACTATCCCATCATTTTTTTACGAAATTTGATTTGTATATAACTAGTATATAATTGATATAAAAAGGCCGTGTGAAAAATAGTAATGTGTAAGCGCTGCTTATGTATCACATCACATACTAATTACTAAGGAGCAAACTAGTTAAAGGAAGTGAATATGTATCCAACGTCTAAATAATTGAGTACTCCGTGACAAAATAGTACTAGAATGAGATGGAAGGAGGCAAAGTGATTTCAAGGGTGTTCATATTAGTTTTTGTTGATGACTTTTGTCTTTAGCTTATGTTCATATTGGTTTTTGTTAATGACTTTTGTCTTTGGCTTATGAATATTACAACTTATAGAGAGACACTTGTATGTAATTTGGTCGATACAAATAAAGTCATTACAATGTGTACTATGATGGACTAGTAGACTTCACTTTAAAACACTCTATTTGAAAGTTAAGTACTATATAAAAACGATTTATAGAAACCAAAGCAAATAAAGCCTTCATCTATCTAGATCTAGATCCACATAATCAAAATTTAAATACTATTTAACAATAAAGCACCCAGGTACTCTATAGACACTTGAATCAAACGTGAAAGTTGCTTTAAAAAATTGCTATATACTGCGAGTTATACTGGAAAGTTGATGCGGATCCGATTGCAAATCGTTAATTTGGTTCTAGTAATTAGTCTATGGAACTAAATTCTAAATTTCAGTGCATAACCATCACATATTTCTTCTAGGCAAAAGCTTTCGTTTATATCTCTCTTTTTTCCCCTGAAACAGGACTTTCCCAGCTTTTATTGAGAGCTGGCCTGCCAATTAGAGTTCTACTTCTGGTTTCTAGTTTCTAACTTCTTACTTTTATCTTTTTCTAATGATATAATTTTTTTGGCTTTTTGGCTTTTCTTTTTTGCCTTATTTCTTTTCATTGTCCGTGATGATATGACTTTTTATTTTTTTTTTTAATTTTTAAAAATGTAGTTACATTGAAAAATTTACCAACAGCAATAATATTTTTTCAATCACTACAGTACAAAATAAACTATAAACCAAGACTTTAAGTCCAAATAAACGACCAAATGTTTCACAGAGTTTCCACATGTATAACAGAAAACATAATAAGCTAGGGATTCCACGTACGAGATAAAGCATAGAAGCATGGAACCACAGAAACTGCTACTAGACACTAGCCCTCCGCAAACTAACCCACTACAAAACAGACTACATCGCCACTTCCAGATCCACCGAAAGATCATCCAACGCCATGGCTCCTGAAGCCAAGCTCATCTTTGTCGTCACACCTTCAACTGTTCTTCTTTCCTCTTCCCGCAAGAGAGCTTGCCATCGCTGCATGTAAAATAAGATTTTGTACATGACATCACTCGGCTGCTTGGGAAATCTTTTTTCAATTGCCATCTTGATACGGGATATACGATTTTCACAACTAGGATCAAAGATACATCGTGTAATCACACGAACCAATGATATCAACTACTGACAATACATTAACCTATGACAAACGTATTCACAAAATCACACTTTGAACCAATCTACTCAATCACACAAGAGTAGATGCACTAACACTCCCACGAATTCAAAAGAAATCTATATATCTACAAGTAACTGGTGAGATTAAGCGTGCCTTTGGTTGAGCTTTTGGGAGCTGCTTTTGCTTCCAAAAAACCAAAAGCCAACCAAAGGGGTGGAAACCAGAAGCTGCTTTTTCAGAAGCAGCTACTTTTGGGTAGTACAGTTTTGAAAGCACTTTAGACCCTGCTTTTGGCTTTTGGCTTTCTGCTTTTTGAAATGGTGAAAATAGAGAACTGTTTCACAGTTGTTTCAAGGAAAATAGAGATATGAGGTAAGTTTTATACTTGTTTGAATCAAACAGCTTACAGCTTTTCCACAGCCCACAACCTACAGCAGCTTTTCCACAGCCCACAGCTCACAGCAGCTTTTTCAGAAGCCACAGCTCAACCAAACACACCCTAAAGATGATGCGGATACGCATATGTCTTACACTTTTCAATTAAAAATATTATTTGACTGGAAGGAATTATTGAGCCGCATTAAATATTATCAGGTGATTTGTTTCTTAACGAAATTTCTTGTATTGATGATAACTTTATACTACCTTATGCAAGTTCTTTATGCATTCTCAGGCTTAAACGAATTGAAGACATTGGAATCATCAGTACAAAAGGAAGTCTAAGTATACAAGCAGAAGTAAGAAAGTGGCTACGTCGGCCCAGTCCAATTCAATGGATCCAACCAACCAATTGTATTTTTATTTTTATTAGTGATCAATTCGGTCCATCCAACCGAATAGAATAGGGCTCAGACTGAACCAATTTCGTGCGTGTGCGTACGCGGACGACGGCCACCGTATAAATATCAAACGGTGACTAGAAATCAGGACGGTTAGCTATTTTGGAGATAATACACTACGTGACGGAAGTTATGGGAACATGACTAGATAATGGGATCCATGCTTTGTACATGTTTCTTGATTTTTGGTAGCCACCAAAATTCAATAGAAGATATATGAATTCTTGCAATTTGAGATCGTTCAACCTTTCCACTGTGAATTGAGAGCACGATAGGGCTTTCGCTTGGTGGTCGTGAAATCTGGCGCGTGTGATCTTGCGAATTAAAGAGCGTTCGTTCTTGCATTGGCAACGGAGGATCGCTACGATTCAAGAGAGGGCACGTGAGTATCCAATCCTACGTCGAGAAGATCGGGCGACCCCGTATCAAAAGATATCTTCTTCGTTTTAGAGTATTAGAAAATCCTACAATAATCGTTAAATCAGAAAAAGCAAAATTCCTAGAAATTTCCTTGTTAATAAAAAAGATCTTATATGCCCATGGGATAGCGGATAGCCCATCTACATTATAATGGTGATGATCTTTCGTCTAAAAAAGGATAGCAAATTGTATTGGTCTCCACGTATGATGTTTCCCTTTTTAAAGAAGGATACTGCCGATCCGGCTTGTGTACGAAGAGGGGAAAAACAGTGCTAGCCAATTGTTGCTGCGGTGCTGCCGCTCTCCTCCTCCTGGAAACAATCCTTCGACGGCAAGCAACCTGCAAAGCAGGCCTGGTACACAGCAACATGTAGTGATAGACCTAGAATAAAAATTTTAGAAGGGCTAGTAAAATATAACTAACAAAAAATAAATAAACTAAACATAAATCAAAATATCTTTTACAATATAAAATCATACATAATTAGAACAGGAATATGATAAAAATAAAAAATACAATGGAGATTGTACCCTAATAATGGGTATTGAGCGAATTGAAAAATAGATTTGTGTTTTATACATTACGGCTGCTGCCTTTGATCCACTGTTATCTTTTAATGTAGAGCCGCAGCCGACAGACCCCTCACAGCTGCCTCTACACCACACCAGGTAGCTAAAATGCAGTTAAAAAGGACTTCATTTACTGATACTTCGGAGAGATAACAGACAAGTGGAGTCATTGACAACCAAATGCCAATTGATACTGACTAGAGTCCGAAAAACAGCATAATAGTGCAAGTGTGCAACACCGCAACTAGAAGACTGCAAGACTGCAACACAGCAAGGACTGACTACCACTAGAATTGAATACAGAATCTGTAAAGCACTGAACCTGCAAATTATAAACTGAATACAATGAAGTGCAGTCAAGGCCACCAACTGGAATGGTTAAAGTTTGCAGTGCAGGAGTTGGTGTTTCATCTAGGCTTATAATTTTCTACTATTAATGCACGATTTGCCTTTGCATAATGACTTGGCCGAGATTCTGAATGGAAGTGTCAAGTGTGAAGAGAGCATCATTGGCAGGATAGCAAATTAGGGATTCAAGGACCAGAAGTAGAGCAGTAAATGACTAATTGACTAAAGGAGAGTAGGACTGTAGGAGACCATGGAATTGATTCGGTGTCGGCACGACAACTTATCAAGCGCCCAAGCCCAACTCGGCAACTCCAGAGCAGTCAAGATATTTTAATTGCAGAAGCTCCTCTGGCAGCACAGCAGTTGAGACGCAGAGGCCGTTCAGTTCAGTTGAAATAAACTGGTTTATGGTTGAAATTATATTATAGCTAATTTATTTTATACTATAGTTAATGATAGCTTATTTGGCATAATTAAATTAAAAAATTTAAAAATAGAAAACCAGATTAGCCCATAACAGACAATACAAACGAATATGGGAAAAAAACAAAAAACCCTAAAAACCAAAAAGCCAGAAAAAACGAAATCAAAGAGTAGTGAATTGAAAGTCAGAAGTCATAAACTGAAACCAAAATGAGCGGTGTCTAGATCAGATCCCCTTCCGGCCTTCCCCTCCTTGCTTCCCAGCCTCCCTTGACCCTTGGCCTCACAAGCTCACAGTTACAGCCTCACAAGCGTCACCGGCTCACAGTTACAGCCTCACAAGCGTCACCGACTCACAGTTACAGCCTCACAGGCGTCACCAACTCACAACCTCCGGGTTCTAACCTCCTACCAGACCTGCCTGCAACCTGCTCCCTCCACGCCGCCTAGCTCCCTCCCAGACCCAGCAGGCCAACGGTAGTCACCAGACCGATTGGCCTTGACGCCCAGGGGCATGGGCATGGCTTATTAGCTAAGCTATTGACTTATGTGTGTCTTCCTCTCAATCTCCCGACCGACGTGAGTGATGACGACATGAACGTCTGACAACGACCAGGCATGGCGCATGGCACCCAGCTAGAGCTAGAGGGTATCTACTCTTCGGCCAGAGGTAGGATGGGCGTCAACCAGGGAAAAATCTCTCGGTATGGAAAAAAATTTTGCCAGGCAATGAAAGCGACGAAATTTCAGAATTTCGTCCAAAATTTCAGAATTTCGTCCAAAATTTCGGATGAAATTTTTAAATAACATTTGACTTTTGATGAAGTTTAACCAAAATTTAGATAAATTTCAAATAGAGCAAAATTCAGCCAAAATTTGACCGAATCGCTCTTGTTTCGGAGAGCAACGAAAGGGGCAAAATTTCAAAAATTTCCCCTATTTCAAACAAAATTGTGAATCATGGCACCAACCTCCCTTGACTCGCCGGTACGTCCGCCACTGACAACATGCCATCCTAATATTGAACAGCGTCCCTTCCAATGAGTTCCACCGTCATCATCCGCATCCTCAGCTGGCGGACGTGACATCCATCTCTGCGTACCTATCTTTGTGAAAGAAAATACAGTAAGAGAGGGCCTCACGTGCAGCATCTCGATCCAACGGCTGATAGGGAGAGGCCTCGCGTGAAGCACTCCTCCGTAGAATTCCCTTCCTATCTTCCATGTCCTCGACGAGCCATAGCCATTAATTGAAATTATCGTCGGCAGCGAGCCTTGCCATCATCTTACGCGCGCGTCCCCGACATGCCAACGCCGCTGAAACCCACGTCCCCGGCGAGCCTCGCCATCATCCCAGGCTAGCGCTCGCCATTGAAATTCGCCATAGAAACAAACATAAGCTTCTTAGGACATCTCCATCGCGGCCGTCAAGTACGGGCGCCATGCATGGACAGGTCGTCATGCGGAGGCGCTAGCGGTACTTGTAGCAGGCCGCGCCGGGCCTGCATGAGTCGCTTGGCTCTTGCTTAGTGATCGTGCTTAACTAACGAAAATATTGAAAACTTGTACAACAAGGCAGCCCTCCCTGCATTAATCAAGATAAGTACTGAAGGCTGATGAAGGATAAACTCCAAAAGGTTACGTTACAAATGGTAACGTATACAATCAAATAACGGCTATATCCATCATTGAAGATGGATGTGAAGACAACATATATGGCAACGATTTTTAGATCAGCTTGGTTGGTGTTTCTTATTTCTAAATTTCGTTTTTAATAAATCAACTCATCTGTTCTCAATGATGTCATATTTAATTATTGTGCCCAATTGTTTATTGTTTTCAGCTTATTCTTATAAATTTCAACTATATATCACCCATTTATATAAATTTTATTAATGCATTTCTTTAGTTGGTCCCACTTTAGGCACAAAAGTGGATGCATATTTAGGTCCCATTTGGAACCCGGAAGCACTTAATAATGAGTTTGGCCGGCTGGCTCTATAAGCATTTTTTTCTTAGAACTTCTCTATGAGCTTTGCAATCCTAAAGCAAAGAGTATAGAAGCACATTCATATGACCATCCTAAGTAATGAAGGTTCAGAAAAATATTCAACAAGGGAACGTAGGAGAGTTCAACCGTTTCATCGATCTGCTGTGTTTGATTTATCTGTTAAATCTACTAATATGTCCATGTATATTTTGGTCCCTTAAATTGCAGAAAACATTTTGCATCATAAATTTTGATTACAAACAAGGAATACCGAATGGTATGAAGCACCAAGTTATAAAGAAATTTTATAATAATACAACTCTAATTTCAAAACAGATGACTATGGTACACAAAACTTTCAGTTAAAAAGGGTTTTAATTTTTCATATATAATTAGTGTACGGTAAAAAGTGCGTAAAATTACATAAAAATATATCATAAATACTCTAATTTTAAATTTTGCGGACTATGGAAGATTGCGCGGACAATTTTTCTAGTTCACATGAACAACATGCTACGAGACCTCACAATATGATACCAACATGGCTTTAGCGGTAGCCAACTTAATAAAATCACGTAACGAAGTCTGAGAATACATAAAGGGGTACATGACTATTTATAGCCGGACGCGAGGGACTCAGAATAAAATTCCTGAACAGTGGAAAAAGTTCTCGGGAATCAAAAGGTAACCAAACTAGTTATCGTAATCAGATAGATGGATAGCTACTCCAACTCGATGGCGGATGGTTGAGTGAAAAGTGAGATCCTAGCTTTGCCTAGAAACAGTTTTTAGAAGCTTTCTTAAACAAACCTTTTGGCCAAAAGATTAAAAAACTAACAAACAAAGAGAAAAACTAAAGAACGACATACCGTTTTCTTCTCCACGGATAGCATAGTCTCTCCTTCCTCCTCTTCCTCCTCTTCCTCCTCCGCTGGTCAACCACTTCCCATTCTTTTTCTGGCTCCAGATCTGGCTATAGGGGGCGCCGCCACAGCGACGGGTTCACCACGCCCCCTTGGATGTAGAGGAAGGCCGGGGAGACGATAGTCTGGTGGTGGCGGAGGGCGTTGGGCGGCGGCGGAGGGCGGTGGTGGAAGAAGGAACGGGCGAGGTGGTGGCACTGTGAATGTTAAGTTGGTGGGGTGGGGGTAGCGGGGGAGACGGCGGCATGGTGAGGCGGCGAGATCGTCGCCGACCACCGATGGTGGAGGAGACGGGGGGAGGCGAAGGTGTAAGATCGAGGAGGCCAACTAGAGGGGGGGTGAATAGGCGGTTTTAAAATGTTCTCTTTCAATCAATTATTTGATTAAACCAAGTATGTAATGCGGAAGCTTAACTCAATTTGGTTTAGCACAAATAAAGCCTAAATGTACTAGGTTCATCTAAGTGTATAAATAACCTAAGTCTATGTCAAACGTTTGCAATCCTAGGATGATAAGCAATCAATTTAATTTTATGAATGTAAATTGCTTGAATGTAGATTGAGCATAAGAGAACAAACCACAATTGGCACGGTTACTTTTTACGTGGTGTTCGGAGACATGTCGGTCTCCCCTAGTCTACGTTGAAGTAAACCCAAACAAATTAGACCAGCTCCATGAATTAAGCCAACCACCTCAATCCACCAATGGTAGCTCTTTTCCGCTCCAGATATGTGAGCTCAAACATTCACAACTTGTTAGTCTTATCACAATCTTCTTTGAGAAGATCACCGTGCACGACGGCTCCAATGCCGTCTAGAAGTCAGTAACATCCAAGAGTAACAAGTCAAGCCCCTCGCTTAAATCTCTCCACATGCAACGAATGCACAAACTCAAGTAGATACTGAATCCACCTTTAGATGCAACACATGCAATCTAGAGTCCTTTTCCTTACTCACAAGATACAACACATGCATAATTAAGAGGAGAACCTCACATTAGCTCAAGAGAGTGAAATAAAGTGCCAAAAGTCTTACCCTAACCGGCCACAAGAGAGTATTTCTACCCCACACACAAAAACTAGCCATTGAAAGCAAAACCCTGAAAAAATAGGATTTTCGGTAGTACCACTGTTATAAGGCCAGAACTATCGCTCCCCTCGCAACTGTCAGAAATCTAGCCGTTATTCAGCGAATCCGGTAGTTCCACCACACAAAATCTGGTACTACCGTTCTGTAGTAGTAAACAGGATTTTCGGTAGTATCACTGTTATAAGGCCGTAACTACCGCTCCCCTCGCAATGGTCAGAAAACTAGCTGTTATTCAGCAAATCCGGTAGTTTCGCCACACAAAATCCGGTACTACCGTTCTGCGGTAGTACCACTCCAAACGTGTAAAACTACTGTTCTCACGGAGGAGAAGAAGAGTCCCACGAAGGTCTCTCTGGAAAAAAATGTACCTCTACATAAGTAGTAATTCCAAAACTCGGTAGTACCGCTCACACAGAGCTAGTAGTACAGCTCGCCAGTCGGACCACTCACACAGAGCCAGAAGTACCGATCGTCGACCACACTGGTTCGCGACCACGTTGTCTATTATGACCACACAGGTCACTGATCACACCGATCTTCGACCACGTTGGTTTCAACCCCACAAGTCTCAACCACATAGACCATGTTGATCTTCGACCACGTTAATCTTTAATCACATAGATCTCTGACCACCTCATCGATCTTTGACCACATTGTTTTGATCATGTTAGTTCAACTACACTGGTTTCAATCACACAGGTCTCGTCCAAGTCAGTTTCAACCACATCGATTCGACCACGCCGGTTCAACTATGTCGGTTCGACCACGTCGGGTCGGCCACGTTGGTTCGACCACGTTGATCTTCGACCACACAGGTCATCGACCACATCGGTTTCGACACATTAGTTCGACCACAGTGGTTCAACCACACTGGTTCGACCACGTCGGCTCAATCACGCTAGTTCGACCATGTTGATCTTCAACCACGCTAGTTGTAAGACTCCGGAGTTAGGTCATGGTGAGGCGAATGGGACCAGGACTGAGCTGGGTGAGTTTAGGTCTAGAGCGATCAAGGGATCAAGACTAAACTAGGGAGCTGAAATCCAAAACAATCAAGATGCCGCTAGAAGATGGCTAAGCCTAACGGAGTGGTAACAAGCTGAGAAGACAAGGATCCAAAGCAGGAGTTACCGATAGTGGACATGATAGGCAATGGTAAGGTGGATCGGAACTAAGCTCAAAAAGGAGCTGAGGTCCAGAACTGTCAAATAAGTTGGGTGCCATCATGGTGTATGGAGAGGCAGGTGACGCGCCAAGTAACTTGAGCCATGTTAGTTCGGTGGAATCCAGATGTGTGAGAATCTTTATGGCAAGTCATTAGGATTACATGGAATCGACGATAAAGCATGGGGTTGCTTTAAGGAGAAGAAAGTGCAGAGCATCGTGGAAGGTGCTTTGGAGGCAAAACAGTCTTTCTATGCCAAACTAGAAAATTGAAGATTTGATTAAACCACAGTGCTAGGAGGCGCAAGAGAGGTGGTTTAGACCAAGGATGTGTAGAAATGTTAAATGGATCAAGTGTAGATTCACTATCGGGTTAATGCTTGTATAGCTTTGAGAAATATGCATGTGTGAGTATAAAACCTTGTATAGTATTGGGTTAACGGGTTAGCCTATGTAAGTGGATAAAACCCAACTTGAGGTGCTGGTTAGGGTTTCATGTAAGCCTTCACTATATAAGGAGGCGAGTAGAGAAAAATATGGTAAGCTCTCTAGGAAGCCAAGTAGAGGAGAGTTATGCTTCTTGGAGAGAATCTTTGATATATGAGTTGTAGCTTTTTGTCTTGTGCCTTTTGTCATTCTTAAGCTTTGTAAATGGTTGCAAACATTTATCTCCAAGTATCAATAGATAGAAAATTTGTCTAAATCTTTTCCTCTTTGTTCAAGTGTTGAAATCTTGATTTGTCTTGGTTTTTAGTGTTTCTTTCTCCCTCTTGATCTTATTGTGATCTATGATGAGTAAGAGGTAGAAGATAATTAAGTCTATTGATTAATCTTCACCCATGTAGATCACTTATATAGCAAGTCTCAAGATCAAGCCTGGTTTTGCTTTTTTTGGGGGGCTCAAATTTTGTTTTTCGTGATCAAGATTAGCTTGTTATGACATGTAGAAGTATGTCTGAATCATTCCTTTGATTAGAAACTACTCAAGCAAAAACTAATTTGAATTTTAGAGGTTTGGGTGTTTTTGAGATCAAGGTTTGATTTTCTTCAAAATAGCAAATATGAGTCTAAGAACCTTATGATTCTTATCTGATTTAGGTTCTTAATGCTTGAACAAGTCTCAGGCAAAATTTTTGATTGTTTGGATGATATTTGAGTTTTGACTCGAGAGATTTTCAAGTTTGAGAACAAGGGACCGGTTAAACCAACATTGGATCTGCGATCAGACCGACGTTAAGCCAACGGTCAGACTGGCTCACTGGCCCTGTGATAACCTAGATCGTTTTGTATTTCGGTTATTCCCTTGATTATTTGTGTTCTGTACGAGGGTTTTATCCCTTGTGTATCTAATCTTCTTACCTCTTTCTAACTATTGAAATAAAGAAGCTTTTATATCAAATTGAGTTGATTTTATTGAACTCGAAAAATGGGCAAAGATTTCACCCCCTCTGACATTTATCCTACACATTTGGGTCGCGTTGCGAACCATAACAAGACTTCATTGGTCAACTATTCTGCTCGAACAAAAAACTAGCTATTAGTTAGAAAGAATGAAAAGCGCGCTCAGCCATAATTTATCTTGCTCTTCTAGAAGGTCAACGCTTGGCGGGCCACGTCAAGATCCCCTGCCCCGCCCTGCGAAAGCACCGCGCCTTCATACCTTATCCCGTTCTCAACGTGGCCAGGGTGACGCCTCAACGAACGCCAGCTTGCTCAACCCCTCGACTCCTCGAGTTAGGGGGCAAAAGAGAGAACATTTTCTACTTAATTATCGTGCAAATTAATTAACATTTGATTTCACTAGTTCAAGCCTAGCTAGCATTGGACACGAGAAATATTCTCTTTGCTTCTAAATAGAGTCATTATATTCTAGCTTTCAAATTTGTTGTCAAAATACATGTCATTTTTACGGTACAGGTACGGCTGTTTAACATTTTTGTCCTTACGTACTATTTACCTCTATTATGCCATTACTTTCCCAACCAAATTTATATTATAAATGAGTATGTACTCCAGTTATAAACACATATTGTTTTAGGACATATGTAGTCAAACTTTTAAAAATTTTACTATCAATATATTTTCAAATAATTTGATTGTATACATAAAAATCGTATACATATATCTGTCTCGAAAAATACTTTTATGATATTATAATTTTACTAAAATAGAAAATAGTGATTAAAGTTGTGTTTTAGGATCGCATCGATATCCAAAACGATATAATTACCCTAATCAAACCATTCAATGAGGAAATTATAATTATATATGGTCGGGTCAAATGGCGTAAGTAGTATATACGAAGGTTTCCCCGTTGAAGCATCGATCACTGTCACTGCATTCTCCCGTTTAATTCATTATCGGGGGGCGCGCGCCAATTAGAATGGTGATTAGCTTAATTAATTACTGCGGACAGAATCACGTCGATATCATATAGTGGTAATAAAGCTTTATTTTTTATGCCTTGACGCCCAAGCTTGTGACTCGCAAGGCCGTCTTTTTTATACGCTGTGCCGCAGCGTATCCATATTCGATCGCCTCGATCGTCTCCACGACATGGCAACTAGCTCCAGCAAGGAATGAGCCAATGAGTAACTAATTGACATCGAGCTAGCTCTCGGGAAGCAAGAGGACAGCTATGGCAGGGAGGGGGCAAGGCGGTGATCAGAGGAACGGCAATGGAGGAGGAGGGGAGAGAGCTGGTCATGGGTCTGCGGCGGCGGGGCGCGTGCCGCTGCACCGGCTGTTCGCGTTCGCGGACAGGGCGGACGCGGCGCTGATGGCGGTGGGCGCGGCGGCGGCGGCGGCCAACGGGATGGCGCAGCCGTTGATGACCTTCATCTTCGGCGACGTCATCGACGCTTTCGGCTCCGCCTCCTCGCCGGACGTCCTGCGCAAGGTCACCAAGGTGCGTGCGTGCCTACACCGTACCTACCTACGTGCGTGAGAGCGTATTTTTCGTGTGCGCGCGAGCGTGATACGAAGGGAGACGTAGAATTTTCCGTTCTCACCAACAAAACTGGGCCCATCATATCATTTCGGCCCAGACAAAATAGCAAGATCTGCACGACCGCCTGACCGACCTCCGGCCGGACCATGGCCTGCCGGCGGCCAGGACGGCGAGCCGGCGAATATGCGTCGTGTTAGACCATGTGGCTAGGTTTAGGATTTTTTGGTGATGAATAATTGACAATGGTTAATTTGTTATGATGAATATTTAGTGATTCCGTTTAGCGGTGTTATGCGAGTTGTGTTGCGTGTGTGCGGACTGATGTTGGCCAAGTTGAGACGAACTTGTGCCGGAAGAATGTTCTTTGGTCTTTGCATGTGCAGGTTGAGCATGGAGGCGATCGTGGTCGGTGACGAGGTGGACCGGAACTAGGATGGGGAGATCTGAGGTTCAGACGGTCAAGGAGGTCACGAGATGATCGGGCTCATGCTTGGGGCGCATGGAGATCGAAGGTGGATCATACGTGCAGAAGCTACGGGAGGCGCGGTCCTGGAGGCTTCGACACGTGACGCGTTAGAAAAGTCGTGAGTGTGAAAAACCCGTGTTAGGAAGGGTTTCGGGTCCCTTGAAAATTAGTGGGCCAAAAGTCTAGTTGAGGTAAAAAGGCCCAGGCCTAGTTGGAGTTGGATTAGGATTCGAAGTCCTAGTTGGAGTTGGATTAGAATTCTGAGTCCTAGTTGGAGTTGGATTAGAATTCTAAGTCCTAATTGGAGTTGGATTAGGATTCGAAGTTCTAGTTGGAGTTGGATTAGGATTTTGAGTCCTAGTTGGAGTTGGATTAGGATTCTAAGTCCTAGTTGGAGTTGGATTAGGATTCTAAGGCCTAGTTGGAGTTGGATTAGGATTCTAAGGCCTAGTTGGAGTTGGATTAGGATTTTAAGGCCTAGTTGGAGTTGGGCTATGTGTGTATATATATGCATGCGGTGGCATGGCAAGAGGGTGTACCGAGCAGCCGTGGAAGAAAAATATATATACGGCTTTTGGGGTGGCCAAACGTTTTCTTTGGCATGGCATCTTTTTGATCACGAAGCGCATGACATTGTTCAGCCATCGGTCAGGCAAGCGATCTCATATTTTGCTTAGTTGCATAATTAGGGCTTAATTTATTTTCGTCACTATCTGCATCAGCAATCTTGTTTATTTTATATCTCAAGTTCTAGAGCTCCGATTGACGTAATTCCAGTTGGGTTAGTTCAATAACTGTCTCTAGTTTTTTCTGAAAAAATTTGATGTCAATCGGAGTTACAGTTTTTAATCGGGATCAGTTTTAGTGAGAGTACTTTATTCTGTACAGAATTTTTAAAACGAGGCTTAAATAGGTTTTGTGTTTAGGGGAGAGTCTTAAAATTTATTTTTAGCTTCCGCAATCATTCACCCCCCCTCTGATTGCCTATCTTAGTGTGAATCGATTCTACAAGTGGTATCAGAGCAGGTTTATTTTTCTAATTGATCTTAACCGGTGATTAGAAAACATGTCGACGGATAGGTATTCCACAAAACCTTGTGTTTTCAATGGTGTTGATTTTCAGTATTGGAAAGCAAAGATGGAGGCATATATTCAAGCTCAAGGCTTTGCAATATGGGAGATGGTCTACAAGCCTTATCAAGTGCCCGAGAACGATGCTGTGACAGCGGCGAACATGGCACAAGTGGAGGCAAATAGCAAGGCAAGGAACCTGATAATTCAAGGACTAGGAAGGAGTGATTTTGATCGTGTCGTGCATCTTAAATCCGCATATGAGGTATGGAAAGCATTATGTGATTATCATGAGGGTTCATCTACTATTAAAGAGGTACGTCAAGATATGTACAAAAAGGACTACATGCGTTTTGAGATGAAACCTGGTGAATCAATAGATGATCTCTTTGCCCGCTTTAACAAAATTCTTAGTAACCTACGTGCTGTTAATGTTACTTATACTGATGCTGAAAATGCACGTCAATTACTTGGAGCATTAGATATGTCGATATGGGAGATGAAGGTTACATCCATTAGAGAATCTACTGTCATGAGTACACTTACATTAGATGTACTTTATTCTAAATTAAAAACTCATGAATTAGATGTTTTTGCCAGAAAAAATAATAGTAATAAATCAATTGCTTTAGCTTCACAATCTAGCAAATCTAATGGTGATAATTCTTCTACTGGCTATGCTTTGTCTTCTTTGTCTTCACTAACTGATGAACAGCTAGAGCAACTCCCGGAAGATGTTTTGGAACTCCTTTCTACACGCTTCACAAGAGCCTTACAGAATGTGAGATCAAGAAAGAGAGGAAATTTTGGTCCTCAAAGGTGCTATGAGTGTGGTGATCTCAATCATATTCGTCTCAAATGTCCAAAATTTCTAGCAAGATTTGCAAGGGAGGAGAATGAGAAGGAAGAAGAGATGGAGAAAGAAAAAATGAAGAATAAAAAAAAGGACTATATGAATCGCAAGGTGGTGCATCGTGTTCTTACCGCTCTTGGACAAATTAATTTGAGTGATGTGGACACGGACAGCGAGGATGATACTCCCAAAGGTAAGAAAAATTTAACTGGGTTGTGTCTAATGGCAAGTAGTAAAAGCTCCACCGACAATGATGATCTTGACAGCGACGACTACAATGAGGTAGAACCTTCTTATGATGATTTAGCTAAAGCTGTTGCTAAACTTGGTACTTTGCTAGAAAAGAAAGATAAAAAGATTAAGAAATACGATACTTTAATTGAATCTCTAAATTCTGAAATTGCAAGACTTAGAGTTTTAATTCCTGATGATGAATCTTGTGAGTCTTGTCAAATTTTACATTCTGAGTTAGAGGATGCTAGGTCACTGAATGCTTTAAACATGGATCAACTTAGAGATATAACTGCTAAATTTGATGAATTAAGATTAGCACATGACTCTTGTGATGAAAAATTGAAAAGTGCTAATAATGAAATTGGAAAGCTTAAGCTTAGCTCTTCTTCATGTTTAGAATCAAGTATTTCAAATATTCATTCTAAAGCTTGTTCTAAATGTGAATTGTTAGAAGCTAGACTCAACTCATCTCAGGAAACAATTCAACAGATGCTTTATCATGAGATATCTTCCTGCTCAAATTGTCCTAAGCTTAACATTGAAATAGAAGGTTTGACTAGACAACTTAATGTTTTTGCTGAAAAAGAAAGATTGGCTCAGTCTAGTGCTTCTAAAAATCTTGTGAATGAACATGTCAAATGCGCAACTTGTCCCACTTTAGCTAAAGAGAATGAGTACCTGAAAGACACTTTAGAGAGATTTTCTTTTGGTAAGAAAAATTTGAATATGATTTTAGACAAGTCAAAAATAAGTGTGAAAAATCATGGTTTAGGATTTAATTCTGTTGAGCATGCCAAGAATAATCCTCCTAAGGTTATTAAGTCTCTTGAACCCGGAAAAATTGAAGTGAAACTTGAACCAAATCAAACTGTGGTTAAATCAGCTGGCTTTGTGCAAAGTTTATCAAATAATAATGTAAGTGCTAGCTCATCAGCTCAAAACAATTTTTGTTATGTTAAATTTCATTGCACCTATTGTGGAAGAGATGGACACTTGAATGAATTTTGCTTTAGACGTGTCAAGAAAGAGAGAAAGGAAAAATTGAATGCTTTGAGACAAAAACATGCAATGTCTTTTGTTCCTAGAACTAATGTGAAAGCTATGTTTTTTGAGAACTTTCACAATGGCTTTAAATCTGCTTCACATGCTAGATTGGGATTTAATTCAAATGATTCACGTTCTTTTCGGCATTCTAATCATCCACATGCACGTGATTTTGGTTCTAGCTTTGTTGCTCCTGTTCGTCGTGTGTCACAGTACTGGATTCCTAAATCTTATTTTACTAACCCCGATACTGTGAGACCGATGTTTCCTGTCATGTAAGAACAGCTGAAAAGGATGGAGAACATGAGCTAAATTGGGTTTCGTTTTTTTTATCATCGCTTGATTGGAACACTTGATGGTTCTTCACTCCTTTGATGGTTTGCAAGAGATTTTACTTTTTGAAATACCATGTGGAAAAGGTGATGTTGTCTTAAATCTTGTTAAATTCTTAAGTTGCTAATTTGCACATGAAATCGTTTGATACTTCTCGTTTTCCTCAATTGCGAAGTGAGTTGGGAGTCTTACATCTTATGGGATTATTCTGAGGGGGAGCTTGTTATTTAAAAATTTCGGAAGCTTTGTTTATTATCCTTGTCAAATAACTCATCAAATCCAAGTCATTGAAATCAATTGAGTAGTAGAGCTCTCTTTATCATATCTATTCATATGTTGTGTAGCTTTGATCAGGACTGTTTATAATTAAATTGCTACATTTGAATTAAAAGTATGACATGGCGGAATACTTTGACTAGATTAATTATAGTTATTACTTTGCGATGTCCATCGAAAAGGATTAGCTTGATTGTGAGTCTTATTTTAACTCTTGGTTATGAGGCTCGCATGTTTCATGTTCCAATTTTTATGATCACTCAATTTGGCATGTTATTACAAAAAGAGAGTATATAAAGAAAAAATTAAAAAGATGTATGCTTCAAGCATGCCATGGTGAACAAAAAAAGGCACAAAAGTGCGCAAAATGAAAAGAAGTATGCTTCAAGCATGCCACCATAAAAAAAAAGAAGAAGAAGAAAAATATGTCATTTTGAAAAGAAGTATGCTACAAGCATGCCACATGCCTAAAAAATTGAGTGTGGAGCAATAAGTTGTTACATGAGACTGCTAGCCCGTCTAGAGTTAAAATTTGCTTCACTTTTAGGTTTTGATTTTTCGTTGTGATATCTCATTGTGCTCTCTATAATTGGTTTGGTCATTGTTGAGATGTCTATCATTGATATAAATTGCTTAATCATATTGAAAATTTGTTTTGACATTGCTATGTGATATATGGCTTAAATATGATCTAGATAGCTCTACTCAAAAATATGTCTTGGTTGCTTTATTAAATAAATGCACAATGACTTGGATAATCTACAAAGCTTCTTGATTTTTACTTTCATTGCTCCGTCTTAGAATTATTCTTTCTTTAAATTTTCTTGATGATTACATTGCCAAAGGGGGAGAGATTTGGTGTGTTTTGCGAGAAATTAAAGAGAATTTGGGGAGATTAAAATTACCTCTCTTATGTTGAGGGGGAGAGATTTGAGACTTATAGTTTAAAATGTTTTTGCGGCTTCAGTTCTACGCTTATATCTATTTGAAGCTAATTCATCATACAATTTTGTGGTGTTGTCAATGTATTCATCAAGGGGGAGATTGTTAGACCATGTGGCTAGGTTTAGGATTTTTTGGTGATGAATAATTGACAATGGTTAATTTGTTATGATGAATATTTAGTGATTCCGTTTAGCGGTGTTATGCGAGTTGTGTTGCGTGTGTGCGGACTGATGTTGGCCAAGTTGAGACGAACTTGTGCCGGAAGAATGTTCTTTGGTCTTTGCATGTGCAGGTTGAGCATGGAGGCGATCGTGGTCGGTGACGAGGTGGACCGGAACTAGGATGGGGAGATCTGAGGTTCAGACGGTCAAGGAGGTCACGAGATGATCGGGCTCATGCTTGGGGCGCATGGAGATCGAAGGTGGATCATACGTGCAGAAGCTACGGGAGGCGCGGTCCTGGAGGCTTCGACACGTGACGCGTTAGAAAAGTCGTGAGTGTGAAAAACCCGTGTTAGGAAGGGTTTCGGGTCCCTTGAAAATTAGTGGGCCAAAAGTCTAGTTGAGGTAAAAAGGCCCAGGCCTAGTTGGAGTTGGATTAGGATTCGAAGTCCTAGTTGGAGTTGGATTAGAATTCTGAGTCCTAGTTGGAGTTGGATTAGAATTCTAAGTCCTAATTGGAGTTGGATTAGGATTCGAAGTTCTAGTTGGAGTTGGATTAGGATTCTGAGTCCTAGTTGGAGTTGGATTAGGATTCTAAGTCCTAGTTGGAGTTGGATTAGGATTCTAAGGCCTAGTTGGAGTTGGATTAGGATTCTAAGGCCTAGTTGGAGTTGGATTAGGATTTTAAGGCCTAGTTGGAGTTGGGCTATGTGTGTATATATATGCATGCGGTGGCATGGCAAGAGGGTGTACCGAGCAGCCGTGGAAGAAAAATATATATACGGCTTTTGGGGTGGCCAAACGTTTTCTTTGGCATGGCATCTTTTTGATCACGAAGCGCATGACATTGTTCAGCCATCGGTCAGGCAAGCGATCTCATATTTTGCTTAGTTGCATAATTAGGGCTTAATTTATTTTCGTCACTATCTGCATCAGCAATCTTGTTTATTTTATATCTCAAGTTCTAGAGCTCCGATTGACGTAATTCCAGTTGGGTTAGTTCAATAACTGTCTCTAGTTTTTTCTGAAAAAATTTGATGTCAATCGGAGTTACAGTTTTTAATCGGGATCAGTTTTAGTGAGAGTACTTTATTCTGTACAGAATTTTTAAAACGAGGCTTAAATAGGTTTTGTGTTTAGGGGAGAGTCTTAAAATTTATTTTTAGCTTCCGCAATCATTCACCCCCCCTCTGATTGCCTATCTTAGTGTGAATCGATTCTACACGTCGGCGCCTCCCGAGCGGAAGGACCATTTAGCTCCCACTCATTTCAATTTGAACTATTGACTACTGGTTTATTTTTCACTATTTATAAATTTCATCTCTTATTTTTTTTGTTTTTAGCTTTTTTGCCGGTTCTTTTTTGTATTTATTTGCATTATCCGTGATAGATTAACCTGTTTTTTTCTATTTTTAATTTTTTTTAAATTTAGTAATGTTAAATAGACTACCATCAGGTACAGTATAATTTTAATCAACTATAGTGTAATTTCAGCCTAACCAAACGGCACCTTAAGCTGTCCGTTGCTGGGTCATGGTATTCCCAAACACCACCCCGAACCACTGGTGCGCTTTTGTTGGTGCTAACTAATTCGCGATCTTTTGCGGCGGGGATTTCCTTGGAAGATGTGATATTAAGATGAAATTAGCACCCGCCGCCGTACATCCCCATGGAAAGAATTCAAAAATTTTGATAGCCATTTGGCCGATGAGTACTAGGGTGCAATCAGTTCGGATATTTTTTGAAAGACCGCCCGACCGAGTTATTTTGGATGGTATTTTGAAAAAATAGTCGGTAACTGGATGATTTTACCAGATATAGTATCAGAATCGGAATCGAAATTAGGAGAGTAGTTTCGGACGAATAGGAGAATATCCGGATATATAATTGGTAATATCCGGTGCTAGCTATTCAGTAATACCCGAATTGGCAAAGGTTTTAAAATTTTATTTTAGGTTTTAATTTTCAGAAAAGCCTAGAAATTAAAATAAAAGCTAGAAAATAGCAGGAAACTCCAAATAAATCCCAAAAAATTCTCATAAATTCAGAAAAAGTAAGGAAACTAAATAAAATAAGTTCAAATTATTTTAGTCACAATTACTCAACTAAATTAATAACTTGTTCTCTAGGCTTTAATTAAAGGATTTAAGAAAAAGGAAATTAATTTCTAGAAAAAATCCAATTAAATAAATTAATAAGTAAAAAACCCAAACATTTGGGATGAAATAGTAATACTCTTCAGGAAGTGGTTCCAGATAACTATTCTGTTCATTATTGTTGGTATGTATACAAGTTACTCTTAGTACTCAACTTTGAAATGCATGATATTTCTATATTATATTTAATTATTTATCCTGATATGCATGATCTATATTTAATTATTTAGGATCGTTTTTTTTGCGTTTCATCCGATGAAATATAGTTACTGTATCGAATTCGCTCCGTATTCGTTCTGTATTCATGACCGGTACTATCCGCATTCGTATTTATATCTGGCACTATCCGTGTCCGACTCTGACTCCGAGAAAAAAATATAATATAGGATACATGATAGGCAATTACCGACCGTATCCACTCTGATAGCACCCATAATGCCAACCCATCCCCTTCCTCCATTTCTTTGGCATTTGGGTTTTTGGTATAAGCTTTGCTTTTGATGGCATTGATAATAGGTTCTAGGAACGTGTTCTTGCTGAGCAACCAGAGTTGCTTGGATATAAATAAGTATCCCACAAGGTATTTCATTCACAAAATAATTAGAAGTTTATTTTTCATGAATCAAGCTATTGCAGTCACAGTGTGGGAGGTTATTCTAACTCTTTGCTTAGTTGTTCTTTTATGCTGTCGTTATAGCCACTATATATCTGTTTAGTTTGTTTTTTCTTCTCGTAGTTTTCTTTACAAACCATTTCTATTTAGTAGCAAAAGTAGCACTTCTTATCTAGGTGTCTACTAATTTTATTTTGGGAAAATCTGTTCAGCAGCACTGAAAATACACCGTTTCTGGAAAATACCACTAAAAGAATCGGGCTCCGGAAATTACCACCAAAAAGTTCAATTTCTTCGGGATCTAGCATTCTGGACAAAAATGCCCCTCTCCCTCACCTTCTCTCCTCTGCGCCGCCCCGTCCGCCTCCCCGCCCCCGCCTCCTCCTCGCCGCCGGCCTCCCTGCCTCCTCCCTCCTCACGCCGTCGCCTACCTCCGCCTCCTCCTCGCCCCCGCCTCCCCGCTCCTCTCCCCGCGGCGCCCCGCGCCGTCCGCCCCCTCTTCCCCCACCTCTTCGCCGCCGGCCTCCCCGCCTCCTCCCTCCTCACGTCGCTCGCCTGAAGCCGCCGCGCCACCGCACATCGGCTGCCTCCGCTCGCCCGCAGCCGAGCCACACGCCGGCCACCATCGCCGCGCTTCGTCCCGCAGCCGACCGCGCCGCGGCGTGAGGAGGCGGGGAGGCCGGCGGCGAAGAGGTGGGGGAAGAGGGGGCGGACGGCGCGGGGCGCCGCGGGGAGAGGAGCGGGGAGGCGGGGGCGAGGAGGAGGCGGAGGTAGGCGACGGCGTGAGGAGGGAGGAGGCGGGGAGGCCGGCGGGGAGGAGGAGGCGGGGAGGAGGTGGCGGGGGCGGGGAGGCGGACGGGGCGGCGCAGAGGAGAGAAGGTGAGGGAGAGGGGCATTTTTGTCCAGAATGCTAGATCCCGAAGAAAATTGAACTTTTTGGTGGTAATTTTCGGAGCCCGATTCTTTTAGTGGTATTTTCCGGAAACGGTGTATTTTCAGTGCTACTAAACAGATTTTCCCTTTTATTTTCTAGGATTCTCAACTAATTCTAGAAATTTATAAGGCATTGGTAAAGGTTGGAAATGAAGTAAAGCAACAACTGTTAGAGATATGTATAGTTTGTTATTCCCCATTGTTATGAGGGGTTCTTTGCATATTTACCACTTGTACTTTGTGTATATATTCTGGCCCATTGGCCTCATATGAATACATGCGCTATTCATAACATGGTATCAGAGCCAAAACCCTAGTTTTGGCTTACCTGGGTTCCGCGCGCCGTCGTCGGCCTCCCCGCTCCGCCGCCGGCCTCCCGTGCCGCCGCCGGCCTCCCGCGCCGTCGCCGGCCTCCCCGCGCCGCCGCCGGCCTCCCTGCGCCTCCCCGCGCTGTTGCCCGACCTCCCTGCGCCGCTCCTCCGCCCACCGCTCCTTCGCCCGAGGCCGCCTCTCCCGTCTGGAGCCGCCTCTCCTCCGAAGCCGCCGCTTCGGAGCCGCCGCTCCTCCGCTCCCCGGCCACCGCCACCCGAGGCCGCCTCTCCCATCTGGAGCCGCCTCTCCTCCGAAGCCGCCGCTCCTCCGCTCCCCGGCCACCTTGCGCCCGAGGCCGCCGTCGCCATCATCGCCCGCCGCCGGTGCCCGCCCGCCCTCCGTCGCCGTCGCCGACTCCCGCTGGTGGCCGACGCCGCCCGCCTCCCGCGCCGGGCCGCCACCGCCGTCGCCCGCACCGGCCGCCGCCGCCGCCTCCTGTTCTAGGGTTTTGCCCTAGAACGCGGCTCGGTCGGGGGTTCGGTCTCCAGACCGTCTCGGTCGGTTTTCTAACCGAATCGAAAAAAAAGCAAAAAAAAAACGTCGCTCTAACCGCCGCGCCGTCCAGCGCCGCCTGTTAGACTTCGTTGCCTTGGTCGCCGCGCTGTCCAGCGCCGCCTACCAATGGGCACCGTTTCCCTCCCTCGCTGCCCGGTGATCTTTGATGGTGTTAATTACACCGACTTCGTGTCTCACATGCGCATTCACATGCGTGGTCTTCGTCTCTGGGGCGTTCTCTCTGGTGATGTCACCTGCCCGCCTTGCCCTATTCCTCCGACGGAGCCTACGCCTGTTGCATTGCCTCCGACAGCCGATAAGCCTGCTGCTGATGATGAAGCTAATAATGAAGCTGCCTCTGCCTACCAGGAGGATCTGGAATTCTACAAGGATCGTCTGACCGTCTACACTCAGTGGTACGATGACGACGCTCGGGCTGCTGCTGTCTTCATCGCCAGTGTCCAGCCTCAGTTCTCTTCTGAGGTGGTGGGACTCCCTTCGGCTTTCCAGATGTGGACTCATCTTCGTCAGCGCTACGAGTTACGCGTAGAGGAGACTCGTTTGAGTGGTGCTGGTCTGATGCCAGTCCCCTCTGTGCTCGCCGCTCGTTCGCCTGCTACACTGCCTCCTCCAGCGGCTACCACAGGTGGTGGTGGCCGTCCTCCGTCTGGAGGTGGCCGTCCTCACTGTTCCTACTGCGACAAGGATGGTCACACTGCGTCCCAGTGCTACAAGAAGAAGCGGCATCTTTCATGCCGTTCTTCCACTGGCACTAGTGCTTCTACGACGACGTCTGCCTCGACTTCTTCAGCAGCTTCTCTCACCGAGCAGGAGATAGCCAGACTTCGACGCCTACTTGCCGCTTCAGGTTCTCCCTCGACAGGTTCTGCAGGTTCTGCTACTGACTCTTCGGGCACTGAGAGACCACCTCCTACACAGTCAGGCACCTCCCCGTGGATTCTTGATTCTGGAGCATCTTTTCACATGACTCCTGATCCTTCCACTCTGTCTTCTATTACACCTCTTGATTCTCCTGTCAGTGTTCTTACTGCTGATGGTACATCTCTTTCTGTCTCTGATCGAGGATCTCTTAGCAACTCATCCTTTTATGTTCCTTCTGTTGCTCATGTTCCTCGCCTTACCTTACAGCTTCTTTCTGCTGGGCAGATTACTGACCTTGGTTATCGGGTCATTCTCGACTCTGACTCTTGTTGTGTTCAGGATCGCCACACGGGAGTTCTGGTTGGTTCTGGCCCTCGGCGCCGTGACTCACAGCGTCTCTGGGAACTTGACTGGCTTCACCTTCCTTCCGCTGCCACCACCGCCGCCAGTCTCTCCGCTTCTGCCACTTTGTCTACCGGCTCTTTCCAGCAGTGGCATCACCGTCTTGGCCATCTGTGTGGATCCCGTCTTTGTCCACACTTCGTCTCGTGGTCGGACTCTTCTTCTCCTGTATGTTGATGATATGATCATTACGGGAGATGATTCTGAGTACATTGCCTTTGTCAAGGCTCGTCTTAGTGAGCAGTTCCTTATGTCGGATCTTGGTCCTCTTCGTTACTTCCTTGGGATTGAGGTTACTTCCACTCCAGATGGTTTCTTTATGTCCCAAGCGAAATATATTCAGGATCTTCTTGATCGCGCCTCTCTCACTGATCAGCGTACTGTTGAGACTCCCATGGAGCTCAATGTTCACCTCCGACTCTCTGATGGCGAGCCTCTTTCTGATCCGACTCGCTATCGTCATCTTGTTGGGAGTCTTGTCTACCTTGCTGTTACTCGTCCGGATATCACTTATCCAGTTCATATTCTGAGTCAGTTTGTTTCCGCTCCCACTCAGGTCCACTACAGTCACCTTCTTCGAGTTCTGCGATACCTTCGCGGGACTATCTCTCGCCGTCTCTTCTTTCCACGTTCCAGCTCGTTACAGCTTCAGGCCTATTCGGATGCTACTTGGACCAGCGATCCCTCTGATCGCCGGTCTATCTCTGCTTACTGTGTTTTTCTTGGTGGTTCTCTTATTGCCTGGAAGACGAAGAAACAGACTGCAGTGTCCCGTTCGAGTGCAGAGGCTGAGTTGCGAGCTATGGCTCTCTTGACAGCGGAGATTACTTGGCTACGGTGGTTACTTGAGGATTTTGGTGTTTCTGTTACTACACCGACTTCTCTCTTGTCAGACAGTACAGGTGCTATCAGTATTGCGCGTGATCCTGTGAAGCATGAGCTCACCAAGCATATTGGTGTTGATGCTTCTTTCATGAGGTCTTGTGTGCATGATCAGGTGATTACTCTTCAGTATGTGCCTTCGGAGCTTCAGATAGCGGATTTCTTCACGAAGGCCCAGACTCGAGCACAGCATAGCTTCTACCTCTTCAAACTCAGTGTTGTTGATCCACCATGAGTTTGAGGGGGGGTGTTAGAGATATGTATAGTTTGTTATTCCCCATTGTTATGAGGGGTTCTTTGCATATTTACCACTTGTACTTTGTGTATATATTCTGGCCCATTGGCCTCATATGAATACACGCGCTATTCATAACAACAACAACACTATAATGTTTTCCGAGGAAAATGGTAGGAGCTATTGGAGGTTTAAACTTATGAAAGCGTTCCATATAGAGAGTTGTATATTGGGCCCTAAGTAAGTTGCATTTATATAAAGTGCTCTCTTTATATGTAGAGTGGTAGTACATAGGACAGAGGTGAAATTATCGACGCTTGTTTCTTTGTCATTTTTTAATCTCTAGACTCTAATCAATCTCCTCTTTCTTATTTTCAGGTGATCATGAACTTTGTTTATCTTGGCATTGGAGCAGGATTTGTTTCAACGCTTCGTAAGTGGTTTTCCTAAAAATTAGGATATCTTCATATCTATTTCTAGAACTAAATTATCTTTGTCTTTAATTTAGGAATTCGACAAATAGTACAAATTGGATACTACTTATTGCTACTAATAATACTGCAGTACTGCTGTCCAGAATTTTTAAGGGTATTACTAGAAACAATCCTTAATTTTTTTTTGTTTGATGTTTTGGTAGAGGTATCATGTTGGACTATTACTGGAGAAAGACAGGCAGCGCGAATCAGGGCCTTGTATCTCAAGGCAATTCTGAGACAGGACATTGCATTTTTTGACAAGGAAATGAGCACTGGACAAGTGGTTGAGAGGATGTCAGGAGACACGTTCCTCATTCAAGATGCCATTGGTGAAAAGGTTGTCTGTTTGAGAGTATGAGTGGACTTTGAATAGATAAAATGAAATTACATTATCTCTACAACCAATACGGGAAAGCTTGTACAGAAAAGGCTATGTTGTTCGATGCATCATTAGATGCTATAAATCTCTATGACCAATATGGCGAAGCTTGATATCTCTTGGCATAGAAGATTGCATCTACAATGATTCTACATACACTTGTGCACCTACCCAACCACCTGATGAGAAACTAAAAGCTAGCTCTCCAGAAATGATTGGTAACTGACAAAAAAACAAAGGGTTCCATTTTAATTCGTAGAGAAAATAAATTAATGTTGTTAATTTTCTCTAATCCACTGCATACATGGTTTCAGTTAATAACTCAGTTTATACATCAAACTTAACTGCATGAATATGCCTCGCAGGTGGATGCCTGTCCACATGTCAACAGATTATGAGTTTGTGGTGTCTTCACATGGATCTGTATTAATAATGTCAGGAGTCCAGTTTATTGTGGAATATATCCATTTGATAGAGTTGCCAGACCATAAATGGATTGGCTCAGTCAATTTGGATATATATCTAATATTGCTATCTAATATTGTAAAGCTTAGTACATTAACCTTCCTAAAGAAGACATATGCACTCTTTTGTGTATAAGCATCCGATGAAATCTAACTAGCACTCCATTTTCATTTAACGCTTTGTTCTGCACATATTCTCTCTTAGGTTGGAAAGTGCATACAACTCCTTTCTACTTTCTTTGGAGGCTTCATCGTTGCATTTGTGAGAGGATGGCTCTTGGCACTTGTTATGCTCTCAAGTATTCCTCCAATTGTTGTGGCTGGAGCTGTTGTGTCAAGGTTGATGACAAGACTCTCCACCCGCATGCAAGCAAAATATGGTGATGCTGGAAACATTGTTGAACAAACTATTGGGGCCATTAGAACGGTGAGTGATACTAGATACTTATTTTTGATTATTAATTATTTCCTGTCACTTCTAAGTTAATCAGGTTCTGCTTAATCTGCCGTTCTGAAGGTTGTTTCATTCAATGGAGAGAAGCAAGCTATAACAACATATAATAAGTTCATAAGAAAAGCATATGAATCTACTCTACACGAAGGTGCTGTTAATGGCCTTGGATTGGGTTCCGTATTTGCTGTCTTGTTTTGCAGCTATGGGTTGGCAGTTTGGTATGGATCTAGATTGATTGTCGAGCGAGGATACAATGGTGGCATAGTTATTAATGTTCTCATGGCTGTCATGATCGGTGCAATGTAAGTTTCGTACATCAATCCTGATCACTGCAATATTCTTGAATGAGTAATATTATATGACTATACATACTTAAAAACTTGTTACAAAATGTAAGTTGCGGGTGGAGATTATAGGTAGGTGGGGCATATTAGGAGGTTGGGAGCAATGTGGGACGGAGTTAAGTTTTTGTAAAGATTTTGTAAGGTTTATTGGTTAAAAAAAGATTTTGTAAGAGTTTTGGGTAGGTGAACCATTTTCCTTCTTGAGCTAACTTTGGTTAAAACTAAGACTGTAAAAGAATCTGATAAATCTCAATGTATACAAATTTAGGTAAGATTGATGATAAATGAGCCATGTTTCTCCATGGATGTGCCTCTCTGTGTCTTCCATTTGTCAAAATGCTAACTATGTTCTGTCAGCACTTCCCAGGACAATATTGGACATGGCTTACTGTAGCATATAAACTTTTCAACAGAGTTGAAATCACTACTATGTCAATTAGGGTCTTTCCTTCTCTGTTTTTCAGAAATTCTGGTTTCTGATTTGAGTTACACCTCTTCTGCAGGTCCTTAGGTCAGGCAACACCATCAATAACAGCTTTTGCAGAAGGTCAAGGAGCAGCATATAGAATGTTCAAGACAATTGAAAGGCAACCAGATATTGATGTGTGTGATACCACAGGTATCATATTGGAAGACATCAAGGGTGATGTTGAATTGAAGGACGTGTACTTCAGCTATCCCACCAGGCCTGAACGTTTGGTATTTGATGGATTCTCCTTGCGAGTACCAAGTGGCACAACAATGGCCCTAGTTGGAGAGAGTGGCAGTGGGAAGTCGACTGTGATCAGTTTGGTGGAGAGATTCTATGATCCACAGTCTGGGGAAGTCTTGATTGATGGAGTTGACATTAGAAGAATGAAGCTTGGATGGATAAGAGGAAAAATTGGTCTTGTCAGCCAAGAACCAGTGTTGTTCTCAAGTACAATCAGGGAAAATATCGCCTATGGGAAGGAAGATCTAACTCTTGAAGATATCAAGAGATCAGTCGAGCTTGCGAATGCAGCAAAATTCATTGATAAGTTGCCAAATGTACGATGCAAAATTAAAATGTCCATACTATTAACTCAGATTCTATCTCACACATTGTTAATCAGTATATGGTGCGAAACATTGCAGGGCTTGAGACGATGGTTGGGGAACGTGGAATTCAACTATCCGGAGGGCAGAAGCAAAGAATAGCAATCGCTAGATCAATTATAAAAAACCCTAGGATCTTACTACTAGATGAAGCAACCAGTGCGTTGGATATGGAGTCTGAGAGGGTAGTTCAAGAAGCTTTGAACAGGGTAATGTTAGAAAGGACTACAATTATTGTTGCGCATCGCCTAAGCACAGTAAAGAATGCTGATGTGATATCAGTCCTACAGCATGGGAAAATGGTGGAACAAGGTATACCATATGTAAACTTCTGAAAAAGATTAACGAAAATCTAATAATCTATAAAATTTCTGAAGAGATTAACTAAAAAACTATTAAACGATATATTTGGCTATAACCTCTAGAAGTACATATGTTGCACTTGCAGGTCACCAGTGATGTGTTGTTCCCAGAATGTGTGTTTTTGTTACAGACAACTTTATAATAAATAAGTTCCACAACTTTGTAGTCTTGTGAGCACATTAGCTAGATAAATTGTAATTGGACGTAAGAGACTAAATTAAAGCTGTTTCTGACCACCAATCAACAGATAGGTAACAGCCTAAATATTAATTTGGTAATAGCTGTAATAGACCGTTATGGGCGCTCCCAAAAATGGTACTCCTTTTTGTTCAACAAGCTGCCTGATTAACAAGCTGGTAGATGACTTGACGGTTGTTTGTGTGAATTCCGAGCAGGTTCGCATGCAGAATTGATGAAGAAACCTGAAGGTGCTTACTCTCAGCTGATTCATCTGCAAGAGACTCGGCAGGAAGCAGAAACACCTAATGTTGACCCTGATATGATAATAGCAAATAGTTTTGGCTCTAGATCTATCAATAGCAAACCAAGAAGCCAAAGTATCTCAATTAGGAGATCATCCAGTAAAGGCTCCTCTTTTGGGCATAGTGGTAGGCATTCGCTCCCTGCTCCACTCGGCCTACCTGATACCATGGAATTCAACGATGGTCTGGACATAGAGGAGGCTAAAGACAAAATGTCCAGTGGTCAGAAGAAAGCTCCAATCAGCCGACTCTTCTATCTGAACAAATCTGAGGCTTTTGTTCTTGCACTTGGCTCTATAACTGCTGCAATGCATGGAGTCATTTTTCCTGTATTTGGCATATTGATTTCAACTGCGATAAAGATTTTTTATGAGCCGCCAGCTGAACTACGGAAGGACTCCAGGTTCTGGGCAAGCATGTTTGTCGTGCTGGGCGCTTCCGCATTTGCTCTGATTCCAATAGAGTACTTCTTGTTTGCATTAGCAGGTGGGAAGCTTGTGGAGCGCATACGGTCATTGACATTCCAAAGTGTCATGCACCAGGAAATCAACTGGTTTGATAAACCTGAGCACTCTAGGTGTGTGTTTAATCTTGTGCTCATCATGATGTTTGTCAATAATGTTTTCCCTAAAAGGCTAAATACTGTCTTATCAATTTTCACTTTCAAGATATATGAGTTTGCATAGGATTTAAAAATGGGTATTGATAAACATCATCCGAATGTTTTCTTTCTAACTATCATTCAGATTTGTGACCGTTGGATTAGAGATCCAAGGGCCACAAATTCTCCCCACCCCCTCCAAAAAAAATTCTCCCCCCTCCAAAAAAAATTCTCCCCCATCCAAAAAAGAGACTGTTGGATCTCTAATCCAACGGTCCGAAATTTGGATGATTGTTGGGAAGAAAATATCCGGATGATATCTATACACACCCTTCAAAAATATCAAATATGTGCCCACTGCCCTGGCATATATTGTTTTCTCATTAATATAGCAGTACAAAAAATCTTTAGAACCCTAAAAACATGCAGTATTTGCTCAGCAGTCATGGCGCAAAAGACCTTTAAGAACCATTGTGTATTTTTTTCGTTTTGAACACTGGAAGTAGAAATCCGTTTTGAAGAACATTCATAGTTAGCACTATCCATAAAAATCATCATTAAAATTAATTTAGGTGGTTTTTTTATGAAAAGATGTAAGAAAGATGTAATACTTGTCAACTAGTGCTATATTTCTACAAATTTACTTACACTACAAGTTTCAACTTTTCTTCTAGTGGATCGATTGGTGCAAGGCTATCAACTGATGCTCTGAACGTGAAGCGCCTTGTTGGGGACAATTTAGCACTTAATGTCCAGGCTGTATCGACTGTCATATCAGGTTTCACAATAGCAATGGTGGCAAACTGGAAGCTGTCATTGATTATCACAGTGGTGGTTCCTTTGGTGGGTTTCCAAGCCTATGCTCAAATGAAGTTCCTGAAAGGTTTTAATAAAAATGCAAAGGTACATGCCATGAACTAATCTTGAGTATTGTTCATAGAAGCATGCATCACACGGCGAATATTTTTGTCTAATTGTTTGGTGCTATGCAGTTAAAGTACGAAGAAGCAAGTCAAGTAGCAGCTGATGCAGTTGGCGGCATCAGAACTGTGGCATCGTTTTGTGCTGAGCAGAAGGTGATGGAAGCCTATGAGAAGAAATGTGAATCTCCAACAAGGCAAGGAATAAGGGAAGGTGTTGTTGGTGGCTTGGGCTTTGGCTTCTCCTTCCTTGTGTTCTACTTCACGTATGCTCTCTGCTTCTACATTGGAGCGAAGTTTGTTCACCAAGGAACAGCAACATTTCCTGAAGTGTTTCGGGTGCGAACACATTTTTTTTTCATTTTGCGTAGGGTTGGTCATTTCGAGCATTTCGGTTAACTGATCCAGTGGTTGTGCCAGGTCTTCTTTGTGTTGGTTTTGGCTACTAGTGGAATCTCGCGAACAAGTGCAATTGGTGCAGACAGCACCAAGGCTAATGAATCGGCAGTCTCTATCTTCGAAATTCTTGACCGTAAATCCAAGATTGATTCCAGCAGTGAGGAGGGTGTGGTCATTGCAAGTGTGAGGGGTGACATCGAGTTCCAGAATGTGTGCTTCAAGTACCCCATGCGTCCAAATGTCGAAATCTTCAAGGATCTATCCTTGAGCATTCCTTCTGGAAAGGTTGCCTTCTATCTGAACTAACAAGTACATAAGTTTAGTACTCCTCACGCATTACTAACTGGTGCAAAACGTAATCTGGTGACATTGTCCTTACAGACTGCCGCACTTGTGGGAGAGAGTGGAAGCGGGAAGTCCACGGCGATAGCATTGCTCGAGAGGTTCTATGATCCGGATTCAGGCAAGATCCTCTTCGACGGCGTGGAGCTTCAGACCCTTAAAGTCAGCTGGCTTCGGCTCCAGGTCGGGCTCGTGGCGCAAGAGCCAGTGTTGTTCAATGACACCATCCATGCCAACATAACCTATGGGAAGCAAGGGGAGGCATCCGAAGAAGAGATCATTGCTGCCGCTGAAGCAGCCAACGCGCATCAGTTCATCTCCGGGCTGCCTGATGGGTACAACACCATCGTTGGTGAAAGAGGGATCCAATTGTCAGGTGGGCAGAAGCAGCGTGTCGCCATCGCAAGGGCAATCATAAGGGACCCCAAGGTGATCCTGCTGGATGAGGCTACGAGTGCACTGGATGCGGAGTCCGAGCGCATGGTGCAGGAGGCTCTGGACCGGGTGATGGTCGGGAGGACAACCGTGGTGGTGGCGCATCGCTTGTCAACGATTAAAGGTGCCGATATCATCGGCGTCCTCAAGAATGGGACAATAGTTGAGAAAGGAAGACATGAAGAATTGATGAGGATAAAGGATGGAACCTATGCTTCGCTTGTTGAGCTTAGCTCGAATTCAACATAGCCTTCTGGAAGCCTGAGCAGCACTCCTCCATTAATTCGAAATTGACATTCCCTAACAAGGATTGGTTGGTATGCAAAAGGATCATATATGTAAGTCTGTAGTGTAGAAACAGATGTATATTGTGTTGGTCTGTTCATATGCGACTACGATGGCATACAACATTCATTTTTCTCTACCAAAATTTCATGGATTGTATATCAGTAATTCAGTGTATGAGAATGTCTACATGCATAGGCTTTAGCCAATGTGGATGTGGACAAATTGAAAAGCTAGGTGAAAAAAGCTTTAGTTTCTGATGCACACTGAACTGAGTCCCTCTTTGCAATGTATGGTTTTTGGAGAAAATTTGAAGGAATTGAATCCTATAGGAAAATATCCTGTTAGCCCTTTATAACAAAGGAATGAGCTTCTAGCATTCATATGGAATGGTTTATTCTATAGAAATTTTGGAGGAATTCTAACGCGAGGTTATACCTCATGCAGAAAATCTTTTGTGTCTTGCATAGACATCTCTCTTCAAATTCCAGCAAAATTCCTTTGTAGCATCCAAACACCTTTTAAGAACAATTCCTCAGTTTTGCATTTTTTTTAAAGGGAAAGAGAGAGCTTTATTGATGAAGAAGTAACAAGGTTACAATCCTCCATGAGTCGCTTACTAATACAGCCTGGGCACGCCACACTGCATAATGCCTATTACGCTTTGCTAACTGAGCTAACTCATGCGCTACTTTGTTACACACTCTCTTAATCTCGTTCACCTGAACGCCGGGAAGAAGATTCATCATGCCTCTGGACTCCTTGAAGATTGTACTGCATCTTGATCTGTTCTCCGCTTCTGACTGCAACGCCGCAACCACGAGAGCGCAGTCTGACAAGCATAGTAGGCAACCGAATCCAAGCATTAACAAGTTCCAGGCCTACCTTGCAAGCCAGCGCTTCCACTTCGTCTGCTCCATCACAAAAACGAATGATCTGCCATGCCGTCAGCCAGACTTCACCCTTGCAGTCTCTCACGACGACACCGATGCTGGCCTCGCCAGAAGATTCAGAGAACGAGCCATCCACATTAAGCTGGACCCATCCGTCTGGCGGTGGTTCCCAGTTTTCCTTGCGCACACCACGTTGAGTATTCTGCGGCCTGCGTCCCGCCAACAGGTCATTTACATTTCCTGTTTTCAGAATTTTGCCGGATGTTCAACAAAGAATCCCAGCAACTCCGCAGGGAAAGAACTGAGCCGGCAATAGATGATTCTCCCTTACCATGGATGGTATCGTTTCACTGTTAGGCAGGATCTGCACTCCCAAACACAATACGATCGCACAACGGTTTCTACAAGTACGAGGTACAACAGAGCAGTCTCAGCTTGCTCTCGACCACTCCGGTCGATGCTCTGTTGTCGGATGGTGAACAGTGCAGTTACGAGTTACCCGTGGACGCACACTACACGGAGAAATCGAACGAACAGGCACGAAGGAAATTTCCTAACGCGAACACAACTTGCGTTGCTTTTCTTCTTTCTCAGCTCCTTCGACTTGCTCTGCTCTTACAGCTTACAAGGTATATATGCAACTGGGCCTCGGAGCACTCAACTGCTCCGCTGCTCGCCCATGCTCCGCCGTCCGCCCATGCTCTACTCTAAGCACTGACAATTGCTACAGTGCCTACCAACTGCAACTGCTGCCCATACCGAGCACAATGGTGACGACTGCTACAGTGACCGCCGTATGCTACAGTGGTCACTGAATATTACAAAAGCTGGTCGTAACCGACCACACACAATCTGATCATCTACAACCACACTGGTCGCAACGACCACGCATAGACTAGTCGTAGCCGACCACACACAGACTGGTTGTCTACGACCACACTGGTCGTGACTAACTACACACAAGTTAGTCATCTTTGACCGCACACGTCTGCTACAGTGACCGGTCGCTCTCATCTTCGACTGCGTCTCTGACGCAGCTTGTCTTCAACTGCGTCTCTAACCACAGCTTGTCTTCGACCGCGTCTCCTACCACATAGGTCGTCTGAACACTGACCACGTACTGTCGACCATGGTGCTACAACCACGACCACGGTCGCCACGACTATGACCACATACAGGCGCCACGACCATGGCGCTGGCATTGGTCATTACGACCACACACAACGTGGTTGTAACCGACCACTCATATAAGGGCCACGTGCTAGTCGTTATGACCACACACAACGTAGTTGTAATCGACCACTCACACCTGCGCCACGACACTGGTCGTTACGACCACACACAACGTGGTCGTAACCAATCACTCACACAGGCGCCACGACGCTGGTCGTTATGACCACGCACAACGTGTTCGTACGGTCACTTCAACCATAGTCACTCCGACCACAGCCAGTTCGACCATGGTGACTTTGACCATGGTCACTCTGACCATAGTTACTCCGACTACAGCCACTCCGACCATGGTCACTTTAACCACGGTCACTTCGACCAAGTCACTCCAACCATGATCACTCTGACCACGGCCATTTCAACCACAGTCACTCCGACTACAATCACTCTGACCATGGTGACTTCGACTACGGCCACTCTGGCCACGACCACTCTGACCATGGTCACTCCGACCACAACCACTCCGACCATGGCCACTCCGATCAAGGCCACTCCGACCATGGTCACTCCGACCATGGCCACTTCGACCACGGCCAAATCATCAAGATTAATTCCAACATTATCCCCCTTAATCTTGATGCTTTGGCTCACAGGTCGAAGTCTGATTTTTTGACATGTCTCAAGGAGTCTTGCCTTCTGTCGGTGTCACAACTTACCAGCTTTCTTCACATCTTCACCACCGGTGACACACGTTACCGACCACTTCGATCACAACCCGAGCTCCAATTGTCTTTCACCGGCGACACAGCTTGACGGTGACAGAGACTCTCATAAGAGTTTATACACTCCTGATTACTCAGGCTTTCCTGTGGACACAGCTAACACAGGAACACACACGAGTGCTTTGGACACACGACTATAGAGACACTCACACTCACATGCATCATGCACTGACACACCTACATGCATGACCACATGTCAAAACTTCACACAGCAGCTTCGCACTGTTGTCAGCGTTGTCGTTCTCACACCGACTTCACCCTTGCAGCAGCATCGCACCGCTACACCTCGTCTCCTGTCGAAATGACCACCTGGCAGCTTCACACCGCCATCGATCACACAGCAGCTTCGCACTGTTGTCGGCGTTGTCAATCTCACATCGACTACTCCGATTGCTGGATCGATGGTCGGGGATATCCGTCAGTGCCTAGAAGGGCACGCCGCCGCCGTCGACTCCGGTCGTATGTGTTTTGGCATACACCGTGCTTTGATACCTTGTGTTAGGCAGGATCTGCATGCCCAAGCACAATACAACCGCATAGCAGTTTCTATGATTACGAGGTAAAACAGAGCAGTCTCAGCTCGCTCTCGATCACTCCAGTCGATGCTCTATTGTCGAATGGTGAACAGTGTAGTTATGAGTTACTCGTGGATGCACACTACACGGGGAAGTCGAATGAACAGGCACGAAGGAAATTTTCCCGACCTGAACACAACTTTTGTCGCTTTTCTTCTTTCTCTACTCATTCAACTTGCTCTACTCTTACAACTTACAAGGTATATATATACAATCGGGCCTCAGAGCACTCAACTACTTTGACACTTGCCCATGCTCCGCCGCCTGCCCATGCTCTTCTCTGAGCACTGATGACTGCTACAGTGCCTACCAACTGCTGCCCATGCCGAGCATAGTGCTGATGACTACTACAGTGACCGCCGTATGCTATAGTGGTCACCGACTATTACAAAAGCTAGTCGTAACCGACCACACACAACCTGGTCATTTACGACCACACTGGTCGCAACGACCACGCACAGACTGGTCGTCTACGACCACGCTGGTCATGATCGACTACACACAAGTTAGTCATCTTCGACCACACACGTCTGCTACAGTGACCGGTCGCTCTCGTCTTTGACCGCGTCTCCAACCATAGCTTGTCTTCAATCACGTCTCCGACCACATAGGTTGTCTAAGCACCGACCACTGTACTATCGACCATGGTGCTACGACCATGACCATGATCACCATGACTATGACCACATACAGGCAACACGACCACGGGGCTGTCGTTGGTCATTACGACCACACACAACGTGATCGTAACTGACCACTCACGCAAGGGCCACGTGCTGGTTATTACGACCACACACAATGTGGTCATAGCCGACCACTCACACCCGTGCCACAACGCTGGTCATTACAACCACACACAACGTGGTCGTAATCAACCAGTCACATAGGCGCCACGACACTGGTCGTTACGACCACACACAACGTGGTCATAACCGACCACTAACTAGAGCCACGACCACGGCTACTGTCCGACCACGATCACTCCGACCACGACCATGGCCACTTCGACCACGGTCACTCCGATCATGGCCACTCTGACCACGGTCACTCCGACCATGGCCACTCTGACCACGACCACTCCGACCATAGCCATTCTGGCAACGGCCACTCCGACCATGGTCACTCCGACCACGACCACTTCGACCACGGTCAATTTGACCACGGTCGCTCCGACCATGGCCACTCCGACCATGGTGACTTCGACTACGTTCACTTCGGCCATGACCACTCTGTCCATGGTCACTCTGACCACAGCCACTCCGACCATGGCCACTCCGACCATAGCCACTTCGACCACGGCCAAATCATCAAGATTAATTCCAACATTTGCAAGTGACACGCACGCCAGAAAAGCAATTTGATCTTTTGTTTCTGATGCACATTGAACTAAGTCCCTCTTTTGAATGTATGGTTTTTGGAGAAATTTTGAAAACCAGGTATGCGAACCAAAGGAGGAAGGAGGGGGAGGGGGTGGTGGTAATGCTGCCTTGCTACTCAAAAACGAAAGTCGTTCAAGACGTCAATTACCACAAAATCAAAAATTCCTTAAACCAGAATTGAGACACAAGTAAACAACAAACCAATTCCATCATTTTGTTTTTGGTGTTGTGTATCGCCCTGTTTCGAGTCCCGATTTTATGTGGATACTTTACCTAAATAAAAGCATTGTTATGGTTATGAGCATTGTTGTAGGGGTGGCCCCCACCTAAACCCAACAGGCCTGGTAGGAGGTTGTAAGGCCCAGAGTAGGCCATGTGTAATGACATAAATGCCCCTAAAGGGGATGATCAACTGTAAGGGTATAATTGTAAGAGCACCCCCCATGTGTATATATATGGAATACATGCCATGGGGAGGACCCAAGCCATTACTCATCTCCCTCACTCTCCACTACCATCTCTCTCTCTGTTTGGTCTGTAGCCACAACAGTTGGCGCCGTCCGTGGGGAGGACAGGAGTAAGCCTGAAGTTCGAAGGAGGATGGCACCGGAAAAGGCTTCGACGGCGGCGGCGAAGGGAAAGAAGACGGCTGGGGCGGGGCATCGCGTGAGCTCTAGGGTTTCGGCGTCGGCTGTCGCGGGTGCGGGTGGCGGCGTGGTCGCAGCAGTCGAGGACGTCGACGCTCGCGCCGCGACGACCGACCCCGCCGTCGGCACCGCGACGACCGACCCCGCCGTCGGCACCGCGACGACCGACCCGCGGGGCGCATCGGCGGCCCCGCCTGCGCCGGCGGTACAAAGCACGCTACTGGCGGCCCTCAACGCGTTCCAGCGGGAGCTAGGGGACCTTCGCGGAGCTGTCCGTGACATGCAAGCGGCTCGAAGCCAGCATGCCACGCCAGAGCCAGCGCCGGAAAGGGCAGAGCTCTTCGACAAGATGGAGGGATACGTGCGGGCGGAGGAAGATGCGCGGAGACGCAACACTTCCACCCTCGATCTTACTCAAGCGACGCGCTCGACATACGACGAGGGGGTGGGCGACGACCCTTCGAAGCAGGCCCGCAGTCGACAGCCCCGGGAGGACCACCCCGTGAGCTACACCACCGGGGAGCCGGAAGGCTCTCCATAGAGCAGGCGCAAGCCCCGACGTCACCAGCGTAGACCGCAAAAGGCCCGCCATACCTTCGTCATCGAGAATGCCCTTCGAGGTCCGAAAGGCGAACTCGGCCGCGATGAGCGACCCCGGGCGGAGCAGGATCAACTCTATTACGGCAAGTGGTGCGAGGTGCACGGTTATGGTAATCACTACACGAAGACGTGCACCGCGGTTGTGGAGTTGCAACGGGCGATGGCCGCACCCCGGGACTCACCCCTTCAGCTCCCTGCCGAGGTCCAGGAGTGGCATCCGAGGGGCAGTCCCTCGCAAGCCAGGGAGGACGCACGGTGCCGCGCCGTCGACGTCATCACCGGAGGCTCCTTATCAGGGGCCCCCGCGGAGCAGCCGCAATCATGGCTGCCGCCCCGCAACATCACCTACACCGTGAATGACGCTAGGGGCGTGGAGTTCCCTCATCATGACCCCTTGGTCATCCAGGCCCACATCGCGGGCTGCGACGTCAGGTGCATCCTTGTCGACGGAGGGAGCTCTGCGAACATCTTGTTCACAGGGGCCCTTGACCGTATGGGAACCCACCGAAGTCACATGGAGCAGGCAGGAGCTCCGCTTCAGGGCATCGGGGGTCAACCGCTGCAGGCCATAGGGCAGGTATCCCTCCCCGTCACGCTCCACCAGGAGAGTAACATCCGGACCCACCATGTCATCTTCGACGTTGTGAACATCGCACACCCATATAACGTCATATTGGGATGGCCCGCCATCAACTCCTTCGAGGCGGTCCCGCACCACGCCTTCTTATGTATGAAGCTCCCGGGCCCGGAGGGTGTCATCACCGTCTTCGGCGACCAAGACCTCGCCAGGCGCATCGAGGTCGGCAGCCAGGCTCTGCATCGCCCGGTGCACGCCCTACCGGACGTGCTGGGCGACGCGCCCTCCGCCCCGGGATGGACGCCTAAGCCTCGGCCCGAGGGCGGCGTCAAAAGGGTGCCGCTCCAAGCCGAGGGGCAGTTTGTGTCTATTGGTGAGGGGCTCCCCCCCAGAGGTCGAGCAAGATTTGCTCCAGGTGCTTCGAAACAACACCGACATCTTTGCATGGTCACCAGAGGATATCAAGGGCGTGGACCGCGCCATAATTGAGCACCGTTTGGCGGTCAGCCCCGACGCCAAGCCGGTTAAGCAAAAGCTTCGCCGCATGTCCATGGATCGGTAGCAGGCGGCCAAGGTGGAGGTGGCAAAGCTTCTTCGAGCCGGGGTCATCCGCGAGGTCCACCACCCAGAGTGGCTCGCCAACCCAGTATTGGTCAAGAAGGCTAGCGGGGCCTGGCGTATGTGCATCGATTTTACGGCGCTCAACAAGGCGTGCCCAAAGGACAATTACCCTATGCCGCGCATCAATCAATTGGTCGACGCCACCGCGGGGTGCGAGCTAATGAGCTTCTTAGATGCCTACTCCGGTTACCATCAGGTATACATGGCAGAGGACGACGAGAGCAAGACTAGCTTCATCACACCAATCGGCACCTTCTGTTTCATCAGGATGCCCTTTGGCTTGAAGAACGCGGGCGCTACCTTTACCCGCCTCGTCACCATTGCCCTGGCCGCCTAGCTCGGGAGGAACGTCGAGGCCTACGTCGATGACGTGGTAGTCAAAACCCGGCAGCTCGCTTTGCATGGCCGGGACCTTCAGGAGACCTTCGATAACCTCAGGAAAGCCGGCATCAAGCTCAACCCCGACAAGTGCGTCTTCGGCGTGCAGGCGGGCAAACTCCTGGGATTCCTCGTGTCCGGGCGGGGCATCCAGGCGAACCCTGATAAGGTCGACGCTATCTTGGGTATGGAGCCGTCCAAGACGATGAGGGAAGTCCAGAGGCTGGCGGGCCGCATGGCAGCCTTGAGCCGCTTCTTATCCAGAGCGGCGGAGCGAGGTTTGCCATTTTTTAAGACACTCCGCGGGTGCGACGGATTTCATTGGGATGGTGACTGTGCGGAGGCCTTCAACGCGCTTAAGAAACACCTGGCGAGTCTCCCCACTCTGGTCGCCCCAGCACCAGAGGCTCCCCTCCTGCTCTATCTGGCCGCCTCAGCCACAGCGGTCAGTGCCGTCCTCGTCTTAGAGGAAGGCGCCGTGCAACGGCCCGCATACTTCATCTCCGAAGCCCTTCAAGGCACCAAGACGAGGTATACAGAGCTGGAAAAGCTCGCTTACGCGTTGGTCATGGCCTCCAGAAAGCTCCGGCATTATTTTTTGGCCCATCCAATCACAGTGCCTTCCTCATTCCCACTGGCGGAGATGCTGCACAACAAGGAATCCACAGGGCGCATCGGCAAGTGGGCTGCCGAGCTCGCCCCGTTTTCCCTGACATACACCTCAAGGATGGCAATCAAATCTCAAGTCCTCGCTGACTTCCTCGCAGAATGGACCCCGTCGGCTCAGCCTGCTCAAAAGCACGACGACCCGGTCTGGACCCTCACCGTCGATGGGGCTTACGGCGTCGCGGGCGCGAGCGTGGGCGCGGTAATTGTCACACCCGAGGGGCAGCGCCTATTGTACTCAGCGCACCTCGCGTTTCCGGCCACAAACAACACAGCAGAGTATGAAGCGCTACTCTTCGGCCTGACCAAGCTCAAGGCAATCGGTGCGCGGCGAGTGCTCGTTCGCACGGACTCGCGCCTGGTGGCTGGCCACGTAGACAAGTCATATCAAGCCAAGGACCCCGAGCTGGCTAAATACCTTGCTGCCGTAAGAGCAAGGGAAAGGCATTTCTTGGGATCACGGTCAAAGCCATCCCTCGCGCGGAAAATGAGCAGGCCGACGCTCTCGCGAAGGCGGCCAGCCAGCAGCTGCCACCCCCTGACGAGGTGTTTTACGAGGTATTGCCGCAGGCGGCCATCGCACAGGACAACCGAGACGCAGCTCTTGTTCACCACGTCGCCCAGCAGGGCGACTGGCGAGAGCCCATCTTTAATTTCCTGCAGGGTATCGCCGAGCCAGAGGACCATGCCGAGCTCCGGCGTCTGCAACACCGTGCCAGATCCTTCCAGGTGTTTGAAGGGACGCTCTACAATCAGGGAGTCTGTGCACCACTCTTGCGCTGCCTCTCCCGCGAAGAAGGAAAGAAGCTCCTCGTGGAGACCCACGCGGGGGCCTACGGGTCTCACCTCGTGCCGAGGTCATTGGTCGGCAAAGCGTTCAGGCAAGGCTTTTACTGGCCGACTGCCATCACTGACGCCCAGGACCTCGTGCGTCGATGCCAGGGGTGCTAGTGGATGGGGCGCATCATCCGCAGGCCCCCGACGAACCTCAATCCTATTCCCCCGGTGTGGCCGTTGGCACGCTGGGGCGTCGACATAGTGGGACCGCTCCCCCGAGCCCCAGGAGACCTGCGGTTCGTGGTAGTCGCCCTGGAATACTTTTCCAGGTGGCCAGAGGCGGTAGCCCTATCCAAGATAACCTCGGTGGCCATGCAGCGTTTCCTCTGGCAGAACATCATATGTCGCTTCGGCGTGCCCAGGGAACTCACCGTCGACAACGGCCTGCAGCTTGACGCCGCCCCATTCAAGGAGTTCTGCGGCGACATGGGCATCACGATTCAGTTCGCCTCGGTTGGGCACCCCCAGTCCAACGGCGCAGTCGAAAGGGCGAACGGTGCCATCTCCGTCGCCGTCAAAAAACGCCTAGTCGGGTTGCCGAAGGGCAGGTGGCCGAGCGAGCTTCACAGCGTCCTCTGGTCCCTTCGCACAACAGTAACACGGCTGACAGGGTTCACGCCCTTCAAGCTTCTTTTCGGCGATGAGGCGGTCACGCCTGAAGAAATCAAGGCTGGATCGCGGAGGGTCCTCGTCCAAGCGCCCGATGAAGAGCGTCACGTGTCCTTGGACCTCCTCGACGGGGCGCGCTCGAGCGCAGCCCAACACGTCGAAAAGTACGCGCGACAGACAGTACGTACTCGAGACCGGTCCGTATATCCGCGAAGGTTCAAGGCCGGGGATCTCGTCCTTAGAACGGCACTCCATGCGGAGACCGTTGGCAAGCTGGAGTCCAAGTGGGAAGGTCCATACATTGTGGCTGAAGCATTGCAGAAGGGAGCGTACCGCCTCGCCACACTAGAGGGGCAAACTCTCCGCCACACATGGAATACGGACAAGCTGCGGCGATATTACGCCTAGAAGCGGGACAAGGGTTACAATGGCATCAGCCCCTCCCTGTACGGTGCTCGCCCGCGCAAACGGGAGTTCAATAAAGCTCGATGTTTCCAAAAGTATCATCGTCTGGCCGCAATATGTAGAGGACTATAAATAAGATGTAGCATCGAGGTTTACCTCCGCACGCGAGAGTCCACGGACTATAAATAAGACGTAGCTTCGAGGTTCACCTCCGCACGCACCAGTCCACGGACTATAAATAAGATGTAGCGTCGAGGTTCACCTCCGCACGCACCAGTCCACGGACTATAAATAAGACGTAGCGTCGAGGTTCACCTCCGCACGCACCAGTCCACGGACTATAAATAAGACCTAGCGTCGAGGTTTACCTCCGCACGCGAGAGTCCACGGACTATAAATAAGACGTAGCGTCGAGGTTTACCTCCGCACGCGAGAGTCCACGGACTATAAATAACACGTAGCGTCGAGGTTCACCTCCGCACGCACCAGTCCACGGACTATAAATAAGACCTAGCGTCGAGGTTTACCTCCGCACGCGAGAGTCCACGGACTATAAATAAGACGTAGCGTCGAGGTTTACCTCCGCACGCGAGAGTCCACGGACTATAAATAAGATGTAGCGTCGAGGTTCACCTCCGCACGCACCAGTCCACGGACTATAAATAAGACCTAGCGTCGAGGTTTACCTCCGCACGCGAGAGTCCACGGACTATAAATAAGACGTAGCGTCGAGGTTTACCTTCGTACGCGAGAGTCCACGGACTATAAATAAGACGTAGCGTCGAGGTTCACCTCCGCACGCACCAGTCCACGGACTATAAATAAGACGTAGCGTCGAGGTTTACCACTTTACCTCCGCACGCGAGAGTCCACGGACTATAAATAAGACGTAGCGTCGAGGTTCACCTCCGCACGCACCAGTCCACAGACTATAAATAAGACGTAGCGTCGAGGTTCACCAACGCAAGCACCAGTCCACGAACTATAAATAAGACGTAGCGTCGAGGTTTACCTCCGCACGCGAGAGTCCACGGACTATAAATAAGACGTAGCGTCAAGGTTCACCTCCGCATGCACCAGTCCACGGACTATAAATAAGACGTGGCGTCGAGGTTCACCTCCGCACGCACCAGTCCACGGACTATAAATAAGACGTAGCGTCGAGGTTCACCTCCGCACGCACCAGTCCACGGACTATAAATAAGACGTAGCGTCGAGGTTTACCTCCGCACGCGAGAGTCCACGGACTATAAATAAGACGTAGTGTCAAGGTTCACCTCCGCATGCACCAGTTCACAGACTATAAATAAGACGTAGCGTCGAGGTTCACCTCCGCACGCACCAGTCCACGGACTATAAATAAGACGTAGCGTCGAGGTTCACCTCCGCACGCACCAGTCCACGGACTATAAATAAGACGTAGCGTCGAGGTTTACCTCCGCACGCGAGAGTCCACGGACTATAAATAAGACGTAGCGTCGAGGTTCATCTCCGCACGCACCAGTCCACGTACTATAAATAAGACGTAGCGTCGAGGTTCACCTCCGCACGCACCAGTCCACGGACTATAAACAAGACGTAGCGTCGAGGTTCGCCTACGCACGCGATAGTCTACGGACTATAAATAAGGCATCGTCGGCCCAAAACACAGCTCACAGCGTTAAGAATAAATGGGGCATCGTCCCATTGCAAAAATATGAGGTCAAATGATTACAGGTATGGGCGCGCAAGCGCGAACCCCCCTCCGCCTGATATAATCAACGCCTCAGTCTTCGCGCGGCGCCAAGGGGCCCGTGCCGCCGTCGGGGCCTCGGGAAACCTCTTCGAGCCAACGGAGGAAGTCCCCTCCCCCGCGCAGCGTTTGCTGTACTGCAACCCTCGCCGCATCCTCCCCGACGCGACTCCAGATCCGCCGGTGGAAGTTCCGGAGGCTAGGCTCGATGGAGCGAATAGCATCCGGCAGCGCCTCCGGCCGGCCAGGAAGATCCAGGTGAGGGTTTGCCAGCTCCCGCATATGCCTACACCCACGGGTGTGGAGCATGCCGAGGGCAAGGCACGCGCCGAGATAGCCGCAGTGCTCCCCGAAGGTCTTGGCGTTGTGAAGCGCGACGCCCGCCCCCTCCTCGATCAGCCCAAGCGTCTCCATCAGGTCCTTCGGCCCGTGGGTGGCGTCGGGCACGTCAACGCATAGATCACGGAGGGCCCGGTTCAGAGACTCCATTGCCCCCCAGGCTGACGTGGACGCGTCGTCCAAAGCGCGGGCCTTCCCTGCAAGAGCCTCGGTCAGCTGGGTCTTCTCCCCTCCAAGGCGGCAATCTACTGCAGGAAGGAGGCGCGTTCCTCTTCAGCGGCGCGTTTGGCTTCCTCGGCCTTGACTTGTAGGCAGGACAAGGCACCCTCCAGCGCGCGGAGCTCTTCGTCCTTGGTCGCGTGAGCGTCATCCGCTTCACGAAGCCTGGCTTCTAGGGCCCTCCGCTCCCGGATGCGGGCCTCGTCTAGCGCGTCGCTGATGACAAGCGTCTGAAGGCAGCAATGTATAAGTCACCAGGCGCCCAGTAGCGCCATACAAAATGCGCGGCACAGGTACTCACCCTTATTTCCGAGGCCCGCAGCGCCAGTGTTAGGTGGTCTCCCTCGCATGATGATAGCATCCGCCGGTCAAGGCTGCCACTGGCGCGTTCTGCGGCCATGGTGAGAGCGCGGAGTATCTCCAGTCGCGAGAGGTAGTCGGACAGGCCGGGTTCGGGCCCCACCGCGTCGAGGGCTGTGGAGGCTTCGGCTGCTTCGACAGCAGCAGACACCGACGCGATACCCTGTACAAGGCTTTGGACTTCGCGCACTCCCCCGTTGCTCGATCCTTCACCGCGTCCGGGAGACGTCGTCTCGCCTGATGCTGACGGAATGAGCGAGCAGATCGGAGAGAGTTTCGCGAAGTCGAGCGGAGAGAGGGAGCCACGCTTACCTCCTGCCCCCCCCCCCTCGCCGCAGCAGGGGGAGCTGTCTGTTCGGCCACCGATTGCGGCGTGAGCGCCTCGGTGGTCGGGTGCGAGGCCCCCTCGGCGACATCGGGCGCCACAATCCCAAGCAGGGGGCCTGCAACGTTGTAGCGACCCTTCGGAGGCAGGGGAGATTGCATCCGAGGGCGTTTCGACTGAGGAGCCGAGGGCGATTCCTCCGTGACGTTAGCGGCCGCTGCTCCTACCTCACCTTCGGTCTCCGCTGCGCCGGACGTGTCCCTGGTAGTAGCAGCAACAACGGCCACGGCCCTCTCGTCAGGCGTAACGTTCCTTTCCGGGTTGACGGGCTCCGGCCTAGTGAAGGCCGCGCCCGTCCGCTCAGCAGCGTCTCCGGATAGTGCGGCCGGCGGGATCGAGCGCCTTGCCCCAGCAGCACCAGCTGCCGAGGCGGCTGGCAGGCTGAGTATGGCAGCATCAGAGCGAGCCAGACGCCGCGAAGACGAGGCGTCTGCGCGACCGCCACCGCCATGATGACCCGAAGTCCCCGCGGGAGTCTCCGTTGGTATCGGGCGTTCCGGCACAACGATACCCAAAACTTCGCATGTGCGGTTCACCCGCCCTGGCTTCGCCGTTTGGGTCGCGGCCTCGCGTAGCTTGCGCTCCTCAAGTGTGTGTGGGCCGAGGAACACCTCAGTCGCGCGCTCCGCGTCTTCTAGCCGAAGCCACTACACAAGAGACAGCAGGGCGATCGTGTGAGAACAAGTCGGGTACGTCAGGAGATGCCTGCGGCACTCTAAACAACTTACAAGGGGCGGAGGGCGGAAGCAGGCAGGACACTGGCGGGCAGATCCCGTCCGCTCGGTCATCGCCCCGGCCCGTGTATCTCCACCGGGAAGACAGTGGCGCCACCCCGTACATCGTGAACTCTTCGGCTAGGTTGCGCATACTTAGCCGGCGGGCGACGCCGACATGTCTCCAGAGTCTCTGCGCATCGTCAGCCTCCGGTTTCACGCTTGGCGAAGTGTTGAACGAGATGGGCCCGTCTCGGCAAAGCAGGCCACTCGGGCCGGTCACGTGGTAATAAAACCACCACCGCGTCCAGCCGGACTCCCACTTCCCCAGGACGGCCAGCGCGGGGAACAGCGTCGTGCAAGACGATCGCAGCACGAAGTCCACACTGCCAAAATTGGAAATAGCTCCATCTCCAGCCTTCTTGGGGCGGCAGCAGGCGTCGTGCAGGGTGGCGAACAAGCTCACGCTGGGACGCCGGCCTTTCATCCGCGTCGCCCATGAGAAGACAGCCAGGCGGACTATTGCGCTCGGCGCCAGCTGCGCTAACTCCAACCCATAGGCCCGCAAGACTTCGCCCACAAACATCTTTGAGGGCATGCGAAGGCCGGCGTCAAAGAACGCGACGAAAACGATCGTCTCGGTCTCCCGGGACTTCGGCTCCGTTTCGTTGCGACGGGGTAGGCGAGCACCATCCCGATCCTCGATCTTCCCGTCACGAACAAGCCGCTGCAACGTCTCCTCGGTCACGCGGCTCTTTCCCAACACGCGGGAACACCGCCCCCCCGAGTATTCCATGGCGTCCCATCGCCTGTCGGCATGCGAGCGCCCCCGCAGCACCAGCTTGTAATCCCCAGACGGGAAGGACAATTTGTCCCAACTAGACGAGGAGCCACCGCTGGGAGGGCGAGACGTGTCGCCATGGCTGGCCATTGTCTCCTAAAGGTAGGGTAAAATAAACCAAGGCAGGAAGTCGCGCTACTACCGGCACGGAATAAACCAGAACTAAGCGGTAAGCAGGACAAAAGTGCTCCCATCCCAGTGAGGGCACCTTATAAAGCCCGCTCGCCTCCCCCACGGCCAGAAGGCGCGGTTAGGCCAGCACCCCAGCGGTTCGAATACACACGATCTGGAAAGAAGAACCGTCGGTACCTGGAGGGGCGCGCCGGGTAGGTGGCCGGGCAGCGCACAACCCCAGCACTCGCTCGACACGCGTCCCGCTTCCTGGGGATGCAGCGAACAGCCGCGAGCACGCAACCGCTCACATCCCACGACACGCCAGTTGCAAGCCGCCGCGTACCCCACCCACGCGAAAGCAGACTGCATAACGCGACAGCCTGCCCTCTGACAGGCCAGGCGTCGGCGCAATTCCAGCCGTCATTTAAAGCGCACTATCAAGCCGCGAGGCCGTGGCAGCTGCAAAACGCGGGAAAACCGGCGGCACAGCACCCGCCTTCACCACTACATCGCCCACGGGGCGTCTACCTCGGCTACGTCTGCTTCGGCCACGGCCGCAGCCCCTGGTCAACTTCGGAAAAATTCACAAGCCGCAGGGACGGAGGGGGCCAAAGGACTCGTCAACATGGCTTCGGCCCTGTGAAGCCCTTCTCCTCGAGAGGCTCCTGTTGTAGGGGTGGCCCCCACCTAAACCCATCAGGCCTGGTAGGAGGTTGTAAGGCCTAGAGTAGGCCATGTGTAATGACATAAATGCCCCTGAAGGGGATGATCAACTGTAAGGGTATAATTGTAAGAGCACCCCCCATGTGTATATATATGGAATACAGGCCATGGGGAGGACCCAAGCCATTACTCATCTCCCTCACTCTCCACTACCATCTCTCTCTCTGTTTGGTCTGTAGCCACAACAAGCATAATATATATTGGGGCTATGGGAAGACCGTGATGTGGTACCCGGAGTTTAGAACTCAAAGTGAGGGAGATATGTAGAATGTGTCCTGCACTTGGTCACTACACGTCTTTTCTTACAAGAATCTTCTCCCCCATGATACCCTAGTAGCCATATTTATAGCCATCGAAAATAATGTTTACACAAATACCAAATTTAGGATCTCTATCGGTAAGGGCAAATATGTTCTTTCCTTGGCACTGCCCTAGCAGGCCTACCCTACAGCTAGATGCATAACTGGGCTTCAGCCTGGTGGTCTGATTAGGCCTAGGTGGAGGCTACACCCCCAACAATAGCCTTTCATGATAAAGGGCTTCACAACCTCTAGGCTGAAACCATGTTGCTCCCGCTATGGCCCCCTCTGCCCTCGGCTCACCGGTTCGATGCGTACGAATGTGCACGTTCGCCTTGTTCTGATTGTGGACAACGGTCTCATTCACCGGACCCGGTGCATCGCTGTTTGCCTTTCTTGCGCATGTTGGACACCCTCCACTTTCTGTGTTGGTACCTTCATCATCCCCGCTTATATTTGGCATCACTAAGCGCATGGGGCTTATGACCTGGAGCTTCTGCAACTGGCCACAAATGCTATTGCACGACTTGGGTCTTCTCCTGGGCCACCTGGTCGGAGGTAACTATTCTGAGCGTGACATTCTCGAGGCAAGCTCATACTTAATGACAGAATTCGACATGAAATATTTGGGTGAAACTAAATACTGTCTCGGTTTGCAGATTGAGAATTTGCCTGGAGGCATATTTCTGCATCAGATCACCTACACCAAGAAAGTGTTGGAGATATTTTATCTTGATACATCATATCCACTGGATACACCCATGATCGTTAGGTCGCTGGAAGTTGATAAATATCCATATGGACCTAGATGAGAGAATGAGGAGACATTAGGGCCCGAAACCCCTTGTTTAAGTGCTATTGAAGTATTGTTATACCTTGCCAATTATACCAGTGTAAGTTCAATCTCTATTAAATTAGTTTTGGTGATTAATGCCAAATCTAAATGAGAAACCAACTCGTTTATTGAGTATGAAATTTTTTAGTCTCATTTGGATGAAAATGTGGAAATCATGGAGGTATGCATTCGATGTCATATTATTATATCTTGTTGCATTTCTTGGATTTGAAATATAGGTTGAACTCCACCAAAAGTCTAACATTAATATGTGCACACGTTTTTATTACATAATCTTGTATGCACATATTTAGGAGGAGTTCACTCTATATTTTATGATTTCATTAGTATACTTTAGTAGTCAAAAGTTGTGTCTATTTTTTCGTGTATCGTTTGTACTGAAATTTAGGGCTAGTACTACCGCTCTTATATCCATGGTATGACCACCTAGGACGGTACTACCACCCATTTGCATGTGGTACTACTGCTCTGTATGGCTGGCCGGTCCGAGCGGGGTCTCCAGTATGACCTAGCTTTGTATTGCAGTTATTTTTTCAGAGAGCATATTTTTTAGCTCTTCTCATCACTTTAGATCGATCTAGCTGCACTTTGTGTGGCGATACTACCACACCTTTTATAATGGCTAATTTTGAGCATTTAATGTGTAATACCACTAAAGTGCAAAAGAGAAGAAATACGAGAATTAAACCAATCCAAGGGAGAATAAAGAAAATAAGGTAGAATTTTGCCATCAGACCCATTGGTTTTAGAAATGCCAAATGAATTAAGTGCTCACTGAGGTTCCCAGACCATCCGGGGTCGGTTGGCACCATCTTGCATTTAAGTTCTCATCATCCGGCGAAAAATTCCATTCTTAACTTTTTTTTGACTTACCTCCTGCAGTAGAAAAGCCATCATATAGTGCAAGCCCACCCGTTAGACCAAAAAGTCCTAAAAGCCCACAGTGACTTAAGAGACATATAGAGAAAAGAGGAAGGGCAATTTTGGTAATGCACAAAGTCAAGGGTTGTCCAACCATGGCATTATAAGCTAGCACAGTATAGGCAAAGTTCACCTCAGCTCCATTTCATTTCCCAACTGAGAGCCGCACAAAGCTTCACTTCATTTTTCTTCCCTCAACCGTGAGCTCATCTAGAAAGCAAAGCCAGTAAGAGGACCATTAGCTTTCCTCTGCTCAACCAAACATAGAGCAAGCCGAGCTCATCCAAGTCCCAAAACACAAATCCATGGCCACTGCAAAGAGGAGGAAAGGGAGAGAGAAGTGGAGGAAAGAAGCCTGGGGAGTTGGGGAAGACCGACGGCGTGAGGGTGGAGTCCACGGCGACCGCAAGCCGCCTAGGACCACCGGAGCTACGCCGAACCAGACTGGGACAAGGAGGGGGTGAGAAGGGCCAACGAAAATGTGTGGTGAGCTGTAATAGCCCAAGTTGTTATTAAAATAAAAATAAATAATAAATAAAATAAAATTTTAAATTAAATAAGTATTTTTGTTGCCTAAATTTTACTTTTGGTTTTGCCTTGGATTTTTTGTTTTGAAAAAGCTAGATTTCAAAAAGTATTTCAGGTAAAACCTAAAACTATTATTAAATAAATAGATATTTGGATTTTCTATAAAAAAATCTTAATTTAAATTAAATATTTGGTGTTATTTGGATTTTATTCGGATTTTCTGAGTTTTCTAGAGTTTTAAAATCTATTTTGAAAATAAAAAGTATTTTAAGTATGAAAATTAAATACCAACATTAGTTGAAATATTTTTATTAAGTCCAAAATGTATCCAGGAACTTTTGTCAATTTTTCTGGAATTTTTGGAGTTAATTTCATATTTTTCTGAGCTTATTGAAAATTCTAGGCTTTTTCTGAAAATTAAATCAGAAAATAAAAATTCTAAAATTCTCTTCCCTTCCCTCCGGCCGCCATGTGGATGGCCCAGATGGAGCCACGCTCTGTCTCCCCGGCCCATCCCGCTGCTCACTCCATCCCGCCTTCCCCACCTCTTTGGGCGACACGTGGCCACCCGATCTGCCGTGCACCCCTCCCTCTCCCCCTCGCCCTCCGATCCACATCCGGCCGCCCGCATTCCCCCTTCCCTCCTGCTCCCGCTGACAGGACGGGCCCGCTTGTCAGGGCTCCCTTCTTCCCCGTGCGGCCGCCCCTTCTCCCTTCCCGCGCCGCTCGGCCGTTCCGCCATTTCCGCCACCCTCCCCTCTTCCTCCCTTCTCCCGAGCGACCCGCGCCAACTCCCTTCCTCCTCCTGCAAGTCACGCACCCACTCCCCGCACCCACCTCCCTCCATTCCCGCCCCCACTTGGCCTCTCCACCCGTAACCGCCCCCGCCCCCGTGCTCGGACGAGAAATTCCCGCCGGCCCTCCCCTCCCCGACATCTATAAAAGGCACTCCCAGCTCCGCCTCTCTCCGCACTTCCTCCCCCTCCGCTCCCCATCCCCTCTTGTGCGCTCCACCGCCGTCTTCACCGGACTACCCGAGCCGCCGCCGCTCCACGCTCGTCGCCGGCCCATTCCCGACCTTCCCTGGTAAGCCCCGATCCACCCCTGAGATCCCCATGTGTTCCTCTCGCCCCTCCTCGCCCCTCGCCGCCGGCCGCCGCACCGCCGTTCGCCGGCAAGCCGCCGCTCCCGAGCTGCCTCCGGCCGGCACTCCACCATGGCGCCACCTCAGCGCTGTCCCGCCCCCGTTAGCGCCACGCAAGCCGCACCCTCCACCTCGCCACCTTAGCACCTCCCCGTAGTCCGTGGACTCGGACCACATGGACCGGGCCCACTGTCAGCCCCTCCCCCTATTTTCCAATAGGAAAATAATTCGGCCAAAAAAAAGAAATTCCCAGGGTTGACACAATGCTGATGTCATAAACCCATTTTTCTTTAGAAAAATAATTCCAGAAACCAATCTTTTTCTTTTTCTCTGATTTCAAATTTCCCGGAGCCCGTTCTTCTTTATCCTAACTCCGATTGAGCCCATTCAAATTTCTAAATTCATCAAAAATTCTCCTCTATCCATTGCTGGCCTTAATTAAAATATTTGAAGTCAATTTGAATTTATTTGAATTTAGTGGGTTATTTTCACGTGTAGACTTCGACGATTTGGGAAAATTCAAAGACGAAGATTTGCTCCAGTTTGAAGAGCAAGGCAAGTCACACACCTTGATCATGTTGATCCCAGATTTCAAAATAAAACTATATTGTTTTAAATTATTCTACATGCATATTTTTATTCAACGTATTTCAATTCAGTTTTAAATTTAGTTATTGCCCACTTGTTAATTCCTTCATTAATATTGTATTCCTCGATACCTTGTCACCCTGGAATCACACTCTAGTTGATACACTAGTGTTGGCTAGAGAACTTAAATTAAATGCTTAGACCTGCTTAGTCATAATATTCGTTTTGGGTTATCTTTCACATAAAATGATAAACTTTTCACATGAAATGATAAGCTTTTCAATTGTACTCTTGGCTTTGGTGAGTCAAGGAGGTTTATGAAATATTTTGAAAACAAAATATAAAAATTGGTTTAGACTTAGGCGATTGGTTAGATTGATGGGTGCAAGCATGCCCTGTTGGTCGGAGCCGCAGTGGTTGACTGTCGTGCACAGGGGTATGTGGTTGAGCCTAAGTCAGATTAAGGACCGGTCTGTGAGCTACTGTTGCAAATAACTATCATACTACCACATGGCTGGTATGGGACAGCCCTGGCTGAATAATTTGTGAAGTCCCAACCTGTGTCAAGTCGTAGGTTGAAGGTGGGCATGGTTGGTGCCATGTGAAGTCCCACTTTGGTGAGCGTGGTTGTAGCCATGAGAAGTCTCACTCAGGCTCAAGAGGGGGTCCCGGTCTGGTGGATTCCTTACTGGGGTGAAACCTTAGAGTTGGCTTGGCCAGGTTGAAGGCTTTGCATTGTAAAGGCCTTGTCACGACTCCTCGCCGCACACCTAAGGAAGTGTGTAAACCAGTGGCAATATGGGATGATCGTGTCTTGTGGGTAAAGCTGTACAACCTCTGCAGAGTGTATAATCTATCCTGGATAGCCGTGCCCACGGTCGTGGGCATGCTGAGTAAAAGTTTTTCATGGATTAGACTTTGTTTTTCAAAAATATTTTTGAAAACCTTGTGGATGGATGGAATCCACGAGAGAGGAAAACCATGCGGATGGATGGAATCCGTGAGAGATTGAAATCTGGTGAATGGATGGAATCTATCAGAGTTGTTCAGTAAAAGCGTGTGGATGGATGGAATCCATACGTGATCTTTTGGAAAAGATGGTCCGGGTGGGATGCCCGTGGATAGGTTGGTGTTTGGTCGGAGCTGACACTGACGGTATTATTTTCAATTACAAGTATTGTTTTTATCTACTGTATTAAATTCAGCATTTTCAATCTATTTACTGTATTTCCTTAAATGCTGTTTTATGCAAACTAACCCTATAAGCCTTCCATTGAAGCCTTTATCATTATGTTGCATTTCTCCATGTGATTTGCAAAGTACAAGTTTGTACTCACCTTGCAATCTCCATACAGAGGAAGATGTCATCGACTACGGTGAGGATCAGGACGAGTAGGCTGCGTCTTACTGTCGTTTGCCTGTGGGCAGGCTTGGGCTTCGCTTCTTATCAGTTTGCTTCCGCAGTTATTTGCTTAATTTATCTTTGCCAATGGGCGTTGATGTAAGACTTGGCCATAAGGTCGTACTCTTTATTTAATATAGTTGGTCATTTGTGCTTGATATGTATCTTTGTTCTACTGTGTGCACTAGCTGATCCTGGACTAGTGCGATTTACACAGAGGATCCAGGAGTCGTTACTCCGGGTTCCGACACGTATCCTCATGAATTTCTTCATTCTCCTTACAAGGAGAGCCAATTCCTCTTCGGAGTCATCTTCTTCATCCTCTGTTTCGTCATTTAATTCTTCTTTTGCTTTCAAAGCAATAATCTTCTTCTTGAAGAAGGATTGCCCCAAAAGCTCCTCATTGTCCTTTTTGTATAACTCATTGGTTATGAGGTTGCCCAAAAGCATGATTGGTGCCATCCTCAGCAACTCAAATGAGTTGAGAAATAGAGTCACCAATGTCTCATATTTCTTCGGTAGAGCCTTAAGCATCTTGCGAATAATATCAACATCGGTTAGAGAAGTGTTTAGGCCGTTGAGTTCATTTACAATGTTGTTGAGTCAAGCATACATTTCATTAATATCTTTATGAGGCAACTTTGTAAATGTCTCATATTTGATCCGAAGGCTGTGCAATTTGGCTTCTTTGACCCGTGGATGTGCCTCATGAATTTTTGAGAGCGTAATCCATATCTCATGAGCGGTTTCTAGGTTTCTAACTCGATTGAACTCATCCGCGTTCAAAGCGTCAAAAAGAGCTTTCATCGCTTGAGCATTGAGGTGGGAGTTTTGCTCCTCAAGATCCATGGGGTGTGTGTGATCAAGTGGTATAACGAAATCACCACTCACAATTCTCCATGTGTTTGGGCTCATGGACTTTAAATGAATTGATATTCTAATTTTTTCAATATGCATAATTTGATCCATCAAATAGAGGTGCCTTCCTATGAATATACCCTCACTAGCCACCCTTTTTTTCTTAGACGGTTAAGCCTACAATAATGAGATCAAATTCTAATACCACTCGTAGGATCAATGATGACTGACTAGGAGGTTTTTAAAATTCTATGTCTTAAATGACAAGTCTAGCAAGAGTGAGTTAATAAAAGGTTCTAGCACAAGACAAGAACTAAAATTTCTATGTTTCACTAAGGAACCCCAAGGCTATGTCAATACTAGATACAATTCTAGCTAAACAATTTAACACAATTAACAAGTTAGAAATGTAAATGCGGGATAATAAAGACAATAGAGAAAACCACAACGAAGATAGTCAATATTTTTCTGTGGTATCAAAGACATGCCAGTCTTCCCTAGTCAACATTAAGGTAAGCCCAAATGAATCAGGCCGACTCTACGAATTGAGCCTAAGCACCTCAATCCACTAATGGTTGCTCTTCCTCAGCTCCAGAAGTGGTGAGCACTACACCACTCACAAACTGGGGTGAAACCTTAGAGTTGGCTTGGCCAGGTTGAAGATTTTGCATTGTAAAGGCCTTGTCACGACTCCTCGCCGCACACCTAAGGAAGTGTGTAAACCGGTGGCAATATGGGATGATCGTGTCTTGTGGGTAAAGCTGTACAACCTCTGCAGAGTGTATAATCTATCCTGGATAGCCGTGCCCACGGTTATGGGCATGCTGAGTAAAAGTTTTTCATGGATTAGATTTTGTTTTTCAAAAATGATTTTCGAAAACCTTATGGATGGATGGAATCCATGAGAGAATGACAACCATGTGGGTGGATAAAACCCATGAGAGAGATTGGAAGCTTGTGGATGGAGGGAATCCACGAGTGTTTGGAAACGTGTGGATGGATGGAATCTATATGTGATCTTTTGGAAAAGATGGTCCGGGTGGATGCCCGTGGATAGGTTGGTGTTTGGTCGAAGCCTGCACTGAAGGTATTATTTTCAATTACAAGTATTGTCTTTACTTACTGTATTAAATTCAGCAATTTTAATCTATCTATTGTATTTCATTAAATGTTGTTTTATGCAAACTAACCCTATAAGCCTTCCATTGAAGCCTTTATTATTATGTTGCATTTCTCCGTGTGATTTGCGGAGTACAAGTTTGTACTCACCTTGCAATCTCCATACAGAGGAAGATGTCGACATCAACGGTGAAGATCAGGACAAGTAGGCCGCGTCTTACTGTCATTTGCCTGTGGGTAGGCTTGGGCTTTGCTTCTTATCAGTTTGCTTCCGCAGTTATTTGCTTTAATTATTTTGCCAATGAGCGTTGATGTAAGACTTGGCCATAAGGCCGTACTCTTTATTTAATATATTAAGTCATTTGTGCTTGGTAATTATCTTTGTTGTTACTGTGTACACTAGCTGATCCTGGACTAATGCGATTTACACAGAGGATCCAGGAGTCGTTACTCCGGGTTCCGACATGAGCATTGTCGCCACCACGGCTATCATCATCGCCTTCTCATCCCTACTCAACCTGAGCCAAGTAAGGTTTGCTTTCCCCAACCATGCGTATTGAAGAGTAGGGCAAAACAAAGCTAGAAGCTAAATCAAAATGTGTTAAAGAAGAGAGGATTATGTTGGATCGAAATCGGCGACAGAGGGGGGTGAATGTCGACTTTAAAAATTCGTTCCTCAAAAGTATCCCCGAATGAAACTTCTCTCTTATAGCTACAGGAAACTATGAAGAGTAAAGTAAATGCTCTTTGGCAACCAAAGACAAACCAGGAAATGAAGCAATGACATGAAGCAGACAATTGCAAAAGATTAAAGAAAAAGACTGCCGAAAACAAAAGATCTAACCACAAGGAACTACTGTAAACCAGAATTAGTCACAGGAGAGGCAAGGAGACCAAGACAACAGAAGATCATAGAAGAAACATTGAAACAAAAGCTATTGCTAGAAATAGCAGGACAGGACTCAGGGACGGCCGGTCTGACCGCACTCTGTGCACCGGTCAGACCGCCAGGTCACCACCGGTCGGACCGCTCTAGGGCCGGTCTGACCGTAGTGGCCCTGCCGGTTAGACCGCTATAGAACCTCCGGTCAGACCGGCTCCCCAAAGACTGAAAACAGCAGTAAACCCGAAAAGGCTGAAATCAGTTGAAATTCGATTAATGCTTCAAAAATATGTAATGCTGCAGATCTCTTCAGGCCATGGGGACAAGGCTAAGACCAAAATAGCAGACACCCAAGAAGAAGGGAATCAAGAATTGAACCAAAATCTGAAAAGTGACAGGAGAGATAGATAAAAATTCAGATTTCTCCCTGCACACTCATTCTTTGCTTATGTCCTTTTGCAATTAGATTAGCAACAACTCCAGGACATGCCAGCAAGAATCTCAGACCATCTCCTAAAGGAAAACAAGCAGTTTCATCATCCTCTGTACCCAAACCCTAGAAAGCTCAACAACAGAGGAGAAGATGACGATGCTTTGAGAAATCACAAGAACCATTGAATCCTTCTCTTGTTCTTGAAAATGGAATGCCCAAGGGACCTTGTATTCATTCCCATCTCAAGGCAATCAAGAACCCATCAAGAGAGCAAGGATTGAACTCAAAACACAAGAAAACAAAGACGGGACAGAGAAATTGCAGAAATTGAAATTCTTCACAGAGAGAGAGCCAAAAGAAGAAAACAGCCAACAAAATCATCCTTGTATTGATAGAGAGGAAGAGAGATGAATGATTACACAGGGTTTACAGCCATCTCCTCACATCAAGAACACAAGAACTTCTCTTATCTCTCAGAGCCACACAGGGAGAACCAAAGCAACGACCACCTGCACTCTCCCAGCTACTCTCCAACAACAAAAGCAAAAGAGATACAAAGCAAAACCAATCCCAAAACCTCTAAAGACCATGCAGGAGACACTCCTCCTTTTATAACCTCCCACTAATGGGTTTGATTTTCTCTTTACCCACTAAGCCTCCAACAACTCTTGTGCTTTACCCAAATCCACTTCCTTTAGTGCAGCTTTGCGTATTTCCCAAAACGCCCTCCTGCACCTTCTGGGAAGCTTCCTCATTCCTTACCTTCCAAGCCTCGCAGCTACCTCGAGTCCTCGCCATCTTCGGCACACCTCGACCGTTCTGACTTCGGCATCACCTGCGCCTAGTCCGGTCCTCCGTGCCTCGCCACGACTCCATCTCGACATCCTACAGCCATCACAGACAAGAAACACATTACATAGCACCGCTCGACACATGTAAACACAATTAGCATCAATGAATCATACTTAAGCATGAAATGGCCCAAATGACCGATCGGAAAGAAGAATATGCCTAAGCCTGACTAACCAAACCCGACCGAACCAAATGCCACCATGGCACAAAACGAATGAACCAAACTCAAACTTTCCAAAATACTTGTCAATTACTCATCACAAGCATGGGATCACATCCACATAGTCTCTCAATCTCCCCCTTGATGAGTATATTGACAAACCAAGAAAAAAGCGTAAAGTTGAGTTTGGAAATGAAAGAAAGTCAAACATGGTCTAAAGAAGAAACAAAGAAGCTCATGACCATGTCGACAAAGGAGCAACAACAGAAAGAGCAAGTTTTTCTCAAAAGCTCCAAGATTGCCTTGAAAACGGCTTTTTCTCCACCATTCTCCCCCTTTTGGCAATAAAATCATCAAGGCGCAAGGAAGAGAATCAATCATGAGAATGGATGGAATGGCTGAATTTTATTCAATCTAAGCATTTAGAGCCATGAAGATTATCCAAAATGACTGTATGAGAATTACATCAAGCCATAACATATAAGAGTGCTATCAAGATCATGACAAGACATGTATAATCAAGTTAAGCCAAATAAGTCATAATCTGAAAATTAGTTGAATTCCTTAGCATGTCAAGTCAACCATGAATATAGTCTAGCCAAGGTATCCAAGGATGATGCAGGCCATGTCAATAATCTAAGTGAAACCAAGAAGCTAGTATGAAGTCAATTTAGAGTGCTACCCGTTCAAAAATGAGACATTTGTTTAAGTACTTGTTCTTTGTGGAATTAAGCAAATTGAGCACAATTGACATGTTTTTCTTTATAAATATCATGATTGTTTCCAACCAGATTTTTATGTAGTCATGTGCTAGATCTCAAGTCTTATGCGACCACTCCAAGCTAGAAGCTTAAGAAGATAGTCTTGGTCAACCAAAACTCCCCCTGAGTTCATGCCTAGTGCAATGGCAAGCAGTCTCATGAGAAAGAATTGGTGAGATCAGTTTTTTCGCACAAAAGAGATCTTTTTGCTTACTTAAAAAAAGTTGTACTAACGCATGCTTCATCAAGAAACTAGCATAGCTCAGCCTATTCGACATGGCATGAATCATAAAAGGATAACTAAAGAGAGACTAGTCTCAAAAGCTAACATGACATGAATTAGTTCAAGTTGAGCATTTTAATCAACTTATCATGGCAAAGACTAAACTACACATATAACGTCATGATAAATCTAGCAAGTAAGCACAGATCATGGCAAGATGTAATTCATTGTAAACATGTCATAAATAGATAATAATCAAGGCTCCATGTAGTTATATGACAATGCAAAATGCTAAAATGCAAGAAAAACCAGCTCCCCCTCAACAAGTGATGCAACTTTTAGTTCAAGTTGAGTTATGACAATATTAAGATCCAGAAGCTCCCAAATGAACTCCCCCTAAGGAGCACCAAAATGAGAAAGAATTAAAGCGAGAGGGGAAGGATTGGGGAATGGGATAAGGCCGGTTCGGCTGAATTGGATGAAGGGGAGAGAGAAATAAAAGAGAAAGGAAGATAAAAAAAGAAGAAGAGAGAAGAAAAGGAAGGGAAAAAAAGAAAAAAGAAAAAAAGGAGAAAAAGGAAAGAAAAAAATAGGGGTTTGGTACCTGCGCGACAGGTCCTTAACCCCGGGCATTTTATGCCACGTATAGAGTTGTCGTTGCTTGCTTAAGTACTGATTTCGATATGATGTGTTGAGTCGGGTTGACGTTTGTACAGGTGGAGGTCCTGGGTCGGAGCCATCCACGCATTGTTCCCGAGACTAACCAGGCAAGTGCATGGTAAAGCGGTAAATTCGGGTAGTGTTTGCTGTTAGTTGAATGTTGAGACGTTGCTTACCATGATATGGTAAGTTAACTATTTCTAGTTACATGATGTGGAATGATGAATGATGATTGTTGGGACATGACATGTCGATATGCATAAATAGAGAACTTGCATTGCATGCATGTCATGAAAAGAGATAATTTTGTGGTATTATTGGTCCACTTTGTGTGGACGCTCCACGGGAGTAGAGATTAAGGTCCCTGTATGAAACTAATGGCTATTGTGATCCTCGTATGAAAAAGGACGAGCTTGTGATCCCAGCATGGAAATAGGGCGGGCTTGGGTGAGCATCGACATGTGCTCGCTCTGCTATACCGGTATAGGCTAAAGAGATAAGAGAGAAGTGCATGTGTATATGAAATTGCATTATGATAGAGAACGGGTGCAAATACATAATGATTGGTTGATGAGAACTTACAGAGATTAAATAGAAACAAGTGGTTATTGAAACTGTGATGGTTATGGACTGATTTGTGAACCTATTAGTTACTGTTTGGATTTGTACTTGCTGAGTCTTTAGACTCACCCTTGCTTATGCACGGGCAGGAGTAGCACATGAATAACTTCATGTACTAGTAGCACTTCGCATATCATCTGTTGGGTAGCATGTTAAAACTCCACTAGTATGCTAGAATAGTTGCTTAAATGATATGTTGTAAAGTGATCACTGCATTATGAATAAAGTAGAGTTTGCTTAAAATGATTAGCAGTTGAAAAAAAATAGTAAAAGTATGCAATGGTGGTAGCATTTCGGGCCCAAAGGATGGGCGGGGTGTTACATAATGCTAAAATTTATAGCCGTTGGCACTATAACATAGTAGTACCGCGATGTAAACTACGGTACTACCACTGATGCTGATTTCGTCTCCAACGACTAGTTTTTATGATAGAGGTTATAAATAACTCCTTGGCCAGTTCAGAGATAATCCTTTGCACTCTATTTTATTCTCTTGAGGTAGTGTGAGTGTCTCCTATCAATTGTGCATGTGTTGCACCTTATGAGCAAGGAGAGAAGTCTCTAGTTGCATGTGTTGCATCTAGAGGTGAATTTTGTATCCACTTGAGCTTGTGCATTTGTTGCACATAGTGAGAGTCAAGCAGTGGGTTTGACTTGTTACTCCTGTAGGTTAGCGACTCCTCGATAGTATTAGAGATGTTGTGTCCGTTGATCTTATCAAAGAAGGTTGTGAGAAGGCTCAAAGTGTTGTGAAGGTTGGAGCTCACCTACCTGAAGGAGAAAGAGCTACCACTAATGAATTTGAGGTGCTTGGCTTAATTTGTGGGGTCGGTCTAATTCGTTTGAGTTTATCTCAACATGAACTAGGAGAGACCGGCAAGTTTTCGAACACCATGGTAAAAAGAGACCGTGTCATTGTGGTTTACTTCCTTGTGCTCAATTTGCATTCTTATAATTTACATTCCTAGAATTGAATTGCTCACTTGTGCCATATGATTGCAAATCTTGACATAGACTTAATTTGTTAGTGCATTTAGGTAAAACTAGTTGATTTAGGACTTATTTGTGCAAAACCAATTTAAGTTACGTTTTCATATTATAAACTTGGTTTTAGCCAAAGAGAATTTTAAAAGCGCCTATTCACCCCCTCTAGCCGACCGCTTCGACCTTACACCAGGACTGATATTGGATTTATTGTAAATTATTTGACAAGATATAGTTCCAAACCTACGAAGAGGCATTGGAATGGAATTAAGGGAATCCTCAGGTACCTTATGGGTACTATTGATTTTGGACTCTATTGTACCAAGGATCAAGAAATAAAGTTAGAGGATTAGTTAGGTGCTGGCTATCTTTCTGATCTCTACAATGGCATGTCATATACTGGATATGTCTTTCTAAGTGGTTCTATAGCTATCTCTTGGAGTTCTGTAAAACAATTGATTTTCACCATGTCAACAAATTATGCTAAGATCGTTGCACTATATAAGACAACTAGAGAGTGTAAATGGCATAGAAGACCAATTCATCATTTCCAAGAGTCTTGTGATTTAGAGGTAAATAAAAGTCCCACAGTCCTCCATAAAATACATATAGCTTGTGTTGCACAAATGAAGAGTAGCTATATCAATATGTATAGGACAAAGCACATACTCTCTAAACAATTCTACCTATATGAGCAGTAGAAGAATGGGAATATATACATACAAAAAAATCCATACAAGTTACAATCTTGCGGATTTATTTACCAAGGCATTGCTAGGACCAAGTTTTGAGAACTTGTTCATGATATTGGTATAAGAAGACACAAAGAGTTGTTGTCTTCAAGGGAAGATATATGATCTTCATATATGTTCATCATTGGATGAATAGATGTTGTATTTTCCCCCCTTGTTTGGGTTTTGTCCTATTGGGGTTTCCCATAAGATTTTTAATGAGGCAACATATGCATGGCAAGAATATGTGCTATGTACTCTCTTCTTCTTACTATTTTTTCCATTATATTTTCAGAAAGAGTTTTTAATGAGTTATAAGCATGGCATTGGTAAAGTGTCCAGGAGAGTGTTGCATATCGGCCTGTTCTGAGACCCGATTATGCATAACACTTTACCTAAACCAAAGCACATTAAAGTACTATCGTCCCACAAGGCTCATTAGCTAGTTTAGTCCCATATTGCTTATCAACTATGACGAGAATATCATCCGCCTATATAAAAAGGGGCAAGGAGCTATCATTGTACACACAAGTCTACTGACAGAAACACCAATAAAGAGACAGTTTGGACCACGTTTTTATATTTTTTTATCTATTTTTAATTTTTATTTATAATTTAAGAGATTTCTTCGTAAACAACACGATCGTGAATATACAACATCCGGACCTATCAAAATTTTCGCGTGTAACTTGTACTCTCCCAGCTGCCAAGCAGGCATCGAGCCATGGCCCATTGCTACTCGGACTCCAAAATCCCTGTTTACGTCAAATCGGACGGGGCGCCGCGAAAAATCAAACACCCCAAACGTTCCCTTGCCCCCCACGATATAGAGAGGGGGGCCAACCAGTCAGGCAGTCACTGACCGTCCGGGACCGCTCCGCCGTGGCCGTGCGTCCGCAGTTACGTTACCTCCTCCGCACCGCGCGCGTTCTCCAGAAGCTTCCTTCCCCTCTGGCAGCCGCGGACTCCACCCGACGCGACGCGACGCCTCCATATAATTCTTCTCCCTCCGCCGTGGCGGTTCGCCGTGAGGAAACGAAGAGGGAGGGGAGGCGAGGCGAGAGGCGTTCTACTCGGGGCGGATCAGATCGAGAGGGGATCGGAGGAGATGGACTTCGAGCTGCGCCAGGCGCGGGAGAAGCTGGAGCGGGAGCAGCGGGAGCGGGTGCAGCGCGCCAAGGCCAAGGCCGACCGCGAGCGCCGCGCCAGGGCCGAGGCCGCCAGACGGCGCGAGGCGCTCGAGGCGTCCCACCGCGAGCGCCGCCTCGACGCCGCCCGCGCGCAGGAAGAGGTAAGAGCCGACCCGGTTCGGGCCGAAACCTAACCCTCGTAGGATGATTGCTGTGTTCTTCAGTGGCCTATCTCGATTAGTGATTCCTGTTGTCTGTAGGAGAAAACCTTGGTGCTGAGAGCACTCGGTAGTGCTACGACGATCGATCACCTGAGAGACCCGAGGATTTGGGGAAGATTGGGAAGGTCCTTGATGCATTTTGCAACGCTTGGTCCTTAATATAGTTTTTTCTCTCCTCTTTGATCGGCAAATTAATCCATAGGATCCCAAGGCCCTGATGAAAGGAAAGCCTTTGTTTTTAGAAATAGTTACAATTCCTATCCACTTCTTTGATTTTATCAGGGGGTTCTCTTGTATGTTTTTTACTCTTCATTGTCCAATTCGGCTACTTGCTACCCATGATAAGTTTATGAGTTGTTTATATTTGCTTTCTTTAGCATCTAGTCTCATGATATGGGGTGCTGATGACAAACCATTTCGTTATTTCTAATAGGCTGAGCATAAAATGGAAGAGGTGATGCAACTGGGGAAGGGGATCTCGTTTTCACGCATGTTTGAAGCACTGCGATATGATGGTCCAGGGGATAAGATCAAGCTGCCGCAATCTTCCTTTAAGGAGTTGTCTGATGAAGGAGCGCTGGACAAAGGTCCCATGTACTTCAGATTGTCCAAGGTTAGGGACAGAGTTCCAGGTGCCTCTCAGGTTCAAAACGCCGAGGAGGCAACCTGCTGCGGTGTTCTTGAATTCACTGCAAGGGAAGGCTCTGCGGAACTCCCACCTCACGTTTGGAACAATCTGTTTCAGAGCGACAGCCCAGATGTTCCTCTGGTTGAGGTGAGGTATGCCAGTTTGCCCAAAGGGACATATGCAAAGCTGAAGCCAGGAGGAGTGGGCTTCTCAGATCTCCCTAACCATAAAGCTGTCCTTGAAACAGCACTCCGCAATCACGCAACACTGTCTGAGAATGATGTTGTCGTGGTGAACTATGGGCAACTGCAGTATAAGTTAAAGGTTCTCGAATTGAAGCCTGCACCAAGTGTTTCTGTCCTGGAGACGGACATTGAAGTTGACATTGAGGGACCGGATTCAGTTTCGGACAACGAAGAGAATCAACATGTGCTTGTGCTGCTTGAGACTGGGAAGGTTGAGTCTGGAGTTGTGGAAGAAGGTAAGTTTAAGTACTACAAATTTTCTGTTGAAGAAGGTATAAGTGAGAAAGTAGCTTCCGGGTTTGCAAATATTGAGGTTAAGATAGAGGCTGACACAAGTGGTGGGGACACTGATATTTATGCATCAAGGCATCCTTTAGTATTCCCAACTCAGCACCGTCATGAGTGGTCTTCTCATGAAATGGGATCCAAGGTTCTTATACTCAAACCAAGGGATGCTAGTTTGGCCAGTGGTACTTATAGTATTGGAGTTTATGGTTTCAAGGGAACAGCAAAGTACCAACTTTCTGTAGCTATTAAGGATGTTATTAATAGCCAAAGGATTGGTGAGCAGGCTAGTGCCTCATCTAGTGTCGATGTTGATTCAGTGCTGTGTAAGAACTGTAAACGTCATATATCTGGCCGAACTTCACTACTTCATGAGGCATACTGCGTGAGACACAATGTTGTTTGCATGCATGATGGGTGTGGAGTTGTTCTTCGAAAGGAAGAAGCAGCAGATCATCTGCATTGCAATAAGTGTGGGCAAGCTTTCCAGCAGAGAGAAATGGAGAAGCACATGAAAGTTTTCCATGAGCCACTGCACTGCCCCTGTGGGGTGGCTCTAGAAAAGGAAGATATGGTAAGGCTTGCCTTCTCTTATTCTTGATCTTTACAACGTACTTCTCAGTTCTCCTAGCTTACTTTCAAAAGCATATTTCTATCTTGTCGAATTTTGCATGAAATGTGTGCTTCCAGTAGAAGCCCCTTGTTCTATCAAAATGCTTCATGCACATTTTGTATGATAATGTTATTCGTATGTTTCATTTTAAGCACCAATCTATTTTCAGCAGTCACTTCTATATGTAATGTTTCTCACCTGCTTCAAATAGTAGAGAGTTTTTATTTTTTTTTCTTTCACTTCCTTTAATTTTCTGATAATGTTAGTATAGTCACATGACTAATTTTCATTGTTCCTCAATGTTAGGTCCAACACCAATCCTCAAACTGTCCCTTGCGCTTGATCGTATGCCAATTTTGTGGCGACACAGTTCACGCTGGTGGAGAACCACTTGATGCTCGAGATCGTCTTCGAAATATGTGTGAGCATGAGAGTATCTGTGGATCCAGGACTGCACCATGTGACTCTTGTGGGCGGTCGGTCATGCTGAAGGAGATGGACATTCATGTGATTGCTGTTCACCAAAAGAGCTGATTTTTATAATCCAATGGCACCGAACAAGATTATCTGAGCTGAGCTTGTTTGGGCTTTGATCATCAAATTTATGAAGTTCAAAGCAAATTTCAGCGCTACTGGACTGAGCATCATGCCTTTGTATTACATGTTAGCTGTGTCATTTGTTAAATTTGCCATTGTGTGGTAGTCCGTGGAAAACAGTGGTGGTGTCCGCGATCTGTTTATATTTCTTTCTGTATACATATTATTTATAGGCCTGTTCTTTAACAACTTTTAAAAGCAATTTTTGGCTTTTGCTACAGTACCTAGCTTTCAAACAGAGTATTTTATTAAGATGTGGTCTACAAGTTAATTGTAGTACATATTAAAAGCCCAATATCTGCATCAACACAAATCACAAACAAGTATCTTTCTCCGTAATCTCTATCATAAACAGCTAAATTTAAAAATTTTAGCCATAAGCCGCAGCCATATCAAACAGACCCATAGTCTACTTGCCTTGAACAACATTTTCAGCCCCCCTCCCCCCAAGTAAAATTCTACAAATTTTATGTAGGGAGTTGTAGACATTATTAAGATTTGGGTAAATTTTATGGCAAGTAGGTCTACATGTAGCAATTATTACTCCATTTTAGTAAGTGTTCTACGTATGATGGGTTCTTTTAGGTTATGACCCATTGCTTTTAGTTTAAAATTTTAAATTATTGTTGTTTGCAATAGAGAGCACGAAGAGAGATACTCGCGTATGATTTTGGCTGATATAGATGAAATCGAGACATTGTCTACTATAATCGACTTATAGATTTTGTCTTAAAAAAGTACTCAGTTTAAAAGCTAATTACTATAGAAACCAAGCTATAATTCTAAAGAAAATCACTTCTCTTCTTGCTTCAACTATGGCAAGAAATGAAAAAGTAGCTATGTTAGCAAATTGATGCAAAGTTCCTCAATCACACATTGTTGGGTTAGGCCCACAAACGGCAACTCAAAACTCGTGCTATTTCCTGAACAAATAAATTCTTATCTCACTCACGTCTAATAGCTTTCTCTTGAACCCTCCCCTCCCCATAAGACCTAGAACCTTGAGCCCCCTCGACAAGATTAGCCGCCATTGCAATTCTTTGAAGAAAAAAGAGGGCAAGGTCTGAGCTTTAGAAAAAAATTGATAGCAACTTTAGGAGAAAAGACAAAGTAGCAACTCAGAGCTTTAGTGAAAAATGGGAATCTATCAAGGGGAAAACTAGTAACAACTAGAAGCTTTAGAGAAAATTGGGCAACAAACAAGAGAAAAATAGAGTAGCATCTTACTGGGTAGTGGTAGCAATTTATAAGGAGTGGCAACTCACTGAAAATAGGTAGCAACTCACTAAAAATCGAGTAGTAACTGAGTAAGAAAGGATAGCAATTCACTAAGAAGTAGTAGCAACTTCACTGAAAATTCGAGTAGCAACTCACTGAGAAGATAGTAACAACTAAACTCAAGTAGCAATTAACATCTTTAGAAGAAAAGTTAGAGAGCAACTCCAATGGAAATTGAGAAGCAACTTACGGAGAAGGAGAACAACGTCCCTTTAAGAAGAAATTCAAGGGAGCGAAGGTCATACGAGATGGTTGCAGATGCTCGCTAAAGATGAGATCCGTGGTTGAGGAGGCAAAGCCAACAAGATTCACCCTACCTTCGCTCAGGGCTTCTTTGGTCTAGCCTCCTTGTTGGCCTATGCCATGTGGCATTATATGGGCTACTCTCCTCAGCCTTCCACATATGCGAGAGGATGCATCTATAAGAGAGAAGTTGAGAGAAAAATGATAATATAATAGAGAATTTGGGAGTAGTCGTGGGCAGCGTCCACGTTGAGGAGATGCTTTATTGTATGCTATAGGAATGCGAGGAGGTGGTTATGCCACATGGAGGCTACCTAGGACATGAGTGCTAGCTGGTCGAGTCAAGCGTGCTACTGAAATAACCCAATTTTGATCTGCACTTGAATTTCTTCAAATTTTGCTTCCCTTTGAATCCCTGCTCAATTCATCTCCTTTCCCAGCTATTTGTGTTCCATTTCCTTGATTCCCTTCTCCTTAACTCACCTATGCTAGGAGTCAGCCAAAGTTACTGTGTGCCATTTGACAAAACCCAGAAAGCGACAACTGCCTAAAAAAACCCCACTACCTCTCATGATTAGATCAGCGCCGCAAACCCTGAGCCAACCATCGTACACCTTGATTGCCAAGGCCTTAGAGCAGCTCTTTAATAGCCCTAACAGTTGCCGTACATGACAACCCAGAGCTCTCCATGCACCGCCTCACCCCTGCTTCCTGGCCAACCTCCTCTTGCTGCAATTGCTGACCACCGCAATGAGCCGTTCAAAGGGACACCAAACTCAAAGCACCACATCATTTGCCAACACCCCCACCACCTTTGCCGAACATGGCTGAAGCCACCTGAGCTCTCTCGTTCTAGCCACACGCCAAAACCCGAGCGAACACCTCCTCTGTAGCCAACAGCCATAGCTTGGCTATAAAAGCCTGAGGCCACCTCCTAAACCCAGCATTCGTGTCCAGTAGAGCGGCTCCAGAGAGGGAGGCCGGGTAGAGCGGCTCTGGAGAGGGAGGCGAGAGGGAGCCGCAGGAGGGAGGGGAGGCGAGAGGGAGACGGAGGGGAGAATGGCCAGATGAGGGAGAGAAAGGAATGGCCGAGGGGGCTATTCGTCAAAAAAAATCATGCATGTGGGGTTTCTAAAAGATAACCCTCCTCAATTTGAGCCGCACGAGCTGGATCAGACGGCCAACGTTTGAATTAGCATGTTACCACTGAATAGTACATTATCACTAGATATGCTCCCATATATATACACTATTCAGTGGCTACACGTAGAATAAGTGCACGTCCCCCTAGCGACGCGACCCGACAACTCAGTAAGCCAATTGCGCCACCCCTCTTTCAATCGACCCCACGCACGGTTTAGCGATCGTGTTTTCTTATTCTGGAAAAGTTACTTTTGGTTACGCATGAAGTTATCATCTATATGTAATGAAATTATCATCCACATGGTAAAATTATTATCTCCTGCACACAAAGTTATCATCTACAATACATGAAGTTACTTACAGTTATCATGTGCGTTAAACCCATGCCCCTAGGTCCCAAGCGGTCCCATGTGCCGATTTTTCTAAGATTTAGTGGGTTATAGAAACTGAATGGGTTTTAAGCCCACCCGTGATTCTCTTTCTTTGTCATCCCCCGATTTAGTCTCTCCCTGCCTCTCCATCTCTCACGCTTCTGCGTCTCCCTAATCTGGCGACATCGCTACCTCTTCATCGGCTGCACGTCCTAATCCAACATCTTCGCTCGTTGCCGCCGATCAAGTGTTGTCGCTCGTCACTTCGACCACACGCCATCAGTCGTCGCCATTGACCTCACCTGGCTGTACCTAGGGTTAGCGATTTGGTTAGATGTTCCTTATATTCAAACATCTCTTGTTGCTATTACTTCCTGAGTCTTGTCTCCTAACGGCCTTTTTTTATCCTTGAACATCTCTTGTTGCACGGCTACCATTGGAGCACTTAATTCTTCGTCACCTGCCATTTCTCCCGAAGCCATTCGTCACGTTAGTGGAAGTAACTCTATCTTTCCCTGGTGCAACCTTTCAAATTGGAAATCTACGAAAATTACTGCCAATGATACGTAATCAGTAGTTCTAACCAAAAGAAACGTGCCTCAATCAACCCACGATACGAAGTCCCAAAATTATAGGCATGAAAATTTGGACAGATCACAACGAAATTGTATCGATGTATAAACAGTAATTTATTTTATAAAGGATGGTAATTGCATGCGTGTATGATCATAACTGTTATGTCCATGATCGAATGTCCTGGATTATGACAATTCCAATGTGTGCGATAACTCCACCGGTAATAGATCATAACTTCATATTACAAGAGTGATAACTTTCTGCATATCGGAAGGTACCTTTTCCATCAATACCTTTTCTGCATGCCGGAAAGTTACTAGTATTTGTAAGTGAAGTTACTTCCAAACACATGTAGAGTTATTGTCAGTTGTAACACTCTAAAACTGGAAGTAACACAACATGTATTTGATAATAACTTCACTCATAAACACTAGTAACTTTCCGGCGCGCCGCAAAAAATTTGTGATATAATTGGTGGCAATAAATTAATATATTTCACAAGTAATTTGAAGAGAGAAAGCTAATAACGTTTTGCAAATTAGGAAAACTTCGGTAGAAGTAATTCTTGCTTTGTCTAGAGGTACCTTTCACATTGCAATGCTGCAAAAATTTACTGCCGATCCTAGTTACGCACGAATCGCTGCTGCACGAACATGTTATACTTATTTACCACTTTCAGTATATTTAAATACTAAGTATAATATACTCCCATATGATTTGGTTGAAAAATTTTGTCGGGGTACTTTATTTTTGCTATATACCCTTTTCCATATATAAATAGAGTATATACGCAAATTATGCTATAAAAAGTGGACTTTGATGACATTTTTCATATAACTCACTTTGGATTATCTTATAATCATTGTTAGAGTATACTCAAATGGATAAAAAAGCATAACAACATCATTTAAGTGTTATATAAGAAGTAACATATATATATATATATACATACATATATATATATATACATATACATATATATACATACATACATATATATATATACATATACATATATATATACATATATATATACATATACATATATATGTGTATGTGTATGTGTATGTGTATGTGTATGTGTATGTGTATGTGTATGTGTATGTGTATGTGTATGTGTATGTATGTATGTATGTATGTATGTAATTTCACTTGGGTGAGCCAAGATGGTCAAGTCATACTCTATATCAGAGCAAATTTCCTTTTTTTTATTCAAGATATTTAATGCAATGAAAAATTAAAGCACGATTCCCCATAGAGATATGTACATAAGAGGGATCCTTGGATAATAATGCTGTTATGGATAATAATGCCATTGAGTTTACCTATACACGGATTAGGCATAAACCCATTCTATTTTATTATGCCATTAATAGGAAGGGGGATACCGATTTAAGATTCGTTCACTACTGCAATTCAAAAAAAAATTTAGTTAATGATTCCAATTTGTTCTGGTTTTTGCAGCCTGTGACTGGAAATCCACTTTTTCTCTTTTTTTTTGTATGTATGTATACATATATGTATGTGCATACGTATATACGTACACGTGTATATATATACGTGTATACGTACACATGTATATGTATACGTATGTACATGTATACGTGTATATATACACACACGTATATAATCGCATTAAGCAAAAGAACCGTGCATGTATATTACATTGGCCATTACTCCCTCATTGTAAACAAGCGATACTCCAAAGCATTATTGTGCTTTTTACATAATGTACATTGGAAAACTAGAGACCTAGGCACCACTCTATAGTCGTTGATCATTTACAATTTCAGGCAGAGAAGGTGGTTCTGAACCATTGTATTTACTCGGGACGGGGGTATTCCGTCTGGATTGCCGCTTGGTTGCCACAAGAACCTGCTCTGCCTCCGGTTCATCGGCGATGGAGAATTTCTCGTCATCGTCATCACCTTTGAACACTGGGTGGATGTAGACATTCGTCAGGTACGCTTTGAGATCAAACCCTGGCTCTCTTGCACGCTCTAGGGTATCTTTCCTCATTGCCTCCTGAAAAAGAAAATGCGAACATGTTAGCAGTTATTTTCAATTCAAAAGTTTAATCCACAATCTGGATAACATGCATACAAATAGTATTTTCTTTTCGATAAAGAACCATTCTTTCATTCAACTTATGTTAAGACATTTGATATCAACTAAGTTAGGTGCCATGGAAACATTGTGAAGTCTTAACATTCAATTCTTACAATTTCAAACTGTCCATGATTTCTTTTGCAGGTAGAAACATCAACTACGGTGGCCTTCCCAAAACATTAATGACACTTTGAAAACAATTTAATGGGATAACAATTATGTTGTACTATTTGTAAGTTTTGTAAACAGACCCCTCATCCGCACGCACATCTGAAACGGAATTTAGAAGACATCTTGTTATAGATAACCTGCAGACTTGTGCTTAAAGTACAGTGTATTTTTCCAAAGCAAACATGATGAGAATAGCTGCCTCCATCTCACTATTATTACTATTAAGACAATGTGAATAACCATCAGCTTTACTAAGTACAACAATGCCAGTAGCTGCTTCCATCTAACTATTCTTACTATGAAAACAATGTGAATAACCATCAGCTTTACTAAGTACAACACCACCAGTAGCTCATTACACACCCTAATATTACTGTAAGTGACTAATACACCAATCCTGCCAAGATTGAAAACACTGAACTCCATAGAACTCGAGTTCCCTCATCTAGTTACTTGTTGGTGCCCAGTACCAGGTTATTAGCTCCCTACTCGGCCCAAAATTGGCAGAAAACTGACTCAAAACAAGCCACTGTAGGCCAGTTATGGTGTTGCACTGTTGCTCAATGAAATCTACGATGTCTGGTTATTTGCAGCTCATTTAAAATAATGTCATGGGAATTGATAACAATAAGCTAGCATAATTCTTTATTAACATGTACAGGACACTAGCTTCCAATATAGTTTGTAATTTCAGTATTCATGTTTATTTGAAGAGCCATCACGGGACTTCTGAAGGTTAAAAGTTCAAAACAAGAATGATCAGCATCTGAGATACAGTGATGTGACGTAACAAATCCAAAATAACATTACCTGTAATGGATATGTCACAAAGGCAGGTTCGTAGCGGTTCTTGCAGTATTTGTGGAAATAAAAGGTTACTACAGGTAGAACAAGGAGTACTGGTGTTGACTGGCCAGCGCCTTTTGTACTTAATAATCCAAGGAGCAGCAGCTGTGATACGATCAATCCTGTGATTATACGTCCATGAACACTTGGCCAAAATGCAGCCGCACTCTCATACTCTTGATTGTACACATTTATTATCTGAAACAGTGTAAGCTCAAGTTAGCAGACCGACTATCATGTAAACTGAGAACATGTGATTACTTATTTGACTGCACTGAAAAATTTGGTACCACCTTTGAATAGAACTATTCCTTAATTCTCGCAAAAAAAGAGAATTACTCCTTTATTACATTTAATACCAAAAACTGACAACTTCTTACATAGAATGATATAAATATACAATAAACTAGGTGAAGCATCAAAACACGGAATCAAAAGGCCAATATAATTATGGACTCAAACAAATGCATTTTTGAAAAGATCCCACCCAACAAAGATAGAAGAGGCTGTTGTTGGAAGATTTGGAATGGTTGAAACTTGAAAGTCAGGGTTCCCCCTCCAGTATTTGAGGCTTTTATCTAATTGGATTGCTGAAAGACTGAAAGTTGATTAGCCCACTCTGTCGATGTTCCTATTTTGGGATTGTTCATGAATTAGTCAATTTTCTTTAACAATTTTTAGTTTTCAGTGTGGTTGGACAAGGCTTCTAGTCCCTGCAATCATGGTTATCAAGGCGTCGCCTAGGCGAGCCATGGACGATCGCCCAACCTGTGAGGAGTTAGGCAATGTTGGGCGACGCTTAGGCATCGGAGGCTTCAAAGACCTGTAATATAACCTGGTAGGGTTTCACGGTCGAGTGCTGTCGCCGAGCAGCTGCCTCCTCCCACCCTGATCTGTAGCCTCCTCCTGCCACCGGCGCCGAGCTGCTACCTCCTCTCACCGCCTTCCCCGAGCTACTGCCTCCTCCCTCCGCCGGCACCGATCTGCCGCTTCTCCCGCCGCCTTCCCCGAGCTGCTACCTTCTCCCTCCGTCGGCGCTGATTTGCCGCTTCTCCCGCCGCCTTCCCCGAGCTGTTGCCTCCTCACTCCGCCGGTGCCGATCTGCTGCTTCTCCCACCGCCGGTGGTGGAGAGGGATGAGGTGGCACAGAGGGAGGAGAAGCGGTGGCCAGTGGAGACGCCAGCCTTGGCTGGGCTGGGGCGGTGGAGGGAGCTGGGAGTGGCGACGGCCATCGTGGAAAGGGTGCGACATGGGGAGAGAGAAGGGGACAAGATCTATAGGAGGGGAGGTGGTGGTGGCAAATTGCATTGGATGGCTCGGGCTGGCTGGCGGATAGGGTTAGGTGTCATTTCTTTTGGGTTAAGCCCTCGGAGCTCTTGAAAATTACGAATAGACCCCTCCTTTAATGGATTTCATCTAATTTGGACCTCCTGAGATATGGTTATTTGAATAAGTTGTACTATTATGTTGCATGGTTATTTAATTTTCGGTCATATAAGGTATTACTTGTCGTCTAACTATTATTGTCTAATTGTCGCCATGGCGGGTTGACTCAAGCTATTTCTTTAGCTTAGAACTAAAAACTAAGGTGCCTTTTGTGCTTCAACATGTGAATAGCATCTGACAAGCAATATTCGTTTCTTCCCTGTTAGATGGATCAGCTCTAATAGTATTTGAGATTTAAATCCAAAATTTTCTCTCTTAACCTAAAAAGCGCCTAGTCGACTAGGCGTCCAGGCGGCCCGGTCTCACCGCAACTTGCCAGAGCACCGTGACAAACCTTGCTTGCGATCATGTGGATCTATTTGTAATATAAGTTGTACTGTATTTATATTAATAAAATTATTTCAGTAGGGCCCTCCCCTGCTGTTCACCCAAAATAAAGCTTTAATTGACTTTGGGAGTAGCACATTGCTTCTGCATGCTCTAACATTGAAATTTGTAATGCCAAAATGTACATTCCTGCTGCCAATATATCCATTCCATAAGTATAGGTCATGTGGAACTTCCATGATAACACATGCAATTAGCCAGTGAATCCAAGATTCGCTATTATTTGCGCAAAACACATATATGTTCAGAAGTACTGCAGATTGATTAAGACTGTAGTTTTGTCAAAATTAGTTACAAAAACCAATGGAACATTGGTTTCTTTCACTAGTTAATTGTTTTGACCCATGAGTTCATAAGAAATGGACATTGTTTAGTTAGAAGAATAAAAATTACATCTAAAACTATTCTCTTGTGGATGTAGAATACAGTAAAGCCTCGAAACACAAGATGGACAGATGCAGTGGTAAATAAAAGATTACATTAAAAATGCCAAACATCTCAACGGTATAATTGTTACAAAGAATCTTACCTGGTGGCGGTATACCACATATGCGAACCCAAAGAATATCAATATGAAAGGAAGCAAAAATGGTGTCACCACAGCATAGACAAGGCCAAGTAAGAAATAGAGCTGAATTTGAGGTTCATTTGAGTCAAAACCAATACTTCCAGGGTCCATTGCCTCTTCTCTGTCTCTCTCAGTCTTGACCAAGAAAAAGTTTTTCAAATGGAAGATTACCAATGGCTTCAATCTTAATATTTCACCAGCCACCCCAGCCCAACCATCGACCATTATATATGTTATAAAAAAGGTTGCCTTCATTGGAATTGCTACACCGATTGTCCTTGGTATTCTGCAAAAGAAGCAATTCAATACACAGTTTCAAAAGGAGAACTCTAAGTGTAAACTGTCAAATATGTCAGGTAAATAGTAAGGCCAAACACAGGACAATACACTGTAAGTAACAAGCCAAAAGAATAATTTTCAGGTAAATGGTATGATGCCAGCGTGCCTTTGTGCCACTTTTTTTTCAGTTGTAAACTGACAAAAAATGTTAGATTGTCAGATACGCTGTAAAATACTTGGTATTTTCTGTTTCCAACTTTCCCTAATAAAGGAAACAGTGGTATGTTTAACCGTTGTTCGGAAAAGAAATGATATGGTACAATTGAAGGGACTTTTTTTGTGTCTGTCTAAAATAGGACCGACTATCGAAAGTTATAGAGTAGCATTAAAGGTACATGGAGACATTGTATGATGATCTCGTGCAATAAGACAACAAAAGTTGTGTTTAGCAAGTTCCTCAGCAATTCATTCTTGAATCACATATTCACATACTTATAATGCATCCATGCCCTCCAGAGCTACATTCAGAGAGGCAATCATGGTTGCCACATGTTAAGAATTTCAAATGTCATCTACAGAAAAAGTGAATACATAAAGGAAATTGGAAATAATATTACAATTAATCTGCCATCTCACATAGTGCGATGCTTTTAGGCTTGAAATGCAGCAGCTATATTGTATGTTTGTAACAGGCAACAGAATATAACAACAGATCAGTTTGATGGTAGTAGTCACCCGTGTTGCAATTTACGACCACGTTGGCAGTCGTTACAACCACTCTGGGTCTGGCTACGACCACGTTGTAGCTACTCCGACCACACTGTTAGAATTAGTAATCTTATTTTCAGTTTGGTGATCGTAGTCGTGTTCGAGTTCATGTACGAGTATGATTCAGTTCTTCAAGTTCGTGTCGCAGTCGTAGAAGAGTCCGTTTCTTAGTTGTAGAGCCGGGTATAAAAGAGAGCATTGTAACAAGAGAATAGCATGAGAGAAAGCGATCGGTGTGATCGAACAGAGAAAAATAAATAAGAGAAGGAGCGGTTTTGGCTCCAAGAAATCTATTGAGTATCGAGTTTGACGTGGTTCACGGACATGGTCGTAAACGAGTTATGACCACGGTCGCGGAGCAGAAGACGTGATCGTAAACGGGTTATGACCATGGAGATCAGGTCTTCAACGTGGTCGTAAGCTTTACGATCACGACGATCGACAGAGTCACAGCGTAGTCGTAATCGAGTTACGACTACGGTGATCAAGCTTACTACGTGGTCGAAGGAGCGCAGCGCAGCATGAACGTGGTCGTAACTTCTGTCAGCAGCAGTTACGAGTATATGGTCGAAGCTGGGAAGCGTGGTCGAAGCAGCTACAACATGGTCATAGCCAGACTCTTGGTCGTAACGACTGCCAGGGTGGTCGTAACTGCAACACATGCCTTCTAGTTCCGACCACGTACTCGTAACTTCAGCTGACAAAAGTTATGACCACGTTCACATTGCGCTGCGCACCTTCGACCACGTAGTAGGCTCAATCACCGTAGTCATAACTCGATTACGACCACGTTGTGACTATCGACCATCGTGGTCGTAAAGCTTACGACCACGTTGAAGACCTGATCGCCGTGGTCGTAACACGTTTACGACCACGTCTTTTGCTCTGCGATTGTGGTCGTAACTCATTTACGACCACGTCTTCTGCTCCTGCGGACACCTTCGCTCGTTCGTTGTGGTCTTAACTCGTTTACAACCATGTCTACGACCACGTCTACGAACACGTCAAACTCGATAATTTCCGGGAGCCAAAGCACTCCTCTTTCTTTATCTCTCCCTCTCGCTTCGACTCACTATTCTCTCGTTACATTGCTATCTTTTATACCCAACTCTACGACTAAGAAACGGAAAAGCAATATAACTCGGAAACAGACTAGAACTAAACTCAACTGCAACTCGACTTCTACGACTACAACACGAACTCGAAAAACTGACTCATACTCGTACACAAAGTCGTGCACAACTACGACCACTGACTTGTACACGACTACGACCCTCAAACCGAAAACAAGATTACTAACTCTAACAATCACCTCCTTAATCTTATTTCTCCATCTTGATCACGCCAATCTTTTCTCTTGCTTCTGCTTCTTCCTTCTACTTACACTACCGTGCGCCGTTCCTTCCTGAGCCTTGCACAATCCAACGCTTGCCACATCTTGCACCTGGACTGATCCCGTCCTTCCTTGCACGTTTGCCTGGGCTGGAACACCTGCTCACACAGCCACCTTGGCTTCACCGTTACCTGAGCCTCTCGCACACCACCTCCAGTCTTTACGTTCGTGCGTCCCACTAATGTCGGTCCCGCATATCTCGCTATGGCTTGGTCTACTCCCGCACCTTGTGGGCTTCCTGCCATGCTTGCGTGCTCCTCCTGTTGCGCCAGCCTCCAATGCCGGCTGCTTCCAGCGCCTTCGCCCTGGAACGTCACCTTTCCCGCGCGTCCCGCACATCTCACTTGTGCACTCCTTGTCTGCTCCTATTGTGCTCTGTGACCGATGGGTCTACCGCCAGGACCAGCTGCATGTGCATGGCAATCTCCCAAGCTGCTGCCTTCAGTGCCAGCTGCACGCCTTAAACCACCCTTTGGCTCCTGATCCATGGCTCCGATTTTGTCCACCGCCTTTTTCTCGGTTTGTGAGCTCGTGACATAGTTTGGCTCCTCCAGGCTTCTCTTCAACCATGCCGGTTTACAAGTTTTCAAAGAAATCTTGTATAACCGATTTGGAAATCTTTTCACTTTCATTAACAGATCTTTGTTCTTGTCGTACACACGCAAGAACTCATCCTGCAGTACCACCCTGCACCCTCTTTCTGTCATCTGCCCGAGACTAAGTATGTTGTTGCGCAGACTTGGTATAAAGTAAATCCCTGTCAACTTCTTATCTCCGTTCTTACATTGCAACATTGTCCCTTTGCCTCTTATCTCCATCGTGGAGTCGTCACCAAACTTGATCTTGCCTCAAACCTTCTCGTCAAGCTTATGAAACATGGAGCGATCTCCCGTCATGTGGTTGCTTGCTCCATTGTCCAAGAACCATTGATCCGTGTGATTGTCGCTACCTTCCTTCGTGGATAATTTTGGAACTACGTTCTCATTCAGTATCACCATGACCGGCGCCTTTTCAACATGAGAGAAGTTGTTCCAGTTCTTCATCTTCTTTTCCATCTTGGGTGAGGTTCACCTCCCTGTCCTTCTTGCTTCGACAATCCGAAGCATAGTGCCCGTACTCGTTACAGTTGAAACATTTTATATGGCTGCAGCATCCTGACGTGTAGTGCCCATATTCGCAACATTCAAAGCACGACATGTGACTTATCACGGGATTTTTCACCACCACCTTGCCCAGCCTTGTCTCCACAGCCACCTCTGCCGCTTCAACCACTCTAGCAACCTCGACCACGCCACCTCCTGCGGTTGTTTGATGAGCCATGACCGTCTCTCGGATCTCCCTTTACTAGCAACGCCTGCTCGTTGTGAGTCTGACATCCCTGCTCGTTATGTAACTAAAACCCCTTCAGTAACTCCTCATGCGCCTTGAGGGAGCCGGTGATCTCTATCTTCTTGTCCAGATCGGAGTACATAAGTGTGGTGACAACAGGTATGTACTTCTCCGAAAGCACGCGCAAGTACTTCTTCACCTCCATAGATTCCTCCATCTTGTCGCCAAGAGAGTTAATCTGATTGTACAACGAAGTCAGCTTGCCGGCGAACTCGTCCACCGATTGGGTCTCTCCCATCTTCAGATTCTCGAACTCGCTCCGCAAATTCTGGAGCCGCACCTCCTTCACACGATCAATGCCCTCGTGCATCGTCTGAAGTGTCTCCCACGCCTCTCGTGCCGTCTCCTTGCCGATGAGCTAAGGCATCATCGCATCTGGCATCGCCTGGTAGATGATGGCTAAAGCCACCTGATCCACCTTGTTGTCCACCTCATCCTTCCCCTTCGGATCGACTGCACCCTAGACTCTCTAGGCGTGCATGTTCGCCTTCATCTTCATTGCCCACACCGGATAATTGACGGTCGTCAGGAGAGGATACTGGAGAGATTAACCCACCCTGGGCCTTCGCCTTATCGCCCATGATCTTCAAGAATCACCAAGATCAACAAGCTCTTATACCACTTGTTGCAATTTACAACCATGTTGGCAGTCGTTACGACCACTCTTGAGTCTGGCTACGACCACATTGTAGCTACTCCGACCACGCCTTCTAGCTCCAACCACGTACTTGTAACTTCAGCTGACAAAAGTTACGACCACGTTCACGCTGCGCTCCTTCGACCACGTAGTAGGCTCAATCACCGTAGTTGTAACTCGATTACGACCACGATGTGACTATTGACCGCCGTGATCGTAAAGCTTACGACCACGTTGAAGACCTGATCGCCGTGGTCGTAACCCGTTTACGACCACATCTTCTGCCCCACGACTGTAGTCGTAACTCGTTTACGACCACGTCTTCTGCTCCTGCGGACACCTCCGCTCGATCGTTGTGGTCGTAACTCGTTTACGACCACGTCTACGAAGACGTCGAACTCGATAATTTCTGGGAGCCAAAGCACTCCACTTTCTTTATTTCTCTCCCTCTCGCTTCGATCACCCCGGTCGCTTCGACTCACTATTCTCTCATTATATTGCTCTCTTTTATACCCGGCTCTACGACTAAGAAACAGAAAAGCAATATAACTCGGAAATAGACTGGAACCAAACTCGACTACGACTACGACACGAACTCAAAAAACTGACTCGTACTCATACACAAACTCGTGCACGACTACGACCACTGACTCGTACACGATTACGACCCTCAAACCGAAAACAAGATTACTAACTCTAACAACCCGAATTTTTTGTACGAATAAAGTACCCGAATAACCACTATGCATAAAACTGAGAAAAGAAAGAGCTAACACATTTGACTGCATTTAACATCATCTTCTTGCCCTGGTTGGCCATTATTTCACATGTTAAAGTCCATGATTACATCTGTTCTTGTTTGGCTGCAATCATTTCATTGAACTGAATGAGAGATATTGGATCATTTGTCAACTTGTATTTATATTTTGGCATCTTATATAAATAGCAAGTATATGATAAGATAACAGATAAATGGTGCAGCATATGGGATAGCCAAATAGGATTAGGACATACTGATTTGCTGACTGGTGAAGATAGCTGTGTAGCTGCTCTAAAGCAGATCCTGCGATAATGCTTCCCAAAAATACATTGAAGAATAAGAAGATATAGTACTTAAATGCAGATCTTCTCTCTAGTGAAGACACTGACGTCAATCCTTCAACCTTAGACATAAACATTAAAATGCTTGGGAGCAATATGAGGAAGATCTTCAGAGCAATTCCAGGAAGGAACCCTTGGATGAATGATTTAATAACATGCCTGAAAAATAGTTGAACAGCTTACTTTAAGAGATCACGAAAATGCCAACAGAACAATATACAAGAAAAAGAATTGAGTAAATAACATCTAAGGTCCTTAAACTTGCTTGCTGCCTGTTAAGCCATCAGTGAAGTGTCAAGTGACAGAATGTATGATGCCACAAGGACCAAGAGGGCACAACTAAGCAAGTTTAGAGAACGCTTCAAGGTCTTGTCAAGTCATTTTTTCCCACCACTGTTGGGTGGATATAAGTGGCATAACTAGGCAAGTTAAAAACCTATCAAACTAAAGTGAATATTTAAGACCCAAGTGGCACAATGGGACAAGTTTGAGTGCAGCTACCACGTAGTTTACTTAAAAAAAAACCCTGCCAATCAAATAATAGTTAACATACTATGCTAGTGGAAAATTTAGAAAAATTAGCAAATTACTGGAAACATGATGAGACAAAAAAGAAATAAGATGCAACAAATTATATTGCTAAGCACCACTTATCTATAAACAAGTCTCCGCGAGTACTGTATTGGGGCAAGCAAAACAACATTGCCTTCTAAAGAACTTTGTGCTAGCTCTGAACAAAGAACAGTATCTTATCAATAACTTTGTGCTAGCACTGAACACAGTATGTTATGGGCATCTTCTTTTCGGCTTTTGCTTTTGGCTTTTCTATAGTAACTAATTTTTAAATGGAGTGTCTTTTCAAGACAGAGTCTACAAGTCAATTGTAGTAGACACTGTAGCAACTTCATATATATACGGTCAAAATCGCACGCGGGTGTCTTGTCTCTTCGTACTCTTGTGAACAGCCAAAAGCCATAAACCGCTACCCAAAAGAACATGTCCTATAGCTCATCAAGGACAATAATGCACATGCAAAGGCATAAATGATATAATGGTACTGGATTTCATTCTATGACTAGTGTGAGCAATAAATTACCTCAACAAAGCAACAATGAAAGGCTAATACATACTAAGTTGCAACAATTAGGAATTCGCGTATTACGCACAGAAGGATAACACATCAGAGCAAAGGCAGCACCAGAACCATGTCCCTCAACATAGCAATACCATCCAAACTATTCTTCCTCCTTATGCTACTCAATTTCCAGGGGTTAATGTGGCTAACCTGAACCTCAGTTTTACTTCTTTAGTTGGATCTGACTGCCTAATTTTTACATGTACAGCTCTCTAGAGTCCCAACTTCAAATTGAAGTCTTAATTCAAAGGACATTGGACCCCGTCAAATGTTGAATGGATTTTTTTCATCAAGAGTTGACACCCTATTTCATCGTTTTTACAGTAAATATTATCCTCAAATACCAACAGGAAATCATATTCCTTATTATTAATACTAGGCATGATTAACTTCTCAAGTCCAGTCTAATTTATTATCACAGCAGCTCTTCTGCCTTTTTAACCAAAAAAAATGGCATAATATTGGATGGTGTAAAACAACATAAAGCCATATGACATGAAAATCCAACACAAGATAAGTAATACATCAGCAAACTACAGTAGAACTGAAAATAAAACATTTTTTGAAGAATGACATGCTGAATGTCATGAACCGGGGTAAACACCACCAAGAAGATAGCCGGATGGCGTCGGCGTAGAACGAGAGGGAGAGAGACTAGAGATTTAGACGGGAAAGACTTGATATTACTCTGCTTGAATGACAATAGCATGCGGTAGCCTCCTTATATAGATGGCTCCCCCTAACAGATGGAATCTAATCCCAATCATATCTCTAACAGATATAGTAACTAATATCATATCTCTAACTATATCTCTAATACACGGAAACCAATCTCTAACTTAAATAGAAACCAATCTCTAATTCCTAATAATAACCCAACTAGGCCTTGGGCCCAAGGCCCACATCCCTGACACTACACCCCTCTCGGACATGCAGCTCGTCCTCGAGCTGTTAGATGGCGGCCAATAAGAGACCTTCGACGCCGATGTAGAAGACGAACGGTGGCGGGGTGCTGCAGCGGATGGAGACGACCAGCCCGATCCAAGCGGAACCAGGCTAGACGAAGTGAAGCGCCCTTGGAATATAATGCCTGCAAAATAAACTTCTTTTTTTTGATTTTTTTTGAATTTTTTTTGAATTTTTTGATTTTTTGTGTGTGTGTGTGTTTTTTTTAAACGTCGGTCGGTTTTAAAACCAACCGCAACTGCATCGCTCGCGTCGGTCGGTGCGACCCGTGGTCGAGAGCGGCGCTGGCGGAGGCGCCGCAGCGGCGTGGGAGACCGGGCGACGGCGATGAGTGGCGGTGGCCGGCGGAACGGTCGGCCACGGTGGGCGCCGGAGGAGCGGCAGCCGACGAAGCGGCGGCCTGCGGAGCGGCAGTGACGGTGGCTCGGGCGGCAGCGGCTGTGACACGGCCGGAGGGGACGCCGGCGGCGGCGGCGATACGGGCGGAGGAGGCCCGGACGAGTGGCGGCGGCGCAGGCGGCGACTGACGAAGCAGAGGCAGACCGAACGGCGGCGGCTCGGGCGTAGGCGGCCCCGGCAGCGGATGCTGCAGATGGAGGCGGTCTGCGGGCGGAGCGGCCTCGGCGACGGAGGACGCCGGATCAGGTGGCGGAGGTGTCCCGGTCGGCATCGGCGGGCGGCGGCTACGGCCCGGCGGAGACGGACCGCGCGGCGGCGGCGTCTGGAGACGGCTCGGCCGGCGGCGGCGAAGAGCGGTGGTCGGTGCGGTCCGGCGAGCGGGCGACTGCAGCGGCTGGAAGTGCCCCGGCCGACGGCGGCCCAGGCGGCGGCGGTTGGTCGAGGAGGCGGCGGAGACGATGAAGATCTCCTCGGTGGCGCCCGCGTGGTCGCTGGACGAAACGACGGAGCTGGCGGAGACGATGCTGCGGAAGATGTTGCGACCGAGGGAGGAACAGCGTGGTGGTACAGCGGCGCTTGGTTATTGTGATCTGTCGGTGGATGTGGCAACATCTGTTTGGTCCTGTGTGCTTCTGATCCTTGGTCATTGTTGTGAGGGCCTTGTTTTTGTTGTTGTGGGAGATCTGATGTTGGATGATGACGTGCCTTCATCATCTCTTGTAGCTTCTTCATCGCATTCTCATTCGATTCCCTGATTTCCTTCAACTGCTCACGGATCTCCTTGCAGAGCGCGATCGCGTCGCTCCAGCCGTTAGCCATGGTAGCAGAAGTCGTGGGAGGGGATCGACTGCTCTGATACCAAGTTGTCATGAACCGGGGTAAACACCACCAAGAAGATAGCCGGATGGCGTCGGCGTAGAACGAGAGGGAGAGAGACTAGAGATTTAGACGGGAAAGACTTGATATTACTCTGCTTGAATGACAATAGCATGCGGTAGCCTCCTTATATAGATGGCTCCCCCTAACAGATGGAATCTAATCCCAATCATATCTCTAACAGATATAGTAACTAATATCATATCTCTAACTATATCTCTAATACACGGAAACCAATCTCTAACTTAAATAGAAACCAATCTCTAATTCCTAATAATAACCCAACTAGGCCTTGGGCCCAAGGCCCACATCCCTGACACTGAAGAACACTTACATTTCAATCAGAGGCTTCAGAAATGGAACTGCCTTCTCGATTCCTTCAATATTTGCAAGGGACTGAACAAATGTTATTGGGATCACATAAAAGAAGTTCAGGAAGAAGAATGCCACCGCGATTATCAACCTCCTAACTGTAAGGTAAACAAATGGGATAGACAAATTATCCCAGTACACGTCACGAGGTTCTGGAGCCCACTCAGTCAACCAAACTGTTGGATTACTGGTTTGTTGTGTCTGAGCACACACTGCTGCACCCCACTGTGATCGAAAGGAAACAAAGGCTGATGGCACAACTGACTTGGGATCCTTCACAATCTTTTCATGCTCTTCAGCTTCCTAAATATCATTTGTAAGAGATAGTAAATCTGACAGTTCAAGGTATTAGACGTATCCTTTCTTTAACAAAGAAAAAAACATTTAACATTGCGAAAGACAACGCATTACTTATACAGTCCTTTCAAAAGTTAACCCATTTATTACCACTACTGTCAAATGCAAAAACAGACAAGAAAATATCCCATGCTTTAGCACAACCTCTTGCTTCAGTAAAATAACACAGAACCGTTTCTTCAGTTGAAACAACATATAAAGCCAACTAATACAGCTGCTCTTTTAACTGTTGTTTGGAATCGACACGGCCATCGATACACAAATTTGATCATCACCTTTTCTAATTATATGTTGGCAAAAAATATTAAAAATGTAATGATATAGAAGTATTTTTTATGATAAATCTACTAGTATAGTTTTATGCGAAAAATCTAAATAATTTTATGTATATTTGTGGTCAAAAGTTTTAAAAAGCTAGATTGCATGCGTTCTAGGATGACAAGTAAAAGAGAATGGAGGGGGTATACTATTTTCAAAATAACACTAGAACCGAAGCTGAATAATCCATTAAAGGAAGCACCGCATGAAGATATTATGACTTACTTCCTTTTGTATCCTCTCAATTTCAGATGTGTAGTATTCGATAGCATCTACCTTGGAACCAAAACATCCAAGAAAACCGGTCTGGAACAGGAGCATAGAGGAATGGAAAAGAATTAGGATGAGAACAACAATTTTGATTGCAACATAGAGAACTGTCTGTAAGTAGACAAGCGAAACATGAGCTATTTTTGGGAACAACCTTAGCAGTAGGCCTTCTAGATGTATTTCTTTCGTACTTCAACTGAAAGTAGTCAAGCCAATTCTGCATCTTCTTCTTCTCTTTGACCAGCTTAGCAAGCTTATTTGCATTGTAAACCACCTTTAAAGAAACAATGCATGCAATGAATTAATGACAACATGCCGGATACTGTTTTACAGCATAAAGCCAAATTCAAAGCATAGAGTAAGCATTTGCTTTTTAAATTAACAGTTAAATAATACTTTATAAGGAATCAAATAGAATTCCATCTGAATTGGAGAAAACAACTATATATATATATATATATATATATAGGAAAATTACATAAGGCACCTGGGTGCCTAGGCACCCATATCAAGAACCGTCCGATACACGTGTATGATTGATAATTTTTATGAGTTTAGGCATAAAAATGTTTTATACCCTTGATATATTTATGATAAGTAAGTTTTGAACTCAGTTCAAACTAGTTTGAACTACTTTTGAGTTCGATGCGACTACAGTGAGTATATACCATAAAAATAGTTCAAACTAATTAAACTAAAGTTGAATTTAATTTTTTTCGGAGTTTGACATCTCAAATATATTTTTTATGGGTATATGAAGATACCCACATCAAACGTTGTGAATATAAAAGCAAATCAACGGGTATTGATATGGGTGCCTAGGCACCTGGGTGCATGGAACACTCGTCCTATATATATATATATATATATATATATATATATATATATATATATATATATATATATATATATATATATATATATATATATATAATACTTTATAAGGAATCAAATAGAATTCCATCTGAATTGGAGAAAACAACTCTCTCTCTCTCTCTCTCTCTATATATATATATATCTACTATATAAAAGAAGGAGTTGGTGGTTGGTACGGCCTCTCCCACCCTTTCTCCTTTTAAGTCTTAATAGCCGTTCATTCTTCTTCGATACTCCACAGCCGTTGGATGAACTCCCTCTCCACACACGACTCCCCAACTGCTCGCCGCCAACCTCCCCGACTCCGCTCCCTGAGTCCCCGTACACGTGCACACTACGCCTCCTCCTCACCAACTTCCCGCTGTCGCCTTGCTCTAGCACGTCGCCCGCCTCTTCCTCCGGCTTGCCGCCCACCTCACCACCTCCGAACCGCACCAGCTTCCTGCCGTCACCCTTCTCCCCATCCATCCCCGCTTCCTCCTCCCACGCTAATACAACTAGCACACCACTCGCCTTTTCCTCCAGCTCGCCGCCAGCCGCCCTTCTTCCCCTTGTGCCCCTAAACACTTCTTCACTTTGGCCACAAATCGATCCTCCAAGGCGCCGCTCGCCTTGCCCCCGATCGGCGCCACCACCCAACCCGTCCAAGAAGACCCAAAGTACGACTGCCTTTCTCTTAGATCCTTCTTTTAAGATTGATGTAGATGGGATTTGGTGCTCCTTTTGTGATTTCTTGGATGTTCTTGCTTCAATACAGCGGAATCGAGAAGCGTGCCAGTGATGCTGCAAAAATGAGCGGCATCAACTCCGGGTACATGTTCTCCGAGCAAGAGATGTGGTTTTTTTGCTTGTTTCTTAAGAGTAAACATTTTTTTAGAGTAAACGTTATATACATAAACCTCATCTCATGCGAGGGCTGCTTTCACTGCGACGGTAGTGAGAATCTTGGCTTTAGTTGGTTGCTGCGGTTTTTGGTGGTTTTGTCTAGATAATAATTGGTCGTGGTGTAGATCTGTGCACTGATGTGTGGTTCTATTGCAGGGTCCAAATCCTCTGGTGTGCAGCAGTTATCTGATAATGTTTTTTCAGTTTTAGTTTGATCTAGCTTATCTTCATGTAAAAATTCCTCCGGCATCTCCGCATCTGTGCCTCGATTTCATCACGCGTTCACGCCACACGGGCTCCCAAGAACAGAACGAGGAGGAGGAGATGGTGCACGGGACGCTGGAGGTGCTGCTTGCCGGGGCCAAGGGACTCGTGAACATCGATTACCTGTGTACGCATCCATCAGCTACTGCTCATTTTGTTTTTCCGGGGTTGTTCAAGCCCCATGTGAATATGTGATGCATCGATTGCTATTGATTGCTTTGCTAATCTTGATTGATTAAACGCATTAGTTCACTCTTTCGGCCCTATGCACTGCCTGCCTTAGGGAATTGGTATTGTAGGTTGTTAGGCTGTTAGCGATCAGTGGTATAAGCATAGAAACGCCATGCATGCAAATTGCGGGTCCGAGGAAAACATGAAGATTTCAAGGCCAACATTTGTATATACCATAGGTTGGGTGGGTTATTTGTATAGGTTTTCCACGATGATTTTATGTTATTTGAACCTGTGACATGTGGGTTGTGAGCTACAGTGCTAGCCAATTGCTTTCACCTTTAAAAGAATTTAGTATAATCCAACATTAGATTTTGTTGTTGTGTGGGATGGTTATTTAAACTTTCTTGTACATTGCCATGAAATGTTTACTGCTAATTGTGAAGCGGAATGTTTATTGTTGTTGGCAATCAGAGTGGTGAAATTAGCTGCACTTGTTGGTTGTTTGCCCATTTTTTCTTGAACATTGGTAAAGATCCCATTGATGGGTTTCTTGTTGGCAATTTGAGCCCGCAGGCAACATGGATCCGTACGCAATTCTGAAATGTTGCTCACAAGAGCAGAGAGAGCAGCATTGCATCAGGTGGATATGCTCATTGATTTGGTTCCTTTTCCTCATAACAGTGCAGTTCTTCTTTTCTCTGTTGTGATCATGATTTTTTTTTCAAACCTGATTGTTTGCACTACAAAACAAATATGTTTAGCCCGTAGCTCTAGCGATCTAGCGAAATCGAATGCTGCAATTTCATTATTAATAGTATACTGAAATATTGCAATGCCATGTGTAAATTCTGTTATGGGGAATACTAGGATGCAGGTAGTTAGTAATAATATGCTTGAAGAATAATAGACATCAAGGGAACATAAACTGTACATGATGCAAGTCAACTGATAGTGTGGCGAAACGAATTGTCAGTATAGTAGCAGGGCAAAAATCTGGTGGAAATCTAAATCGAGTGTAAATTCCATGGAAATCAGGTGTAAAAGTTTAAAAAATTCCCCAAAAATTTGCAGATGCAGGGGAGGAATATTTCTATAGTTAGGTGCTCAAATATCTTTAATGACTGAATAATAAAAATTTTCCAGCTATTGCCTCCTAGCATTCGTTTCAAGTGCAGATATTGTCTCTGATGCACTGTTTGATGTTAATGTTATGTGCCTTAATTTTCCTAGCAATTATAACATGAATACATGATCCACTCATCCATGCAAAGGAAGTAACCCTGAATGGAACGAAAGCTTTGTCTTCATCGTGTCTGACCGAGCTATAGAACTATTGATCAAGCTTTTAGACAGTGATACAGGCACAACAGACGACTTCGTTGGTGAAGCAACGTATGTACATCTTGTCGTTCATGTGTACAATCCTACAATTACTATTGTTATATTAAACTCTTCAAAATCTTTGCAGAGAACATCTGTCTTGAAGTTACTATTACTTATGGCCCTTAGATTTTTGTTACAAAGCTGCAATGATGTTATGGGACTCAAAGTTTACAGTGCCCAACTAAACTAGCTGTTGCAGAATTCCTTTGGAAGCAGTGTACACGGAAGGGAGCATTCCACCAATAGCATATAATGTTGTGAAAGGTGAACAGTACTGTGGAGAAATCAAAGTTGGTCTCACATTCACTTCTGATGTAGTTTCTAAAAAGCTGTCTTTACATTTATATTTTTACTAAATCCTTGAATCTGGTCTCAACTCTTAACATGTTTTTGTTCTACATATATCTCTACTATTTAAAAAAAGGAGTTGGTGATGGTTGCTGCGTCTAACACCGGACATGGTTTGGTTGGTGGGTGCAGACACACCTGTGGGGGGTGGAGGATGTGAGCTATGAGCAAAGCCAGAGGCTACTCTAGGAGACCAAGGCGGCCTTGCGGCTGCTTGACAGCGCCGGTGGGGCGATGGATTTCTCATTTCTCTAGGTTGGATACCATCACGGTGAGGAACACAAAATATTCCATGTTTCGCAATATACGCTATATGCTTACGGAAGTTGCTATTTCTGTAAGGTTATGTAGCTTCCTACTAAAGTTCTTACTAACATTCATAGAAAGAAACAATGGAATTGAACTAATAGTCTAATACAGCGTTTTCCTGTGATTGGCATACTGATTAAGGTCTATAGTGTGATATGTTTTTTTACAGGCGTTTTACTTTTTTTTGTCCAACATAAGTTTTTCTACATCTCTAATGTTCAGGGCACTATGATAACTCTGCTATGCGCATATGCCTACATGAAGTAGATTCCAGTACTAAATCATACATGTGTGCAAAATAATGACCATAGCGCACATGTATTATAATCTTATTGAATAGACACACTCCTCATGATTGTATCAATGTGTTGTTTTGAGAAATGCGAACGAAATCAAAGTAAAACCAGAAAAAGCATGGGTTGATCAATTTTCTTGGTCTTCATTAAGGTTCTTCAAACATTTTAAGGTCACTTGAGTACTTATTTGAAAAATTGACATTATTCTCCTTCAAGAGTCATATGGAAAAATTTTTTGTGGAGATTTGGTATTGATATGCAAGTATAATCGTGAACCTCACCTTAATATTAAAAATGCAAAAACCCACTACATTTCACATTATATATTTCTAAGCAAATGTTCTACTGATGCTTGATGGTTGCCTGGGGTGCATTGTTGTGGATGTTCATGTGGCACAGAGAAGAAAGCAGTGGAGTAACCTCCAACTAGCTCTCTCCTGGGCGCCAAAAGAGGATTTTTTTTAGAAAATGCAGTTGTAGTTAACTACAGTTTTGTATTTTTTTTGCTTTTTTTAATCTGATTCATTCAGTTAATGGGTACATGCTTCATTCAGTTGTAATAAAATCTAAATATTTTGTTATGCTTATTGACTTGTCAACATTGCAGTTTATCTTTTTATATTCTTCTGCTCCATAGCTTGAATAACTTTGTCACTATTGTATAGGAGATAAAGTAATTTTTCACTGGTCTCATCATTGTTTTTGTGGTTGCATTGAATATGATGAGCGTTAAATTGTTCCTATGTTGTCTACAATGAAGCAAGCATAAATGTGTCTACATATCGACATGTTTGTACCTTCCGATTTAACTTAAACAAGCGGTAACACTGTAATGCCAAATGCAAACATTGTTGTGCATGCTCTTGCATCTTTTTTTTATCTTTTGTGTTTCATTGTTTGGAATGGTGAATAGACCTGAAATATCTATCATGTGACCTGTTTGATAATATGGTCCAAATTGTTCAGTACACGATTTTTGCCTTTTCGCAGGGTGCTAAACTGGAAGCATGAAAGAAGTTCTCTTCAAACGCATTTGCTTGTAAGGTATAATAGCTTGAGCCTCAAAATATAGTTATGAGGGCTTGAATATACAAAACAATATCTTGATCCTATTGTTTGGGCACTTATGCACATTACTTATCTAACAAATAAATGTCCAATCATACCACTCTTTTGTTGTCTGTCTGCACATATTTTCTTGTTGTGCTAAGCCATTTGTTTTGGTTTATATTGTAGCTTTTGGCTTCACTAATCGTGGTAGAGACTCTTCACTTTCAGTATGATGAGAGGGATCCTAATTCAACCTTTAATTGGTTGGAGAGATGAACCAAAAGTCATGTCTGGAAGCCCATACCCCAACCAAAGAGATTCGCTGTTACTAATGCCAAACCACATACAAGGAAGACCAGTTATGCGATGGAAATAGAATCAGGGAAATTAAAACGCAATGCCCGAAAGAGAGTTCTGTCATGCAAGTTGAACCTTCTCAAACAAACCCTAACCTTGGAAACTGAAAAATCAAATATTGAGAACATGAGATTTAATGTAAACGTTGTATATGTAAATGTTGTATTTCTTTAACGTAAACCAAACAACCTGCTAAGTTGTATATGTAAACATTGTACTTCTTTATAAGCCATGCCAAAAATGACTAATTCTTTGGAATCTATGCTTTCATACTTACCAGGAATTTTAAAATGCTTGAAAGGCACAGCAGTGTTAACATATGTTATCTTTGTTTCGTCTAGCATTTAAAAAACTTGGTTATGTTTTTCATGCATACTCATATAAGGTTTAAGATTCCGTTGCAACGCACGGGCACTTTACTAGTACTCCTTAAAAAGGAGTTGGTGGTTGGTACGGCCTTTTCGACCCCTTCTCACAACAAAAATCTACTGACTGTGAGTCTCTTCTACCTTTCCTCGCAAAAACCTCCGCCAGTTTCTCTCCTCCCCCACCAACTCCCTCCCCTGTTATCCGCGCCGCTTCACCCACGCCTCCGAGTGCTCGCGCGTCCCCGCATATCTTCCGGTTCTGCCCCTCCTCCATGGCGACGCCTACCGCCGCGCCGGCCCCACCAAACCCTAACCCCATCTCCGACGACCCGCCGCCGCAGCAGGAGGTGCCGGCGCCTCTCCCCACCACCTCAATCGAGCCCACACCATCCGGTGACGAGGAGAGCGATGACTACTCCGCCTTCGTGTTCTCCGTTTCATCTGCCTCCTCCGTCTCCTCCGTTTCATCTGCCCCCACAGCAGTTGCAGCCGCCAGAGATGCAATCGAGAGGCCTTACCCCGCGGCGAAGGACCTCCTCCACATCTCTTTCAACCAGGACTACGGCTGCTTCGCAACGGGCACCAAGTCGGGCTTCCGCATCTAACTGCGACCCCTTCCGCGAGATCTTTCGCCGCGACCTCGCGAGAGCGGGGGACGACGACGAGGGATGGGGTATCGGCGTCGTCGAGATGCTGTTCCGGTGCAACATACTTGCCCTCGTCAACGGCGGTGATGCCCCCCACTACCCACCGAACAAGGTGATGATCTGGGACCACCAGAGCCACTGCATAGGGGAGCTATCCTTCCGCTCCCCCGTGCGCGGCGTCCGCCTCCGCCGCGACCGCATCGTGGTGGTCCTGGAGAACAAAATTTTCGTATACAACTTCGTGGACCTTAAGCTTGTGCACCAGATTGAGACGGCGCCTAACCTACAGGGCCTCTGCGCGGTGTCGCAGCAGCCTGGGTCGATTGTGTTGGTTTGCCCTGGTGCACAAAAGGGGTAGGTGAGGGTGGAGCCCTATGGGGCAAGGAAGACCAAGTTTATCAATGCGCACGCTTCCCGTGTTGCGTGCTTTGCATTATCGCAGGATGGTAGGCTGATTGCTACTGCAAGCACCAAGGGGACACTCGTCAGGATCTTCAATGCCGCCGAGGGCAATCTTCTGCAGGACGTAAGCTTTCTTAACTTCCATCTAGCGATGAAATTGTAAATTTTGATGGGGAATGTTTTCCCCTCCCATGTTATCCGCGCTACCGAGTTGGGGGCGGCGCGCATGGCAAGCCCCGACGAGAGCTAGGCGCGGGGCGACCCGGGGGACGCTTCTGCCTCGGCGTCTGGCGTATCCACCAGCGCCGGGAGCGGAGGGTGCGTCGCCGGACTCGCTGCGGAACACACCGTCCAACATCGCCAGGCTGGAGGATGCGATCGAGCACTGCGCGGCCCGTTGCAAGTACCTCGCCTGCACCAAGAGCCCCTCCAACAGCGAGGACGTCCGCTGGTACTTCTGCAAGCTCCCCCTCGCCGACAAAGGTGCTTCCCCTCCCTCTTCTCCCCTGCATCCACCTACCCCATGCGTTAACTTGAGAAGTGTGTAGTACCAATTAATTGGTTGCTTGATTGTCATTTATGCCTGCTTCGCTGATTCTATGATTAATAACGTTAATTAGGGTGTAGGTTTCATGTAAACATGTTTCTGATTTCGCTCTAACGAATGGTGTTTTGTAATTTCAAAATGTGCACTCATGCATCCGGACATGCGGTCCATTGAATCTGATAATTGGACTTGCAATTTAAGTTCCACGCAACCATCCTCCAGCTACTTTAGACTCGTACTTGACAATGCCATGTCTTCATAGGTCAACGCATGTTGTGGTTAAGGTCAATTGGTTGTGTCAATTATCGAATTATTGATTTGAGGTAAATGTGCTATTGATTTGACCCTTAATGGTTTTGTGTGATTCTCTGTTAATGCAGTGCTCTCAGCTTCAGTTCCGTGGACGGAGATCGTGGGGAAAGGAGACTATTTCCGGTTCAGCATGAGGGACTCTCTGGCATTGGAATCAGCTGTAGTAAAAATGCTATACATTTTGAAATACAGTCCATTTGGAAAGTGATAACATTGGTAGACTAGCGGAATGCCTGTGCGTTGCTACGGATTTTAATTTGTGAAATGACAAAAAAAGTTTGATCACTCATGAGAACATGTTTTGCTTGATACAAGATGAAGTACGATAAAATTGATGTTTATTATTCAGTTTGAGATCATATTTGATAGTATGTATCACCTTTATTTGGTTTTCCGTTGCAACGCACGGGCACCTTACTAGTGTGTGTGTGTGTATCAGGAAGTTATCATCGATTTTGCATGAAATTACTATCAGGAGCGAGTGAAGTTACTGCCGAACGTAAACAATACAGCTGGTGATAACTTTCTTCACAGCCGACGATAAGTTTTCACACAACCGGTGATAACTTGCCGGGGTGCAAAACTGCACGCGCGCAGAATAGCACTACTATGCGTGTGCGTGTCTTAAGGAAGAAATGAAATGTGTGTGTGTGTGTGTGTGTGTGTGTGTGTGGAAGATGCTTCACTACAAAGTACGAACTTAGAACTACCAAAGCATGCTAATCAGATAGATGGTCTGCTGAGAATAATGAACATACATAAAATTTCTACAGCAATATACAGAGCAGAAAATGACTAGTCATGAAAAAATGTAAATATTACCTGGTGTGTTAGATAGTGATCAGGATGATTCACAAGGAAGAAATGTTCCACAAGCTCACCAATTGATTCATCTGGATCAGGTGGTATATTCCGCACAAGGACCTAAAAAATAATCATTGGTCAATTACAACAGTAAAATCCTCTTGATCAGCAATTTTCCAATATTTAAGAGATGAGTTCTCACGTCAATGTATCTTGGTATAAAGTGTTATAAATATTGTGTGTATATTGAAGAAGCCCAATGGACAATATATATAGAGAGTACAAGAGGATATTACAGGGGAATATGCCATATACAGATAAGGAAAGCGAGGCATATAAGGAAAGGAATAATACAATTCATATTCTATCTCTAATGCCCTTAACATAAAGTACATATGACAAAAAAATCACTTTCAATTTAGTTAGGTATCTGGATGGCACCCTATTTGAGAGTTAAGACATAACTCCAGTAAGATTAAGTGTTATCTGTCTATGTTTCCTTTTATAATTGAAGCTTGGTTCAGAAGTCATATGTGGGAGAATTTTTCCACCTCATTTTTTCTGTGAACTCTCATGGTTTGAACAGGTCATAATTAATGCATACCCTAGAAAAAATAGTTAGTTGTACAACTTCCTGGTGCCCTTAAATTATATTCTAATTTTCAGAACCCAATTCCCTTTCTTAGGAAACCTAACAGCATAATATGCAAACATATTTAACATTTTTTACAGAATGAGCAGTATATAGTAAGTATTTGAGAATGCAGTTTTTTATGGTTATAATGTCGATTTATAAGACCTTTCAAGCATATTGACTTATTCATACTTTTTTGCACTAACCAGATGTCATATATTCAAGTTCCCACCTACTCCCTCCGATTGCAAATGAGTCATCCTAGAATCAATGTGGTAAAACATTTTTAGGTTTGACCATCAATATATAAAAACATATCAAGATTGACCACATAAAATTGGAATCACACTATCACTATATTCATTGTGAAATGTGCTTTCATAATATATAAATTTGTCATTTGTAACAACATTGTTGCGATAGAAATTAATGATCAAAGTGGTAGCTTGGCGACCTTATCAATGTCCAAAACAACATATTCAGAAACAGAGGGAGTATTGGACAAAATAACTAAATCCTGATCTAGTAATTAGAAACAAAAATACTGAATATACAAAGTTGACATGATCATACTGTGAACTGGTCTGGGCGGCGCTTCTCTGATGCAAGAAAGCGCAATCTCATTGTTGCCACTATTTCATACTCCCGCAATAGTACGTAGCATGTCCAAAATGTGAAAATATAAGCCATAGTCAAGTGAGCTATGAACCTGAATTGGGAAAGTTACGGCTAATTAGCATTCACTTTGACATGCTCAAACAACAATTCCAAAGTTGACGAACAGGATGTAGGTGGTCCTATCCTGTGATGCCAATCTGCTGGACTGCTGCCACACAGTATGTCGACTGTGTAACTCAAACTAATGATCCTTGCATAGTTTGACAGGATATGAAAGTCAAGTCATGTCACTCAAGCTGGTGCTACAATGCATAGCATACCATTTAGCATCTTTAACCCCAACACCTATTTTTAATATCCTCTTGTCTATTTGCATTCTTCTTATTTATTTTTACATCTTGAACTTTGGACCCTCATTTCCACACGTGCAAACTCACTTGGGTAGTTAATATCAGAGGATGGGTTGTTGTTCATATTGCACAGTCCTCTATATATCTTCATGACTTCATCTTCCATCTCTCCTGAGTCTAAATGGGGGAAAATACTAAGAGAAGCCATCACTCCCCTGCCACTTCTATCTGAACCATCCCCATTTTCACTATCTAGTAAATTTGTGGCTGTGTGGACCGTATTATGTTTCAAATACTCTCTCAGGTATGCATACATAGATTACCTTAAAAACAGTAATATGCAAATACAATTTAAGGCAGAGATGAATTCATCTAATGCTAACCTCTTCGACCCAACAGGTATGTTGGATATTGAAAGTTTGTCAATATCACTGTGTGCTACCTTCATGCCTTCAAGGGTATTATTGGTCCAATTAACAGGGACAAGAATAAGAAATGCTAGAAATGTGATTGGAACAAATATTTTAAGCCTGCAATGGTTAAAATAAAGTACATCAGTGAATAAGTATCGCTTAAGCAAAAACATGGGAGTTGGACATCAACAAGTGGATAAAACAGAAACATTCATGAACCCAACATGTTGAATACTTGCGTTGCACTCCTACATACAGAAAGCATGAGGGAATAGCAAAGGTTTAGAATAAATAGAACTATAAAATTTCTCACAAAATAATAAGTAAATTGTGGGGTCAAACACTACGATAGTAAGATGAACCCATCGAAGCAAGTAAATTTCCTTTTTCGAGATAAAACACTGAAAGCTAGATGTTTTAATTAAAGAATAGTAGTATCTAATATTTGCAGAATTATCAATAAAAGAAGGTTCTCCAACAATTGCAAACCTAAACAATAAATAGAAGAAATATAATCTAACAGAGCTAAAAGGGTAGTGTTGAATTAGTTCTATATAGTTATAGGCAAAGTTCAGCACAGTTCAATGCCCTTGCCTAGTATTTCAAAGTGTGTTAGTATTGGAGTGCAATCCATTAAGGCATTAACTAGTCCATACACTAAGCTGCTAATATAACCCAACAACAGGCATATTTACGGATAGTGCCCATGCAAACTGAAACTAAGCGCTTCACCAATGGATACTATTACTAAGTAGGAGTAATGTCCTATCTAAAGTACAGTTGGGGAGAGGAAAAATGATACAACGAACAAAAAATTCAAAATAGCCAGAATATATGAAATATAATGACATACCCTATTAAGTAAATCCGCAGATAGACAGCTGAATCAAGCCCTGCATGGCTAATCAACTCATTCTCTGGCATTTTTAAAGCAGCAGGCATCCAATTTAAGAACTTCAAGTATGAACGCATGTCCAAATTGACAAACTTCCGCACAAAGGCACCCCCGTGACTTGGACTCTCTCTTGCACCTTTGAGATACCACTTTGGGAAGTAAACCCTATCATTGATGGGCTGGAGCCGTAGGAAAGCAAATGCTAGCAGGAATGTGATGGCACTCAATACGTTGATAGCTGCAGAGACACCTATATCTTGAATTGTAGCCATAGTTGTCCTCCAAATAACTTCTGGGAATTCCTACAAGTTGTTACCTGCAAGATGTAAGCAGGAACACAATCATATGATGTCAGGACAGTTTGATGCCATGAGAATAAACTTCTAAACCAGGCCAAATATAAGAATTAGTGAACGAAATGGCATTAGAAAAAATTGACACATTAAGGGAGAAAACACTTAACATGGGGTTACTCCATCTAATGTGAGACACAAAAGCCACAAAATAATACTGGATATTTTCACATGCTAAACTAAGTTCCAGTTTGGTTCTGAAGCATGATTCATATGTAACCAACAAGTTGAATGAAACTTTGTTCACCATGGTATTCAACTCTTTCAGCACGAAGAATGTTGGCTTAACCCACAAAAAGTATGTAATTCTCAAATATATGCTTTGCTTGAATCCCATATCACTAACGACTGACCCAATATTAACTTTTCAGCGCAAAGATGGGTCAACAAGAACAGCAATAAGAATCAACAGATAAAAATGACTATAAAAATACTGGCATAGGTTAATATTGCGAAGAGGATCACAAAATAACTATGAAATAATTTCAACGCTTTCACAGAATCACAGTTATAACTTTGGGATAGGTGAACACTCGCGGACAGCGACAGAAATGAAGCTAAGGTTGCATTGTTCCTATCCGATATCCATAGAAACGAAGTTAGCTAAGATTGTGATTCTAGTGTTGGCAAACCCAATTCCGGCTCCCATTATTTCAGCTATCAGATGCTCAATGGATAATAGCAAACTTCAGAACAAACACAACCTAGGTGGTTTGACTAACGTTTTGGCACATTAGACTAACCTAAGACAACTCCTGGCTACATTCAGTCCTATCGAGATACAAGCTGTTACCAACCTGATACAACGCAAGTCACAAGCTTGACACAGCGAGAGGGCTATCAACATCACACCAGTAAATACTAGCTGAGCCGCAAACGCATTGGAATACTACACGAGGAGGATTCAATATGATCCAAGAATTCGTCTAATTTGTACCTATTTGTCACTTTGAGAGCAGACATCCTAGCTCCAACAATGAGAACTAAACTCATCCTAGCATACTTTGATCGTTAGAGCAACTCCAAGAGAAGAGCTAAATCATTTTCTAAAGGTAAATTTGGCTATTATTGAAGAAAAAACGTCTCCAATAGACTCTGTAAATGACTCTCCAAATTTAGTAGCTCTCCATCCCTCCTCCTTCGCTCTCTATTTTTGGATAGCCTACCTCGCTCACCATCCAGCCTCTTGGCGCGGTCAGCGTTTCCTTCCCGCACACTGCGCCTCATTCCCGCGCATACGCGACCCACCGCGCGCCCTCTAGTTTAGATAGCCTGTTGGAGTAGTCTTGTTTTTTTAGGTGAGATTCATTTTAGAGAATAGCTAAATCACTAAATTTAGATACTTCTTTTGGCTAACCTCTTGGAGTTGCTCTTAGCCCGTGTGTAAGCAGCAATAATAACAAAACCCCCGGTTTTAAGCGCGGAATATAAGCCGTGATCCCATGACAGCTCAAAAGCCCATACTTTTGCATAAATTCATCCCATCAGGAAACGCCCGTGTGACCATCTTGGAAATCTTGAAACGGCATCCAAGAAAAGTAAAACCGGCAAACCTTCAAAGGTGGTACTAGGCAGGCCAAGTTGTTGCTAACTTTAATATATGCCAATTCAGGGAAAACACATAAGAAAAAAAATAAATCGATGGAAGCCAAAATTGTTTCCTCTACCACTACTTTTTTTCAACACCTGACATCTGAGCACAGTAAAACAAAAAGAAAAAGAAAAAAACAGTGGATGCTATATTTCCCGTAGCCAAAATTGTTTCTTCTTCTACTACTTTTTGTTGCTCCTCCACAAAAATCGGAAAGAAAATTTAACCCAACAACAGAGCTAACTCATGTGTCTCCATCGCCACCCAGAGATGAAACAAGCAGCAAAACGGCCAAATGCACCGGGAATGAAACGAAAAACATACAGAATTGAAGCGGCCAGAGCACTTGGAGAGCCAGATCTGGCCAACTTTAAGCAAGGAACCGGAGCAAAGAAGCGAAGGGAGCAAAGCAAATCAACAAAGGGAAACAAACCAACCGGGCCAGAACAACAGTTGACACCACAGCGGGGATCAGAAAGAATAGCAGAACAACCACTCCAAGCACAGGTCTCCTCCTCCTCTCCCCTCTCAGGCGCAGACCCCGCCTAGCCGCCGCCGCTGCGGCACCCCGTCATCCTCCAAATGCCACCGGTTCCACCCCTCCCTTCTCTCCCCAGCTCCGCTCTCCCTTTCTCTGTCTGTCCCCTCCGAAGGGCGAAGTGGATATGCTATCGTCCCTACACCGCTACTGCCACCGCTGCTCCTGGTTCTGGTACTCCTCACTGCTCCTTGTGCAGGTCGTGTCCCCTTCTCGTCTCCGCGGAAGGTTTGGGATTTTATCCGGCCCCTGTCCCTTTCGGTTCCGCTCGGCGGGCGCCACGGCTCGGGGTTCGAGAGGAAACGACGAGGGAGGCGTTACTACCTAGTGCCGCCGCCCAGACTCCACAGGATGGCTGTGCCGTGCAGCGCTGCGCGTGTGGTATTTGAGGACGACGGGGTGGCGTGGAGGGGGAGCGTCCAGGCTCACACACGAGCTCGCCGCGCACAGGTACATGCTCTACCAATACGTACACGCTGAGATGTGAATGAATGGTAATGTATTTCTTCCGTTGGTAAAGATGTGAATGAATGGTAATGTATTTCTTCCGTTGGTAAACATAAAACATATTTTAACTTTATAAAAGAATTAAGTTGTCTAAGGAATAACAAGAGGGAATACTTTGTATGAGTGGTGATAAATAAATGCATATGGCTGTGGCTTATAGTTTTTAACTGAAATTTTTGAATTTTAGCTGTTTACGATAGAGATTATGGAGAGAGATACTCGCTTGCGATTTTTGTTGATATAGATGTTAGGTTTTTAACATGTACTACAATTAAATTGTAAACTCTGTTTAAAAAATATCTTGTTTAAAAGTTAGATACTATAGCAAAAGTTAAAAGCCGTTAGCTTCGGTCGAAGAGTACAGGCCCTTACTTCCGCGCTGTTCTATTTTCCTCCTGTACGTAGGAGAGTACAAATGAAGAGCCGCGGCATTCCCGTTAGTTTCTTACGAGGCCCTCACATGGCATGTATGTAATGGACGTTGATAATTACGCGATAAATTGACCTGTCGTCGCTATCGGCGCAAGTTTTTTATGTCGTGTGGCGTCCATAACATTTGGAAGGCCGACGAGCTGACACGCTCACTGCGCTGAAAATTGTCTTGAAAATAAAAAAACAAAAAACGACGTCGTAGTCGAGCCCGTACTGCCTGTCGACAAACGCATTTGTCCATGTCGGCAGGCAGAGGTCTCAACTGCCCCATCGATCATCATCTGAGCCTGAGCTCGTCTCTCAACTCAGTCTCATCTCGCTGTTTGTTATTGTAACCTCATATCCGTGAGAGCCGAGCAGCTAGCAGCTTGGAGACGCATGTAGCATGCAGCTTCCTCCCCGAAGGTCAAACTCCTGACATGTGGGCTCCGCCGGGCGCCGCGACGTCCCCGCGCGCTGCGGATAAACGAACACGGCCTCCTTTCTACTCCGTCTGCTAGCTGAGCTGCTGCACGACTGCGGGTGACCGCCGCGAGCAACGGCGAGACGGGACAGGACGGAACCGCGCGTGTGTTGCCGTGCCGACGCGTGGGTCGCGCGTCGCCAGCCGCCGAGACGCGCGCTGCGTCCACGTATCGCGACCACAACCCGGCTGATTCTATGTGGTATGGCAGCCTTCGTTTTTTCCGCGGCTAGCCAGTTTGACATTTTTTTTGAGAGGGTATAAGAGGGAGTAAGGCATACGCACTATTAAAATAGGGGTATGTTCTTTTCCTCCTAAGCTATCGATTTTTGATTTTTGTTATAGTACCTAACTTTTAAACGAAGTATTTTTTCAAGACGGGGTCTACAAGTTAAACGATGTACACATTAAAAGCCTAACATCTGTACCAGCCAAAATCGCAAGTAAGTATCTCTCTCTCCGTAATCTGTACCGTAAACAGTCAAAATTCAAAAATTTCAACCAAAAATCATAAGCCGCAGCCGTTGCCAAACAGGCCCTAGAAGAGAAGAAATGTTGGATTAGTTTGGAACGGCGCAACAACTCTGCTTGTCATTTCAGACGGGCTACAAAATAACATTTGGTTAAAGCAGATCAATCTGATCTGAACACGAACGCTATCTTTACATACAAACAACACTTCTATCCTTATACAAAGATCTTCCTGATACACTTCTATACATACTCGCACCTTCATTCTACTAACACGCCCCCTCAATCACAACTTCACAAGGTTGAGATTGTTTCTGAACAGCTGTAGAAGATGCGTCAGAAGTGGTTTTGTAAATCCGTCGGCAACTTGATCCTTTGAAGAAATAAACCGTATATCCAGTACTTTGCGAGCAACTCGTTCTCTGACAATGTGGAAACCCACCTGTATGTGTTTCGTACGAGCGTGAAAAACTAGATTGGCCGATAGATATGTTGCTCCTAAATTATCACACCACAACATATAGCCTTGGACTGGAACACGCCAAGTTCTCTCAAAAGAGATTGAACCCAAAATTTTTTCAGCTGTTGCATTTGCTAGTGCTTTGCATTCGGCTTCATCACTTGATCTTGATATAGTTGCCTGCTTTCGAGCACTCCACGAGACCAGATTCATTCCAAAAGAACACTGCAAAACCACTGGTTAATCGTCGAGCATATGGGCAACCCGCCCAATCGGCATTTAAGAAGGCACTGACTAGAGAGGAAGAAGATTTTCTAATGCCCAAGCCAAGATCGATTGTATACTTAAGATATCTCAGTATACGTTTGACTGTAGCCAATGTTGGGTCGATGGAGAATGCAAGTATTAACAAACCTTGTTAACTGAATATGAAATATCCGGCCGGGTTAGGGTGAGGTACTGTAAAGCACCAATCACACTTCTATATGTTGTAGCATCAGCAGGGCTAAGCCTTTCTCCTTCGACTAAAGACAGCTTCTCAATTATAGATAATGGAGTAGAGGTAGCTTTGCATCTTCTCATACCTACTCTATTGAGCATATTGAAGGCATATTTTGCCTACGAGAGAACAATCCCATCTGAGATTTGTGTAACCTGAATGCCTAAGAAATAGTAGAGGTGTCCTAAATCTTTTAGAGCAAACTCCCTTCTCAGATCATCGAGCAGTTTAGTTATAGCCGAGCAGGAAGAACCTATCACAATAATATCATCCACGTAGATAAAAAGATAGATAACAGTGCCAGCCCTGTTGAAGACAAACAGGGATGTATCTGCTTGGGATGCTACAAAGCCTAGCTCTTGAAGTTTTGAACTAAGTCGTGCATGCCATGCGCGCAATGCTTGTTTAAGTCCGTATAATGCTTTATCCAGCTTACAGACAAACTAAGGGTATTTGGGATTTTCATAACCTAGTGGCTGCTTCATGAATATGTCCTCTTCTAGAACACTATGGAGAAACACGTTCTGCACATCTAGTTGTCGAAGTTTCCATCCCCAGGAAACTGCAATGTATAGCACAGTACGAATGGTTGCATGTTTAACCACCAGTTTGAAAGTATCACCATAATCAATACCATATCTTTGCGTGAATCCTTTGGCCACTAAGCGAGCTTTATATTTATCAAGAAAGCCATCAGCTTTCCTCTTCATTTTGTATACCCATTTATAGCCAATAAGGTTGCTCCCCGGCCGACGAGGAACCAAATGCCTGGTTTGGTTGCGAATGAGAGCAACATACTCTTCATCCATAGCCTTCCTCCACTTGGGATCAAAAAAGGTGTCCTACTAGAGACTAGATCATCATCAGTACACAAAGAAGCATAACGAATAGTGCCATTAGTGTACCGTTTGGGAACACAGATTTTATTCTGGAGTCTGGTGACTGGACGCTGAGGCACAACTAAAAATGTCGAAGTAGGGACCGGTGCTGATGAGGAGGCATCTAAAGTATTGGTACTGTTTGTCTGCACATCTTCATTAGGAGTACTAGTAGGAACCAATGCTGATGAGAAGGCATCCAAAGTATTAGTACTGTCTGCCTGCACATCTTCATCAGGAGTACTTGTGTTGTCTATCTGCACAGCTCCACTGATCCCTAACAACAGCACTAGAGTTGTGCTTCCAGAGTTGTCTATTATTGCTGGTCCGACAATACCATCACAGGAGCCTGCAGTCTGCATACGTGAGTTAGATAACACATAAGCGCAATGATCAGACAGCACAGAAGGCACTTGGTCATTCTGGACAGGAAAAGGAAGCAAAGAAATTGGATTAGAGGAAGAACTGGGAGGATGCAAAGAACTGGAAGTTAACACGGCAGAAGGGAAAACTCCTATATCAAAAATAACATCTCGGGAGATGTATACACGGCCCATGGATGGGAGTAAGCATTTGTAGCCCTTATGAAGACTATTGTAGCTGAGGAAGATACATTGTTTGGAGCGAAAATTGAGTTTGAGTGTATTGTACAACCGTAGATTCGACCAGCAGGTGCACCCAAAAGATCTTAGGAAGGAATATTCCTGCTTTTTGTGAAATAGTCGTTCTAGGGGAGTAGAAAGATGAATAACTCAGTTGATAAGAAAAGCAGCAGTTAAGAATGCTTCATCTTAGAATTTGAGTGGCATAGAGGTGTGAGCAAGAAGAGCAAGTCCAACTTCAACAATGTGATGATGCTTGCATTCAGCTGAGCCATTTTGTTGATGTGTACAAGGACATGACACATAATGAGAAATGCCAACTTATTGAAAGAAAGAGTTCAACCTTTGGTATTCCCCACCCCAGTCGATTTGAACCAAAAGAATCTTTCTATTTAGAAGTCGTTCAACATGTGTTTGGAACTGAGTAAAAATATGAAAGATATCACTTTTGTTTTTCAACATGTAGATCCAAGTTAATTTGCTAAAGTCATCGATGAAACTAACATAATATTTGTAGCCATTAACAGATGAGGGAGCAGAGCCCCAAACATCAGAAAAAATGAGTTCCAAAGGAAAAGTGGAAGTATTATTTGAACGAGAGAAAGACAATTGATGACTTTTGGCATGTTGACATGCATCACAGACCAACACATTGATGGATTTATTGGAACATGACAGATTATTGTTGCTAATGACATGCTGAACTATTGAAAAAGAAGGATGTCCTAAGTGACTATGCCATCTTTCTTGAGTATCTCTACTCATGGCTAGGAGATGTTTGCTTGGTGAAGATGGCTACCACTCATTGGGATAAAGTCCTCACTCACACCGTACTCGAAGAAGAGTCACTACTACAAAATGAGCTATACTGGACGTCTTATCACAGACGGTTCATGTGGAGCCATCTGTGTTTTGATTATTACAGACGGTTCATGGCTAAAACCATCTCTGAAACTATCACAGACGGTTAGGTTTAAAAGCCGTTTGTGATATACGAATTATCACATACGGTTTTTTAACTAGAACCATCTATGAAACTACCATAGATGGTTAGGTTTAAAAGTTGTCTATGATATACAAATTATCATAGACGGTTTTTAATTAGAACCATCTCTGAAACCATCACAGACAGTTTTTATTTACAACCATCTGTGTTTTGTCGTTTGTCATATGAACTACAGAAACTACTGAAATGAGAAACAAATTCAAGGCAAATTTATTACAAAAGTCCCAAAAAAAAGATATTCTCAGATCTTAGTCTTTTAGGCTTCATATGCTTCTTCTTCGACTTTTGGAGTTGGAGGATTAGTCGCTGAGTTCTCGAATGCCGTGAAGTTTGCTCTTGCCCTATGCATTTCCTCCTCCAACCTGGGCAAATCATTAGCACGGTCTATAATCTCATAGAGGATGCCATGATAAGTTTTCTCAGAATCGGTCGCTTCTGCTTGATCGGCAATGTTATCCATATGTATCTCTACTGCCGCAAGATTTCTTCCGCTTTGTGCACATTGCAGAGAAGAACGAGGCTAGGGATGGTTTCCCTTTACTGAGCGACAACGAGACACCTTCATCGATGGCGGATGATGAGGTCCAGCTGACGGATGGAAGTGAGTCAAGGAAGAACAGCAGGGCGAGAGCAGAGGAGCTGCTCCAGATGTAAATTGTTGGCCGCCTTTGTAAGGTTGTGACCAAACAACTCATAATGGATAGATGAGAGAAATGGGATCAAAAGAATATTAGATGCCATTATTGAGAAATCTGGTGAAGAAGATGAGAGGACAATTTAGAAGAGCTGGATTAGAGTGTGCATATTTAAGCGTTATCACAGACGGTTCATATACCAAACTGTCTCTAATATTAATATCATGCACGGTTCATATACCTTATCACAGACGGTTCGTATAACAAACTGTCTCTAATATGTGAGTTATCACAGATGGTTCGCATAACAAACCGTCTCTGATATGTGTTATCACAGACGGTTCGTATAATAAACTGTCTCTGATAATGACACGTCACCGATTCATGACGTGTCACCCAGGATTTTGATCTCACCCGTTCATTCTCTCCAATCAAATGGCAGGCACCGGTTCCTCCTACCGCTCGGCCCTTATTAATTACCCCCATCTACCTTTCCACCAGAAGTCACGGGTGAGTCCGTCCACTATATAGCTTCCTGCATCCCCCTCGACGACGCCGACTACCACTGTGAGCTAGCGCCTCCATTGTGACACCACGGTCGACTGCATAACACACTCTTGTCATAAGTATCGTAAGAGTGTCTTCCGCAGTCTCACCATTGTGCCACAAAGGTGGTGCTACCACCGCCTCTCCATTGTCGGTGATATCTGATCGCCATCCGATGCATCCAACTTGTTCCTCGACCTCGCCGACTACCGCCATGAGCTAGCACCTCTGTTATGACACCACGGTCGACTGCATAACACACTTTTGTCATAAGTATCGTAAGAGAGTCTTACGCAATCTCACCGTCGTGCCACAAAGGTGGCGCTACCACCGCCTCTCCATTGTTGGTGATATCCGGCCGTCATCCGATGCATTCAGCTTCTACTGTCTGCTAGGATCTCTGCTTCTTATATATTCTTATCGTGTTAAAGAATTGGGTTCGTTATCTTGTTATGCTATAATGGTGGATTCTAATCTTAATAGAAATGGAATGTGCTGTTGTATTAATTTGCCACTGTATTTACTTGTTTTCAAAGGGTATAGGTAACATTATTTCTTAAGACTAGCCAAAAAACAAAAAAAATAGGTATAGAGTGAACCATCACAGACAGTTTTATGGTATAAACCACCTATGAAGGACTATCACAGACGGTTCTATATACCAACTGTCTGTGATACTCACTAATCATAGACGGTTGGTAACTAGAACCGTATGTGATGTGTGAGTATCACAGACGGTTTTTGGTTCGAGCCATCTGTAATAGTTTTATTCACAAACGGTTCTAGTTACAAATCATTTGTGTTGTCTTTATCACAGACAATTCTAGTTACGAACCATCTACGTTATCTTTATCACAGACAGCTCACAAACCGTCTGTGATAACCTTCGATTATCACTAACACATAAATACAGGCGATTCAGAAACCGTCTATGATAACAGTTCTGAACCGTCTGTGATGATCCTTTTTGTAATAGTGAGTTCTCCTCGTGGACTAATCCTTGCGAAAGAAATGATCAGGATGAAATTAAAGGAAAGCATTATTGTTAGATGTGAGACGGTGAACAGAGAGAAGATTTTTGTGACATTACGGGCATAAAGAATATTATTGAGATGAGTGTCATGAGAATTGAAAGACAATTTGGAATGACCAATGTGACTAATGTGCATATCTGATCCATTGGCTGTGTGTACCTGATCACAACCGTGGTATTTTTCTCACATAGTCAACCTGTCCAGATCACTGGTGATATGATATATAGTGCCTGTGTCAACGTACCAATTGGTGTCAACGTTGTAACTACTGTTAACATTTGCTAAGGCTACACTTCTACCCTCATCAGTAGCTTGAAAAGCATGATTGAATCTGTTATAGCACTTCAGAGCTGTGTGTCATAATTTCCCGCAAACCTGGCAAGTGGGACAATTATTACTATAGTGCCCACTTTGCTTTTTGTCACCCTAGTTGCCTTCACGGTTTCCTCATCCACGACCACCACTGCTACTCCAGCCTCCTCCATGTGAAACCATGTTCGTGGAAGAGCCAGAGAAGGAAACATCACCATGTTGGTTCTCCAGTCTCATCTCAAAGTTTAAGAGATGAGCATACAGATAATTGATGTTGATTGGATTTGTTCTCATGGTAATCGAAGTGACTAATGGATTGTAGTTAGACTCAAGTCCAGTAAGAACATAAGAAACAAACTCTTCTTCCAAGGATTTTCCAGCAGATGCCATTGTGTCTGCTAGGGACTTCATCTGACTGAAATACTCGGTAATGAACTATTCCTTCTTCTTGGTATTGGATGGTAGCATTCACACCTGCATGATCCTGGCTCGAGATTGTGATAAGAACATTCGTTCAAGTGCAGTCTAGACCTCAACCATGGTAAGCAGGAAGAGAACCTGTGACACCACCTCAGGAGAAAGAGACGAGAGTAAAGAATTGAGTATCAATTGTTCAGATTGAACCCAGATTTGATATGCTGGGTTTGGTACTTGGACACTATTCCCATATGGTATCTGGGAGGGTGCCATCGACATAGCCGAGCATCTGCTGTCTGCGGTCATACGGAAGGATTTGGGCCTTCCACAGCAGATAGTTATCCTGCGTCAGCTTGATGTTGACGAGGTGGCCGAAGGCAGGCATGGCAGGCGTGGGGAGGAGTCCACCGCTGGAGCTGATGGATAAGTTCGTCATTGAATTCATTGGTGGCACCAGGGGCGGAATTGGGCCCCCGGCAAGGTAGGCTCTAGCCCGGGGTGTGAAAAAATTAACAATGTATAGCCTAGGTCAGCCCGGGGTATTTTTGCTATTATTCAGCCTAGGTAGCCCATACGGCCCGTCTCTCCGTGCGGCCCACTCACGCGCAGCGCGCTCGGCCTCACGCGCAGCGTGCTTGCGGCTCGGCCCACTCGCAGCGCGCTCGGCCCACCCGCGCTACCGCTTCACGCGCTCCTCGCACGCACTCCGCGCTGCCGCCGCAAACCCTAGCCAGGCAGCCGCACCGCTCGCTCGTTGCACGCGCGAAAGGCGACGCAGCACCGCTCGCTTGTCGCCAGCACCGCTCGCTTGTCGCCAGCGCCGCCTCGTCGCCTCTGTGGCTCCACCCTCCGCCTCGTCGGGCGTCGGCCGCCTCGTCCGCCGCCTCGTCGCCACCGCCCTCCGCCTCGTCCGCCGCCTCATCGCCTCTCCGCGGCTCCGCCCTCCACCTCGTTGGGCGTCGGCCGCCTCGTCTGCCGCCTCGTCGCCGCCGCCCTCCGCCTCGTCCGCCGACCACCGACTCGTCGCGTCCACCCTCCGCCTCGTCTCAGATCCCAGCGACACCCTTCCTCGGCTCCTCCTGGATTGCGCCGCGCCGCCGCCCACCTCCCGGCCAGCGCCGGCGACCCGGCGTCGCCCCACTCCTGTTCGGCTCCTACAGCCTGCTGCCAGTGCCTGCCTGCCTGTGGAGTGTGGAAAACTCTCGGTGAGTCGGTGAGACATTGTGCAAACTGCAAAACTGAAATTCTGATTGCCATTGCCATGGAATGTGATGAACTGAATAACTGATGATTGATTCTAGGCTTCTAGCTAATATGTTGAAATGTGATATTTTCCATGGAATGTGACAATGTGTGATATTTTCCATGCAAAACTGAAAATTCTGATTGTCAATTTGCCATGGAATGTGTGATATCATTCTTGTCTGAAAAACTGAAAAATATTAGTGTTTTATGCCTTAAAAAATATCTGAATTTTCGCTGTAGGAAACTAGGAGTTATTAGTCAATACAAAATAAAGCGGACGAAGACATTGTCATATCAATTTTTGATGTAGGAAACTAGGAGTTATTAGTCAATACAAAATGAAGCGGAGTTATTAGTTATTATGTTACATTTTTTTATATTTTGTTATCATGCCATGTTTTTTATATTATGTTTTATGTTTATTTGTTTAGTATTGAACTCAAGTTTCATATCAGTAATGCAATTAGCTAATTATGATATACTTTTGTTATATCGTGGCATGGGTATAAATTGGCGTTAGTTTTAGGTTGTTAGAGTTCAGCCCGGGGCGTAACCAAATCCTGGTTCCGCCACTGGGTGGCACTGACGATGAGGAGATGGATCCTTGGTAGCGATGTGCTTAGGGAAGAGATGGCTCTGGTACCATGTGAAAATAGAAGAGAAGAAAGATCGGATTGTTTGGAACAGCGCAACAATTCTATGCAGCCGAAGCTTTGTTATATGGGAAATTTTACCATCCTTGAGGGGGAAGCGGTACCAAATTTGAGCCGTTGATCACACTGATCGGATGGTTGAGATTTGGCAGTACCTAGTGGTACCGGACGCGAGATACCAAGAGGTACAAGGTACCAAGTGGTACCAAATTTTGAGCCGTTGATCACACTGATTGAACGGCTGGATCTAATTTGGTACCTCTTGGTACCTTGTACCTCTTGGTACCTCCTCAAGGATAGGAAAACTGCTCTTGTTATATAAAGAGGTATCTCTGCTTGCCATTTCAGACGGGCTATAGAATAGTGTTCGGTTACAGCAGATCAATTTGATCTGAACATGAATGCTATCTTTACATACAAACAACACTTCTATCCTTATACAAAGATCTTCTTGATACACTTCTATACATACTTGCACCTTCTATCTGCTAACACGCATGCATATACGTAACTCACACCTCGCTTACACTATCACATATACATACATGCGTGCGTGTCCTCTCACACACGTTTAAGAATACATGTGTATCCTAAAGAGTCAGTTCTCACCTGAGCCTCACCTGCGGTCAGTTCTCAGCCCTTTTGACGTTTTGATTGCTTGCCAGTTGGTTGTTCCGATTCTGATTCGTGGGTCGGCTAGCCGCAATGCACGCATGCATGATGCTGCCACTGATCATTTTTTTTATGGGAGTGACTATTGCACAGGTGACTGAAATTTTTTTATCTTTCAGTCACCTAAAGTTGCAGGTGTTTTTTTGAAGGGGGGCTGCAATTTCAGTTGATTGAGAGTGTAATTTAAGGTCACCTGAAGTTGCACTCTGAATCATCTAAAGTTACAGCTGTTTTTTTAGAGGGCTGCAATTTTAGTTGATTGAGAGTACAATTTCAGGTGATTGAAAGATAAAAAAAATTTAGTCGTCTGTGCAATAGCAAAACTGTTTTTTTTATTGTGCCGCTCTCGATCTCCCGTTCTGTCGACATGTTATCAGCTGACTTTATGATGAAGTTGGCTTTTGGTGAGCTAGGCTGCGCCAAAATGAATCTATTGATGATTATTAGTATTTTGGAGTATATTCATGTAATTTATGTTGTTGTATACAAAAGGAAGATTCGGCCAAACCATTGTTTGTTTTAGAGACAATGTGGCTCGTTCAATGGATGGTATATAAAGGTCTATGATTTGCATGCATGTGCTACAAGTGTGTGTGTATATGGACAATTATTCTGACTAACATGTTGTTTCATCACTTGCCTACATCTCTCCATCCTGTCTGTACATCCCCTAGCTGCTGGTCATTTAGCAAGCCCGTCACCGAAGCTCCACATGGGGAAAAAATACATATGTCTACTCTCTTTTAGTTAGGAAAAAAGTTAATGCATTTATAAGGTGCTAATTAGGAGCTAAAATCAACCTCCCTTGTACCCCTGATTAAGAGCACTGGCGGATCTAATATTGGTCATGGGTGTTCAGCTGAACACCCAAATTTTTTTTGATAAAAAACCTAGTATATATAAGGTATAATACATATGCATATATTTAATTGGGTCAAAATAACTATTTCTAGCCTCCAGTCCATCACTATTCAACTAGCCGGCCGGCCCGACCGAAAACGCACCGTGGCCTGCAGCCTAGCCCATTAATTCGCACGATAGAAAACGGTGTCCCCGTCTCCCCAATGGCCCGGTCCATCCGATCCCCATCCTACCCAATCCCTAACTCTAGTCGAGCCGCTTGAGTAGGCGAGCAGCAGCTCACGACCCCGCGTTGACTGCGCGGTCCGCGCCTCCGGCCTCCGGCGCCGTGCCGGCCCTCCGCTCCGCGCCGGCGCCGCGCGACCGCCATCTGGGCTCCGGCCTTCCGCTCCGCCCTCCGGCACGACCAGCGAGCGCGCCCCCGCCCTCCGGCTGCTCCGGCACTCCGCCGGCACCGCGAGTCCGCGACACCGCCTGAAGGGTGGATCTAGGCTTCGACAGTCCGGCTCCGCGCTAGCGCGCCGCACGACCGACGACCACGCCTCCGGCCTCTGGCCCTCCGCTCCGCCGCCACCGCAGACCGCGTCACCTCCGGCTCCGGCTCCACGCCGCACGACCGGCGACCGCGCCTCCGGCCTCTGGCCCTCCTCTCCGCCGCCACCGCAGACCGCTTCACCTCCGGCTCTGGCTCCACGCCGCACGACCGGCGACCGCGCCTTGGCCATCCGCTCCGCCAGCTCCGCGCCACACGACCGCGCGACCGCGCCTCCGCCCTCCGGCGTCTCCACTCCACCTGCGGCCGCATGATTTTCCAAAAAAGAAATATTGGAGGTATGCGTCGCTTCTTAGCTAGTTGGTTTGACCGATATAATTGGCTTGAGTATAGTGTAGAACGAGATGCTGCTTTCTGCTTCGTTTGTTATCTGTTTAAGGATAAAACTAATTGTGTTGGTGGAGATAGTTTTGTAAATGAGGGATTTAGAAATTGGAACCATAAAAATAGGTTTGACAGACATGTTGGAGCAATTACTAGTGCCCACAATGAAGTTCAAGAGAAATACAATTTATTCATTAAACCTAAAGCATCAAATTGAGGAATCTTTTGCTTCAAACTCAAAACAACAAAAGGCATGAAGCATCGTTGAGTTAATTTGTAAACTTTTGCAATCATTTTGTAATTTCTTTATATTATTTGATATATCATCCCTAGTACGAATAATTGTATGTTAACTATTGCTACTGTAGATTTTTATATTTTGTACTGAAAAATTTTGTATGACTTCGAACACCTATTCTAAAATTCCTGCGTCCGCCACTGATTAAGAGTACCCAGTAAACATGCATTACACCATCATCGCAATCTTTCCATTGTTAAGCTAGGCACAACTGCACCTAGTTTGTTAACCAAAATAGGTGTTGGCCTATTCTTTTTAACTTCTAAAAATTGCTTTTCGACTTTTCTACAGTAACTAGCTTTTAAACGGAGTATATTTTCAAGATAGAGTCTACTAGTTAATTGTAGTACATGCTTTACAGACTTCATTTATATCGGTAAAAATCATACGTGAGTTATTGTTACTTAGTAATTTCTCGCATAAATAGCCCAAAAGCCATAAGCTGTAGCTAAAAATCACAAGCCGTAGCAAAAAAAAAAAACAGACCCGTTATTTACTCCCCATTGATCTAAGTTTGGTAGATAGTACTGCTCGGAGGTCGGTCCGAAGAAACAACAAAAAGGAAGAAAGCCAGCTCGGCGGCAACTAACGGCTTTTTTCATTGCTTTCCAGGTTACGGCGCATTTGGGCAATTTGGCTATACCTGTACATCTCCCGCTCCATGTTTCCCGGCCACGTGACCAGTTAGGTGTTAGGACCGTTGCTGGTGAACTAATGACCATTACAACACACCATAACTTCCACCTAGCTATTGCACATTTGCATGTTCACTGCAATCCTTTTTCCCTGCTACGCACGTCGTGCTCTCCGACCAAGGGCAACTGCCACGGTACATCATGTGGGACCATCTGTCATTGACTCATCGACACGACCTTTATTTTCTTACATTACAACAAAGGATGTACACCACACTACACATACACGTATGATTGAAACACATGCTAGGACCTAAGCGGAGGTCGATGGATAAATCTTGGATTTATCCAGTATCTCATGGAGCCTAGGCACGTATTTTCTATGGAACGAACATGTGTATAAGATGAGGCACTCGAAACCGATCCAGTGAGCAAACCTCGCGCGAGTAGCTCGCATGACGATGAAGCTTGCCAATCAAGCAAGCTTGATGAGGCGGTATACTCGCAAGTGTCTAGGGCTACTATATGTAGTGGTCCTCATTTTGATAAGCACGGAAACAATCCACACTAGTAATTAACATAAATAGAGAACTTAATCTAAATAAAAGTAATTAATGAGCAATTAAGCTGATTGCAACACAGTGAATCGCTGTAAATACAACTAATGCAAGCAGGATCAAAGTATTACAACAATTAAATAATTACATGACATAAATTTACAACCTGAAGATAATAACATTAATTACAACCATCTCAGAATAGTAGAAATAAAAATTAAGAACTTCACCATCCTTCATATTACCTTCTTCCTATTGTATGCATACACGAGAAGTTACGCTCGTGTAGTTGGGCCGAAGACGTAGTCATTGCCAACAAAACAAAGCCAAAAGCCCTGCAATGTCCATTATAATTCATTGTCTAGACTAAAAACAGCCTAAGTGATAATAAAAAGAGAGAGAGAAATACAGTTGCCGTCAGAACCCATTCAACTTTAGAGTGTTGACTCTAATAGCACCCATTGAGGTACCCAGACCATCCTAGGCTAGTCGATGCCTCTCGCATATGTGGGCCTCATCATTCAACAGAAAGAGAAACCCAATGCCCATATTTTTACCGACTTACCTTATGCTGTAGAAAATCTAAAGCATAGTACCAAGTTTACCCTATGGACCAATAGTCCATGAGCAAACAACAGCCTGAGAGATCCCAGGGGATAAGGCAAGGGTAGCCTCAGCAATACACCAGCTAGGAGAGAGACACCAGTCGGTTGCCTTCTCCATTAAAAGCCAACCCCAGCATCCATTTTCACACCTCATTGCACAACCAAAAGAGAACCAAACATTGCCAACCATCCCTATTCTCAGTTCATCCCAAGCTGAGTGCTAGCATTCCCACAGAGACAACAGAGAGCCAACATTCCCACAAAGACAACTGAAGCCAGCTAGCATTCCCACAAGGTCGACACCTCCATAATCCAGCCATAACAACCAACAGAGAGGTAGCAAAGGGAGTAAGGAGGGAAGCCAAGAAAAAAGCAATCGGGGAAGATGACGAGGTGAGGATGGCGACATTAATGGCTCAGAACCATCGACAACTGCCAGGACCACACCAAGCCAACAAGGAACAAAAGGGGGAGACCAAGTACCCGATCAAGAGCACGTGGGGAGCTTCACTACTACCACCAACGTTGTCATCATCATCCCATTTTCAATCCGATCAAGCTAAGTAGGTCATTGCCCCACATCCATTTTAATCCAACACAGCACAGCATGAACCCCACTGATCAAGTAGAGAAATGGCATAAGGTAGAAGGGAACGGAGCCAATCTCACCTCGACCGGAGGAGGCTACAATGGCCAACGTTGCCAGCCCACGGCAGCAAACAGCGGACCATCCACCCGTGCCCCCTTGGCAAGCTAACGAGCTCCCAGATGCAAGATAGCTTCCAAGTCTCGTCACGACTGTGCAATCGCCAATTTGCTTCACCATTGCATGCACATGAGTAGGATAAAACCAAAAAGTATCATAAACATTCAAAAAAATATTAAGAACCAGGCAAATTTAGGGTAGAGAAGACTAGTCGGGACTAGTAGGATACGCTATTAGCACCGACAGCTGACCCATCCAGAAAAGAGAGAGAACAAGGAAAAGCGAGTATATTATGAGATGCCAGAAATAAATAGATCACCAATAAAACAGTCGACTTGGACAACATCCAGTAAACACCCCACCTAAAATGGAAATAGTTACTACAAAGCTAAAAATAACAGTTGCTAGATAAATTAAACTAAGAGTCTACCTTATAAATGCAGAAGACGAACCGACTCAGACAGATGTAGCGGATCTAGCTGTTGTTGATGCTGAGATTTCCTACGATTACAAAGGTAAGCTTACTCTTGATCATTCACATAGTTATATTAATTGATGAAAACTATATTCTAGTACCAATCAATTTATATATGTGCATCAAAACTATATTTCAAAACCAAATAAAATAAAAGGGATGAAAGAAAGATGCGAGAAAAGAGCAGTCCAGTTGAGAGGAGCAGCTAAGCTGAAAGAGTAACTATTAGGATGATAAAGAGGGTCCAGGTCAAGAAAGCGAGGGAATGTGGGACCCTTTACATATGGTTCTAATATAAGGACCAACAAACTCTCACTCGAAAAGGAGGCTGTACTTAAGTGCCATCTATATTCTTGTTTTTGACGGCCTACCATGTTATGTTACTATTCTTTCTACCTTGGGTAAATAGTATAATGAGTGGAGGAACCTAGGACCGGTAGTGCAAGTCCATAAGTGGGGATCCAAGACGCATATATTAACATAGATGGAGTGTTAGATGAAGGGATAACCAACCAACTAACATTTATTTGAGGTCGGTGAGTGCCGGGTCAGGATGAGAAACCGCCCCGTGTCACCAATTGAAAATATTTAGGTGGAGATTTAATAACGTAACATGGGAAACATTCTATAATCTGAACTTAGCATCGTATCTAAGAAAATGTGGATACCTAGTTTCAAGAGAGCTCGAAGTAGCTATGGGTATAGTGGCATAAGACTGCGCATTGCTATATATAAAATCATGAATTCATACTTATCTCCTGGATTGGAGGCTGTGGAGACCACTAGGGGTCTTTCTTCTCACTGGGTGGTTAGTAGTCTTGTCATTAATTAAAATTTTGCAACTTAATTTGGTAAAGTAGTTTGCCAAAAAGAGATGAATCTAGAACCTATGGTAAAGAAATAGAAGAGTCATATAGTGCATCTTTGCTATTATTTCTTATTGAGTATACTAGTATTTACCCTTCTAGCTATGGCTGTGCTATAAGACCTGCTCTTTTTGGCAGAGGTTTATGGCTTTTACCTGCGGCTTGTGACTTTTGGGCTGTTTATATGAGAGATTACAGAGTAACAGGAACTCACGTGCGGTTTTTGTCAATATAAATGAAGTCGGTACAATATATACTACAATTAACTAATAGACTCCATCTTGAAAAAACACTTCGTTTAAAAGTTAGTTACTATAGAAAAATCAAAAACTAAAATCAAAAGCTGAAAAAATAGGGCCATAGTTTTTTCGAGATCTTGCTGTGAAGTCGCGAAAATCGCGATCGTGATGCAGAAGGCAGTTACGCCAACGACGAGAACGACGATGAGGAAGAGATGACGGTATGGATTTTCGGAGCTATTCTTCTACCAAACACTTTTTAGGCCACTCCTAATTCTCCTAGGATCTGATTATTTAGAGAATTAGATTAAAATTTGATTCTATCAAAATCTCCGGCTATACTAAACAAGTCCTAATACAGTATCTTTTGTGTACAGTTTAACAATCAAGCATGCATGTCTGCATCAGCTACCAGGGTTTGATTGGCACGTGGGCAAGAAATATCTGTCGTGTCTCAGTCGTGGAACTATGTGGCTAGCTCCGTCGTTTTTGTTCACGCCAATTGATTAACGAGAGATCTACCGCGACGTGCTGGCTGATGAGCATGCATCGATAACGACGGCCACTTGCTCTTGATATAACTAACCTTATAGACACGGCGTCATGCCACGCCAGTCACCATGTATACCGAAGTAAAAGAGGCGATAATTCGTGAGGGGGTTTTTAAAAAAAACCGAAGGGCGGATGTGTATTTTCGGAAAAGTTAAAGGTCTTTTTCGTAAAAAACCGAGGGCACATGTGTATTTTCGGAAAAGTCGAAAGTCTTTTTCGTAAAAAAACGAGGATCCATACGTAAGAAAACGAGGACCCGTACGTAATTTAGAAAACCGCGGGGGCTATCCTGCAAAGTGGAGGGGTAAAAAAACCTGGCAGGGGCCTTTTTGCGAGGAAAAAGAACCTTTACGTAATTTCTGAAAAATACAGGGACTTTTTCGCAAAACTGCTCCCCCGACCGTACCACAATTCGGCCGCCACGCGCCGGCCGACCGAGCGCAGGGGGGCGACGTGAACGCCCTCAGCGTCCAGGAAACCTGCGGGGAGTAATAACTAATAAGGGGATGATATTACATATGTAGTCTGGGATGATTTGGAGGACGAAAGCGAAACATATTGGGGCCTAAGAGCATCTCCAATGGATCTATAGCAGCTATCTATAAGAGAGTCCATGTCATCAACTGTCCTACGTGGAAGATATTAAATGAAGAAAGAGAACGCAGCTCTCTACAGCTCTAGAGATAGTCTATATCGCCAAACGAGGCAGCCTCCATAAATTCTGTGTGTGCATGTAAGCATCAAATAGCTATCCTTATAGATAGTTCTTTAGAATGCTAACTTTAGTGTGTACTTATAGATGATGTGGAAGTCTTATAGTTAGTTGCTAGATATAACCATTGGAGATGCCCTAATGGATCGAGTGGCGTTTTGTCAAATGGAGAAAGGTGGTGAATTTAAAGAATGGGAGAAGATCGATCTCCGAGATCTTACATGTCGCTGTTAAGAATTCGACCTCGAAGATACTCCAAAAATCTGCTACGTGTAAGAATATGATATGTATGCGCACTTCGTTGGCGGCGCTGCCTTTATGCATGGTGTGTCGTGTGGTGTATGGAGCGTTAATTTTCTATAGCTAGGAATGCCTCCCGAGATCAGAACCAGTACATATCGATATTAATCCCAAGATGTCGGGTCCTGATCGGTTCGACTTGAGTTTCTGATTTCTGATTTATTTTTTACTATTTATAAATTTTATCTTTTTTTGAATTTTTAACTTTTTGTTGAGCTTTTTTGCCGGTTCTTTTTTTTCCCGTATTCGTTTGTATTATACATATTGGGCTAATATATTTTTTATATTTTTATATTTTTTTAATTTAATTATGCTAAATAAGCCTCTGTCAGCTACAGTGCTTTTTTTTCAACCAGCTACAGTGCTTTTTTCAGCCAGCTACAGTGTTTTCAGCCATAAGTCATGAGATTTTAAGTCTAACTGATCACCACTCGATCAACTCCTTTAATTCGGGCAAATTGGGAACACCCGGGTAGCTAATTCCTGTAATTAAATCCTTTAATCGACGTCGATGATCTCGTCTGACACTACTAGAAAAACAATCATAATTCCTAGCTCTACCCTACCGGCCAACTCTTTAACTAAGCATGGGAAACTTATGTTACAGCTTAGGGATCGCGAGCACCGTGCGACCGTGCATGCGCTCCGCCCGAGCGACCAGACAAAACGCCTGAATATAATACTCGCAATGCGCACCAGTTGGTCGCGTACGTTCGGGATTCCGCGAGCGACGGGCCAACCGCATGCAGCAGTAAGGTCCCACATGTCCAGCACGTAACGGTGCAGGGGCGTAGCTAATCTGTACCCACTAAAAATAAAGATAATATATCTATATTATTTTAGCTACAGTAAAAATATTAGATAATTTCTCAGCTGGACCTTAGGTTATTGCCTTGGTGGTCTGAGACCCAGCTCCCACCTGCCCTGTATCCGTGCTTACGACCTGCCGCGTGGCCAGCGGCGACCGCGCGCGTGTGCCAATGTGCGCGAGGCGCCGAGGCCTGAGCTACACGCCGCCGACTCCACGCCCGTTTCTAACGTGCCACCAGGGCAGCCTACGACCGAGTGCTCGCGCGCGGCGCCGCGGCGCACGCACCGTTGCCTTGCCTCGCGGAGTGCCGACGTGCCGTCGTGCAGCGCGGTCAGCTTGGGCGGATCGTGCAAAATTAGTCGAGAAGAAGTTTATAGCGCTGAGATTACATTGCCTACTGGACTGGCAGCCTAACGGGCTAACAACTGATGGGCCTAGGCCTATCCAGCCTTCAAAATCTTGATCCAAGGACCAACGGGCGGAAAAACAATCCCACGACTTGAGCCAGCGGATCGTCCTTAAAAAAAAAAAATGGAAAATTGATTATTTGTCACCCAAAGATTATCCTGAGTTCACACTCTAAAGATTGTTCTCTAGAAATTTCCATCTAATTCGTGAAAATAATCAGGATTTGCCACATTTCTAATTTGCTCATTTTTCTTTTTCTGTTAAAACCAAAAACCCACATGTGAAATGCTAACGCCCTGTTCTTTTCAGCTTCTAAAAGCTACTTTTCAGCTTTTTGTACAGTACTAGCTTTAAACGGAGTATTTTTTTCAAGATAGAGTCTACTAGTTAATTGTAATACATATTGTACCGACTTCATTTATATTGGCAAAAACTGCATGTGAGTTTTTATTACTCCGTAATCTCCCACACAAACAATCTAAAAATCACAAACCGCAGCAAAAAAAAAAAAAAAAAACAAGCCCTAAGTTTGCCCCTATCCCAATCAACTCAGACCAACCCCATCTCCCTCCCGAGCTCAAGCGCCACGCCGCCACCAACCCCGCCGCCTTGTTTCAATCTTGTAAAGCTCTGTTTCTTGAGTGTGAAAGTTCTTGAATGTGAAAGTTCCAGAAATGCAAGATTAGTAACCATCAAGCCAGGAAATTAAGTCTTTGGTCCTATTCTTTTTAGCTTACGATTTATATATTTCTTCCAACGAATAAATAAGACGGCCTTTTCGCGCCGTTTCGAAACCACTTATCGGGACAGATTTTTTGAAGCGGCTTATCGATTTATTGGCATTTGGTTCATTCGCATGAGTACTCATGCTAAGATTGAAAGCCATCAGTCATAGCCATAAGCCGCAGTTGAAAAGAACACACCCTTTGTTGCATGCTATTCACAAGTCAACGAAGCATCAAGGTATGTACTACCAGCTTGTGGACAGGAACATGCTATCAGAAATGATATACCAACGAGAAGAAAAGTGGGAAAATCGACAGCATTTCATTTTTAGTGCCAAGTTTTTAGCCTTTGCACAAACAGCTTTGAAAATTGTTCCGTACTCAAAAGAACTTCGAATCACCACCAGAGTCTACAGGGGATGTTGGATTTCTAACAAATCTTCTGACTTTGACTGATATGGCACAAATTAGAGGATCCTAATTGGTACGCGGATTGATCCGACCTTTCACGGTACAAACGTTGAACATCAACTTCCCTCCTTGATTTTTGTGCAGCACCAAATCCAAGTTTCTCCTCTCAGTCAACTAGCAGCCGCCGCCTTGTTTTCTCCTCATCGAAGCAAATAACAGGAGAGGTAAGTAGCAGCCGCACCTCCTCATGACACTAGAATTTCCTCTGTCCAAGAGCACCACATCCCAAGAACAAAGAACGGGATCAATTTGATCAGCACGCGAATAGAACCACCATAGGTTCAATTCACGGCCCCCACAATGAACACTCGAAGAAGAAATTCGTAGAATCGCGCACACATATGAGTCGCCATAAAGGTGTTTTCTGTTTTCTTTACTCGAAAAGAAAAACTGTAAGAGTTTTATATCTTTTATGAAGAAGATTACTGTAGCAGTAGAGCCTTTGGTCGAGAAGGAGACTGCCCTTCAGGTGGTCAAAACTAGTCTCGACCATTAGGAGGGGTAAGAGGAATAGGGAGTTGCAGCACTTGCACTGTGTCTATGACCAGACATGTTCGGAGATGACCCTGCTCTGCAACGACCAGACGTGGTCGTAGGAAAGAAGTCGGAGAAACCTTCCTTATGAAAACTTCCTTCCAATTTAAAATCAAGGCTAAGAAAGTAAGGTATGTAAATAAGAGCATAAAAATTGCATTTTACCGTTTTATCTTTATAAATGCCAATTCACCTCTCTTCTCGTGACTTTAGGCTAGCTTCCCCATCATCCAAGGATGCTTCTATTGAGAACCCCTTACCGTTATTCCTACACCGGAAGAGATAAGAAAGAAGATGACTAGAGAATCGACCACCATCTCGGCTACAGAAACTACCGCTGAAGTTGAAGCTGCTATGACCACCAACGTGGTCGAAAAGTAATAGAAATGAAGGCAGCTGAAGATAAGGTAGAAGCACCTCGTCGAGAAGTTGGAAATCCTTCAAGCTGCCAAGTCAAAAAGAAAATCACTAGGGAGGCTCCTCCTCATCTCCGAGTTCCTCACCCCAAATATATCCCCAACAAGGGGAATGTTTTCAATGATGAGCGCCTCGAGAAGGTGGAGTGGAACAAGGTCGAAGAGCTCGATCGACTAGAGGATTCCCAGCGAGTACTCGCTAAATTTGCTCGTACGAGCATGAATGTAAGCATATAATGCTTAGTTCTTTAAAATTAGCTTTTCTCGATTGCCAGTATCTCCCTTCATCCAAAGAGCTTTGGAAGACATGGTTACTACGGCTGAATACCACAGACAACTCATACTCTTGAGGTAGGAAAATGCTAAACTGCGCAAACAAGCAAAAAATGGTAAGCAGCTGGCAAACGTAGTCTTTTTCTATTTTGACCACTAGTCCAATTCTTCATGTCTATCTTTAACCTTTACATGTCTAAGAGCAATGAAAATACCTTATTTGATACACTCAACAATGAGTAGGTCGAGACACAGAAGCTAAAGAAGGAGAACATCGATGTTACAATCGAGCTTTTAAATGCCAATTCTGCAACTAGCAAGTTGCAAGAGAAAATAATTTGTAAGTTCTGAACCTACGGCTGCTTATTTGGATGTTTTTCTTGTCTTTCTCTAACTCCCTTCTTTTCATAGATAAGGAGGTCGAAGTGGGTAAGCTTCGCACTGAGGTCGATGAAAAGACCAAAGTGATCGGTGAGCTTACTTGTATCATCAAGGAGAGAGAGCACAGAATTAAGTCACTAGAAGTCCATCATAAAGATGAAGTCGAGAAGCTTGAGTCCCAACTAGCAGGTAAGGAAATCTTTACCTTCGACTAGTCCTGCTAACTAGTCTTTTTAGGAAGTATTTTTCTAACTAAGTTTTATTCTACTTTGCTAGGCTATAGTTGAAATAAAAAACTCATAGAGACTTCGACTCGTAGTCAGGAGGAGACGCAGTCCATGAAGACCATTATTCAAGAAAACGTTTCTCTTTTAAATGATCTACTCGGTGGGCTTGATGTTGAGAAGATTAGTCCTTCTAAGGACACCATGACGGCTTACTTCAGTATGATCGGATAATAAGTCAGAGCTTTAGAGAAGCTCATAACCATGCTGAAGACCATCCAGGTTGATTTGTTGCGAGAGGTGGTTAAAAGTGCCATAAGTTATGTCTTGTCAAAACTCATAGCATGTGACCAAAGCCTAAATCTTCGACCGATCGAGCACAACTTTAACTGCTATGAAGCAGAGACATCTTGCCTTATCAAAGAAATAGAGCCAATTGGTCAGAAGGTAGTAGAGGAAATGCTAATCGGTTCTCCTTCATCATAGTAGTTTATAATAGAGAACTTTGTAAAAATAAACCCTTAGTTAATGAAATTTATCTTCCTTTTCCTGCAATTTGTCTTGTTGAGTGGTTAGTACTTGTAAGACAAAAAAGAAATAGAGGAAAGTGTAATTACGACTAAGAATTACAGTTATACTTGTAACTCTATCATAGCCCCTAACTATTTACTTAGTTTATACGAATAAACCAAGCAAATAGTACAAAATAGGGTTTGTTGAGAACTAAGCAGTTCATCTGACTGTTGTTGTTGACTTCAATTATCATGTTCTAGTAGCAAAAGTGAGGAACGAGTCGATACTAGAAAGGTCCTTCTAGTGGGCAGGACCACATGTAGAAAGGAAAGTCTTTGACTAGGTAACGTTATCTTTTTTTGACCAGGTCAATCAAATCGAAGTCATAAACGAAAATTGGATGAACACTCAGAGTTCCTTCTTTTATATCCATTCAACTTTTTCTTAGTGAACTTAATTGTTTTATGCTGATAGCAAGAGTTGGAAACTGTACGACACTAGGAAGCTTCTTCTAGTGGGTAGGACCATGTGTAGAGAGGAGAGACTTCTACTAGGGATGTTTCCTTCTTCGGTCAGCTTAAACAAATTGAATGTACCAGAAGTGGTCGAACAAATATAAAAGAAGCTTTACTAAACATACGACAATAAAGATTGAACAAACTGAACACTTCATTGAAAGAGTAGAAATGTTATACATAGAATTTACATAATTGATCGATATCATAAGATTTTGAGATATTTTGGTCATCTTCTATGGCAAGTCTTACTGGGCCTAGTCGTGTAACATCGACACTATGTAAGGACTTTCTCACTTGAGAGAAAGCTTGTTTTGGTTATATTGAGATTGATTTTTCTTCAATACCAAGTACCCACAGCAAGGATGCGAGGTTGGACTTTACGATCGTAGTATTTACGCATGGTTGTAGATTGATTGCTAAACAGATTAAGGCTTGATTCCTTTTCTCTTCGAGTAGGTTGATGTCATCTGTTCGAAGTTGTTCTTGGTTGGAGTCGTTAAAATTTTCAACCCATGTTGACTAAATCTTTAGTTCTAGAGGACGTATGGCTTCAGCCCTAAAAACTAAGAAGAAAGGAGTTTCTCCCGTCACGCGACTAAAAGTCATGCGAATTGCCCATAATACTAATGGTAATTATTGTACCTAAGCACACGAGCACTTTACAAGCTGGTCGAAGATTCGAATTTTAATTCCATGCATTATTTGGCCATTTGCCCTTTCATCTACCCCATTGCTTTGAGGATGTATGATAGAGGTATAACATAACCTGGTACCCAATTCTTCGCAAAATTCCGATGGGAGTTATTGTTAGAGAGACGTGGTATCTCACTCGTCATGTAGCGATTATTGTCAGAGAGAAGTTATGCGTAGTTATCCAAGAGAATAAGTGCAGAAGTTATGCGTAATTATCCAAGAGAATAAGTGCACGTGCTAACTGTTTTGATGCGAATCCACTAGCAAGCTAGCTGAACCCCGTTGCTTTGGCCCTGATCTTTCACGATACGCCTTGTTGGATGCCCTCTCCAAGATAAGCCTTCTCCCACGCACACCGCAGCACGTGAACAAAGGGTAGAGAAACCGAAGTTTCAGCGAGTAGAATCCAACACCACAATTGGATTCAACACACCAAGAGCAATTCCTCGATGGAAATCTCAAGAACACGCCAACAATGGCCACCAAACCATGGTGATTTTCTGGTTTCTATTTCTCAAATCAAAGTCTAAGTTACAATGGGGCTAAGGCCCTGGCGTTATATTGGTGCACAATGCACGGCCTTGATTACAACTCACGCACTACTTGGCCTAAGGCCGAAACAAACTCCAATACGAACTAAAAAGGAAATACCTAAACTGCTACCTCTGGATTCTCTCTTAATTTGCGATCTTACTATGAGGATTTCGTGGCTGGCACCTTGTCCATTATGTGGGGCTTCAAAATAGCTTTCCAACGAGTCCAAGAACGCCCAAATCGGACTCCGTTTGTGAAAGTTATGGACGTTTTAGTATCGGTCTTGCCAGCTGTCCCAATCCGAGTCCGAATCGGTTTCAAATCTTTATATGTTTTGTTTTCTGGTTCAAGGGGCTTCCAAATCCGTTTGGAACCTGAAAAGGAATCCTTCTCAATCTTTAGAAAGTCATGGTGTGGTCGGATTTTACCCTTACTTGCATTGCAATATCGAACTCTTTATGTTTTGCAAGTCTCGCGCGTCTCTCCGGACAGCTCGTGCAGCATCCAATGAAATTGCCATAACTTTGTGTAGGAAGCTCCAAATCAAGTGTCATTTGATTCGTTGAAAAATAGACTTCATTAGCTTTCCAAATATGTCTTTTGTGCATGTTAGAAACCTCAGAATTGGTATTCAAAGCTTCGAGGTCTTTTCTTAGCCTCGAAGGATGAGACATTTTCACATTTTCGAGGTCTTTTCGGTAGGCTTTCTGTTGAGCTCCCGGGTGCCTTACGAGCGATTCGCAGTGACAATGGCACGGAGTTCAAGCATTTCTACTTCGAGAGTTTCTGTGGTGAGACAGGTGTAGAGCATCAGTTCTCCTCTCCGCACGTCCCACAGCAAAATGGTGTTGTGGAGAGAAAAAACCGTACCTTGGTCGAGATGGCCAGGACGATGCTTGATGAGTACTCTACACCACGGAAGTTTTGGGCTGAGGCTATAACCACCGCGTGCCATGTCTCAAATCGAGTTTTTCTTCGGGCACTCTTGTACCGCACTTCTTATGAGTTGAGATACGGGCGAAAGCCCAGCGTCTCTCATTTTCGTGTGTTTGGTTGCAAGTGCTTTATTCTGAAGTCCGGGAACCTAGATAAGTTCGAGTCACGTTCTTGTGATGGGATCTTTCTAGGTTACTCGCCTTCTTCGCGGGCTTATAGGGTCTGGAACTGCGAGTCTAGCAAAATGGTAGAGATCTGTGTGGTGACCTTCGACGAGGCCAATCCGGGGACTAGGCCCGATATCTCAGGTTCTCTAGAGCAGTCCGAGACCATCTTTGTGGATGATGAGGACGATGGAGACGATGATTGTTTACCTGATTCAGCTCCTCATCCTCCCCTTGAGATGCCTTCTTCCACGGCACCTCGAGGTGCTCAGCCTTTGCCTACTGCTTCCTCTGGAGCTAGTGGCTCTGTTCCTACCTCGTCAGCTCACGAGGTAGAGGCCACTTCTTCACCTCATCCTGGACCTCCCCGACATATCCAGAAAAGGCATCCTTCTGAGCAGATGATTGGAGACCTGTTCGAGCGTGTTACCCGCTCAAAATCTGGCTTATCTCAATTCTGTCTTCATTCTGCTTTCATTGCCTCCTTTGAGCCCAAGGATGTTTCTCATGCTCTTTCTGATGAGTCTTGGGTCAATGCCATGCATGAGGAGCTAGAAAATTTCGAGAGGAACAAGGTCTGGTCGCTTGTCGAGCCCCCGCGAGGTCACAATATTATTGGGACTAAGTGGGTGTTCAAGAACAAGCAGAGCGAGGATGGAGTGGTTATTCGGAACAAGGCTAGACTGGTAGCTCAGGGGTTCTCCCAGGTTGAGGGTCTAGATTTCGAGGAGACCTTTGCCCCTGTAGCTCGTCTTGAGGCCATTAGATTCATGCTTGCCTTTGCAGCTTCTAAGGGTTTCAAGTTTTACCAGATGGACGTCAAGAGTGCCTTCCTTAATGGAGTCATTGAGGAAGAAGTCTACGTCAGACAGCCTCCAGGTTTCGAAAACCCCAAATACTCAAACCATGTCTTCAAGCTTTCCCAAGCATTGTATGGACTTAAGCAGGCCCCCAGAGCTTGGTATGAGATGCTTAAGTCCTACTTGTTGAGTCATGGCTTTGAAATGGGTAAAGTAGATAAGACCTTATTTATCTGTAGGCCTGGCAACGACCTTCTGCTTGTCCAGATCTATGTCGATGACATTATCTTTGGCGGCTCTTCCCATGCTCTGGTTTCACAGTTCTCGAATGTCATGAGCACCGAGTTAGAGATGAGCATGATGGGCGAGTTGACCTTCTTTCTTGGCTTCCAAATCAAGCAGACTCGGGAGGGTACCTTCTTGCATCAAGGCAAGTACACTCGTGACCTCCTGAAACGCTTCGACATGAGTGATGGTAAGCCGGTGTCAACTCCGATGGCTTCTACAGCCTATCTTGACCCAGATGAGGATGGCGAGCCAGTTGATCAGAAAGAGTACAGAAGTATGATCGGCTCCCTTCTTTACGTCACTGCCTCGAGACCAGACATACACTTCTCTGTCTGTCTGTGTGCTCGTTTTCAGGCCTCTCCTCGCGTATCTCACCGCCAGGCGGTGAAGCGCATCTTTCGGTACCTCCGAGCTACTATTGACTATGGTATCTGGTACTCTTCCTCATCCTGTCTTTCCTTGAGAGCCTTCTCGGACGCAGACTTTGCTGGCTGTAGGATAGATAGGAAGAGCACTTCTGGCACTTGCCAATTCATTGGCACTTCTCTCGTCTCTTGGTCTTCTAGGAAGCAGTCCGGTGTTGCACAGTCCACCGCAGAGGCCGAGTATGTTGCTGCAGCCAGCTGCTGCAGTCAGGTACTCTGGATGGCTTCGACCCTGCGGGACTTTGGGTTAGTTATCGACAGTGTTCCACTTTTTTGTGATAACACTTCTACGATTAACATTGCTAAGGACCCAGTGCAACACTCTCGGACCAAGCACATCGATATCCGTTATCACTTCCTTAGAGACCATGTAGAGAAGGGTGATATAGTGCTCCAGTTTGTGGAGAGTGACCACCAGTTGGCTGACATCTTCACCAAGCCATTGGATAGTTCGAGGTTTTCAGCTCTGCGGGGAGAGCTTGGGGTGGTTTGTCTTTATGGACTCTAGTGAGAGGGAGCTTTGGGCTTTACTGCTTTACTATATTGATTATGCTTCTGTCTCATTTCTGTCGCTTTGCACTCGGGGTGCATCAAGCTTAGTCCTTCTAGCATAGGTTAGAGTGTTTCTCTTGTCTAGTTGCATAGACTTCTTACTCTTATCTTGTGCTTCCAGGATTCTTCTTATTATCTGTTTCTTATCTCACTAGATTGAGCTCACTCACTTCTTGTAGGTTCTAGCGAGGGTTGGGCCACCCTCGGGTAGACAGGGTACGTGTTTGCTCTCTAGTGTGTGTGTGTTTTACGGTCAAGCTAATAGTCCTGGAGTCATATGGGGTAGATGAGAGTCTGTCTGAGCCATAGTTGTCTCTATATCTTATCTATGCTTTAAGGACTGCCTGTTTGCTGTTTTCTTTCCCAGCTTCTTGATTTTGCTTTGGTTCAAGGGGAGTTTATTTGGGAGCTTCTGGAGCTTAATATTGATTTAACTCAACTTGAACTAAAAGTTGCATCTCATGTTGAAGGGGAGCTGAATTTTCTTGCATTTTAGCATTTCGCATTGTAATATAACCACATTGAGCCTTGATTATTATTATCCTTTATGACATGTGTACAATGCTCTACACCTTGCCATGGCTTGTGCTTTATTTGCTAAATTTATCATGACTTCATATGTGTAGACTAGCTTTTGCCATGATAAGTGAATTAAAATTGATCTACTTGAATTCAAACTTGTCATGCTAGCACTTGAGTTTAGTCTTTCTTGAGCTATCCTTTTATGATTAATGTCATGTCAAATGACCTTAGTTGAGCGCTGAATCTTTGTTTGAGCCTTAAGCTGAGCTATATTGGTTCTTGATGATGCATAAGTTAGTACAACATGTTTAAAAAAAATAAAATGATCTCTTTTGTGCGAAAAAACTGATTTCACCAATTCTTTCTCATGAGACGGCATGCCATTGCACTAGGCATGAACTCAGAGGGAGTTTTGGATGACCTAGACTATCTTCTTAAGCTTCTCGCTTGGAGTAGTCGCATAAGGCTTGAGATCTAGCACATAAAAACAATTGGGTTGGAAACGACCATGAGCTTTAAAAAGACAATGTTTTATTTGTTCAATTTGCTAAGCTACAAAAGGAACCATGTACTTAACCAATGTTTCAATCTTGAGCTTATAGCACTCTATTTGGACTCAATATTAGCTTCCTTGTTCCGCTTAGCTTATTGACATGGCCTGCATCATCCTTGGATATCTCTAGTTAGACTTTGCTTATTGATGACTTGACATGCTCATAAAATGCATTACATTTCAGATCGTCATCTATGTGCTCTAGCTAGGATATACATATCTTGTCATGATCTAGATAGCCTTTTATTGAGTTATGGCTTGATGTAGTTCATTATGGTCATCGTGGATAATTTTCGTGGCTCAAAATGCTTAGAAATAATCAAACTTCAGCCATCTCATCCATGTTTGTGATCTTATTCTCTCTTTTGCATCCTTGATGTGTTTATTGCCAAAAGGAGGGGAATAGAGTAGAAAAAGTCATTTGGGATCTTTTAGAGCTTTGGAGAACAATTTGCTCTTTCAGTTGTTGCTCTAGTGATCTTTCTGTCGACATAGTCACTTGCTTCATTATCTTCTTTGGACCATGTTTGACTCTTTTTCATTTCAAACAAACTCAACGTTTTTCAGGGTTTGTCAATATACTCATCAAGGGGGAGATTGAGAGACCGTGTGGTCTAAATTTCAAGTTGGTGACGAGTAATTGACACGTGGTTTGGTTAAGAGTGAGTTTGGTTTGAGTGATTCGTGCCATTGTGGCATTTGGCGAGGTTGGGTTATGATTAGACAAATTTGACGCATGGTCGTCTTCCTGGTTGGTCATTTGGGTCATTTCTCGCTTGAGTAGGATTTGTTGATATTAATCATGTTTATATGCTTTGTGCCGTGTTATGCGATGTGGTTTTTGTCTGTGATGGCTGCAGGACGTCGAGTGGAGTCGTGGCGAGACACGGAGGACTGGACTAGGCGCAGGTGGCGCTGAGGTCAGAACAGTCGGGATGTGTCGAAGACGACGTGGACTCGAGGTGGTTGCGAGGCGTGCAAGATAAGGAACGCGGAAGCTTCCCGGAAGGTGCAGCAGGGGCGTTTCGATAAAAGCGCGAGGCTGCAAAAGGAAGCGGGTTAGCGGGCAAAGCTTGGAGGGGTAAAATGGGCAAAGCAAAGTGTAAACCCATCAAGGAATGCTATAAATAGGAGTGTGTTTCCTGGTTGTTAGCATGACTTGGAGAGGGGTTTTAGGGCTTTTTGCTTTGTGCTTTAGTGGTTGAGAGAGTGGGTGTGTCTCTCATGCATGTGTGCTATGAGTTCTTGATTCTCAAGCATGTATGGGGACTTGTTAGTGTGAGTTCTTGAGAGTAGTGAGCTGAATGTAAACACTTCTTTTTAATCATGTATGTCTCCGTATTTTTATTGAAGTATTGGCTGTTCGTTTTAGTCTGTTGGTCTCTCTCTTCTTGTGTGATTTGCTTCCTGTTCACTCTTTCTTTTGGGAGTGAATAATTGTGATCTTTATGCTTCTTGCAGCTAATTTCTCTGTCTTGGCAAACTAGCATTTCTTTCCTTGCAGCCATCTAGAGAAGTTTTTCTGTGTTTTTTTTTATCCTTTTTGTTTGGGTTTTATGCTCTGAGTAGCAAGTGGTTTGCCAGCCAAAGAAAACAAAAAAAAAATCAGCAAGCAGCTCACTGTTTTTGGCCTGGCCGAATGGTTTGTTTCTCTCTTGTGTTTGATCTTTAGTGGCTCGGTTCTGTTGATTAAAAGGAAGATTTCTTGCTGCTGTTCATGATATCAAAACTGCATGTAATTTCTTTGCCGAAGTGCCCTTTGATCCGAGTGGAGACCGTCTTCAGTTTGTCCCCTTTTTGGCTCGTGTAGGTGTGATTGGGATTGCCTCCTCCGAAGTCACAATTTCTGTTTTGCTTTTCTTCTTTTACTTTTTGGCTTGATCCTGCTCTCTTTGCTTTTGTTTGATTCGGATGGTATCAAGTCTCAGTTGCTTTGGTGCTTTTCTTTTTATTCTTTTGCTGATATTTGACAATTTTGCAGGCAGATCAAACAGCGGTTTTTTCAGTTGAATTTTTTACTGGCTGGTCTCTGATTTATGCTGAATTTTTCAGTATCGCATGCGTTCTAAATTTCAGCAAAAGTAATTTTAATTTTCTGTGAGGTGCTTTGTTTTGCTTCTTTTTGAAAAATCAGTGTTTGATTTCCCGGGGGTGATTTTGAAGCGAGCGACATTCACCCCCCTCTGTCGCTATTTCGGTCCTTCAGCTTTCTATCTCTCTCTTGTTGCCCACGACGGTGTAGACCAGTCTCAGCGTGCATGTCGCACGAGTGGCAGCCCACATTGGACCCTCGACAACCCTACACACACATGAGCCGCTCGACGGCACAGGCGCATACAGCTATTGGAGCCGCTGGCGGCCTTGCAGGCACACGAGCCCGTTGTTTATCCTCCATGTTCACGCATGGTGTTCCCTACGCAAGGCCCTGTCGAACCATCGCCGTCACATGCTGCCAGCTCGCCCGCCCGTTACGAGCTGCTAGCACCGCCGTGCGCACAACCCGCGTAAGCCATTGCTACCCTAACCTGCTGCCACGTGTGAACATGCCCGCCACACGTCGCTACCGCCCCGACGACGACCACGATCCACATCTGCACAACCTCCATCATCGCCGCTGCAATCCACCGATGCATCGCAATTGCAACCTGCGCAGCCTGGATCCGCTGATCTGATAAGCTAGCTACGCACCGCCGATCGATGCGTCACGAATAGCAACACGCAGTGCCGCCACTCTGCCTGCGCCGCCCGATGTTACACCACCATGGTCTCCTGCCACCGGAGCATGCCCCCGTCGGCAGTGCCATCCATGGAGAGCACACGCAATGCGGCCTGGTGTGCTTGAATTGTTGCCTCAGTGATACCAGATGCGCTAGCAACCGGTGTAGGTCGGCATCGAGGACCACCCTGTGCAGGTCACTGCAGTGGAAGAGGAGCAGCGACAGCAAATCTTGGTATGGAGATGCTTCCCTTCTTCCTCCAGTGATGGTGAAATGATGATGGAAAGGTGCAGTGAGTGATCTGGCACTAACGAGAGGCAGCATAACCTTGATGATGGGAGGTGGTTGCGAGAGAAGATTTGATTGATTCCTTGTGCTGTTGCCACTAGTGAGATTTGGGTTGGAGGTGAAATGGTGGTACAATGGTTGCAGCAGCATAGCTCCACGCACACGTACCCCAATGAGCTTGCGGAGCACTCGGCCCCAAACGAGAAGGGAATGGAGGGAGGGAGTAGGGACGGAGACGGATCAAATATAAATCAAATTTGTAATCTCAAATGCGAATATAAATCATATTTTTAACATAAATACAGATACGAATACAAAATCATATTTTTAAAATAAAAATGAATATGAATTTGAATATTCTCAAATACAAATATGAATTGACTGTCATAACAAATACAAATTTGAATTAAATATATACTTAATTTGGTCGAATACGAATATGCTAAAACTTTTGTAACAAATCTCGGTAAAACAAATTTATGTAATATGACTACACGTCTACGCGAGCTAGCAGTATAAGACATAGAGTTAGAAATTATGCAAACTAATTTTTACTTCTTATTTGTGAACCTTGGTTCATAAGAAAATTTCTTCATACAATCATCCCAAGGAGGTCGCTAGGGATGGAAATGGATCGAATACGAATCGAATAGTCTCGAATACGAATACAAACATTCTCGAATATGAATATTCTCAAATACGGATATGTATATTCTCGAATACAAATTCGAATATTCTCGAATACGAATTTTGCTTACCACGTTCGTATTTTCTCGGATATGAATATCGGATAAAATGGATTATCCTTTCTCGTTTCCCATCCCTAGGAAGGAGGGAGAGGAAGAAGGGAAGGGAGGTAGGAGAAAGGTGTTAGAGGATGACATGTGGACCTAGGCATATTTTTATTTATTTGCTAATTTGGCTGCCATGTCATATTAAAACCATCTTACGTGATAAAACCACTGCCACGTCTGTGCCGTGCAGGATTAAAATCATGATGGAGTGGCTTGAGGGGCATGTTGTCTAGTTTTGATACTTGAGAAGGATAAAATACTCGATTTTATAGTTGAAGGTTGAAACTTAGACTAATACCGTAGTTCAAAGGGGGTAAAGTAGACTTATTCTAAAAATACGATGAAGGCCTACATGGGAGACACTTTAGGTCTCGTTTCAAACAGTTTTTGGCTTCTGACTACTAGTTTTCAGAAGGCAAAACCCGTTTAGAACACAATGGTTTCTTAAGGTAGTTTTTCCTTTGCATTATTGTGCAGATATAAAGATGTTTTATTTTACTTTAATTGAATATCTCAGAAAAACTAACAGCTGCTATAGTATCATTTCATCAGTGGGGGCTTGCGTTGGGTTTTATACCGACGTAATTCAAACTTTAACGTATTTTTTGCTCCGTACAATTTTTCGCCAGGACCCACCAATAAAGGGCTTGTTCTTTACGACTTCTAAAAGCGGCTTTTGGATTTTGCTACAGTACTAACTTTCAAATGGAGTATTTTTTTAAGACGGGATCTATAAGTTAATTGTAGTACACGTTAAAGCCTAATATCTGTATCAACTAAAATCGCAAGCGAATATCTCTCTCCGTAATCTCTGTCGCAAATAGCTAAAATTCAAAAATTTTAACCAAAAGCTATAAGTAACAGCCAAAAAGAACAGGTCTAAATTCGGTTTTCGGCCGATAAAAGGCGGCCTCGATCTTAGATGCGGGCAAATAGCTAATACCAGTAACACAAAGTAGACTCGTCCCATTTTAAAACGGAGGTGCTAATTTCATCTCTCACAAAATAGAGGCACTAAAACACCATTTCTTACCCGTTCGAAAATTTCTTCTTCCAATAAGCTGCACACTTTGACCAATTGCAGCCCTGATGTGACAAGGATCCGAATCGTTTGACTTTGTGAAGCAAAGTCACGCTCCATCGGGCCAAAGGTTCTGGTGAGATTGGTTTGGTACCGTAGCGAAAGAACTGAAGCGTGCCTAAAGTACTTAGCTATGATACTGTAGCGATTCCCTTAGCATGCAATCTAGGCTGTCTATTTTTATATCCGATGGCTGTTATTAAAGCGAAGGCATAGTTATCGTAGCCCGTAGACTTTGCTTCACAGCCTGAGGCTGCTCATTTAGGCTTAAGGCTTTAGCTTTTTAATTTCGAATTTTCTGTTTTTTTAAGTTTTTTATTTTCTTTCTTATTTCTTTATATTATTTATGATGATATAATTTTTTTTATTTTTCTTTAATTGTTTAAAAATAATTATGTTGAAAAACTATAATCAGCTACATTACAAAAGAAAAGCTTCTACAGTAAAAACTAGTATAGTACAAAAAAAAAATTAGAAGTTTGAGCAACAAAAACCAAATGAACATCTTTTAGAGCATCTCAATCCGATGCGACAGATCGTTTTTAGCCAATTCAATTCAGCCTGACTTTTCCCACCTCCCAAGGTTGACAGCTACGAAAAATGCTTCAACGCGGTGCTTCAAAAGGTTTGAGCCGATTACACAGTAATAGCTGAAAATATATTATAACTTATTAGTTTTTTCTTATAATTAAATTTAAAAATTAAGAAAATAAAAAAATTATATTATTATAAATAATACAAAGGAATAAAAAAGATAAAAAAAACTAAAAAATTAAAAAACCAAAAAATAAAATCAAGAAGTTAAAAGGCAGAAGCAAAGTTCATTGTGTTGAGGAGCCATCGCTGGTGAGTTTAGTCCGAGTGATTTCTCCTATGTAAGATGGATGGATCAAACACAAATAATGCAAGAAAATACAAGAATTGAACACAGAGAGAGATAGGATAACTCCTTCCTTTATTGTTTTCTCTTTCACAAGTACAAGATCTAATTATTGGGACCCCTATTTATAGACTAGGTGGAGAAGTGTCCACCATAGGCCAGGCCTGCAGGCCCAGGTTTTCCAACACTTTCCCTTGGGCACTCATTTGACACATTCATACCTCATCAAAACTTCATAAAAACCCAATAGGAAAAATTTAGAGAAAAAATATATGATACATGTTATGTAGTGTTGCACGAATTGCCTCATTAAAAATATTGACCGAGAAAATTCCAAAAAACTCGTCAAGGCAAAAGAGTACAGTTCACATAATTTCATTTAATCTATAGGATTTATTCTTTGGATACTCGATCTTCATGATCAAATTTTAATAGTTACATCGAGAAGAATCTTCCCCTAAGTACTGCACTTCTCTAAGTCTCATCATTTTAATTTCACGTATACACCTTTTAAAGTTAGATGCTGAAAGTGACTTAGTGAACAAATCTGCAAGATTTTACATGACTTAGTATGCAGTACCTTAATTTCGCCCATCTTCTGCAATTTATAAGCATAGAAGAATTTGGGGTTGATATGCTTTGTGAGATGACTCTTCACGTAACTCGTTTGCACTTGTGCAATATAAACTACATTATCTTCATAGATAATTGTGAGAGCTTGTATGATGTTCAATCCACATGACTGCTAGATGTAATGAACCATTCGTTGAATCCAAGCACATTCTTGTACGGCTTCATACAATGCTATGATTTCTGAGTGGTTTGTCGATGTAGATACAAGACTTTGCTTAGACGATTTCCATGAAATTGCAGTTCCACCACATACGAATACATAACATGTGTTATGATCTAGTTGTATGCGGGTCTGACAAGTATCTAGCATCTGCATAGCTAGTTATATTCAAGTCTTGATTCTTTCTGTAGAATAGTCTAAGATATTTGTTTCCATGAAGGTATTGGAAGATGTCCTTTATTCTTTGCCAATACCTTTTGATAGGTTCTAACTATACCTTGCTAATAGGTTTACGACAAATGCGATGTCCGATCTAATGTAGTTTGCTAAATACATAAATGTTCCTACTATACTTAAGTACGGGAATTCTGGTCCCAGAACTTCCTCCCCCTCTTCTCTAGGTCGATACGGATCCTTGTCTTGCTGTAAACATCGCCCGACCATTGGTACTTTCGAAAGGTATGCCTTTTTAGAGCCAAACCTTTCTAATACCTTTTGACTGTATGTGAATTGATGTACTAATATTCCTTTCGAGATATGATCGAGTGCAAGTCTATGCAATATTTGGTTTTACCCAAATGTTTCATTTGGTTTTATATCTATTTCATCAGGGGTTGATTCTTCTAGTGCTTTCACTTACTCACCGCTCCTTTCAGTTACGGGGGCAAGTCCCTTTAGTTTTTACAGCTCCGATGTGTGCGCATATATCCATGCTGATTTCTCTCTCCATGGAATGTTCAGATTCGATATGCCTTTTTCTGAAGGTGCCATACTAGTGCTAGGTCTCAACTGGCTCCCCTTCTGGATCTAGAAAACTTCGATGATTGGCTATATCAAGTCTTTCTTATCCTTTTCACCAAACGTCCCTGGTTACTTTGGATTCGATGGGTCAGTGTTCTCGTCCTTTCATTTTTGAGGCCTCTGGATAGGATCAGGGATACCTTCAATTTTCTTTGGTATTTCAACCCTCTCCAGTGCATTGCGTGCAGGCACATGCGACTTGGTCATGCTCTTTAAATCATTAAAGTGGTCAGACAGTTGGTTTGCTAATGCTTGCAAGTCAATGATCTTCTAGACTTCTCTATTTGTTTCACTAGTGCACAGGTCATGTGCATGGATTCCCGTGGCTTGGCATATAATTTCCCGATATTTTCATCAAGGGTTGATTTCCTCCCCCTAATATCGGTAAACTATCCTCATCAAATATACTATCAGCGAAATGAGTTGTATGCAGATCTCCTATCATGGGTTCCAAATACCTAATTATGGATGTTGTCTCATAACTAATGTATATCCTAGACTTTTGGAGAGGGCCCATTGCAATACGTTGTGAAGGGGGTATATGTACATAAACCTTGCATCTAAACCTACGGAGATGAGAAATTTTCGGTGCTAACCCTTGAACTAGTTGGATAGGTGAATATATATTATATGCAGATGGTCTAAAGTTGACAAGAGTTGCTGCATGCAGGACTGTGTGTCCCAAATATATAGTTAGTAAATTACAATTTTGTAAAAGCGATCGAGCAATAAATTTAATTCTCTTAATTAATGCTTCTACTAGTCCATTATGGGTGTCAACATGCGGTACGGAATGCTCAACTTTAATTCTTATTGCCATAAAATAATCATCAAATGCCTTTGAAGTAAATTCTCCAGCGTTGTCCATTCTGATGGACTTTATATAATGATCAGGGAAATTATTTTTAATTTGAATATCTACGAGATCAGCTTTGAGAAAACATAGTTTCTCGTAGATAATAAACATATGTGCGACCATTTCGAGAAAGCATCGATGAGCACCATGAAATATTTAATTAGTTCCTTGAATGCAATCTAGGAATACAGGGATTTCATCCTTCACTTTCAGAGCAGAAAGTCTAGTAATTAATTTCCTAGTGGTACATGTGGGCACACATAATCTTCTTTATTCAAAAAATTCTTTACATCGATATTATGTCCCCATGAATTGTTAATTATATTTCTCATCATCCTAAGACCTGAGTGGTCTAGTCTATCATGCCAGAGACAGAAGAATTTAGAGCTTCCAAATATTATTTTCACGGCAGTATAGGCTGCGGGTGCCTTAATATTAGTGTAATATAGCTCAATTTCAAATGAGTAGGTATTCATTACCATACTCTTCTTTAGTTTCAACATGGAAACCATTAGCGCGAATATCCTTAAAACTTAGGAGAGTTCCAGTCGATTTTGGGTATAATAAAGCTTCTTGAATGACCAAAATTATGTCAATTGGGAGTATAATTATGGCTCTCCCTGCACCTATTTTACAAGCATCGCTACCGGCGATTGTTGTAAGGCTGTCAGTATTCTTGCTAATCGACTGAAAGAATTTTATTTTCTCAAGATGGTATTTGTTGTGCCGTTGTCAGGTAAACACACTTCCTCCATAGGGCGTTACATGCATTTTAATATAAAGTACTTTATTAATATGTAGTAAAAGATAATCAACACATAAATAAAATAATTCAAATATCAAAACATATCATGCCATTGTTAACTAAATAAATCAATGAATTATTCAATATCATCCAACCATCACGAGGAAATAAATTGTTTGAGTACCATGAATGCAAAGTTTAACGCATTCCTTCCACACATGAAATAAATGACAATTAAAGTCTAAATGCATTCTGTATATTAGACTAAATCTGCTAAGAAGTCAAAGACTTCGGCTGCTATCTTCTCAGGGGTGAGGTGCTCTTCCTGGGAAATCATGGCGGTGCCAGCTGCAATGTTATGTAGGGGTGCTGCTGCCAGTGCAGACTCAACCTCCATTGGCACAGGCAGCTACTCAGAACTCTCCCCCTCAACAAAAGCAAAGTGGGTTTCATACTGCTCTTTGCCACCGTTCTTCTTCTTGGCCTTGAAAGCATCGACGATGTGTTACGGCTCTTTACAGATCCGCGACCAGTGCCCCCACTTACCATACTTGTAGCAGGTTTGGTCTTGATGACCATAGGGCTTGTCATTCCGCTTTGGTTTGTTGTCATTATTTTCCTATGGAGCATTTGACTTGCCTTTTTGGGCTACGGCTTTGCCCTTCCTTGCCCTTTTTTTTATTATAGGCTTTCACACCTTGTAGCCCCCAGCATTGGCCTCACAGCCAGCAGAGCTACCAGGTGGCTGTATGACAAAGTTCTTGTGGAGAACTTCATCCTGAGCCTTTGCGGCCTGCATGATATCAATCAATTCAGCATACTCCTTGTAGCCGTCTTGACGATAATTACGCGTAGACTACACTGCAGTAGGGTGGAAGGTGGAGAGGGTCATCTCAATCTTCTGCTCATCTGTGATCTGCCTGCCACAAAGTTGAAGATTGGTATAAATTCTATACAGAGCAGAGTTGTACTCTTCAACTGTCTTGAAATCAGCAAATCTCAGTCGGATCCATTATTGCTTTACATAAGGAAGAATGATGTACTTTAGCTTCTTGAACCACTTCTTGATGCAGTCCACAATGCTAGCGCGCTTTTCTCTACCATATATTCATTCTTGAGAGTGGTACAAAGGTGATGCCTGAGGAAGTGAAGTGCCTGATCATTTTCTTTAGGTGTGGGTTTGGCATCTCTCGATGCACCAATCCCAATGGCAGCGTGAAGTTTCTCGACTCCAAGTACAATCTCAGCAACGGTAGCCCAAGTCAAGTAATTTTGGCCATGCTGGGACAACTTCTTAAACTTCCAGTTCGTGATGCCTGTCATCTACATGTGCATAAAAAGAATATGTAAGTTTACTGCAGGTAAACATGCATGAAAAATTAGATAATGGTACAAAAGGGTTCTCGTAATGTTTCAGAAATTTCCATGCATTTTCTATAAATTTTACTGTTAATTTTAGTGATTAAAGGAAATTAAACAATTACAACTAATCAAAACAGTAAGTAATACAAAAAACATAGAAAATAATAATAACAGCGCCAAGCATGCTTCAAATATTACCAACAATTCAAAATTTAATTTTTCGAAGCCCTTTATGCTAGAATATGAATTTTCAGTGAATTCTGCAATTACCGAGGGCTTACCCGCTAATGTTTAATTCTGAGAAAATTTTTTATGTAAATTTTCAATTTTCTTGGGGCCTTTTTGCAAAATGCCAACGCCAGCCCCCTTTCTCTTTTTCTTTGGCCCATCATGGCCCATTCGGTGCATGGGGTAGGGTCCCCTACCCTATTTCCATCTGGCGGTGGTGGCGGCCTAAGCTGCGGCTCATGTGGGCGCGAGGCAGCGCCACTCCCGTGCGCCGCCGTAGAGTGGCGGTGCTTGGGAACGGCAACGTGCGGGCCGACGGCGTTCAGGTCAACGGTGCTTGAGGAGGGGTGGCGGCCTTGCCCTAGGAGTTGAGTGACGGCGGACGGCAACGCTTCGTGCGGGAGGTGACGGCTTCGTCTGGGGCCAAGTGATAGTGCCGCACGCCATGTGGGGTGAGCGATGGCACGGGGCCGAGCGGCGATGCTGGGCGGCCGTGCGACTCAGGCGGCGCGGTCGTGGCCATGCGGGGCTCTCACTCACATGTGGAGCGGCCATGTGGGGCCGGCGGCACCTGTCGTGACGCATAGCGGTCGTGCGTAGCTAGCGGTTTGATGGCTCAATGCGGCATGACCGTGTGGGGCCGGCAACGCGCAGTGCATGCGGCGTGCGGTGGCGGCACGACCATGTGCTGGTGGGTGGCGACGAGACCACATGCGGGCAGTGCAAGCATGAGCAGCTGTTGGCCGAGCAGTGTCCGAATCGGCGGCACGACTCGATGTCAACGGTAGTGCACATCGCGGTGGCGACCCGTACAGGGGCCAGTGGCTACGCGGTGTTGATCCGGTGGCTATGCTATATGCATGCGTCGTGAGGCGGAGCTGGCGCCCTAGTCGAGGCAGACGCGCGAGCGCTCCGTCCCCTACCCTTCGTAGTGGTGGTAGCGGAGTTGGCGCCTTAGTTGAAGCAGAGGCACGAGCGCTCCATCCCCTACCCTTCGAAGTGGTGGCAGCGGAGCTGGCGCCCTAGTCGAGGCAGACGCGCGAGCGCTCCGTCCTGTACCCTTCGAAGTGGTGGCAGCGGAGCTGGCGCCCTAGTCGAGGCAGACGCGCGAGAGCTCTGTCCCCTACCCTTCGAAGTGGTGGCAGCGGAGCAGGCGCCCTAGTCGAGGCAGACGCGCGAGCACTCCGTCCCCTACCCTTCGAAGTGGTGGCAGCAGAGCTGGCGCCTTAGTCGACGCAGAGGCGCGAGCGCTCCGTCCCCTACCCTTCGAAGTGGTGGCAACGGAACTGGCGCCCTAGTCGAGGTAGACGCGCGCGAGCGCTCCTTTCCTTTGGATTATGCAAGGACAGCCTCTGGTGCCTTTCGCCTGCGGGTGCGCTCATGCGGGAGCTAGCCTCTGGTGCGTTACCTTGGTACTTCGCGGGATGCGCATAGAAGTGGGCCCCCGAGGTGCGCTTTGCACTCCGTAGAGTACGCCAGGGTAGCCTCCGCGTCTTTTTTATACTCCAGAGAGTGTGCAGGATCGACATCCACGTCTTATTTGTACTCCGAAGAGTACGCACAGGAGCAACGCCCATGCGTGCACGGGGTTCGCGTCTTGTTTATACTCCGTAGAGTGCGTAGGGATAGCCTCCGCGTCTTTTTTATACTCCGGAGAGTGCGCGGGATCGACATCTACGTCTTATTTATGCTCTGAAGAGTACGCATAGGGGGAACGCCCATGCGTGCGCGGGGTTCGCGTCTTGTTTATACTCCGTAGAGTGCGCAGGGATAGCATCCGCGTCTTTTTTATACTTTGGAGAGTGCCGGGATCGACATCCATGTCTTATTTATACTCCGAAGAGTACGCACAGGAGCAACGCCCATACGTGCGCGGGGTTCGCGTCTTGTTTATACTCCGTAGAGTGCGCAGGGATAGCCTCAGCGTCTTTTTTATACTCCGGAGAGTGCGCGGGATCGACATCCACGTCTTATTTATACTCCGAAGAGTACGCATAGGGGGAACGCCCATGCGTGCGCGGGGTTCGCGTCTTGTTTATGCTCCGTAGAGTGCGCAGGGATAACATCCGCGTCTTTTTATACTTCGTGGAGTGCGTGCGGACGCAAACCTCAACGCTACGTCTTATTTAGAGTCCGTGGACTGCGCGCGGAGGCAAGCCTCTGCGCGTTGCGGGCGGTGAGGTACGTGCGGAGGCAGACCTCAACGCTATGTCTTATTTATACTCCGTAGAGTGCGTGCAGAGGCGTCCCTCTGCTCGTCTTTGTTTATACTCATACCCGTGTCTTTGACAAAGAGTGCGCGCGCGGACGCGTGTCTTTGTTTATACTCATACCCGTGTCTTTGACAGAGAGTGCGCGCACAGACGCGTGTCTTTGTTTATACTCATGCCCGTGTTTTTGACAGAGAGTGCGCGCGCGAACGCGTGTCTTTGTTTATACTCATACCCGTCTCTCTGACAGAGAGTGCGCGCGCGAACGCGTGTCTTTGTTTATACTCATACCCGTATCTCTGACAGAGAGTGCACGCGCGAACGCGTGTCTTTGTTTATACTCGTACCCGTATCTCTGACGGAGAGTGCGTGCGCGGACGCGTGTCTTTGTTGCGGGAAACAAGAAAAATTTGTGCAAACAGTGAACTTTATTAAATTCCCGTTTGCGCGGGTGAGCGGTTACAAAAAGGGGAGATATCGACCACTAACCACTTTTAGGACGGGGGTGACCGCTGACGAGCCGCTGCTGTTGGGACAACTCGTGCACGGGAAGTGCGAGACGCTCTCCGGGGGCGCCTGGGGGCGCCGCATCTGCACACCCGGCCTAGGTGCCTTGGCGAGCCGCGTGGCATGGACCCCTGGCGCCAAGCTCTATGCGCCGACCCATGTCCTAGTCGCCATGGACGATGATGATGGCCCGCGGTCCGGGAAGCTTCATGCACAGGAAGTTGTGGTGCGGAACTGCCCCGAGAGTGTTTAGGAGTGGCCGCCCCAATATGGCGTTGTAGGGGTATGCAATGTCGACCACGTCGAAGATGGCGTCTTCACTCCTCACGTTGTCGTTTTGGTCGAAGGAGACTTGGAGGCATATCTGGCCCAAAGCGCGCAAAGGTTGCCCTCCAAAGCCTTGCAACGGGATGCCTGAAGGGCCCAACCGACTCCGAGGGATTCCCATCTGGTCGAAGGCCGCGGCGAACAGGATGTTCGCGGAGCTTCCTCCATCAACCAGGACGCGCCTGACCTCGCATCCTGCTACGAGGACCCGGACGACCAGAGGGTCTTGGTGGGGGAACTCCACGCCTTCCGTGTCAGCGGGCGTGAATGTGACTTCGTGTTGTGCCCACTCTGGTGGCGCCTGCGCTGGGTATGCCGCGACGTGGTGCAACCTCCTCGCGTAGGCCTTCCGTTGTCGCGCCGAGGCTAACTCCAACGAGGAGCCTCCGGAAATGACGTTTATGACCCTGCACTGGGCTCCTTCCGGGGCTTGTAACTGCAGGAGGCCCTCCCGAGGTTGCTGCACATGGGCCTGAATTCGCAGGAGGCCTTCCTGGGGCTGCATTCCTTGGTCTTGGGGGTGTTGGACGTGGGCCACGACGGGCGCGCGCGCCTCCGGGTTTTTGTCCCTGGCGACACTCTATCAGAGCGTTGCGATAGTGGTGCAAGCGCGCGTGTCATGGTTGCCTCGGCCGTGGACTTCGCACCACTGCCCGTGGTGTTGGTCGTTGTACTCTTCGCGGGTTCTGTCGTCACGACCCCGCCCACGCCCCCGTCCGCGGCCCCGGCACCCTCTGCCTCCGCGACCTGCGGAGGCGTTATCTTCGGAGCCGCCCTCGATGTCAAAGACGTAACGAGGTTTCCTGGACTTGCGTTGGTCACACTTGGGCCTATCGCCTGACGAGTCATTGTGTTGGGAATCTTTGCGTTCGGAGGCGCCCTTCGACTGCTCCTGCTTGCGTTTGCCTTTCGATGAGCCCTGCTTCGGCGAGCCTTCGCTCTTTGCCGAGCCTTCCGCCTTGTTGGTGTCAGAGTCATCGCCGTGTCGCCGCCGCGCGTCCTCTTCCGCTCTGGCGTATTCTTCCATCTTGTCGAAGAGCTTCGCGACCGTCTTAATGGGCTTGCGCGCGTTATACTCGGCCATCGGTCCCGGGCGGAGGCCTTGTATCACTGCGTTGATGACGGTTGTTTCGTTGACATCCTTGACCTGGCAACGTACTTTCACGAAGCGTTTGAAGTAATCCCGGAGCCTCTCCGCAGGTTTTTGCTTGACTGCGAAGAGCTGATTCGCATCGACACGCTCGACGTATCCCTGGAAGTTGTTGTAGAGTCGATCGCAGATCTGTTCCCGCGCGTAGATGGATTGTGGTTCGATGGTGAAGAACCAGGATAGCGCGACCCCTTGTAACGCGAGACGGAGTCCTTTTGCCTTCGTGGTGTCGTCTCTGCCAGCGGCTTCGATAGCGGTCTCATACACGCGCACGAATTCTCGTGGGTCGGAGTCACCCTTTTACGCCTCGATGACGCTCGGGAACTTGAAGTCCTCAGGCCATGCCGCCTGCTGCAGGCCCGTGGAGAGCGGGGACTCCGGGTCTACGCGTCGTAATGGGACGCGACTATACGTAGGGGCGTCGCGGTTGTCCGCCCTCTCCGGAGAGGGTTCCGATGCCACCGCCGGGGGGCGTGTTGGCTCCAGGCCTCTTGCATGTCGCGCACAGCTCCGCGGAGGTCTGTCAGCTCCCGCTGAAACGCGCTGAGGGCCGCCAACAAGGCGGTCTCTACCGCGGACGTGGCTGGGGCCGTCGGTGCGCCCAGCGTGCCCAGGCTGCCCGCCGCGTTGTCCTGGATCACCCTGGAGCTGGTGACGAGACCCACGTCGTCGCCTGGACCGCTCACCGCTCCCGCGCCGGGTGGGAAAGTGGACGTGCCGGGGTTGCCACCATCGGGGTTGGTCGTCGGGGCGGTGGCAGCGGGGTCTAGCGGCGCGGCGACCGTGGCGGGGTCGGGCGTTGTTTCGCTGGTGGCGGGGTTGTTCGTCGCGGCGGTGGCGGGGTTGGGCGTCGTGTCGTGAATGCCGGTGCTCATAGTCGTCACACCTGCATCGTCACCCGTACCTGCAGCTGCTAAAGCCGAAGCCCTGGTATTGACGCGAGATTTTGCCGCTTCCGCCTTCTTCTTCTTCGCCGCCGATGGTGAAGCTTTCTTTGGTGCCATCCTCCTTCGGATCTGGAGGTTTGCTCTTGTCCTCCCCACGGACGGCGCCAACTGTTGTGGTTACAGACCAAATAGAGAGAGAGAGAGAGTATGGTAGTGGAGAGTTAGGTGAGTAATGGCTTAGGGGTTCTCCCCGTGGCCTGTGTTGTATATATACATCCACATGGGGAGTGCTTTTACAATTATACCCTTACATCTGAGTACTCCCCTCGGGGGTATTCATGTCATTATACATGTCCCATTTTGGGCCTTACATTCCTCTAACAGGCCTGTTGGGCTTAGGTGGGGGCCACCCCTACAACAATATCTAATTAATAGATAGTATAACATATAAGCACCCACGGAAGAGATGTTTGCATTGGAGGAAATAACTTTTGCATGGGTGCTTGATGATGTGGCTATATTCTTTCTCTTTAAGCATTCGTATATAAACTGTTAGGAAACCTGGGCCTAGGCCAGGAGTCCTGGCCCATTATGGGCACCCCCCGTAGGCTATAAATAGGGAGCTATACTGGCATATTGTACACACCCTGATGCAATTGAAAGCAATAAAGAAAGACCAGGAGTTCTCTCTACCTCTCTGTGTTCAATATATTATTCTGTCTTCTGTGATTGATTCGTTCTTGTTCTAAGCAGAGGAATCGATTGGACTGGTCGCCAGCGACGGTTCCTCAACACGTTATCAGCACGACTTTGCTCCAGTGAACGAAGAACACGTGTGACGCCCTATGGAGGAAGTATGCCTTGCCGACAGCGGCACAACGAATACCATCTTAAGAGAGACTAAGTATTTCCAGTCAATCCGTAAGAGCACCGGCAGCCTTACGACAATCATCGGAAGCGATGCATGTATAATTGGTTCCGGAAGAGCCACAATTATACTCCTAATGGGCACAACTTTGGTCATTGAATAAGCCTTATTGTACCCAGAATCGACTAAAACTCTCCTAAGTTTTAAGGATATTCGCGCCAATGGTTTCCACGTTGAGACTGACGAAGAGTACGGTAAGGAATACCTGCTCATCACGAAGCGCGAAGAGAATGGCAAAAGGGTATTAGAAAAACTTCCTTCACTAGAAACTGGGCTATATTATACCAACATTAAGGCACCTGCAGCCTACACTATTCTGAAGACAATATTTAGAAACTCTGAACTCTTCTGTCTCTAACACGATAGACTAGGCCACCCAGGTCTTAGGATGATGAGAAACATAATAAATAATTCACATGGGCATAACATTAATGTGAAGAATTTTCCGAATTATGAAGATTTTGTGTGCCCTGCATGTGCCACTGGGAAACTAATTACTAGACCCTCCACTCTGAAAGTGAAGGATGAAGTCTCTGCATTTCTGGAACGCATCTAGGGAGACATTTGCGGTCCCATTCAGCCCATCACAGGGCCATTTAAGTATTTCATGGTGCTTATTGACGCTTCATCGAAGTGGTCATATGTGGGTTTGTTGTCCACAAGAAACCACGCCTTTACAAAATTGATCTCATAGATCATTCGCATCAGAAATGTGTTTCCTGATCATCACATCAAGTCCATCAGAATGGACAACGCCGGAGAATTTACTTCGAAGGCATTTGATGATTATTGCATGGCGATGGGAATTGCAGTTGAGCACTCGGTACCGCATGTCCATACCCAGAATGGCTTGGCAGAGGCTTTAATTAAGAGAATTAATTTTATTGCCCAACCCCTCTTGCACAAAAGTAATTTGCCAGCTACATATTGGGGACACGCAGTTTTTCATGCAGCGAATCTCATCAACCTTAGACCTTCGGCCTACAACATCCATTCACCTATGTAACTAGCGCAAGGGTCACCACCGAAAATTTCTCATCTCAGGAGGTTTGGATGCAAGATTTATGTACCTATACCTCCTCCGCAGCGTACTGCAATAGGCCCTCTCCGCAAGATTGGGATATACGTTGGTTATGAGACTGCATCCATAATCAGGTATTTGGAACCCATGACGGGAGATTTGCATACTGCCCGCTTCGCTGACTGCATTTTTGATGAGGATAATTTCCCGTCATTAGGGGGAGGAAATCAACCCCTTGATGAAAAATGTCGAGAAATTACGTAGGAAGCCACGGGAATTCATGCACATGACCCACGCACTAGTGAAACTGAGAAAGAGGCCCAGAAGATCATCGACTTGCAAGCATTAGCAAACCAACTGCCCGATCACTTTAGTGATTTGAAGAGCGTGACTAAGTCGCATATGCCAGCACACAATGCACCGGAGAGGGTTGAAATACCAAAGAAAATTGAAGGTATCCCTAATCCCGTCCAGAGGCCTCAGAACAAAAGGACGAGAACTCTGGCTCCTCAAGTCCAAAGTAACAGGGGACGCCCAGCGAAAAAGGATAAGAAGGACTTATCACAGCCGATCACTGAAGTCCCCCAGAATGAGAAGGGGAGCCAGTTGAGACCTGGCACAAGTATGACGCCTTTAGAAAAGTGCATACCGGATCTGAATATCCCCATCGGCATGGATGTGTGCACACACATCGGAGCCGAAAAACTAAAGGGACTTGCAACCGCAATTGAAAGAAGCGATGCGTAAGGTGAAGCTCCAGAAGAAGCAATGTCTCCAGAAGAAGCAACTCATAAAAAAATAGCTATAAATTATGTGCACACGGGAGAGTCCCTGAATAGGACAACAACCAATATCGATATCTACTTCGCAAAGAAAATTGCCACAATCATCGATCTTGATCCTGAGCCTACATCGCTCGCTGAATGTAAGAAAAGACCAGATTGGGAAGATTGGAAGAAGGCAATAACAACTAAATTGCTATCTCTGAACAAAAGAGAGGTTTTGGGCCCGTATGCCGCACGACTCCTCATGTGCACCCCGTTGGGCACAAGTGGGTATTTGTTCGAAAGAGAAATGAAAGAAACGAAGTAGTGAGATACAAAGCAAGGCTAGTAGCACAAGGTTTCACTCAACGTCCTAGAGTTGATTAAGAAGAAACATACTCCCAAGTCATGAGTGGAATTACTTTTAGATATTTGATCTTAATGGCAGTGAACTTGAACTTAGAAATGAAATTGATGGATGTTGTGACTGTATACCTTTACGGTAACTTGGATTCAGAGATCTATATGAAAGTCCCTGAAGGAATCCCTCTCCCGAACCAAGACAGAGCAAATAAAAATCTGTACAGTGTGAAACTCAGAAAGTCACTGTATGGACTGAAACAATTTGGAAGAATGTGGTATAATCGCTTAAGGGACTTTCTCTGCAAGAAAGGCTACACAAACAATGAAGACTGTCCTTGTGTATTTATACGACGATCCCAGAATGGATTCTGTATAATCTCTGTGTATGTAGATGATCTGAATATCATCGGGACAGCCGAAGACATAAAAGAAGCAAGCTCCTACTTGGAGTCAGAATTTGAAATGAAAGATTTGGGCAAGACTAAGTTCTGCTTAGGCCTGTAGCTTGAGCATATCCCTGAAAGAATCTTGGTACATCAGTCAACCTAAACTCAGAAGGTGCTTGAAAGGTTTGGCTTTGAGAATGCATTCCCATCAAAAGTACCGATGATTGGGAGGTCTTTACAGCAAGAAAAGATCCTTTCCAACCTAGGGAAGATTAGGAGGAAGTCCTGGGACCGGAATTCCCATACTTGAGTGCAGTGGGAGCACTCATGTACTTAGCAAACTGCACTAGACTGGACATTGTATTTGCCGTGAACATGTTAGCAAGGTACAGTGCAGAGTCCACCAAAAGGCATTGGCAGGGCATAAATGACATCTTCCGATACCTCCAAGGAAGCAAGGACCTTGGATTGTTCTACAGAAAGAATCAATATCTGAACTTGATTGGCTATGCAGATGCTGGATACCTGTCGGACCCGCATACCGCAAAGTCACAAACAAGCTATGTATTCCTGTGTGGTGGAACTGCAATTTTATGAAAATCGTCTAAGCAAAACCTTGTAGCTGCTTCAACGAACCACTCAAAAATTATAGCACTGTATGAAGTCGCACGAGAATGCGCTTGGCTCCACCGAATGATTCACCACATCCAGCAGTCATGTGGGATGAACATTGTGCAAACCCCCACGAGTATCTATGAAGATAATGCAGTTTGCGTTGCGCAAGTGCAAACAGGCTATATGAAGAGTCATCTCACAAAGCATATCAATCTCAAGTTCTTCTATGCATATGAATTGCAAAAGATAGATGAGATTAAAGTACTGCATACTAAGTCTTGTGAAAATCTAGCAGATTTGTTCACTAAGTCACTCCCCGCATCTAGCTTTGAAAGGTGCGTGCGGGGGATTGGAATGATAAGACTTAGAGAAGTGCAGAATTCAGGGGGAGAATTCTCTCAAGCCCGCTAGTAAATCTTGATCATGAAGATTAAGTACCCAAAAGAATGAAGTCCTGAAGACCAAATAAAATTGGGTGGATTGTACTCTTTTTCCCTTGACGAGTTTTCCTAAAGTTTCTCGACAAGGCTTTTAATGAAGCATAACATGTTTCATGTACTCTTTCTCCAAATTTTTTCTACTGGGTTTTTATGGAGTTTTAACGAGACATGAGCATGACGAGTGAGTGCCGAAAGGAGAGTGTTAGGAAACCTGAGCCCAGGCCAGGAGTCCTGGCCCATTATGGGCACCCCACCGTAGGCTATAAATAGGGAGCTATATTGGCATATTGTACACACCCCTGATGCAATTGAAAGCAATAAAGAAAGAGCAGGAGTTCTCTTTATCTCTCTGTGTTGAATCTATTATTCTGTCTTCTGTGATTAATTCGTTCTTATTTTAAGCCGAGGAATCAATCGGATTGGTTGCCAGCGACAGTTCGTTAACATAAATATCTTGTACTGTACATGCCCTTTAAATCTGATGGAGATATGTCCAGACCAGACCTGCAGGGTTTCCGGACATTGGAGCGGCCCCCGGGTTCAAAAGAATCAGACCGTACCAGCGCAACTCCTCCACAACGCCGCAAAGCGTCGCGTTCAAGCGAACAACCGCTAGAAAATTTAGGCAACCTGCCCACGCAAATTCCCCACTTAAAAGCTGCTGAGCACTTCGAGTTGAGCTTCCCCTCCCAGTACAACGCCAACACTGCAACCACCTTTTGAATCCTTGAGAGGGAGAGGGAGGCAGGGGGGACGGAGATGGTGGGGGGAGGCGGTGGCGGAGGGGCGCTGCGGCGGGTGGGGAAGTACGAGGTGGGGCGGACCATCGGGGAGGGGACGTTCGCCAAGGTCAAGTTCGCGCAGAACACGGAGACCGGGGAGAGCGTCGCCATGAAGGTGCTCGACCGCTCCTCCATCCTCAAGCACAAGATGGCAGACCAGGTGATGTTTGAGTCTTTGATTGGAATCGATTCGATTCCGTCTCTTTGTTCCCTAAGTTCTTGCCTCGATTGGGTTTGATTGACAACTGGGAGCTCTCTCTTTTGTCCTCAAATGTTCTTGGAGTGCCTCGCGGAAGCATTTCTCTGCTCTGTAATTCTGGGATCAGTAGATGTTGCGAATTTGGCTAATGCTTTGAGGAGTATCTCTTGATGTGAGGAAGAGAACAGCTTAGTGGATCGAGGGATGCTTAATTTGACCTTAGCTGATCCCTTTGAGCGCCAAATTCTTCTCGATTTGTCGAGGGTTTGGGGCGTCTAGTCGAACTGGTTTGTCAGGGTTTCTTTTTTTTCTTTTTTAAAGTGTAGAATAGATGAATTGGATCAAAGTTTTTTTTCTAAGCGGTGTGTTCATCTTATTATGCTGTTGTTAAAATCTTTATTGGTGTCCATTAGTGCTTATATTTTTGTATTATATCAAGAAGGCAAGAAGAGAAGGTCGACTGACGTGGGAGGTTGAGGGATTGGAATGTATCAAAGTGTTGTCTTTGGATAGGAGCATATGAAAATTAGCGATCCACGTACCGGAATCCGGTACCATTGACATTGATAGAAGAAGAAGTAGGTCTAGGGACGGTGTTTTAGACTCTCGGTTCAGATGGTTCAGATGGCAGGATGTAGGATTTAGGGTTTGTAGATTTTTATTGCAAGGCTCTCTGTTTGTTTTACCTTGAGGATGTTTCATTTTTAGCTTACTTCAAATTATTTAGTGCTTTCATACTTTTCACTCTTAACAAGAATGACACTAATCTCATAGCACATAAAAGAGTAAGTAATCATTATTCACTATTTGTTCTGCTTTAAAAGTTGTGTAAATCATTTTGAGAAAAACATAGAAGCACCTCTCTAACTTATTTTGGATAAAAGACTTTGTTGTTGTTATTGTATCAAGAAGGCCCCTTCCTTCACCTTTTGTACGTAAAAGTTGTACTAGCTTTGTCGTATAAAAGTTGTACTAGCTTTGTCATATACAGCTGCATAAGTTAGATGAATGATAGGTGTTCCAGGGTGATTAATTTGACCTTACATGATTATTTATGCAGATTAAGAGAGAGATATCCATAATGAAGCTTGTGAGGCATCCTAATGTGGTTAGGCTACACGAGGTATGGTATCTATCTCTCGCTGATAAATGTTACAGGATTGTTTAACTTTGATTTCACTTGTCCTTAAGTGCCAGTGGGGTGAGTCCCGTCCATTCTGTTGTGTGCAGGTTTTGGCAAGCCGGAAGAAGATATTTATAATCTTGGAGTACATCACTGGTGGTGAACTATTTGATAAAATTGTAAGACCCCACTGTTATTAACGATAAGTGTCTTTTTCCGTCTTGACTTCTAGATATGACATATGAAATTAAATATTAGTTCTTGTGTTTATTACTTAGATGTCTACCTCATTCTGTCTGGATTCTGGAATGTACAATCGTCACTTGTGCTTGTTGGGTTTAACACACAAACATGAGTTTTCAAACTTCATTCTGTTGATTCTGAGTACATGTAGAAATTTCACTACTGTCTTCCTTTTAAAAAATAGTATTTATAGAAACGGGGAAAACATCTTGCACCATGACAAGATAGCAGAAGACACAAATTTTCCCTTGACTATTTATTTTTGATATATTTGCGAAATACATGTGATTGTATGCTGCTTACAGCTACAGTTGCAGATTTTCTTGATGGTGGTTATGCTTGTTATTTCTGATTCCTATTGAATATGTTACATATTAATCTAAGGAGTTAAATTTGAATGGGCAAACTTAGTTTCCTGTACTTCTTACTGAGGTTTAGTTTCAACAATATGTTGATATGGAATGGGAACTTAACAAACTGTGAAAATTACCATTTTCAGATTCGTCATGGGAAACTCAGTGAAGCTGATGCGCGTAGATTCTTTCAGCAGCTTATTGATGGTGTTGATTTTTGCCACGGCAAAGGAGTCTACCATCGAGATTTAAAGGTGAACATAGAACAGGAATGATGAAAGTTTTGTGTTTTATAATTTGTGGGCTTGTTGATCTTATTTTGCATGTATATGCAGCCTGAAAATCTCCTCCTTGACTCCCAAGGTAATCTTAAAATTTCAGACTTTGGACTCAGCGCATGGCCTGCCCAGGTCCATACCTTTCTGAAGCTTCATCATATGCTTCAATTCTTGCAGTTCAATTCTTGACTTGCTTAGTTTGGTCACATGCAGGGGGCTGCTCTTTTGCGTACTACCTGTGGAACCCCGAACTATGTTGCCCCAGAGGTACTACATCTGAATCATATAGTCTGAGTTCTTCTAGTTAGAAGTCACTAAACCTGTTTACTGCAACAAGGGGTTGGATTTAAGAATTACCTTTACTCCATCTTAAGATGTTAGTATTTCCTGTTGGCTCATATGTGGACATCAAATGCTACTAGGTAACTAGGGTGAAGTCCCTTTGTCATGGGTTTGCTGTGTCTATCTCAAAGCGAAAACAATTTAGCATAGCATTCAAAGATTTAACAGGCAGGTGGTTTGATTAATATCATTCTACCGTGTAACCTGAGATGATCGTTATATTCGGATCATATTACCTACAGGTGGGGAGGTTAAACGATATCTCAGTGAAATAACTAAAGCTGCACCAGTATCTATGTACTGAACTAGCCAAATAGTTACCGCGAGAAGTTCTGAAGGAGAACAAAAATTTCTACTGTACACTTATGATTTTTTTGTAGGGAACTTGTACGTTTGCACAATTATACTTAAGTTCATCACCCACAAATGGTTAGGCCGTTTAAAAAATGCAATCAATAGCTATCGATTCTTTGCTTGGTAAATTCAATTTCCTTATTCTTGGTCAGGTATAGCTGTTTTTGGATTTTACCTGTCAGATATTGTGTTAACTGCAGTGCATCCTTTTAATTCATCGTATGAACCAGGTTCTCAGTCATAAAGGATATGATGGAGCACTTGCTGATACATGGTCATGTGGAGTTATTCTCTATGTACTGTTGGCAGGTTACCTTCCATTTGATGAAGTGGATTTGACTACCCTTTATGGGAAGGTTTGTTTCTTATGAAGTACCTAGGGAGTAGGGACTCCTGAAGAAGTATATGTATATTACACCCTTTATGTAATTTTAGATATGATAGTGCTACATGAAATCTTTGTTTGCCAGATCTCACAATGTTTTCTCTCTCTCTTTTTCCCTTCTTACTATGTACTGTTTGCATAAAATATCACTATGAATGCTAGTTACTTTTACCATCATACCATTTATTTAGCCAATGGGTTTAGACTTGGTGGTTCTAGTTTATGAAAATCATGTGATCCAAATACCAACAATTCACCAAAACAACCAAACATACTTCTTGGTACATGGAGAATTAAATAGTTTATTTAATGCAGTGTGTTTGCTAGTAGTCAAAATGATAGAACCTGGCAGTGGCTCTGATACTGTAAGTATAATGACCTATCACCTACTTGTTTTGCACGGAAACATTCCAACTAGTAAAAAAATGATAGGCCAAGTATATGCAATGAGCTTCAACGGCCTTAGGAACAGACTGGTCAAGCACTGTCTTTTTATTTAACATTTATTTAGGGAGAAGCAAGGGAGCATAAGCATAACTACATCAGGACATACATGACAACAGAACAGCAATGATTCTTACTTTGTTTCCTTATGTTTATTTTGTTTAGTTGCAAAGGAAATAAAACATTGGCAATCTGGTAGAGATGTGATGAAAATAGCTATTTGTATTAGGACCTTTGGCCTTTTGCTATAGCCTTTTGCATCTGAGTTGTATGTAGCTATTTTTAACTTTTGATTTGGGTAGTCAATGTGTTATATGTCTTGGTGGCTTGGACAGAAGTTTTTATCGTAGATGGTTTATTGCTTTTATGGAAAGCATATTTTCTATACCTTACTGTCTTTTTTCTTAAGACAGGTTGAGAGTGCAGAATATTCATTCCCACCTTGGTTTTCAAATGGTGCAAAGTCACTGATTCGTAGAATTCTTGACCCTAATCCAGATACAGTAAGTGAAGTTGTACAATTGTTTAGCTGAAAGAAATTGCTACCAGCTGATATACATTGTCATGACTTTGGTATTTCATACCTTTGGTATTTCATACTTACTTTCGGTAATTCAAACGAACTAGGTTACAGTAACTGTTATGAGACATACGAAGAACAAATATAAGTTCAATGAACATGGATTATCTTCCATGCAACATCCATGGACATGGATGTTTGTATAGTTGCTATCTTCATTGGTGTTTTGTTGACTCAATATGTCTTCTGACTTGGAACAGAGAATCAGGATAGAAGAGATCAGAAATGATGAATGGTTTATGAAGAATTATGAACCTGTCAAAGAAGTAGAAAATGAAGAAGTAAATCTCGATGATGTTAATGCAGCTTTTGATGATCCTGAGGTATAGACCTTGTGCTCACTGTTTTCCTAGAACTCCTTTGGAAGGAAAACATTGCATATATGTTAGTATTAGTGTACTACAATCATCTGCATTTGGTTCCGAGCTATGATGCACTGATGCTCAATGTACCCGTATCCTGATACACATCGGGTACCTATAAGGCGCTGATACAGTACCCGTTCGCATCATGGAAGGATCGAGATCATTTTCACTTAAAAGAATGAAAATAAAATCCAATACTTCCCAATACTCTGATCAGCCCAGCCCAAATACCTCAAATTGAAGCCCAGCCCATTTAAATACATCGAAGTATCTAACCCTAAGGGCCTGTTCGCATTGGTTTTACTGATGGCTTTTGGCTGTGGCTGATAAACAGTAGTGGTTGATAGAATAGCTGATGAAGAGTAGTGACTGATTAATAGTAGTGCATTACGTAAGAAAGACCGGTGCAACGAAATGCCCTACAACATTCTGATCGCTATGTGACTTACGGAATGTGACATAATAAAATATAAATTGTGTTACAACATATGAAAACACAAAGTAGTAGCTGATAGAAGCGGTTCATAGAAGTTGGAGCGTTCGTATTAGGTTTGGCTTCTAGAAGCAGAAGCCAGAAGCGAAAGCCAATATGAACGGACCCTAATTAAGACACCTATTTCATTATGTTTGCTTTATGTTCTATGTGTGTCGCATGTTCTGGAACATCTAGTCCTACTTGTGTTGTATCAGTTGGGCCTGACTCATAATATTACCTATCATTATCGACTCTTTTATATTGTATATTTTTGTTATTTTTAGTATATATATACATCTGTCTCACTGTATCGGTGATTTTGGAAAAATGTTGTATATCACCGTACTGGTATCATGTATCGGTGCATCCTAGGTTCTGAGTAAAGCCCTCGCAAAATGTAGTCCAAAGCTGCAACCTCAAGAACAATTTATGGTTGCCAATCCTTACATATCAGAAAATGCCGTGTTGATGTGGATATTTAAAACGTGTTGAACCTTGCCCACCAGGCCACCAATGCTTCTAATGAGTTTTTTCTACTTATTTATTTGGTTTCATCCAGTACTCAAATTTATTTGACAATGCAGTAATTAAGCAAACAACTAGTCAGTTATTTGGTGTTCTTTCACAATTATTGAGTTAGAAGCCAAAAACAGATTATTTAGATATGCTGCTCTCAGGTTGTCTTGCCTGTCACATTGTTAAAAGAGGTGGACCAATGCCCTTCAGTTTGAGCTTTTCTATCCAAAGATATACAAGCTTAGTTTTGAACCAAATTGCATTCCCTTGTGCTACTAGACATCAATAGTTATTGTTAGTTGTTCCGTTGTTAATTTGGAAACTTATATCAGAAAGCAATTTTTTGAGGTGAAACTTTAGTCTACCTTGTACTTACTAGCAATTACATTAATTTTTCTTGTCCAATTTGTTTTTTTTTTGTGATTTCAGGAGGATACTGAGCATACTTTTGATGATGAAGCAGGCCCTCTGACACTTAATGCATTCGACCTAATCATTCTATCTCAGGGATTGAACCTTGCAGCCCTATTTGATCGCCGACAGGTATGATTCAAGCCAGTTTTGGTGCTGCCTAATGTTTTAACAAATAAATAGTCAAAGGAATAAGGTGATTATCGTGTTGAGACCCAGATCTACTTTTATTAATGTTATGTGATCTGTACATGTAATTCCGGCTGCTTATTTTTAGTAAAAGTGAACATGCTGTTTAATTAGTTGATGAAGATTGGAGACCTTATTTATTGCTGCAGTTTGTATAATTTTGCACTATTGTATTGTAGGCATAGCACAAATTATAATTTTGCACTCTTGTATCGTAGGCATAGCACAATTTATAACTCATTTGGTTCAAATTACCTTTGAACTATTGGAGGAAAAGTGGACAGTGTTAGCCCATCTGACCAAGAACAAGAAATATGAGTTTAGTATCCACTTGACATTATAGGTCAGCATCCTAGGACTGACTGTTATGTCATTCCTGACAGTTGTTGAACTGAAGTAACTTCAAGATCATTGTTTACCAAGGCACTAGGCGCTAGTTGGACAGTAGACCCGCGCAAGGGCAGTACTATTAGAGTGAGAGCCTGGAGGTTGATGCCAGCGACGGAGTGCAAGTAGAAGAGGTGGATTTGGCCGGCGGCGAGATGGAGTCGACAGTGGTGCACTCCCACCAGCCTGCAGTCCGCCGCTGCGCTCACTCATGCCAAGGTGGAATCCATGGAAGGGAAGGCGGCAACAATGTGGATCGGGTCGGCGGCCACAGCGGCAAGGCTGATTCGACTGGGGCTCATGCGTCGGTCGCTGAGAGAGAGGAGTGGAGTCTGGAGGCGGTAATGGTGGAACCCTAGGCCATCCGCACTAATACACGACTTGCTGGGCTAGGCAGGCCCATTTCTTCCTTCTACTCAGCCTGCTTTGTTCGTGGGATCGTCTCCTCTGCTTACACAATCGCTGCTCGCCTCTACTTCTCAACAACCGTTGCCACCTCTTCTTCGCGGCCTACACTGGAGCCGCTGCATCGCCAACACCTACGACCATCCCTTCCTCTCCATCTCCACCTAGCCTTCTTTGTCTTCCCTCCCCTTCTCTCTGCTTCAGCTCCCATCAACCCCCACCCCTGGGCTCAGCAGTACCTCGCCGCCTGCCTAGAGGAGCGATTTCCATGAAATCATGGCGGCTGGCCGATTTCTAGTGCCTCGGCGGCACCTAGGCACCGATTTTTGCCGATTTTTAGAACACTGTTGAAAACAAATACTTAGTAAGGATGAGGCATCACACTCCTAATTTACATCAAGACAGAGCAATAGAAACCATATAACAGGATGAGTGTGGGACCTGTAATGGCTTGGATAGACTGGGGAAAAAATGCATTGTAATTCAATCGTAACCGTATCGTATCATTCATAATGATGTCTCCTATTCTGAATTACCATCAAGAAAGAGCGATATAAATTGTAGAGCAGTGTGAGATTGAGATCTCCATTATGGCTATATGCAATGAAATTCAAAACTTTATGGATACCAATAGAGTTTCACATTTTTACGAGAAGAAAAGAAGCAAGAAAATAGTCCCAAGTGATGGAACTGAGATATCACAGTACCAATAGTTTACGGCAAACTTGTTAACGATGGTGTTGCTGCCCAACTGTCTAAGCTGGGTGATAATTCATATTAATCCTCATAGGATAGAATTGTTGCTATATGTTTGGGCAATACTCTGCTAATGTCCATAAACCTTATCTGTTGTAATCATGATTCATGATCAAGATGGCCATGGTTAACACTGGGCATTCTATAGATTATTATGTTTTTCTTCTCAGAATAATTGCTTGATCTACAGGACTATGACAAGCTTCAAAATAGATTTTTATCACGCAGACCGGCAAATGTTATCTTGTCAAGTATGGAGGTTGTTGCTCAATCTATGGGTTTTAAGACACACATTCGCAATTACAAGGTATGGTTTATTGTCCCCAGATCTACAACTTAGCACTTCATCTGTCATGCAGATATTGCAAATCTTCTGACCCTAGATCTTAACACTAGTTGCATTATTGATATATTCAGATGAGGGTGGAAGGTCTAAATGCGAACAGGACTAGCCATCTCACAATTATGCTTGAAGTGAGTCTTGCCCTCTCTTTGTACTCCAGTATATCTCATGTTTTATTGCTTTCTGTTGTGGAAATCTCGTATTCCTTTTCCTCCTGCTGATTTTTCTCTGGTTTCAGATTTTTGAAGTTGCCCCATCAATCTTCATGGTGGAACTACAGAGAACAGCTGGAGATACTTCAGAGTATAACAAGGTCAGATGTGTTCTTTCACATTTGTATTATTCTGTTTTTCATATGCCTGCAATTGATACATCGTATATAGCTCAATACAACTGATACATCTAGGTTGTAGATTGTCTAGTGTTATAAAGCAGAAAAAGAGTTTACAATGTTGTAGCCACAAAGAGCTTTTCAAAGACTCTTGAATTGTTTTTTGGCATAGTACCAGTGCGATGTGGAACCTACCTGTCTACTTGCATGGACTGTACTATTTATTGGTGTTGCCTTATTTTCTATTTGGGTATGTGCTTGACAACTTTAAGATGATACTATGAAGTATGCAACATTCTAGCATACAACATAAAGGTCCTAATCACCTAATGGTCATGTCTAATGAAAAGTTTAAGTAGGGACACTAACTATGTAACGCTTATAGTTGTTGGACGTAGCTGCTTGCTGCACAGATTATCTTTGTGAAAATTGTAAAATGCAAAACATAAATTGATCTGTTCAATTGCTTTTGATTTTGCTGGGACATGCACAGCTAACTCCACAATTCTTCTTTTACTTGTGTTGCAGTTTGTAAATAATTACTGCAGCAAATTAGATGATATCATCTGGAAATTTCCAATTGAGAAGGGCAAATCAAGGATAACCCAGCAATCAAAGCGCTAATTTATTCTGAACGTCCATCATTTGTCTGCCGTTGTCCAGCTCAATTTTCGACTCTATGGCTATAATTGTACCTGTCAGCCACATACTTGTATCATTTATCTCTAATCACGTTGGTCTGTGCATCCACTTGTTGAGGTAACATGTATAATCTAATGATGTGCGGTTTGAAATATGTATCTCGGACTTGATGAGTGAATGCGTCAGTGGAGTGTAGCACATTGATCTTTGATATTTTAGTTATAGGAGTCGATCTTCAAGTAGTATGCCATGACTGTATATTAAGTCTCCTTGTACAAAGAGGCCCATCTAGTAGAGGTTTTGGTATCTCAGTTTCTCTATACAAAGTTTCCAGCGATGTATCAAACTAAGTGTAGCTCACCTATGTCCTGATTTGTTTAGGGAGTTATGATTTGCTCCAAAACATTGCTTGTTTTTGTAAAACTATTACAAGATGTATTGGTTTCTTTTCATTTGTACTGTTCAATTATTAGCTTGCATTGGGATGAACTATTCCAGTACCGGATTACTTGGCGGTATCTTATTAATATCGTGTGCGCAGCTCTATCAAATGTGCGACTCTTATTTATTTATGTGGATTCAACATGAGTTGCCCTTTTCTTATGTGGCTGTTGCTGGATGCTGCTGCACCTCCGCTTGTCATCTTGCATCTCTGACTCTCTGTATGTTTACTGCGGAGATGCATTGCAAGCAAATGCTGGATGACTCTCCAGTCTTTTGGTGTTCTGAGCCTCTTGACTGCTGATGCTATGGTTGTAACTTGTAATGAGTGTCTAGTTGATCTCTGATGCAGGGTGAGAATACACCACTCACGCAGAGAAGAACAAGAGAACTGGGAACACAAAAACTCAAGAACTCATCTCTATCTCACAGACTCACGCAGGGGGGGACAGGAATCAACAGAACCCTACTCTCTCTCAACAACTCCCAACAGAAAAGGAGAAAGCACAAAGCAAATCAACTCCCAACACCTCTAACCCCTCTCACAAGTCATACATGCTTTTACAACCACCAGGATAGCCAAACACTAAAACCCTCAAATTCTCTCATGCCTACCCCTCTCCTTTTATAGGCTCCACTAACGGGTTTACAAAAGCCTTTACCCGCCAACTCAAAAACCACATCCGCTTCCTCATGCAGCTTTGCGCTTTTACTGAAACACCCTCCTGCATCTTCCGGGAAGCTTCCTCATTCCTTGCCGTTCAAGCCTCGCAACCACCTCGAGTCCTCGTCATCTTCGGCACATCCGACCGCTTCGATCTCAGCAACACCTGCGCCTAGTCCGGTCATCCCGTGCCTCGCCACGACTCCGCCTCGATGTCCTGCAGCCATCACAGACAAGAAACCAATCACATAGCACCGCTCGATATAATATAATCAACAATCGCATTAGAGAAATCTTAAACACGAAAACACCCAAACCTGTCGAATCAAAAGAATAATCATCCTAAGCACTTCGACCAAGTTTGACCAAGTCCGACCGAAACCAATTGCACCGTGCAACGACATGGTCCAAACCACACAAACCAAACTGGACTTTCCTAAAACACTCGTCAATTACTCATCATAAACATGGGGTCACATCCACATGGTCTCTCAATATCCCCCTTGATGAGTATATTGACAAACCCAGAAAAAGCGTAAAGTTGAGTTTGAGTCTGAAAAAGAAAGTCAAACATGGTCTAAGAAAGAAGCAAAGAGGAACGAAGACCATGTTGACAACGGGAACACTAGAGCGAAAACAGAAAGAGCAAATTGTTCTCCAAAGCTCTAGAAAGTTCCTAAATGGCTTTTTCTCCGCTATTCTCCCCCTTTTGGCAATAAAGTCATCAAGATGCAAGGAAGAGAATCAATCATGAGTATGATAGAATGGCTGAATATTATTCATTTTGAGCATGATGAGCCATGAAGATTATCCAAAATGACCGTGAAGTATTACATTAAGCCATAACATATAAGAATGCTATCAAGATCATGACCATACATGTATAGATAAGCTAAGCCAAATAAGTCATAATCTGACAATTAGTCGAATTTCTTAGCATGTCAAGTTAACCATGATTATAGTCTAGCTAAAGGTATCCAAAGATGATGTAGGCCATGTCAATAATCTAAGTGGAACCAAGAAGCTAGTATTGAGTCAATTTAGAGTGCTACAAGTTCAAGAGTGAGACATTTGTTCAAGTACTTGTAAGTTTTGTAATTTTAGCAAATTGAGCACAAATGACATGTTTTTCTTTATAAATCTTAAGATTATTTCCAACCAGATTTTTGTGCAGTCATGTGCTAGATCTCAAGCCTTATGTGACCACTCCAAGCATGAAGCTTAAAGAAATGATCTTGGTCAACCAAAATTCCCCCTGAGTTCATGCCTAGTGCAATGGCAAGCAGTCTCATGAGAAAAAATTGGTGAGATCAGTTTTTTCGCACAAAAGAGATCTTTTTGCTTGCTTAAAAATTGTACCAACTAATGCTTCATCAAGAAACTACCATAGCTCAATCTAAAGCTTAACAAAGATTCAAGACTCAACTCAGCCTATTTGACATGGCATAAATCATAACAGGATAATAAAGAGAGACTAGTCTCAAGAGTTAACATGATATGTTTTAATTCAGGTTGTGCATTTTAATCAACCTATCATGGCAAAGACTTGACTACACATATAAAGTCATGATAAATCTAGCAAGTAAGCACAGGTCATGGAAAAATGTAATGCATTGTAAACATGTCATAAGTGGATAATAATCAAGGCTCCATGTAGTTATATTACAATGCAGAATGATATGCAAGAAAATACAGCTCCCCCTCAAGATGTGATGCAACTTTAGTTCAAGTTGAGTTATGACAATATTAAGATCTAGAAGCTCTCAAATGAACTCCCCCTGAACCAAGGCAATAAATACGAGAAGCTGGCGATAAAAACAGAAAAGACAGTACTTAAAGCATAGATAAGATATAGAGGAAACTATAGCTCAGACTGACTCTCATCTAACCCATATGACTCTAGGACTATCAACTGATCATCTAACACACTAAGGAGCAAACACGTACCCTGTCTACCCGAGAGTGGCCCAACCCTCGCTAGAACCTATAAGAAGTGAGTGAGCTCAACCTAGTGAGAAGTGAAACAGCTAATAAGCAGCATCCTAGAATCACAAGATGAGAGGGAGAAGTCTAAACGACTAGACAAGAGAAACACTCTGATGTATGCTAGAAGGACTAACCCCAGTGCACCTATATGCAATGCAAAAGAAAGGAGTAAGAGCATAATAAATAAGATAAAGCATGATGCGAAAAACTCCCCCTCACAGCAGTCCATAAGGACAAACCACCCCAAGCTTTCTCGCAGAGCTAAAAACCTAGAGCTATCCAAAGGCTTGGTAAAGATATCAGCCAACTGGTGGTCACTCTCCACAAACTGGAGCACTATGTCACCCTTCTCCACATGGTCTCTAAGGAAGTGATATCGAATATCAATATGTTTGGTCCGAGAGTGCTGCACTGGGTTCTTGGCAATGTTAATAGCAGAAGTGTTATCACAGAAGAGTGGAACATTGTCTATAGTAACCCAAAGTCCCGCAGGGTCGAGGCCATCCAAAGCACCTGGCTGCAGCAACTGGACTCCTTATTGCGCAGCATCTCCGCCAAGGGGAACGAGGATGGCACCGTGATTGGATGGGCTAGGAAATAGTGTCGGAGCTTCCTCGAGGCCATGACCAGCGCGTAGGCGAGCTTCTCGAGTTTCGTATACCGCGTCTTAGCGCCCTGAAGGGCTTCGGAGACGAAGTACATGGGGCACTGGAGAGCGCCTTCTTCCAGGACGAGAACAGCGCTGACCGCTGTCGCCGAAGTGGCGAAGTGGTGAGGTAGAGCAGGAGGGGAGCCTCTGGCGCTGGAGCGACCAGAGTGGGGAGGCTTGCGAGGTGTCTCTTGAGGTCATCGAAGGCCTTCGCACGATCGTCGTCCCAATGAAACCCGTCGCAACCGTGGAGGGTCTTGAAAAATGGCAAGCCCCGCTCTGCTACTTTGGATAGGAAGCGGCTCAAAGCAGCCATACGGTCGGCGAGCCTCTGGACCTCCCTTGTCGTCTTGGGTGGCTCCATAGCAAGGATTGCGTCGACTTTGTCGGGATTCGCCTGGATGCCTCGTCTGGACACGAGGAAGCCCAAGAGTTTGCCCGCTCGCACGCTGAAGACACACTTGTCCGGGTTGAGCTTGATGCCTGCCTTCTTGAGGTTGTCGAAGGTCTCCTGGAGATCCCAACCGTGGAAGGCGAGCTGTCTGGTTTTCACTACCACATCGTCGACATAGGCCTCCACGTTCCTCCCGAGTTGAGCGGCCAGTGCCAGCGCGACGAGGCGGGTGAAGGTTGCGCCCGCATTCTTCAGCCCGAAGGGCATTCTGACGAAGCAGAAAGTCCCAATCGGCGTGATAAAGCTGGTCTTGTCCTCGTCGTCCTTGGCCATGTAGATTTGGTGGTAGCCAGAGTACGCGTCCAGAAAACTCATGAGTTCACACCCTGCGGTGGCGTCAACCAGTTGATCTATGCGCGGCAAAGGGTAGTCGTCCTTCAGGCATGCCTTGTTGAGGGTGGTGAAGTCGATGCACATACGCCAGGCACCGTTAGCCTTCTTGACTAACACCGGATTGGCAAGCCAATCCGGATGCTGGACTTCACGGATAATTCCAGCCTAGAGGAGCTTCGTTACCTCCACCTTGGCCGCCTGCTGTCGGTCCATGAACATACGCCGAAGCTTCTGCTTGACCGGCTTGGCATCGGGGCGGACCACCAGGTTGTGCTCGATGAGGGCGCGGTCCACGCCTTTGATGTCCTCTGGGGACCATGCAAAGACGTCCGCATTGCTCTGGAGAAGTTGGAGCAAGTCTTGCTCCAGCTCCGGGGGAAGGCCTTCGCGAATGGACACGAACTGCCCTTCAGCGTGGAGGGGTACCCTCTTGACCCCACCATCCGGCCGGGGCTTAGGCGTCCACCCTGGGGCGGACGATGTTTCCACCTTCACCTTGTCGGCAAGGACGTGCACCCTTCGGTGTGGACTCCTGGCACCAGCCTCCACACGCCTGGCGAGATCCTGGTCCCTGAAGATAGTGATGACACCCCGCGGGCCCGGGAGCTTCATACATAAGAAGGCATGGTGCGGGACCGCCCCGAAGGAGTTGATGGCGGGTCGGTCCAGTATGGTGTTGTACGGGTGCGGGATGTCTACAACGTCTTCGCTCCTGGCATTATCACCTTGACAGAAGGAGACTCAGAGATGTACCTGACCCAAGGCCTTCAGCGGCTGGCCCCTAAACCTTGAAGCGGGGTCCCTGACGGACCCAAACGGCCCCAAGGGATCCCCATGCGGTCGAGGGCCCCCGCCACCAGGATGTTCGCGGAGCTGCCTCCGTCGATGAGGACACGCCTGACCTCGCAGCCTGCAATGTCAGCCTAAATGACCAAGGCATCTTGGTGGGGGAACTCCACGCCCTGGGCGTCGGCTGGCGTAAAGGTAATGTTGCAGTGCGGCGTCCCCGGAAGCGGTTGTGGCGAGGAGGTTCCCGGCGAGAAGCCTTCGGAGATGACGCTAATGATGCGATGCTGTCCCCCCTCTATGGTTGCAGCCTGCGGGGGGCTTCCCTGCGGCTGCTGCACGTGGGCTACGGCGGGGGGCCGCGCTTCCAAGGCCCGGGTTCTGGCAGTTGCTTGCCGCAGCTCCATGACTGTGGTGCACGCCCGCGTGATATGATCACCGTAGCCGTGCACTTCGCACCACCTGCCGTAGTCCAAATTTTCCTGCTCCGCGCGCGGTCTCTCGTCGCAGCCACCTCCGCGCCCCCATCTCCAGCCTCCCCGGCCCTTCCCGCGCGGGGTGGGGGTAGGTTCCTGGGGGGCGTCTTCGATGCCGAGGACGTGGCGAGCCTTCTAGGACCTGCGCTGATTACGCCGGGGCTTGCGCCTACTGCTTGACGAGCCCTCATGCCCCCGGCATCACTGCGTTCAGGGGCGTCCCCCGCGGACTCTTTCCTGTGTTTTCCTGTCGGGAGTCATTCCCCGCATTTCCTTTTTGCGACCACCCCTCCACTTGAATGGGGCCGGAGTCGTCGCCCTCGCGTCTTCGCGCATCCTCCTCCACCCACGCATACTCTTCCATCTTGTCGAAGAGCTTCGCCACCGTCTTGATTGGCTTCCGCGTGTTGCATTCGGCCAGCGGCCCCAGGCGAAGACCCTATACTGCTGCGTTGATGATGGTTGTCTCATTGACATCCTTGATCTGGCAGTGTACCTTCGTGAAGCGCCTGAAGTAGTCCCGGAGCTTCTCCGAGGGTTTTTGCTTGACCGCGAAGAGCTGATCCGCATCGACGCGTTCAACATAGGTTCCTTGGAAGTTGTTATAAAGGCGGTCTCGGATCTGCTCCCACGTGTAAATGGAGTTTGGCTCTATGGTAAAAAACCAAGAGAGCGCCACTCCTTGCAACGCGAGGGAGAGCCGCTTCGCCTTCGTAGAGTCATCTCCGCCGGCAGCTTCAATGGCAGTCTCGTACATGCGTACGAACTCCCTAGGGAACTTGAAATCGTCTGGCCACGCCACCTGCTGCAAACCTACAAAGAGAGGGGACTCTGGGTCCACGCATCGCAGCGGAACGCGACTGGATGTGGGGGCATCGCGATTGCCCGCCTGCTCTGGCATGGGCTCCGGCACGACCGTCGGCGGGGTCTACTGACTCCGAGCCTTTTGCATATCGCGCACGGCCCCGCGGAGATATGCCAACTCCCGCTGGAACGTGCTGAGGGCCGCCAACAGGGCGTTCTACATCGTAGTCGTGGCCGGGGCAACCGGTGCACCTGGTTGCACAGCTGGAACAGCGGCGATCACGGCCTACACCCCCAGATTGCCTGCCGTGGTGGACTCCGGAGTCGACTGACGGGGCCCGCGTTACCACCGGAACCGTTCGCCGTTCCCGCACTGGGTGTGAGTGCGGCGGCCATGCCAACCTGGGCACCGGCGCTACCGCCCCCGCCCACCCGGTTGGTATGACCGGCGACGAATGCGGTGCCTGCGGTGGGGTCACTCGTCCCGCGTGAGGCAGTGTTGACCGTCATGGCATGCGCGCTGGTGTTTGTCGCCGCCCACGCCGGTGGTTGCCAAAGCCGAAGCCCTGGTGTTGGCGCGAGGCTTCGTCGCACCCACCACCTTCTTCTTCGCCGCCGCCGACGAAGCTTTCTTTGGTGCCACCCTCCTTCGGATCTTGAGGCTTGCTCTTGTCCTCCCCACGGACGGCACCAACTATTGTGGTTACGGACCAAACAGAGAGAGAGTATGGTAGTGGAGAGTTAGGTGAGCAATCCTTAGGGTTTCCCCCATGGCCTGTATTGTATATATATCCACATGGGGAGTGTTTTTACAATAGTACCCTTACATTTGAGTATACCTCTCAGGGGCACTTATGTCATTATACATGCCCCATTCTGGGCCTTACAGCCTTCTAACAGGCCGGCTGGGCTTAGGTGGGGGCCACCCCTACAACAGGACCCTTGAGCACTGTTCATCATCCCCATTCAGTGCCATCATGTGCGAGATGAATTCGTCTCAGTGTCTACATGTCTCCTCCCTACACTCAGCTTCCATGCCCGCCGTTGACTCTTAGTGGTCTGGGTATAAATAGTCAAGCTATCCCCTCATTGTTCCGCATCCCGAAGCCGTCGTCACCCTCGTCGAGCTCCTATGCCGAAGTTCATTTGGCCACCGCCTTTGTCTTCCTCACTAGTGTGGTAGTCGTTTTCATCTCCATCTCATTCGCTTTGCTGTCATGTTTGGTCGTTCTTCCCTCATCGCTGGTGAGTCTCCACCATTCATCATCCCTATCTGGTTAGCTGCGTCGCCGCTTCACCCGTCCACCATCGGCCAACTGCCTTGTGAGTAGCGCGCCACTGACGTCAGCCATGACATTGCCTTGCACTTGCGTCAGCATCACTTCACCTTCCTTGTGAACCTCGTCTACATGAGCCGTGCCTCTGACAGCCAGGTCCCGCCCTTCGGTGTCCACTGTGCCATAGACCCTTGAGCCAAGCCGAGTCAGCAACCAACGCAAGTAGTCCACGTCAGCCCTAATTCGATGTGTCTACTAATTGTCATGCCATGTGTCTGCCATGTCAGCCATCCGAGCCATGTCGTCAAGCCACATCACCATGCCATGTGTTAGCAACATCACCCTGCCACCTCAGCCCTAGCGTTCACGTGTCATGCCATGTCAGCAAGCCTCATCACATGTGCACTGTTTGATGAGCCGAGGTCATCGTAGACCCGTCCTATCCCATGTACTCGGTCCACAGAACAGTAGTATTTTTCAATTTCCAATATTTCATATGCTAATTAATTTTCCAAGAGCCCGTTCTTCTCCATCCTAACTCCGATTGACCCGATTTTTTTTCTAAATTTATCCAAAATTGCACTCTATCTTTTGGTTCTAGTTTTAAAGTTTTTAGAGTTCATTGAATTTTATTTGATTTTATTTGTGCCTCGTTCAATTTTCTCTCTTGTTAGATAACGTTTTCGAAGGAGCTAAAGTAGATTCTGAAGACCAAGAGTTGTTAATTGAGCAAGCCAAGGAAAGTTGTGTCCTTTAATCATGTTGAACATAGTTTTTAAATCTATATTTATTATTTTATTTTAAATTATGATGCATTACTTTTTTAAGACAAACCTTTGTACCTAGTAGTTATTGTCCAACTTGATTAATTCTACCTTGGTAATTTGAATGCCATGATTTTATTATCACCATAAGATGGGTAATTATTTAGTGATGCAATACTAGTATCCATATGGGTTGTACGCTTACTTTGCTTAGCCGTGCTAGTAGTACATTGGCTCATCACCACATGTTAATTAATTAATTAATTAACTTGACTTAATGAGATATTGAATCATGGTGGTCTGCCACAGTTATAAAATTTGAGTACCATGACATGGGTAGTGTCATTGGTGTTGGCTATACAAAATGGTTTTCACTTGGGCAAGTGATTGTGTAGTAAAGGGAGAAGTGTGGTTAGCATTTCGAGGGATGTGGATGTCTCGCCTGGGTAATGTTTAAGGACTTAACTTTGTACACCATTGATCAAAGTCTGAGCGTGCAACTACATATCTAGTATGGGATAGATCTGGCTGATTAATTTGTGATATGTCAATTTCAATTTAGCCATTGAGATGAGCGTGGGTGTTGGTGAGACATTTCCACAAGGTGCAAGAGGGGGCTTTTCTAACTAAGTGATTGGCCTACTCAATAGTGAAATCTTAGCGAAAAAAATTAAGTTGAGATTGAGCATTGTAAAAGTCTTGTTGTGACTTTTTTTTACATAGAGATGATCACATCGTGTGGGTAAAGTTGTGCAACCACTATAGAGTATAAAACTATTCAAATAGCCATGTCCCCAGTTATGGACAATGCTCAGTGATTTCACACGAGGGGTAGAGTTTTCATAAAATCTAGTTGGTATCAGTTTTGGAAGTAAATGGTTAGGTCATTGGTGGTTCATTACGTGAATAGTTAGTTCACGGGTGGTTCATTAGGTGAATAGTCAGTTCACTTATGGTTTATTCAATTCCTTTGATTGTTTACTTATTATCATTTTCAAAGATCGCTTTCAATCTATTTACTATATTTACTTTAAATTATTGTTTTCTACAAAATAACTACTCAACCATCATTTGGTAAGACTTATATAATTATATTGCATCCTTGTTACAAACGACTTGCTGAGTACTCTATGTATTCACGGCTATATCCATATTTGCTCAGTTGAAGAAGAAGAACCATACCAACTGCAGGTACTTGAATTAGGATACTTTGATGACTTCTCCGATTAGGGTCTCGCTTCCCAATCGATTGCCTGTGGGCATGTCGAATGGCCACTTCATTTCGTTGTGCTTCCGCTGCTAGTTTTGTTAAGCCCTTTTGGCTATTCAAGTGTAAACTTGGCCATAAGATCGCAACTTTGATAATTCATAAAATTTTAGTCTTTTTCTTGGTTAAGCGTGAATATGGTCGATATTCCATCTATGTTTCTACTGTGTGCACTAGCGTGATCTTGGACTAGTGCAGTATACACAAAGAGTCTGGATTTACATATTCGTGTCTTGATAATTAATGTCTTCTTGTAAACCTGGACTTTATTTTAATCACATAAGATTACAATACCTTTGTCCTTCATAATCAAGAGGCAACCGGTCATATTGCTAAATAGGCAGCAAATCTTTGGTCATTTTATATCCATTTTGTTGCTTGCATAGAAATTAAATCTCAAGTTTTAAAAGATTTTACCGGTGAATGGACTAATTCTGAACCAAAGGAACAAATGAATCCAACTTAGATGACCACTTGATATTATATTTTGATGGTTCTCTAGAGCTTAAAGGCTTGGGGGTTGGTAGAGTACCAGTCACTCCACAAGGTGACAACTTACAAAATGTAATCCAAATACAATTCCCTGCTACAAATAACATGGCAGAGTATGAAGGTCCTATAGCTAGGCTCCAAGCAACTAAATCCCTTAGAGTCCATCGACTTTTAGTGAAAGGTGGTTCATAATTGGTCATAAACTAGGTTGGTAAGTAATACCAATGTTCTAATGATACAATAGCTCACTTACTGGATGAAGTGAGAATGTCAAAAAAAAATCAATAGTTTCAAAGTCCAATATATTTCGCAAAAAGATAATACCCTAGCTGACTAATTATCCAAATTGGGTTCCTCACAATCATCTGTTTCAACAGGTGTTGTTCTTGAATATTTGTCTGAACCCTCTATAAATACACCCATAGAGGATTAGCTCACCACTTCAAGAGTCGCTATACTCGAGCATGGTGTAGTTTGGGTTCAACCACTGAAAACCTATCTAGCGCATGGGACAGTGCCCAAGGATACACATGAAAAAGACAAATTAATTCAAAAGGTGTGCATGTACAACTAGTTGACAATGACTTGTACAAAAAAGGAGCACATAGTGTTCTAACGCATTGCATACCCTAAGAAGATGGGAAAAACTACTTAATGAAATACATGGGGGCATTGTGTGGAGCACATGCTTCATATAGAACACTGGTCAGTAAAGCTTTCTGACAATGTTAATATTGGCCCACTGTGCTACAAGGCACAATGCACATTGTAAAGACCTGTGAATAATGTCAATTTCATGCTTGCCAGGTTCACCAACTAGCCAAGCAATTATATACAATACCATTATCATGGCCGTTTTTGACATGGGGAATTGATATTGTTGGACCGCTACCATAGGTAACTAATGAGTACAAATTTTTATTTGTGGCTATCAATACATTCACAAAATGGATTGAAGTTGTGCCTGTTACAACAATTATGACATCAGAGGTGAAAAAATACTTTATGAAGAATGTGGTCACACATTTTGGAGTACATAGCAGGCTTATTACTGACAATAGATCACAATTTATAGGTGGTTTGTTTCAAGATTACAGCGATGAAATAGGCATAAAGATTTGTTTTGCTTCTATTGCTCATCCTCAAATCAATGGAGCAATTGAATGAGTCTTTCATCATCTCAAAGTACACTCACGGGCTTGGGTAGAAGAGCTCTATTCAGTGCTTTGAGTTTTTGCACACTACGACTAGTAGAGAAATTGGTGAAGCACCTTTTCAATTGGTCTATGAAGTAGAAGTAGTGTTATCTAATGCAATTCATGTAGGATCAACACGTATTGACCTCCATGATGTAAGTTCAAGCTCCATTAAGTTGGATTTGGTGATAATGACAAATCTAATTGTGAGACTAACTTGTTCATTGATTATGATATTGCTTAGTCTCATTTTGAGGAAAAGGTAAAAATTATAAGAGGTATGCATTCGATATCACATCCTTATAACTTATTGCATTCCTCGGACCTAAAATATAGATTGAACTTCACAAATAGTTAAACATGAATATATGCATATGTTTCCATTATACATTCTTGTATGCACACATTTAGGGGGAATTCACTCTATGTTTTGAGGTTTAATAAGTATTGATCCATATTCCTCTTTCACATATTAAGGATCCTTACTTTGAAACATATTTCTTGAGAATATATATAGCTTATGTAGTTCATATATATTCATAATCGCGTTGTCATCTAGTTCTTCCATTATGTGTTAATGATTGGATAATTAATGACAACTGGATGAGTAAGCTTTGCTTAAAAAGCTTATCCTAGAGTATACAAGTGTTGTGTACATGTTGTATACTCACAAAACAATCTTTATCTCAGTGTTTGTTGATATTGTAATGAATTACCAAAAAGGGAATATTGTCAAATCTAATCCCTCCATTATGAGTTTGTGGTGAAGTTTCGGTAATTAATGACAGTTAATTTGTGGACTAACATTTTTCATGAGTTGGATAAATACATTAGGTTCCACAAATAAGGATGACTTGGGATGACTTCCTATGTTAAAGATCATCAAGTCAAGTGAAAAATGCATCATGAGTTGATGCATGTCCAAGAGGAGATGATCATGTGTTAATCATCAAGTTAAAAGAAAACCTATCATGTGTTGATGCAGTTCAAGTGAATAATGCAACATGGGTTAATGCATATCAAGACAACGACCTAAGACAAAGGTATGGATAGCTAGGCATTGGTGGTTGAAGACCTGCATGGTAGAGAGCTGACGTGTTCTAGCCAACTTGGTCCAACAAATGCGATCAAAGATCTATGTGGTCGAAGATTAATGTGGTTGAGAACCAACATGGTCGATCAGAGTGGTTAAATCAACGTGGTCGAGATCTATGTGATCGAAACCTATTTGGACAAACCAACATAGTCAGAACCGACATGGTCGGAGATCTGTGTGATTGAGACCAGCGTGGTCAAACTGACGCAGTTGGAACTGACGTGGTCAAAGATCTATGTGATCGAGACTAGCGCGGTCGAACCAATGTGGTCAGAACTAACATGGTCGAAATCTGTATGATCGAGACTAGCATGATTGAACCGACGTGGCCGAGACCTGTGTAGTTGAAACCAACGTGGTCGAATTGACGTGATTGATACAACCTGGTCGAAGATCGGGTGGTGGCCGAAGATCTGTGTGATCAAAGATTGACATGGTCAAAGATCGACATGGTTAACATGGTCAAAACCTCTGGTCAAAATCAATATGGTCAGAAATAAGCGTAGTCGAAGACTTATGTGGTTGAACTGGACAACGTGGTCGGAGACCAGTATGGTTGGAGATCAGCGTAGTCGGAATTATTAGATTCGCTGATAATGGCTAGTTTTTCAACCATTACGAAAGGGAGTGGAGGTACCAGACCTTTGCCTGTGGTACTTCCAAAAATCTTGTTTTTTCAGGGGTTTTGCTTCCAATGGCTAGTTTTTGTGGTGTGGGTATATATACCCCCTTGCGGCTAGTTAGGGTGAGACTTTTTGCACTCTATTTCACTTTCTTGAGCTAGTGTGAGGTCCTCCTCTCAATTGATCATGTGTTGCACCTTGTGAGCAAGGACGAAGGCTCTAGATTGTATGTGTTACATCAAGAGGTGGATTTAGTATCATCTTGAGCTTGTGCATTCCTTGCACGTAGTGAGAGTCAAGCAAGGGGCTTAACTTATTACTCTTGGAGTTTGCGGACTCCGAAATGGCATTGGAGGCGTCGTGCATGGTGATCTTCTCAAAGAAGGTTGTGATAAGACCCGGCGAAGTGTGAAGGTTGGAGCTTACCTACCCAAAGTGGTAAAGAGCTACCACTAGTGGATTGAGATGTTTTGGTTTAATTCGTAGAGCCGGTCCAATTCATTTGGGTTAACCTCAACGTGGACTAGGGGAGACCAGCAAGTCTCCGAACACCACAGTAAAAAGTAATCGTATCAATTGTGGTTTGTTTTCTAATGCCCAATTTACATTCAAGTAATTTATATTCATAGAATTAAATTGATTACTTGTCATCCTAGAATTACAAACCTTGACATAGCTTTAGAATTGTTGGTGCACATAGGTGAACATAATTAATCTAGGTTTTATTTGTGCTAAACCAATTTGAGTTAAGCTTTCGCATTGTATAATTGTATTAGACAAATAGAAATTTATATTAATTACAAAGAGAAATTTTTAGACCGCTAATTCACCCCCCTCTAGTCAGCCTCCTCGATCTTACACATGATAAAGTCAATCAAGGCAAGTAGTGTGAAGATGACATGAACCAACTTGAAGAAAAATGAGATCGAGTATTCATTAGGTCGGTGGTCTATTTACAAGGGCAATGAAGATATTCCAATGGACAAGTTCAACCACATATATTTCATGTGGCCGATTTGTTTCTTAGAAGAATACAGAATCAGTTAAATTTGAACAGCTTGCCCCCCAAATGGGAAGATCTTTTCACTGTTATATCCATTACCCAACTAGGATCTATTCAACTTGCTATGGAAGATGGGAAGAATCCTTTCCAACGCTTGGAACAATGAACACCTTCGCAAATATTATGTGTAAAAAACTCTTTATCATTAATAAAGTTTATGTTTATATGCATTCTTTGTTATTTAATTTTTATTATTTAAGTTTTGTGAGAGACCATGTGGGAAGGTCTAGGTCAACTTGTAATGAACAATTAGCATTTGGGTTGAGTTGAATTTAAGGTTTTGCAACTTCCTAAAAATTCATGTTGTTGTCAGGCTTCAAGCGACAGTAATGGCCTGGTAACAACGATAGTACTAGCTTGGCATCAGTGGTAGTACTGCACGTGTGATATGACCGATCTCTAGATGGTGGTAGCTATTTTATAGAGAGGGTCATTTTTTAGGGTTTTGATGTGGCCAGGTCTAATAGTATTGGTGCAAAACTGCAATACTACTGAAGAACGGTATGATCGGGCCTTGAATGGCAATACTATTAGAGCGGTAGTACTAGCCTTGCGCAAGCAGCCATACCACTTCACTGTTACTGGGAAAGGGTTAAGTTGGTTTGGGGCCAATCAGATTGCCAGTGGTTGGTGGTATGATTAGTGCGATATGATTGCCATTGGAAGCATAGTCAGACCAGCCGGTTGAGGTGAGTTGGTTCTAACAATTGGAAATTGTGAGAGATTTGATCATAGGATGATCCTGGAACTCTAGTCATGGTTGCATTGTGTTGCATGTTATGCTAACGTGTGTCAAGTTGTGAAATAATTATGCCTAAAAATGATTTCTTAGTCTTTGGATATGTAGGGAAGCTTTGAGGCAACTATGGTCAACAATGAACGACCGAGATTAGGTCAGGGTGGATCGAGGTGCAAAATAATAAAGGAGGTTGTGTAGGATAGTTGGGCTCGGGCATGGCATATGTAAAGTCAAGGAATGTGCTCGAGGGAAGGTTTGAGCAACAGGTTGGATCAAGTGGCTTCGACCGTTCAAGTGAGGTGTGTTTTGGTGGGAGCCAAAACTAGAAGAGACTTATCAATGGGAGGAAAGCCATTGATTAACCTACACACAACATGCATGGTGGCTTGCATGACAAGAAGACGAAGTCAAGAGAAGATGCCCAGAAGCTTCATCGGGGCATTGTGGAAAAATGCCCAAAACCAAACTTGAGGTCTACACCAAAGCAGCGACGCAATGAGGCACAAGGAAAGTGGTTTAGGGTTAGACAAGGGTTGTGTGTGTGGAGTGGATCAAATACTCAGGTGTGATTGGGTTGATTCTTGTAAGCACTTTGAAAAGTGTGTGCAAGTAAAATCCTGGTATTGTGGGCTTGATGGGTTTCCCCAAATACTTAGTAGGTTCAGGCCAACTAAGGTGGCTGGTTTGGCTATATGAAGAAGAGGGAGGAGAGCTAGGGTTAGCAAGAAAATAGGAAAGAATTTTAGGCTTAAGCTAGCTCCTCCTCTCCTTCATGGTGAGTAAGAGTGGAGCTTGTGGAGGGCCATTTGTAACTAGCAAGCTGTAATGAATCATTTATGTTCATGTAATAGATCAAATTCTTGCAATCTTTGTGCTTTTGTCTCTATTTGCCTATGTTGTTATCTTGCTTATGGTGATTTGGTTCTTTTATGCTTCTCTTTATTTTGCTATGATCTATAATGTATAAGAGGTACTAGTAGATCCTTGGGGTCAATCTTTGTCCATCTACATCACTCCTATAGCCAAAATCAAGATCTTGCCTAGTTTTTGTCTTGACTAAGATTTGTGATTCTATGATCGTGGTATTTCTAGCCCAAACCTATACTTGTATTACCTTGCTAGGAGACATGATATGATCTAGAAGTTCTCATGACTTAGATCCTCACAAGCAAGAACTAATTTATGTTTTAGGGTTTGGTGTGTTCTTGTGACCTAGATCAAGATTTCTTCAATTGGATGTAATCAAGTCCAAGACCTTGTGTTTCTTTATTTGATTTGGTCCTTAACATCCTTACAAAGGTCCATACCAATTTTGGTATAATTTGTACAAGGTTTGATCATGATTCTCTAATTTGAGTTTTTATCTCAAGGGGTTTGTGCCTGTAAACAAGGGAGCAGCCTCACTTTGGTTGTCATACCCACCACCAGTGGTCACACAGGACTTCCTTTGGCAGTAATACTAGTTGGGCAGCGGTCATACCAGCCTCCCTTTGGTGGTAGTACTAGTCTAGCAGCTAAAACCAGGTCATTGCATCTATTGGTCTCATATCTCACTAAGTTTTGTTTAAGAGGTGTAATCTAAACTTGATGACTTTCATAGTTATTAGAGTAAATATTTTGAATACTTAGGCAAAAGAAAAAGCTTCTACAATCATTCACCCTCCTTTGATTGCCAGTATCGGTCCAATAGGACCTTTCCTCTCGTCGCATCAATATATCTCGGCATGTAATTTTTGATGAGTCCACTTTCCCTTTTGCTACCTCCTCACCAGCATCCTCATCCTTAGAAACTTATGATTTCCTTGATACTCCTGCTAATCCTCCCTCCTTACCATAGATATTCCCCATCCTTTCCATACCTATAGCCCTTACCATGGTTGCACTTGTGGCAACCCCTACCTCAGCAGCCCCTACCGCACTCATGGCAGCTCCTACTGATTTTGCCGTGGCAGCCACCAGTAACTGTGGTAGCCCCTATCCCAGCTACGGTAGCCCCTGCACCAGCAACTGCTCCCCTTTCTCTAACTTGTATGATATTCACAAACCTTCGTGCCATTACCCTTGACACTTTTTCTTCCATCCCCAAGTCTGTTTGCAGTGCCCTCAAAGACCCTCATTGGCATGCTGACATGGTTGATGAGTTTTGCACTCTCATTTCCAATAATACTTGGAACCTTGTCTCACTGCCCCCCTATTCCCAATGTGGCCTCCGGCAAGTGTATTTTCCGCCACAAACTAAAGTCCGATGGATCCCTCAAGTGCTACAAGGCATGTTGGGTTCTTCGCAATTTTTCTCAAGACGCCAGTGCTAACTTTGATGAAAACCTTCAATCCTGTCATCAAACTAGCCACTATTAACCATGTTCACTCCCTTGCCTTGTCCACCAATTCGCCAATTCATCAACTTGATGTTAAGAATGCCTTCTTACATGTCACTCTATCTGAGACGGTCTATTGTTGCCAACCCACCAGCTTTATTGATTCTTCCCAACTTGACGTTATGTGTTGCCTAAACTGCTCTTTGTATGGTCTCAAGCATGCACCTCATGCCTGGTATCTATGATTTTCCACTTACGTTTCATCCATTTGTTTCTCCTGTCTAAGTCCAACACATCGCTATTCATCATCCATAGCACGTTCTACATGGCTTACCTTCTCCTATATGTCGACGATGTTGTCCTCACGGCATCCTCCACACAACTCCTCCAGCACACCATTTCTCTCATTGCTCAGAGTTTGCAATGAAAGGACTTGGAGACCTCCATTATTTCCTCAAAATCATTGTCACTCACTCTCCCTTGGGCACGTTTCTTTCCCAAGCAAAATAAGCCATCAAGCTTTTGGATCGAACTAGCATGTCATCTTGTAAACTATCCCTCACTCTCATTAACACCTCTCCAAAGCTTCCCTCCACTGATGGGGCTATTGTCAATGATCCTACCTCTTATCGAAGTATGAAAGGTGTCAATACCTCACCTTCACGTGTCCTAACATCGCATATGCTGTGCAACAAATTTGCTTTCACATGCATGACCCACATGAGAGTCACCTCAACCTGGTCAAACGCATGTTGTGACACATCAAATGTACCATTCACTTTGGCTTGTAGCTCACTCGGTCAGCCCCACCCCCTCATCGCCTATACAAACACCGACTGGGCGGGGTGTCTAGACACTCGTCGCTCTATGTCCAGATATTACCTCTTCCTAGGTGAGAACCTCATGTCTGGGTCATCTAAATGGCAGCACACTATTTCTCAATTTAGTGCTAAGACTAAATATCGTGTCATCACTGAGGCTAGTTTTATTTGGCAACTTCTCCAAGAATTGCATCATCCTCTCTGCAAGGCCACTGTTGTTTTTTGCGACAACATTAGTGCTATCTACATGTCTTCTAACCTGGTGAAACATCAATGGACGAAGCACATTGAGATAGACTTGCAATTTGTTCATGACAAGGTCGCTTTGGGAGAGGTTTGTGTGCTTCATGTCACCTTATCTTCGTAGTTCATCGACATGTTCACCAAGTGCCTACTATCACCCATCTTCCTCTACTGTCAATCTAGTCTCAATGTTCGGGAACCTGTCATTTCGACTGTGGGAGAGTGTTAGTTGTATTTGGTATATACCAATAGATATCTATTGCTATCAGCATGTAATCCATGTATATCGGGTAGATATTGTTGTATATCTTTAGATTGTGTCCTAGAGATACCTTCCCTTGTAACCAACTTATGTACATGTACTACAAATAATGATCAATGGAATGCCATCAGTTGTGTGGCACATTATTCCAAACCTACAATTTCATTGACTACAACATAACCTCAATCTACTGAGTACGATTAAGATTAAGGTAGGCCTGTTAAGATATATGTGTGCGTGTACATGTTTTGATTTGTGTAGTTACCTGTAACGTAGAGATAAGTTTATTTTTTGAAAGCCTTAGCGTATATGGCATGGCTATTGTAGAAAATTCGAGACAAAGAGATCTAAGCTATTATTCTATTTCTCCTATCGCTGGTTGTTGTTGTAATCTTGTAACCTTCTTTTGATTATATAAGGCAACCATGAACCCATGAGGTTTTGTGTGGCATTAGCTAGACCTTATCAAAGTCAAAGACTAGCTTTGTGATGTGTTCATTGCTAGGGGAGAGATGTTTGGCATGTAGACAGCATGCATTTAAAGGTAGCATCAAGTTCCTCTAGATACAAACTTAACCCTCTTCTCCTGCATTGAATATTTTCCCAACCTCTCCCTCCCCTCCCAAACCTCTTGCTAATGCCCAACTCCCGTCTTCCTCAGGCCTTGCTGCCTAGTTCTCCATGCAACTTGACTATGCCACTCCTATCCTCACAGTCAAGCTCACTAGCGTCAAGCTCCTCACCACCGCTATCAAGCACTTGAGTGGGAGCGAAATGCAGCATTCGCCAGTGAAAGTGTGAAACCACACCTGCTAACCATGCTTTCATTCATGGGAGCTGCAGCTCCTGCTTGTGTACTTAACACAAGAGGACCGAGATGCCTACCGTGCACTCAAGGATGTCGATTCGCTGCACAAGAGGCCAGATGCCCACGCCTAGCTTGATGTTGCAATAGGTGGGTTTAGATGTTGTGATGATTCTTTTTGAATGTTGCAGTAATTCTACCCAATTGTTGTAATTGTTTTCAATCATATTTTTATTGTTACAATAGGAGTTGATTTTTGTCAAAAATAGTTTTCGTGATTTGTTGTAGCAGTGTTCTCTTTTTGTTCCTTACTTGGGGTGTGTTTCTAATTTATTTGTTGCACAAGTGTAGATTTTTGTTGCACATTCATTATTTCTTTGTTGTGATGTTTAAAATTTTGTTGCACAACTGGTTATCCAAATCGGACGACCAAGACGAGCTGTTGAGCTGAGGATTCAACGACAGCCTCAAGCGTATGATCCTAGCCTCAGGATCGAACGTTCAGACACCCAAAACTAATGTACAATGCTAACATCGTGCTTGGACTAGATCCCCAAGTAAAACCCACAAGCTATTTGCCAACGAGTAGAGATATCCCATGCCTTGTATGTACCCTCGTCACTGTGATTTAATTGAAACTCGCACACTGTGATGGCACCTGCTGGGGACAAGATCATGAGACACATGCCAACAACAATGGTGAGAAAATGTGAGAGGTCATCTACTATGCTAGTTAGATCCACTTTTTCCTAGGTAATTAGATCGAAGTCTTACATGCTTTGAATGGAATTGTTCCAGACTTTGCATGAAATTGTTGCGAAGGATGGATAGAAATGTTTCAAGGATTGGACCAAATTTTTCCCAGGTAATTAGATCGATTTATTCCATGCTTTGAATGAAATTGTTTCAAAGGTTGGATAAAAATATTCCAAGGGATGGTTTGACTTTTTTTAGGTAATCGGATCAAATTGTTCCATACTTTGAATGAAATTTGTTCCCAAAATTGCTAGAAATCTGTCACATGATTTTTTTTTCATATCATTCAAATTTTGAACCTTTGTGATTTGCTTGTAGATTCATGCTCTGATGAGCTCATCATCCTCCTCTCCTCTAGCACTGTTGTCTCCCACTGTTGCTAGGCTAGGGTTCACCGAACACCCAAACTTAGAGGGAGGCCGAGGGCGAGAGGAGGACCAACGGCGATGGCAGCTACGTCGCCAACCACAAGCTGGTGGAGCACCATTGACGATGGAAGGTAGTAGGACAGCAAGAAATAGAGAGGTTAGGGGCGGTGGGTGATAGTGGTGGATGAGGAGGCAAGCGGTGGTCGCACGGCAGTGGACGAGGAGGCATCAGGGGCGACAGTGATGGTGGTGGCGGTTGTAGGGCTGGCTTGCTAGCACTAGCGAGGCTATGGGTGGTGGCGGGGGGGGGGGGGGTGGAGGGAGATGGGAGATACTACTAGAGATTAGGGTTGGGGCTTTAGTAGGAAGTTGGTGAAGACCGAACTATTTATAGGAAGATACCAAGATCATGTATACACAGTGATACCAAGATCATGTATGCGAACATAGTACCAACTCGTGCTCCAAAAATTATGGTGTGATAATCTTTGTGCCACTTATCTCAAAGCAAACCCAGTTTTTTAATGCACGCAAAAAACATCTCGAGGTTAGCTTTCATGTTGTTTGGGTTTGAGTCATGCCACAAGCCTTGGATGTCATGTCCGTTTCCTCTTCTGATCAAGTTGCTGATACATTTACAAAAGCTTTGCCAATCAACTCATCTCATCAACTGCAACACAATCTCAATCTGTTGAGTACGAGTTAAGATATATGTGTGTGTGTACATGTTTTTATTTGTGTAGTTATCTGTGACATAACTTAGAGATAAGTTTGTTTGCCGATAGCTTGTAGTGTATACGGCACGACTAGTGTAGCAAATCCAGGACAAAGAGATCTAGACTGTCGTGTTGAGGGGATGCCGCCTTCACCGCCATGGTCTCTAGTCAGGGGTGGGGGTGTAGGACCAAAGATAGTGACTAGAGGGGGGAGAGGTGAATAGGAGCCAATAAGATAACAATATTTTTTTCAAATCTTTTCTCAAGGCGGAAGAACGACTCTAAGTTCCTCACTCCAATAACTACAAGAAGTTATGAAGTTCAAAGTCTAATCATCCACATGAAAAGATCTAAATGAAACTGAACAAAATTGGTAATACCTCTGTAGTAAAATTAGTAGTACTGCAATAGTAAAATCGGTAGTACTGCTATAGTAAAATCAACATAGGAATAATAAAATCAAAATAATTTCAGCATAAAAAATTGATGTAACTTTTGATCCATTAGTCCAAATGACTTGAAACTTAGTATGCACCCTCTTTAGTATCTCAGGAGCTAATTCCAATCGACAATCAAGAGAATCATTGTCAAAGTTGTGACATTTTTCCATTTGAGTGAATGGTGCACCAAAACTGGGCAAAAATAGAAAAAATATTGATTTGTTCTTGCTCATGATGCCTAGATGATGTAGGTGACATTAGATGGGTCCACACATATAATATCAAGCTAGACCACTCCACAAATTCGATCCAAATCAGTCACAAGAGCAAAACCCAAAACTCACCTCTCTCTTGAGAAAAACCAAGAAAATTCAAGAACTTCCTATAGATCATGTGAGATGGATGGGACCTTATCTTCAGGAGACATCTCTACCTCTCACACGTCCTTGCACCAAAGAAGATAAAGAGAAGAGAAATCCAAACAAGAAGGCCAAGAAGATCAAAAGTGCAAGAGAGGATCCGTGGCATACTCATTTGAGTAAATTTTGATAGTTTATTTCACTTGGAGAGAAAAGTTTTATGGCCAATCCCTCATGATGACAGAGCTCTAAGCCTAAAGCATACACACAAAAGGCTTCAATATAAGAAAATCTTAATCCTATTCTCTCAAGTCTCACATGCCTCAACTCAACACAATGCTCATATGGTGGAGGCTCATCACCTCTCACTTAATCCTAATAACTAACCACTTTTTAGTAGATCACACCACTTACATATGGGAAAACCCGGTAGCCCACATACAAACAGGTTTTACTCTCACACATTTGCATACTTTTCAAAGCGTGACTTCTCAATAGCTCCACAAGCCCGATAAGACATTACAACCACAAAGACATGACCTAAACTATTTAGACTAGCACTGTGGCTTTGTATACTGCCACTCCACTTAGTATTGGACAAATTTCCAAATTGCCATCCATCGGTCTTCACGAATGATGCGATGTCCATGACTTATCGCCATGATCATATGCCTGTGCCGAGGCTGTCACCACCTGAAGCGCCCTAGTTTAATGGCACACCAACATCATACCATAGTCTGATGCTCAATGCTTGCTGCCAAGATCGTACGCTTGCTCTGAAGAATGTCAGCACTTGAGAAACACAAGTTCAATTGGTACACAACATGCACATATTGCCTCTTCACGACCGTTGTTTTTCTCTCGTGCTTCTCGGCTTGAGATGTTGCTCCACTCGAACTTACGTGACATGCCATGGCCTCAGGACCCCTTCCGTAGCCATGATCTTGCCACTGGCTGCAATAATCATCAAAGCACATGCACACCAAAGAAGAAAGCAATCGATCCAAGTACAAATAACATGCACTTGACTCTAAATTTGTAAAATATATGCATTGACATACCATGACTAACACTTGCATTAACTCCCCATGACTAACACATGCACGAACTCCCGTCGTGACTAACACCACCAAAATCAACACTCAAAACCAACTCAGCACACGGGTCGGTCTGACCGCAGCCACCAAGTTAGTCAGATCGCCAACTCCACACCAGTCGGACCTTCTTACCAAGGCCGATCAGACCGCTACACCCCAGTCATACCGCAATTACAATATCGATACTACCGCACTAGGTTTCAGCCCAAAAAAACTCCAAAAAGACCTCTTGAAAATAGCTACCGGTAACCACAGACTGGTACTACTGCTTCGACCAATCATACCGTGGTACCCTTGCCGGTATGACCACCAACTTAAGACAGCAACAACTCAAAATACAAATGCTCAAAATCAAACTCAAATAACAAAAGCAAGGCTCAAACTCAAACAACAAAAGCAAGACACAAACAATATCAAATGTTCATCACTCTTATTGGGCTATCACCACATGGTCTTATAGGGGATAGGAGACACCACCGCCATCATGCCCGATCAAGGGAAGAGGCGACATGCCATATTTCAAAAGCACAAGCAGATCCGGGAGTCCCATCCTCAAAACCAATGTTTTGGTAGACGAAAAGTTTGAAATTGTAAGTTTCTTTTCTGAATTGAATTTTTTGAATCTCAGTCAAAATTAAGTTCCCAAATTGACTTTTTTTCCCGAATCTAAGTTGAATGTTGTTGAATCTGAAAGGTTTTGTACCTTTCAAACTTTTCGAATCTCAATTGAAATTCCCCAATTATAAATTTTTTTGGATCTTGGTGAAAGTTTGTGGTTTCTCGGTTGCGAATTTTTGAATGTTTTGTTGGGCTACCTGGGAGTGAGGAGGGAGTCGGAGGGGAGCCAACGAGACGGCCGAGCCCATTGCCATGTGTTGGAATCCTAGGACGCGTCTGCGTCCATCGCGCGCTGATGATAAGAGCGGTCGTAAAATAGCAGCTCTTAATATCCTCAGGTTTGCTCTTAGATTTATGTAGACATAGCACCTCTGTAAGTCTTCCCCAGATTCTGACCTATGTAGTTCTCACGGTCTCACCTCTATCTGATTGGACTGAAGATGAGCATGGCATATCATATCGTCCTAACTTTTGCTCTCCTCTAATTTTCTTTGCATCCATCCCGCTGTGAGTATATACAGTTAAAGTGGACTGACTGCATTTGGGAGGTTGGGCAGACTAAGTAAGAAGGTACGTTGGGTGTTTGTTCTTCGGGGCAAGGGTGGATCCTGGACTATAATAGCCTAAGCTCTAATTCGAGGTGTAGGATTTTTACCAATGCAAACAGTGGTAGATTTAGGATTCCGGTGATGGAAGTGTGAACATGATAGTTTAAAGTACATAACACAAAAAGTTTAATTGTTCAAATGTAATAAATTATATATATCATTTGAACTACAGCCGATATCACAAATATTTTACCCCATGCAGGTGCAAATGTTGATTATTTAGGATTTTTTTGAAATAACGCATTATTTTTTTATTGTGACAAAAATAAATGCCCTTGAAAAACATTTACTGGAATAATACTTTGTGGCCAAATCATTTGCCGGTAGGCTTCAGCCACTAATTGAATTGTTGATAGGATGGCGTGGCAGCTCCTTTCGCCAATTCAATTGGCGTCAAAAACCTGTGGACAAATCGTTTGACGATGGGTTATTATTTGGATGACAGGCTTCTATCGATGATTCATTTGGTTCATGGATTCATTTGGCCAACAGGCTTCAATCTCCTTAATTTTCAGTTGGTGATAAAAACCATTTAGCCGACAGACTTCTATCGATGGATCATTTGATTGACATATTCATTTGGCCAACATGCTTCTATCCTATTTTAGTTAGCGACAGAAGCTGCCCCATCTGCCTGTCGCCATTTTATTTGGCAATAGAGCCAATTTATTTAGCAACAGAGCTTCTGTCTCTAAATAAATTGGTGACCCAGTATTATTTCTATAAAAAAATTTCAAGGACATTTATTTTTGTCATATTATTAAAATAATGTGTTATTTAAAAAATTGAGTATTTAGCCCATGTGGGTGCAAATATTAAGTATTTAGCCCATATATGTGTATATATACATAATATATTTATCATGTACTTGTTTTTTTAAAAAAATAGGGGTGCAACTGCACCCCCATGCACCTACCTAAATTCGCCCCTAAATGTAAAGCTCAGGTAAACTCGAGGCATAATCTTCCTCTCAGTCTAGATAGTAATGGCCTTCAACTCTCCAGAACTCGAGGCATAATCTTCCTCTCAGTCTAGATAGTAATGGCCTTCAACTCTCCATAACCTACGGTGTGACGAAATCTTGGATCTGCCTTTGGGGTGACTTGCAAGCTCCATCACCGGACGGGCAGCGCAACTTGAATCCTTGCCAAAACAAAATACAACATCTCCCTCCGCGCATAAATAAGGGTGATTAAAGAGAATTAAGTCGTTAAATGGGCCTAATATCTAGCTGGGCTCTGGGTTTTTCATTGGACCTGGTGGGCGCAGTACTATATAACCCGCTTGACTTGGCGCAGGGGAATTGAACGAAGTTGTGCGGCTTTGGTTGGGCCCAACTAATCCGAAGAAAATCTATCTCCCGCAGAATTTCTCGGCTACTGTTGTGGCTTATAAATAACATTTTCCACTGCTGAATCTCAAGGGCAATTACTCTTGCAAACCTCAATCCCCTGATCTAGGCGAAGAAGAAGGAAAAAAACAAAATCAGTTGCCTCACCAATGACATCACGGCGCACGCACGTAGTAGATAGACATGAGAGACTGACATAATACTTGACCAAGACAGGAAAGGTAAAAAAAAACGACAACTGGCCATGATCGAACCACATGAAATAATACCGGGGCAGTTACGACCTGAAACCGACCTTCATTGGTAACCAAAAAAAAAATACAGACTAAAATACTCGCTCAAGGCTCAAATAGATCAGGCCATGCAATGTTGCCCACAGCTTGTTTTCACGCAAAACCACGGTTGCGAAAGCGAATTAGGAAACTAAGATCGATGACGCTGACCATGCCGGTGACTCTGCAAAGGGATGGACGTCCAAGTGTGAAGCCGATGAAAAGCACGGAAGATGCTTTGGTAGAAAGGGGACGGAGGCGCGTGGCATCCACGAAGAAGAAGCGTCCACGCATGCATGGACGATCGATGATGATCACTTTTTTTGCGCAGAAGATGCTCGACCAGTAGAAGACACCAAGGGCCGGGTGAAGTGCGCTCTATCGTTTTGCTGGTCCATCCAAGTCACCCCCATGCCTCCTACCGTCTGCGACACCCTGCGGTTATGAATGGTTAAGATCGGGCTACCCATCAAGCCATGATCGAGACTAGTTCAATAGTTATGAATGGTCTAAGGTTATGAATGGTTATCGACAGCGCCGGTCCTAGGGTTTTGAGGGCCCTAAGGCGAACTTATCGTGATGGGCCCATTAGACTATGTATAAATTTTTATAATATATAGGTGCTAATTTTACTTGCAAAGCGAAAACGAATCCAATAATATATTTTTAATTTAGCATGTCAAAAGAATAAGGAAAAAAATACCTAGGGCCTGTACTCTGAATCTCCGGTCGGTCGTCGAGCCCTGGCCCCTGGTCGCCGCCGCCGTGTCCCTCTCCGTCTCGCGATCGCGGACTCGCAATCTCTGCTCGTGTGGGAATTGGGAAAAGAAACGAGATTACAAGACCTGCATAACTCTGCCGTGTGCTCTTGATCTGCGGCATATCAAGAATTCAAGAGACAAGAGTCAAGAGAGATTCATAAATCTTAATCTGCTGCATGCATAACTCTGCCGTGTGCTCTTGATTTGGTCGGCACTCAAAGTCTCAAACGACAACCAACGTCCAGGCGTCCAGCATGCATGTCGTAACGAGACGTAGCGAGAGGACAGTGCGAGGGCGTCACGTACGGATTCGAGGAGATGAGGACGCCAGGACGGCCGACGGGCGACGGCGTCGTAGAACCTGAGATCGCCGCCGCCGAGGGGGCAGGAGATGTAGAGCCGCGCGCTGGGGCGGAGATCGCAGCAGTGCTGCAGCGGGCGTCGTCCGACGTTTGGGCGTTTGGCCTTCTGGCTTCTTGGGCCGGCGTCGTATAAATGTATAATACTCGTATAGTCGTATAGGGCTGGGTTTGTATACCCGTTTGGGCCCCTCCCTTGCCTGGGCCCTAGGCGGTCGCACCCGGTGCACCTCCCTAGGGCCGGCACTGGTTATCGATGGTTGCTAGACTAGGGTGGAGGAAGTGGAAGTCTTAAGGTTATGAATGCATGGTTAATATCGATCTACCCATGATCGAGACTAGTTCAATGGTTTTATCCTCGTGGATGGTTACATAGGCCCTGTTTGTTTCCACTTAAGATTATTATAATCTAGCTTATAGGTGGAGGATTATATAAGCTAACTTATAATAAGTTGGTGGGAAATAAGCTGTCAGGTGTTTGGCAGCCTGGATTATTAGAGTTATGGATTGTTGTATTCGAATGTTTAAAGACCACAATGCCCTTGAGAGAGAGGTACGGGAGTTGGGGGATGATTGAATGGCAAAGGTGGGTAATATTCCTAAAGTTTTATGGTCATTAAGATAAAAGGTGGATCTATAAGCTGAAATAAGCTCCTTTTTTGAGCTTATTAGATTACAATAATCTGGGCTATTAGATTATAATAAGTTACCTTATAATCTGGGCTGTTTGTTTTCACTTATGATTATAAGCTAGATTATAATAATCTTAAGTGGAAACAAACAGGGCCATAGTCAGCATACTTTGCATATACTAAGTATATTAAAGATGGGAGATTCTCCGGCTGGAAGGCGTGCCACGTCAGTGTTTATACGAAAAACCCCTTGCATTTTGCGAAATCACGTAAAGGTCCTCCGTTCTCGCAAACAGGTCCCTGCTTCTTGCAAACAAGTCCCTGCCAAGTTTTTTCCGGAAAGCACCCTCCACTTCACCGATAGAACCCCGTGGTTTCCAAAATTACGTTTAGGTCTTTGTTTAGTTAGTACAGGTCCTTGCAAGTCCTCAGTTTTTTTGCGAAAAAGCCCTTTGGTTTTTTCGAAATTACGCATGCGTCCTCGATTTTTTTAAGAAACTCCCCACGAATTATCGTCTCTTTTACTTCGGTCCACACGGTAGCTAGTGCGGCGTGACGCCGCGCTTACGCAGCTAGTATATCCAGAGCAAATAGGAAACGAAAACATTTAATCTCTGGTTCTCCCAGCACGAATCATGACGCGCATTCGAAAGTTGAAAATTTTGATGATTTTTTTGGTACATTTCGTGCGCATGATTTCTATCACAACTCAAGTCTCGTAGATCAAGTTAGATTTATGTCATGGAAAAAAAAGAGGTAGATTTTTTATTTTAATTTACAACAAGATCGGACGGAGAGTGGGGCTGGCAAGGGCCAGACCCTCCTCATGCTTTGATAAATTTGCATTGTAGACATGAATACTTTCCAAAATGTTGTTGTCGTTTGTGTTTTTTAGACCCCTAACTTGTCAAATATAATTACGTTGTATAGCTTATTTGGCCCCTAATTTGCAGCATAGTGACTAATTTATCTTCTATGAATAATTTTGGATGGTCTGAAAGATTTCATAGGATGTTTAGATTTCGGAATTTTGCATCATACTAGAATCTTGCTGGCGGCAAATAGTATCAGACTGTTGCCTAAAATAGAGCTTGGTTAAAAGTTTTGTATTTTTATATAATTTGTCAATCTATGTGTAGTTCTTTGGATCATTCTCTTAAATATGTAGTTTTATGATAGCTTCACAGAGTACAGTAGTTTTATGAAATCTACTCCCGAGAGAGCTATCGAAGAGTAGCAGAGCTAGTTATCATTTGTATGCACCAAAGAACAGCGCTAAATTTAACAAGCCAAGAACAGAAAGCGTCTAAAATTGACCTAGCATCCATTGGGCAACAACTTAACACACCCCAACTCTCGTTTGTCTAAGGCTAGATTCTTTTCAACTTAAAGTTGATTTATACTCATAATATCTATAGTAATTAGCTTTTAAATAATGTGTTTTTTGAGACGGGATCAATAGGAAGATTGTAGTAAAAAGTATACTGAGTTCAGCAGTACTAACCAAAATCGCATACGACTATTTTTCTTTGCGTACCACCTCTCGCAAACAATCAGAATTTAAATATTTAAGCTATAAATCATCTGCTCAAAAGAACGCATCCTTATAGTATATGCATTAATATACTAAGTATATACTTTGATACTAATTCGATTCACACCTTGTCTCACCGGGTTGATCAGAGTAGCTAGGGTACTCTGCTTGTACCATGCAAGTTCGTGATTTGGGGCTAGGCCGTGTTAGGTGGTGATCGGTTCGGCTGAAAGTCTCATGGCTTATGGTTGAAAATACTGTAGCTGGCTGAAAAAAGCACTGTAGCTGACAGAGGCTTATTTACCATAATTAAATTTAAAAAAATTTAAAAATAGAAAAAAACATATTAGCCCATCACGTATAATGTAAACAAATACGAGGAAAAAAAGAACCGCTAAAAAAACTCAAAAAAAAGCCAAAAGTTCAGAAAAAGACGAAATTTATGAATAGTGCAAAAATAAGCTGAAGCCAGAAGCTGAAGCCATATTGATCAGGGAACATTGTAAACACAACGACGTCTCACTTGGTGAATTGATGCAGCAACGTGTTCAAGATTCTCAAAGATATCAAAATGAACCCACAAAACAGACAGGTACTCTGTAATGATGTAGTGACAAAACACGAGTGATCAGATCCTAAAAAAATTCCAAGTAATTGAAACTGCTCTCCTCGCGGGGCTCCTCAAATGTTAGCAGGTAATTAACCACTCCGAAAACATCAGACGCGATCAAGAGATAATGAGGAAAGGAGCTCAAATGGCGAGAGGACAAAGAGGACAGCAAATGGATGTCGATTAGCCAGGTTTGATACTTCATATCAAGCAATGCAAAATTAATTCGAGGGAACAACGTGACAAAAATATCCATATCACCATGCATGCTGACAAGTGACAACGAATCGAATCAAGTCCATGATCATGTAATTAAAGAAAACTACTCCACGTGATTATTAAAAAAATCGGATAATATCTCTATCATATTTGTTTTTATATTTTTTTCTCAGATACGGATACGAATACGGATACATCAAATACAAATACAAATATGAATAATATCAAATACAGATATAGAGTGAATACGAATCAAAATGAATACGGTCATGAATATTTATAGGAACATGAAAACCCCTTAAACTATATATCCAAAATCAATGAAAACACATAAATAGTTTATCTTATCAAAACATTAATGAAATCTAAACAAGCATAAGTATTTTTATCCACAATAGTCGTACCATTGTACGGATTTTAAATCTTCAAATGGCAGTTAATTTTTTCTAAAGTCCTAAATAATTCTTAATGGATTTCTGCCATTTACATATGACTAATAAATTAATTAAGAATATAAATTTGCATCAAAATGATTTAAACGGCAGTACATCAATTTAATCGGTACAAATTTTAATCTATCGACAATACTAAATTTATTTTTAATAAACATAAATATTTGCTAGTGGGCTGGTGGCAGGGGAGATGAGAGAGGTTGGCTTGGGCTGGGCAATGTTGGGCTGAAATCTTAGATATCCGGATCCGTATTATCCAAATAATTCGTATTCGTATTCATCGGATATCAGGTCTACTGTATTTGTATTCGTTTCCAACAAAAAAATGTATATTTGTTTTCGATCCGAGAATTATCCAAAGAAAATTCGATCCGACACAATCCGTATTCGTTTTCATTCGGATCGATCGGAAACTATCCAATCTGTTTTCACCCCTAGTAATGATGTAGTGACAAAGCACAAGTGATCAGATCCTAAAAAATTCCAATCAATTGAAACTGCTCTCCTCGCGTGGCTCCTCAAATGTTAGCAGGTAATTAACCACTCCGAAAACATCAGACGCGATCAAGAGAAATAATGAGGAACGGAGCTCAAATGGCGAGAGGACAAAGAGGACAGCAAATGGATGTCGATTTGCCAGGTTTGATACTTCATATCAAGCAATTCAAAATTAATTCGAGGGGACAACGTGACAAAAATATCCATATCACCATGCATGCTGACAAGTGAAAACGAATCGAATCAAGTCCATGATCATGTAATTAAAGAAAACTACTCCACGTGACTATAAAAAAAATCGGGATAAAGATAGGCGCGTCGGGTTAATACTATTGACCTTCCATATGCCTAAACAGTACGACCATTCTGTAAAAAAACAGTACGACCATTGATCGATTGAACAAATCACAACGTGCATTAGAAATAAAATCTAAACAAAATCTAAAAAAACACTATAATGATCTGACGGTATAGCTCATTGCCTCCCCGTTTCTCCCCTCAACACTTCTCAAGAAAATCTAAAGAACACTATAGTGATCCAACGGTATAGCTCGTTGTCTCCCCGTTTCTCCCCTCAACACTTCTCAAGAAAACCTCCCCGTTTCTCCCCTCAACACTTCTCCATCTCTGCTTTCTCTCTCTCTCTCTCTCTCTCAAGCAGCATGCGGCGTGCGGTGGCTGCGCCCAACAAGGTAGGATGGAGGACCACCAAATACAGTGGTGGCCAGATTTGTGAGCTGTCGACGAGTTTATCAAGCCCCCTCAGATATAGAGGGAGGCCTAATAGGTAGTGGTCTAATGGTAGACGACACTAGAGACGGTGGTGTGATGAATATTAGATTGAACGAGATGGGGGAGGTAGAGACGGTGGTGCAACAAGGTGACGGCGGGGGAGAGAAGCGGCAGCGTCGAGACTGATGGAGGCCCGCGTGGTGGAGCTATCCTCAACGTGATAGTGTTCCCTAGCGGCTTCTTTTAGAAAAGGGCTAAGGCCAGTCTCAATGGGGGTTTCAAAAGAGTTTCATTCTCATTTAATGCAGTGACACATCAGTAAATTTGCTGAGTTGGCAAGAAATTTATGAGGAGAGAGAGCAACAGAGTTTCATCAGGATGAAACCCATCCGTCCCGGTTACCAACACGATGAAACCCAGTGAAACCCCCACTGAGACCGGGTCGTTTCGTTCTCAGGCGCTCCCGAGGATCTGCTGTGCATTCATATATATGCGAATGTACTCATGAATATTGGATTAATTAATATATTTTATTTGACCATGATTATTTGTCGGCATGAGATATATTGTAGTTACCAAAGTGACTATGTTTAGTTTAGATATATTTTCAAACGGCTACATAGTTTACATGGCACATATGATCACAACATCATGCATACATTAATTGCTGCAGCTTGTCTATGAAACAGTGAAATGAAACCCCCCACTGAGAGATCCAGTTTCATTTCTCAATCCAAGTCTGCAAAGCTGACATGGCAGTCTTGGAAACTGGGAAATGAAACCCACCACTGAGACTGGCCTAATTGCTCGGTATCCTAGCAAAGATCGCCAGAGTTAAGCCCCACTGGTTAGCATTAAATCGGATTGTATTTTCTCATTAATACATCTTTAGGGTGGTAATAAGCTAATGTCCCTTTTCAAAAAAAATACGAGTAGCTTTCTTAGGGTCAGTTTGGTGTTGGAGTACAGCTATGTTGTGCTTTCTTAGGGGCGGGGTTTTCATTTCGAACCCTGTTGTTGGGAGCCTTGATTAGGGATCGATTATCATACTTTTTTAGATCGATTAATTATCATAGATGATGATGAACTCCTGTACCTGCATGCTGCAAAATCTAGTTAGTTAGAGAATCTATACCAACTATCAATTAGTTCACGTATCAAAAATAGAAAAAATAAAGCTGCAACATATAAGCCACCACAATGTGAAGCAGCATTTGGTTTAATCCACTAAACACTAATAGGGTTTAATCATATCCACCAATAGATTAGGTGAAGTTAATTTAACTCAGACATAGCCATTTAGCCCTCGTAACCAAATGTTAAGCTAAGCCACCGGAAGGTGGAATAAACAAATCTACCGTAATTAATTTCTGTGGGGTTTTTCCTAGTGTTAAGCCAACAAACTCACCTACTCAAACCAAACAGTATTATAGGCCAACCAAACAGTATTATAGGCCAACTATGTTTGTTGCTAAATGAAAAGTAGGGTTAAAGCTAACCCCATTGGGGCGCAGCACTGAAGGAATACTACTACAAAAAGATTAATATTAGATGGCTCATTATAGATGGTTAATTAAAACCGTCAGTATTAAATACAATCATAGACAGTTTTGGTTTAGACATCGTTTGTGTTGCTGTCAGTGCTAAAAACCGTCTGTGAAAACGTAATATTATAGACGATTCATGGTGAAAACTATCTGTGAAGTATCATAGACGGTTATTAACAAGAACCGTCCGTGATATTACCAAATATCACAGACAGTTTTCTTTGAACTATTTGTGATACTTCATAGACGGTTTGTATTAAAAATCATATGTGATAATTAAGTCATCACAAATAGTTTGTATTAAAAACTATCTGTGATAACTTCACTATATTAATTGCAGACTGTTGACCATCACAGATCTGTCTTAAATTCTAGATCTGTTCTCACAGCTCTGCTGCTTTGAGGAGGTGGGGCTTTGTGGCCATTTGGAGAAAGGAGGTCGTGGATTTGACAAGAGTGATTATAGATCCATTAAATTCTTGACTATCTATGGTTAGTAATTTATTCATAATTGCATTATATTTTATATCTAGTTTTTGGTGAAAGGGAGAATTGAAAATGGTTTAGATCTAATTAGCTTGATGTAGAGATAAGATTATTTATATCTAGCATAGTTTAAGGTTTAGGGTGTAGCCAATTCATAGTCTATATCTACTTAATTCAATTTAATTAATTATTCTTGCTACGTATATATAGCTACTTTAGATCATATATATTTAGTATACTAATTGATTATTTCAATATTTAATACTAAGTTGTTAAATGTGTAACGTTGGACCAAACCTGGATATATATTGGGAACCGTATGAGTGAAGAATACATTAATTGTGTGTCTGCTTTTACAAAAGCTACCGAGGAGAATATATTGAATAAGGGGGTAGAATATATGTATTATCCATGTATTGACTACGACAATCTGAAGATATTTAAGAACCAAGCATAGATTGAAGTTCACTTGATTTTAGGGGTATATACGTTAGAATAGTCATGGTGAAGAGCAGATTACACAGGAAGATAGTAATAATGAAATCATCGATGAAGTCAATGATATACCGCAAGATGATGTCGATTGCGGTTCCGATTCAGATAGGCTGCATGATGACAATCTGGATCAGATGCTTCACGATGTAGAAGGGAACTATAATGAAAGAGAGTATTTATCATTCTGAGGCTTGATGAAGGACTCAGAGAAATCTTTGTTCATGTGCTGCAAGTCAAAGTACATGAGGTTGTCAGCCATACTGAAATGCTGAAATTGAAGGCAAGCAACAGTTGGTCCGACAAGAGTTTCACGGTGTTGTTAGGTCTTTTAGCGAACATGCTTTCGGAGGGAAACAAGTTGCCCAAAACCACTTACAAAGCCAAGAAGGTTCTTTGCCCATTGGGAATGGAAGTAGAAAGAATGCATACATGTCCAAATGACTGTATGCTCTACCGTAAAAAGTATGTAAACATGCATGTATGTCCAGTATGCAACGTATCCCGATACAAGTGTAAGAATCAATCAGATAATAGCGAGGGAATAGAGGTGAAGAAAGGACCTTCTGCTAAGATGCCATGGTATCTTCCTGTAATTCTCCGTTTGAATTGGTTTTTCACGGACCCAAAAGAGGCAATACTGCTTCATTGGCACACAGAGGAGCGTAGGAAAGATGGAATTCTAAGACATCTTGTTGATTCCACCTAGTAGAGAAACATCGATAAAAGGTTTATATACTTCGGTGTAGAAATGAGAAATATAAAGTTTGGAATGAGTACAGATAGAATGAATCCTTTCGATAACATGAGCAGTCGACATAGCACTTGGCCCATGACTCTTCATCTACAACCTTCCTCCTTGGTTGTGCATGAAGCAGAAGTATATTTTGCTATCGATACTTATCATAGAGCTAAAATAACCTAGGAATGATATTTATGTGTACCTAGCACTGTTGGTGGAATATCAACAAATATTGTGGATCGAAGGGGTACAGATATGGGATGCGTATAAATGGGAGAACTTCACTCTACGCTCCTTATTATTCTGCACTATAAAAGATTATACTGGCTTTACTAACCTATCGGGCCAGAGTACAAAATGAGCCAAAGCATGTATTCATTGCTTAGATGATACCGAGAGTGTGTGGCCGAAGCACTTACACAAAACCATGTACATGCTCACCATAGGTTCCTTCGGATGACTCACCCATACCGTAGGATGAAGAAACAATTTGACGGAAAGAAAGAGGACAATTTAGTTCCAAGGTATTTAAGCGGAAAAGAGGTCTATGATACAGTTAAGGATTTAGATGTTATGCTCGAAAAGGGACGTAAATTGAGGACCCGTGAGAAAAACATCTAGAAGAAGAGATCAATTTTTTGGGACTTACCTTATTAGGAGCACCTAGAAGTTCGTCACTGCATCGACATCATACACGTAGAGAAAAATATATGTGATAGGTTGATTGGTCTCTTGCAGAACATTCATGACAAAACAAAGGATAGTATCAACGCATGATATGACTTGGTTGATATGGACATTATGACTGAGTTAGCTATGACAAAGACCGATAAAGGACAAACTTATCTTCCCCTGCATGTTACGCTCTGTCCAAAGCCGAGAGAACTTAACTGTGCCAGTGCTTGTTTGGTGTGAAAGTTCTGTTTGGTTACTCCGCCAACATGAAAAAACTTATTTTGATAAAAGATTTGAAGTTAATTGGCATGAAGTCTCATGATTGTCAGGTGCTTCCTATTGCAATTAGAAGTATTTTGCTGATTAAGATCCGAGAGACAATCATGAGGCTATGTTATTTCTTTAACACAATTACTCAGAAGGTCATCAATCCTGAAGGACTAGATGCTCTTCAGGACGAGGTGGTGACGACTCTATGTCATCTCGAGATGTATTTCCCTCTATCATTTTTTTATATCATGGTCCACCTCATTGTTCACATTGTGTGGAAGATAAAAATATGCAGGCCCGTATTCCTACGTAGCATATACTCGTTCGAGAGGTTCATGGGAATTCTCAAGTCCTATATACAGAATCGATTTCGATCGGAGGGCAGCATCGTCAAAGGTTATACAACCGAAGAGGACATTGAGTTCTATGTCAATTACATAGCTCAGATCGAACCGATAGGTGTGCCTCAATATCGCCATGAGGGAAGGCTCAAGGGTATCGAGACCATCGGAAGGAAAGCAATCACTCTAGATATGGATGCGTCTCCGCCTCCCCCGACTCCATGGCCCTCCTCCCGCACACCCGGCACCCACCTCCTCCCCCGAGCATACCGCCTCCCCTGAGCTTGATGCCGCCTTCCCCGAGCCCGTCGCTGCCTTCCTCGACTCCAGTGGCCCTCCTCCTCAGCACCCAGCGCCCTCCTCCTCCCCCGAGCATGCCACCTCCCCGAGCCTGACGTCGCCTCCCTCGAGCCTGACGTCGCCTTCCCTGAGCCGGTCGCTGCCTCCCTTAACTCTGACAGCCCTCCTCTGCCATGCCCGGCGCCCTCTTCCTCCCCCCAAGCACACCGTCTCCCCTGAGCCTGACTCCGCCTCCCCCGAGCCCGTCGCTGCCTCCCCTAACTCCGACGGCCCTCCTCCCCCACACCTGATGCCCTCCTCCTCCCCAGAGCACGCCCCTCCCCTGAGCCCAACGCTGCCTCCCTCAAGCCCATCACTGCCTCCCCTTACTTCAGCGACCCTCCTCCTCGCGCCTGGCGCACTCCTCTCCCGAGCCCGACACAACGAGGTGCTTGGTTTTCTAGGACAGCGTTGAGTGTGTGCCTTGCCCTGGTTCTTCTTGGTGGTTTTGATTATCCTCTGTTCCGTGAAGACCAATAATTCTAAGGTTTGTCAATCTTACAATAATTATTTCATACTTATCAATTTATATATTTGCACGACATTGATTTTCCTACCGATAGGTTACAATCATCGCTACAACTTTGTTGAAACAGGCTAAGCTCCAGCAAATTCGAGGACAGTGTGCATACTTTATGATGTCTAGAGTCATAAACAAAGATGGAGAGTTCCACAATGTAGAATGAATTTGATTGGGATAAGATTGAGCTTAATTGTACATGTCTGTATTTGTTCATGGATGGTTAATTTCTTTCTTTTGAGTTAATTGATTTATGACATGGATGTTCTTGTTTCTGAAATGAATGTGAACTAGATGTATATATACTTGTTTTTTTGCTTGTTTCAGAGGGCATAGCTAGCATTTCCTGATGCTAGCCAACAAACAAAAATAGATTTAGGAATACAAAAGAATGTCATTGACGGTTATTAACTCATAACCGTCTATGATAGTACGTATCACAGACGGTTCGAAAACCGTTGGTGATGACATCATGTCATTACGGATACATAAACTCAGACGGCTCACGAAACCGTCTGTAATAACCTTTTCTATAGTAGTGGAGAGAGTTGATGACTCATGAGAAAGGCTATGGCAGTGCCAGTAATAGCAAGAGAAGGCAACCGGTCACGAGCTTCACGCGACGGCAGGCGATGGATGGCTCATCCCTCTGGAGAAGCTACAAAATCATCAAATTTTCCCTCAAAAGAGATGAGGAAACCATCGAGCGTGAAACATTGCACAGTACATGCTCTCCTAAAGAAATCTTCGGAATGGCTCACGCTTATGGTTTATGTGAGCTTAATTGTACATGTCTGTATTTGTTCACGGATGGTTAATTTCTTTCTTTTGAGTTAATTGATTTATGAAATGGATGTTCTTGTTTCTGAAATGAACGTGAACTAGATGTATATATACTTGTTGTTTTTTGCTTGTTTCAGAGGGCATAACTAGCATTTCCTGATGCTAGCCAACAAACAAAAATAGATTTATGAATACAAAAGAATGTCACAGACGGTTATTAACTCATAACCGTCTGTGATAGTACGTATCACAGACAGTTTGAAAACCGTCGGTGATGACATCATGTCATTATGGATACATAAACTCAAACGGCTCACGAAACCGTCTATGATAACCTTTTCTATAGTAGTGGAGAGAGTTGATGACTCATGAGCAAGGCTATGGCAGTGCCGGTAATAGCAAGAGAAGGCAACCGGTCGCGAGCTTCACGCGATGGCAGGCGATGGATGGCTCATCCCTCTGGAGAAGCTACAAAATCATCAAATTTTCCCTCAGAAGAGATGAGGAAACCATAGAGCGTGAAACACTGCACAGTACATGCTTTCCTAAAGAAATCTTCGGAATGGCTCACACTTATGGTTTATGTATAGTGCTATAGTAATGTGCTTTTAAACAGTGCACCTTTTCACGGTGAGTTTACAAGTCGATTGTAGTATATGATATACTGACTTCAGATATATCGGTCAAAATCGTATATGACTATCTTTTCCTTCGTAAACTCTCTTGTAAATAATCAAAATTCAAAAACAAAAAAAAATCATAAATCACAGTTCAAAAGAATCCCCACAGCATCTAGCCCGGCGGTTTGATTGAATTAACAGGCCGTGTCACACTGTCACGTGTTGTTGCTGGAAACTTGGAATACGACGCCACATCGGATGCCCATGCACGCGCGAAGGAGGTCCAAATAAAGGCACGAGATCTTTTGAAGTTGAATAGTCGCTGGCGACCGGCGAGGTGACCACGACCAGAACAGCAGCGTTACTACAGTACAGCACGTCAGGCTTTTCGGGATCGGGATTTTATTTAGATTATAATATGCACGTGGTGGGAGCGCTGGCCTGGCGCTATCCGGTGGCTCCGACCGACATGTCCGAGTCAGCATCAATCGCAAGGGCCACACGCCGGCAAGCGTACAAGTAATCGATGGTGACGCCACCGTGGACTAATTTGTTGTGAAATGAATCAAAGTGAATTACGTGAAGCAATGAGCATTTGATTTTTTTTTTTGAAAGAACTGCATGTGTGTATGATACGAGAAATGGGAAAAAGCCGATATAACCCTTGAACTATCGTGTTACATATAGAACCTTCTAAACAAACTGCTAAACTACACAAAACCACTTAAAACTATCCGCCGCGTCTAATCAAACCTCTTATTGTTAGGAAACTGGGCTCACGGCCAGAGTCCTGACATATTTGGGCACCCCACCGTCCACCCCACCGGCGGTGGACGCCTGCCGCCCGCATGCGGCCGGCCTCCCGCCACCGTCACACTAGCCGCCCTGCATGGCGCCCCGGGTGTCTCGGCCGTCGCGCCTGCACGAGCAAGGTAGCCACTCCCGAAGAAGTTGCGCCGCCGCCGCTTTAGGCTTCGGCCGCTTGGCTTGCTGTCGCCGCCCGCACGCGGCCTCCGCCGGCCCCACTCGCCTTGACCCGAAGCCGCCGGCACCCGCTCGGGCCTCTGCGCCGGCGCTCGCCCTCGCACGGGCCGCCCCGACCTTCGCGCACGCACGCGCCCGCATCCGGCTGCTGGCCGCAAATGGTCGCCGCCGCATGCCGCAGCCGCACCCCGGCCACCCTCTCCGCACGGCCCCGCAGCCCCCGGCCTTCTCCACCCAGCCCCGCAGCTGCCGGCTCCCCTCCGCACGGCCCGCGCCTTGGAGCCGCCGCTCCCTGGCCTCGGCCTACTCGCTTGAGTGCGAGCCACGCTCGCGCCACTGCACCTGAAGTGCGCTCGCCGGCCTCCACCGGTCTCCCATGCCGCCCACGGCCCGCGCTCACCCGCCGCCGCGCCTAAAGTCGCCCGGACCGGATGGCCTAAGCCGCCGCCACCGTCGAATGGGGGTAGGGAAACCCTACCCGCCACGCATTAACTCGCCGCGGGCCATATGGGCCGACTGGACCGGGGGAGGGAGGAAAGAAAATAGGCCGAGGAAGGGAACATACGGGCCGGGCGAGGGAAAGAAAAAAAGAAAAGGAAAAGGGGGGAGTGGGCCGGCGTGGGACATTTTACAGAAAAAACTACCGTAGAACATTGAATTTACCGATACGCCCTTAAACCTTTAATATAAGTCCAGATTTTTGCATAAAGGTCTCGGTAATTCCGAAAATTGCCTATAGGTCTTCTATTTTACGTATGGGTCCAGAATTTTGCAGAAAAACCCTCTGTAAATCAGAAAATTGCACGAATTTTTCTCTGAACTAAAAATTTGCGTAAAAACCCTCTGGAATTGCAGAATTTACTGAAATTTCATATTCTTGCATAAAATGGCATCGGGAATTCGAATTTTGAATTATTTTTAGCATTTGAAGCTTATTTATTTATGCCATTACTATTTTATGTATTTTCTGTATTGTAATTGTTTAAATTGCTTTTAATCACTGAAATTAGCAGTAAAATTATAAAAAAAAGCATAGAAAATTATGAAACATTATGGGAACCTATTGTACCACTTTAGTTACCTGTAGTAAATTTTTCATGCATGTTTACCTGCGGTAAACTTATTTTATTTCGTTCATACACATGTAGATGACTGGAATTACGAACCGGGAGTTCGAGGAGCTGGCCCAGAATGGCCAAAACTATCTGACATGGGCATCCGATGTCGAGATTGTGCTTGGGGGCCAGAAGTTCAGTGCAGCTATTGGGTTAAGCGGACAGAAAGACGCCCGACCCACACATGAGGAAAATACTCAGGCACTTCATTTTCTCAGACACCACATCTGCCCGACTCTCAAGAATGAGTATATGGCGGAAAGAAACGCGCTAGCACTCTGGACCGCACTCAAGAAGCAGTTTGAGAGGCTTAAATACACCATTCTTCCTCAAGCAGAGCAGGAGTGGATCAGACTGAGGTTTGCCGACTTTAAGACGGTCGGGGGGTACAATTCTGCCTTGCACTGGATTTGTACTAATCTTCAACTCTGTGGCAAGGAGATCACAGATGAGTAGAAGATTGAGAAGACCCTGTCCACATTTCACCTTAGTGCTGTACAGACTGCCCGCAACTATCGTCAAGACGGCTACAAGGAGTACGCCGAATTGATTGATATGATACAGGTGGCAGAGGCTCAGGGCGAACTTCTCCGCAAGAATTACGTCTCGCAGCCACCAGGCAGCTCCGCTGGCCGTGAAGCCAACGCTAGCAGCTACAAGGTGCGAAAGCCCTCGATGAAGAGAAGGGGGAAGAAGGGAAAGATCATTGCCCAGAAAGGCAGGTCAGATGCTCCAAACGACAGAAATGCTAAGAAGAGTGGCAAGACCTATGGCTAGCAGAACCAAGGTTGCTACAAGTGTGGCAAATGGGGGCATTGGTCGCGGATATGCAAAGAACCGCAACATGTCATTGATGCCCACCAAGCTCAGAAGAAGAATGGCAAAGGGCAGCCTGAAACGCACTTTGCAGTAGTCGAGGGGGAGCATGTTGAGCAGCTGTATGAATTGATGGATGTTGAACCCATCCCAGCAGCGACATCCTCCTATGACTTAGAGGCAGACACAGCCATGATCTTCCTTGAGGAGAACATCACTCCTGAGAAAATAGCCGAAGAAGTCGATGATTTTCTAGTTGATTCCGTCTGATGCACAGAATGCATAAGACGTTAATTGTCATTTATTTTTGTTAAATGGACAAGTTCAGAACTTGCATGGTTGGTGCTTTAGGATTTATTTCCTCATAATGGTTGGATGATTTTGGAATAAAACATTCATTTATTTAGTTTATAATGACATTATATGGTCTGATATTGGCGTATTTTACTTATGTATTGAATGCCTTCTAATACATGTTAATTAAATACGTTATATTAGAACATGTGTGGCGCCCTATGGAGGAAGTATGCCTTGCCGACAGCAGCACAACGAATACCATCTTAAGATAGGCTAAATATTTTCAGTCGATCTGTAAGAGCACCGGCAGCCTTACGACAATCGCCGGAAACGATGCATGTATAATCGGTTCCGGAAGAGCCACAATTATACTTCCCATGGGCACAACTTTGATCATTGAAGAAGTCTTATTGTACCCAGAATCGACTAGAACTCTCCTAAGTTTTAAAGATATTCGCGCAAATGGTTTCCACGTTGAGACTGACGAAGAATACGGTAAGGAATACCTGCTCATCACGAAGCGCGAAGAGAATGGCAAAAGAATATTAGAAAAACTTCCTTCACTTGAAACTGGGCTATATTATACCAACATTAAAGCGCCTGCAGTGTACACTGTTCTGAAGACAGTATTTAGAAACTCTGAACTCTTCTGTCTCTGGCATGACAGATTAGGCCACCTAAGTCTTAGGATGATGAGAAACATAATAAATAACTCACATGGGTATAATATTAATGTGAAAATTTTCCTGAATCATGAAGATTTTGTGTGCTCTGCATGTGCCACCGGGAAACTAATTACTAGACCCTCCACTCTGAAAGTGAAGGATGAAGTCCCTGCATTCCTGGAACGCATCCAGGGACACATTTGCGGTCCCATTCAGCCCGTCTCAGGGCCGTTTAAGTATTTCATGGTGCTCATTGACGCTTCTTCGAAGTGGTCACATGTGAGTTTGCTGTCCACAAGAAACCACGCCTTTGCAAAATTGATCTCGCAGATCATTCGCATCAGAAATGTGTTTCCTGATCACCACATCAAGTCCATCAGAATGGACAATGCCGACGAATTTACTTCAAAGGCATTTGATGATTATTGCATGGCGATGGGAATTGCAGTTGAGCATTCGGTACCGCATGTACATACCCAGAATAGTTTGGCAGAGGCTTTAGTTAAAAGAATTAAATTTATTGCCCGACCCCTCTTGCATAAAAGTAATTTGCCAGCTACATGTTGGGGACATGCAGTCCTTCATGCAGCGAATCTCATCAACCTTAGACCTTCGGCCTACAACATCCATTCACCTATGCAACTAGCGCAAGGGTCACCACCGAAAATTTCTCATCTTAGGAGGTTTGGATGCAAGGTTTATGTACCGATACCACCTCCGTAGCGTACTGCAATGGGCCCACTCCGCAAGACTGGGATATACGTTGGTTATGAGACTGCATCCATAATCAGGTATTTAGAACCCATGACGGGAGACTTGCATACTGCCCGCTTCGCTGATTGTATTTTTCATGAGGATAATTTCCCGTCATTAGGGGACGAAATCAACCCGTTGATAAAAATGTCGAAAAATTACGTGGGAAGCCACGGGAATTCATGCACATGACCCGCGCACTGGTGAAACTGAAAAAGAGGTCCAGAAGATCATCGACTTGCAAGCATTAGCAAATCAACTGCCCAATCACTTTAGTGATTTGAAGAGCCTGATTAAGTCGCATGTGCCTGCACGCAATGCACCGGAGAGGGTTGAAATACCAAAGAAAATTGAAGGTATCCCTAATCCCGTCCAGAGGCCTCAGAATAAAAGGACGAGAACTCCGGTTCCTCGAGTCCAAACTAACCGGGGACGCCCGGCGAAAAAGGATAAGAGGGATTTATTACAGCCGATCATTGAAGTCCCCCAGAATGAGAAGGGGAGCCAGTTGAGACCTGGCACAAGTATGACACCTTCCGAAAAGGGTATACCGGATCTGAATATCCCCATCGGCATGGATGTGTGCGCACACATCGGAGCTGAAAAACTAAAGGGACTTGCCACCGCAATTGAAAGAAGCGATGTGCGAGGTAAAGCTCCAGCAGAAGCAATCGCTCCAGAAGAAGCATCTCATGAAGAAATAGCTATAAATTATATGCACACGGGAGAGTCCCTGAATAGGACAACAGCTAATATCGATATCTACTTCGCAAAGAAAATTGCTACCATCATCGATCTTGATCCCGAGCCTGTATCGCTCGCTGAATGTAAGAAAAGATCAGATTGGAAAGATTGGAAGAAGGCAACAGCAACTGAATTGTTATCTCTAAACAAAAGAGAGGTGTTTGGGCCCGTATGCCGCACGCCTCCACACATACACCCTGTTGGGCACAAGTGGATATTTGTTCGAAAGAGAAATGAAAGAAATGAAGTAGTGAGATACAAAGCAAGGCTAGTAGCCCAAGGTTTCACTCAACGTCCTGGAGTTGATTATGAAGAAAACCTACTCCCCAGTCATGAGTGGAATCACCTTTACATATTTGATCTCAATGGCAGTGAACTTGAACTTAGAAATGAAATTGATGGATGTTGTGACTGCATACCTTTACGGTAACTTGGATTCGGAGATTTACATAAAAGTCCCTGAAGGAATCCCTCTCCCGAACCAAGACAGAGCAAATAGAAATCTATACAGTGTGAAACTCAGAAAGTCACTGTATGGACTGAAACAATCTGGAAGAACGTGGTATAATCGCTTAAGTAATTTTCTCTGCAAGAAAGGCTACACGAACAATGAAGACTGTCCTCGTGTATTTATACGACGATCCCAGAATGGATTCTGTATAATCTCTGTGTATGTAGACGATCTGAATATTATCGGGACAGCCGAAGACAAAAAAGAAGCAAGCTCCTACTTGGAGTCAGAATTTGAAATGAAAGATTTGGGCAAGACCAAGTTTTGCTTAGGCCTGCAGCTTGAGCATGTCCCTGAAGGAATCTTGGTATATCAGTCGACTTACACTCAGAAGGTGCTTGAAAGGTTTGGCTTCGAGAAGGCATTTCCCTCAAAAGTACTGATGATCGCGAGGTCTTTACAGCAAGAAAAAGATCCTTTCCGGCCTAGGGAAGAGGGGGAGGAAGTCCTGGGACCAGAATTCCCATACTTGAGTGCAGTGGGAGCGCTCATGTATTTAGCAAACTGCACTAGACCGGACATTGCATTTGCCGTGAACCTGTTAGCAAGGTACAGTGCAGAGCCCACCAAAAGGCATTGACAGGGCATAAAAGACATCTTTCGATACCTCCAAGGAAGCAAGGACCTTGGATTGTTTTACAGAAAGAATCAAGATCTGAACTTGATTGGCTATGCAGATGCTGGGTACCTGTCGGACCCACATACCGCAAAGTCACAAACAGACTATGTATTCCTGTGTGGTGGAACTGCAATTTCATGGAAATCGTCTAAGCAAAGCGTTGTAGCTACTTTGACGAACCACTCAGACACCACATCTGCCCGACTCTCAAGAATGAGTATATGGCAGAAAGAAACGCGCTAGCACTCTGGACCGCACTCAAGAAACGGTTTGAGAGGCTTAAATACACCATTCTTCCTCAAGCAGAGCAGGAGTGGATCAGACTGAGGTTTGCCGACTTTAAGACGGTCGGGGAGTACAATTCTGCCTTGCACTTGATTTGTACTAATCTTCAACTCTGTGGCAAGGAGATCACAGATGAGTAGAAGATTGAGAAGACCCTGTCCACATTTCACCTTAGTGCTGTACAGACTGCCCGCAACTATCGTCAAGACGGCTACAAGGAGTACGCCGAATTGATTGATATGATACAGGTGGCAGAGGCTCAGGGCGAACTTCTCCGCAAGAATTACGTCTCGCAGCCACCAGGCAGCTCCGCTGGCCGTGAAGCCAACGCTAGCAGCTACAAGGTGCGAAAGCCCTTGATGAAGAGAAGGGGGAAGAAGGGAAAGATCATTGCCCAGAAAGGCAAGTTAGATGCTCCAAACGACAGAAATGCTAAGAAGAGTGGCAAGACCTATGGCTAGCAGAACCAAGGTTGCTACAAGTGTGGCAAATGGGGGCATTGGTCGCGGATATGCAAAGAACCGCAACATGTCATTGATGCCCACCAAGCTCAGAAGAAGAATGGCAAAGGGCAGCCTGAAACGCACTTTGCAGTAGTCGAGGGGGAGCATGTTGAGCAGCTGTCTGAATTGATGGATGTTGAACCCATCCCAGCAGCGACATCCTCCTATGACTTAGAGGCAGCCACAGCCATGATCTTCCTTGAGGAGAACATCACTCCTGAGAAAATAGCCGAAGAAGTCGATGATTTTCTAGTTGATTCCGTCTGATGCACAGAATGCATAAGACGTTAATTGTCATTTATTTTTGTTAAATGGACAAGTTCAGAACTTGCATGGTTGGTGCTTTAGGATTTATTTCCTCATAATGGTTGGATGATTTTGGAATAAAACATTCATTTATTTAGTTTATAATGACATTATATGTTCTGATATTGGCGTATTTTACTTATGTATTGAATGCCTTCTAATACATGTTAATTAAATACGTTATATTAGAACACGTGTGGCGCCCTATGGAGGAAGTATGCCTTGCCGACAGCAGCACAACGAATACCATCTTAAGATAGGCTAAATATTTTCAGTCGATCTGTAAGAGCACCGGCAGCCTTACGACAATCGCCGGAAACGATGCATGTATAATCGGTTCCGGAAGAGCCACAATTATACTTCCCATGGGCACAACTTTGATCATTGAAGAAGTCTTATTGTACCCAGAATCGACTAGAACTCTCCTAAGTTTTAAAGATATTCGCGTAAATGGTTTCCACGTTGAGACTGACGAAGAATACGGTAAGGAATACCTGCTCATCACGAAGCGCGAAGAGAATGGCAAAAGAATATTAGAAAAACTTCCTTCACTTGAAACTGGGCTATATTATACCAACATTAAAGCGCCTGCAGTGTACACTGTTCTGAAGACAGTATTTAGAAACTCTGAACTCTTCTGTCTCTGGCATGACAGATTAGGCCACCTAAGTCTTAGGATGATGAGAAACATAATAAATAACTCACATGGGTATAATATTAATGTGAAAATTTTCCTGAATCATGAAGATTTTGTGTGCTCTGCATGTGCCACCGGGAAACTAATTACTAGACTCTCCACTCTGAAAGTGAAGGATGAAGTCCCTGCATTCCTGGAACGCATCCAGGGACACATTTGCAGTCCCATTCAGCCCGTCTCAGGGCCGTTTAAGTATTTCATGGTGCTCATTGACGCTTCTTCGAAGTGGTCACATGTGAGTTTGCTGTCCACAAGAAACCACGCCTTTGCAAAATTGATCTCGCAGATCATTCGCATCAGAAATGTGTTTCCTGATCACCACATCAAGTCCATCAGAATGGACAATGCCGACGAATTTACTTCAAAGGCATTTGATGATTATTGCATGACGATGGGAATTGCAGTTGAGCATTCGGTACCGCATGTACATACCCAGAATAGTTTGGCAGAGGCTTTAGTTAAAAGAATTAAATTTATTGCCCGACCCCTCTTGCATAAAAGTAATTTGCCAGCTACATGTTGGGGACATGCAGTCCTTCATGCAGCGAATCTCATCAACCTTAGACCTTCGGCCTACAACATCCATTCACCTATGCAACTAGCGCAAGGGTCACCACCGAAAATTTCTCATCTTAGGAGGTTTGGATGCAAGGTTTATGTACCGATACCACCTCCGTAGCGTACTGCAATGGGCCCACTCCGCAAGACTGGGATATACGTTGGTTATGAGACTGCATCCATAATCAGGTATTTAGAACCCATGACGGGAGACTTGCATACTGCCCGCTTCGCTGATTGTATTTTTCATGAGGATAATTTCCCGTCATTAGGGGACGAAATCAACCCGTTGATAAAAATGTCGAAAAATTACGTGGGAAGCCACGGGAATTCATGCACTTGACCCGCGCACTGGTGAAACTGAAAAAGAGGTCCAGAAGATCATCGACTTGCAAGCATTAGAAAATCAACTACCCGATCACTTTAGTGATTTGAAGAGCCTGATTAAGTCGCATGTGCCTGCACGCAATGCACCGGAGAGGGTTGAAATACCAAAGAAAATTGAAGGTATCCCTAATCCCGTCCAGAGGCCTCAGAATAAAAGGACGAGAACTCCGGTTCCTCGAGTCCAAACTAACCGGGGACGCCCGGCGAAAAAGGATAAGAGGGATTTATTACAGCCGATCATTGAAGTCCCCCAGAATGAGAAGGGGAGCCAGTTGAGACCTGGCACAAGTATGACACCTTCCGAAAAGGGTATACCGGATCTGAATATCCCCATCGGCATGGATGTGTGCGCACACATCGGAGCTGAAAAACTAAAGGGACTTGCCACCGCAATTGAAAGAAGCGATGTGCGAGGTAAAGCTCCAGCAGAAGCAATCGCTCCAGAAGAAGCAACTCATGAAGAAATAGCTATAAATTATATGCACACGGGAGAGTCCCTGAATAGGACAACAGCTAATATCGATATCTACTTCGCAAAGAAAATTGCTACCATCATCGATCTTGATCCCGAGCCTGTATCGCTCGCTGAATGTAAGAAAAGATCAGATTGGGAAGATTGGAAGAAGGCAACAGCAACTGAATTGTTATCTCTGAACAAAAGAGAGGTGTTTGGGCCCGTATGCCGCACGCCTCCACACATACACCCTGTTGGGCACAAGTGGATATTTGTTCGAAAGAGAAATGAAAGAAATGAAGTAGTGAGATACAAAGCAAGGCTAGTAGCCCAAGGTTTCACTCAACGTCCTGGAGTTGATTATGAAGAAACCTACTCCCCAGTCATGAGTGGAATCACCTTTACATATTTGATCTCAATGGCAGTGAACTTGAACTTAGAAATGAAATTGATGGATGTTGTGACTGCATACCTTTACGGTAACTTGGATTCAGAGATTTACATAAAAGTCCCTGAAGGAATCCCTCTCCCGAATCAAGACAGAGCAAATAGAAATCTATACAGTGTGAAACTCAGAAAGTCACTGTATGGACTGAAACAATCTGGAAGAACGTGGTATAATCGCTTAAGTAATTTTCTCTGCAAGAAAGGCTACACGAACAATGAAGACTGTCCTCGTGTATTTATACGGCGATCCCAGAATGGATTCTGTATAATCTCTGTGTATGTAGACGATCTGAATATTATCGGGATAGCCGAAGACAAAAAAGAAGCAAGCTCCTACTTGGAGTCAGAATTTGAAATGAAAGATTTGGGCAAGACCAAGTTTTGCTTAGGCCTGCAGCTTGAGCATGTCCCTGAAGGAATCTTGGTATATCAGTCGACTTACACTCAGAAGGTGCTTGAAAGGTTTGGCTTCGAGAAGGCATTTCCCTCAAAAGTACTGATGATCGCGAGGTCTTTACAGCAAGAAAAAGATCCTTTCCGGCCTAGGGAAGAGGGGGAGGAAGTCCTGGGACCAGAATTCCCATACTTGAGTTGAGTGGGAGCGCTCATGTATTTAGCAAACTGCACTAGACCGGACATTGCATTTGCCGTGAACCTGTTAGCAAGGTACAGTGCAGAGCCCACCAAAAGGCATTGACAGGGCATAAAAGACATCTTTCGATACCTCCAAGGAAGCAAGGACCTTGGATTGTTTTACAGAAAGAATCAAGATCTGAACTTGATTGGCTATGCAGATGCTGGGTACCTGTCGGACCCACATACCGCAAAGTCACAAACAGGCTATGTATTCCTGTGTGGTGGAACTGCAATTTCATGGAAATCGTCTAAGCAAAGCCTTGTAGCTACTTCGACGAACCACTCAGACACCACATCTGCCCGACTCTCAAGAATGAGTATATGGCAGAAAGAAACGCGCTAGCACTCTGGACCGCACTCAAGTAGCGGTTTGAGAGGCTTAAATACACCATTCTTCCTCAAGCAGAGCAGGAGTGGATCAGACTGAGGTTTGCCGACTTTAAGACGGTCGGGGAGTACAATTCTGCCTTGCACTGGATTTGTACTAATCTTCAACTCTGTGGCAAGGAGATCACAGATGAGTAGAAGATTGAGAAGACCCTGTCCACATTTCACCTTAGTGCTGTACAGACTGCCCGCAACTATCGTCAAGACGGCTACAAGGAGTACGCCGAATTGATTGATATGATACAGGTGGCAGAGGCTCAGGGCGAACTTCTCCGCAAGAATTACGTCTCGCAGCCACCAGGCAGCTCCGCTGGCCGTGAAGCCAACGCTAGCAGCTACAAGGTGCGAAAGCCCTTGATGAAGAGAAGGGGGAAGAAGGGAAAGATCATTGCCCAGAAAGGCAAGTCAGATGCTCCAAACGACAGAAATGCTAAGAAGAGTGGCAAGACCTATGGCTAGCAGAACCAAGGTTGCTACAAGTGTGGCAAATGGGGGCATTGGTCGCGGATATGCAAAGAACCGCAACATGTCATTGATGCCCACCAAGCTCAGAAGAAGAATGGCAAAGGGCAGCCTGAAACGCACTTTGCAGTAGTCGAGGGGGAGCATGTTGAGCAGCTGTCTGAATTGATGGATGTTGAACCCATCCCAGCAGCGACATCCTCCTATGACTTAGAGGCAGCCACAGCCATGATCTTCCTTGAGGAGAACATCACTCCTGAGAAAATAGCCGAAGAAGTCGATGATTTTCTAGTTGATTCCGTCTGATGCACAGAATGCATAAGACGTTAATTGTCATTTATTTTTGTTAAATGGACAAGTTCAGAACTTGCATGGTTGGTGCTTTAGGATTTATTTCCTCATAATGGTTGGATGATTTTGGAATAAAACATTCATTTATTTAGTTTATAATGACATTATATGGTCTGATATTGGCGTATTTTACTTATGTATTGAATGCCTTCTAATACATGTTAATTAAATACGTTATATTAGAACATGTGTGGCGCCCTATGGAGGAAGTATGCCTTGCCGACAGCAGCACAACGAATACCATCTTAAGATAGGCTAAATATTTTCAGTCGATCTGTAAGAGCACCGGCAGCCTTACGACAATCGCCGGAAACGATGCATGTATAATCGGTTCCGGAAGAGCCACAATTATACTTCCCATGGGCACAACTTTGATCATTGAAGAAGTCTTATTGTACCCAGAATCGACTAGAACTCTCCTAAGTTTTAAAGATATTCGCGCAAATGGTTTCCACGTTGAGACTGACGAAGAATACGGTAAGGAATACCTGCTCATCACGAAGCGCGAAGAGAATGGCAAAAGAATATTAGAAAAACTTCCTTCACTTGAAACTGGGCTATATTATACCAACATTAAAGCGCCTGCAGTGTACACTGTTCTGAAGACAGTATTTAGAAACTCTGAACTCTTCTGTCTCTGGCATGACAGATTAGGCCACCTAAGTCTTAGGATGATGAGAAACATAATAAATAACTCACATGGGTATAATATTAATGTGAAAATTTTCCTGAATCATGAAGATTTTGTGTGCTCTGCATGTGCCACCGGGAAACTAATTACTAGACCCTCCACTCTGAAAGTGAAGGATGAAGTCCCTGCATTCCTGGAACGCATCCAGGGACACATTTGCGGTCCCATTCAGCCCGTCTCAGGGCCGTTTAAGTATTTCATGGTGCTCATTGACGCTTCTTCGAAGTGGTCACATGTGAGTTTGCTGTCCACAAGAAACCACGCCTTTGCAAAATTGATCTCGCAGATCATTCGCATCAGAAATGTGTTTCCTGATCACCACATCAAGTCCATCAGAATGGACAATGCCGACGAATTTACTTCAAAGGCATTTGATGATTATTGCATGGCGATGGGAATTGCAGTTGAGCATTCGGTACCGCATGTACATACCCAGAATAGTTTGGCAGAGGCTTTAGTTAAAAGAATTAAATTTATTGCCCGACCCCTCTTGCATAAAAGTAATTTGCCAGCTACATGTTGGGGACATGCAGTCCTTCATGCAGCGAATCTCATCAACCTTAGACCTTCGGCCTACAACATCCATTCACCTATGCAACTAGCGCAAGGGTCACCACCGAAAATTTCTCATCTTAGGAGGTTTGGATGCAAGGTTTATGTACCGATACCACCTCCGTAGCGTACTGCAATGGGCCCACTCCGCAAGACTGGGATATACGTTGGTTATGAGACTGCATCCATAATCAGGTATTTAGAACCCATGACGGGAGACTTGCATACTGCCCGCTTCGCTGATTGTATTTTTCATGAGGATAATTTCCCGTCATTAGGGGACGAAATCAACCCGTTGATAAAAATGTCGAAAAATTACGTGGGAAGCCACGGGAATTCATGCACATGACCCGCGCACTGGTGAAACTGAAAAAGAGGTCCAGAAGATCATCGACTTGCAAGCATTAGCAAATCAACTGCCCAATCACTTTAGTGATTTGAAGAGCCTGATTAAGTCGCATGTGCCTGCACGCAATGCACCGGAGAGGGTTGAAATACCAAAGAAAATTGAAGGTATCCCTAATCCCGTCCAGAGGCCTCAGAATAAAAGGACGAGAACTCCGGTTCCTCGAGTCCAAACTAACCGGGGACGCCCGGCGAAAAAGGATAAGAGGGATTTATTACAGCCGATCATTGAAGTCCCCCAGAATGAGAAGGGGAGCCAGTTGAGACCTGGCACAAGTATGACACCTTCCGAAAAGGGTATACCGGATCTGAATATCCCCATCGGCATGGATGTGTGCGCACACATCGGAGCTGAAAAACTAAAGGGACTTGCCACCGCAATTGAAAGAAGCGATGTGCGAGGTAAAGCTCCAGCAGAAGCAATCGCTCCAGAAGAAGCATCTCATGAAGAAATAGCTATAAATTATATGCACACGGGAGAGTCCCTGAATAGGACAACAGCTAATATCGATATCTACTTCGCAAAGAAAATTGCTACCATCATCGATCTTGATCCCGAGCCTGTATCGCTCGCTGAATGTAAGAAAAGATCAGATTGGAAAGATTGGAAGAAGGCAACAGCAACTGAATTGTTATCTCTAAACAAAAGAGAGGTGTTTGGGCCCGTATGCCGCACGCCTCCACACATACACCCTGTTGGGCACAAGTGGATATTTGTTCGAAAGAGAAATGAAAGAAATGAAGTAGTGAGATACAAAGCAAGGCTAGTAGCCCAAGGTTTCACTCAACGTCCTGGAGTTGATTATGAAGAAAACCTACTCCCCAGTCATGAGTGGAATCACCTTTACATATTTGATCTCAATGGCAGTGAACTTGAACTTAGAAATGAAATTGATGGATGTTGTGACTGCATACCTTTACGGTAACTTGGATTCGGAGATTTACATAAAAGTCCCTGAAGGAATCCCTCTCCCGAACCAAGACAGAGCAAATAGAAATCTATACAGTGTGAAACTCAGAAAGTCACTGTATGGACTGAAACAATCTGGAAGAACGTGGTATAATCGCTTAAGTAATTTTCTCTGCAAGAAAGGCTACACGAACAATGAAGACTGTCCTCGTGTATTTATACGACGATCCCAGAATGGATTCTGTATAATCTCTGTGTATGTAGACGATCTGAATATTATCGGGACAGCCGAAGACAAAAAAGAAGCAAGCTCCTACTTGGAGTCAGAATTTGAAATGAAAGATTTGGGCAAGACCAAGTTTTGCTTAGGCCTGCAGCTTGAGCATGTCCCTGAAGGAATCTTGGTATATCAGTCGACTTACACTCAGAAGGTGCTTGAAAGGTTTGGCTTCGGGAAGGCATTTCCCTCAAAAGTACTGATGATCGCGAGGTCTTTACAGCAAGAAAAAGATCCTTTCCGGCCTAGGGAAGAGGGGGAGGAAGTCCTGGGACCAGAATTCCCATACTTGAGTGCAGTGGGAGCGCTCATGTATTTAGCAAACTGCACTAGACCGGACATTGCATTTGCCGTGAACCTGTTAGCAAGGTACAGTGCAGAGCCCACCAAAAGGCATTGACAGGGCATAAAAGACATCTTTCGATACCTCCAAGGAAGCAAGGACCTTGGATTGTTTTACAGAAAGAATCAAGATCTGAACTTGATTGGCTATGCAGATGCTGGGTACCTGTCGGACCCACATACCGCAAAGTCACAAACAGACTATGTATTCCTGTGTGGTGGAACTGCAATTTCATGGAAATCGTCTAAGCAAAGCGTTGTAGCTACTTTGACGAACCACTCAGACACCACATCTGCCCGACTCTCAAGAATGAGTATATGGCAGAAAGAAACGCGCTAGCACTCTGGACCGCACTCAAGAAACGGTTTGAGAGGCTTAAATACACCATTCTTCCTCAAGCAGAGCAGGAGTGGATCAGACTGAGGTTTGCCGACTTTAAGACGGTCGGGGAGTACAATTCTGCCTTGCACTTGATTTGTACTAATCTTCAACTCTGTGGCAAGGAGATCACAGATGAGTAGAAGATTGAGAAGACCCTGTCCACATTTCACCTTAGTGCTGTACAGACTGCCCGCAACTATCGTCAAGACGGCTACAAGGAGTACGCCGAATTGATTGATATGATACAGGTGGCAGAGGCTCAGGGCGAACTTCTCCGCAAGAATTACGTCTCGCAGCCACCAGGCAGCTCCGCTGGCCGTGAAGCCAACGCTAGCAGCTACAAGGTGCGAAAGCCCTTGATGAAGAGAAGGGGGAAGAAGGGAAAGATCATTGCCCAGAAAGGCAAGTTAGATGCTCCAAACGACAGAAATGCTAAGAAGAGTGGCAAGACCTATGGCTAGCAGAACCAAGGTTGCTACAAGTGTGGCAAATGGGGGCATTGGTCGCGGATATGCAAAGAACCGCAACATGTCATTGATGCCCACCAAGCTCAGAAGAAGAATGGCAAAGGGCAGCCTGAAACGCACTTTGCAGTAGTCGAGGGGGAGCATGTTGAGCAGCTGTCTGAATTGATGGATGTTGAACCCATCCCAGCAGCGACATCCTCCTATGACTTAGAGGCAGCCACAGCCATGATCTTCCTTGAGGAGAACATCACTCCTGAGAAAATAGCCGAAGAAGTCGATGATTTTCTAGTTGATTCCGTCTGATGCACAGAATGCATAAGACGTTAATTGTCATTTATTTTTGTTAAATGGACAAGTTCAGAACTTGCATGGTTGGTGCTTTAGGATTTATTTCCTCATAATGGTTGGATGATTTTGGAATAAAACATTCATTTATTTAGTTTATAATGACATTATATGTTCTGATATTGGCGTATTTTACTTATGTATTGAATGCCTTCTAATACATGTTAATTAAATACGTTATATTAGAACACGTGTGGCGCCCTATGGAGGAAGTATGCCTTGCCGACAGCAGCACAACGAATACCATCTTAAGATAGGCTAAATATTTTCAGTCGATCTGTAAGAGCACCGGCAGCCTTACGACAATCGCCGGAAACGATGCATGTATAATCGGTTCCGGAAGAGCCACAATTATACTTCCCATGGGCACAACTTTGATCATTGAAGAAGTCTTATTGTACCCAGAATCGACTAGAACTCTCCTAAGTTTTAAAGATATTCGCGTAAATGGTTTCCACGTTGAGACTGACGAAGAATACGGTAAGGAATACCTGCTCATCACGAAGCGCGAAGAGAATGGCAAAAGAATATTAGAAAAACTTCCTTCACTTGAAACTGGGCTATATTATACCAACATTAAAGCGCCTGCAGTGTACACTGTTCTGAAGACAGTATTTAGAAACTCTGAACTCTTCTGTCTCTGGCATGACAGATTAGGCCACCTAAGTCTTAGGATGATGAGAAACATAATAAATAACTCACATGGGTATAATATTAATGTGAAAATTTTCCTGAATCATGAAGATTTTGTGTGCTCTGCATGTGCCACCGGGAAACTAATTACTAGACTCTCCACTCTGAAAGTGAAGGATGAAGTCCCTGCATTCCTGGAACGCATCCAGGGACACATTTGCAGTCCCATTCAGCCCGTCTCAGGGCCGTTTAAGTATTTCATGGTGCTCATTGACGCTTCTTCGAAGTGGTCACATGTGAGTTTGCTGTCCACAAGAAACCACGCCTTTGCAAAATTGATCTCGCAGATCATTCGCATCAGAAATGTGTTTCCTGATCACCACATCAAGTCCATCAGAATGGACAATGCCGACGAATTTACTTCAAAGGCATTTGATGATTATTGCATGACGATGGGAATTGCAGTTGAGCATTCGGTACCGCATGTACATACCCAGAATAGTTTGGCAGAGGCTTTAGTTAAAAGAATTAAATTTATTGCCCGACCCCTCTTGCATAAAAGTAATTTGCCAGCTACATGTTGGGGACATGCAGTCCTTCATGCAGCGAATCTCATCAACCTTAGACCTTCGGCCTACAACATCCATTCACCTATGCAACTAGCGCAAGGGTCACCACCGAAAATTTCTCATCTTAGGAGGTTTGGATGCAAGGTTTATGTACCGATACCACCTCCGTAGCGTACTGCAATGGGCCCACTCCGCAAGACTGGGATATACGTTGGTTATGAGACTGCATCCATAATCAGGTATTTAGAACCCATGACGGGAGACTTGCATACTGCCCGCTTCGCTGATTGTATTTTTCATGAGGATAATTTCCCGTCATTAGGGGACGAAATCAACCCGTTGATAAAAATGTCGAAAAATTACGTGGGAAGCCACGGGAATTCATGCACTTGACCCGCGCACTGGTGAAACTGAAAAAGAGGTCCAGAAGATCATCGACTTGCAAGCATTAGAAAATCAACTGCCCGATCACTTTAGTGATTTGAAGAGCCTGATTAAGTCGCATGTGCCTGCACGCAATGCACCGGAGAGGGTTGAAATACCAAAGAAAATTGAAGGTATCCCTAATCCCGTCCAGAGGCCTCAGAATAAAAGGACGAGAACTCCGGTTCCTCGAGTCCAAACTAACCGGGGACGCCCGGCGAAAAAGGATAAGAGGGATTTATTACAGCCGATCATTGAAGTCCCCCAGAATGAGAAGGGGAGCCAGTTGAGACCTGGCACAAGTATGACACCTTCCGAAAAGGGTATACCGGATCTGAATATCCCCATCGGCATGGATGTGTGCGCACACATCGGAGCTGAAAAACTAAAGGGACTTGCCACCGCAATTGAAAGAAGCGATGTGCGAGGTAAAGCTCCAGCAGAAGCAATCGCTCCAGAAGAAGCAACTCATGAAGAAATAGCTATAAATTATATGCACACGGGAGAGTCCCTGAATAGGACAACAGCTAATATCGATATCTACTTCGCAAAGAAAATTGCTACCATCATCGATCTTGATCCCGAGCCTGTATCGCTCGCTGAATGTAAGAAAAGATCAGATTGGGAAGATTGGAAGAAGGCAACAGCAACTGAATTGTTATCTCTGAACAAAAGAGAGGTGTTTGGGCCCGTATGCCGCACGCCTCCACACATACACCCTGTTGGGCACAAGTGGATATTTGTTCGAAAGAGAAATGAAAGAAATGAAGTAGTGAGATACAAAGCAAGGCTAGTAGCCCAAGGTTTCACTCAACGTCCTGGAGTTGATTATGAAGAAACCTACTCCCCAGTCATGAGTGGAATCACCTTTACATATTTGATCTCAATGGCAGTGAACTTGAACTTAGAAATGAAATTGATGGATGTTGTGACTGCATACCTTTACGGTAACTTGGATTCGGAGATTTACATAAAAGTCCCTGAAGGAATCCCTCTCCCGAACCAAGACAGAGCAAATAGAAATCTATACAGTGTGAAACTCAGAAAGTCACTGTATGGACTGAAACAATCTGGAAGAACGTGGTATAATCGCTTAAGTAATTTTCTCTGCAAGAAAGGCTGCACGAACAATGAAGACTGTCCTCGTGTATTTATACGGCGATCCCAGAATGGATTCTGTATAATCTCTGTGTATGTAGACGATCTGAATATTATCGGGACAGCCGAAGACAAAAAAGAAGCAAGCTCCTACTTGGAGTCAGAATTTGAAATGAAAGATTTGGGCAAGACCAAGTTTTGCTTAGGCCTGCAGCTTGAGCATGTCCCTGAAGGAATCTTGGTATATCAGTCGACTTACACTCAGAATGTGCTTGAAAGGTTTGGCTTCGAGAAGGCATTTCCCTCAAAAGTACTGATGATCGCGAGGTCTTTACAGCAAGAAAAAGATCCTTTCCGGCCTAGGGAAGAGGGGGAGGAAGTCCTGAGACCAGAATTCCCATACTTGAGTGCAGTGGGAGCGCTCATGTATTTAGCAAACTGCACTAGACCGGACATTGCATTTGCCGTGAACCTGTTAGCAAGGTACAGTGCAGAGCCCACCAAAAGGCATTGACAGGGCATAAAAGACATCTTTCGATACCTCCAAGGAAGCAAGGACCTTGGATTGTTTTACAGAAAGAATCAAGATCTGAATTTGATTGGCTATACAGATGCTGGTTACCTGTCGGACCCACATACCGCAAAGTCACAAACAGACTATGTATTCCTGTGTGGTGGAACTGCAATTTCATGGAAATCGTCTAAGCAAAGCCTTGTAGCTACTTCGACGAACCACTCAGACACCACATCTGCCCGACTCTCAAGAATGAGTATATGGCGGAAAGAATAAAGTTCTGCAGACCAAATGAATTTGGGTGAATTGTACTCTTTTTCCCTTGACGAGTTTTCCATGAAGTTTCTCGACCAAGGTTTTTAATGATGCAATTTGTGCATCGCAGCATCACATGTATCATGTACTCTTTTTCTCTAAATTTTTCCCACTGGGTTTTTATGGAGTTTTGACGAGGCATGAGCATGTTGGGTGAGTGCCCAAGGGGGAGAGTTAGGAAACTGGGCCCACGGCCAGAGTCCTAACATATTTGGACACTCCACCGTAGACTATAAATAGGGACCTATACCCCCTCATTATGTACACCTGATGCAATCTAAAGCAATAAAGAAAGACCAGGAGTTTTCTCTACCTCTCTGTGTTCAATCTATTGTTTTGTGATTCTGTGATTGATTCGTTCTTGTTCTAAGCAGAGGAATCGATCGGATTGGTCGCCAGCAATGGTTCCTCAACACTTATAACCATTTAAACAAACTGCTAAACTATGTAAAACTATTTAAATAACGTCTGAAGGCAGTTTTGTCATTGTGACGGACAATGTAGCCAGTTACCGTGACAGATAAGGTAGCCATCCATATGTCGTTGACTCAGCAAGTTATAAAAAAAATCCTAGACGTCGGTCCCACATGCCAGTGACCCACCACTAGCTCCGTCGCCTCTGTGCAACCAGCGCCAGCCTCCCCAGTGCATATCCCCCAGCACCGCCGTCACCTGCTCCTCTCTGTGTGCTCCGTCAAGGCGGCCTGGAGACAGTGGCGGCGGCGGCGACGGCTCGCCGTGGGAGTCCGAGGGAGGCAGGATGAGCGTGATCAGCATCAGCGAGGTACATGAAGCTCACCGGTGAAAACGGAATGTGCACAGATGATCCGAGGCGACCTGTCCACGTGCGGCCGGAGGGGAGGAAGAAGGTGGTCGTGGTGGGCAATACTCCGGTGAGGGATTCTTGGAATTGATTGAGAGCTTTTGGTGAGCGAGGTGCGTCAATGCTTGTGACGCGCTCAAGGTTGGGAGGAAGCTCACCAACGCGCGGATCGACGTGGTGTGCCGCGGCGGCGCCCTAGGGCAAACGGTGAAGCAAAGCTTCATTCGGCTCAACTGAGATGGATACGGCGCAATTAACACAGGAGAAACAATATATGGGTGGTGGAATACAATGTGACGCGAACATATTTTGAAGAAGCTCACCGCTGCGTCGGGAACGGAGAGGTGGAGAACGGCGGCGCTTTGGGGTGGAGTTCAAATGATAGACTAGAACACCGTCCAGTCGAGCTATGTGTCAGTGTGTATGCTTGCATGTGTGTTAATGTCAGTGTGTATGCTTGCTTGTGTCAGTTGTTGTGTGATTGTGTCATTCTGCGCCTTCATCTTCTCCAGTCGAGCTGCCGACCCGTCCGTGCCCGCCGTGCCGCCCGAGCCCGCCGTGCCGTGTCGTTCCGCCCACCGTGCCTATTTTTCAGGCCCGGTCCGGCTCACTGTTCGTGCCGGGCCGGCATGACCCGCCACGTGTCGGGCCGGGTCGTGCTTGGGCTGTGCTGTGCCGGCTGTGCTTCGGGCTGGCCCAAAAAAGCCCGATCCAAGTCCTAGCTCTAGTCCAAATGATAGACTAGACACACTCCGATAGTTTAGATGGTAATTTACATCTTTTTCGTACGAAAAATATAGACAGTAGACAAGTTCCAAGTGAAGGTACTATCGTAGCTTCGGGTCTGGGTCAATTAATTTAGTTTTTAAGCTTTTATTTTAATATTATCAATCATTCTATTGGCGTCCTTTCAATAGTTATCCTGTTTAAACAAATCCAAGTCTGTGTGTGAGAGACATATACGTCGGATTGATTACTATACATGCGAACCTTAAAAAAGACAAAAGGGACCAAAGACATATATCAATGGGAACTAGCTGAAAGACTTAAATTGATGCTTGAAAGCATTAGCAACGATAGAGTTATGAATGAACAAAAAGATTTTTGCAGTTAAGAAGCGGTGCATGCTACGCGTACAGACATGTTGCATTATGCATACAGAACCGTACAAGTTTAAGATAAATTATATACAAGTGTCTAGCTAAAAGAATATGACATAATAATGAGTAGTTGCTGTTAATTTAGTGGATAACAATATGTAAGACCATATCATCACTGATCACGGAGAGTGGTTTAGGGAAACGAGATCACGAAATCTCGGAGGGGGTGGCTTGCACGGAAGATTACCCTGCCGGTCGGACCGAAATAAAAAAACCCCGTAGCAAGAGCGAGCGGGAAAATTAAAAAGATAATTCACTTTATACCACTGATAATTAACTCGATTTTGATTTACCATTGAAAAAAGTTCAGTTAATGTTGTTAACCCGAGTCGCTGCTAACACCCAATGGGTTGTCAGATTGTTTTCAATATGCCCAAATTGCCCTAAGTCTCATTTGTCAGCGGGAGCCCTTCTCCTTTGTTCCTAGCCCTTTCTCCCTCTCTGCATCCACCAGCAATCAAGTCGAGGGAGATGCCAAGATGCGCTGGGAGGGAGGGCCAGCTCTGGAGGCGGAGGCGAGGCCGGCTTGGGACAGATGCGGTGCCGGTGGCGGTAGACGGAAGTGGCGAGAGAGGGAGCCCGGTAGGTGGCGGTGCAGGACGGCTTGCAGAGTGGGGGCAACAATGCAGTGCAACAACTGGGCTAAGGGATGGCACAAGGGAGGGAAGCACGCACATGAGCATGACCTCGGCACATGAATGCTGGCGGTTGTGTTGATTCAGCTGAGGGCGACTTGATGGTAATGATGAAGGGCGGACCTCGGTGGCGGCAAGGTACAATGACTAGGTTGGCCAGAGCTGTGGTTTGCAAGGCTCAAGGCGACGGGGCGAAGCCCATGACATGGACGGTGCAGACAGGCGAGGTTGGGGGTGCTCAACTGATATGGATACGGCGCAATTAACAGAGGAGAAACAATATATGGGTGGTGGAATACAATGTGATGCGAACCTATTTTGAAGAAGCTCACCACTGCATCGGGAACGGAGAGGTGGAGAACGGCGACGCTTTGAGGTGGAGTCCAAATTAGAGCTAGGACTTGGGACGTGCCATGCCGGCACGGCCCGGGCCCATCGTGCTTCGTGTCGTGCCGGCTCGGCCTAGTCATCCCATCGTGCCGTGCCGTGCCGGCCCACGTCGCCTCCGGCCAGACCCAAGCACGGCCCAAAGCCCACCGTGCCAACGTTCGTGCCGTGCCAGCCCAAGCCCAGCCCGAAATTACTATACGCGAAGGCGGTGGCGACGATCGTCTCTTCCTTTCTCTTATACCCGCCTCGTTTAAAACTAGTTGAAATTGAATTAATTGCATAAAAACATGGGCACGCAACAACATAAATATTTTAGGAAAAGTGAAATTTCTTTGATATTTTAGAAATACAATGTTACTGCCTCGTTAAAAACCTTATTCCCCAGAGTGGGGTTTCCCGAGTAAGGAAAAGAGTACAGTAATAATATATGTATATACAAAATATTACAACATGCGTAGATAATATCTACTCGGCAATGTCTAGGTCAGCATACGCCTGTAAGATTTCGAGATCCTCTAGTTGATGTTGTTCCCGCTCTTTGGCTAATTCCCAGTCTTTGGCACATGTGATTGCCTTCACCATCTTGGGCGTAAGGGATGATCTTCTCTCTTCTATTATTCTCCCTACCATACTGAACGTCGCTTCTGAAGAAACAGTGGACACTGGCACCAGGAGAACATCCCGTGCGAAATGTGACAGCACGGGAAAGATCCACTTGTTGTTCTTCCACCACTCGAGTAAGTCTATCTTGCTTCCATCAGTAAGATCAGGATCAATGTTTGCAAAATTATGCTCCAAATAGTGGTTCAACTCCGAGACAATTCCACTTGGAGGCTGCCTGAGACTGAGAGGACGAAGAAGTAGACTTGCCCTTTAGTTTCTTTCACAAGTGTGATCCCAAGTTTGTTTTCCCATGTTGCGTCTGCTGTGAGGCCTCCGATCTTTCGCTGCTGTCAAACTTATCATGATACAAACGAAAAATATGAAAAAGCACCTTTTTGACATGTTCGAAATATTCTCAATAATCTAAGCCAAGACATTCACCTATCCCCTCCATACCTACCTGTAAACCTGCCAACTTTTTTGTAGGATCAAAAATAATAGCAAAACAATATAAGTGTGAAAGAGAACCAAAATATTTAACAAAGTTTCTTCCATTGCTACGACGGTATGGCCTAAAAGAGTATCGTCCCTAGATTTAGTAATTTTATCTGCAATTAACCAAATAAACTTTATAACTAAGCAAGAGGTAGGATAATAAATACCAGATAAAACCTTTGTTGCTTTATAAAAAGGTTTTAAAAACTCTTGAAAATGACTAGCAATCTGCCAATCTGAATTAGTAACTAGCAATTCATTATTTTGACAGTTGGCATTGACAAAAACGGATATGATATTTTCGTAACCTTATATCTTTTTTAGCATAATATATGTTGAGTTCCACCTCACCTTCATGTCAAGACCAAATTTTCTTGGCTCTTTCCCATTAGCTGCACAGTACTCTGCGAACCTAGCTACCACTTGTGAAGAACTTGCGAGGTAACGAATAGTATCATGGATACTATTCAGATATGGACCAATTACTTGCATACCATCTTGAACAACAAGATTTAAGATGTGGCATACACATCTTTGGTGGAGGACATAACCACCAATATATGTTTGTAACTTTGGGGTGAGGATGTTCATAGCCGTTGTGTTTGCCGATGCGTTATCAAGAGTTATAGAAGCAATTTTATTATCTATTTTAAAATCATCGAGTACATATAGTATACGCTCGGCAATTGCCTCTCCCGTGTGCGATTCATTTATTACTTTAAATCCTATAACTCTTTTGTTTAGTTTATAATTATCATCTAAATAATGAGCTACAACACTAAGATATGCACTTCTTTGGTAGAATGATGTCCAAATATCGGAGGTTATGGCAAAGAATACTGAACTAATTGGAATAGTTCTTTTAACTCTACCAGTTCTTTTTGATATATCCGTAAAATATCGGATGTAGTAGTCCTCCTTCTAACATGTTGGTACTGTGGGCAAAAGCCGCATTGAATCATTCTTTCGAACGCGCGACTTTCACCCATCCTAATCGGCTGATCTTCTGAAACAATATATCTAGCAATTTCCTCACGGGCATTAAGCGGGTTGTATACCCAAGTACTTACAGAGCCATTGGCCTCGAAGTTTAGCTGTGTTTGTACTCCTCCCTCTCGGCCCTGTGCCGCCATCTTGCGTAAGCATGCTTTGTAGTGGCGGTTTAAGTATCCTGTCCCTACAGCTGTACGAGCACTTAATTTAGCATTACAATAATTATCGCGCCCCGCTCCCCCACCGTCCCCTCCCCCGGCGCCCCCTCCCCGCCGCCCCCTCCCCCTCCGCCCCCTCCACCGCCACCTCCGCCCCTCCACCGCGCCCGGCTCCCCTGCCGCCCCCTCCCGGCCTCCCCCACCGCGCCCGGCTCCCCCGCCATCCCCTTCCCCGATGCCTCCGCTCCTCCCCCGCCGCCCCCTTCCCCTTCCCCGGTGCCTTCGCCCCCTCCCTCGCCGCCCCTTCCCCTCCGCCCCTCCCTCGGCGCCTCCGACCCCTCCCCCGCCGCCCCCTCCCGGCCTCCCCAACCACCTCCCCCACCGCCCCCTCCCCCGGCACTCCTTTGGCCTTCGCCCGCCGCCGCCCCCTCCCGGCCTCCCTCCCACGTGGCCGTGCCCGCCGCTCGGCTCCTTCGGCCTTCCCCGACCTCCCCCGGCGGCCCGGCCGCCTCCCTCCTCCCAGAGCGACGGCGTTGCGGCGGCGGCACAGCAAGATCCCATCCAGTCGAGCTATGTGTCAGTGTGTATGCTTGCATGTGTGTTAATGTCAGTGTGTATGCTTGCTTGTGTCAGTTGTTGTGTGATTGTGTCGTTCTGCGCCTTCATCTTCTCCAGTCGAGCTGCCGACCCGCCCGTGCCCGCCGTGCCGCCCGAGCCCGCCGTGCCGTGTCGTTCCGCCCACCGTGCCTATTTTTCAGGCCCGGTCCGGCTCACTGTTCGTGCCGGGCCGGCATGGCCCGCCACGTGTCGGGCCGGGTCGTGCTTGGGCTGTGCTGTGCCGGCTGTGCTTCGGGCTGGCCCAAAAAAGCCCGGTCCAAGTCCCAGCTCTAGTCCAAATGATAGACTAGACACACTCCGATAGTTTAGATGGTAATTTACATCTTTTTCGTACGAAAAATATAGACAGTAGACAAGTTCCAAGTGAAGGTACTATCGTAGCTTCGGGTCTGGGTCAATTAATTTAGTTTTTAAGCTTTTATTTTAATATTATCAATCATTCTATTGGCGTCCTTTCAATAGTTATCCTGTTTAAACAAATCCAAGTCTGTGTGTGAGAGACATATACGTCGGATTGATTACTATACATGCGAACCTTAAAAAAGACAAAAGGGACCAAAGACATATATCAATGGGAACTAGCTGAAAGACTTAAATTGATGCTTGAAAGCATTAGCAACGATAGAGTTATGAATGAACAAAAAGATTTTTGCAGTTAAGAAGCGGTGCATGCTACGCGTACAGACATGTTGCATTATGCATACAGAACCGTACAAGTTTAAGATAAATTATATACAAGTGTCTAGCTAAAAGAATATGACATAATAATGAGTAGTTGCTGTTAATTTAGTGGATAACAATATGTAAGACCATATCATACTGATCACGGAGAGTGGTTTAGGGAAATGAGATCACGAAATCTCGGAGGGGGTGGCTTGCACGGAAGATTACCCTGCCGGTCGGACCGAAATCAAAAAACCCATAGCAAGAGCGAGCGGGAAAATTAAAAAGATAATTCACTTTATACCACTGATAATTAACTCGATTTTGATTTACCATTGAAAAAAGTTCAGTTGTCCATATACTATCGAGTTTCTTCTTTGTACGTGCCATTTCTGCCAATGTTGTTAACCCGAGTCGCCGTTAACACCCAATGAGTTGTCAGAATGTTTTCAATATGCCCAAATTGCCCCAGGTCTCATATGTCAGTGGGAGCCCTTCTCCTTTGTTCCTAGCCCTTTCTCCCTCTCTGCATCCACCAGCAATCGAGCCGAGGGAGATGCCAAGATGCGTTGGGAAGAAGGGCCAGCTCTAGAGGCGGAGGCAAGGCCGGCTTGGGATAGAAGCGGTGCCGACGGCAGTAGACGGAAGCGGCGAGAGAGTGAGCCCAGTGGGTGGCGGTGCAGGACGCCTTGCCGAATAGGGGCAACAATGCAGTGCAACAACTGGGCTCAGGGATGGCACAAGGGAGGGGAGGCGCGCATGAGCATGACCTCAGCACATGAATGCTGGCGGTGCTGTTGATTCAGCCGAGGGCAACTTGACGGCAATGATGAAGGGCGGACCTCGGTGGCAGTGAGGTACAGTGATGAGGTTGGCCAGGGCTATGGTTGGCAAGGCTCAAGGCGACGGGGCGAAGCCCGTGACATGGACGGTGCAGACAGGCGAGGTTGGAGGTGGTGGTTTGCTCGGCATGATGTGCACGTCGCATGTGACAGCATGGTCGGTGGCGTGGTTGGCTTCCTGCGCAACTTTGGTGAAGATGTTGAGGAACAAGGCCATGATTGGGGTCGCAGATGATTGAGGAAGGCAGTGGTGGCATCAATTTCTAGTGGAAGGTAAAGCAAGCAATGGATTTTAGGATTTGGGGGGTGGATAGTGAGGAGTGCAGAGGATGGCGGCTTTAGGATGTTACAGCAAGAGAGGAAGAAGAAGAGGAAAAAAGGTTCAAAGGTCTTTTCATGGCCCACTTCACAGCGTCCTCACGATTGGCTAACAGAGACTCAAAACGAAACTCGGTGGCATACAGAGAGCTAAACTCTTTTAGTGGCAAATCAAGGATCACGTTAACTCTCAGTAGTATACAAGGAATTATCCCAAATTAAAAACACAAGATGAAGAGAATTGTCTAGAATATCGTGATATTGTGTTAGGTGGACACTTACCTAAATGAAGAGTTCTAATATATTACTAGTCCATTTACTTGAGATGCAAAAAAGGCTCCCCTTCTACCACTATATAAAGGGATGAAGGGGATGCACATTGTATACATGCTTATCGCCTACAGACAAGAGCAATAAAATTGAGAAGTTGTCAGGATTACATCTTTTGTCTACTTCTACTTTGGCTGGCACCCTCCATTCGCTGCCCACCACCTTCTTCCTCACCTCCCCTATCTCTTCTATCGAAAGCTTTCTCATTCTACTCCGCTTCTGCTCCCTACGCTGATGTTGCTATGTAAGCACCTAAGCCCTAATTTTCAAAGGTTTAGTGGTTTGGTGATTTTGGTGATTAATGACACTATTGTGTCAAGACTAGCTTATTTTTTAGATGAAAAAGTGCTAAGTTACCTCTTGAGAAAGAGAAACGGGGTAATCTTGGTTTTTTTCGTGGATCCCCTATTGTGTTTTATGGATGGAAAAGCCTATTTGGAAGAAGATTAAGGACCTTATGTTTAGTATTGATCCAGTGAGTTGAGTTTTTATCAATTTAGATGTTAGTCTCTTATTTTGCTTTGACCGTACTGTTAAAGGGGTTCAAGGCTAGTAGCTTGATCTTAGATAGGATAAGTAACTAAGTGTGATGCACACTAAGTCCTATAGCCCGTATTCTAGCAAGAGCATGCGAAGGATCACATTTTATTTGGAGAAATCTCAAAGTTTAGAGCAAATTTGACCTAAGTCTGAAAAATCAACAAAGGTAGATTATCCAGGTAAGGTAGAGCATAGGGGTGGATCATTGATCCCAAGAGGGTTTTGCTGTGCTCTTTGGATTTTCAATAGAGGTAGATAATCCAAGTTAGTTAGAGCATTGAGGTGGATCATTGCTCCAGAGGGCTCCAGTACTATTCACTTGAGATTTTCTACAGAGGCAAATCATTGACCCAAAGCATTGATATAGAGAGCTCCAACTTTTGTAGAAGTGCTAAGACAGATGATCTGGGTCCATGTGGATTATTGAGGTGGATCATTGGAACAACGAGTTTCCAAATTGATTACAATGCAAGGTAGATGGTTTGGGCTGAGCCGAATCATTGGTCAAATGGATTCTAAGGGCAACATTTGTACTAGGCTACTTTATGGGCCAAGCAGATGATCCGAGTGAGTCAGATAATCTAGGTTGGCACAGATGATCCGAGTATGTACAACGTTAAAAAAATGACCGTTAGAGCTTTGAAAAAATGAACTGAGGCAAGTGATCTGGGTCTAGGCAGATAATCCAAGTATGGAGTAACTTTTCAGAAAATGTGTCAAATTGCTAGTTTTTGAATGAGTATATTTAAGGAGGTTCCAAGCATTTATTCTAGCACACTCTTGACTCCTAAGCTACAATAAACCCATTGGGGAGTTCAAGGGTCATTCACGAACTTTCATTGAAGATTTTAGAGATTGAGATAGAGTAGATAGGTCTAGTTTGTGCATCACTCTTAGTTACTTATCCTAGTTGGGTTCAAGTAATCATCTTGGGTTTATTACTCTTGGAGATCGGTGTCTTCTAGACGGCTTTGAGGTGTTGGTTCGGTGACCTTCCACGGAGGGAGGCACCAAAAGGTTTGTGAAGGTTTAGAGTCCATCTATCCGGAGTGGAGGTGGACTATCACAAATGGATAGCTTGATTTTCATCATTCTTCCATTAAATCTCAATTATTTGGTTTCTTATCATATGGACACTGCTGTTTTTCATAGCAGCGGCAGGCATAAAAGGCAATTGCTATCTATCGACTATGAGTTCTATAGTTATGGATTGAAGACTTCCAATTTGAGAAGGTTCAAAAATTTATACGAGAAACAACAAATTCGGATAGCAAAGTGACAAACATGTTCTTATTCGGCAATGGCAAGCAACCAACAACGAGGGGATCTTCAACGACAGTTGACCATTGTTAGGGTTAGGGTTCATCGGGTTAGAGGGGGCAGGTGGTGACCTGACGGTACACAGTGGTTTGGCGGGGCGGCGAGGGCGCCACTGGCCATGGAATCGAAGGACGACGGTAATGGCGAGCGGCATGGTGAGGCAAGGCGACTGAATATTAGGTTGGACAGGGCAGGGATGGCAGCGAGGGAGAAGAAAGGGGCTAGCCAGGCGACGAGGGTGCCACTGACCACAGGTGGTGGTGGAGGAGGAGTTGGCAATAGAGGAGGCACGCAGAGCTCACCAAAGAGGAAGAAAAAAGAGATGAGGCATAGAGGAGGAGGTTGTGGAGCGACGGACTCGTGACAGTGACCGAAGGCGGTGGCGACCTCACGGTCTTGTGCAAGGGTGGAGGTGGCGTACAAAGGTAGGAGATTAGCAATGTGGTACTTTAGTTGGGCTTTGGGCCTAAAAGAGAAGCAAGAGAAATAGAAAGACAGTGGGGTTGGTGTGTTCGATCCATAGTTGTGGATTGCATCTTCGTTACATAGGCTATGTTCGTACTGGTTTCTGCTTAGAAAAGTCAAAAGTCAATACGACCACCCGGTTACTTGAAGTGGTTTCTCTACTCTTACTATCTCGTTCTAAAGATAAGGCAGGGGTCATGAGTGCATCATGCACCCCACTCATCTCGCATATATCTTTTCCTCCTTCTAAAAACCATTTCTTTCAGTCATTACTATTCATTTTTAGCAAAAAAAATATATAAATCACATCTAAAAGCCATCAACAAAAATCAATACAAACCCCTAAGAGTGCTTCGCAAAATGTAGCAATTTCCAAGAAATAAAAGACCCGGAGTTAATTGGATTTGAGCTGGATGAGCTCAGCTGTTGCACTTTCCATAAGAGCATCTCCAACAGTATGGGCTAGTTACTAGCTCTAAGACAACTTCTCCAATAGTACTAACTTTTAGCACATAGCTCATAACATAAATAGTCTCACATGACACTCTCACATAATCTTGGAATGTGTGTATGAGACTAGCTCTTGATCAAGAGATATATTTTCTCTCTCTTCTATTAAAATATGAAATAATATGCTTAGAGCTAGCTCATAAGTCACTATTGGAGATGCTCTTAGTGAAAAAAAACAGGATTCCTCCATGATGGGAGAAAGAATCACAAGATACAGCGAGCTCCATCAATTCGAGGTCGGATTCGAAATTCCGCTGTTAAAAAGTCTCTCTCGGAGATCATGCTTCGCTGGTTTCCATCTGGAAATTTCTTCAGGGTTCTGCAACGACACGAAGGAAATAAACGGGGAGAGAAGGAACCAAGGAAACCAGGCAAACCTGCGCCGTCGTCGCGCCGAGGTCCACGGATCACGCGTGGCGTGTCGGGTGAGGCCGTGCCAGCGATAGCTAGCGTTCCGTGGCATGGATTAGACCGGACTGCCTCCAGTCAACATCACGATCATCGCCGGAATAACAGCCAGGATATACTCCCACATGCGTATATTGGGAGGAGTCGACAGCCTTCATAAGCAGACGAGGGAGCAAGAAAAAGACCAAACGGGCCGAGGAAGCAGAGCCGAAAAACCTTCCGATTCTTCCCCAATTGCTGTTTGCTAACCTGTCAAGGGTGCCCGCCGCCGCACCGGCAGCTGCTCCTGCTGCCGCACCGGTATTATCTCCCCGCCCTGAAAACAACCAACCCACGCATCAGTTCGCAGCTACACTGCACAAGTATCTGCTCTCCTCCGCATCGAGGGGAGGAAATTGAGTGGGAGTCTTCTTCTTCTTCTTCTTTTTCTTCTTCTTGCATTGATGAGCTCCCTGGGTTTATCTGGAGCCGCCCCCTTCCAAGACCTCTGCTGCTATGGGGCAGGAATTGCAGGTAAGTACAAGCTACCGGACCTTCTCTTCTATTCTTCTGTTCTTGTCTCCCCTGTTGGGAGCATTCTTCTTGGCTGCCTTATTTGTTTCCATTTTGGATGTTGAGGCTGGGTTGTTTTGGGGATGGTTTTCCATTCTTGGCAGGCAGTTTTGATTTTTTGTTCTCTAGGGGTAGGATTGGGATGTTGGAGTTCTTGAGAGTTTCTCATCTTGTGCTTCTGATGATATTGTGATCCATTGCAGGGAACATCTTTGCCTTTGTGCTCTTCATCTCCCCATTGTAAGCCCCCTTTTGACTTCCTCCCATTTCAATTTGGTTTCTTGGCCCAAATTAACGCCCAAACCAAAAGATTTCCCCTCAATCGATCCAATGCCAATAACTCGTAATGTCTTGTGGATTCCAGGCCGACATTCAGGAGGATCGTCCGGAATGGATCGACGGAGCAGTTCTCGGCGATGCCGTACATCTACTCGCTCCTCAACTGCCTGATTTGCATGTGGTACGGCCTCCCCTTCGTCTCCTACGGCGTCGTCCTCGTCGCCACCGTCAACACCATCGGCGCCGCCATCCAGCTCGCCTACACCGCCATCTTCATCGCCTTCGCCGACGCCAAGCAGAGGGTACTCCACCACTTGCCCTTAAATGGATTCTTGTATCCGAACATGCTGCTCTACCTGCGTCTGTAACTGGACAGCGCCGTGGTTTCTTGCTGCAGCTGAAGGTTTCCGGGCTACTGGTCGGCGTGTTCTGCGTGTTCGGCCTGATTATGTATGTTAGCTTGGCGCTGTTTGATCACCAAACTCGCCAAACATTCGTCGGATATCTCAGCGTCGCGTCCCTCATATTCATGTTCGCCTCCCCCTTGTCAATCATTGTGAGTTTTGCAGTACTTATTCTTTGCATCCTGGTTTAGTACTCCCACTTGACATCACATCTATAGTCGGTGGTAGACATTGTGCAATTTGATACGTTTTGCCTTTATTTGACCTTGTTCCTGAAAATATTCTCAAGAACATTGTAATGATCCCTGATTTCTTTCCCCTCCATTTTTGTTTAACAGAATTTGGTGATCAGGACAAAGAGTGTGGAGTACATGCCCTTCTATTTGTCACTATCTATGTTCTTGATGAGTGTATCATTCTTCGCATATGGGGTGTTACTGCATGATTTCTTCATATATGTAAGGTTCCAGTTTTCTATTGCCGGTTGTAGCTTTTGCTTGGAAGGGTGTCTTTTAAGTTCATGTCTGTTTGGTGCATTCTTCTTGTTGGTTTGTCAATTTCAGATTCCAAATGGGATTGGCACTGTCTTGGGTGTCATACAATTGTCGTTATATGCCTACTTCAGAAAAGGATCAAGAGAGGAAGCCAGGCGGCCATTGTTAGTCACACATACATGAGCATGGCAAAGAAGAAGGTTCGACAAACTATTTACTGTTATGTTGCTTTCCAATTCATGGTTGCCTCGCTATAACAAATTTGAAGCCTTTTTTAGCCGTTCTTGTAAACGTTAGTGTCATTTGAAATGCAAAATAAAATTTGTTACACAAATTGGGAGTCACATCGTGGATGGATAGCTCCAGCTCTGTTGCCAGCTGCCATAAAATTGGCACAAGTTATTTGTCCTCTTTATTGAAAACAACCATAAACAGTAAACAAGAGTAACCTAAAAATTATTTTGTACAGATAAACAAGCTGAGTAATGTTGCTTAAGTTCATAACAAAGAAAGATATCTATGAAGGTTTGTTTGAATCTGACAGTAAGAGAACCTACAAGCAATACATGTTTATTTAAAAAAACTGGTATCTTGCACAAAAAGGAAGACAACTAAATTCAGCCAAAGAAGGCTAAGAAGCAACTTCTAGTTTCAACAAATACTTGTATGTAGTCAATGATGATAGCAGTAGCTTTCCTTGGTGTCACTTTCTTGCAACAAGTTGCTCTCTGAGTACGACTCGCACGTTCTGGTTTTTTGAACGCAAGGCTACACACATGGCACCCATCAACAGACATACTGCAATCCAGAATAAGTGATGGTATTAGGTAAGAGATAATACTGAATCATTTCAATTGTTTCTTCTCCCCAATTTCAGATAACTTGTCGGATGCGCGCAAAATTCTTAGGGCATGAACAGTCATCGCTGTATGCATGCCAGCAGCAGGAAACCAGAATTTTCAGAAGAGACACCTGACTTGTCTCTTGGTGAATTGTGATCTCAGTTTGACAAAGTCCAGGTCGATGTTATCTGAAGACATACTAAGTATCCTTCTTTCTCCAAATAATTTTGCTTCTGTAGAAAGCGTGATGTTCTTATTTACTGCACCCAACGCAAGTGATAGTTTTGTGTATTCCTGACTAGCTATCCTGTAAGGTCATCAGGTCATTTGTTCATATGACGCTACGTATAGCATTATTGTTACGTAGACGTCATCAATGGATGTTATTTGTACACCAAGACAATCAAGGAGGCGGCAATAAAGAAAGATATTTTTCATCAGCTTATTTTATTTGAAGCCTCTCGTGATGCAAAGGAATGGGATTAGTACAGTTGTAACACCCCGGCATGTTACCATCACATATTTACCATATTTACCATCTCAACTGGAAACAACCAGCATATAGATATAGAATAATAGCAATAAGCCATCTAACTTCATACTGTAAATAACCTTTACAAAAATTGAACTTTGAGCTCCATGACCATAAGGATCCACCATTATAGGCTCGCAAGCAAACTAAACTAAATGGCCAGCAACAAAAGACTTAACACTAGATTAAATATAAACGCTCAGTGTAAGACTAAGCTGTTATTTCATATGTGCAGTGCAAAAAGGACTATTCTCATTCCACGCATGCTGTCAATCCGGATCTCCTTAAAAAAACAAGCGTGAGTCCAAAGGCTCGGCAAGTACACAATAAAATGGTAACATCAATTTAGCAATTCAATCGATTTCATGATTGTAAACTGTAAATCAACTCCATGATTGTAAACTATAAGTCAATTCTACGACTGGGGACTGTAAATCAAAACCATAAATGTAAACTGTAAATCAATTCCATGACTGTAAACTGTAAATTCCTAAATCTCTATAACTGCATCACTTTCTCTGTCACTTTCATGCAATGCAATGCATCTATAACTGTAGCTTATACTGGTATAGCGGACTGTTCACCCGTCGATGAACCACTAAATCCCCGTCCTCTTTTATATGGGAATCTAAACTCTACTCCCATGGAGTACCTATCAAAGTAGGTTCTGTTGTCTATGTATGAGTACAATGCATGATGTAATATGCTTTCAATGTTAGTATTTAATCATAAGCAGCACTCATCAAAGTATGCTTAGCACGTAATCATGCATATCACTCAAATATTATAGATCATGGCATGGGAACATGAATAGCAAGCATTCATCACAATTCACTATTCTACCATGCACTTGTCTGTTAACCTGACGGACGATGCGAGGACGGCACTAGACCTAAACTTTCACCTGAACAAGCATTACCCAATTCAATTCATCGCTAACGCGATACAAACACATATGGGCAAACAACATCGCTCTTACGCATAAACTCGACATAGCCAATTCCTCTCTCATCGGACACCCTCCATTGTCCTGGTGCTCAATCGATCCAAGACTTTAGCGATTTCGTTATTTATACTCGCAAATTGAATTTTACACGCTTAATATTTCTTCGCTCACTTTTGGGCCTAAAAGACAAGACCTCTATTTTTTCTTTTCGCTAATCTCTCTCTTCAATCAGTTATACTAATTGACCTTATTTTAATTTATCAACTACTAACTACTATTACCAGATGCTACTACTACTCCAAAACTTGCTAGTAGGATCACTCCTCCCTCATACATTCTTTCTTTCTTTCCCTCTCCCGCCATGGATCAACCAGATCAAGAGTGGCAGCACCGATTTCACCGTTTAGGCATTCATATTAATAAGTGATATCTTATTAGCCACACGAATCAATTCTAATAATCGGCATAATAACTTATGCAAGATTCAGTGAATAAGCATGGAGAAAGGTTTTCGAGGTGTTACCCTAGCCTCGAATGACTGGATCGGGGTGCCTTCCTTTCCTTAGCTGGATCTGATAGATCTAGCGGTGAGTCAGACTTTCCTTTTCTCTTCTTCCTCCTTTCCTTCTTTACTCCTCTCCTTTTCTTTCCCTCAGCCAACTGGTTCCCACCTCTTCTTCTTTCTTCTTCCCCTTCTCTTCCTCACGGGCGGCACTCCCTTCTTCTCTTCTTCACCCTGACGGCCTCCTCTCCTTCCTTCTCTTCCCAACCAGCTGGCCCCTCCCCTCTCTTCCCTCGGTTGGCTGGCCCTCCTCAACTCCCATGGAGTGACGGCAAAAGCAAGAGTGGGGAGACAACGCTTGGCGTCGTAGGGAGGCGTGGTAGCAAACGGCGATGCACAGCATCAAGGGGCGGAAACGGCGGCGCGGGTGACAATGGCGCCGAGCAACGACGGCAACACACGACGACGGCCTTAGATGCTAGCGAGCGGCGACACCAGCTGCTGGACGAGCGACGGCAGTAGGCGTGTGGATGCAGCGGTGAGCAGTGAGCACAGCCTGGAGAAGCGGCGACGACGCTGGCGCACACCCGTGGGAAGGTGGCTGCAGCCAGGTGAGCATGATGGAGGGGAGAGCAAACCGACTTTTGCTTCCTCCCCCTCCTGGCTCTTTCTCTCTTTTATGGGGCTTTGGGAATGGGCCGAGCTGGACCAAGTCAGCCCAGGTGTTACAACAGTTGTGCTGATGATACTGCTCTACTGTGCTAGTATATCTAGTCAGGCTTTGCTACAGAATGTGACAAAAATAATGCACTGGAACCGATCAATAACTCTTGAACTAATGACTCAGGGTCCCAAACAAAATAGAAATCGGTTCAAGAGATGAAAGAATGGCACAATGTAGGCACCTCAAACATTCAACTGGTACTTCCAGCCAAAAAAAAAACTCATTTATCGGTGTTGCAACTGCGTACAGGAAAGAATATGCTTATTCTTTTGTACTGTTGGTATACCAGTGAGGCAATACCGTTACAGAAGCTTGAACAATAAAAGAATGGAACAGTTCAAGAATGCAACAGCTGCCGCTATCTGAATAAGATTTGAAGTTTCTTTCTGTCCTAGACAGGGTGGTCCAATTGTATGTAAGAATGGATGTGTGCCTTTCAAAAAAAAAAAGAATGAATGAATGTGTGCCTTCTTTTGATCTGCTGTGGTGACATCAATAGAATCTAAAATAGTGAGGGGATAGCAAAAGGCATGTAACACAATAGCTTACTGAAGTTTCTGAACAAGGCTTAGTGGTTAGTATATTCGCTCAGCTGTGGAGACGGGGCGAAGGAACAAAACAATGACAGTGATATTGTCTTTGCTGCCCCGCTCAGCAGCCTCCGTGGCCAATCTCTTGGAGCACATTCCAGGCTCTTTTACTGTGTCCTTGATGATGGACAGAACATCCTCGTTGCTTACCACATCCCAAAGTCCGTCACTAGCCATCACCTAATGCAAACCAAATGAAGTTACTGTAAGTCTTTGATGCTATAGTAACTGAAATCAGAATTTTGTAATAATAATATTTTTCAAAAGACATCATTACTATTACAATCAACAAAGTTTTTGATGTAACTGAGGAACACAATAATTTTCATATTACAAGCATCATGTCCCAAACTCCCAATGATGTTAGAAGTGCTACTATCATAACTAATCATCAAAAATGGATATATTTCTCTTTTCAATACATGATACATGAAAAAAGGTAAACTAGACATGATCTTGAATGGCAATGCAGATAAGGATAAAAAAAAATCCCAACGGCCACTAGTCCATTTCTGGAAACATATAAAATGTCCATCCACATGCTTGGATTAACCACGAAACTTTTGGCTCCAATGTTTGATAGTGTTCTTCTTACCCAGCTATCACATCATTTAGGCATGTAAGAAAAATAGTGCGGGACAAAAAACACTCCTGGCTGAAGTAAGAAAATGCTCCTATGCCAAGGTGATACAATGAACAAATAGACACCAACCAAATAACACGAGCGTGATATTGTTTTATGCCACACTGATGTAAAGTCTAATGTTCTATATATGTATATCGCATTTATGTAGGATATGAAACTGCAGACAGCACTGTAACTAAAGCAAATGGGACCTACCAGGAACTCAGTCATCAGCTGATAAATCAGTTTCAATAATCTCAGGCCGTGCTGTGACTGCTGGCTTTAGATCGTCATCACCAATTGACCTTGTAACCTGTCAAAAAGAACCACTTATTAATAAATTAGAGCCCTTTCTGTAAATTTTTCTACAACAATTCTGAAGCATCATTTATAAGCATGCCATAACTCCAGTAGACCAGTACAATAGTGTTGCCGTAATTAAGCATAAATAAGATAAAGAAACAGAGATGGAACAAATTTGATGTCAATCTAATCATCATTTGGTTCCAAATTGAAAAAAATCTGTAGACAAAAAAATGAATAGAATAATTCTTAAAAGAAGTCTTCAAATAACTCAGGTTATTAAGACTGTATACTTAGAAGAAGTGTTCAGATAGACGCTCCATGTTGATCATATACTAGGTAATGCAAAACTACTGGCAATGATAAGATGATGAAATTAAAGAGAGTGTGTGACTGTGTATTGGCCGTTGAAGCATGCCTTACTTTGAACTACCCTAAGGATAGGGATGGCAACGGATCGGATACGATCGAATAGTCTCAAATACGAATCTATATTTTTAAAACGAATACGAATTCGAATATTCTCAAATATGAATACGATTCGAATGTCGTAGCGAATACAAATTCAAATAGAATATGTACTTAATTTGGTCGAATACGAATATCCTCCAAAAACTTCTGTAACAAACCTCAGTACAACAAATTTATGTAACATGATCGAATATGAATCTCGGCCAGCATAGGAAATGGATCGAATACGAATACGAATGCGAATATGAACATTCTCAAATACGAATACGAATATTGTCAAATATGAATACAAACATTTCCTAATACGGATTTTGCTTACCACATTCATGTTTTCTCGGATAAAACGGATTATCCGTTATTGTTTCTCACCCCTACCTAAGGATACAGTTAGAGAAGATTCGAGCTGTAGGAAACATCCCGAGGTTAATCAAACTCAGACCCTAGTAAATCCTTAGTAAAGATTTAATTGAAGTTTGTTCGTGATTCTTTTATTCTTGTAATCCTGTTAATTAATTTTCTTTGTAACATGTTATGTTTGTGAGCTTTCCTTCATTTTTAAAAATTATTCCTCGTGGGCTTTCAAAGCTTTTGCATTGCATGCAATATGTGCTTTAACAAAGAAGTTGTTGCTGAGTGAGGTCTTCCATTGCAAATTGCTGCAAGCAACTAGTCAGTTTTTGCTAGTAGAGTTACCCATTGACGGTTCAATCTTTAATTTGTTTTAATTTTCTGTAAATGAAATTTATCTCCTAAAACTATACCTGCAAATAAGGTAGTTCTAAATATATTTTACAAATCAAATTTTTTTTGATGTCCACACCACGCTTCAAGTTAAATCCAGAAACAAAGAAGTTTAATCCCAGCTCACGTGGGGGCCAGGACATAGAAATGGTATTAAAGTAAACTTGTGGGTGACTACAGCTGCATTAAGTAGGTAATAGGTTTGAAGTTACTAATCTCGTAGTATATCTATGCATCTGCAATCTAGGATATAACATAATCACTAAAAAGACAACCCCAAATTGGCCCTCGGTGCATGAAAAGAACTGCACGGTTATGAACAAGCATCATCACTCAGTTAGAGAAGGGGCACAAGTAACTTACCGAGAAAGATTACTAGAAGGCAATAAGAGCAATTATTATGGTTCAAGCTAGAACAAACTCAATAGTGAGATGAGATCTTCAAACGGACACTGTAAAAAATTTTGAAGTATAGAAGAAAATACGTTGTGATAAAAGATGGAAGCTGGCGAAATGTGGATAATCCTCACCACCTTATTAATCCAAACAAGGCATGGAACTAGCTTTCCAAAAACAATCAACCCTGATAGCTTCGGTCTTTAAAAAAATGACAGGTTCAATGGGCAAGTAGTGTCTTGGTTGTTGGAACCATGGTTGGTAAAAAAAAACCGGCTAGGTTAGGGTTTAGGTCTAATGCATTTCCTAGATTGGTTTAGGACCTTTTAGACCTTTTTAGTACTAGATTACCTATTATATGAGCTAAAAATGCTTTAATTATTGTACTCCTAACTTGGTTTTTTTATTTGTTAGCTGTTTTCCGGTTTTTAAACGTTTTTCTGGTTACCGGAACGGTTACCGGTTTTCAAACCACCTAAATTCAAAATTTGATTCACGAATTTTGAACGGTTTTTTCTATGTTTTCCGGTAACTGGCCGGATACTGGTACCGCCCGCCGGCCAGGATTCCCTTCTGTTCCGGGTTTTTGAACCTTGGTTGGAATCAGGGTTCGAAAAACCGGTGCTTACTGGCCGGTAACCGGATTTCCCGATGGCAACCGGAAAATGACAAATTGACGATTTTTATTTAATTCAAATTTAAAATTTTGAATGTAAAAATTAGTTTTTCCAATAATGTTTACATTGTTTAACACTAATGAAATGTATTAGAAAGATGCAAGCACCTCCTATACATGACTTCATGCTTTTTACCATGAATGTATTAGTCTAGCAGTTTTTATTTAATTTAAATTTAAAATTTTGAATGTAATAGTTTATCTAATGATGTTTACATTATTTAATACTAATGAAATGTATTAGAAAAATGCGTACTTGACTTCATGTTTTTTTGCCATGAATATATTAGACCGGTGATTTTTTTATTTAATTCAAATTTAAAATTTTGAATGTAAAAGTTAGTTTTCCTAATGATGTTTACATTGTTTAACCATAATAAAATGTATTAGGAAGATGCATGCACCTCCTATGCTTGACTTCACGTGTTTTGCTATGAATGTAATAGGAATTTCTAATTTCAAATTTGAAAAAATGGTTTTTAGCAGTTTTTTTTCGAATTTTAGTGGCTTTTGTCCGGTTTTTTTAGCAGCAATCGGCCAGTTTTTCCAGTTATTGATTTCAAATTCAAATTTTGAAACTTAAAATTTGACCGGTTTTTCCAGTTACCGGCTGGTATCCGGTACCGGCAGCTGGCCGAGATTTAGCCCGGTAGCGGTTTTCCGAAACCTGGTTTGAACTCAACCTGCATTCGCTTTCTTCTTTAAGCATGTTGTATGCCAGCTCTAGAAAAAAACTAAACTATACCTCCAAAAATGGAATTACATACATTTTGGATAAGTTTCAATAGGCATTTATGCAATGTATTATTCATCAAACAAAAAAGTGATAAAAGAATCTTGTTGCTAATTGTTGGTCGTTTCAGTGTATGCTTAAGTCAGTACCAAAAGCTGAGTTTTCAGTGTAAATAACCAAAAGTGAGCACCTGAAGGGCAGCTGCACCGACTCGCCACGTATCTATTTGCCATCTGACTTCAATTCCTTCCTTTACAACACGCTCTCCTTCCATCGGGCAACTAGCAACATGATCCTATCAAAGCAAAATGGAAACAAATGTTGTATTATATATGCTAAAATTTCCAAATTTGTTCTTATGGCAAAAAGGAGAATTGATAAACCCTAGTCATCGGAAATGGTTCGCCAGCACGGCTCAGAATTGTTCGGCAATCACCCGCATTTGCTACAAAAAGCTTGTTTCTCACGATCAGTGCTGTCACTGCTGTGCAACCAGGATGCCAGTCTTTCTGGATTATCCTTTTTGACTTACGGTGAAGAATTAATTCTTCTCGCAAAGCTAAATCAGTCCTTACAAATGCTTCTGCAAGGGCATCAGTTGGGCTGCACAAAACCAGAACTTAGTAAAAATTTGAGGTGAAAATTGTTTTCAGATAGTTTGCTTTCAACCAGAACCTGGCAGTACGACCAAATTGCTTGAGAAACCCAGGAACTGCTCAGACAGAAAACTCAGCAGCTGCCACACCTGTAGAAATTGTTTTGTAAGATATGCTAATGCAAAACCTAGTAAAAATCAAAACAGGGACTTATGGAATAGTGAACCTCTGTGGCCATCGAAAATGCCAAAGGAATGCACATCCTTTTCTTTGGACGTGGGGAAGCATAAAATGGGTATCTTCCATTGTTTCTCTTCGGCCACATGTTGCAAAAGATCCCCAACTTAAAAGTTGGACGATACGCAGAGGACTGATCAAAAGAATCAGACCAAGGATTCACTGTATAGTCTAATTTGTTTGCCATCTTTGTTAACAGTTCCCCTTGGTTGAACCAGTTCAGTGCTTCTTGATAATGGTGTACTTCCACGTTACCATTTTGACTCTCGTTTGCAAAACGAGATGGTGGGCAAGAATTTGTAACTAAATGCTTCGGTATTACATTTAACTCTTCAATTATATTTTCGAATGATGGTCTCTGTAGAGGATCAGGGTCCCCCTAAGAAGCACCGATACGGCAGTGCACAGCCGTATCCGTATGCGATACGTATCCGATATGGCGATACTGCTCGATACAGCGCGATACGGTATTGGCAAAGTATCGGTAAATATCAGCCCCAAAAAAAATTAAAAATACACCGATACTTCTTCAATACGGCGCAATACGGCACCGATACGTAGGCCCAATAGCAGCCCAGCTGTTTCAGCCAGCCCAGTCATGACTATAAACCCGTCTTCAACCCTAACCCTAAGTCTCGCGCACTCACGCCCCTCCTGCCCTTCGCCCAGCACCCGCGCGTTCGCTTCGCCCAGCACCCGCGCGTTCACTTCGCCTAGCACCCGTGTGCGTCGCCGCGCCGCCGCGGCTTGCTCGCCGTCGCCCAAGTCCCGAACCACCAACCCGGCCACACCTCTCGCCGCCCGCTCCCGCCGCGACTTTGGCTCCTCCCTTGCCACCGCGCCGCCCGCCCAGGAAGAGGACTTTGCCACAGGTTAGCCGCCGCCTCTGCCTCCAAAAATCTTTTCTCTACTCGGCCGTAGCTTATACTGCAATCTCTCACTCGGCTTACTTCGTTGTTGTTGTTTAGCTGCTAACCTACGATTCGAACCACCGCTTAACGTCGTGCAGTACCCCGATCCTGTCCTGTGCGCACGCAACAAGCGCATCAAAACTTTCAACGACAACCTCCGCCACCTCACCGACGAGATGTTCGACGTCATGTATAGGTGAGTCTGGACGTTGAGCCACAGCCATGCCCCCTTTTTTTCCTTCTCGGGTCTATGTTGGGTGCACCAAAGTTGTTTGATGAAATGTGCATGAGGGTGCCGTGCCATAATTTGATCTGCCACTATTTTCATGGATGAGGTCCATATAATAGTTTGAGTTTAGCTAGTTCTTGTTTTTACAAAATACCCATAACACTGTTGAAGCCAGCTGGTTTTCATTTGTTTGAGGAATTGGATACAGAACTTCGAAATACATTTTAGGGAGTTGCTACTTGAGTGCAAGCTTGATTCAAAGCAGATTTCTTTAGAGTGGGATTGGCGCACCGGATTTGATAGGTATTGCTTTTGTTAAGGCGACAAAAAACTGAGGTGTCACTTGTGCTTATGAGGCTGCCTGGGCCCTGGAATGGCCCTTGTCAGTTTGATTCTTTGTCGCTACTTTTGTTAGGGATTTTGTTACTTTATACACACACACACACACACTTGTCGTATCGACGTATCCTTATTTTTAGAAAATATTGTATCGCCGTATCCGTATCGCCGTACCCGTATCGCGTATCGGAGCATCCTAACTCCCATCAGTGCTGAATGAGTGACAAAAGACTTGGAGCACCAGACTCAGGAAGGGAAAGAGCTGGGCGCCATGGTTGTCACGGTGGAGTCGGCGACCACGGCGAGTAAGGGGCGCCTGGACTCCTAGGTGACGCCACGGCGACGCCATGGTGAGCGCCATAAACTGTTGTGTATATGGGTCACATACATCTCTCCCTCTCTCCTGTCTCTCCTCATACAGTCATACTAATCTTCTCCTGTCTCGAACGTCTCTCCTCATATAGTCATACTCCTCTTCTCCCGTCTCGAACAGACTTCCTCTCTCCCATCTCTCCCATGCTGACTCCTCTCCCCGCCACCGCCTCCCCCTTCCGCCGCATCCTCTCCCCGGCGCCTTCTCCCCTCGCCTCCTCCCCCACCGCCTCCAGCTCCCCGCGCCCGATCTCCTAACCCTAGCTGCCGCCAGCCAATCCACCCCGACTGCTCTTCGGCTCCCGCTCTCTCCCACCATCTCTCTCCCCGCCGCCTCCCCTCCCCGCCGCCTCCCTTCCCCGCGCTCGATCTCTCCCCGCCGCCTCCCCTTCCCGTGCTGCTGGAGATCAACACCAGCGGCGGAAGCAGGCTGGAGATCGACGCTGGCGGTGGGAGCAGGCTGGAGATCGACGCTGGCGGCGGGAGCAGGCCAAAGATCAGTGTCAACGGCGGGAGCAGGCGAGGTGACCAGCCTCGGCGTCCCCCTCCGGCCGCCAGGACGACTTGGCGTCGCCTAGGCGACGCCGTGACAACCATGCTGGGCGCAATCCTCGAGAAACAACTGCTGCTGTAAGTTGTTCGGTGTAAGTCATTTCAAGAATCGTGTGTGCCTAAAGAAAAATACGGTGACTGTCATTTGCAGAGAACATAAATGCCTCATCATGTTATCTATGGATAACTGTATTACCTACTAAGAGCTAAGCTAATACAGGCATAGTTCACGAGGTAAAACATATATGAAGATAAATATTTTATAAGCTTGATACTGACTGGCATTTGGACATCTTAGATAAGGACAATTCATTACAACCAAAAAATATAAGTTTCTCATTTTTTGATAGAATGGCAAAGGAATCATGTTAATTTTCCTAGTCGGACAGCATGAAATAAATAATGTTCATAGGACGATAATGGCTTGTAGTTTTCTTAAAAAAAAAAGCAACAATATAATGTGGATCAATTGAACAAGCAAAATATAATAACAATATTGGAATTGACAAAACAGCATGAAAGATAAAAGAGAATAAAAGAAATATACCTGTGCTTCAGCTTGCAGATCTGTGTAAGGCACCACACCAGTATGAAGCTCACTAAAAATGATGAGAATAAAGAACCTGTTAATACATCACGAACAACGATTCTACCTAAATACAATTACTTGTGCTGAAGAAACTTTTACAGTGCACCAGAGGGATCCCACCATGTCAGTCACATGAGCATTCCATCAGAAGACATTAAAATGATCACTAATAAAGATTTGCTGGCTGAGTTATAAAGCTACCATACGCCATGGCTCTCAACTCAGCCCTAGCGCTCGAGCGGGAAATGGTAGTCTGCTTCTTGGCCTTCCAGGCAATCAAGGAAGAACCAAGAAAAACATTATAGGCAGAAAGAGAGCAGAGATCAGAATGATTGCTAGCCCTGGTCGCATCAGAATACGCCTAAAGCTGTAAAGAACTGGAGCGAGAAAAAGAAAAGGTGACGAGTGATGGTCCCGCAAGGATATCGCAGAACATGAAGGTGACTGTAGTGGAGCTGAGTAGGAGCAAAGACAAACTGACTGAGGATGTGAACTGGGTGCGAGATGTCAATGCGAATGATCCCAAGGTAGATAAGGCTCCCGACCAAATGGCGGTAGCGAGTGGGATCCTCGAGAGGCTGACCATCGGTAGGCTGAAGGTGAGCACCAACCTCCATAGGAGTATCCACCACACGCTGATCAGTGAGACAAGCACGAGTAAGGATATCCTGAATGTAATGCTCCTGGGAGAGATAGTAGCCCTCGAGCGTAGATGCGATCTCAATCCCAAGAAAGAATGAAGAGGACCCAAATCGAACATCAGGAACTACTCACTGAGACGCTCCTCAAAGGCAATGTACTGAGTCATCACAAGTAATGATCATATCATCGACATATAGGAGGACCGTCTGACCCTGAGGAGAGGTGTACAAAGAGGGCAGGGTTGTGATCACTGGCGGAGAAGCTGGCGATAGTGACAATAGAAAAGCGGGCGAACCAAGCCCGAGGGGCTTTTTTAGCCCATAGAGAGAGCGACGAAGGTGACAGAACAGAGGGTAGTGGAGGACGTGACCAGGGCTGATCTCTCCTCGCCGCCTCCCCTCCCCGCGCCCGATCTCTCCCCGCCGTCTCCCCTCCCCGCACCCGTTCTCTACCCTCAGTTTCAGCTGCCTTCCAGTCTGCTTCCGGTGCTGTTCAACTTTGGGTATTTGATTTAGGGGCTTGTGTTCATCTGTTCAAACAGCTGATGTCATGTGCCAAATACTGCTCACGCGCGGGTACTATAGCAGACGTGCATGTCGGGGCCAAATTAGTAACGATAGAGATAAGAATAGTTAGTTTCTTTATTAGATGGGTTTACTACCTTATAGATATTTCTATTTATTAAAGGTAGGTTTCCTTAGAGATGGAGATTGTTTCTTGGAGGTCAAGTCAAGCTATCCCTATAAAAGGACTAGCATGTATCTATTATCAATCAAGCAATGAAGATGAATTAATCTACTCCAAGTTTTATCATCCTAGTCTATAGTCACATCTCTCATCGTACTAAGCAGACGCCGCCCGGCCTTCCTCTCGGCGACGTTTACCCAATGAACTAAGGTTCATCACATTTGGTAATAGAGCAGTCGATCCCTTCCCACGACTTCTGCTACCATGGTTTCTGTTGTCGAGTCGTTGGCCATGATAAAGGCTAACACCAACAAGATGGCCAACATCGACAAGATGGCGGATATCTTCCTCAACATGCATGCTATCTTGGAGAAGATCGCAAATCAGAAGAAGGCGCAACAAGGGTCGACAATAGCGCCGCCGCGATGCCGCCGGAACATGTCAAGGCAGATGCGGTTCTGCCAATGCTTGCCGCAACTGTGCCACGCCCTGCCGCGGTAGCCATGTTGCTACCGAAGCCTACCGCGGCAACCATGTCACCGCCACGACCTGCTGTGGTACTACCAACGCCCGCGCACGACTATATCATGTCCTATCACGGTGTTGCCAAAGGCCACCGTGACCCTACTGAAGTCTGTCGCAACAACCGCATCGTGGAAGCCTACTACAACGCTGTCATGGTTGCCACCCCATCTACCGTGGCGATCACAAATGTCATCAATGTTGTTGCACCTGTACATGGAGGCCACAGACTTCAAAGTCACGGGTAAACGTCATAATATCTTGTTAACTTAGGGTCTCCTAGAGCTGCAGCTATGGCTGCCACCACAGCTCAGGGACAAGCTGTTACCGAAGGGGGGAGAAGTTGTCACGTGCCAAATACTATTCACGTGCACGTTCACATGCATGAAGAGTACCCAAACACTGTAGCAGACGTGAGTACTATAGCAACGCGCAGGTACTGTAGCAGCCGCACATGTCAGGGCCAAATTAGTAATGATAGAGATAAGAATAGTTAATTTCCTTATTAGATGAGTTTACTACATTATAGATATATTTTCTATTTATTAGAGATATGTTTTCTTAGAGATGGAGATTGTTTCTTGGAGGTCAAGTCGAGCTATCCCTATAAAAGGGCTAATATGTATCTATTATCAATTAAGCAATGAAGATGAATTAATCTAAATTCTCTCCCAAGTTCTACATCACAATATATAGTCAATCTCTCATCCTACCAAGCCGACGCCGCCCGGCCTTCCTCTCGGCGGTGTTTACCACGATGAACTAAGGTTCATCACAGTTAATGGTACATCTTGTTCTGTTACACATCAAGGTTTCTCTTTCCACATCCAAGTTTTCTGTTCTTGGTATTTCTTTTGCTCTACAGCTGTCCATGAATCTTATGTCTGTTGGTCAGCTGGCTAATATGAATTATTTCATTGGTTTTGATAACATCTCTTGTTATGTGTAGGATCGTTTGAGCAAAAGGGTGATTGGTACTTGCCATCGCCGTAGAGGATCTATGGGTCTCTACGTTCTTGACTCCTTACACCTTCCTGCTTGCGCGTCATCTATCACTTCCGCTGCTTCCACTTTAGTATCCTCTTTTGCCTAATGGCATCATCTCTTAGGTCATCTATGTGGTTCTAGCTTGTCCACTTTGGCTCTGCAGGGTGTTTTGGGTCGTGTTACTGTAGATTCTGGTTTCCATTGTAAAGGTTGTAAGCTAGATGTTAGAGTACAATATATGGTAGGATAGAGTCCATTGGGATTACAATCCCTTGTACCATCTTACCCCCAAGTCTTGTACCTCTATATATACCGCCCGAGAGGCTCAATGCAATACATCCAATTCCACCCAATTCTATCTTCCTTCATGGTATCAGACGTCTAGGTTTAGATCCTAACCCTAACCGCCGCTCGCTTCCGCACCGCGCGCCCCCGGGGAGATCTATCTCCGCCGGGGGCAGCGCCACCATTTAGGCAACGGATCCTATTGATCCGGCCGCCATCGTCGTCGTCGTCGTCAAGCAGCAGTTTGGGCGTACCACCTCGCGATCGTCGTCGTCGTGGTTGGGCTGCCGCCGCCCCGTTCCCCAGGCATCCGCCGCCTCGCTGGGCCGTCCTGCGCCGCCGTGGTGGCGGCCGGGCTAGGCCGCGCCCCGTCCCTGAGCCGCCATGGTGGCGGCTCGGCCAGAACGCGCGCCCCACGCCGGCGGCAGATCTGGAGGCGGCGGCGGGCGACGATGGAAGTTGCGTCGTGCGCGACCTCCGCACCGCGTGGCCTCCCTCCTCCGCAGATCCGACGCCGTCGTCTTCCGCCGCTGTCCGCCGCTCGGAGACCACCTCCCACCGCCGGATCTCCCGCCGCGCCACCAGATCCGCCGTCGCCTGGATCCGCCAACCCGCCACGGCCTCCCTCCTTTGCAGCTCTGCGCCCGACCGGCTCCGCCCAGATCCGGCCGGCCGCCGCCGGCCCGCCCTCTCTGCCGGATCTGGGCGCCTCCGCCCTTCCCGGGCCGCCGCCGGATCCGCGCCTTCCACAGCCTCCCGCCGGATCTGGGCGCATCCGCCCTTCCCGAGCCGCCGCCGGATCCGCGCCTTCCGCATCCTCCCGCCGGATCTGGGCGCCTCCCCCTTCCCGGGCCGTCGCCGGATCCGCGCCTGCCTTGGACCACCTGCCCGGATCTGGCCGTCGCGCCTCAGATCTGGCCGCCGTGCTCGCTGGGCGCCGGTCATGGGGGCTGCCCGCACACCCCCCAGATCTCCGCTCGGCGCCACCTCCCGCTTTTCTCCGTCTCCAAGCCGCTAGGGCGAGCCCGGATCCGGCTGCCGAGCTGCATCGGATTTATACACTATGCGCTATGGGAGTGGGCAGCCAATGCAAATTGAGGATTTTGTATGGAGGTGTCCTCTCACTGCTGCTATTGTATTTTTTTTCTTTTTCTTTTTCTTTTTTTCCCTTTTCCCGATCACTGATCGGGGTTGAGTCGCCCGTCGACCACTCACGTATCTACTCCGACATCGGCGTCGACTACACCGGCCTCTACCTCTTCGACTGTGCGGCCAAGCCGGGCACGCGATGTCGAGGGGACACCTTCGCGCGTCGCGTCTCGGTCATCCCGTCCGCACGTCTTCATCGCCGGTTTGTCATCGCCACCACAGATCGGGACGCCTCCACCGACTTCTTCCATCGTCATCCCGCCTTGCGCGTACTCGGTCTGATCAGCCGATTGTGCGCGATCCACCGGCTCCCGTAACGTCCGTCGTCGAGTACTACGCGCCTCTTCTCCGAGCAACAGGGTTGCTGCTGTGTCGCCTCCTCGGGCCGTAGCACCACCGCACGTGTGTCCCCTCGCCGTTGCATCCACATCGCCGTCCCCTGTGCATCGATGACTGTGCTGCGCAACCTCTTGTGCGCCATCTGTCTGCACCTGGTCTTCGTCATGCTGATCTGGCCTTCATCGCCGACATCGAGCGCTACCGCCGCCACCGTCCCTTGCGTCAGGACTGCTCGCCTTCGAGCAAGAGCGTCCGCCCGGACTGCTCGCCTTCGGGTAGGAGCGTCCGCTCCCGCACTGCTTCTTCGTCCAGCACAACCACGCCTGGTTGGGGCCCTCTCCCTTGTACGTCCGGTACTGGCAACACCGGTGTGTGCTTTCGTCCCCGACGCATTGCCAGGTCTGGCAAACCCGGCACACGCCTCGGCTCTAGCAGCTTGACTGCATCGACCCTCCCGTTCCCGTCCCGTCTGCCTCGATTGCATCGCCGTTTTTTGTCTACATCCTCGACGGCCCTAACTGCGTCGACCTCGGCATCGCCCCCTTACCATTACGACTGCCTCGACGCGTCTCCGTCATCACCATGGCGCCTCTTTTGCGCCCGCGGCTTCATGAGCGACCGCCTCGACATCGGTAACCTGACCACGACTACGTCGACCACGGCCATCTCTAGCACGGCATCCTCGACCACGACTACTCCGCCCTCGCGCTCGGCTACCTCGACATTGGCACAAAGGGCTACCGCCTTGCTTGAGCTACTCGTCGGTTCCTGCTCCAGTCACAGCATACGCGCCGCATCAACGGTTATGACTGCGGGGGGATGTTAGCTCTTCGGCTTCTTCTCCAGTCTCACCGTCTGCGACGCTCCCGTTGTGACTGCGGGGGGATGTTAGAGTACAATATATGGTAGGATAGAGTCCATTGGGATTACAATCCCTTGTACCATCTTGCCCCCCAAGTCTTGTACCTCTATATATACCGCCCGAGAGGCTCAATGCAATACATCCAATTCCACCCAATTCTATCTTCCTTCACTAAACAAACAGATACAGCTTCCATACCCTTCCAGCACTACTTGTCCTAGTCATCATTTTGATTTAGTGCACTTTGATGTGTGGGGTCCTTTTGTTTCAAAGGGTGGTCACAAATACTATGTTATATTTGTTGATGATTGCTCTCGATATACTTGGGTATATTTCATGAAGCATCATTCTCAATTGATTTCTATATATTAGGCTTTTGCTTGCATGATTCATACCCAATTTTGTAGTACTATTCGTGTTTTTCGTTGACTCAGGATGGGAGTCCCTATCCGCAGCCTTCCGTGAGTTTCTCTTCTGAAGGTACTTTTCCTCAGCTTTCATATCCAAGTGCTTATGCTCAGAATGGTGTTGCTGAGCATAAGTATCGTATATTATTGAGGCAACCCATACTCTTATGATTTCCTCTTTTGTTCCTACACATTTCTAGGGTGAAATTGTTTCAACAACTATCTATCTCATTAATCCTCAGCCTTCCTTTCGTATTCAGGGCAAGTGCTCTGGTGTGATTCTGTTTAGTTCTCCCAAGTATGACCATCTTTATGTTTTTGGTTGTACCTTCTATGTTCTCTTAGCACCTCATGAGCGTACCAAATTGACTGCTCAATCTATTGTATGTATTTTCCTTGGGTATATTCTTGAGCACAAGGCTTATCGTTGCTATGATCCCTCCGCTCGTTGCATTTAGTTTTCTCGAGATGTCACCTTTGCTGAGGATCGACCTTTCTTCTATTCTTCTTCCATTCAATCATCATCCTCAACTTCCTTAGAGTCTACTTTTTTTCTCTTCCACCCATCTTCTCTCTAGATGAGTCAGTTTCTAATCTGCCATCATCATCTCTGTCACTAGAGCCACATTCACAGGTTCCTCCCTCTTCCTCACCAGCTCCACCTTCAGATACATTTCCTTTCCATTATAGTCGTCATCCCAGAGTTTTATCTGATTCTGAGCTTCTTATTCCTTTGACTTCTGCTCCTTTGGCTAGTACTACTGATCCCTGCATTGACGACTCCTCTTAGACATCAAGGTACGCTCTTCGTGACCGTTCTTCTATTATGATTCCAGACATAGATGGTTTCTGTGCAAGAGCAGCTTATGAGCATAGTACTTATCAGGAGGCAATTCTACTACCTGAGTGGCAGCTAGCTATGTCTGAAGAGATTGCAACCCTAATGGGTACTGATACATGAGATTTGGTGCCACTACCCCCTCAGTCGGTCCTTATCACATGCAAATGGGTGTACAAGGTAAAAACCAGGTCAGATGGTTATGTGGAACACTATATGGCTCGACTTGTTGCTAGAGGTTTTCAGCAGGCTCATGGTCGAGATTATGATAAGACCTTTGCTCCAGTTGCTCACATGATGACAATTCGCACTTTGACTATTGTGGTGGTTGTTCCGTCATCGAAAATTTCTCAAATGGATGTTAAGAATACCTTCATAGTGATCTACATGAGGAAGTCTACATGGAGCCACCTCCAGGTGTTGAGGTTCCATCTGGACATATATGGCGCCTTCGAAAGGCTCTCTATGGGCTCAAGCAAGTCTCTCATGCCTGGTTTGAGCGTTTTAGCTATGTAGTCCAAGTTGCTGGTTTCACTCCTAGTGAGCATGACCCTGCACTCTTCATTCACACCTCTAAACGTGGGCGTACATTGCTTCTGCTCTATATGGATGACATGTTGATTACTAGAGATGATTCAGAATACATTACCTTTGTTAAGCAAAAATTGAGTAAGGGCTTGTTCTTTACCTCACAAGCAGGCGGCTTTTGGCGTTTGCTACAGTACCTAACTTTCAAAAGGAGTATTTTCCCAAGACGAGGTCTACACGTTAAAAGCCCAACATCTGTACCAGCCAAAATCGCAAGTGAGTATTTGTCTCTCCATAATCTGTACCGTAAACAGCTAAAATTCAAAAATTTCAACCAAAAGTCATAAGCCGCAGCAGAAAAAAATATACCCTAAGCAGTTCAAGATGTCAAATCTAGGGTCCCTCAGTTACTTTCTGGGAATTAAAGTTGATCATACTGATGATGGCTACTACATCTCTCAGCATTGGTACACTCAAGATTTGATCTCTTGCTCAGGCCTTAATGACACACGCACTGCTGCTACACCTATGAAGCTCCATTTCCATGTGCATCCTACTGATAACACCCCTCTTGAGAACCCCTCTCGCTACAGACATCTTGTGGGCAGCCTTGTGTATCTCACTGTGAGTAGGCCTAATATTGCTCATGCAGTTCATGTTCTCAGTTAATTTGTTAGTACTCCTACCTCAATTCATTATAGTCACTTACTTCGTGTACTTTGGTGCTTGAGAAGAACAATATCTCGTTGTTTGTCCTATGCTCACTCTAATCAGCTTCAGCTTCATACTTACTCCAACTCCACCTGGGCCAGTGATCCTATTGACCGTTGCTCAATCACTGGTATTGTCTTTTCTTGGCACCTCATTGCCTGGAAGTCCAAGAAACAGACTGCAGTGTCCTGAGTTGCGAACCTTTGCCACTACCACATCAGAGATCATGTGGCTTCGGTGGCTTTTGGCTGATCTTGGTGTTTCATGTGATGCACCAACATCCCTTCTTTGTGACAGTATCGCTGTTATTCAGATTGCAAATGATACTGTCAAGCATGAGCTAACCAAGCATATTGGTGTGGATGCTTTATTCACATGTTTTCATTGCCAACAATCAACTATTCGTCTTCAATATGTTCCTTCGGAGCTTCAAGTGGCAGACTTTTTCACGAAGGCTTAAACTAGAGAACACCCCATAGGTTTCATGTTCTCAAACTCAATATGTCAGATCCACCTTAAGTTTGAAGAGAGTGTTAAGAGTGTCTCTCCTTATATAGGGCCCATAGCATTATCATAGTTAGGCCCATGAGGCCCATACCCACTTGTACTTGTATATGATCCCTTTTGGCAATATACAACCTGATTTTTGGCCACTTTTCTTCTTGGTAACACCATTTTCTAACCGAAAGTGTTAGCAAAATTTCTAAACAGAAAAACTACCCTAAGGTCATGGCAAAACCATAGTGGAAAAATGAATAAAATTAGGTTATGAGAACTATGAGAACAACCCCTTCTATAGATGGGAGATGGAGGAAAATTTGGCTCCAAACAATCTCATTTGGGTGCCAAGATATGAAAACACCAGGAGGGGTAGAAATATTGTTTCCACTTTCTAGCACCCAATTGACGGCATGTTAATGGTAATGTCATTTCCCATAATAATCGAGCTTTGTGGTTTTATTTTCCCATCGATGATAATCGCAATCTTATTACTCGTTACTCTAACTTTACTGACTTTATTTGTTCTTTATATATATATATATATATATATATATATATATATATATATATATATATATATATATATATATATATATATAAATACACACACATATATACACATATATACACACATATATATACATATATACATATATACATATATGTTAGACAACTGCATAGGTGTATGCATAGCTGTTAAGGCCCATGTGCCCTCAGTCACTTTCTGTTAGGGTTGCAGGGTGTTTGTTAGGGTTTCCAGGGTGGTCTCCCTCTGTTAGACCTAACCCTAACCCTTGCCCATATATACCTTGTATTGGTGCCTCTGTTATGTTAAGGAATCAAGCATCAATCCATTAACCCTAATCGCCTTCATGGTATCAGAGCTCCAGGCTCTTCTTCCGCTGCCTTCGTTCCTCCACGCGCCCCCAGCGGCTGCGCACCCCGCCGCCTAGGGTTTCTCCTCCACGCGGCCCCCCCCCTGAGGCTGCGCAAACCCGTGCGCCTCCCACCCCGCGCCCACCTGTGCTTACCTCCCCGCCGCCATGCCTGGCTCCCTCCCTTCCGCTCCCTCTGCTGCTGATCTCGCCGCCGCGCAGGCTGCTGCGGCCGCCCTCGAGACTCGGCGCAAGGCCGAGGAGCGCCGCCGCCAGCAGGCGGCTGCCCGGGACGCCGCTCTTCAGCGCGCCCAGGAGGCTGAGCAGGAGGCCACGGCCGCCGCCCAGGAGCGCGACGCCGCCGCCGCCCGCGCCCGTGACGCACTCGGCAGCGCCGCTCGCGAACGGGAAGCGACAGAGGCTGCTGTCGAAACAGAGGACACAGAGGATGCCGATGCTGCCGCCTTCAACACCGGTGGCTCTGTCCTACCGTTCCAGAAGCTCTCCTGGCGCACGAAGCCGCCGCCATCATCAACCTCCACGCCCAGGCCGTCGCCGTCCAGAGCATCCGCGCTCTCGTCCCCGCCGTCCTCGACATGGAGAGCAACAACTACACCCGCTGGCGCCACCAGATGCTCCTGGTTCTTGGGAAATTCTCCCTCCGGCGCCATGTCCTCGCCGACATCGCCGACCACACCTACCCCGACTGGGAGCGTATGGACTGTGTCGTCATGACATGGCTCCTCGGCACCATCTCTCCCGACCTCGAGGAGATTGTTCGGGACAACCACGCCACTGCCACGGCCCGCTCCGTCTGGTCCGCCCTGGAACACCAATTCCTCGGCAACCGCGAGCAGCGCGCGCTCTACCTCGACGCCGCCTTTCGCAACTTCGTCCAGGGCGATCTCTCCATCACCGACTACTGCCGTAAGCTCAAGTCCATGGCCGATGCCCTGGGCGACTTGGGTGAGGTCGTCACTGATCGCACGCTCGTCCTCAACCTCATCCGCGGCCTCAACGAGCGCTTCGCCTCCATCGGCATGCACCTCCAGCGTGGGCGCCCGTTCCCCTCCTTCCTGGAAGCCCGGAACGACCTGCTGCTTGAAGAACTCAACATGGCTCATCGCTCAGCGCCTTCACCCACCGCCCTTCTTGTTTCTGGTGCTGGCGGCACTACTGGTCCTCTTCATCAGCAACCCATCAAGCCCGTCCCACCACAGCAGCCTCCCAGCGGCAACTCCAGGAACTTCAACAAGGGCGACAAGCGCGGCTCGCGCGGTGGCAAGGGCAAGGGCCGGCAGTCTGGCGCGCCCGCACCTGGTCCTGCCCCTTCCACACAGCAGCAGCACCCAGCGCAGTTTCCATCAGGAGGCTCGTGGCCCAGCTTCTACAAGCCTTGGTCCGGTTCCATCAGCATGTGGCCCGGGAATCGTCCTCCCCTGGCTCCTCTGCCGGTTGCTCGTCCCCCCCTGCCGGCCCCTGCACCTCTGCCGCAGGCCTTTGTGGCCGGCGCCCAGGGGCAGTGGATTGCTCCTCCCGGCTACTACCATCCCATGGCTGGCATGCCCTCCTGGGACTCTCAGGCGCTGGCTTCCTCGTTCAACACCATGTCGCTGACTCCGCCTCAGCAACATGACTGGATCTTCGACACCGGCGCCACCTCGCACATGACCTCTGACGCCGGTACTCTCTCCCATACTTCTTCCCCGCGGTATCCTATTCCACCTTCCATTGTTGTCGGTAACGGTTCTTTACTTCCCGTCACCTCCACTGGCACAGCTCACCTTCCCGGCTCCTTATGTCTTAATAATGTTCTTGTTTCCCCTGGTCTCATTAAGAACCTCATCTCCGTACGTCAGTTCACTTCCGACAACAACTGTTCTGTTGAATTTGACCCTGCTGGTTGTTCTGTGAAGGATCTGCTTTCCAGGAGAGTGATCACCAGGTGCAATAGTTCCGGGCCGTTGTACCCTCTTCGCTCCTCCCGCGCGTCATCACCTCCTGCTGCACATCTCGCCACCACAGCCGCGTCCACTCTATGGCATCGTCGTCTCGGTCACCCTGGATTTGAGACTTTGTCCAAACTCATGAGCTGTAATAAAGAAATTAGAACCTCTTCATGTCATGCGTGTCAGCTCGGGCGTCATGTTCGTCTCCCTTTCCCTATGTCAGCATCTCGAGCCTCCCACATCTTTGAACTCATACACTGTGACTTATGGACCTCACCAATTCCCAGTGTCTCGGGTTTCAAATATTATTTGGTTATTCTCGATGATTGCTCACATTTCATATGGACATTTCCTTTACGTCTCAAGTCTGACACCTTTTCCACTCTATCTAATTTCTTTGCTCTTGTTTCCACCCAGTTTGGCCGCACCATCAAGGCTGTCCAATGCGACAATGGGCGCGAGTTTGACAACTCCAGCACCCACACCTTCTTCCTCACCCACGGCACTCACCTCCGAATGTCGTGCCCTTACACCTCTGCTCAGAATGGGAAGGCTGAGCGAGCCATCCGCTCTCTCAACAATGTGGTTCGGTCTCTCCTCATCCAAGCTTGTCTTCCTCCTCGGTATTGGGTCAAGGCTCTGAACACCGCCACCATTCTACTCAACATCCTACCAACCAAAACGCTGCATTCCGGTACGCCTCATGAAGCCTTGCTAGGCTCTCCACCTGCGTATGACCATCTGCGCGTCTTCGGTTGTCGATGCTACCCCAACTTGTCCGCCACTGCTGCCCACAAACTCGCCCCGCGCTCCACTTCATGTGTCTTCCTCGGCTACTCTGCTCATCATAAAGGATACCGCTGTTTAGATATAAACTCCAACAAGATCATCATCTCCCGCCATGTGATCTTTGACGAGTCCTCCTTTCCCTTTGCCGAGCAGCCTGACACCCCATCCACCGCGGACTTCGAGTTTTTAGACACCTTCACTAACACCGTTCCGGCGCCTATAGGCCCGACTTGGTCTCCTCTGCCTGCAGGATCACCATCGCCGGCTCCTCTGCCTACTGCTGCGGATGCGGCAGTACAACCCGATGCGTCCCCACTGGCTCCTACCTCACCATCGCCAACACTCTCGACGCCCGCACAGCCACGTGCGGCTGCTTCGGCGTCTTTCACACAGCCACGTGCGGCTGCCCCGGCGTCCTCTACACCTCCTCGAGCGGCTGCCCAGCTCCCTCCGCTGGCTCGAGTCATCACCCAGGTGTATGGTCGCCGTCCAGCGCCTCCAGCAGCCCCCCCGGCTCGTCACCCAGGTGTATGGCCGCCGCCCCCCGGCGCATTCAGCTACATCCCCGGCGCCGGCGCCTCCAGCTACGTCCCCGGCGCCTCCAGCAGCCCCTACGCCCCTTCCAACGAGCGCGGTTGCCGTTCCCCCCGTGGTCAATCAACACTCCATGACCACCAGGGCGAAACACGGCTTCCGGCAACCTGCTGTGTTCCACACCGCGCTGCTGTCTCCTATTCCGAGGACATACCGGGCCGCTCTTGCCGACCCGAACTGGCGCGCTGCCATGCTGGATGAGCATGCTGCCCTTCTCCAGAACACCACTTGGGATCTTGTTCCGCGCCCTCCTGGCGCGAATGTGGTGACTGGCAAGTGGATCTTCAAGCACAAGTTCCAAGCTGATGGTTCACTGGAGCGCTACAAAGCTCGCTGGGTCCTCCGCGGCTTCACACAGCGCCCCGGTGTGGATTTCTCAGAAACCTTCAGCCCTGTCGTCAAACCAGCTACCGTGAGGACTGTTCTTTCACTAGCCATCTCCCGCAACTGGCCTATTCGACAGCTTGATGTGAAGAATGCCTTCCTCCATGGCACCCTTGATGAGACAGTTTACTGCGTTCAGCCCTCCGGATTCGAGGATTCCTCTCATCCGGATCACGTCTGCCGTCTGAACCGTTCACTCTATGGTCTCAAGCAGGCACCTCGAGCGTGGTACAGCCGTTTTGCAGCTCACTTGGTATCTCTCGGATTCGTGGAAGCCAAGTCTGACACCTCGCTCTTCGTGTTCCACCGTGGTGCTGAGATCATTTACCTGCTTCTCTATGTGGATGACATCGTCCTCACCGCCTCGTCCACCACACTCCTTCATCGCACCATCAATGCCCTGCAGCAGGAGTTTTCGATGAAGGACTTAGGTGATCTCCATCATTTCCTCGGGATGCGGGCTCAGCGGCAGTCTGATGGCCTGTTCCTCTCACAGCGCCAGTATATGCAGGAGATCCTAGACCGCGCAGGCATGGCTGAGTGCAAGCCCTGCTCCACCCCGGTGGACACTTGTTCCAAGGTCTCAGCCCAGGATGGTACTCCCGTCAGCGACGCCACAGATTTCCGGAGTTTGGCTGGTGCTCTTCAGTATCTCACCTTCACACGTCCGGACATCTCCTACGCCGTCCAGCAGGTCTGCCTTCACATGCACGATCCTCGGGAGCCTCATCTTGCCGCCTTGAAGCGTATCCTGCGGTATCTTCGTGGCACTCTTCACCTTGGGCTACTCCTTCGACCTTCAGCACAGTTGGACCTGGTTGCCTACTCTGACGCTGACTGGGCCGGCTGCCCGGACACTCGCAAATCCACCTCAGGCTATGCGGTGTTCCTCGGGAACAGCCTTGTCTCCTGGTCCTCCAAACGCCAGAACACCGTCTCCCGATCCAGCGCCGAAGCCGAGTACCGCGGTGTGGCTAATGCCGTGGCTGAGGCATCATGGCTGCGCCAACTCTTATGCGAGCTCCACTCCCCACCCAGCAAGGCTACCTTGGTGTACTGCGACAACATCAGCGCCGTCTACATGTCATCCAACCCGGTTCAGCACCAACGCACCAAACATATTGAGATTGATCTTCATTTTGTTCGGGAGCGTGTCGCCATTGGTGCTGTCCGCGTCCTTCACGTGCCGACGACCTCACAGTATGCCAACATCTTCACCAAGGGTCTGCCTTCGACAGTTTTTCAGGAATTTCGGTCCAGTCTGAACGTCTGTGCCGACGCTCCGACTGCGGGGGGGTGTTAGACAACTGCATAGGTGTATGCATAGCTGTTAAGGCCCATGTGCCCTCAGTCACTTTCTGTTAGGGTTGCAGGGTGTTTGTTAGGGTTGCAGGGTGTTTGTTAGGGTTTCCAGGGTGGTCTCCCTCTGTTAGACCTAACCCTAACCCTTGCCCATATATACCTTGTATTGGTGCCTCTGTTATGTTAAGGAATCAAGCATCAATCCATTAACCCTAATCGCCTTCAATATATACACATATATACATATATACACATATATACATATATATATACACACACACACTTTTCTACGTATAGGTGTAGAATGCGCACCGAAAAATTACTATCGTACGTGAGTAAAGTTACTGACAAACATATGTGTAGTTACTGTCAGTTGTAACACTATACAATTGGCAATAATTCTATATGTATTTGATAGTAACTTTACTCACACACGGTAGTAATTTTCCATTGCGCACAGTGCGTGCAGGCGCAGAATAGCGCAGCTGTGTGTGTATCCAGACAAACCTCAATTGCACATGTTTATAACATAAACTCAACATCCAAACACATAATGAAGAAAATTGTATAATTGATTGCTTAATTTAGGTCAAATAATTGAGGCTAACATGACTCTAAGCCACAAAATCAAAATAAAGTCAAGGTGTTCTATACAACGAGATAATACAATAATGGAAATATCATATATCAGTTTCACTAGTAGTTTTCCCCCTGGACACTGAACACAGCACTGATGGCATGTGTTGAAAAAGTTTCAGTGGAAATGTCAGTAATTAACATGTACTGGACATCATATAAATCGCTAGTAGAATTGTCTACACAATGTGGGTCAATGTGTCACTCCCTCCAATGCAGATATGGCATCTGCTCCAACCTCCAAGCAACCATCTTCCCATAAGTGGATTAAGCAGCAGGTCTTAAATATGACACGTGACACCAGATCTGACATCAGTATATAAATGCCACACAATGATTTCACATTTTCTCAGGTAATATAGTATGTAATGTAATTCTATGACTGAAACATTGAAGCATATAAAGCCAATTTACATTAAATTCCAAAAGAGATGTCTTACTTGATAGATATTGCAAAACTATATACATTCGATTTTTCTGTATGTAAATCCTTTCTCAAAATTTCTGGTGCCATGTAAATTAGCGTCCCAACCATATTCTTTTTATAGAAACCACCAGTAGGCTAGCCAGAAGACTTCCAGTTTTCAACTGAAACACATTTAATATCCTTCTGGTACATGGCCAAGCCAAAATCTGCTAGATGTGGATGGAGGTCTTTATCTAGCTGTTACAAGATTTTGTTATATATGAAATCAATATAAAAAAATCATTATGTGCTAAAAGCATATAACTCTAGAGTCTTAAGAGACAGATACAAGAAAAACGCGAGCACATACCAAAATATTTGCTGGTTTTATATCTCTGTGTACTATCCCAAGGATTTGCAGGTGTTGGAGAGTCTTCGCTGTACAGTACAGTCAAAAGCAATGTCAAATTGGTAATCTGCATGCTTTGCAACAGCGGACATACAACTCAGATTAGATCCAACAAGGCATTGTTACCTGGCAAAAAGAAACTAAATTCAGTCATGCATTACTATTTCCATATTAGATGTGTTTTGATGCTTCCTTATATCAGCATTAATGCTTAGTCCATGGACTTGAGCTTATTATCATCTCTGTGTTTTGCATTTCAGAAACATTATTTTCCTTTTCAGTCCAAGTAACATTACAATGAATATGCTCATGCTTCACTTTGACATTACATGCACTGGTCTTGTTATCAGAAGCACCATACCAGAATAAATTAGTACAATACTAAAGTTGCACATTAACCACAGTGATATGTTAAATCTTCCAAATGTACCAGGGTAAAAAGGAGTGCAAGCAATAAGTACCAAATTCCAGTATTTGAACATAAATACCACATGTATGCAACAAACATATTTTGTGTCATTTATTCACCCCTTGGATAAAGAATAACTGAATAAGAGGTGAAACTACTAAAAATATCCTCCAATGAAATAAAGGGATCCTATGTAGAATAATTTCAATGCCTATACATCAAGTCAAAGAATGAAATAAATATTGTAAAATTCTACAGAGAATTAGAAAATGTTGAAGTAGATTGCAATGTTTCATGCTAACAAAAGATATTAAATTAAATACAGTTTTCTTGAAACAAGTGTGATTGTGTGAAACTAACATTCCTGCAAAGCTGCAAAAATGGGTCCACACAAAAATAGTCTCCTGTTTTAAGATTACATGTCCAATGCTAGCTGCTAAGACAAGGTATATATTTTATTTAAATTGCTGAAAACAACATACATGCCAAAAGATACAATCTCGAAAAGAAAAAGGAGTTGCAACAAATTGGGACCTAGATCACTGGCAGTGGTGACCACTTGCTGGATAGAAGGGTTCCAATCTTCGACATGTATATTATCCGCAAGGTTTGGAGACTCAAAGAATTCAAAGAGTGCATGAGCTGCGATCAGTTTCACCAACCTGGATGATCCAGCTCACTGCGTATACATTGAAATCCCCAAATTAATCATAGAAACCAGACAAGAGAAATTCTTGAATAAGCTTTGTCAATTATTCATGATATAAGCAATCACCAGTTGAATGCTGCAGTAACAAGAGGCCCCTTTTACCACAGTTACGTGAAAACCATATATAGTATTGCATGTCCTAACAGGAATGACAGGATGTAACCAGAAAGTGAAATCTGTGTTTTCAGCAGATACGACTGGGCAGCTTCCTACAAAATAATTCTAATCATTTGGCAGAATTACTTGCTACCATGCTATTCCACTTGAGTGAGCTCTAAGTTAACGCTCTATTTCGGTCCATTTTTATGCCCCAAATTGTTATCATCTAAAGCTTAATGGCAGCACAAGCGGACCACTACCCCATCCTCCACATGATTCCCAACCAGACGTCTCTAGCAAGCTAGCAAATGCACACCAGTTCTGAGCGGTGGCTTCCGTTGGGGGTCCTTGGGAGGATGGGGGATTTGCGAAGCAATGAAGCATGTGCGGTAGAGTAGACAAAGAGAAAGCACCGACCATAGGAGCTGGAGCTGGTAGTGGAACTTGTCGAGGTCGTCGGACGTGGACAGCACGGGCTTCTTGGCCGCGGCGCGCTCGCCGCCCAGGCGCGCCTCGTACACCGTGCTCTCCGACCCTGCACAGCAAGTCACGTCACATCGTCGCCGCATCCCCCCCCCCCCATTGGCCCATTACCACACGCACCATTCCTCCTCGGAACAACAGAGAGAGGAAGGTAAAGGAGGCGGCCGGGAGGTGGAGCGGGCGGGGTTACCTCGCGCGATGGGGGAGAGGAGGGAGAAGGAGGCGGCGGGGAGGTGGAGCGGGATGGCTGCGCTGCGGCAGCACCCGCGCACGCAGCGGTTGGGCTCCTCCGGGGTCACCTCCAGCCCCATCGCCGCCGCGTCGCCCTCCGCGTCTGCGCTGTGTCGATTCCGCCGCGGCGGGGGACGCAATCGATAGGCGTGGTCGCTTCGGACGCCACGCCTGGGCGGCGTGTCGACGGGGGGGCCAAGGCCAACGGGTGTCTGTCGCGTTGCCTACTTTGCTTGGGAATGACGTGCCCAAATGGTTCGCCCGACACGGTACCACACGGGTTTAGGTAGCGCACCATCAAGTAATGATCCAAATTTTTTTAGATAAAGGATATAAAATCTGGCATCTATATCCACGTGGGATATATGCAGCCAAAGGTTACACGAGCACTTAGGCTCAAAGCCTCAAAACTGAGGAGCTTAAAACAACAAAGAAGAGAGCTTAAGGACTAAGAAAAAAGCTAGAAAGACTAAGCTTCAGAACTTCTTCTCTATCCTTACTTTCAATCAAGTCTCTATCCCCATCCGACTGCGCCATCCAAACTTCGGTCTACTTTGCGTGAATAAGGATCTCCGAGGCGACGCCTCCAAGGAGGCGACTAGGGTCGCCGACGCCGCCTGCCTCACTGAGGCAAGGTTTTCACCTGGAGATCAGTATACATGAGGGTTATGGAGTGCCATGACAACACCTCCAGGAAGGAAAATGGCGCCCGAAGGCGTCATTGTTGTCGAGACCGGTAAGATCACCGGCAAGGCTTTCGCCATCACCTCCACAGCACCCCACGCACTACCCATTCACAAATTAGACCGCCACCAACACACCGGTCCTGCTCGCCTCAAGGCCATGGCATAGCCACCCTTGAACTCCACGATGAGCTCGCTTCCTGCAAAGTAATGATCCAAATAAATTATCGTGTTAGATTATACTGACCTATATATTTATTTTTTTATCTATATATGACATAAAGAGGAGTGAATCATGCTAGATTAATTCAGATACATTTAGCAAAACGGATCATCAATGGCCGTTGTTTTTATGTTAATTCCAAATAATTTTACTGTCAGTTACAAATAATTTTACTATCAGTCGCTAAATCATAAATACTTTTACTGACACTCATAGATAATTTTATTGCTAAGTTATCCGTCCACGCTCAAAAGTGTAGCAACTATCTTAAATATTTTTACTATTAGCAACTCTTATATGGTCCGTAAATACTTAGACTTATATGGTTCGTTTATTATTTATATTAAATTATATCTGGATCAGACTAATAATATCGTGTATCAAGTCAATACAGTAAACCTGATCTGTTTGGCCAGGTCTCCTTGGGATCGGGGAAATCTCTCGCGACTCGCGAGTAGGTTGCTTGGCTTGAAGCGGCGGGAAGCGGCCCCGTACTCCCGGTGCGCTTGCGCACATGTCCAAGTGTGTTGTCACTTTTGTCAGCTTAAAACCTGTAACGTTGTTTCAGTTTAGGATTTTCCAAGTAAAATATCCATTAGTCTGATGTTCAAGCTGCTGGTGTTTTGGACTAATTCTGTTGGATTGGGACCCATATATGAATGGCTCCAAAACGGATACCATAGAACCTCCTCTAAGTTCCGAAGTAATGGATTTTGGAGAAAATTAAACATTTCCTATATTTGAAATGTTGCCGACTTGCCCGAGCAATGGAAATGTTGCATCCTAAAATTTACATTCATTCCTAAGTATGCAAGAGAGCCGGGTTCATCTCTTTTGATTTACCACTAATGCATGGGCCAAGTGGAGAAAGTAACTGTGATGGGTCAATTAATCATCCCTTGCATCCCTATGCTTCAACCCCTCTCGTCTGCATAATTCGGGGTTGATGTTTCGGAGTCGTAGATAAAGAGTGCCATATTTGAACTTTTGTGTGTGCAAGCGCGCGCGTCTCTATTCTTTTGTTCATAACTGGATAAGTCTAGTTTCACAAAGAGAAAATTGGATATTTGCCATTGCTAACAGTGGGCTTCGCAAAACTGCCATCGCTATCGTCGACTTCGCAAAATAGCCACTCAATACGTGTGTCTCTCGTATTCCCTGCCATTGCATCCCTTTTCCTCATTTTCTTTTCTCTCTCTCCAAATCAGCCACCTAAGATGACTAAACTGCCTTTGAGCTATTTTGCTGGGCGTATGGCATTCTGCCCTTCCGCAGCACTACAACTTCCTGATCTTGTCCCTCACAAACATCTACACCTCAACCCTTTATACAGTTTTAATAAGCACACTGGGATTGGATCAACAACATGTGCACAACACAGAAAGAGAATGCTCCTCTACTTGATACATACATCTTAGGTTCTGAATAGAGTACCGTTCTGGTTGCTATTCTACTGATCTATTCACAGGACAGCTTGGTGTCGAAGCTGGTCAAACAGATGGCGAAAGCCTGGAAGGCCGACAATGGGTACCGGTAATCCATAGTGAACACATCCTTTGCAACTTTGCTGAATTGCAAGATCACTGCATCATGGTTGGATGATGAAGATGAACTGGAGGGCTGTGAAGACTGGGGCTGCTGCTGTGCAGGCTGCGCTGGCTGTGAAGGCTCAGAAGTTGCTCCAGAAGTTGGCTGCGGCGCAGCAGCTATCAACTGGAAGTTCTTAACTGAAGCCACCGTGACACGGCCACGGAAGTTGAGGCACCAGCATTGCAGCTGCTCATGCCACCTTGGTGCTTTGTTCCGGAGAACCAAAGGCCTCTCCTTGTCTGAATCATCACCATCTTTCAGAGTCCCTCCCCCAAACTCAGAGAAGCGAGAACTTTTGAAGTCTGTGGAATGATCTGCACTGGAGTACTTGGAGAAGGAAGTTGTTGTGCTGCGGAAGGGCAGAATGCCATGCGCCAACAAAATAGCTCAAGGGCAGTTTAGACATGTTAGGTGGCTGATTTGGAGAGAGAGAAAAGAAAATGAGGAAAAGGGGTGCAATGGCAGGGAATACGAGAGACACACGTACTGAGTGGCTATTTTGCGAAGTCGACGATAGCGATGGCAGTTTTGCGAAGCCCACTGTTAGCGGTGGCAAATATCCAATTTTCTCTTTCACAAAAGGGTCCAAGCATCAATCACACAAGAGCTATCCTTTATACTGAGTGAAAGAGTAATCATCCTTGACTCTTTGGGAGAACTACTATTCTATTCATTTATCAGTTAGCAAAGCTTAAGATTAAAAGTAGGCACCTTGGTTTATGCAAAACTCATGCATCCCAAAAGTGATCTTATGGTCTAAATTCAAAGTTAAAATAGGCTATAGGACATTTAACTTTTGTCACATTTACCTAAGAACGACTTTATTTTGTATCTTTGCTGAAAGACACTAAACTCTAGTGGCTCTTTGCTGTATGATACTTTATCTATTAAAATATAACATCTAGCTGAGTTGGAGAGAGAACGGGGAGTTGCATGATCCCCTTGAGTGTTGTCGTGCGTCCACCTGAGCCGAATCATTGCTAGGTGAAAACAGAGTTTTCATCCACCTTCTCTCATCTCTCAACAGGATGCTATATTTTAATGGGTGGAGTGTGCTACATCAAACAGCTACCAAGGTTTAGTGTCTTTTAGCAAAGACATAAAATGCTAATATCTTAAAGCAAATGCCACAAAAATTAGATGTACTATAGCTAACTTTGCCGTAATCAAATGTCTCTTAACATGTCACTTTGCTGAAGTTTTGTGTGGCAGTGACGATTGGCATGCTGCCTCCTCTGCTTCACCACCTCCAGGAGCCGTGCACGGCAGCGATGAGGCTCACTCCCAACTAGTTATCATCACCAGTTAACACCATCCTCAACTATGGCGACCATTGGCCTTCACCACTAATTTTCACTGGCTGGTGATCGCCTTCGTGGCGCCCATGCTGGATATGTGACGCTCGCCTCTAGCCAGCCTCATTTCGTATTCGCTGCTACTGTCTGATGAGGGAGGTGTGTTGTGGCCACCGTGGGTCAACAAAAAGATCAGCTACCGTTGACAATGCATCGCCATGCTCCATTTATCCCTTGCTAGTTAGAGATGAGGCTCACGAACATATGAATCCTAGTGTCAAATATATTTCAACCCTATCTTAACCCTTTTATACAAAATAAGGATAAAAACGTAAGTGGGATTGGTGTGAGCACGTGGTTTATCCTGTATCTAAGCCAGCCTATTTAGAGCTGCAGCATTACAAATGGTATAAGAGCTGACCTTCGCGGTTATTTGACTGACCTGGGATTAGAAGGAATCACCAATGTTAACAGAAACTTTCCAGGATCAAGTTGGGTAAGAACAAGAAGATGAGCTTAAAAGGAGGTAAGAGAGGTTCTTCTAACAATAAATAAATCATGAAGACACTATTCTGGAACATTAGGGGTATGGGCAAGCCTGAAAGGAGAAGGCAATTAAGAGAATACATCATGGAGGAGAATTCGGATATGGTGGGGGTGCAAGAGGAGAAAATTGATGATTTGCCATCTTCAAGAATGGGCTTCGCACTTTTGCCACTCTCAACGTTGGCTTCGTAAAAATGCCATGTAGTACATTAATCCCTTGATTAGTATGCCATTTCATCCCTTTAATTCATTTTCTTTTCTTTTTCTAATTTCAGGGACTGGAAAAGACCATTCTACCCCTGGCTAATTTCTCACATAGATGCATGGAGGGATTTCGATCGAGAGCTGAAGCGTCGCGCGCCCTTCCGTCCGCCGCCCTTCCCCTGCGCACACGCGGCCGCCCTTCCCCCTGTGTGGCCGGCTTGCCCTCCCATCGACAACCTCCCCGACGACTTCGACTGGAGGGACCACAGCGCTGTCGGGCCCGTCAAGAACCAGGTCCGTCCATCCGACTCCCACTGGTTTGCCAATCGAAGGATCGTTTCTTGATTTCTTGGTTTATTTGTTGATTCATCGTCAGTTACTAGTATGTACATTACTTGTGCCTGTTGTTAAGACTCCTTTAATTCATCGTCAGTTCGCCACCAGTATGCGCTTGCTTGCTGATCTTGATGCACTCAAGAATCGTAAACTATTCATGGTTTATCTGTCGTCCTAGTAGTTCATCTACTAAAAATCGTATGTTTTGTGTGTGGGAATGTCTCTTCATTAATCTATTCCGCGCCTTGGTTGTTGACATATTAATTCCTTGTGTTTATCTGAAACAACAAAGATGGCTGCACCAAATGAGAAATTAGCCAGGGGTAGAAGGGTCTTTTCCAGTCCCTGAAATTAGAAAAAGAAAAAGAAAATGAATTAAAGGGATGAAATGGCATACTAATCAAGGGATTAATGTACTACATGACATTTTTGCGAAGCCAACGTTGCGAGTGGCAAAAGTACGAAGCTCATTCTTGAAGATGGCAAATCATCAATTGTCCTCAGGACTTCATATTGCTGGAGGAATACTGTTTAAATGGCATTGGATTGCTACCTCAGGTCATTCTGGGGGGATCCTATTGGGGGTGAAAGAAGACATTGTGGAGGTTGAGGGGTGTGATCAAGGCCATATTTTTTTGTAAGTACGCAGATCAGACAAAGGTTGAACAAATTCAGGTGGGAATTGATTGTTGTATGTGGACCAACCGATCATGATCTGGCGATCACCATGGCTTTCTCTGGGTTTTCTGATCTCCGGGTCAGATGGATTCCTTGCCTGCCTGCGCTGCTGGCTGGGATTTTTCTCTGCTGGAATCAATTTCGCGGAGGAAGTTCTTCAACGGTATGGCTCTCCTGTCGACGTTTCTTCGTCTTCTTCTACTGGTTTTCTCCTACTTGCGACCTTTTCTCGCTTCACTTTTCGATTGACTGAAGATTCATTTGCTGCCGCAATCTCGTGTTGCCTTGGTGGCTCACCTATGGGATTTCAAGTCAAGAAGGCTTATGACTATGGCTTTCGTTTCTCCGTTTTCTGTAAGAAAGTTGGGCTCTTTGTTTACTCTTTTGGTGTCACCAAGTTATTTACGGTTCCTTTTCATCTTTGGCGTGATGGTGGTGCAAATTTTCATCGAGAGTGCAGATTATGGCTTGAAGAACATGAAAATGAGCGCTCTTGTTTCTTAAAAAAAAAAAGCTTCAATGAGACAAGTTGATATCGGGCCTGTTTGATATGGCTGCGGTTTATGGTTTTTAGTTGTTTACGACAGAGATTACAAAGAGAGATACTCATTTGTGATTTTGATTGATACAGATGTTAGGCTTTTAACTTGTACTATAATTAACTTGTAGACCCCATCTTAAGAAAATACTCTGTTTGAAAGTTAGGTATTGTAATAAAACCTAAAAACCGCTTTTAAAAGCTATTAAAGAACATACCTGATATTGTCCCCGGGGACTACTTCACTGGTATCGTCGGTCTCAAGTCAGGATGCTACAATCAAAATGGGCTCAGTTTTCCTGCGTTTACGGAATGATCTTCGCCTGGCTCCTGCTGAGACTCAATCTCTCACCATTCCACCGTCGCAGTGGCGAAGCCAGGATGAAAATGGAGGGTGGGCTCAAAACTTTAAAGGACTAAGATAGATTGACACAAATATAGTATTTTACTCTTGTGCAATTCAAATTCATATAAATAGAAGAGAAACAAAACAAAAAGAGAGAGAAATAAAAGATCACTACCTCACTGGCGCTCTGTCGGCCGCATCCACTCCATTGTCGATAAGTCTAGGAGAGGCTCAATTTTATCTGCAGTATCACGAATAGAGAACAGGATTACTCAAAGTGCATGGATCATCCTCATATCTATGTATCTCTAAGTAATCTCAAAGCAATACATGATATTAGAGTATATTTCTCACTCATACACTGATGCACCATGGACGACAGGATCAGTTGTTGAGGTTCTTAAAAACGTAAGCAATGTCCATCATGCATGGATTATGTAGCTGTATGCCTATATTCTTCCTCTATTAGTTACTCTGTTTCCAAAATGGATGATACATATGTATCTCTAAGTAATCTCAAAGCAATACATGATATTAGAGTATATTTCTCACTCATACACTGATGCACCATGGACGACTACCTTGAACTTATAATCCCTTACACATAGACTATCCCACTGAACCATGTGTCTTTTATATCTTTTTGCCACTACAACTTTTCTACTTTAACCTCCAACAACACGTCCAATTCTTGATCAATCCCTCTTAACTATTACCCCATTCTAATACAATCTCTTAGCTACTATCCATTCAAATACAATATTTTACCACGTAGTTATCTTTTACTTCTCTTCAAGTATGGAACATATGCTACGCACTCAAGCATACAGTGCAATCATGGTACACTCCAACTAAAAAATATTGCAAAAAATTCTACATGTACTTCTAAACTTGGTATAGCTATGTATAAAAGTTTAAGTTTAAATTCATTTTATGTTAAGAGTAACAAAAAAAGAGAAAAATCTGTCAAATTTAAATTTTTATACATAGGTGTAGTAAACCATGAAGTACATGTTGAAATTTTTTCAAAATTTTTTGTGATTTTTTAGCTGAAGTGCACCATAATTGCATTGTAATCTTGAGTGTATAGCATATGTTCCCCTTCAAGTATTGCTTAATGCTGACCGTTCCAATATCAAACAAGCATATATGTGCAACTATCGCTGATCCCTATCGGGGACACCAGTCACGCTCTCTTGTGTTGCTCTAAGCCTATTCCCTATGGCTGCATTATTTTTACTTCAAGCTCTTTACCCCTTTGCTTCTTTACGCCTATGCTTTTATTTGTACAAATACATACATGTATATACACATGCAAAATATTATACGTGCTCGATGTCCTTCTCTCCCATGTTGATTGCTCTTCTTTGACATTGGCCACCTCAAATTTATGGCTTCCCCACTAACTGTGGTGACCTTGCGCTTCACTGATGCTGATATGTCTATTTTAGTCGCTGTCCAATTTCAATTATTTTTAAAATATTTGCTTACTTTTTATTATGAATTATATTTATTTATTAATTTTACTTAAGAATTCATAGGAAAACCAAACTGCTAATTTTATTTAATTTATTTTGAAATTTAGTTATTTAATGCTTTTACTTTGAAATTGTATGATATCAAGTGGCAATTTTTTTGTTTTCTATTCTAAATTTCATATTTTTGTTTGAAATTCATATGCAAATTCAATTGCTATTTTTTATTTTCATTTTGATTTACAGTTATTTAGAGATTTTATTTTGGAATTGGTGTAGAAATCAAATTTCTAATTTTATTTATTTTTATTCCAAAATTTATTTATTTTTTGTTATAAATCATATACAAATTCAATTGTCAATTTTTGTTTAATTTTTATTCTAAATTTTGTGTTTATAGTTTTACTTAGGAATCGTATGGAAATCAAATTACTACTTTATTTTTATTTTTTGAATTTTAGTTATTGTTTGAATTGTACTTGATATGGATTTTTTTTAATCCAGACTATTATAATTTAGATATATCATGATCAAGGATATAGTTCTTCTTTTTTCTTCAATTGTAAGTTTTTTCACCGTTAAGAGTGAGCGTAGTAAGAGCATCTCCAACAATCCCCCTAAAAACCCACCCCAAAAGACACCTTTTAGGGGCAGCCCAAAAAATTTGTTAACCTATTTTAGTCCCCTCCTCCAACAGCTCCCCTAAATATATCCTAATAGTATTTTGAATCTGGCCTAACATTAACAGCCGGCCCATTTACTTTGCTCGATACCTATTTTTATTAGTGATCAAGTCGGTCCATCCAACCGAATAGAATAGGGAGATTGAACCAATCCCGTGCGTGTGCGTACGCGGACGACGGCCGCCGTATAAATATCAAACGGTGATTAGCCGCAATCAATAATTGAGATGGTGCATGTACGTGACGCGGCGCAGGAATACTCGGTGTCGCGGGAAAGGAAAAATGTGGCGCGAACTTTTTTTCCTAGCGCGCGTTACGGCGGGAGCGAGGATAGGGGACCCCTGAAAGTTCCCGGTTTATACCTGGGTTTTGGGAGAGTTTTGGGGAGGAATAGAAATAGGGGGGTGTTTAGGGGAGTTGTTGGAGAAGACTTTTTACATAATTTCCCAATAATTTGATTTAGGGGGAGATTTAGGGGGATTGTTGGAGATGCTCTAACTTCTTTTGTCTTTGCCGGTGATTAAAAGGAACAGTATCGGACTGGCCCGGAATTTCCGCACCCCTTCTAGTTCTGCCTGCGTCTCTCCGTCTTCCTTGCATCCCTCGCCGCATCGCACTACACCTCCTTCTCCCCGTCGTCCACCACTTCCTGCTTCCGAAATCGACACCATGGCGGATTATGAAATTGTCAATCCCCTTCGCTTTGTCCCAGAATGCTTGCAAGTGGATGATCGTGAGAACTTCCGGCGTGCTCGTGCTGACTGGACATTTGGTTCATCACTTCATCTCCTCCCAAAACTCATGAAGATTATGCTATTGTGGTGGTCGGCGTGGTCGAGCCGCCGCTGGAAGAAGAGGAGCTCGGGCCAGCTCTGGTTGATATTCGAGACTACATTGAGCAAGTCCTAAGGGTACGTGTGATTAGCTGCTGTCAACACCCTCTTGGTGTAGGATTGTTTCAGTTCATTTCACCTCTTAGGAGAGATGCTTTAGTGTTCGGAAACCCTTATGAGTTTGGCCCGCATCACACACTTAGATTCATTAAGCATGATGGGGTGAATTGGCGGAATTCAACTTTCACCAGGATAGGTTGGGTCATGCTATTGGGTTATCCTCTGGACTACCTTCACCAGCACTATGTAGCCCACGCAGTTTCTACTTTTGGCAAGCTAGTTCACTGGCAGGAGAATGGTCAAATTAAGGGTCGTGTTCTGTGCAAAGTTTTTGCTCAAGATTCTATTGCTATCCCTCGCCGTCTGGTTCTTAAGAAACCTAATACATTAGGTGGCCAAGGTGAATCTTGGATCGTGCATGTGTTCATTCTTAATACTGATCTCCCAGATGTCCTGCCGGCTGATGAGGTTGGGTCCTCATCAGCCCAATTAGTCCCGGCTGAAGGGCCAATAGTGGAAGTTGAAATGCCAGTGCCCCAACCACCTGTGGAGCTTGCAATTGTACCTATTGGAAATCAAGCTCTGTTGGCTCCACCTGAAGAGAAACGGACTGACCTTCATATCATGGGACCAGTTATGACAGAATCTCTGTTTTTTCAGAGTTTGTTCCAACATTTGCTACAGAATCAGTCACCAATGCAGCTTTTCCCTGACATCGGCTTTCATTTGGGCTTTCAGCCACCTCTACCTCTGTCCTTGGTGGCTACCGATTTTGCTGGTTTTCAGCCCAAGAGAAGCTGGAGCATGCCTTTTTATTCTGTTATTCTGACGGAGCCGCTTCTTTTCAACTTTCCAAGAGTGGAGATTGACTGGCCGGTCAGATTTCCTCCTAAGAAGAAAGTGGCGAGGCTTCTATGCTTTGATGAAGCCTCTTCTGCTGCTGCTGCTGCAAATGATAGTTTGGCTATGGTCCCTTTTGTACAGCCTACAGTGCAAAAGGATACTTCCCAATACCAACTGGCCCTTAATAGGCCACTGAGTCAGAATTCTGATCCTGGAATGGCTAGTGTTGAATTAGTGTCATCTTCTTCACATGTTATGATAGACAATGTTGATTCATTACCGGCCTCTGCCTATCTTGCCGTGACACACGGGAAAAAGCAGCGCAAGAAGAAGGGTAAAACTCCTGTCAGTCAAGGACCTTCGAAGGAGCCCAAGGATCACAGTGCCAAATGGGGGTTACAAGCTTGTGCAGCTCACTGACACCAAGAGCCGCAAGTCTAAGGTGGCTCCTTGCCCGAAACCAGCTTTGACAATTGAATTTCTCAAGAAGCAAGCAACGACAATGGCATCAACATCCTCAACCTCTTCGGTGCCGACAGAACTGCCCATGCCTGTGATGCAGGAATGGGGCACAGACTACTACGGGGTACTTCCTTCGGAGGTATCTGTTGAGGAACCGTCGCTGGCGACCAGTCCGAGCGATTCCTCTGCTTAGAACAAGAATGAATCAATCACAGAATAATAGATTGAACACAGAGAGGTAGAGAGAACTCCTGATCTTTCTTTATTGCTTTAGATTGCATCTGGTGTACATAATGAGGGGGTCTAGGTCCCTATTTATAGTCTACGGTGGGGTGCCCAAATATGTCAGGACTGCGTGTCCCCAACATGTAGCTGGCAAATTACTTTTATGCAAGAGGGGTTGGGCAATAAATTTAATTTTTTTAATTAAAGGCTCTGCCAAACCATTCTGGGTATGGACATGCGGTATCGAATGCTCAACTGCAATTCCCATCGTCATGCAATAATCATCAAATGCCTTCGAAGTAAATTCTCCAGCATTGTCCATTCTGATGGACTTGATGTGATGATCAGGAAACACATTTCTGATACGAATGATCTGCGAGATCAATTTTGCAAAGGCGTGGTTTCTTGTGGACAATAAACCCACATACGACCACTTCGATGAAGCGTCAATGAGCACCATGAAATACTTAAACGGCCTGGAGACGGGCTGAATGGGACCGCAAATGTCTCCCTGGATGCGTTCCAGGAATGCAGGGACTTTATCCTTCACTTTCAGAGTGGAGGGTCTAGTAATTAGTTTCCCGGTGGCACATGCAGGGCACACAAAATCTTTATGATTTGGGAAATTCTTCACATTAATATTATGCCCATGCGAATTATTTATTATATTTCTAATCATCCTAAGACTTGGGTGGCCTAATCTGTCATGCCAGAGATAGAAGAGTTCAGAACTTTTAAACACTGTCTTCAGAACAGTATACGCTGCAGGCGCTTTAATGTTGGTATAATATAGCCCAGTTTCAAGTGAAGAAAGTTTTTCTAATACCCTTTTGCCATTCTCTTCGCGCTTCGTGATGAGCAGGTATTCCTTACCGTACACTTCGTCAGTTTCAACGTGGAAACCATTGGCGCGAATATCCTTAAAACTTAGGAGAGTTCTAGTCGATTCTGGGTACAATAAGGCTTCTTCAATGACCAAAATTGTGCCCATTGGAAGTATAATTGTGGCTCTTCCGGAACCGATTATACATGCATCGCTTCTGGAGATTGTCGTAAGGCTGCCAGTGCTCTTACGGATCGACTGGAAATACTTAGTCTCTCTTAAGATGTTATTCGTTGTGCCGCTGTCGGCAAGGCATACTTCCTCCATAGGGCGCCACACGTGTTCTCGTTCACCGGAGCGAAGTCGTGCTGATAACGTGTTGAGGAACCGTCGCTGGCGACCAGTCCGATCGATTCCTCTGCTTAGAACAAGAACGAATCAATCATAGAATCACAGAATAATAGATTGAACACAGAGAGGTAGAGAGAACTCCTGGTCTTTCTTTATTGCTTTAGATTGCATCTGGTGTGTATATAATGAGGGGGTCTAGGTCCCTATTTATAGTCTACGGTGGGGTGCCCAAATATGTCAGGACTCTAGCCGTGGGCCCAGTTTCCTAACAGTATCCACGGAGTTGCTTCTCCAACACCCGAAGGATAATGATGATGGATTAGCCAGCAATCCAAGTCCCATGGAGTAGACGACTTTGTTCACCAAGTTTACTACCATTTTGTTTAATTAAGAGGCCATTCTGGTCCTTTTCCAGATTGGGCCTATACTATGGGCTATGTGCTGCTTCTCTGCACCTCTTATTGCTTTTGCCACCTGATCGCTACAGTACTATCCCCTCTTGTCAGAACAATTATTATATCTGCTCTTATCATGACATATATATGTTTGATTGGGCTGTTAAACTAGCATTGCTATCCATGCTATATGTGATGCTATTCAAGTTGGGTGTGATATGTGTGTGTAGACTGATATTGGTTAAGTTGGAGAGAATTTGTACTGAGAAAATGTTCTTGATCTTTGCATGTACAAGTTGGGTGTGGAGATGGTCATGGTCAATGATGAGGAGGACCGGGACTAGGATGGGGAAATCCGAGGTTCAGGCGGTTGAGGGTGTTATGAGGTGGTCGGGCTCACATTGGAGCACGTAGAGATCAAAAATGGATGGATGATGCATGGAGAAGTTACTTATGGAAGGTGCGGTTCTGGAGGCTTTGACACATGATGAATTTGAAGGAGTTATGGATGGTGTCTATAACTGGAAGGTTTAGAGATCTTGAAAATCCCGTGTTTAGAAGGTTTTTGGGTCCCTTGTTTTTTGGAATCGGATGGAATTTCACATCCGTGTTCATGAGGACACGGTTTAAGGCTCTATCATATAAAAGAAGGGAGAGGTTAAGAGTTAATCAAGGACTCTAGAGTGCGCTTTTGTGGAGAAAACTTTTAGAGTTTTTGTGCTAGAGTTTGAGGGGTGCCGTGAGGGTATTTTGTAGCCACAAAATATGATTCAAAAATAAAAGATTAGATCTATTCTGAGAAAAAGATTAGTCAGCGCTGGTGATGTGTCTTTTTGGGCATTGTCTTCAACTCATTCTCGTTCCGAGCAGTGTGTGACGAGATTGTATTCCTTCGTTGACTTCATTTTCCTCGATCACGCGCTGAGTCGCCCATCCGATCGTCGCCAACAGCATCGACAGGCAGAGCAGATTAGAGCATGTCAACTCGGAGGCATCACACATGAGCACGGCAACTTCACCCGATCATCTTCGTGTGCTCAGCGGTGTGCTAACACATCACGATCGTGCGTGCTACATGGGTGTCCAACGCAGGTCGTCCTCGGTAAATCGCAAAGAAACAAGTACAATTATTCAACTCCTCTCTGATTGCGGTATTCAATCCTACAGTTTTGATGAGGAGGCTTGTGAAGGTGCTCTCATGTGCTGCTTCCTTGTGTTTTGCCATGTTTGGCCCTGTTTGGATACGCTTAAAATCCGATTCTGGGTAGAATTAAGCGAGAATCCCACCCAAACGCTTTGATTATTTTTCGATTCTTTCAACCGCCGCGGTGGGAAAAATCAGCATTTGCACTGAGAATCCAAAATCCTGTACCGCAAGCCCCATCAGGATTATTCAGATTATTCAGATCGCAGATTCTTCAGATCGCGACTTATCAGAAAATCTTGATCAAATTAAAATCGATTCTCAGATAAGCGTATCCAAACAGGGCCTTTGTATGTTGCTTGCGGCTGTGGGGAAAATTGGTAATGATGATAGTAAGGCCACCTTGATATGTTTGTGCAATCAAAGATGGTGAATAAATTACGTATTGCAATGTTGCTGGATCTTTTGTAAAACCTAATTTTCATGATTTTGATAATACTGTGTTATGACCGGGATCACGTATGGACGCCGGACACGCACACAGGGAGGGGCATCAACCGGCAATTAGAAGGCCTTGAGCCCATAAGACTTTCCTTCATTACGTTATTTCCTTCCTTCATTAGGTTTAATACCTTTCTATCCATAAGCAATAGGATTCAGATTGCTTAGCAATCCAGATTGATTTCAGATTGATTAGCAATCTAGATTGTTTTGTAAGGGAGGATAAATAGCCTCACCTAGGGATTGAATAAAGCAAGCAAAGCAACATATCGTTGCAGGCTTCCCTGTGATCTCCCTTCCTCTCGCGTGCGCCGCCGGCCCTAACCCTCACGGCGCCTCCACGACGCCAGGGGTTTAAGCCCCGCGCGTCGCCTTCCCACCGCTACTTCCTTCGGAGTCTTCGCCAGCCCCTGCGCCACATCAATTTGGTATCAGAGCTGCCAGGCGAGGAGAGCGGCAAGCAGCCGAAGGGACCGCCGCCTCCGCCTCCGGCCGATTCCGTCACCCAGGCGCTGAAAGACCTCAACCAGCAGATGGCGACCCTCTTCGCGCGCATGGAGGCCTTGGAGACCCGACCAGCAGCAGCTCCCACCGCCGCCTCCACCCTGGCCGCCGCCACCAACCTGTCCGCCGCCGCCTCGCTGCCGCTTCCCCTCCACCAAATCCAATTCCCCCGTTCACCGTCGCCGCTGCCCACGGGACCGCAGCTTCCCCTGCGACCGGCCTTCCCGTCGGGACCGGAGGTAGGCGCCGGCGGTGCAGGCACCGGCCTGGGCGCCCCTCGCTTCCACAAACTCGATTTCCCGACCTACGACGGCACGGAAGACCCTCTCAATTGGCTCAACCGATGCGAGCAATTCTTCAGAGGCCAACGCACCATGGCTTCAGATCGCGTCTGGCTCGCCTCGTACCATCTCACGGGCACAGCTCAGACGTGGTACTACGCCTTGGAGCAAGACGAAGGCGTACCTTCCTGGGAGCGTTTCAAGGAACTGTGCCACCTCCGCTTCGGCCCGCCCATCCGCGCCAATCGCCTGGCGGAACTCGCACGGCTGCCGTTCCTCTCAACAGTTCAGGACTACCAAGAGCGCTTCAACGCCCTTCTCTGTCACACGGCGCAGCATTTGACACCATCTCAGAAGGTGGAGTTATTCACCGGGGGTCTGCCAGAGCATATCAAGATCGACGTCGAGCTTCGGGAACCTCATGATCTGCAGACGGCCATGCACCTCGCGCGGGCGTATGAGCGTCGCGCCGAGGTGACTCCACCAGCACCACTGCCGCAGCGGTCTTCCCGTTTTCCCCAGCGGCCACCGCTGACCCTGCCCACGCCGCAGCGGACGGCCGCCCCACCAACAGTCACGCCAGCACAGGCGCCAATCCTGCTGCCGCCAGCACCACCTACGGCAGCAGCAGTGCCGGCCCCATCCCGGCCCTTCCGCCGCCTCTCGCCGGCTGAGTTGGCCGACCGTCGCCGGCTGGGGCTTTGCTACAATTGCGACGAGCAGTACGTCCGCGGCCACAAGTGCCAGCGACTGTTCTTCATTGAGGTGACTGACTACCTGGACGACGACACCACCGAGGCCTCCAGCGTGGCGGCAGAAGACACGGTCGCATCCGACTTACCGGTAGTCTCCCTTCATGCGATCGCTGGCATTCGCACGGATGATACCATGCACCTCCATGTCCACATCCAGGGCCTACGGCTTTTGGCACTCCTCGACTCCGGCTCTACCCATAACTTCATCAATGCCGGAGCCCTGCACCGACTCCAGTTGACGACGGCGGACAGCGCCAATATGCGCGTAGCAGTTGCAAATGGCGACCGAGTCCCCTGCACGGGCGTGGCCCGCAACGTCGCCATGAGCATCGGACCCGAGGAGTTCTCCATCAATTGCTATGGCATCGACCTAGGCGGGTTCGACCTCGTCCTCGGTGTCGATTTCCTCCGCACCTTGGGACCCATCCTTTGGGATTTCGAGGACCTCTGCATGGCCTTCTGGCGAGGAACTAGGCGGGTCTTCTGGAAAGGCCTGGGCTCCTCCCGCGAAGACGTTCTACAACCGGCCCTCCGTGCCATCACCGGGGCACCCCAACAGCCCCTCTTGGACCAACTCCTGCACCAGTACAGCTCGATCTTTACGGAACCACAGGGTCTTCCACCAGCCCGACCCTATGATCACCGAATCCACCTCTTGCCAGGGACTGCGCCGGTAGCCGTCCGCCCATACCGCTACCCACAGCTGCAGAAGGATGAGCTGGAACGCCAGTGCGCCGCCATGTTGGAGCAGGGCATCATCCAACCAAGTACCTCACCGTTCTCAGCGCCGGTACTCTTGGTCAAGAAGGCGGACGACTCATGGCGGTTCTGCATTGACTACCGTGCACTTAATGACAAGACTTCCAAGGACAAGTTTCCGATACCGGTAGTGGACGAGCTCCTCGACGAGCTCCATGGCGCCCAGTTTTTTACTAAGCTGGACCTCCGTTCTGGTTACCACCAGGTGCGCATGCATCCGGCAGACATCGAGAAGACGGCCTTCCGCACCCACCACGGCCACTTCGAGTTCCTCGTCATGCCCTTCGGCCTGTCTAATGCGCCAGCAACGTTCCAGGCCCTCATGAACGACGTCCTTCGTCCATTCCTCCGCAGGTTCGTGCTTGTGTTCTTCGACGACATACTCATCTACAGCTCGTCGTGGTCCGAACATTTGCAGCATGTCCGCCTCGTCTTCGACGCTCTCCGCGACCACGCCTTACACCTCAAGCGCTCTAAGTGCTCTTTTGGGGCAGCTTCGGTCGCCTACCTCGGCCACGTCATCTCCGTCAACGGCGTCGCCATGGACAGCGACAAGGTAACCGCCGTCGCCTCCTGGCCAGTGCCCCGCTCGGCCCGGCGATTGCGGGGGTTCTTGGGCCTCGCTGGCTACTACCGGAAGTTCATCCGCAATTTCGGCACGATAGCAGCGCCATTGACGAAGCTCCTGCGCAAAGACGCTTTCGCCTGGACGGACGATGCCGCGGCAGCATTCCAAGCACTGAAGCAGGCTCTGACAATTGGTCCGGTCCTACAGATGCCCGCCTTCGACCAGCTGTTTATCGTCGACTGCGACGCCTCAGGCGTGGGCTTCGGCGCCGTCCTCCACCAGGGTGCCGGGGCCCTGGCTTTCTTCAGCAAGCCGTTCGCTGCCCGCCATCTCAAGTTGGCGGCCTATGAGCGGGAGCTTATCGGCCTTGTGCAGGCCGTCCGACACTGGCGTCCATACCTGTGGGGACGTCGCTTCCTCATCCGCACCGACCACTTCAGTCTCAAGTTTCTGTTGGACCAGCGACTTTCGACGATTCCGCAGCACCAGTGGATTAGCAAACTGTTCGGCTTCGACTTCACCGTGGAATATCGTCCCGGGCGCCTCAACACGGTGGCAGACGCACTTTCGCGCTGCGACTCGGACGCCGCCGCGATCCATGCTCTCTCAGGACCTTCGTTCCACCTCTTTGACGAGATCCGCGCCGCAACGGCCACCGACGAGGAGGCGGGCCGCATCCGCCAGCAGCTCCAGGACGGCACACTGGAGACGCCCTGGCGCACAGCCGACGGCCTCCTAATCCATGGCTCGCGCATCTTCGTGCCGGCACAGCAAGATTTGCGTAATCAGGTGCTCTCCCTGGCCCATACGGCGGGTCACGAGGGCATCCAGAAGACACTCCAACGCCTGCGCACGGACTTCTACATTCCTGGCGACAGGGCGCTTGTGCGGGACTTTGTGCGCGCCTGTCTCACCTGCCAGCGCAACAAGACGGAGACTCTGCAGCCGGCGGGCCTGTTGCAGCCCCTCGACGTGCCATCCCAGGTATGGGCCGACATTTCGATGGACTTCATCGAAGGCTTGCCGAAGGTACATGGGAAGTCAGTGATCCTCACCGTCGTCGACCGCTTCTCCAAGTACGCGCACTTCATCGCGCTCGGCCACCCATACTCCGCCGCATCCGTCGCCCGAGCCTTTTTCGAGGAGATCGTCCGCCTCCACGGTTTCCCCACCTCCATCGTCAGCGATCGTGACCCGGTCTTCACCGGCCACATGTGGCGAGACCTCTTCAAGATGGCGGGCGTCAAACTCCGCATGAGCACGGCCTTTCACCCTCAGACGGACGGCCAGTCTGAGGTTGTCAACAAGGTCATTGCCATGTACCTACGTTGCATCACGGGTGATCGGCCTCGCGCTTGGATCGACTGGCTGCCATGGGCGGAGTATTGCTACAACACTTCGTTCCACACCGCGCTGCGCACTACTCCTTTCCAGGTGGTCTACGGCCGGCCTCCTCCACCACTTGTGCCGTACACGGGGGGTGCTGCCAGGACGGATGCGGTGGACGCTCTCCTACGCAACCGGGATGACTTTCTCGCAATGGTCCGCGATCGCCTCCTCCAGGCACAGCAATACGCCAAGCGCTACTACGATGACCACCACCGCGAGTTGGAGTTTGCGGTGGGCAACTGGGTGTGGTTGCGCCTCCGCCACCGACCGGCACAGACATTGGATCCCCGACCCAAGGGGAAGCTTGGTCCACGCTACGCAGGACCGTTCCAGGTCCTAGAGCGGGTCGGCCAGGTGGCCTACCGACTCAAGCTTCCAGAAGGAGCCAGACTTCATGATGTCTTCCATGTGGGGCTGCTCAAACCATTCCACGGCGATCCTCCTTCGACGATGCCCCCGCTGCCGCCTATGCACGAAGGCCGCCTGCTGCCCGCCCCGGAGCGCGTCCTCCGCGCTCAGCTTCGCCGCGGTGTCTGGCATGTCTTGGTCCACTGGCGCGGCATGTCCAGCGATGACGCTACTTGGGAACAGCTGCCGCACTTCCAGGAGAACTACCCCGATGTTCAGCTCGAGGACGAGCTGTTTGCGGAGGCCGGGAGAGATGTTATGACCGGGATCACGTATGGACGCCGGACACGCACACAGGGAGGGGCATCAACCGGCAATTAGAAGGCCTTGAGCCCATAAGACTTTCCTTCATTACGTTATTTCCTTCCTTCATTAGGTTTAATACCTTTCTATCCATAAGCAATAGGATTCAGATTGCTTAGCAATCCAGATTGATTTCAGATTGATTAGCAATCTAGATTGTTTTGTAAGGGAGGATAAATAGCCTCACCTAGGGATTGAATAAAGCAAGCAAAGCAACATATCGTTGCAGGCTTCCCTGTGATCTCCCTTCCTCTCGCGTGCGCCGCCGGCCCTAACCCTCACGGCGCCTCCACGACGCCAGGGGTTTAAGCCCCGCGCGTCGCCTTCCCACCGCTACTTCCTTCGGAGTCTTCGCCAGCCCCTGCGCCACATCATACTGACAATTATGTTTTGTGCCATTGTTGTTAATCTTAAGTGACCCATGAGATGTGTTAGTCAGGATCCTTGGTTCTATTTGTTTTGTGATTCGCAACATCCATGAACGTATTAGTGGCTCTGATTTCCATGAAAGAGTATATTTGTTTTGAATGTTTGGTTACTGAACTAACAGAAAGTGCTTTTTTGACTGCCGCCTTCTTTGCGGACATTTTTTTCCTAGCACTGTTAATTTCAGGCTTGTTAAAATTTTCCCCATACTTGTGGAATGTTACGACTACCTTACTGCCTCATTTTATGAAATAAGGCTTTTACCTGTTCTTCACAGAATAAAAAGGTTACTATGGTTGATTGGTCTCACTAAAAAGCATTATGAATAATAAGGTAAAATGGAATTTCTGAAATGTAATTAAGCTACGTAATAAAAGCTTTTATGGAGTAGCACCTTTCCTTTATTATATTTCAAATATTGTAAAATTTCTAGGTGTACAATTTCTTATTATTCTCGTACATCCTTGAATTGATTTGCTTCTAGTTCTAGGTATTAAATCCATGGCTACCTGTGCTACATGGACCACAGTAAAACAATACAGTAATAGACATTCTAAAGCTCAGAAATCATACAATTGTAGACCTTCGCATAGGCGACACAAGTGATTTATGGGATTGGTTGGTACTTAGACATAAACTCTAGTATTCTAGTAGTAGAATTCTAAAGTTTGGAAATACTGCTTTTTGGTGTTAGAGAACTGGAGACAACTTGGTAACGAAAGACACAAGCATTTGAGAATTGTGATTAAAGAACTAGGAATTGATTACAGTTTCTAAACTGGAGCTTTGGACCTTACCGGTGTAAATCCAGCTGCTAATCTTGCCTCTAATTTCTAATCTGGCCATCCTTCTGATGGAACAGTGGGTTTCAAGGATAAAGTCTGTCTAGGGACATTTGAACCTTACAGAATTGCAAAACTTGCTAATTTGTTGGGATTCCATGTTCCCGTTAATTCTAGCATAGAAGTCTTCTAGGAGACTTTTTGTTGACGGTAGGGTTGGATTCCAATGTAGCCGGTGTCGTTGAACTCATATACTAAAAGACACCGTCATTTATAGTCGTTTCAGGCTTTTTAACAGCTAAATATCATTCTTTGTCTTAGACTTCCTCATTGCCTGCCAAACCAGTATCGGACTCTGCAGTCCACTTCTGCAATACCAAGAACCATGCGTTTAAAGCAAGATATAGTTCTGACTCACTGCAGAAGTATCATGCAGCCTTCAATCACCTCAATGCTGGACAAGAGTGGCCTCATTTGGGATACTGTCCACAATGACTGGGATGCTGTCATAACTGCTGCAATGCACTGCTGTAATGCTGTTCCCTTCAGCCACAGCATCCATATGCTTCCTATTTCCTCACCCGTCGAAAGGAGCATCTGATAAAAGAGGTGCAGTTTGATAAATGGATAAACATTGATAATACACTGAGATTGATGATGCTTTTTTCAGAGGTCTCGTGAATTTGATGCCCTCCTGAGCTGAAGCACTCTCCTGTGTGGACTTGACTTTCCAGAATAGGCCAGTGCTCTGGCCTCCTCTCCATGAGAAGTGTGTAAGCCTAAAAAATCTGACACAGATCGAGTCCTGTGAGGTTTGTCAATAAGGAGGTATGTTTAGATACCTAGAGTGATAAATTTCTAGAATTATTAAAATGCAATTAAGGAAATGGCTGGGCTATCTGACTTTTAAGCTCCAAAACCACCTCTTTGGTGATTGAAATGCAAATGGTGACTAACCTTGACAAACAAAATTCTGTGGCATCTGTAGGCCATCACATTTCACTCACAAATATAGTTAGCTATTAAAGAATAGTAGTTTGGTCATCTCCCACTTTTAAGGAAGGGTTTGAGGCTAATTGTGATTATTAAGTTCGTATAGGATTATCAGAAAGTGTTCAAAAGCAGGTTGTCATGATTTACAGAGAGGACTGAAATCATTGTTTCACTGTTTGCTAAGAATGATCCAGTGGAATGTATATCCCTTTGTCATATACACTTAGAAAAGAAAAAAAAGCTAACAAACACCAATTTGCTGTCATCATTGACACGTGAACAAGTCGTTGTTTCCATTTATTCTTATCAAATTGTGACGCATTGTGGGACCAAATAGGCAATAGAGAGGGTGTGTGTGTGTGTTGGGGTTGGGGGGGGGGGGGGGGGCCTGTGAATGGTGCCGTCCAAAATTTTCTCCTAAATATTCTTGATCCTATTCTCCAATAATTACATAGTTACATAGAATAGAAACCACAGCCGAAAACCCAAAGGAAATTTCTCAAAAAATTAAACTGAAATCAAGCCTCGCAACTAGTGGTTTGACCGGCCTACTAGAGCCGGTCTGAACATCGGCTCAAAGCTGGTCCGACTAATGGATGTGGTTTTGAATGCTCTCCGTTCCAAAACAAGCCGACGAATTCCAAAATTGGTGCAACTTCTAAAATACTAGTCTAATTGCTATGAAACTTTGCATACACCTTGCTTAAGGCCTCAAGAATATATTCCACCTATGGATCAAAGAAATAATGACAAAGTTCAGACCTTTTTGAGATTGAAGCAAGATTGCACTAAAACCGAGCAAAATATGAAAACGGTGAATATAACTTGCTCATAGGTAGAAGATGGATAAGATGGCTCTAGATATGTTTTCACGTATCATAGCAAACAAGAACATCGAAGAAAACAAGTAAAAAAAAAATCCTCAAATCATAAAATCACTTGATTAGGCCAAAATCAATCAAAACCACATTTCTTCATGAACTTGCCTTGATGAGTGGAGATTGATTTCTAGAGGATATCTTCATCTCCTATGATCCATGGTATAACAAGATCAAGAAAAGGAAAGAAAAGAGAAAAGGAAAAACCAATCAAGTCAAGTGTAAATCAATCAACATAAAAGATAATCATGGACATGAATAAAGATTGATGTATTACTACTTGAGAAGAAAAATTTTACAGCCACTCTACCTTGTAGGACAAAGAGCATACCACAACACTCTTCTCTCAACCTTAACCCTAACTTTGGAACACTTGATCTTAAGAGAGGAAGGTTAGATGGTTAACTACATGTTTCCATCCTAACCCATTAAATAGATAGGCTGGCCAGCCATATCTAACCCTTAGTGGATATAGTCCACTTAGCACAATAGGGAAAATCCGATAACCCCTCACACATAGGTTTTGACTCACACACTACACTTATATACCTTTTTAAAAGTGCATAAGTCCGAATCTGCTAAGTTTTTACCGTTGATCTAACTTGATCTTCTCAGCTTTTTTTTGATCTAAACCACTATCTTAAGCACCACAGTTTTGATTCAAGGTAGTTTCCGGTATTTTGATCAAATTACCAAAATACCCTTTCTTGACCTAGTCATCTCCTTCCGTTGCAAGTAATCGTCGTGTTTAATATGTAGGTGCACCACTGACTTGCCATACGTCGGCAAATCTCTCCCGCTCTGGTTCGACCGAATCACGCCTCACTTGGACCGACTAAGGTACATGGTGCAATCCACCATTCGAACTTCGCTTCAATATTTTCTATCTTTCTCGGGCCATGCTTGAGCTTACCACCTCACTTGGCATCCTCAATTGTTCTCGGTCTTGGCTCCTCCATAAGCGTATCCCCTATCCTCTCCGTTGATCGTTGTTGATTCCAAGCGACCCTGCATGTCTAAAGACAAGGAAATCATTTTTGGACACAAATTCTTTACAACATAATCCACGTTAGTAGTAACATGTCTCATGCAATCTATATCCACTGACCTTTGTCACTCAAACTCATTCCGCGACTCAAATGCTCAAGAAACAAAACCCTGGCTGAACTAGACTCTCCCTAGCCGGTTTGAGCGGAATTCACCACCGGTCAAACCGCTGACACACTCTGGTAGTGTGTCAAATCGGTTTTGACCGAAAATCAAAACCTGTTTGACAGGCCGGCCTAAACATTTTCAAAAAATTCTGACAAAATTCGATTTGAATTTTTCAATCTTCCCAAATTGCAACGGTTCATCACAACATAATTCAAGACCTTCTTACATAGTCCTTCATGCATGAAGGGATGTGGTCTTTGGTTGGTTGAGAACTTATGTTTGTTATGGCTACACTACTTCTTTGGCTCATTTGGAATTATTATTCCAACTAGTGCTCCATCTTGCTTCATTTATTCTTATCAAATTTTGACGCATGAAGGGATGTAGTCTTTGGTTGGTTGAGAACTTATGTTTGTTGTGGGTACACTGCTTCTTTGGCTCATTTGGAATTAATATTCCAACTAGTGCTCCATCTTGCTTCTTTTTAATGATTGCATATTTATATTGAAAATGCATTCCAGAGAACATATTGTCATCGCGGTAACCGTTTAATGCTTATATTACTGTACTCACCTCATCTGCTTTACTGGAGGTTCATATCTGAGGGTTAAAGTCATAGACACAGAATGTCATATTCTTCTTTTTCTGAGCTGATTAGTTGACATTGTCATAAGGAGTCCAAGCATCAATCACGTAAGAGCTGTGCTTTACACGAAGCAGTCATCTTTGAGTAAGCAGTTCTGTTCATTTATCTGAAAAAAGCTCTAATTTACAAGTACATCTTGATTTAATATAAAAGGTGCAGCATGTTACACTTTCTGCGTGAACTTTGATGCTACCTATTCTGGTCTTGCTCAAACATCTCACCTATCAAGTATAAACACTTATGATTGTCCATAACAATTTGCACTTGTCATGTAACTTGCTTGAGGCAATACTATGGTACTTGCTATTTCTTCTATTGCCTACTTGTAACTGTCACTTGTTTAAGGCTACTAGCCCTTCAGATTCTTTATTATATTGATTTTGGAAATATGTCTTGCAATATTATGGTACTTCAGATGTCCAATTTCATTGACCAAAGAGATACTGTCATTAAAATTGTTTTGCCTGCGCTAGAAATTTTAAATGGTATTACATTGATCAGTTTTACTACCTGTGCTACACTGACTGATTTGTTCTTCAACCTCAGCTCTCTTTGGTCCAACCTATGCCCTTTGTTGAAGACCTCTGTTTTATTCCCACTGAAACTTTTCAACGCGGCGTCTCTTGCACACTGGAGTAAACAGAGTAAAACAATTTAATGATTTGAAATACTTTACCTCTTGTGAAGAGATAATTGGGGAGGGGGGATTACAGTAAACTATAGTGGAACTTCATATTGCAAATTAGCATAGTACGGATGTCTCGTTCTGTTTGTGAGCCCTGCTACTTTCTGCTGTCAGTAGCTTTTTTTTTTCTTGTTGAGGCTTTCTGCACTGGTAGCTGAACTTTACCGAACACAAAAGAAGGCCTTTCGCACCTCACAGAATGGGACCTTGTACTGTTTCTGCGACACGCTGATATGTTTTCTTCCAGTTCGTACTGTCAGACTGAGGAAATTGCAAGTTGCAAGTACGAGCATGTTATGTTTATTTTGCGTATATAGTTCGCTTGGTTAAAACTGGGGAACGATCATGCTTGGTTCGCGATCAGATTTAGCTACCTGGCGTCCACACATGCTTATTAAATTTCATGAACTAATCAGTTTATCTAAAAGCTTAAGCTGATGAGAGAAGATAGACAATTTATTTATACTTTCTAAAAGCTTAAACTAATGAGGAAAGATGGGTAATTCACTTATACTTCAACACCCCCTCACGTGTAGGCTTCCTTAGGCCTAATACGTCGAATAGAAGTGGATTGCAATTAATTTTTTTAATTGTGTCAGCCAAGTCTTGAGCTCGAGACCTGCTGACTCTGATACCATATTAAGTTTCATGCACCAATCAGTTCACCCAAAAGCTTAAACTGATTAAGAAAAATAGGCAATTCACTTATACTTTAACGATGCTAATATAAAATGTACCATAATTTTCGGGGGCACTGCTACGATTTTTATCCAAGTTTTCGCTGTCAGTCTGTCACATCCATGGGCTGAAACTTTTCTTTTTCACAAACTGTGGCCACAAACATGATGCTGAAATAATTCATCGCCAAACTTTGTGTGCCACACGAACTTTTTTTTCAAGTCCGCTGAATGAAGCAGTTTAATGTCTTGTTAAAAGCCCAACATCTGTACCATTCAAAATCGTAAGTGAGTATCTATCTCTCCATAATCTATACCGTAAATAACTAAAATTTAAAAATTTCAACCAAAAATCATAAACCGCAGCCATTGTCAAACATGCCCTAAGATTACAGCTCGTGGCTCCTAAGCCATACTTGTATTTTCTTCCCTCTTGTTGAATGAAACACAAACCTCCAGCGTTTTCGAGAAAAAAAAGTCTGCTGAATGCCGATTCTTCTGCCTGTCATGTCAGAATGGTGAATACCTACCGATCTGGTTACTTCTGGTGATTTTTTTTTCACATAGCTAACAGTACATATAGATTTGCAATCTTGAAATGGCACAGTTCGTTCTGTTTTCTGAACATACTTTCCTTTCCCTCTAAGCTAGATGCATGTTGCTACACACGCTAGGGCTGCACTTAAGGCACCATGGTGCATGTTTGGGTGGGGTGGGGGGGGGGGCACCCTTCTTTTTGCTCTGATAACTGTTGCATTTCCCAAATACGACGGTGCTTAGGGTGGAAGAATAGGGAGACAAAAAAGGTTCTAAATACTGGGACTCACATAAACTGATAAACCCCAGACCCCCGCCAACATGGTGGGGGGCAGTCTGCACTGGCCGATTTCCGGTGTTTTTTCCCCCACCCAACTCATTCTTCTTCTTTATTTCCATTTCCTTGAACAACGAATAATGAGAGTGGTTTGCTTGTTCCAGTTGTGCCTGGGAATGGGGTGTCATCTGACTATAAACCAACAAGGCTAGGTTCATGAATAGCATCGTGTTTCGGGAATTATTAGGTCATTCTAACCACTCCTACCAGTCTAGCGCAACAAATTGAACTTAATTATACCAAGATAATATTAGATTTCCGAATAAAATTACCTGTTATTACTTTTACCCAGACGATCCTAATCCTCCAAGATTACAGGACTCCTAGTAATCTTTATAGGATTCCGCAAACCAAATACACCAAGAAGATTGTACATTACGGCACAAGAACCAATGAGGTTTCACGATGTTTGCCTGCCGGTTGCTCTGGTGGTGATCGGTTCGGCTGAAAGCCTCATGGCTTATGGCTGAAAACACTGTAGCTGACAGAGGCTTATTTACCATAATTAAATTTAAAAAAATTTAAAAATAGAAAAAACATATTAGCCCATCACGTATAATGTAAACAAATACGAGGAAAAAAAGAACCGGTAAAAAAACTAAAAAAAAGCCAAAAGTTCAGAAAAAGACGAAATTTATGAATAGTGTAAAAATAAGCTGAAGCCAGAAGCTAAAGCCATATTGATCAGGGCCTAGCTTCTTGTTGCTTAGTATTTATGAGTTAATTAATCACTGCCTTCCATTGAAGTGAGGCGCCATGTTGCAGTAGTATCCTAGGAGATGCTGCTTTTGTGCCTTCAATTCTTTTTTGGAGTTTTTGGCTGAAATGGCAAATTTTGAAGCGTGGTTTGCAAAAATGATATCCTCATAGCCGCAATTGCAAAAATGGCACTCTTGTCCGCACGATCACCTTGCGGGAAAACCACACGGTCATTGTGTAGTTTTAGCCACGGGCCGACATATGGCACCGTGACTACGCAATTTAGCTTACATTAACCGCCACATGTCACCCATGGCTAAAACCGTATGGTCACCATGCGGTGTTTTGCCACATGTCGTCCTGTGGCTAAAACCGTACGGTGACCATTCGTTTTTTTTGCCACGTATCACCCTGTGGCTAAAACTGCACCATGATCGTGCAGTGTTTCACCATGTGTTGCTCCATAGCTTGTCCGCACTGTGACTATGCGAACGAAAGCACTATTTTTGCAATTGCGGCTGTGCGGATGTCATTTTTGCTAATCACGCTTCAAAATTTACCATTTCGGCCAAATACTCTTCTTCCTGAAGCACTTTTCTATGAGGGAGGGCCTTAGGTGAGGCCTCTCCCCATCCACCGTTGATCCGGTGGGCCCACATCAAATCAACGATGGATGGAGAGGGCCTCCCGTGAGGCCCTCCCCCACTATATTTTCTTCTATTCTTTTGTACTCCATCTATTCAAGATCGTACAACGTTTTGGACAAGACACGTTCTCCAATAAATAACTTTAACTATCAATTTTCAAAATAATATATAAGTTAAAAATGTTATATTTGGTAAGTACTTCCCGTAACAAATCGGATGATATGATTTTCATGCGATTAATCTAAATAGTTGTGTGTATATTAGTGGTTAAAATTAAGGAAGCTTGACCACTCAAATTTTAAAACGTCATACATTTCTGAAAAGAAGGAGTATCAGTGCATGTACAATGGTACGGCGTTAGCTGTCTGTAAGTATTACCACGTAGGACACAAAATAATGTGGAGGAGAGAGGGGAGCATAGAGAATTTGGCTATCTTTCATTCATCAGTCGATTTTAACATAATAAATAAGATATATTGTGTTATAAAGAAGCTGTCTATAGAGACATATAAAAGATAATATATTATAGTAACTGTTTTAGTGCTGTCTATAGATAACATAGATAAGTACTATAGATAGTAATTGTCTATACTATTGTACATACCATCATAGATGCTTGTTTGGGTCAACAGAAGGAGCTAGCTTGCCTTGGTAGAGGCAGTACGTACGTGATAATCAGCAGTGAGTTAGCTTTTGGGTTTATCAAAAAGCATCCATTGGATCCAGGCATCTAGCTGTTTAGCACAACCAATCATGGGATGGTGGTAGGGAGAGGATGTGGTAATAAAGTAGTAAGACTGCCTGTATTTGTTGGAGTTATATTCTAAGGACATAATGGTTATTGGCATGATCGGTGGTAAAAGAGAATTGCGTCGGAATAGTTTACCCATGCCAAAGAAGTCCACCAAAGTGAAAGAGAACAAGTACAAGTCGCTCCAAGTCTCACGTGGCAAGTCGTAGTGTATGTAGAGTTGTAGACTAGACTAGATAGCCTACGCCTTCGCTTTGCGAAAGAGTGTTGTGTATCTATGATTCCAAGTTATAGATAGAACCAAAGAACTTTTAGTTTACATGTCTCAAGTGTTTTTAGTTTCACTAGTTGCAAACCGTCTGATGAACAAATGAGGCCTTCTTCTGGTCCTAGAAAGATTGGAATGACATCGTACGTAGCTCGATCTGGGGTCTGTGGACAATAGGCATGACTATGTAAACGCTATTTAGTTCTACAATAATATGGATCGGAATGGAGTATATGACTAGCACAGACCAGCAATGGTAAAGAAAAAGCACAGTACGTTTCAGGAACTTCGCTTAACCAACGATAGTTTTTTCTTTTCTTCACTGACTGAGGTGCATGCTATATATGCATATGGTCTACGCAATGCTCCAATTGGATTGACATTTTCTGTATTTTAGTTGTGAATGTACACAATCAGCGCGCAGATACGGAGCGATTGGCACATAAAAAAACTCCAAGCTAGCTGCTAGACAAAGTAGATGTAAAACATTTTTTTAGTGGAAGACAGAGTAGATGTGTAGTACATTATTTCTATTTAGGATAGAAAGGCCATGCCGTGGGTAGGGCCATATTGGCCACTTAAACAGAGTACGAGATAAACAGTGTTCTACAATCCATAGGCAAAAACTCTCTTCGTCTTCTTCTTTAATAAAAAAAGAAGAGAAAGGAACAGTCAACAGTGTCCTAGAATCCAGCGAGGCAAACAGTGCAAAGTTTTTTTTTTTTGAAACTGAACAGTGCAAAGTTTTCTTCGTTGAAAACACTAGCAGAGATCTAGAGGAACAGTGCGCCGTTTACCTCGATGTTGGCCAGTTCCACAGCAAAGCTTTGCCCCCATTGGCCGACCAAAGCTTTCCTTTCCCGCTTTCGCGTGATGGCGATCACCGCATGCACTTACACAGCAAAAGCTTAGATTAGACCCACACCGTGCAAACCCGGCCGCACGATTGAACATGGGCCGATCAACATTGACACCAGTTCGAATTTCGTTTTACCTTACGATAGTCTATTATGCATAGGTATATAGCTAGTTAGTTCCACATATTTAGTTTTAGTGTTTTAATAGTTCATCGATGATGTTCCATATATTAAAAAAATATATTATTAGTGGAGCAAATTAAACGAGCTCATAGATCAATTAAAGACTACTAATGAAACAATTACAAACCTATGAGTGAAACGAATGAAAAATACAAAAAAAAATATTAATATAAAATAGTGGAACAACCAAAAAAACTACTACATTAGACAAAAAATCTATAAAATACATGAAAAAGAAAGAAATAAAAAATGAGAAAGAAAGAAAACTAACGTAGCATGAACGGCTCGAACGAGGCAGCCACGAGCGTCTCATGCATGTGGGCTGCGCCATCTTGCTCGGCCAAAGCCGCTTGCCTGGCCATCAAGCGGGTGGGCTCCATGCTCAAAAGCAGCATAGGTAGGTTCTTGAACTATGATTTTTGTTTTTTTATTAAAAATTTAAATTCTGGCTATTCGCAAGAGAGAATACAAAGAAAAAAAAACTCACATATGGTTTTAACTGATATAGATGAAGTCGGAATATTATCTACTACAATCAACTTGTAGACCCCACCTTATAAAGACATCTTATTTAAAAATTAGTTACTGTAGATAGTTAAACCATAAACTAAAAAAAACCCAGTATGCACGTAGTTCGGCACCAAGTGGAGCGGCTTGTTATGATGTAAATATATGGACCTGTATCAGTCAAACTGGAAAGGGGCTAATTTGCACATTTTCTGGAAGTAGAGGCATATTGATCACCTAGACTAGTCAAATTTTGTTGCTAACTGATCCAAGGCTTAATTGCACAAAAGTAACTACTGGAGGTGTCTCACCTCTCAGCTGCAACTCTGGTTTATTATTATTTTTGAAATGACTGGATATTTAATTTAATATAAATTACCACATAAGATTAACATACTTGCCAAAACTGCATTAGGTTTCCGGTAATGCACTGAAATAAAAGTGCGAAGCTACTCCTGTAACTTACAAATTATTGCATTCATATATAATATATCCAAATAATGCACATGAGCTTTGCATTTTCACTTCTTGTTGATTAAAAGCAACAAGAAATTAACTTCAATTTCCTGGCTTAAGGACCAAAACTACGACACTTCATTACGATTGTAGAAACCCATCTATATCTCTACTACTTAAAAGAGATAGTTGGTGGTGGTGATTCATCGGCCTCTCCCCATCCTCTCTCAAAATAAAACATGCCGACATAGCGGGCACTATTTTCCTATGCTCACTTCTGTGGCCAATTCACTCGTACGCAATCCCCTCCATCATAAACTAGAAGGCCCTCGTGCGAAACCCTCATTCCCTACCGCCACTTCTCCAGCCCTCCCACACGAGGAGATGAATATGATCTGCATGGTAGCAGTGTTAGCCCCATCTTGCTCGATCCATTTTCGATGCAATCCTCCTTCCCCGTTACACTGTTTCCCTCCTGATCACTTTTGACCTATCTAATCGAGCTAGCGATTTGGTGTTTTGGTCGTAGCGATCAGTACTCGGAATCGATACTCGATGGTTATGTGGTCGGTAGCGATGTTTGTTATTCCCGAGTATTCTGAGCGATGGTATTTCCTAAGTACTTGTGTTTGAGTACTCGATGAGCTAGCGACCGATCTTAAATAGCAGTTGTCACCAGTCGCAATAAGTGATCTAAAGTTGGTGTTTTCTGGAGAGCGTGGAAATTGTGGTCATGGGTGACCTGATTGGTATTCATGGATGGTTTGGTTTTTGTCTATGGATAGATGAGGGTGAGTTATACGTGTGTGTGCTGATGTCGGTCAACTTGTGGAGAACTTGTGCCGAAAAAATGTTCTTTGGTCTTGCATGTGTAGTTTGGCGTGGAGACGATCATGGTTGGTGATGAGGAGAATCAGAACCAGAATGGGGAAATCTAAGATCCAGACGGTCGAAGATGTCACGTGAGTTGGTTGAGCTCATGCTGGAGCATGTGGATATCAAAGTTAGTTATGCGTGGAGAAGATATAAGAGGTGCGGTCCCAGAGGCTTCAACACGTGAGGATGATGCGTGGAGAAGATATGGGAGGTGCATTCCCGGAGGCTTCAACACATGAGATGGGTGATGCATGATGAAGATATAGGAGGTACGGTCTTGGAGGCTTTGCCATGTGATGAGATTGGTTAAAACCCGTGTTTGGAATGGTTTTGGGTCCCTTAATTTTTGAAAGAGATAGGATTATGTGTCCAGGACCCAGTTTGAGATGTCCATGTTTGAGGTGAACACAGTTTAGGGAAGGGGATCAAGGAAGACAAGAACTATCATTGTCGGCCATCCAAGAACAATAACACCATTGGTGAAAATTTTATCGCAAATTTACTGAAAAGATCATGTTGTCTATTGAGCGTCTCAATTTGAGTGGTGTGGAATATGATGGTTGTGATGACGACCACCATGATGATAATAATGCTAAAAGCAAAAAGAAGAACGACGACTTCACGGGCATGTGCTTCATGGCAAATAGCAACAATGGGGACTACAATGATCTCGATGAGGTAAGACCGCCATATGATCAGCTTGAAGATGGTCTAGTTAGACTTGCTATGGAATTGAAAAAGACTAAAACAAAATTGAAAGAAAATAGTTTTGTTGTCGAAAGCTTAAATTATGATATTAATAGACTTAAAGTTTCTATTCCTAAAGATGATTCTTGTGAAGATTATTAAGTTTTACATTTTGAGTTGGAAACTACTAGATCAGGTAATTCAACAAACCTAGTTCAACTTAAAGATATAACTGATAAATTTGATGAACTCAAAAGGCTACATGATTCTTGTGATGGAAAGTTTAAACTTGCTAATGATAAAGTTGAAAAGCTTAAGCCTAACTCCTCTAAGACATGTTATAAGTGTGATTTGCTACAAACTAGACTTAAGTCATCTCAAGAATCAATTCAACAAATGCTTTATCATAAAACGCTTTCTTACTCTAACTGTCCTAAGCTCAACATCGAAATACAAGTTTTAACTAGACAACTTAATGATTTTGCTGAAAAAGACAAATTACTAGGTGTAGTGCTTCTAAAAGTCTTGCCAATGAATCTGTTTAATGCACAACCTGTCTTGGTTTGGCTAAAGAAAATGAGTATCTTAGAAACACTTTAGAGAGATTTTCTCTTGACAAAAAAATTGAATATGATCTTAGACAAGTCAAAAATAAGTGTGAAAAAATATAGTCTAGGATTTTATTCTGTTGAGCATGCTGTAAGATCGAGGAGGCCGACTAGAGGGGGGGTGAATAGGCGGTTTAAAAATTTTCTTCTAATTTAGGCCAACAATTTTTAACTCTAATGTATTGCCTAGATCAAGTAAGCAATGTAGCAATTAGCACAAGTTAAATTTGCTCAAGTGATCACTAGCACAATTCTAAAAACAAGAACAATTCTAGTCTAGGTCAAAGTTTGCTACTCAATAAACACAAGCAATCAAGAGATTCTAATGAAATGAATTGCTCAAAAGTAAATGAGACACAAGAGAGCAAACCACAATGGACGCGATCACTTTTTACCATGGTGATCGGAGACTTGCCGGTTTCTCCTAGTCCACGTTGAGGTAAGCCCGAACGAATCGGACCGGCTCCACGAATTGAGCCTAATCACCTCGATCACTAGCTGTAGCCCTTTCCCTCTCCGGGCAGGCGAGCTCCAAGCCTTCACAATTTTTCGGGTCTTCTCACAACCTTCTTGAGAAGATCACCGAAACCTCCCGCCAAGCCGTCTAGGTGCCGGCAAGCACCAAGAGAATGAATCACAGCGGCTTGATCACACTCAAGTGCTAAATGGATCAATCTAGAATGCAATGCACTTGAATTCACTTAACTACCTCAATTGAATGCACTATAGATGAAATGAGGTGTGAGAGGTTGCTCTATGCTCAAGGATGCTCAATAATGGTTCAACAACATGTCCTTGTGCTGGTGGGGTCGAATTTATACCCCCACCAACCTCAAATAGCCGTTGCAATAAACAACCCTGAAAATTCAGGGAAATCGGAACTACTGCAATGTTAGGGGCGGTACTTCCGATTTTCTGCAGACTGCACAGAACGGCTATGTCAGTGGGTCAGAAGGAACCGTTGGACAATGAGTGCGGTACTTCCGCCGTTAAAAACACGGTACTTCCGGAATCCCGGAAGTTCCGATATTTCCCTGGAACTTTCGATCTCAGAGAGTTGAAGATTGAAACATGTTGCTCTCTGGAAAAAAGTTCCGCCCTCATTGCCCGGTACTTCCGGCATTGCGGTAGTTCCGCCGTTCATCCTGCGGTACTTCCGTTTTTCAAGAGGCTAAGTTTAATTCCGGGCGCTCTCTGGAAAAAACGTTCCGCTCGGGAGCCCGGTACTTCCGGCCGATCGGAAGTTCCGCGCTTTGAACGCCGGTACTTCCGAAATTTCTGACAATGCACAGTTTTGATTCAAATTTAATTTCTAAATGCATGCATGATCCTAAATTGATCCATAAAGCCCATAAGCACATGATCAAGCATTTAACCATGATCCCTCTTAATAGTTCGGCATCTAACCTATAATCCGGTCTTCCAACCTTTCTCCAAGACCGGTAAAAATAAAAGATCCCCAAACTATTTACCTTGTCGACTTGGAGATCTTTGAATATTGTGAAATCCTTTTATGTGCCTCTTTCTTTGCCTTTGAGATTGATCCTTTCAAACACTTAACACACAAATTAGTCCCATGATCACATAATGTCATTAATTACCAAAACCAATATTTTTAGGGGCCTAGATGCTTTCACATGCCAAGACTAATCCACCTAAAGTTGTTAAGCTTCTTGAACTAGGAAAGATTGAAGGAAAATCTGAGCCAAAACAAATTGTGTTTAAATCTGCTAGTATAGCAAAGGATCCCTCTATGAAAGTGAGTGTTGTAAAGTCATCAGATTCGACTTCTCATCAAGTCAAGTATCAATTCACTCATTGCGGTAGAGATGATCATTTGATTCAATTTTGCTTTCGGAAAGCTAAGAAAGAAAAGAGAGACAGGTTAAGAAAGCATTCTCAAATAGGATCTGTGTAAGTCCTCATCATCACTTTGGTCTATCTAATCAATCATCTGTAGGTTATCGCTTTAATCAATCATCTGTAGGTTTGGGAGTTTTAGCAATAGGACCAATCAGACCAAGGTTTTCTATGCAATTAGACCGGTCGGTGGTTAGGCCAGCCTTGCTGAAGCAGTCAGACCGCCCCATGGATGGAAGTCCTGTGGTCGGACTAGCACTTTCTACTCGAATCTGTGTGGTCAGACAAGAGTTTGATGTCGGGACCCCGGATTTTCGAATCCGAACCCTCAGTGTATTACAACACTAGTCCCAGATCAAAACTAGTGCACACAGCCAAACAGTGATGATTACATAACCAACAACGCTTTATTACAATAGTAAAGAGTATAGACCAAAAGGCCTCTTTATTACACCTGAGGTTTCAAGACCTCACAAACTCACAAAACACAGCGGAAGCAAAAGTAAATCTGATGAAGACCCATCAATACGCCACAGACAATTGACTGGGGAAACGCAGCCTAGTACTCCGGAAAGCCTTCGTTGAATCCACACGCGAAGTAGTCGTGATCTCCGTCTTGAGCTTCATATTCCTCTGAGTTGATTTTTGTGCAGCATGTGAGTACATAAAGTACTCCGCAAGTCTTGGGAAAAATGCAGTAGATGCAAGGCTTAACAAGGAAGGGCTATATGGTTCTTTGGCACAAAGTAGTATTTTATTTTGAATACCACTAAATATTTTTGAAGGCATCAATTTAATAGAGTAATTGTTTTAACTAAAACTTATTAAGCATTTTATAGTGAAGGTTCTATCCACCAACACGAGTTAACATCTCTATCCGCCAAGGTTCAAAACTACGGTTCCATTCAACAGGATACCTTTTCGAGAGTTCCCTCCACTCTCAAGATTCCCAAAAACTTTGTTATTAAAAACCAAAACCAAAGATCTACCATGTGAATGCATTCTTTGCCCGCCCTTCACCGTGGGCACGGCTATTCGAATAGTTTAATACTCTGCAGAGGATGTACAACTTTACCCCTAAGAGATAAATTATCCTAATAGTCATCATGCTACCTTTGGCATGAGACCCAGATAAAATATCACAAAGCTTTTACCTTACTCTAGTCTAGCTAGTTACCACTCGCTGAGGTTTCACCGCTGAAGGGTTAAATCCACCCAGTCAGAAGCCCCCTCTTGCGCCATATGAGTACAGTAAAACCCTGTCCCTCACCGTGAATAAACCAGCAAATCTCTGGCACTCACTTTCCATTGGTGGTACCTAATCTAAACTATCGTAAGTTAGTCAGCAAGGTCGTACCCATATAGACTTGGGATTGTACGGTAATGCTCAGTCTGGACAATCACAAGAGTCAGTCCTTAATAGACTAGGGCGGAACATACACTTTACAAAATCTCGTGCTAAAACCACACCAATCCAATCTAACCATCCGCCCTGGTCTAAAACAATTTTCACATTTTGTTTTATTTTTAAAAGAATAGTGGCAACACCAATCGCCACTAATTTCTGATTAAAAGACTAGATCAATGATATATAATTTTTCGTTCCAAGGTTACAAAGGTTGAATAACATGACTAAGCATTTTACTATTGTTCTATTATTGGCAAAGTATTATAATATTCTTATTACTGAGACAAAGGAAGTCCTTGTAACACCCCAACTCCACAAGAGCCAAGAATGCTACTAAAGTAACCTTACACAAAACTAAACTAAGATACTTTACTAAAATTCGGCAGAGTCTCCTTTGTATTTCTAACATCACATGGGTTTCAACAGTTAAAAGGGAGTTATAACGGAGTACTGCAATATTCAAGATCAACAAGAAGTACTCATGAACTTACTAATCGACTGAACAAATCCTCAAACTTCCAACTAGACTACTCATCATTATTACAAATAATCCGATACGATAACATAAACATGTCAAATCTTTGATCAGTAGCTTAATTAATAAGGCATGGTCCGAGAATTAAAGTTCATGACAGTGTGCGTGCAAAGCATAACGCTACTCCCTCCCTTGCATACTGCGCTTGAACTGGGTACCTAAAAACAACAAGAAAGCAAGAGTGAGTCCACAGACTCAACAAGTACATAAATAAACAGACGCATAATTCAATCCATAGCGTCAGCATCCATATTCAGGAGCACATCACTAAATCATTCCACATGCAAATGCAATGCTCAAGGATTCCTTTTCTCTATCTCTTTGTGCATTACACTGGTAATGCAAAGTATGCAACCGTCGCTGCATACCCATGCCTGTGCGCGCACGCACAGGGACCAATTGCCCAATACTCCGCAAGTATTGGGGACCTCATGCCCACACTCCACGAGTGTGGGGATCTCAAGCCCGTCACATTCATGACGGGGACCTCAAAGATGTGCATACTTGGTCATCACAAGACCAGGCCTCAACATGATATCAAAATGCATATGCACCATCTCTTTTCAACATCAAGCACCAATGGCGGTAACAACATTCATGAATAAAGGCAACAACGACATTCATGAATTAAGGCGATAACAACATTCATGAATAAAGGCAATAACAACATTCATGAATAAAGCATATCCATAGTTTGAACATTCACCACTCTGATTATGCACACTTATCAATAGCCACACGACATTAACAAGCATCAAACCCGCATTCATATCCAAGCAATCACAAACAAGGATCAAACAATGCACTTGCCTCAACCGAGCGGGAACGAAGGACGAGAAGAGGGTGTCGCCTCCGGAACCAGTCCCCCACCTAAACATTCAATTAAGAAATGCTAAGACAGCAATAGAGGACCACTCAAACCATAAAAGTAAACACGGACTCACGAAAGTTCCTTTAGCGCGAACCCAGCCCCAATTTCTAGATGTCGCTTTGTCCCCTCTGTGGACAGTCAACTTCTAAAATACATAACTTTCTGCTCAGGAGTCCAATGAGGTGTTCTTAGACTTTCTGGAAAGGTAATTAAATTACCTAAATAAACTTATTTGGGGAGCCCTTTTGATTAAGCCATCCACTGCCCCTACCAAGCCAAACTACAGAACAACAATTTTCACGTCGGCTTCTCTGGACAGTACACTAAAACCACCATAACTTTTGCTACGAAAGTCCAGATCTTGCGTTCTTTATCTCTCTGAAAAGGTATGGAAATTACCTACAATATTCGTTATATTGAGATCCTCTGATTTCGTCTTTAACTAATAGATTAACTAAGTTTTCTACAGACTGTCAGGATGTTGACAGATTAACCAGACAGCGGCACTAAACAATTCATAACTTTCTGAGAGATCATGTGGTCGTGCTCCATGAGAGTGATGAGTAATTGACAAAGGTTTAGGTCAGTCGAGTTTGGTTTGTGTGGTTCGGAGTCGAGTCGTTGCGTGGCGCAATCAGGCTCGGTCGGACTTTGGTCAAATCTGGTCATTTGGGTTTAGGATGCATATTCTAATGTTTTGACAGGTTTTGACTTCATCTGTGGTAAGTGTAATGGTATTTACGCTTTCATGTGTCGAGCGGTGCTATTTGACGTGTTTCTTGTCTGTGTGACTGCAGGACGTCGAGTTGGAGTCGTGGCGAGACACGGTGGACCGGACTAGGCGCAGGTGGCGCTGAGGTCAGAACGGTCGGGATGTGTCGAAGACGACGTGGACTCGAGGTGGTTGCGAGGCGTGCGAGGCAAGGAGCGCGGAAGCTTCCTGGAAGGTGCAGAAGGGGCGAATCGGGAAATTCGCAAGGCTGCACAAGCGGGAGCGGGCTCCGTTGGACGTAGCGGGCGTAACGGGGCGGAGACCCGTTAGCCAGGCGCTATAAAAGGAGAGGAGGGGCTGCATGCCCTCCTTGAGCATTTTGGTGGGAATTAGGGTTAGCTCTTGTCAAAAGAGGGTTTAGGAGTTGGTTTTCCTTTAGTCTTTAGTGGTTGGAGAGGCAGAGTCTGGTGCTCCCTCTGTCTCCTACGATGTGTTCTAGGTGATAGAACAGAGGTGTGTTCTTCCTCCCTCATGTGTTCTTGAGTGGTGTTCTTGAGTAGAGAGGGAGAGGATGGATTGAGGAGTTTGTAATCTTTCCTTTTGTATCAAGTCGGGGTATCGGAACTCCTCTGTATTCCCTGTGATTCAAGAAATGAAATCTGAAGTTTGGTTTTCCCTGTTCGTAGCTTCTGTTCTTCAGTTTCCTCTTTGCAAGATTTCTTGATTTTCGTGGTTCTGAGTTCTTGCTTGCTGGAGAGTGCCAAAATGGGTTGCTATGACATGGGTGATGCTCAAAAGCCATTTGGCTATTTAATCCCAAGAGCAAACCGAGTTTGATTCTCATATTTCAGTTTTGGCCTCCTCTGTTCTTGTTCTTCGTTTCTTGGTTTTGGTCCAGATTTTGATTCCCTTGTTAAGATGGCTTGAAATTTGGTATGAAGAGTCCAGAGGCTATTAATTAGCTTCCCTCAAAATTTCATAGCCAAAGGATCAACGGTTGAGAAGTTATTTGGTTTTTGGCTCGGTTCTTGCAAGATTTCAGATCTTTACCCAAATCTGAAATTCTTGATTCTTGGAGTGGATTTCTTGTTATTGGCTCTTGGCTTAGTCTTCTGGGAGTGTTCCCTAGCTACCCTTAAAGTTTCCCAAGCCAAGAATCCAAGAATCTTGCATTTTTCTCAGTTTTTCTGAAATTTCAGTTTGCTGTTTTTCTCGAGAGGTACTACCGCTCCCCGAGAGGTACTACCGCTCAGAGGTACTACCGCTCGTCCTAGCGGTACTACCGGTTTTGTTCGGACCAGTCCGATCGGCAGCGAAGAAACGTTCGGACAAGTCCGATCGTCGTGCGGTACTACCGCTCCGTGAGAGGTACTACCGCTCAGAGGTACTACCGCTCCTCGAGAGGTACTACCGCTCAGAGGTACTACCGCTCGTCTCAGCGGTACTACCGCTTGCAGCCAGACTTGCGCTGAATTCGTTTTTCTTGGCTGTTTCTTTCTGGATTTGGTTTTCTCTGCTGTTGTTCTTCCTGTAAGTACTTGTCTTCTACCTTCATAGCTCCCATAGCTATTGGAGAAGAAGATATTTGTTGGGGGCGATTTTTAGAGATCGACATTCACCCCCCCTCTGTCGCCATTTCGGTCCTACAATTGGTATCAGAGCCGGTTAGCTCTAATTCATAGATCTTAACCGGTCTCAAGAGCCATGGCGACGGACAAGTACTCGACCAAGCCGCCCGTTTTCGATGGCATCGATTACCCCTTCTGGAAGAGCCGAATGGAGACATACATCCAGGCTCAGGGGTACGCTATCTGGCGCAAGGTCAAGGTCCGGTTTGTTGTTCCTACCGATGAGAACATCAATGCTGGGAATATGCATGATGTTGAGGCAAACGCTAAGGCAAGGAACATCATTATCCAGGGCCTGAGTCGTAGCGAGTTCGATCGCATCTCCCACCTGTCGTCCGCCTACGATATCTGGGTGACCCTCAACGCATACCATGAGGGCACCACCCAGATCAAGACGGTTCGACAGGACCAGTTCAAGCGCGAATACAACAAATTCGAGATGCTTGCTGGTGAGTCCCTAGATGAGTGTTTCGCTCGTTTCCACAAGATCTTGAGCAACCTCCGAGCGGTCGGTCTCACATACCCCGACTCGGACAATGCTCGTCAGATGCTTGCGGCACTCGATCTGCGAGTGTGGGAGATGAAAGTGACCACCATCAAAGACACGACAGACCTCTCGACCTTGACTCTTGACGCGCTGTACTCGCGCCTCAAGACTCACGAGATTGACGTTGTCTCTCGTAGGTCGAAGTCACAGTCGATGGCTTTGGTCACCGATCCCAGTTCAGCTTCTGGTCTCTCTTCTGAGTCTTCTTGCGGTTTCTCCCTTGCTGCTCTCTGTGACATAACTGATGATCAGTTAGAGCAGCTTGCGGATGATCAGCTGGCCCTCCTAGCCCGAAGGTTTTCCCATGCCTACAAGGGTAGGAGAGACAGAAAGAGAGGAGGACCAGTCATCTGCTTCGAGTGTGGTGGCCCCAACCACATCCGAGCAAACTGCCTCAAGCTTGGAAAAGGTAAAGGTGACTACGGCGGTTCGGGCAAGAACGACTACACCGACAAGAACCGCAACACGAAGCCTTCAGCACCTGCTCCGGGAAAGAAGAAGTTCCGCAACTTCGGGAAGGCCAAGAAGCTCTTCCACCGCGTCCTCACCGCCTTCGACGACCTCGACCTCAGCGAGGTGGAGGGATGGAGCGACGACGACGGGACGGGTGACCAAGAGCCCAAGGATGGCGGCGACGACTTCTCCGGCATGTGCTTCATGGCCCTCGAGGGCGAACTCAGCGACAGCGAGCTGTACTCCGACTCGGATGAGGTACTCCCTTCTTATGACCAGCTAAATGAAGCTTTTCTTAAGCTAGGTGGTTTTCATGCTAGAGCTAGGGCTAGATGTACCGAGTTAGAGAAGGAAGTAGATAGACTGTCACGGGAGCTTACTTCACTTACATCTGCTCCCTCCCGTGATGATTGTGATACTTGCTGTGCTCTGTTGGGTGACATGGAGAAACTAAGGACCTCGCATGATAGTGTGTCCTCCGAGCTTGATATTGTTAAGGTGGAGAATGTTAGTCTGCTTGCTGAGTTAGAGTTGAGTAGGATGGCTGTTACCCTACTTACTACTGATGAGACTACTTCTCCCACCTCATGTGAGGTTAAGGACATTGCTGCTAGAGGACCTTATGCCATGCTCCTTGATCTGCCCGAGTCTTGTGAAAATTGCAATAACTTGAAGATGAATCTAAAACGGGCAGATCATAAAATTGCTGAACTACAAGCTTCTTTGCTTGAGCCGATTGATTCATGCTTGAACTGTCCTAAGTTAACTGCTGAACTTGAAGCTGTCTCTAAACAGTTTCAAGAAATGATTGATCATGATAGGAAGTTGGCTCAGTATGCCTCTAAGGACCCTGTTAGCTCACCATGCATTAATTGTAACAAACTAAAATCTGACTTGGTTGCATTGGATGAGAAATGTGTGAAGCTAACTAAGGACCTACTAGAGAAGCCACCATCTGCTTGTATTGTCTGTGCTGAGAAGGGGGAGAAGCCCCAGGGTAAGGTTGAGACGCTTAGCGACGTGAACCAACCTGCTAGCAGTAGGACTGTCCATTCTGAGTCGGCTGTGCGTGCACAAGCCATTCGTTCCTCTGCTATTGGTTCTTCATCCGCTTCCTTACCTCCTGCTGTTCCCTCTTCCCCCTGCTCTTCTTGCACCTCTCTCTTTCGGGAGTGTCAGTACCTTATGAACACTCTCGAGAGATTTGTAGGCGGCAAGAAGAAGCTTAATCTTATTCTAGACCAGTCCAAGATTTGCAGATTTAATCAGGGTCTAGGATATGACTATTATGAGGATATGAGGAAGCATCCACCTGCTGTGCTCAGACCCATAGCACCAGGTGTGATCGAGACCGAGCCCAGGACCGAGAAAGTCCAGTTTAAGTCAGCGGGCTATGTCCAGGGGATTTCTGACAGCAAGGTGATTGCACCTGCTGCTTCGGCCTCTCAGAAGGCGAAGCCTGACCGTGCTACTTCTACCTCTCAGAGGATGAAGTATCACTGCACCTTCTGTCAGAAGGATGGACACACGGTTGATCGATGCTTCAGGCGCGCCAAGATCGCGCGTAGAGACCGTGTTGAGTCTCCTAGGCGTATTCAGGGTCAGCCCCAGATCCTGAGTGCACTTAGGACCAGCACGAGGTCTAGGTTTACTGCTGTTGATGGGTTTGGGCAGCATCGAGGACTTGGTTTTTCTGAGTCTTCTGTTTTTCGTCCTCATGCTGCTCCTGGTCATGACTTCCGCCGTCCTGAGGGTACATCTCGTTTCCCCCGTCGAGACAGTTACCCGCGGCGTGTTCAGCGTGTTGCCGGTGTTCCGACTCGCTCTCCCGTAGCAGTCGGACCCCGCAACAGCTTCAGGTCTTCTCACAGACCTTCTGCTTCTTTGAGTCATGGAGAGCGTAGGGTAGATAGAGGTCAGTCGTGCTTGACTACTTCATCTGCTCGACGTGTTGTTCAGTATTGGGTGCCAAAATCACTCTTGATTTATCCCAGTACTGAGACTTTACTCTCTGTTTGACTCAGGTTCGCCGGGCAGGGAAGGGAAAGGTTTGGCTTGTAGACTCCGGTTGTTCTCGTCATATGACCGGAGACTCCCGTTGGTTTTCTTCCCTTGCCCGTGCTCCAGGTGATGAGACGATCACCTTCGGAGATGCTTCATCTGGGCGCGTCATCGCCAAAGGTACTGTGCGCATTAATGATTCTTTCATTTTGAAAGATGTAGCCTTGGTTAGTAAGCTGCAGTACAATTTGCTTTCAGTTTCTCAGCTTACCGATGACGGTTTCGAGGTGAGCTTTAAGAAAAATGCTTGTAAAATTCTTGATTCTTCGGGTAGTCTGGTTTGCGGGATTTCTCGTTATGGGAGGATCTTTCGTGCTGATTTCTCTGAGTCTTCTGGTGATCCTCTCAGGTGTTTAGTTGCTTCTGAGTCCCGCGATCTTTCTTTCTGGCATAGGAGACTTGGTCATATTGGGTTTGACCATTTGACTCGAGTTAGCGGCCACGATCTTATTCGTGGTTTGCCGAAACTCAAGATGGTCAAAGATCTAGTTTGTGCTCCATGCCGGCACGGCAAGATGGTTGCCGCTTCTCACCCTCCGGTCACAGTTACTATGACCGATGCACCGGGACAGCTGCTCCACATGGATACAGTGGGACCAGCTCGAGTGCAGTCAGCAGGAGGGAAGTGGTATGTTCTTGTCGTGGTCGATGACTTCTCGAGGTATTCTTGGGTGTTTTTCTTAGCCTCGAAGGATGAGACATTTTCACATTTCCGAGGTCTTTTCGGTAGGCTTTCTGTTGAGCTCCCGGGTGCCTTACGAGCGATCCGCAGTGATAATGGCACGGAGTTCAAGAATTCCTACTTCGAGAGTTTCTGTGGTGAGACAGGTGTAGAGCATCAGTTCTCTTCTCCGCACGTCCCACAACAAAATGGTGTTGTGGAGAGGAAGAACCGTACCTTGGTCGAGATGGCCAGGACGATGCTTGATGAGTACTCTACACCGCGGAAGTTTTGGGCTGAGGCTATAGCCACCGCGTGCCATGTCTCAAATCGAGTTTTTCTTCGGGCACACTTGCATCGCACGTCTTATGAGCTGAGATATGGGCGAAAGCCTAGCGTCTCTCATTTTTGTGTGTTTGGTTGCAAGTGCTTTGTTTTGAAGTCCGGGAACCTAGACAAGTTCGAGTCACGTTCTTGTGATGGAATCTTTCTAGGTTACTCGCCTTCTTCGCGGGCTTATAGGGTCTGGAACTGCGAGTCTAGTAAAATGGTAGAGACCTGTGAGGTGACCTTTGACGAGGCCAGTCCGGGGACTAGGCCCGATATCTCAGGTTCTTTAGAGCAGTCCGAGACCATCTTTGTGGATGATGAGGATGATGGAGACGACGGTTGTCTACCTGATCCTGTCCCTCATCCACCCCTTGAGGTGCCGTCTTCCACCGCACCTCGAGGTGATCAGCCCATGCCTTCTGCTTCTTCTGGAGCTGGTGGCTCTGTTCCTACCTCGTCAGCTCACGAGGTAGAGGCCACTTCTTCATCTCATCCTGGACCTCCTAGACATATCCAGAAAGCTCATCCTTCAGAGCAGATTATTGGAGACCTTTTCGAGCGTGTGACCCGCTCAAAATCTGGCTTATCTCAATTCTGTCTCCAATCTGCTTTCATTGCCTCCTTTGAGCCCAAAGATGTTTCTCATGCTTTATCTGATGAGTCTTGGGTCAATGCCATGCATGAGGAGCTAGAAAATTTCGAGAGGAACAAGGTCTGGTCGCTTGTCGAGCCCCCGCGAGGTCACAATATTATTGGGACTAAGTGGGTGTTCAAGAACAAGCAGAGCGAGGATGGAGTGGTTATTCGAAACAAGGCTAGACTGGTTGCTCAGGGGTTCTCCCAGGTTGAAGGTCTAGATTTCGAGGAGACTTTTGCCCCTGTAGCTAGACTTGAAGCCATTAGAATCCTGCTTGCCTTTGCAGCTTCTAAGGGTTTCAAGCTTTACCAGATGGACGTCAAGAGTGCCTTTCTCAATGGCCTTATTGAGGAAGAGGTCTACGTCCGACAGCCTCCTGGTTTCGAAAACCCCAAATACCCAAACCATGTCTTCAAGCTTTCCAAAGCGTTGTATGGACTAAAGCAGGCCCCCAGGGCCTGGTATGAGAGGCTTAAGTCCTACTTGTTGAGTCATGGGTTTGAAATGGGTAAAGTTGATAAGACCTTGTTCATCCGCCGGCTTGGCGCTGATCTTCTGCTCGTCCAGATCTATGTCGATGACATTATCTTTGGCGGTTCTTCCCATACTCTGGTTTCCCAGTTCTCGGATGTCATGAGCACCGAGTTTGAAATGAGTATGATGGGTGAGTTGACCTTCTTCCTTGGCTTCCAAATTAAGCAGACTCGGGAGGGTACATTTCTTCATCAAGGAAAGTACACTCGTGACCTCCTGAAACGCTTCGATATGAGTGATGGTAAGCCGGTGTCAACTCCCATGGCTTCGACAGCCTATCTTGACCCAGATGAGGATGGCGAGCCAGTTGATCAGAAAGAGTTCAGAAGTATGATCGGCTCCCTTCTTTACCTCACTGCCTCGAGACCAGACATACACTTCTCCGTGTGTCTGTGTGCTCGTTTTCAGGCTTCTCCTCGCGTATCTCACCGCCAGGCGGTGAAGCGCATCTTTCGGTACCTTCGAGCTACCATTGACTATGGTATCTGGTACTCTTCCTCATCCTGTCTTTCCTTGAGAGCCTTTTCGGATGCAGACTTCGCTGGCTGTAGGATAGATAGGAAGAGCACTTCCGGCACCTGCCAATTCATTGGCACTTCTCTCGTTTCCTGGTCTTCGAGGAAGCAGTCCGGAGTTGCACAGTCCACCGCAGAGGCCGAGTACGTTGCTGCAGCCAGCTGCTGTAGCCAAGTACTTTGGATGGCTTCGACCCTACGGGACTTTGGGTTGGTCATAGATAGTGTTCCACTCTTCTGTGATAACACTTCTGCGATTAACATTGCTAAAAACCCAGTGCAGCACTCTCGGACCAAGCACATTGATATCCGATACCACTTCCTTAGAGACCATGTAGAGAAGGGTGATATAGTGCTCCAGTTTGTGGAGAGTGACCACCAGTTGGCTGACATCTTCACCAAGCCTTTGGACAGTTTGAGGTTTTCAGCTCTGCGGGGAGAGCTTGGGGTGGTGTGTCCTTACGGATTGTAGTGAGGGGGAGCTTTGGGCTTTACTGCTTTATTATATTAATTATGCTTCTGTCTCATTTCTGTTGCATTGCATTTGCGGGTGCATTGGGTTTTAGTCCTTCTAGCATAGGTTAGAGTGATCTTCTCGTCTAGCTGTTTAGACTCCTTGCTCTTATCTTGTGACCTAGGGTCTTTCTCTGTTAGCCGCTTCTCTTCTCTCACTAGGTTGAGCCCACTCACTGCTTTCATGTTCTAGCAAGGGCCGGGCCGCCCTTGGGTAGACAGGGTACGTGTTTGCTCCCTAGTGAGGTAGATTACCGGTCTAATAGTCCTAGTGTCATATGGGGTAGATGAGAGTCAGTCTGAGCCATAGTTGCCTCTATATCTTATCTATGCTTTAAGGACTGCCTGTTTGGTTTTCTTTACCAGCTTCTCGATTCTATTGCTTTGGTTCAGGGGGAGTTCAATTGGGAGCTTCTGGAGCTTAATTCTGACATAACTCAACTTGAACTAAAAGTTGCATCTAATGTTGAGGGGGAGCTGGACCTTCTTGCATTTTCAGCATTCTAGCATTATAATCAATCTGCATTGAGCCTTGATTATTATCCTGTTATGACATGCTTCAGTGCTTTACACCTTGCCATGACTTGTGCTTAGCTTGCTAAATTTATCATGACTTCATATGTGTAGACTAGCGTTTGCCATGATAAGTTAAGTAAAATTGATCAACTTAAATTAAACTTGTCATGCTAGCATTTGGGTTTAGTCTTTCTTGAGCTATCCTTTTATGATTCATGCCATGTCAAATAGGCTGAGTAGAGCGTTGAATCTATATTGAGCCTTAGTTTGAGCTGTTTTAGTCTCCTGATGATATATGAGTTAGTACAATGTGTTAAAAAGCAAAAAGATCTCTTTTGTGCGAAAAAGCTGATCTCACCAATTCTTTCCTATGAGACGGCTTGCCATTGCACTTGGCATGAACTTAGGGGGAGTTTTGGATGACCTAGACTATCTTCTTAAGCTTCTTGCTTGGAGTAGTCGCATAAGGCTTGAGATCTAGCACATGATAAAACAAAATGTTGGTTGACAACCACCATATTTGTGCGAAAAAACTGATTTCACCAATTCTTTCTCATGAGACAGCTTGCCATTGCACTAGGCATGAACTCAGGGGGAGTTTTGGATGACCTAGACTATCTTCTTAAGCTTATTGCTTGGAGTAGTCGCATAAGGCTTGAGATCTAGCACATAAACAAAAATTGGGTTGAAAACAACCATATGCTTTCAAAAGACAATGTTTAATGTGCTCAATTTGCTTAATCTACAATCAGAACCAAGTACCTTAACCAATGTTTCAATCTTGAGCTTATAGCACTCTATTTGGACTCAATGTTAGCTTCCTTGTTCCGCTTAGCTTATTGACATGGCCTGCATCATCCTTGGATGTCTCTAGCTAGACTTTACTCATTGATGACTTGACTTGCTCACAAAATGCATTATATTTCAGATTGTCATCTTTGTGCTCTAGCTGGTTTATATATATGTTGTCATGATCTAGATAGCGTTTTTTAGTTATGGCTTGGTGTATTACATTATGGTCAATATGGATAATTCTCATGGCTCTAAATACTTAAATAAACAAACTTCAGCCATATTCATCCATTGACATGTCTTATTCTCTCTATTGCATCTTGATGTGTTTATTGCCAAAAGGGGGAGAATAGAGAAGAAAAAGTCTGTTGGGAACACTTTAGAGCTTTGGAGATCAATTTGCTCTTTCAGTAGTTGCTCTAGTGTTCTTTCTGTCGACATGGTCATTAGCTTCATTTCATTCGTTGGACCATGTTGGACTCCTCAAATCAAACTCTTCTTAATGCTTTTTCTGCGTTTGTCAATAGACTCATCAAGGGGGAGATTGAGAGATCATGTGGTCGTGCTCCATGAGAGTGATGAGTAATTGACAAAGGTTTAGGTCAGTCGAGTTTGGTTTGTGTTGTTCGGAGTCGAGTCGTTGCGTGGCGCAATCAGGCTCGGTCGGACTTTGGTCAAATCTGGTCATTTGGGTTTAGGATGCATATTCTAATGTTTTGACAGGTTTTGACTTCATCTGTGGTAAGTGTAATGGTATTTACGCTTTCATGTGTCGAGCGGTGCTATTTGACGTGTTTCTTGTCTGTGTGACTGCAGGACGTCGAGTTGGAGTCGTGGCGAGACACGGTGGACCGGACTAGGCGCAGGTGGCGCTGAGGTCAGAACGGTCGGGATGTGTCGAAGACGACGTGGACTCGAGGTGGTTGCGAGACGTGCGAGGCAAGGAGCGCGGAAGCTTCCTGGAAGGTGCAGAAGGGGCGAATCGGGAAATTCGCAAGGCTGCACAAGCGGGAGCGGGCTCCGTTGGACGTAGCGGGCGTAACGGGGCGGAGACCCGTTAGCCAGGCGCTATAAAAGGAGAGGAGGGGCTGCATGCCCTCCTTGAGCATTTTGGTGGGAATTAGGGTTAGCTCTAGTCAAAAGAGGCTTTAGGAGTTGGTTTTCCTTTAGTCTTTAGTGGTTGGAGAGGCAGAGTCTGGTGCTCCCTCTGTCTCCTACGATGTGTTCTAGGTGATAGAACAGAGGTGTGTTCTTCCTCCCTCATGTGTTCTTGAGTGGTGTTCTTGAGTAGAGAGGGAGAGGATGGATTGAGGAGTTTGTAATCTTTCCTTTTGTATCAAGTCGGGGTATCGGAACTCCTCTGTATTCCCTGTGATTCAAGAAATGAAATCTGAAGTTTGGTTTTCCCTGTTCGTAGCTTCTGTTCTTCAGTTTCCTCTTTGCAAGATTTCTTGATTTTCGTGGTTCTGAGTTCTTGCTTGCTGGAGAGTGCCAAAATGGGTTGCTATGACATGGGTGATGCTCAAAAGCCATTTGGCTATTTAATCCCAAGAGCAAACCGAGTTTGATTCTCATATTTCAGTTTTGGCCTCCTCTGTTCTTGTTCTTCGTTTCTTGGTTTTGGTCCAGATTTTGATTCCCTTGTTAAGATGGCTTGAAATTTGGTATGAAGAGTCCAGAGGCTATTAATTAGCTTCCCTCAAAATTTCATAGCCAAAGGATCAACGGTTGGGAAGTTATTTGGTTTTTGGCTCGGTTCTTGCAAGATTTCAGATCTTTACCCAAATCTGAAATTCTTGATTCTTGGAGTGGATTTCTTGTTATTGGCTCTTGGCTTAGTCTTCTGGGAGTGTTCCCTAGCTACCCTCAAAGTTTCCCAAGCCAAGAATCCAAGAATCTTGCGTTTTTCTCAGTTTTTCTGAAATTTCAGTTTGCTGTTTTTCTCGAGAGGTACTACCGCTCCCCGAGAGGTACTACCGCTCAGAGGTACTACCGCTCGTCCTAGCGGTACTACCGGTTTTGTTCGGACCAGTCCGATCGGCAGCGAAGAAACGTTCGGACAAGTCCGATCGTCGTGCGGTACTACCGCTCCGTGAGAGGTACTACCGCTCAGAGGTACTACCGCTCCTCGAGAGGTACTACCGCTCAGAGGTACTACCGCTCGTCTCAGCGGTACTACCGCTTGCAGCCAGACTTGCGCTGAATTCGTTTTTCTTGGCTGTTTCTTTCTGGATTTGGTTTTCTCTGCTGTTGTTCTTCCTGTAAGTACTTGTCTTCTACCTTCATAGCTCCCATAGCTATTGGAGAAGAAGATATTTGTTGGGGGCGATTTTTAGAGATCGACATTCACCCCCCCTCTGTCGCCATTTCGGTCCTACACTTTCTAACCGTTAATCGGATTTTGGCGTTCTTGGCGGACACTGAAAGCTAAGAACATTATCTACATAACTCTAGGAGACCAAAACTCCTAATTCGGCCTATAAACACACGAAACTGACCACGCAATAATCTGGACAGAACGCGATCTATTAAACCGACGCAAATCAATCTACCAAACGACATCAACCGCAACTACTACGCATCAAACAACGAAGAACACGCGACGTTACCCTTGTAGAATCACAGCAAGATGATGAACTCTCCCACGAAGTTGATCTCCTCTCCTTTCTTCACTTGATTGGCAGCAGGGAGCACCGACGGCGAGGAAGGGAGGCACCAATGGAGGGGGGCACCACCATGGAGGAGAGGTGTGCTACAGTAGCCGTGCTACAGTGCGGTGGCACTGTAGCTACAGTGCATCTAGGGTTTTCCCCTTCCTTTTATTGGTGGCCGACCCCTCATGGGCCTCCTGGGCCAAGGCCCAAGGCCCAAGTTGCCGAAAAACTGCAGAAACCCCCTTTTTTTTGTCTAATTTCTCTTTTGAACGCTTTTTTTCGTAGAATAAATTGGAGTATTACATTAAAACCCCTCTTTCTCCTGTTCAATCGCTTTGCTAAAAGAAATATTCTCCCGATTTTAATTATTCTCTCCCGATTTAATTATTCTCTCCCGATTTAATTTTTTGGGGTATTACAGTCCTAAGGTTACAAAGGTACATGACATTCAACTTCAATGAGGGCATAACAATAATTGGATTAACTAATACCTTAAAACAGAAGCTAGTGTTCTATGTAAATAGCAATGCAAATAAATTTAAAATAATAAAAAGCATTTCTCAAACATAGGTACAAAATGTTCAAAGGAGACTTGCATTTTTGCACGCTGTCTGGTCCTTCTTGCTGTGGATCGGGAAAATCTTCGGCAACGACGGGTTCTACGCGCGAAAAGACAGAACAAATAAAATAAAAAAATACACATAAAATTCAAAAATTCAAAAAGAGTTTAGAAATGGATAGCTTATATTTTTTTAAAAAATTTAGAATTTGAATGGTTAAATTTGGAGTTAAAATGAGGAAGTTAGGGCTTTTAGAAGTTTAAAAAAGAAGAAAAAGAAAAAAACTAGTTTTCTGATTTATTTTTGTACTGAAAATGGCCATTTATGACATCAGCACTTTTGAAATTATTTAGCGGGAAAAATATAATTTGACCAGTGAGCCCGGTCTACCGTGGACCGGGTCCACGAACCGCGGGGTTTGCCGAGGTGGCACTCCAGCTAACCGGGCTCCACGCGGCGCCCACGCGGAGCACACGTGGTGGCCACGTCGCCGTGACTGGAGCGGCATGGGCCGGCCGGAGGAGCTCGGGTACGGCGCCCTTGCCGGAGCGCGAGCGCTCGGCGGTCGCTGGCGAAGGGCGGCGGGGTAGAGGAGATGGCGGCAGTCTTGGCCTTACCGGCGCCGGGCTCGGGAGTGGACAGAGTGAGGCGGCGGCTCCGGCGGCTTTGGCGTTCGGCCAAAAGGGGAAAGGGGGCGGCGGGAAGAGGAGAGGCTTTTATAGGCGGGGGGAAGGGGTAATAGTGGAGCACGGCCGGCCGGCATTAAGGCAATCGAAATGGGCGCGGCGATGGTTAAAAAGGCTTTATAGCCGAGGAGAAACGGTGGATTTGAGTGGGGAGTAAAGCGGGGCACTCGGGAGTCATTAATGGTGAGAAGAAATGGAAGGGAGATAAAGAAACCGAGCTCGGTTGCGGCGGCAAGGGTGGAGAGGAGAGAGTGAAACTTGAGGAAGAAGAAGGAGAGGTAGGGGATGAAGATGACGGGTGGGGCCCGCGCGTCGGTGAGAGAGGAGATGATATGAAGGGTTATGGGCGGTGGATGGAGGGCATGTGGCAAGAGAAAGAATCAAGGCCGTTGAATGGTTAAGTGATTGTGGGTGGCTTGGATTTAATCAAGAAATAAGGTAGATTCGATCTGAGTGCGCCACGTGGCAGCCTGGGATTAAACTGAATTTAATTTTCGGATTAGTTTTTCAGAAAATACTAGAAACATTATAATTGCTTAGAAAATAGTAAATAATATCTAAAAATTTCAGAAAATTCATAGAATATTCCTGGAGCTATTTTAGACTTAAGAAAAATATTTTTAAATTGAAATTTGCCTTTAATAATTTTATAAAATACCTTTTTGACTTTTAAAATTGATTTTTAATTCTAGAAAATTCTAAAACATTATGTAAAATGCAGGGAAGGATGGGAAAAATAAAATGAACTCTTTTTAGCTTTAATAAAATATTTAAAATACATTTTCTTGCTTTAGATTTTGAAATAAAATTCAGATAAATCCAAATAAAGTTCAAATACTTTAAAATAGTTATTTTGAAATTAAATTTTTAAAGAAAAGAAATTTTGGGTTGTTACAAACCTACCCCCCTTAGAAAGAATCTCGCCACCGAGATTCGGACGGATCAGGAAAAAGGCTAGGGAACTCTGCTCTTAGATCTTCCTCACGCTCCCAAGTTGCCTCTGATTCAAAATGATTGCTCCATTGCACTTTGCAGAATTTGATGATCTTGTTTCTTGTACGACGCTCTGCTTCATCGAAAATTTTGACTGGATACTCTGGATATGTTAAGTTCTCCTTCAAGTTCACATCATCTAGAGGCATTTGCTCTTCTGGCACTCTGAGACACTTTCTTAACTGGGACACATGGAAAACGTCGTGCACCTTTGACAACTGAGGCGGAAGCTTCAACTGGTAAGCAACTTCTCCCCTTTTGGCTAGAACAGGAAATGGTCCAATGAATCTAGGAGCAACTTCTCATTGACTCCAAAACGACGCATCCCCTTGAGAGGCGAATCTTTCAGATACACATGATCTCCAGGTACAAATTCCAACGCTCTCGACGATTGTCCGCATAGCTTTTCTGTCTTGCATGTGCTATTTTTAATCTGTCCTGGATCAGGCGAACTTGCTCTTCTGCTTGCTTCAACACATCTGGTCCAAACACTCGCCCTTCTCCGGTTTCTTTCCAATACAACGGTGTCCTGCATTTTCTGCCATACAAAGCTTTAAACGGAGACATTTGCAAACTAGATTGATAACTATTATTATAGGAGAATTTGGCACAGGGCAAGCTTTGATCCCAATTAGTTTTATTTGCCAAGACACAAGCTCTCAACATGTCTTCCAATATTTGATTTACTCTTTCTGTTTGACCATCTGTCTGTGGATGATATGCTGTGCTGAAATTTAGATTTGTGCCCAAAAGTCCATGCAGCTTTTGCCAAAATCTTGAAGTGAATTGAGATCCTCGGTCTAACACAATCTTCTTTGGAACTCCATGCAAGCACACGATTCTTGACATATATAGCTCTGCGAGTCTATCTCCAGAATATGTGGTCTTTACTGGAATGAAATGCGCGACTTTTGTCAGATGATCTACAATAACCCAAATTGAATCATACCCTGACCTTGTTCTCGGCAATCCAGTTATAAAATCCATACCAATTTCTTCCCATTTCCACTCAGGTATCTGCAAAGGTTGCAAAAGTCCAGCAGGTCTCTGATGTTCAACTTTAACCCGTTGTCATATATCACACAAAGCTACATACTCCGCAATTTCCCTTTTCATCTTAACCACCAATACCTTTCTTTGAGATCTTGGTACATCTTTGTACTTCCAGGGTGAATTGAATATCCAGATTCATGAGCTTCCTTCAGAATTAACTCCTTTATTTCTTTCTGCTCGGGTACAAGAATTCTTTTTCCAAACCAAATGATACCTTCTTCATCTTCTGAAAATTCTAGTGCCTTACCTTTCTTCATATTATCTTTAATTTCCTTGACATATTTATCCTCTTTTTGAGCTGCCTTGATCTGGTCCTCTAGAGTTGGTTGAACCTGCAAAGTAGTTAGAAATCCTTCCTCTACTACTTCTAAATTGAGCCGCTGAAATTCTTCATGAAGTGCAGGCTGGCTGTCTTTAATTATCAGATTATTGCAGTAACTTTTTCTGCTCAAGGCATCAGCTACTACATTCGCCTTCCCAGGATGATAATGTATTCCAACATCATAATCTTTTATTAACTCAAGCCACCTTCTTTGTCTCAGATTGAGATCGGGTTGGGTAAATATATACTTCAAACTTTTGTGGTCCGTGTAAATCTCACAACGATTATCGATCAAATAATGCCTCCATATTTTTAGAGCATGCACGACGGCAGCTAGCTCTAAATCATGGGTTAGATAATTCTCCTCATGGGGACACAATTGCCTTGAAGCGTAGGCTACTACCCTTCCTTCTTGCATCAGTACACAGCCCAGTCCTTGTCTTGATGCATAACTAAAAACTTTAAAATCCTTTCTAATGTCTGGAAGTGTTAACACTAGTGCAGAGGTTAACCTCTTTTTCAGTTCTTGAAAACTGTCCTCATAAGATTTACTCCATTCAAACTTCTTTTCCTTCTTTAGCAACCGGGTGAAAGATCTTGCAAGCTTCGAAAAACCTTCAATGAAGTGATGATAATAACCTGCTAAGCCCAGAAAACTCCTAATCTCTGGTACTAATTTGGGTTGTGTCCAATTCAGCACATCTTTTACTTTTTCAGGATCTACGGACACTCCTCCTACAGAAATCACATGCCCCAAGAAAGCTACTTCCCTCAACCAGAACTAACACTTGCTAAACTTGGCATACAATCGGTGTTCTCTGAGCTTTTCTAAAACTATCCTCAGATGTTGTGCATGCTCTTCCTCATTTCGGGAGTATATCAAAATGTCATCAATGAATACAGCAATAAACTTATCCAGATATTCCATGAACACCTTATTCATCAGATTCATAAAATATGCGAGCGCATTAGTCAGGCCAAAAGACATTACTGTAAACTCATACAGTCCATAACGAGTGGCAAATGCTATTTTTGGTATATCTTCTGGTCTTATCTTTAATTGATGGTAACCTGATCGGAGATCAATCTTGGAGAAAACACATGATCCTTTTAACTGATCAAATAAGTCGTCTATCCTGGGCAAAGGATACTTGTTCTTAACTGTCACATCATTCAAGGATCTGTAATCTACACACATGTGAAGACTGCCGTCTTTCTTCTTCACTAGAAGTACTGGTGCTCTCCAAGGCGAAGAACTTGGTCTAACAAAACCTTTCTCTTGTAGTTCCTGTATTTGCTTCTTAACTTCAGCCAAGTCATTTGCGGACATACGATAGGGTCTCTTGGAAATCGGAGCTGTACCAGGTACTAGGTTTATAACAAATTCAATCTCTCTATCTAGCGGCATTCCTAGCAAATCCTCAAGAAATACATCGGGATATTCGCTTACTATAGGTACCTTTTCCAGAGTTACTCCCTTCAAGCTGTTCAACCCACATCTATTCTGAGAAGATGTGCTTGACTTATACTTTACTTGAATTCCTTCAGAGTTGGTAAGAGTAATGGCTCGATTAGCACAATCTATCTGCCCTTTATACTTAGTTAACCATTCCATACCAAGTATTACATCTAGGCTCTTGGAGTCTATTATAATAAGATTCGCTAGGAATTTAACTCCATTTATATCTACGGTTGCTCTAGGGAAAACCGTGTTAGTCATCATTTCCTTTCAAGGTGATTGGACTAGCATAGGGTTCTTTAGCAAACGTACATCCCAATTATATCTTTCAACAAAATCTTTTGACACAAAAGAATGCGAAGCTCCAGAATCAAATAATGCTGATGCAGGTACTGAGTTGACAAGAAACTTACCCAGAACTACGTCGGGTGCATCCTAAGCTGCTTCTGCAGTAACATGAATAACATATCCTCTGCTCATTGCCTGCGGAGTCCTTAGAGTTTGAGGTGTCCCACGGCCCTGACCTGTAGTTGGAGCTCGCGCTGGTGTAGTCCCCAAGTTGAAATGAACAGGGGTCACAGCTGGGCGCTTTTGAGGACAATTGTTGGCATAATGTCCCATGTTCTTGCAATTGAAGCACTGCACTCCTGCCGCTGAAGTCTTGTTTTGTTGGAGTTGGCCACCATTACTTGCTCGAGGAGCTTGTGGAATTGAGCGGGGTCCAGCGAATGGTATCCTTGGCACACTTGGTTCTGAGGGCCTACTGAACTGATGTGGATTAGGACGAAGACGAGAACTGCTTGCACCATGCTGAGCTTGGAACTTCCTCTTCCGAGTCTCATACAATTGATGTTGAGCATCTTCTTGTATAAGGGCCTTATTTACCATGTGCTGAAATGTTGGATAATCATTGGACACCAACTGCACCTTGAGATTGGGATCAAGTCCTTGCATGAACCGCCAAATCTTTGTTGCATCTGTTGCACCATCTTCTGGTGTATACCTGGATAGTTGAGTGAACCTATTCAGGTACTCAAAAACACTAAGGTTTCCTTGCTGCAGTTTGTGAAACTCCCTTTTCTTCATCTCCATTATTCCCATAGGAATATATGCAATGCGAAAAGCTTCAACAAATTCAGCCCATGTGATGGCTTGCACATCTTGATGAGTAGAACAGTAATTTTCCCACTAATTAACAGCGATTCCTTTTAGCTGGTGGGAAGCATACAACACCTTCTCATGGTCATTGCACTGAGCCAAAATCAACTTCTTCTCCACATCCTGGATCCAATCGTCAGCCTCTAACGGATCTACTGAACCGGCAAAGGTCGGCGGTTTGGTCCTCATAAATTCTCCTAGCTTGGACTGCGGTGCTTGAATGGGCGCCTGCGGAACTTGTTGGACTTGATTCTGAGCAAGGGCTTAAAGAATTTGTAGTTGCATAGCCATCATTTGTTCCAAATTAGGGGCTTGAGCAGGAGGTGGTGGAATTGGAACGTTGCTTTCCGGTTGAGTATTGGCACTACGACTGCTGCCTGCGTTGTTCCTTGTGTTCACCATCCGAAGTGGTATCCGGGGTTAGCAAAAGATAAGAGGGAACTAGCACAGGTAAGAGATTTAGGGGAAACTAAACAACATCCCAAACCAACACACAAGGGAGAAACAAACAACAACTTAGAAGAAACTTAACTTGAAATCAAAATAGTTTTAAGAATGGTTGTACCTCAAGTGCACAAAGGCTTGATACAGTGCATCTAGCACACCAAAATATAATATAAAACGTTCTAAGGTCATAGACATATATTTGGATACTACTGACTCAATAGACTACTAATCCTCCAAGATGATGCGCTCCTCAGGATCCTCCTCAGTCTCACCCGTGCTGCCCACATCCACACATGGTGCGGTTGCCTGGTGGGCGAGAACGAGAACGGTTACGACTGGAGGCAGTCGATCGAGAGCAGGAACGAGAACGAGAAAGACTGCATCCTCTGCTGGAATCTCCAATGTTGATCTCGGGTAGCGGACTAGGGCGCCGCACGCTCTTGCGTGCTGTGAGCTTGGTGTGGGGTCTCAAACGTCGAGTCGGCACTTGATTGTTGGGGACGACGGCTGGTGTAGGCGAAGACGGCGTGTAGTCAGTTGCGGCCCTAAGACGCCCAGCTCAAACTCTGCTGCCTGGCTCTGGATAAGCTGAGCACGGAGAGTGTCGGAGTGCTGGTAGCTGGAAGTAAGGAGCATCCGAAGCTGTCCAATCTCATCCAATGTGCTGGCGTGGGTAGTTGCCATCGCCTGAGTGAGCTGCGCTTGGTGCGTCAGTCGAGGGTCATCCACTGTGATCTCGAAGGGCTCCGGGTAGCTCTGTCCTGCTCGAGTGGTTAGGAAGAAGCAGAAAGGCGACTGTCGCAGGGTGTCCTTGTGTATCTGACACAGATCGGCTATGGCCAAGCGAGCTGCGTCCTGGATAGCGTCAGAGCAGTGAGTCCGAGGATGCTCGATCGGGTATTTGTGGGAGTTGAATTTCCCTTCCCGTGCATATAGGAATACCTCCATCGACCAAGAATCTCGATCCATGATCCGGACTTTCCGCCCCCTGAAGATGGGCGGTTGGCGAAACTCCAGATACTGCATGAGCTGTCGGAGAAGACCAACAAATGCTCCAACATTCTCGCCATGAGAGAAGTAATCCCACGAATCTGCGGAGGATGATCTGGCCATCTACAAAGTTGAAATAATAGAAAAGATTAATAAAGAAAATTAGCAAATGAATATAAGGACAACAACGAGATACTAAGTAAGAAAAGAGTAGAAGCAAGGAAACTTAGATTTTTTTAAATATACACTTTTTAATAAATATGAATCCTTAAGGTTTTGCCATTTTAATCTAGGTCACGTCCTACAGTCAACTTGGCTCTGATACCATCTCTGTCGGGACCCTGGATTTCCGAATCCGGACCCTCTGTGTATTACAGCACTAGTCCCAGATCAAAGCTAGTGCACACAGCCAAACAGTGATGATTACATAACCAACAACGCTTTATTACAATAGTAAAGAGTACAGATCAAAAGACCTCTTTATTACAACTGAGATTTCAAGACCTCACAAACTCACAAAACACAGCGAAAGCAAAAGTAAATCCGGTGAAGACCCATCAATACGCCACAGGCAATATAGACTTAGGGTTGTACGGTAATGCTTAGTCTAGACAATCACAAGAGTTGGTCCTTAATTGACTAGGTGGAACATACACTTTACAAAATCTCGTGCTAAAATCGCACCAATCCAATCTAACCATCCGCCCTGGTCTAAAACAATTTTCACATTTTGTTTTATTTTTAAAAGAATAGTGGCAACACCAATCGCCACTAATTTCTGATTAAAAGACTAGATCAATGATATATAATTTTCCATTCCAAGGTTACAAAGGTTGAATAGCGTCACTAAACATTTTACTACCGTTCTATTATTGGCAAAGTATTATAATATTCTCATTACTGAGACAAAGGAAGTCCTAAGGTTACAAAGGTACATGGCATTCAACTTCAATGAGGGCATAACAATAATTGGATTAACTAATACCTTAAAACAGAAGCTAGTGTTCTATGTAAATACCAATGCAAATAAATTTAAAATAATAAAAAGCATTTCTCAAACATAGGTACAAAATGTTCAAAGGATACTTGCCTTCTTGCACGCTGTCTGGACCTTCTTGCTGCGCATCGGGAAAGTCTTCGGCAACGATGGGTTCTACGTGCGAAAAGACAGAACAAACAAAATAAATAAATACGCATACAATTCAAATAAAATTCAAAAATTCAAAAAGAGTTTAGAAATAGATAGTTTAGATTTTTAGAAAAATTTAGAAATTTGAATGGTTAAATTTGGAGTTAAAATGAGGAAGTTAGAGCTTTTAGAAGTTTAAAAAAGAAGAAAAAGAAAAAACTAGTTTTCCGATTTATTTTTGTACTGAAAATGACCATTTATGACATCAGCACTTTTGAAATTATTTAGCGGGAAAATATAATTTGACCGGTGGGCCCGGTCTACCGTGGACCGGGTCCATGAACCGCGGGCTTTGCCGAGGTGGCACTCCAGCCGACCGGGCTCCACGCGGCGCCCGCGCGGAGCACACGTGGCGGCCACGTCGCCGTGACTGGAGCGGCATGGGCCGGCCGGAGGAGCTTGGGTACGGCGCGCTCGCAGGAGCGCGAGCGCTCGGCGGTGGCCGGCGAAGGGCAGCGGGGTAGAGGAGACAGCCGCGGTCTTGGCCTTACCGGCGCCGGGCTCGGGAGTGGCCGGAGTGAGGCTGTGGCGGAGGAGAGAGAGGGCTTGGCGGTGGCGCTTGGCGTGGCGGCTCCGGCAGCTTTGGCGTTCGGCCGAAAGGGGGAAGGGGGCGGCGGGAAGAGGAGAGGCTTTTTATAGGCGGGGGGGGGGGGAGGGGTAACGACCGGCCGGCATTAAGGTGATCAGAATGGGCACGATGATGGTTAAAAAGGCTTAAAGCCGAGGAGAAACGGTAGATTTGAGTGGGGAGTAAAGAGGGGCACTCGGGAGTCATTAATGGTGAGAAGAAACGGAAGGGAGACGAAGAAACCGAGCTCGGTTGCGGCGGCAACGGTGGAGAGGAGAGAGAGAAACTTGAGGAAGAAGAAGGAGAGGTAGGGGATGAAGATGACGGGTGGGGCCCGCGCGTCGGTGAGAGGGGAGATGATATGAAGGGTTATGGGCGGTGGATGGAGGGCATGTGGCAAGAGAAAGAATCAAGGCCGTTGAATGGTTAAGTGATTGTGGGTGGCTTGGATTTAATCAATAAATAAGGTAGATTCGATCTGAGAGCGCCACGTAGCAGCCTGGGATTAAACTGATTTTAATTTTCGGATTCGTTTTTCAGAAAATACTAGAAACATTATAATTGCTTAGAAAATAGTAAATAATATCTAACAATTTCAGAAAATTCATAGAATATTCCTGGAGCTATTTTACACTTAGAAAAAATATTTTTAAATTCAAAATTGCCTTTAATAATTTTATACAATACCTTTTTAACTTTTACAATTGATTTTTAATTCCAGAAAATTCTCAAAAATTATATAAAATGCAGGGAATGATGGGAAAAATAAAATGAACTCTTTTTGACTTTAATAAAATATTTAAAATACATTTTCTTGCTTTATATTTTGAAATAAAATTCAGATAAATCTAAATAAAGTTCAAATACTTTAAAATAGTTAATTTGAAATTAAATTTTTAAAGAAATTTTTTGGGATGTTACAAACCTACCCCCCTTAGAAAAAATCTCACCCCCGAGAATCGGACGGATCAGGAAAAAGGCTAGGGAACTCTGGTCTTAGATCTTCCTCACGCTTCCAAGTTGCCTCTAATTCAAAATGATTGCTCCATTGCACTTTGCAGAATTTGATGATCTTGTTTCTTGTACGACGCTCTGCTTCATCCAAAATTTTTACCGGATACTCTGGATATGTTATGTCCTCCTTCAAGTTCACTTCATCTAGAGGCATTTGCTCTTCTGGCACTCTGAGACACTTTCTTAACTGGGACACATGGAAAACGTCGTGCACCTTTGACAACTGAAACGTCATGTGATGAGATTGGTTAAAACCCATGTTTGATAGGATTTCAGGTCCCTTCATTTTCGGAAGAGATAGGAATGTGTGTCCAGGATATGGTTTGAGATGTCTGTGTTTGAGGTGAACACGGTTTAAGGCTCTAGCATATAAAAGCAGGTAGAGACTAAGGGTTTAGCGGTTGCTTTGTGGAGCCTTTTTGTGCTAGAGTTTTTAGGGGTGTCGTGAGGGCACTTTGTTGCCACAGAACACGATCCAGAAATAACAGATCAGATTTATTCTAAGAAAAGATAGCCGGCGTCGACAACATATTTTCTGAGCATCGTTTTCTTGTGTCTTCAGAGGCATGCTAACATATCACGATCTTGTGTATCACAAGCTCAGTGTCTTTGGTCGCCGGCTAAATCCAATCAAGCAGAGCACGGTGTTGTCTTCGACATGTTCTCGTTCGAGAGGTTGAAGCATTCGAGTAGCTGAAGCTTTTGAGTGGAGGGAGATTTCGACCACGTCCAAAGGTGGTCGTAGCATGCGGTCGAAATGATCGTTCAAACGATCGAAGCGTTTATTGAGTACGCGTAAAGGAGGTCAACTGAGTAGACAAATGACTTGCAGTGAAAATCTACATTCATTAATTTAGATTGCTTTTTGTTCTAATTTGAGATTTGTTTTTAGGTATCAAAAAGCGGAGGCAATCATTCAACCCCCTCTGATTGCGCCATATGATCCTACAGAGTTCTTATCCAATTTCAACGAAACCATTACGTAGCACGAGTTTTTAACTTTTGTCATGTGCCATAACCTTTGGACCGCACATCCGTAGCTCTAACACACATCATCCATCTTTAATGTCCACGCGCCCCAACTCGAGCACAATTCTTTTCAACTTGACCAACACAAGTCCACACGCCTTAAATAACACCAATAAGCTACAATGTCAATTATTTATCGTCGTAAATATTCTAGACCTAACTACATGGTCCAACAATCTCTCCCTTGATGAGTACATTGACAATACTTCAAGATAACATGACTTCAAACCGGTCTAAGTGAAGAACTGATGCCAAAAAAGTATTTTAAGCCACAAATCTCTCTCAAATCTTACAAAACATACTGAAAAGCATTTAGTACTTTGAGTCACAAATCTCTTACCTTTGGCAATGTAAGCATCAAGGCTCAAAAAGAAGAAACATTGAAGAGAGAACTCACATTTAAGTATCATTGATCTAATTTTTTAAAGAAAAATACACCATGAAAATTTAAAAAAGTTAAATCAATTGAATTGATGTGTACAAAGTTATGCTCTTATAAAGCTTGCTTGATCGTAAGCATGCAAATATAACAAAGCAGGTCAAAAGAAGCTTATAATGTGATTAAGCAAATTAATGTACATGGCAGACCTTCACAAAAATGACCAGTTAAGCTAAAGTTCTCACTAAAAAAGATAGCCATCTAAAAATACATATTTAAATCTAAATGCTAGAATCAAGATGTAAGTGAGCCACAAGTGCCAAACTGAAGCATAAAGCTTAACATAGATTTATATAACTCAACACATAGCATTTTATTATTGACACTTGATTATAGCTTATCTCAGTAAAGCACACCTAGACTGGGAGCCATCTACAATGACCTCTTGAACTTTAGCCCAAATTAATTTCAGCACATTTATAATAACCTTTTTGAGCCAACTTGAATCACATTTCATTAATTGTAGCATCTTAAGCCTTACTTTTCGATCATGCCAAACCAAAAAGCTTAAGGCTTTATGATCTCAGTCATACAAAACTCTTTCCAAGTTCATGTTTAGTGCAAGGACAAGCCTTCTCGTGGGAAAGAATTGTTGAGATGCATATATAATTAATAATTTCACCACAATTTGCTACATGTATTTTTAGAAAAGCTAAAAGTGATTCAAGAAGGAAATAGAATGACTCAAACTTAGACTTGACCTAGAATCAGGATTTAACTTAGTATTTAAACATGACACATCTCAAGAAGTAATTACTCTAATCAAAACTTAGCCAAAGAATTCAGCCTTGCCATGTTGTATGTTCAAGTTGACAAAATTAAAAAAATAGCTAATTATGGCATTGCTAAGCTACACATATAAAATCATGATCAAGAAAGCTCGAAATACACATCATGACTTGTTTCATAATTATTGGCTTAAATAATAATTCATTTTCTTAAAAATAAAAATAAGCCTTCTTTACAATGATATACAAAAGAGAACTTCCTCTCAGAACAATCCCATTGGATGACATACCCCTAACTCACTCCGTAAATGAACAAACCGAGAGGTATCAAGCGGCTTAGTGAGAATATAAACAATCTAACCAACGTCCTTGAGAATGAATTTATCATTAACACTCATTGTACCTTTAGACATCGCAGTACCTATGGAGGCATCCTCAGAAGTGATAAACTCATCACTGGATGCCTTAGTGAGGGAAAAGAACCATCTTGAATTACCAGTCATCTGTTGGAACAACCTGAATCCACTCGCCACATGTTCCCCTTCCTCATCAGCTATACCTATATTATAGGAAACATCAGTGTCATAGTACTGGGATTAGTGAAATACGATCTAGGAATTCAGTACTGAGACACACGATGTGGAGGATATGGGCGATCAGAATGCCAAAAAGAATGTGGATTATTTGAATTATATCCCAACCAGCATGTGAAACAGATTCGTAGTCATCATAAAAGTTCTCTAAAAACCTAGCTTTCGCATTAGTTTTAGGAACAAAAAAGATTGCACATTTTTGTCTTAAAGCATCCAATCTTTCCTCTTCTCTTTCTTAGCACACCTAAAATAAAATTCATGCAAGTGCCTATCCTTTCCATTGTAGGTGCAATGAAATTTAACAAAATTAGAATTTTTTTGAGATGATGAGCTAGCGCCTACAACATTATTCAACGAACTTTGCACAAAATCAGCTGATTTAAATATAGTTTTATGAAGCTCATCTTTTGTTTTAATTAGCTTACTTCCAATGACCTTAATAAACTTAGGTGGATTATTCTTAGCATAATTAGCAGCATTAAACCCTAGATCGGTGTTTTTGTCACTTGTTTTTGATTTGTCTAGAATCATATTCAGGTTTTTCTTGCCAAAAGAAAATCTCTCTAAAGTGTCCTTAAGGTATTTATTTTCTTGAGCTAAAGTTGCGCAAGTTGTGCATTTAACAGATTCATTCGCAAAATTCTTAGAAGTACCAGATTGAGCCAACCTTTATTTTTTCCGTGCTACGTTTAGAACTGTTAGAGTAAGAATATATCTCATGATAAAGTATATTTTAAATTCATTTCTGAGATGAATTAAGTCTAACTTCTAGTAATTCATAATTTGAGCAAGTTTTAGATTAAGCATTTCAAATACTTGACTCTAAACATGTAGAAAAACAAAAATTGAGATTTTCAATTTCATCATTTGTAAGTTTTAACTTTTCATCACAAGATTTATGCGTCAATCTTAATTCATCACATTTAACATTTACATCACTAAGTTGAACCAAGTTTGATGTATTAATTGTTCTAGTAGACTCCAACTCAGAATGTGAAATTTGACAAGATTTATCATTAGGAATAGAATTGTAAGTCTATTAATTTCAGCATTTAAGCTCTGAAGAACAAGATCATGATTTTTAATTTTCTTTTTATACTTTTTAAACTCCCCTGTCAATATAAACACAACATGAGATAAATCTATATAAGAAGGTTTACCTCATTAGGATCACTGTAGAGATCATCATTATTGAACTCCTCACTATTTGCCATAAAATACATCCCTGTGAAGTCCATCTCATTTGCCTTCTTGCCATTGTCCTCACCATCGCTTCCAAAATTGTCATCACTCAAATCAATCTCATCAACTGCTAAATGGTATTTTATTAACCGTTCTACGATAATTGCTCTTCTTGCTTGAGTCAATCTTGAATTGAGAATGACGAGTTGGTGCTTTATCATCCTTGACCTCCTTGCTCCTCAGTTTGGGGCAATTCATCTTAATGTGGTTTGGCTTACAACATTCACGGCATCTGATTGGACCTCGTCTCCACATTGATCTAATGTTGTTAATTGCCTTTATCACCCTGTTGGAGAAGAGTACAAGCCGCTCTTTTGGAATCTCCTCTAACTGTTCATCATAGTGCAGACAAAGAACTGTCAGCTTGGTTAGTCACTAAACCCAAAGAAATAAACTTGTCTATCCTGCCCAAAACATTAATCTCATGGGTTTTCATGTTAACAAAATGATTAATAGTAGTGACTGCCCAAAACATCAACCTTAGAATAATGATCATTTAAAGTAAGTGTTTTCATTTAACAAAATAATTAATAGTAGTGACTAACACATTCCCAACAGATATATCCAAAGCATTTAAGATTTGACGAGTATTGCTAGGATCAGAATATATGGCATCAACAGATTGCAAATCACTAATAATTTTATTAAAGCAATCAAAAAGTGCATCTACTAATTCTCCAAGTTTCACCTCAAATTTAAAATACTCATTTTTAAATTGGTTCTGATGAACAACTTGAACAGACTTAGAACCTTTATGATAATTAGCTACAATAGTCTAAATTTTATTAGCAGATTTAATATGAGCAATTATGATAAACTCATTTCTACTTAGACCTTACAACAAAATATCTCTGGCCTTAACATTAGCTTCAACATCTGCAATATTTTCAGTAGTAACAACAGGAGGCACTTCATATGGATTTTCAACTTTTGCCGAATAACATTATTATGTGCTTGTGGAAAAAACTATATATGTGCTTTTCAACAGATATAATCTGATCTATTGAAAAACGGTGGCTGACTTAAAAAATGATTTTGATCTGATGCCATTGCGACCTGCTCTGATATCACTTGTAGAATCTTCGATGGTAATAAGAGAGGGTGAATGATTGTACTCTGCAATGAAAACTTTTTCTTCAAATTTATTGTCTCTTGATTGTCCAACCTGCCAACACAACACAAACCAAAACAAAAACAAAAGATAGCAAAGGAAAAAACAATAATTTTTTTGGAACTGTGGCGGTAATGTAGCTACAACGTTTGTTACTGTTGCGGTACTGTAGCAAACTACTGTAGCAAATCAAAAATTCAAAGATGTCGGTTTCAGCCTTGCCTCGGTACTGTAGCAACAGATTAAAAATTCAACACATCGCTTTCATTGTCTTTCTTTGTAGCTTGCTTTTGCCACTTGAGATCAACCAAAGAAAAAGAACCGCATGATGTCACTGGTGTTGCACGCAAACTAAGGAAGGACATGACTCGCTGCTGTGGAGTTTGAATGCGAATCGAGCCGAGGAAAAAACCGATGTCGCCGTGCGCAGCGAGATCGTCATGTGAGGATTTTTCCCGATGACGACGTGATGCGAATCTAGATTCCAAACAACAATGATACCTATTACAACTATGTGACCTTATGGATTTTTAATAGATCTTATTCAGTTGCTGGATTATTATGTTTGTGGCTACAAAGTGCCCTTTTGGCACCCCTCAACCCCTAACACAAAAATTGCATCTAACAGCCTAAGGGTTAGCCTATAACCCCAGCCCAATGAGTTCTTATTCAATTCTAACAAATTAGGGACCCGAAACCCTTATGTAGTATGTGTTTTTCAACTTTTGTCATGTGTCGTAGCCTCCAGACCACACCTCTGTAGCTTCAACATGCATCATCCATTTTTGATCTCCACATGCGCCAACTCAAGCATGGCCGTTTACTTCAGTATCCTTGACCTTTGGACCATGACTTTGTACCAAGCCATCTCTCGGTCCACGCCACAGACCATAAGCGCCTCCAAGTTACCCTGCACATGCAAAGACCAAAGCAACATTTTCTCCCGGCGCAAGTTCTTTTCAACTTGACCGACATAAGTCCACACACACTACATGCCTCAAATAACATCAATAAGCAATATTGTAAATTATTCATCATCATAAATATTCTAGACCTAGCCACATGGTCCAACAATTTTTCATTGGTAGCAATGCGCGATCAGTGAACTAGTATCTATAAACAACTAGTAATATTTAAGGTAACTCCTTCGTTTTGGAGCTCTTGGAAATCCTACAATAATCCTTAAATTAGGAAAAAGTAAAATTACTAAAAATTCTCTCATTAATCGAGAGAAAAAGAGAAGATTTACACCACTTATTTCAGTGGGGCTAGATTATAACAGTGCAAATTAATCATATGTGGATAAGAATCTGTCTCATTAATCAAGAAAAAACAGAAGATCTATATCATTTATTTTGGTGAGACCAGATTATAACGGTGCATATTAAATATATTTCACACTACAACTATCACAATTGTATAAATAGATACAACTTCCTCACAAAAAATAGGTATAACTATATTTTCAAAAGAAAATAGAATTACATAACAAATACAATATATTACAATATCTAGCAGTACAATTGCCATTTCAACTTAGATTTAGGAACACTTCCGGTGCAAATGCACCATTTTAATCAAATAAAATAATTTGACTACTACATTTTATTTTTGCTTCTTCCTTCGATAAGGTAACAAAAACATGCACATTTCCCGTGACGTTTTCATCCCTAGATATTAGCACAAGCCAAGCGATCGATGGCCATGGTTCAAGCCTCAATAACTATATGTTGATTGACACACTTCCACTTCGGTAGAACCCATAGTTGCAGCAGCGATGTCACGCTGGCGGGATACGAAGGAAGGGCTCACCTTGGCACTCTTAGGTAGCGCTTATTTTGACTTATAAGTTTAGACTTTTGATGTTTTACACTATAGCGATTGAAAATATACTGTAACTGCTGTTAGTTTTTTTAACACAATTAAATTAAAAAAATGAAATAAAAAATTATATCATCACAAACAATGCAGAGGAAAAAAGACAAAAAAAGTCCAAAAAACAAAAAAAAACTAAAAAGATGAAATTAAGAAGTTAGAAACTAGAAGTGGAAGCTCGCTGGAGCAGGGCTGAGTAATTGAAGATTGAATGATCGGGCCATCGGTGGTACTACTGTATTTGAGAGCGAGGGAATATGTGTGACGTGTCCCGTTGCAGTAGATGAAAATTCTTCTTTTTAGTTTATAATTTATGACTTCTCTACTATATTTTCAAAATGGTCAGGACAGTTTTTTAAAATAACTTATTAATATTTAATACATTATATAAGCACTTATATTAGAATTAAAATCTATCGGCCGGACTAAAAAAAGAATCTAACCCATTTGTGGATTATCTGACCCGAAAAGAACCTAATTGGCATCTCAAGAGTATAGTGCGAATGAGCCAACACTCCAGAGCATGACACGCGACAACCTTGCATATCTGACCCGTTTTGTTTTTTTGTCACTGGAATGATTATTGTGAGACACCTTCTAGAATCTTTGTATGTGAAATTTCCTTCTTTTAAAAGCAAATAGGCCTAATTAAGAAGGCCTTAAACTCTATGTTAATCAAAGTTGACCGTACTTATCCTTACCATCTGCAACTTTTCATGGTATTGATGAATCTCGAATTTTTTGATTCCATTGGCACGCGGCAACTGAAAAAAAAATTGGACCCGCATGACAGGACATCACTCTGGAGGCCCCCATGCGGCCGAACATTTGTCCTCCCCCCTTCTATCGGTCTCTCTCCCTGTACGGCCAGCTCCTCACCGCCCTCGCCCTGTTCGCACAATTTGCGCCGTATAAAGTTCAGAGAGTAGTTTGTCCAAGGATGACAACTCCCCAACACGACGACTTCAGTTCAGGCACTGTTTCTTGCTAATTTAAGCACCACGTGCTACTCGATACATGACAAAATGTACGCCTCGGAGTGTCCTCTGAAACGATGGCTTCCTTTTTTTTAGTTCTTTTATTCGCATTTTAGCTTTAGTTTCTTTTGATAATCATTATTTATCAAACTAATAAGTTATATCTAAAAAAAATTATAAGACAGCTTAAAAGAATGTTGATGTTGTAGGATCGTATGCTGAAATTAGAAGAGGTGAATAATTTCTACCTCTTTTTTGAGTCTCCTGATAGTCGATGACAATTTTCGATCGCTAGAACAACCACATCGTTCGACTACTGCATGTGGCCGTACACTTTAGCCCAATTGCAATCACCAGCAATCTTCAACGAATCACAAACTAGATTGCCTAAGGATGGTTTTTATTGCTGGATTTTTGTGGATTTACAAAGTGCTCTCATAATCACCTCTATAAGCCTTCTCGATGAAAGATCTCACAAATCGACGCAGGTTTTTCCCTTGAAAGCCCTCTCCCAAAATCTCTCTGCTTTAACCCATAACCTCCCCGGCTTTGATAGGTTACCGCTACAAACTGTGTCTACCTCAAACACAGACTCAAAACCTTATCTCTACCAAAAAAACAAGGGATCTGAAACCCTTCCAAATACATGTTTTATTCAAACTCTTCCTCTTCTAAACTATGGACTCTATCCGTAAGCCTCCAATCTTATTACGTGATGAAACCACCAGAACAACACCTTCTATAACTTCACCACGCACCATCACAATGTATCGAAGCCTTCGGAACGCACCTTCCGTATCTTCGCTACATATCAACAATCTCTGTGTCGAAGACTCCTGGACTGCACTGTCCGTAGCTTCTTCACGAATCACCACCATTGATCTTCATGTGCTCCAGCATGAGCCCAACCACCTCGCATGACATCCTTAATCACCTGGACCTCAAACTCCCCCGTCCTAGTTCATCCTCCTTGTCACCGACCATGATTGCCTCCACACCCACTTACACATCAAAGACCAAAGAAATGTTATCCATTGGCACAAGTTCTCCACAACTTGATCGACATTAGCATGCACATGCAAACAACACTTTTAACCAACCATCAATACTAATCAGTTTGTCCACGACCACAAACTTCATCGCTATCCAGAAATATGCCTCAGATCACTTATTATGACTACTAGCTCATACAGTACTCAAAAGCCACAAGTACCCGGAAAATACCATTGCTTCACTCAAAACACTCAGGAATAACAAGCATCACTACTAACCAGAGACATTGAGTACCGATCAGATACCACAAGTCTCTGATAACCGATCGCAATACCTATGACAACCGATCACCGACCATCGAGTAATGAGTCCTTCTGACTACTGAGTACCATGACCACCTAACCACCAAGCACTAGCCAGTCATCCTATTGGTCCAACACGAGTACTCTAAGTACTCAAAGATCACAAGAACTGAAGCACTCGTACCGACAAAGAAGTCTACAAGTATCGACCTTGAACCCTACGACAACTGATCGCAAAGCCTTTAACTATTGATCGCGTGGTCTATGACAACCAAATAAAAATTCGAAGCAAACAACCGTAGACGATGAAGTCTATGAGTATGGCAGCAATTTGCGAAGTCTACGACCATTGATCGTAAAGTCTATGACTATCGATCACAAAGTCTATAACTATCGAGTACAAACTCTACGACTATCAAGTATGACCGGTAAAGTCTACAACTATGAAAAAATATTGCAGCTACGATTACCTTCAGTGGTCATTTTGTTGTGGTCGAAGTCAGTCGTGGTTGGAATGCCGTAGTTGAGTTGCCGTGGTCGAAGCCAGGCATAGTAAAAAACAGACATGTTCATTCTTCCATTGTCATGCTGCAGTGCTCGTACTGCTATGGTTGAAAGACATAGTGGTCGAAGTCCGTAATCGTCGAAGTTGGATGTGGTCGCAAATGACTCTTAGTGGTCAAAAACATCAGCTAGGCCATCACTCTTCATGGTCGATGTCAGCCGTGCAATCCTCTGATGTCAATCGAGTGCCATCCGATGTTCTGATGGCACTCAAAAGCCGTCCAATGTGCCATGCTAGTCAAACACTGTTTGTACTCCGTTGGTACTCGAAAACCATCTGATGCAACTTGAACCCAATTGGACTAGTTCAAAACTACTTGAAATAGACCAAAATCACTTGGAGTAGATGAAAACTATTTGTACGTGACCAAAATCACTCGGAGCAATTAAAACAACTCGAAACGAGTCAAAACCACTCGGAGCAGACCAAATCTTTGACTTCGATCGACCAAAAATTTTGCAAACGCAAATTTCAAAACAAACCAAATATCAATTACTCATCATCACTTTAATCACGATCATCCACATGGTTTAACAATCTCTCACTTGATGAGTACATAGACAACACCTCAAAAAACACTCGAATGAGTTGAGTTTTGAAGGAAAAATAAAATTTGTGAAAGGAAGGTTTCAAAACAAACAACAAACCTCAGCAACAGCAAACAACTTGAAAACTCCCCCTGAACTCTAGATTTTTAAAATTCTCCCCCTTTATTCTTATTTCTCCCCCTTTGGCAATATAGTCCTCAAGAAATTCAGAGAGAGAATAATTCTAAGAAAGAACCATGAGGGAAAAAACAAGAAGCTTTGTAGATTATACAAGTCACTTTGAATTGATTTAAGATTTTGACCAAGCCATCTATTTGAGCAGAGCTACATAGATCATATAAAGTCATATATCATATAGCAATGTAAAAACAAGTTTTTCAATATGAGTAAACGATTTGTATATGTGATAGGCTTCTCAACAATGACCAAACTGATTAAAAAGCGCACAATGAGATATCATGACAAAAAGTCAAAGCTTAAAAGTGAAGCAAACTTTAAGTCTAGATGAGCTAGCAGTCTCATATAACAATCTATTGCTCCATACTCGAATCTTAGGCATGCGGCATGCTTGTAGCATACCTCTTTTCATGATAACATGCTTGAAGCATTTTTTTAATGGTGGCATACTTGAACCATACTTCTTCTCACTTGCATAATTTTTGTACTCTTTCTTTTGTTTGACCATGGCATGCTTGAAACATACATCTTTACATTTGTGCCCTTTTTTATGTAACATGCCAATTGAGTGAACATAAAAAGATTGTGATATGAAACATACGAGCCTCGTAGCCAAAATTTAAAATAAGACTCACAATCATGCTAATCCTTTTAGATGAACATCGCAAAGTATTATCTATAATCAATCCAGTCAAAGTGTTTTGCCATGTCATGCTTTAGTTCAATCGTAGCAAATTAATTATAACCAATCATGATTAGGCTACACAACATATGATTAAATATGATAAAGAAAGCTCTTCTACTCATTTAATTTGAAGGCTTGGACTTGATGAATTATATGACACGTATAACAAACAAAGCTTCTGACACCACTTCAAAAAACATGCTCTCCTTTAGAATAATCCCATAGGATGCAACACACCTAACTCACTTCGCAACCGTGCAAAGCGAGAAGAACCAAACGGTTTGGTAAAAATATCAGCAATTTGAGAATCAGAATCAATGAAGTGTAAGACAACATCTCCTTTCTCAACATGGTCTCTAAGAAAATGATAGCGAATATCAATGTGTTTGGTTCATGAATGTTGCATAGGATTTTTAGCAATACTAATTACACTAGTATTATCACAGAAAAGTGGAACATTATCCAATTCTAAGCCAAAATCCCTAAGAGTAGCTGTCATCCATAACAATTGAGAGCAACAAGAAGCAGCAGCTACATATTTAGCCTCAGCAGTGGAAAGTGAAATAGACACCTATTTCCTAGAAGCCCATGAAACAAGAGATGTGCCTAAAAAGTGACACGTGATAGAAGTACTCTTCCTATCAATTCTACACCCTTCAAAATCAACATCTGAATAAGCTCTAAGGATAAGACATGAGGAAGAAGAGTACTATAAGCCAAATTCCAAAGTTGACTGTAGATACCTAAAAATTCTCTTTACGGCTTGACGATATGAAGCACGTGGGGAGGCTTGAAAGTGAGCTCACAACACACAAAAAAGTGCATGTATGTCTGGCTTTGAAGCAATGAGGTATAAAAGAGAGCCAATCATGCTTTTACATTCCTTTTAATCAATAGCCTCTCCATCTTCATCAGGATCCAACATAGTCGTAGATCCCACGGGTGTGGAAATTGGTTTGACTATCCCCATGTTAAAGTGATGAAGTAGATATTTGGTGTACTTAGTTTGATGTACAAAAGTTCCCAACTTTGATTGCTTGATTTTAAAGCTTAGGAAGAATGTGAGATCTCTCATCACGCTTATCTCGAATTCCCTACTCATAGTATATGAAAACATGGAAATAAGAGTATGAGAGGAACCACCAAAAATGATATCATCCACATAGATCTGTACGAGTAAAAGATCATTGCCATGCTTAAGAGTTAACAAAGTCTTATCTGCCTTTCCCATTTGGAAGTCATTTTTTAGCAAATATGATTTAAATCTATCATACCATGCTCTGGGTGCTTGTTTTAGACCATAAAGAGCTTTGGATAATTTGTAGACATGATCAGAAAACTTAGAGTTCTTAAATCCAAGTGGTTGTCTAACATAAATTTCCTCCTTAATATAGCCATTAAGAAAAATATTTTTTAAATTCATTTGATATAGTCTAAAACCTTTTGAACCAACAAATTCTAACAAGATTCTAATGGCTTCTAATCGAGCAACAAGAGCAAAAGTTTCACCAAAGTCAATACCTTCTACCTGGGTGAAATCTTGAGCCACAAGTCTAGCTTTATTTCAAACAACAATATCATCCTCATTTTATTTATTCTTAAAGACCTATTTTGTTCCAATAATGTTATGACCATGACAAGGTGAAACCAAATACTACACATTATTATGCTCAAAGTTTTCTAATTCCTCATGCATGGCATTAATCCAAGATTTATCAGATAAAGCATGACTTACATCTTGGTGTTCAAAAGAGGAGACAAAGGCAGAATGAGCATATGCGGCATTGGAGTTATACCTACTGCACAGAACTCTCTCATTTAACTCACCGATCACTTCTTCAGGGGGGATGTCTTCGTTGAATATGTAGAGGTGCCTGTGAGGTGGTCGCTGGAGTGGTCATAGATGAAGTTGACGAGGACGTAGTGGTCTCTACCTCATAAGTGGCCATAGGAGTAACCTTGGAAGGCATATTCGTGGAAGTGATCATAGGTGTCATGGTGTGACTTCGGAACTCTCTGTTGTCATTGTCAGAATCATAGAAGATATCCTTGAGTACGTCTGAGACCTGTATACCTACATTGTTCGGTCTAGTTCCTGGACTAGCCTCATCAAAAGTGGCATCGCAGGTCTCAACAATTTTGTTAGCTTCTTAGTTGAGTACACGATAACCCTGAGTGTGAACAGCATATCCAGGAAGGATGCCATCTGTGGATATAGATTCAAATTTATCAAGATTGCCATATTTAAGTATGAAGCAATGACATCCACACACCCTCAGATGAGATAAACTAGGAGACCGACCAAACCAAAGCTCATAGGAGGTCTTATGCAGTTTATCACACAAGAATACTTTATTTGAAATGTAACAAGCAGTTGAAATAGCTTCTGCCCAATACTTCCTAGGAGTCATATGTTCATCTAACATAGTTCTAACTATTTTGACAAGGGTTCTATTCTTGCGTTCGACTACACTGTTCTGTTGAGGCACTCGAGCCGATGATAATTGATGAGCTATACCCTTTTCAGCATAAAAGGAACCAAATGATGAGTTCTTGAATTCAGTTCCATTATCATTCCTAATTGCTTTAAGTACTCCTGGATGCTCATTTGTATGTCTAAGAGCTAGTTATCAAAAATGACTGAAGGCTTTATTCTTAGATGTCATAAAGTAGACCCAAGAGAAATCATCGACAACAATAAGAACATACCATTTACCTCCAACCGACTAAACCCTAGAAGGACCTATTGTGTTCATATGTAACAATTGACCAGGGGAGTCGGTCATGACATGAGTGAGTAGGGGATGTGATGATGAGGCCATCTTACCATGCCGACACGGTGAACAGATTAGATCCATTGACTTATCAAACTTAAGACTAGGAATTTATCTAACCAAATTCATATTACTAAGCCTGGCAAGATGACCAGAGCCAATATGACCTAATCTATGGTGCCAGAAGAACAAATATTTAGAATATGAAGAAACAAGGCACCTAAGATCAAAAGATGCTGAATACGAGAAATCATCCTTAAACAAATGACCGACTCGACTAATTTTGCATACAAGATTAGCAGATGAATCCAAATGTAGCATGAATGCGTTTTAAAGTTCACCTCAAGATTATCATCTACCAACTTACTGATGAGTGCGACGTCTTTTAGGATGAACTTGTCGTTAATGCGCACAATGCCCTTAGCAAGAATTCATCCTTGAGAGTTGTTCCCAAAAGTGATCTTCTCATCACCGAGGGCACGATTGAGGGAGGAGAACCATCGTGAGTCTTTAGTCATGTGGTGAGCACAACCGCAGTCAATGAACCATACGTTCTCCTTCCTCTTGCCATGAGCCTACAGAGCACGCACAATCATTGGTATCTTAGTACTGGGGTTTGCCAATAAAGATTTAGGTATCCAGTACTAAGATGCTTAACAAATAGAAGAAAAAGCATGCACTAGTAAAGATTTAAGTGAAGCATTTGTCATATTTTGATCAAACCATCATCGAAAAGTTGGTCTGACCACCGACCAGTCTGAGCGAGTAGGAGCCATTGGTCGAAACTGATCTGAGTGCCTTTGAAATGCTGGTCGAAGCATTGATCTGACCACACTATTCTGACCATGGAAGACAATTGGTCGAAGATCCTATTCGACCATGTTGGTTCGACCAGAGAGATAACTGGTCGAACATCAACCTCACATGTTCAATCACGGGGAGCAATTGGCCGAAAATACTTCCTCATTCTATCCTTCTTTTCTTTCTTTGATTTTCTAAAATAAAACTAAACTAGATGACCATCTTTACCACAGTGAGTACATTGATACTTGATTTGATGAGCAGTCGTATCTGATGACTTAACAACACTCACTTTGGTAGAGCGATCCTTTGTTATACCAACAAATTTAAACACAATTTGTTTTAGTTTAGATTATATTTCAATCTTTCCTGGTTCAAGAAACTTAACAACCTCAGGAGGATTATTCTTGGCATGCTCAACAAAGTTAAATTCTAGACCATATTTTTTTCATACTTGTTTCTAATTGGTCATATTCAAATTCTTTTTGCCAAAAGAAAATCTTTCTAAGGTGTTCTTAAGATATTCATTTTTTTTAGCTAGAGTAGAACATGATAAGCATTTAATAGATTCATACACACGATCCTTAGAGGCACTAGACTGAGCCAACTTCTCCTTTTTTTAGCAAAATCATTAAGTTATCTAGTCAAAATTTCTATTTTAGTGTTAAGCTTTAGACAATTAGAGTAACAAAAAGTCTCACGGTAAAGCATTTGTTGAATTGACTCCTATGAAGAACTTAGCTTGCAACAAATCACAGTTAGAACAAGTTTTAGAAGAATTAGACTTGAGCTTTTCAATTTTCTTATTAGCAAGTCTCAGTTTTTCTTCACCAGAATATGTGCTAACCTTAACTCATCGAATTTATCAGTTACATCTCTAAGTTGAACCATGTTAGTCGCATTAATAGATCTGGCAGTTTCCAACTCAGAGTGTAAGACTTGGCAAGGTTCACAAGAATCATCTTTAGGAATAGATGCTCTAAGTCTATTAATATCAAAATTCAAGCTTCCGACTAAAAAATTGTTTTTTTTTCAGTTTTTTAGTGTTTTTTTAGTTCGATAGCAAGTTTAACTAGACCTTCTTCAAGCTCATCGTATGATGGTCTTACCTCGTTAGGATCGCTGTAGCTGCCATTGCTGTTTGCCATGAAGCACATGCATGTGAAGTCTTCAGTGCTTTTCTTCTTACCTTTGCCATGATCTTCGTCATGGTCGTCGCCGTCGTAGCTCTCAAAGTCATCATCACTCAGGTTAAGGTGCTCGATTGCTGATAGAATCTTCCCACCCACATTCCAATAAAAGGATTGACCCTTAGTATTATTTTTGGATGGTCGACGATGATAGTTCTTGTCCTCCTTTTTCCCTTTGAGCTTGGGACAGTCCATCTTAATACGGCCTGACTCGTTACACTCAAAGCACCTGGTTGAACCTGGAGCACCACCTCACTTTCTCATCCTCTTGTTGTTGAGTGCCTTGTATGCCCATGAGGAGATCAAAACCAAGTCTTCTTCAGGTAGCTACTCGAACTGTTCCTCTTAAAAAGAAGTCAAAGTAGACACGGAAATAGAAGACAAAGTACTCAACAAAGCAGCCTGCATGGAGTTAGCAACAAGTGCTAATGATGAAGATTTATCAGTCTTAGATGACAAAGCTTCCATTTTATAGGTTTTCAATCTAGAGTACAGATCATCCATGGTAAGGGTATCTAGATCGATTATTTGATTAATAGTCGTGACAACTATCAACCGCTCTAGACCTAAAGACCTCAAAATTTTTGTTGCATTATCTCCATCAGCAGGTATAACACTAACTCTGCACAAGTTACTCAAAATCTTCTCAAAACGAGCAAAAAAATCATCAATAGATTCACCAGATTTCATGGCAAAATCTGAGCACTCTTTTTGATGAAGGTTCTTACACATTTTCTTAATCTTCGCCGTTCCTTCATGTTAATGGCAAAGAGTTTTTTCACATTAGGTGAGTAGAAGTAATATGAGCTACACGATCAAATTCTTTGCAAGAAATTCCTTGAAAGAGCAAGTTATGAGCATGAACATTCAAATCTACATCAGTTTTATTTTCGATCGTAACATCAGCTGGAACAACACAAGGTTGAGAAAGTTTTTTCAGACATCATTACCTTGAGCTTCAATATAGTCTTGCATACATCACTTCTAAAAAGCGAAATCAGTACCATCTAGCATGGGACGACGATTCACAGACTTCTCTGATTCCATCGTAACATACTCTGATACCACTTGTAGGATCGTATGCCGAAATCAGAGGGGGATGAATGATTTCTGCCACTTTTTTGGAGTTTTCTAACTATCGATGACAATTTTTGATCGCTCGAACAACCACACCATTCGACTGCTTTAATCACCCTTAGAATCACGAACCAGATTGACTCAAAATGATTTTTATTGCTGGATTTTTGTGGATTTACAAAGTGCCCTCACAAACACTCCTAAAAGCCTTCTCAACAAAAGCTCTCAAAAATTGACACAGGCTTTCTCCTCAAAAGCCGTCTCCAAAACCTCTCTACTTTAACCCATAACCTCTCCTGCTTTTATAGGTTAACGCTACAAATAGTGTCCACCTCAAACACAGACTCAAAACCTTATCTCTATCGAAAGACAAGGGACTTAAAACCCTTCTGAACACGAGTTTTATTCAACCTCTTCCTCTTACAAATTACGGACTCTATCCGTAAGCCTCCAATCTTATCACGTGATGAAGCCTCCAAAATAGCACCTTTTGTCACTTCACCACGCACCATCACAATGTATCAAAGCCTCTGGAACATATCTTCCATATCTTTGCTACGTATCAACAATCTCTGTGTCGAAGACTCCTAGACCGCACCGCCCGTAGCTTCTCCAAGAATCACCATCTTTGATCTCCATGTGCTCCAGCATGAGTCCGACCACCTCGCGTGACGTCCTTAATCGCCTGGACCTCAGACTCCCCCGTCCTAGTCCATCCTCCTCGTCACCGACCATGATCGCCTCCACGCCCACTTGCACATCAAAGACAAAGAAATGTTATCCACCAGCACAAGTTCTCCAGAAATTGACGACATCGGCACACACATGCAAACCACACTTTTAACCAACCATCAATACCATCCAGGTCATCCACGACCACAAACTCCATCATATCCAGAAATATATCTCAGGTCACTTATTATGATCGCTAGCTCATGCAGTACTCAAAAACTACAAGTACTCGGGAAATACCATCGCTTCGCTCAAAACACTCAGGAATAACAAGCATTGCTATCGACCAAAGACATCAAGTACCAACTATTGAGTACCGATCACATACCACAAGTTTCTAACAACTGATCGCAACATCTATGACAATCGATCACCGACCATTGAGTACTGAGTCCTTCTGACTACTGAGTACCACGACCACCTGACCACCAATCACCAACTAGTCATCCCAATGGTCTAACATGATTACTCGAAGTACTCGAAGGTCACAAGAAGTGAAGCACTCGTACCGATAGCGAAGTCTACGAGTACCAATCGTGAAGCCTACGGAAACTGATCGCAAAGCCTTCGACTATTGATCGCGTGGTCTACGACAACTGACCAAAAAATCGAAGATAACAACCGTAGACCACGAAGTCTATGAGTATGACAGCAGTCTGCGAAGTCTTCGATCATCGACCGCAAAGTCTACGATTATCGATCACAAAATCTACGACTATCGAGTACAAAGTCTACGACTATCGAGTACAACTAGTAAAGTCTAGACCATGAAAAATTATTGTAGTTACGATTATCTTCAGTGGTTGTTCTGTTGTGGTTGAAGTCGAACATGGTCGAAGCCGATGTGGTCGAAGTTGAATGTAGTCGAAATTGGACATGGTCGAATTCAATTGTGATCGAAATGCCGTAGTCGAGTTGCCGTGGTCGAAGTGCCATGGTTGAAGCCAGGTGAGTTGAAAATAGATGTGGCCGTTCTTCCGTAGTCATGCTGTGGTGCTCGTACTGCCGTGGTCGAAAGCTGCAGTGGTCGAAATCCGTCATCGTCGAAGTTGGATGTGGTCATGAATGACTCTGAGTGGTTGAAAACATCAACTAGGCCAGCACTCTTCATGGTCGAGGCCGACCGTGTGAACCTCCGATGCCAATCGAGTGCCGTCCAATGTTCGGATTGCACTTGAAAGCCGTCCGATACGCCAATGCTAGTCAGGCACCATCCGATACTCCGTTGCTTCTCGAAAACCATCTGATGTAACTCGGATCCAATCAAATTGGTTCAAAACTACTCGAAATAGACTAAAACCACTTGTACGTGACCAAAACCACTCGGAGCAACTAAAACCACTCGGAATCGACTGAAATCACTCGGAGTAGACCAAAAACTTTTACTGTGATCAACTGAAATTTTTACAAACATAAATTTCAAAACAAATCAAATATTAATTATTCATCATTAGTTTAATCAAGATCATATACTTGTCTAACAGATGCCACGGAGGCAAGAAAGCCGATGCCACGGATTCATGCGGTGAATTGAGCCGGTGACCCCTGCTAAGAAAAAGGAGAGGAATCAACTAGTAGCTACACCTAGGCAGGGAAGGAAAGAGACCATGGTACTGTATTCAATGTACCGTCCAACCGACCATGTGAAACTCGCGCGAGTTAGACACAGACAGGTTCTAAATGTTGACAGGAAAATACTACGCGTACGATATTTGCCTTACGGTACTAGTACATGCAAGGGAATCATGTGGTGAGCCTGCCAAGTTTCTTGCTCTGGACCCACATCTGAAGAAAAACGAGGACCCAACAGTCTAGGTAAGGTTCTTCTTCATCAGCACCTATTTGCTGGCATCCAACTTACTCCACATCTCTCAGCAAAGAAAGGTCTGAGTTAGCCTATCCCCAATGGAGTGCGCTATGGCTGGTCGCCGAATCGGCGATCGCCGGCATATCAGTCCCATGAGAGGATTATCGACGTCTGGACGGACTCGAACGTCATCCTTTCAGCGGGAGACAATCAGTTTAATAGTTTTTGAGTTCTAAGAGTTTCAGTGTGATAGAAATAGAGCCATATAAATAAGATTCATCCATATAAGTAAGGTCTATTTTCTATGATTTTAAAGTATGCACCATATTGCTAAGATAAAATAGAGAAGACAAATTTATAAGGTAGAGTCCTTATCACTTCTTGAATTATGTGACATATGAATAGGGATGGCATGAGGAGAGTTTTGGCTAATCACATGCATGCGCGCATGAGCGCGTGTATTCGCGTGAAAATCGCGTGAATTGTGACATGGTGCGTCACTCGGCAGATCAAGTCCACCTTATTTTTACTGAACCGTATATCATCTTTCTCATTTTAACTGGTCATAAGACTGATTAAATATCATAATGTGATTTAATAAGTCAGTTACCAGTGAGTTAACACTGATGAATTTGTGGTTTGATGAGGCAGTTACTAGTGAATAATTCTGTTTAATCGTAGCAGTTACTAGTGAATAACTGCAGCACTCTGAAAGGGCCCGGAGACGTCTAGGAAAAGATAGAGCATTCCATCTCTATTCTTCCTCTACTTTCTTCTCTGCTGATCTATGCTATGCGACCGAACCTCGTCGACCTTCTTTCTCAGCATGCCCCTGATGGAGGGAGAGCGGCTATCTCCGAATCATTGCTGCAGAGAGTACATGTACGGGGCGATAATAAGATTTCTAGACAGCACATTTGCGCAACCGCTCCTGCTCTGCGTTATCAACATTCTGCACTATATCAAGTCTGCACTGCTTACTGTTCTTCATCAAGCCCAACAGTAAGTTGTTCGCGCGTTCGATTGACTTTGATACTGTATTTTTCTTGTGTATTTTCTGAAGTATAATGAGTAATCTGCTATTAGTAATGAGTTTTGCATCATTAGTTTTTTATTAGATTTGTTGTCTAGTAAAACTTGGAATTAAAATATTGCTCATATTTCTAACACAGTGAGTATTAGCCGTTTGTGAGAGGGATTTGCAATAACGTAGTAGCTGGGTGGGTTTTGATGAACTTCGAGATACATGTGGCTTTTTGATAAACTCTCTCACTCCTAGGTTGGGTTTTTTTTTTGTGCAAAAATCACTCATTAGCTAAGTACCACCTCCTTTCGGGCAATCCACAGTCAAGACTTGGCCAACGGCTTAAATGTAAGGGGCATTTTATAAATGGTTGGAGTTATGCACTAAACTTTTGAACGGAGTATATCTTAAATCCAAAGTTTAAGGCCTTGTTAGGCCTAACTTCCTCAAGAAAAAGTACCAACCATTTGCAGTCTTTATTATGCCATTCGATCAGTTGCTGTTTGTGCAGACTGATCGATTTCAAATATTCCCGACAGATGCAGTACCTGTGAGTCTGACACCTAGGCTCGTGGAATGCGTGGAATATTTATGGGATTAGTCACTACCATAATCTGCAAATTTCCCGTGTGTCCTAACCCCACACATATTTCCCGTGTAGCAGCATACGGGTTCTGGTATTAGGGGTGCAAAGTGTCGAGGAACCATTGTTGGCGAGTCCAGTCCGATTGATTTCTTTTCTATGCAAAGAGACAGATCAATCATAGAGTAATACAAATAGTAGATTAAAATACAGAGACAGAGGGGAAGAACTCCTGTTCTTTTCTTTATTGTTTTCTCTTTTCACCGTGTACAAAATAGCCAATGGGACTCTCTATATATAGCCTAGTGGTGAGGTGGCTACCATAGGCCAAGGCTTCAAGCTCAGGTACAGATTTTCCAACACTCCCCTTAGGCACTCATCCAATACGTTCATGGCTTATCAAAACTCCATAAAAGCCCAGTGGGAAAATTGGAGAAAGAGTACATGATACATATTATATTGTGTTGCACGAATTGCTTCATTAAAAACCTTAGCCGAGAAATTTCAGGAAAACTCGTCAAGGGAAAAAGTACAATCCATCCAATTTCATTTAATCTTTAGGATGTATTTTTTGGGTACTCGATCAATGTGATCAAGTTTTAATAATGAGCTTGAGCAAAATCTCTTCTTGAATTCTGTACTTCTCTAAATCTAATCATTCTAATTTGTCGTACGCATCTTTCAAAACTAGATACTAGGAGTGACTTAGTGAATAAATCTACAAGATTTTCACATGACTTAGTATGCAGTACCTTAATTTCGTCCATCTTTTGCAATTCATAAGCATAAAAGAACTTGGGGTTGATATGCTTTGTGAGATGACTCTTCACGTAGCCTGTCTGCACTTGTGCGACACAAACTGCGTTATCTTCATAGATAATTGTGGGAGCTTGAATGATATTCATCCCACATGACTACTGGATATGGTAAATCATTCATCGGAGCCAAGCACATTCTTGTACAGCTTCATATAGCGCTATGATTGCTAAGTGGTTCGTCGAAATTGCTACAAAACTTTATTTAGACGATTTCCATGAAATTGTAGTTCCACCACACAGGAATACATAGGCTGTTTGTAACCTTACGGTATGCGGGTCTGACAGGTACCCTGCATCTGCATAGCCAATTATATTCAAGTCTTAGTTCTTTCTGTAGAAGGTCTTTGCTTCTTTGGAGGTATCGGAAGATGTCCTTTATTCCCTGCCAATTCATTTTGGTAGGTTTTGCACTATGCCTTGCTAATAGATTTATAGCAAATGCAATGTCCGGTCTAGTGCAATTTGCTAGATACATAAGTGCTCTTACTGCACTTAAGTATGGGAATTCCGGTCCTAGCACTTCCTCCCCCCTCTTCCCTAGGTCGGTACGGATTCTTATTTTGCTGTAAAGATCTCCCGATCATCGGTACTTTCAATGGGTATGCCTTCTCAGAACCGAACCTTTCTAACACCTTCTAGGTATAGGCTGACTGATGCACTAATATCGCTTTCAGGACATGCTCGAGCTGCAAGCCTAAGCAATATTTGGTTTTACCCAAATCTTTCATTTCAAATTCAGACTCCAGGTAAGAACTTGCTTCCTTTATGTCTTCCATGGTCCCGATTATATTCAGATCATCTATATATACTGAGATTATACAAAATCTATTATGGGATTGTCGTATAAATACACAGAGACAATTTTTATTGTTCGTGTAGCCTTTATTGCATAGAAAGTCACATAAGCGATTATACCAAATCCTGCTTGATTGCTTAAGTTCATACAGTGATTTCCTGAGTTTCACACTATATAAATTTCTATTTGCTCTGTTTTGATTTGGGACAGGAATACCTTCTGGTACCTTCATATAAATTTCTGAATCCAAGTTTCCATAAAGGTATGCAGTTACCACATCCATCAATTTCATTTCTAAGTTCAGGTTTACTGCCATTGAGATTAAGTATCTAAAGGTAATACCACTCATAACTGGGGAATATGTTTCTTTATAATCAACTTCTGGACGTTGAGTGAAACCTTGTGCAACAAGCCTTGTTTTATATCTTATAACTTCATTTCTTTCATTTCTCTTTCGAATAAATACACACTTATGTCCTACAGGGTGCACATGGGGAGGTGTGTGGCGTACAGGTCCAAACACCTCTCTTTAGTTCAGAGATAATAATTCAGTTTCTATTGCCTTTTTCCAATTCAGCAAGCAATACAGGCTCTGGATCAAGATCGATGATTGTGTCAATTTTCTTTGCAAAATAGATATCAACATTGGCTGTTGTCCTATTCATGGATTCTCCCGTGTGCACATAGTTTATAGATATTTCATCATGAGTTGATTCTTCTTGTTTTTCTACCTGCTCACCGCTCCTTCCAGTTACAGTGGCAACTCCGTTTAGTTTTTCAGTTCCGATGTGTGCGTACACATCCATGCTGATTTCTCCCATTATGGGAATGTTCAGATCCGGTATACCCTTTCTTGAAGGTATCATACTGGTGCCAGGTCTCAACTGACTGCCCTTCTGGTTCTGGAGAATTTCAGTGATTGGTTGTGTCAAGTCCTTCTTATCCTTTTTCACCGGGCATCCCCGGTTACTTAGGATTCGAGGGGCCAGAGTTCTCGTCCTTTTATTCTGAGGCCTCTGGACGGGATTAGGGATACCTTCAACTTTTTTTTGATATTTCAACCCTCTCTGGTGCATTGCATGCTGGCACATGCGACTTGATCATGCTCTTTAAATCACTAAAGTGGTTAGGCAATTGGTTTGCTAATGGTTATAAGTCAATGATCTTCTAGACTTCTCTAGTTGTTTCACTACTGCGGGGTCATGTGCATGGATTCCTGTGGCTTGCCACGTAATTTCCTGAAATTTTTCATTAAGGGGTTGATTTCCTCTCCCTAATACCGGGAAACTATCCTCATCAAATATACAATCAGCGAAACGGGTAGTATGCAAATCTCTTGTCATGGGATCTAAATACCTGATTATGGATGCTGTCTCATAACGAACGTATATCCCAGTCTTTCGGAGAGGACCCCATTGCAGTACACTGTGGAGGGGAGATAGGTACATAAACCTTGCATCCAAACATATGGAAATGAGAAATTTTCGGTGTTGACCCTTGCGCTAGTTGCATAGGTGAATGAATGTTATATGCCAATGGTCTAAAGTTGATGAGAGTTGTTGTATGTAGGACTGCGTGTCCCCAATATATAGTTGGTAAATTATAATTCTACAAAAGCGGTCGGACAATAAATTTAATTATGTTGATTAATGCATCTGCTAGTCCATTCTGGGTGTGGATATGTGGTACAAAATGCTCAACTGTATTTCCCATTGCCATGCAATAATCATCAAATACCTTTGAAATAAATTCTCCAGCATTGTCCATTCTGATGGACTCTATGTGATGATCGTGGAAAATATTTCTAATGTGAATTATATGTGAGATCAGCTTTGTGAAAGCGTGGTTTCTCGTAGACAATAAACATACGTGCGACTATTTCAAAGAAGCATTGATGAGTACCTTGAAATATTTAAATGGCCCTCATAGTGGTTGCATGGGACCGCAAATGTCTCCTTGGATGCGCTTCAGAAATGCAGGGACTTCATCCTTCACTTTCATAGTAGAAGGTCTAGTAATTAATTTCCTGGTGGCACATACAGGGCACACAAAATCTTCATAATTCGGAAAATTATTTACATTAATATTATGCTCTGTGAATTGTTAATTATATTTCTCATCATTGTAAGACCTAGGTGGTCTAATCTGTCATACCAGAGATAGAAGAGTTCAGAGTTTTTAAATATTGTTTTCAGGGCAATATAAGCTGCAGGTACCTTGATATTAGTGTACTATAACCCAGTTTCTAATGAAGGAAGTTTTTTAACACCATTTTTCCATTTGCTTCATGCTCATAATGAGCAGGTATTCCTTATCATACTCTTCTTTAGTCTCAACATGGAAACCGTTGGTGCGAATATCCTTGAAACTTAGGAGAGTTCTAGTCGATTCTGGGTATAATAAGGCTTCTTGGATGACCAAAGTTGTGCCCATTGGGAGAATAATTGTGACTCTTCCTGAACCTATTATACAAGCATCGCTACCGGCGGTTGTTGTAAGGCTGCCAGCATTCTTACTAATCGACTGAAAGAATTTTGTCTCTCTTAAGATAGTATTCGTTGTGCTGCTATCGGCTAAGCACACTTTCTCCATAGAGCGCCACACGTGTTCTTCGATCCACGGAGCACTTCGTGCTGATAACGTGTTGAGGAACTGTCACTGGCGAGTCCAGTCTGATCGATTCCTCTCCTATGCAAAGAGACGGATCAATCACAGAGTAATGCAAATAGTAGATTAAAACACAGAGATAGAGGAAAAGAACTCATGTTCTTTTTTTATTGTTTTCTCTTTTCACCGTGTACAAAATAGTCAATGAGACTCTCTATATATAACCTAGTGGTGAGGTGCCCACCATGGGCCAAGGCTTCAAGTGCAGGCCCATGTTTCCCAACACAAACGGAGCGGATAATTTCCGTCAATTCAACCGACCGAAGGCTTGCAGAGAGAATATGGAAGGGGTAGATGGGTATCCGGCACTATACGTATCCGACTCCGACTCCGAGGAAAAAATATGAAATAGGATACGAGATAAGTGATATCCGTCTGTATATATCCGTATGTCAAGTGATATGAGAAAGTCTGTTATGACTTCACTTAGACCATATAGACAGATTATCATATCTAAACAGGTAGGAGTACTGGGTGTTCTTCCTTCAATATCTTAGTAATTAGTCTCTTCATGTTCGCTCTGATTATACCATACTGTTCAATGTCCTGTGCAAAGAAGTGGATAATTTCCGTCCGACCGACCGTCTGAAAGATTATGGAACGGATACAGAATGGAGAAATAGATATCTGATATTATCCGTGTCCGACTCCGTCTCTGAGGAAAAGATATAAAGTAGGATACAGGATAAGCGATATTCGTCCGTATCCGTTCTGATTGCACCTCTATCTGGTACCTATATTGAGTTCAGTATGAGCTTTTTTTTTTTTACTTTCTTTGGAAGGTACTAAGAGATACGAGTCCGTTTTCACTAAAAAAGAGATACCAGTTAACTCTTTTTGTTGATTTAAGGTTGGCTTAATAGAGATAGGATAGACATTGCACTTGGCTTGTCAGCGCACAGTGGACCGCATCCTCACTGCATAGATGCACAGTTGACCGCATCCGTAGTCTTTTCGCTGGACCTTATCCATCCCTTCCCTTCGCTCGCACCTCGCCGGCCGCTAGATTTCACTCGCATGTTGCTAGCCATGGGGCCTCGCCTCACACCGCAGTCCCCAGGGCCTCGCTCACACGCCGCTGGGCCCAGGGACTTGCTCGCATGCCGCCGGGCTCAAGGAATTGCTCTGGTGCATTCCAAGGATGATAAAAAAGCTCGTTCAATATACCAACTAGTTCATCCAAAGTTTAAGCTGACGAGTAATAGCGGACAATATACTTCAACATTTTCCTCACATCTAGACACTACCAGAGCTAAGATGTGGACTCGAAGTGAGCATTATGTTTTAAAAGTATTGCGTTAGCCAGACTTTGAACTCAAGATCTCAAGGTTTTTATACCATATTAAGTTTCATGTACCAAGTTCACCAAAAAAACTTACGTTAATGAGAAAAGATGGGTAATATACTTTAGCACGTGGAAGCGTCTGTACAAGGTAGAAACGGATTTCTCGTGTGTTCCACCACGAACACACGGGGAAGACCGAAGCACACGGGAAATTTACATATTCTGGTACTTAGTGCAAAAGTACAGGGTTAATCTTTGTTGGTGATAGTAGCACAAAAGTTTAAACCAGTTATCCTACGTATACAAAATCTATTTCAGTTATAGGTACCGTAGAACTGTAAATTATTTTACGACTCTGAAAAACTCTTTCTACTTTGTATTCTCTAATAAATAGTACCTTTTGGGAGCTATTCTATCACACCTGAGTTTCTCCTTGGGCCAAAAGCTGTGAGCCAATTAGCCAAACTTAAGAAACACTGGCAAAATATTGGTCATCTGTCAAGTACAGCATTCAGGAATGCCACGTAGGGCTGGGCATTCGGTCTTTTCGGTTTATTCGGTTCGGTCTATCCGGTCTTTGGAAAATCCGGGTTCTAAAAAATGAGGACCAAATTTCTCAGAAAAAAAACAAGGACCGAACCCAAATAGACCGAATTTTTTGTTCGGTCTATTCGGTCCACCGAATTGACCGAAATAAGATGGGGACCCTTGTCACCCCTCAAAATCTTTGTAAATTGTAATGAGCTAAACAAAACAAATAATATTCATGCATAAAGCAATGAGTAGCCAGCCAGTAAATAGATGATAGACATATCAAATAAGTACATACATCACATATTAAATTCGTGAATTCAAGAGACAAGAGACATATCAAATAATTCGGGTTATTTGGTCTATTCGGGTTTTGTAGGCCAAAGACCGAACCCGAACCCGAAGACCGAACTAAATCAAAATATTGACCGAACCCAAACCCCGAAACCCGAATAGACCGACAATTCGGTCTATCCGGGTTCGGTTCGGTGTTCGGTTCTCGGGTTTAAAGTGCCCACCCCTAATGCCACGTAGGGAAATGCCACTCACGCTGATACGATATGGTGGCGAACATTGCCGGAAAATTCCGAAGAGAGATGTAACATCGTTTTCATTCTCGATACAAACGTAAGGAAACATAAGAAGAGAAGAAATCTGCTGCACTGCAAATAAAAATTGCACAATCAAATAAGAGCCAAATTTGACAATGCAACGAGCCAAAAAGAATTTCAAAGTATGGCATCTATCTTTTATGCTACTTAAGAAGACTAAATTGGTGTAAGATGGTGATGGTGTGCCACAGCGCCGTCTCCCCTGCCTTCCCTCTAATCTGCTCCCAAATTTTTTGGCACCGAGTGGGCTCCCATTGGTTGCTCCATATCACGTGTCCTCCAACAAACTTTGCCATACATTTAGCTTGTTCATGAATACCAGAAACCACATTTCGCATGCATGGTATTTCGAAATTTGGAAATTTACAGAAAGCAGAATGAAGATAAATATATACCAGCAACACCATAGAAACAATGAACCGGCTACAGAAAACCTGGATGCCTTTCCAATTAGTTTTGCCAAGTTTGGGTGGTGTGAAATTTTACCGATTCTACAAAAATTATACTGTTTCCTATAAATTCCTACAATTTTCTGTAAAATTCCTATGTTCTAAATTTAGTAGCAGATTCCATTTCCACGTGGTAATTAACTGGTCGTTAACCGGAAATCCTATTTCCTAGCTGTTTCTACAATATTGACAAAAACGGTGATCGTTTTCTCTTGGTTTTGCTAGAACTGATTTTATTTGAGAAGTGTGTGAGATCACAAGGTGGGGGGGGGGGGGGATGAACCCAAAAAATGAACTTGTTGTGGGGATAGCCCCCACATAAGCCCAGCAGGTCTGTTAGAAGGTTGTGAGGTCCAAAATGGGACATATATAATGACATAAGTGCCCCTGAGAGGATACTCAAATGTAATGGTACTATTGTAAACACACTCCCCATGTGGATAAATATATATACGATACCGGCCATGGGGGAAAACCCTAAGCACTTGCTCACCTAACTATCCGCTACCATACTCTCTCTCTGTTTGGTCTGTAGCCACAACAGTTGACGCCGTCCGTGGGGAGGACAAGAGCAAGCCTCAAAATCCGAAGAAGGATGGCACCGAAGGAAGCTTCATCGTCGGCGTCCAAGAAGAAGAAGGCGAGCGCGATGGAAGCTCGCGTCAACACCAGGGCTTCGGCATCGGCAGTCGCAGGCGTAGATGGCGATGCAAACGCGGCAGTCACGAACATCGGCGTCCACAGCATGACGATCGACCCCGCCACCGCCGCCACGACGGTCGACCCCGCCGCCGCCGCCACGATGGTCGGCACCGCCCCGCGCATGACGGGTGATCCCACCGCGAGCACGACGGCAGTCGCCGGTAGCATTGACCGGGTGATCGGGGACAGCAGAGCTGGTGCCCACGTTGGCACAGCCGCCGTCCCCCCACCCGGTGCGGGAGCGGCGAGCGGTTCCGGTGGCGACGCGGGCCTCATCACCGACTCCAGAGTCCATCACGCCAGCGCAACAAGCAACCCGGGAGCGCAGGCCGTGGTCGCCGCTGCTCCGGCCGTGCGACCAAGCGCACCGGCTGCCCCGGCCACGATTACGGTGGAGAACGCCCTGCTGGCGGCCCTCAACACGTTTCAGCGGGAGTTGGCGGATCTCCGCAGGGTCGTGCGGGACATGCAAGAGGCTCGGAGTCATCAGACCTCGCTGGTGGTCGCGGCGGAGCCCACGCCGGAGCGGGCGGATAGCCGCGACGCTCCCACAGCCAGCTGTGTCCCACGGCGACGCGTAGACCCAGAGTCCCCGCTCTTCGCAGGCCTGCAGCAGGCGGCATGGCCGGAGGACTTCAAGTTTCCCAGCGCCATCGAGCCGTATAAAGGCGACAAAGACCCTCGGGAGTTCGTGCGGGTATACGAGACCGCCATCAAAGCCGTCGGCGAGGACGACACCACGAAGGCAAAGGGACTTCCCCTCGCGTTGCAAGGAGTGGCGCTCTCTTGGGTTTTCACCATCGAGCCAAACTCCATCTACGCGTGGGAGCAGATCCGCGACCTGCTCTACAATAACTTCCAGGGGAACTACGTCGAGCGCATTGACGTGGATCAGCTCTTCGCGGTCAAGCAAAAACTCTCAGAGAAGCTCCGGGACTACTTCAAGCGCTTCGCGAAGATACGCTGCCAGGTCAAGGATGTCAATGAGACAACCATCATCAACGCGGCAGTACATTGTCTTCGCCCGGGGCCGCTGGCCGAATACAACGCGCGGAAGCCAATCAAGACGGTGGCGAAGCTCTTCGACAAGATGGAAGAGTATGCACGGGTGGAGTAGGATGCACAAAGACGTGAGGGCGATGACTCCGGCCCCATTCAAGTGGAGGGGTGGTCGCAAAAAGGAAGCACGGGGAATGACTCCCCGACAGGAAAACGCAGGCAAGAGTCCGCGGGCGACGCCCCTGAATGCAGTGATGCCGGGGGGCATGAGAGCTCGTCAAGCGGTAAGCGCAAGCCCCGGCGTAATCAGCGCAGGTCCCAGAAGGCTCGCCACATCCTCGGCATAGAGGACGCCCCCAGAAACCTACCCCCACCCCGCGCGGGAAGGGCCGGGGAGGACAGAGATGGGGGGCGCGGAGGAGGATGCGACGAGAGACCGCGCGCGGAGCAGGAAATCCTAGACTACGACAGGTGGTGCAAAGTGCACGACTACGGTGATCATATCACGTGGGCATGCACCGTAGTCATGGAGCTACGGCAAGCAACCGCCAGAACCCGGGCCTTGAAAGCGTGGCCCCCCGCCGTAGCTCACGTGCAGCAGCCGCAGGGAAGCCCCCGCAAGTTGCAGCCATAGAGGGGGCCAGCACCACATCATTAGCGTCATCTCTGGAGGCTCCTCGCGGGGAACCTCCTCGACGCAATCGCTTCCGGGGACGCCGCACTGCAACATTACCTTTACGCCAGCCGACGCCCAGGGTGTGGAGTTCCCCCACCAAGATGCCTTGGTCATTCAGGCTGACATTGCAGGCTGCAAGGTCAGGCGTGTCCTCATCGATGTAGGCAGCTCCACGAACATCTTGGTGGCGGGGGCCCTCGACCGTATGGGGATCCCTTGGGGTCGTTTGGGACTGTCGGGGACCCCACTTCAAGGTTTCGGGGGCCAGCCGTTGAAGGCCTTGGGTCAGGTATGTCTCCGAGTCTCCTTTTGTCAAGACGATAATACCAGGAGCGAAGACGTTGTCTTCGACGTCGTAGACATCCCGCACCCGTACAATGCCATACTGGGCCGACCCGCCATCAACTCCTTCGGGGCGGTTCCGCACAATGCCTTCTTATGTACGAAGCTCCCGGGGCCGCGCGGTGTCATCACTATCTTCGGCGACCAGGATCTCGCCAGGCTCGTGGAGGCTGGCGCCAGGATTCCACACCGCAGGGTGCACATCCTCACCAACAAGCTGAAGGCGGACACGCCATCTGCCCCAGGGTGGACGCCTATGCCCCGGCCGGACGGCGGGGTCAAGAGGGTGCCCCTCCATGCTGAAGGGCAGTTTGTGTCCATTGGCGAAGGCCTTCCCCTGGAGGTGGAGCAAGACTTGCTCCAAGTTCTCCGGAGCAATGCGGACGTCTTCGCATGGTCCCCAGAGGACATCAAAGGCGTGGACCGCGCCCTCATTGAGCACAACCTGGTGGTCCGCCCCGATGTCAAGCCGGTCAAGCAAAAGTTTCGGCGTATGTCCATGGACCGGCAGCAAGCGACCAAGGTGGAGGTAGCGAAGCTCCTCCAGGCCGGGGTTATCCGCGAAGTCTAGCATCCGGATTGGCTTGCCAATCTGGTGTTGGTCAAGAAGGCTAATGGAGCCTGGCGTATGTGCATCGACTTCACCGCCCTCAACAAGGCATGCCCAAAGGACGACTACCCTTTGCCGTGCATAGATCAACTGGTCGATGCCACCGCGGGGTGTGAGCTCATGAGTTTCCTGGACGCGTACTCCGGCTACCACCAAATCTACATGGCCAAGGACGACGAGGACAAGACTAGCTTCATTACGCCGATTGGGACTTTCTGCTTCGTCAGGATGCCCTTCGGGTTGAAGAATGCAGGCGCAACCTTCACCCGCCTCGTTGCGCTGGCGCTGGCCGCTCAGCTCGGGAGGAACGTGGAGGCCTACGTCGACGACGTGGTGGTGAAAACCAGATAGCTCGCCTTCCACGGTCGAGATCTCCAAGAGACCTTCGACAACCTTAGGAAGGCGGGCATCAAGCTCAACCCAGACAAGTGTGTCTTCAGCGTGCGAGCGGGCAAACTTTTGGGCTTCCTCGTGTCCGGACAAGGCATCCAGGCGAATCCCGACAAAGTCGACGCAACCCTTGCTATGGAGCCGCCCAAGACAACAAGGGAGGTCCAGAGGCTCGCCGGCCGTATGGCTGCTTTGAGCCGCTTCCTGTCTAGAGCAGCGGAGCGAGCTTGCCATTTTTCAAGACCCTCCGCGGTAGCGACGGGTTTCATTGGGACAACGATTGTGCGAAGGCCTTCGACGACCTCAAGAGACACCTCGCAAGCCTCCCCACTCTGGTCGCTCTGGCGCCAGAGGCTCCCCTCCTGCTCTACCTCACCGCTTCGGCGACAGCGGTCAGCGCTGTTCTCGTCCAAGAAGAAGGCGCTCTCCAGCGCCCCGTGTACTTCATCTCTGAAGCCCTTCAAGGCGCTAAGACGCAGTATACGGAGATCAAGAAGCTCGCCTACGCGCTGGTCATGGCCTCGAGGAAGCTCCGACACTATTTCCTAGCCCATCCAATCACGTTGCCATCCTCGTTCCCCTTGGTGGAGATGCTGCACAATAAGGAGTCCACAGGGCGAATTGGCAAGTGGGCAGCCGAGCTCGCCCCGTTCTCCTTAACATATGACTCGAGAATAGCGATCAATTCCTAGGTCCTTGCGGACTTCCTCGCGGAATGGACCCTGTCGGCTCAGCCCGCCCAGCAGCCAGAAGACCCGGTGTGGATGCTCAACACCAACGGAGCCTATGGCATTGCGGGCGCGGGCATAGGTGCGGTGGTTACCACGCCTGAGGGGCACCACCTGTTGTACTCGGTGCGGCTTGTGTTTCCTGCCACCAACAACACGGCTGAGTACGAGGCACTACTCTTTGGCCTCGCGAAGCTTAAAGCGCTGGGTGCGCGGCGAGTCCTTGTCTGCACCGACTCGCGTCTGGTAGCGGGCCACGTGGACAAGTCATACCAGGCCAAGGACCCGGAGCTGGCCAAGTACCTAGCAGCCGTAAGAACGAAGGAGCGACACTTTTTGGGTGTCACGGTAAAAGCCATCCCTCGGGCGGATAATGAGCAAGCCGACATCCTTGCAAAGGCCGCCAGTCAGCAGCTCCCAACTCCCGAGCGGGCATTCTACGAGGTCCTACTAACGGCTGCCATCGCGCAGGACAACCGCGATGCAGCCCTCGTCCACCAGATTACCAAGCAGGGTGACTGGCGGGAGCCCATCTTTGGTTTCTTGCAGGGCATCGCAGAGCCGGATGACCCCGTCGAGATCCGGCGCATGCAGCATCGCGCCAGGTCTTTCCAGGTGCTCGATGGAGTACTCTACAAAAAAGGAGTCTGCACACCGCTCCTGCGGTGCCTCTCACGCGAAGAAGGAAAGCAGCTCCTTGCGGAAATTCACGCGGGACTCTGCGGCTCGCACCTTGCGCCGAGGTTGCTAGTCGGCAAGGCATTCAGGCAAGGCTTTTACTGGCCAACTGCCGTCGCCGATGCCCAAGATCTTGTGCGCCGGTGTCAAGGTTGCCAATGGATGGGACGGGTCATTCGCAGGCCTCCGACGAGCCTCAACCCCATTCCCCCGGTATGGCCGCTAGCGCGGTGGGGCATCGATGTTGTGGGACCACTTCCCCGGGCCCAGGCGACCTGCGGTTCGCAGTGGTCGCTCTGGAATATTTCTCCAGGTGGCCAGAGGCTGTAGCTCTAGCCAAGATAACCTTGGCGGCCATGCAGCGCTTTCTTTGGCAGAACATCATATGTCGCTTTGGCGTGCCCAGGGAGCTCACCGTCGACAACGGCCTACAGTTCGACGCTGCCCCGTTCAAGGAGTTCTGCGACAGCATGGGCATCATGCTTTGATTCGCTTCGGTCGGGCACCCACAGTCTAACAGAGCAGTCGAGTGGGCAAACGGCGTCATCTCCACCGGAGTCAAGAAGCGCCTTGTAGGGCTGCCAAAAGGCAAGTGGCCGAGCAAGCTCCACAACGTCCTTTGGTCCCTCCGCACAATGGTGACGCGACCAACGGGATTCGTGCCGTTCAAACTCCTCTTCGGCGACGAAGCAATGACGCCCGAGGAAATCAAGGTCGGATCGAGAAGAGTCCTCGTCCAGGCGCCGAAAGAAGAAAGCCAATTATCCCTAGACCTCCTCGATGGAGAGCGAGTAAGTGCAACCCAGCACGTCATCAAGTATGCACACCAGATGGTGCGCACTCGTGGTCGCTCCATATACCCGCGAGAATTTCAGCCTGGAGACCTCGTCCTCAAAATGGCGCTCCATGCGGAGACGGTCGGCAAGCTGGAATCCAAATGGGAAGGCCCATACATTGTCACAGAAGCTCTGCAGAAGGGAAGACACTTCGCCATACATGGAACGCAGACAGGCTGCGGCGGTACTATGTCTAGGAAAAAAAGGGAAGCATGTAGCAACATCGGCACCTTACCCATTGTAAGATGCTTGCCCGTGTAAACGGGAGATTAATAAAGCCGATCCTCTGCCAAGCTTTCGTCTCGGTCTACCGCCTCGCATGCACTCTATGGAGTATAAATACGACATAGCGTCGAGGTCCGCCTCCGCACGCACTCTACGGAGTATAAATAAGACATAGCGTCGAGGTCCGCCTCCGCACGCACTCTACGGAGTATAAATAAGATGTAGCGTCGAGGTCGCCTCCGCATGCACTCTACGGAATATAAATAAGACGCAGCGTCGAGGCATACCTCCGTGCGCACTCTACGGAGTATAAATAACACGTAGCGTCGAGGTCCGCCTCAGCACGCACTCTACAGAGTATAAATAAGATGCAGCGTCGAGGCATACCTCCGTACGCACTCTACGGAGTATAAATAAGACGTAGCGTCGAGGTCCGCCTCCGCACGCACTCTACGGAGTATAAATAAGATTGCATCCTCGAGGTATACCTCCGTGCGCACTCTACGGAGTATAATAAGACGTAGCGTCGAGGCATACCTCCGCACGCACTCTACGGAGTATAAATAAGACGCAGCGTCGAGGCATACCTCCGTGCGCACTCTACGGAGTATAAATAAGACGCAGCGGGAGGACGCCTCCGCGCACACTCTACAGAGTATAAATAAGACGCAGCGTCGAGGCATACCTCCGTGCGCACTCTACGGAGTATAAATAAGACGCAGCGTCGAGGCATACCTCCGTGCGCACTCTACGGAGTATAAATAAGACGCAACGTTGAGGCATACCTCCGTGCGCACTCTACGGAGTATAAATAAGACGCAGCGTCGAGGCATACCTCCGTGCGCACTCTACGGAGTATAAATAAGACGCAGCATTGAGGCATACCTCTGCGCGCACTCTACGAAGTCTAAATAATACGCAGCGTCAAGGCATACCTCCGTGCGCACTCTGCGGAGTATAAATAAGACGCGGATGTTGTCCCTGCGCACTCTACTGAGTATAAACAAGATGTGGATGTCCCCGCGCACGTGCGGGCATTGCCCTCGCGCGTACTCTTTGGAGTATAAATAAGACGTGGTCGATGTTCCCACGCACCTCGGGTCTTTGTAAGACGCACTAGAGGTCTGTCTTGAATGGGACGCAGCGGAGACCCACCCATATGCCCTGCTCGCGCGTCTACTTTGACTAGGCGCCAGTTCCGCTACCACCCCTTCGAAAGGTAGGGGACGGAGCGCACGAGCGTCTACTTCGGCTAGACGCCAGCTCCGTTGCCACCCCTTCGAAAGGTAGGGGACGGAGCGCTCGCGCGTCTACTTCGACTAGGCGCCAGCTCCGCTGCCACCCCTTCGAAAGGTAGGGGACGGAGCGCTCGCGCATCTACTTCGACTAGGTGCTAGCGGACCCTTCGAAGCGCAGGGGACGGAGCATTCGCGCGTCTTCTTCGGCTACTACTATCGATAAGCGGGGCGAAGTCGAGCGTGAAAATCCGAACCCTACATGACACACCCGCCCAGAGCAGAGCGGTACGCAACGACAAGAAGATCTTGGGCAAGCGTTGCTTCATTCATAGAAAGAGGAGGTTGCAAGGCAACCGTACAGATAGGCATACATGACACAACGCACACCCAATCCCGGCATCACACCTATAGGTTTGCGCCGTCTTCGTTGCGCCAAGGAACTTCCTTGAGCCACAGGAGGAAGTCCCCCTCCTGATGCAGCGTTCGCCGCAGCGTGACCTTGGCCGCGTCCTCCCCGATGTAACCCCAAATTCGACTGTGGAAAGTCTGGAGGCCAGGCTGGATGAAGCGGACGACGTCGGACATCGCCCCGGGCTCGGCTGGCAGATCCAGCTGCGGGTTTGCCAGCTCGTTGACGTGCCTACACCCATGGGTGTGGAGCATGGAGAAGGCGAGGTAGGCGTTGATGAAGCCGCAGTGTTCGCCGAAGGCTCTGGCACCGCGGAGGGCGAGGCTTGAGCCCTCTTCGATTCGCTCGAGCATCTGCGTTAGATCCTCAGGGCCATGCGTAACATCTGGCACGTCAACGGAAAGGTCCTGGAGGGCCCGTTCCAAAGACTCCATCGCCCTCCACGCTGACATAGACGCGTCATCCAAGGACCGGTTCCTTTCCGCAAGGAATGCGGCGAGCTGGACCTTCTCCTCCTCCAGCGTGGAGATTTGCTGAAGAAAGGTGGTGCGCTCCTCCGCTGCGGCGTGCCGGACCTCCTCCGTCGCGCGTTGCGCCGCCGCCACGGCGTCCTCCGCGTGGGAAAGCACCCTCACGTTTTCTGCCTCCAGAGAGCGAATACGCTCGTCCTTGGCGGTGTGAGCCGCGTCCGCAGCACGAAGTTAGCCCTCCAGCACCCTCCGCTCATGGACGCGAGTCTCCTGCAGGGCTTGGCTGAGAGCAAGAGTCTGGAAGAAACTGCGGGAGTTAGAAATGCGCTGGACGGCGGCGTGGGCCGCAAACCTAGCCACTTACCCTTATCTCCTAGGCACCCAGCGCGAGCGCCAGAAGGTCTCCCCCGCACGTTGACATCACCTGTCGATCCAAACTGCCGCCGACGCACTCCGTGACCTCATTGAGAACGCGAAGCATCTCCGATCGAGGGATGAAATCGGAGATGATGGGCCTCGGCCCCTCTACGCCAGCGGCTTCGGCAGCACTGGAGGCCCGTGTCGCGCCCTACGTAACAAGGTCGGAGACTTCGCACACACCCCCGTTGCTCGATCCTTCACCGCGTCCGGGAGACCTCGTCTCGCCTGATGTCGATGATGGAATGAGCGAGCAAATCAGACAGAGTTTCGCGAAGTCGCGGGAGGAAAAAGAATTGTGCCTACCTTCGACACCCTCTACCAAGGCACGGGGAGGTGTACGCTCAGCCTCCATCCAGGGTACGGGGGCTTCATCGGCCCGAGGAGCGACGACTTCTTCCTCAGCCCCGACGACTTCCTCGCCCGGCGCTAGGATCCCGGTGATCGCGCCCGCCACATTGAATTGCCCCCTCGAAGGCGGAGGCGACTATACCCAGGGGCGCTTTGCCCTCAGGGATGTGGGCGACACTTCCTCAACCGCTCTGGTAGCCGCAATAGTTAGCACGGGTGGCAAGTCCTCGGTGGCCGTTGCAGGCGACGAGACCTCATCTTCAGGGGCAATGACACCAGGAACCGCCACCTTGCTGCCGTCTAAGGCCTCCTCGTCAGAGGCAGCGTGCCCCCATGAACCGGTGGGTTCGGACCTAGCGCCGGTCGTGCCCCCGGTCTTGACGGTACCAGCCAGTGACACGACCGATGGGCTGGATGCGACGGCGTCAGATCAAGCCCTGCGCCGAGAGGGTGGCGCCCCCACTTGACTATCGCCATCGCGGCGGCTTGGGACCTCCGCCGGCACCGCGCGCTCGGGTACGGGAATCCCCAGGACCTCGCACACCCGATTTATCTGCCCCTGTTTCGCCGAGGCAGTCACGGCCTCGCACAGCTTGTGCTCCTTAGCCGTGTATGGCCCGAGGAGCGCGATGATCGCGCGCTCCATGTCTTCCAGCTGGGGCACTGCACACAAAAGTGGGGCATCGTTCATAAAAGGTCATGTGACTACGTGAGCGGGCGAGCAGCCCAAGGCTGAAGGACTTACAAGGAGAGGAGGGTTTTAGAAGGCATGACACTGTCGGATGGATGCCATCCTTCCGGGTACTGCCCCGTCGCTTGTACTGCCACCGGCCGGAAAGTGGCGCCACCTCGTACATGGTGAACTCTTCAGCGAGGTCACGCATGTTAAACCGACGGGCGACACCGGCAAGCCTCCGCGCCTTCTGCTCGTCGTCGCCCTTCGGCTTCACATCTGGCGAGCTGTTGAACGATATCGGCTGTCCCCGACATGACATACCGCTCGTGCTCGTCATGTGGTAATAAAACCACCGTCGCATCCAGCCGGACTCCCACTTCTCACGCGTAGCCAACGCGGGGAACAGCCCCGCACACGGCTTCCTCAGCACAAAGTTGACGCTGCCGAAGTTCGATACCGCTCCTCCTTCGACTTTCTTCGACTAGCAGCGCGCATCGTGCAGAATAGCGAACATGTTCGCGCTGGGACGGCGACCTTTAGTTTGCGTCGCCCAAGTGAAGACCGCTAAGTGAACTATCGTGTTGGGGGTCAGCTGCGCCAGCTCCAACCCATAAATTCGCAGGACTTCGCCGACGAAGACCGTCGAAGGCATCTGGAGCCAGGCGTCAAAGAATGCGACAAATACAATCGCCTCCGTCTCCACCGAGTGCGGCTCCGTCTTGGTGGGGCCGGGCAGACGAGCCCCGTCACGCTCCTCCAGCTTCTTCTTCCGGACGAGTCGCTGGATCATCTCCTCAGTGACGCGACTTCGTCCCAACACACGGGAGCAGCGGCCTCCCGAATGCTCCACGGCGTCCCACTACTTGTTGACTTGCACTGATCCTCGCACCACCAGAGGATACTCCGTCGGGGGTGGCGACAAGCCGGGTCGGCTGGACGAGGCGCTATCGTTGAGACGGCGGGCGATCGTCGTGGCAAGCCATTCCTCTTCGAGGTGGGGCGCTAAAGAGCAGGAGCAGCGGTGGATTGCGCTAGCAGCAGAAGAAAGAAGGTAGGGCTAAGTGACCAGCGGAGCAGAGCGTTCCCATGCCGGTGGCGACGCATTATAAAGCCTCCTCACCTCCCCCACGAGCGGAAACGCAACCGGCGGGAGCCCAGCGGTTCGGCTACCCATGATGGGGAAGTGCAACCGCTGACAGCTGGGGGCGCAGTGGTAGGTGGGCGAACAGCGCACGACGCACCGGTAGCATCCCGCCACGCGTCCCGACCCTCTAGGGAAGGGGTGAGCGGCCGTGGTCGTGCGACCGCTGACAGCCCACGACACGCCAATCGCGACCCGCCGCGTGTCCCCCCCCCCCCCCGTCGGGACAGCGCGTACGGCTGCAGCAGCCTGTTCCTGACAATTCAGGGGTCAGCGCGATTCTCGCTACCATTAAGGCGCACTACCGGACCGTGGAGCCGCCCGACCATGTCGACATCGGACTAGGCGGAGCCCCTCACCCGCCCCGCGCCCAGGAGAATCCGTGGCGCGAGGTTTGTCTCCTCTCCGACTTCGACTCTGCCACCCAAGTAACCTGTGGTCGAGGGGGCCCAGGCAACCAGGTCGTGGCCACACTTTGCTGGTAGGCCCGCCGAAGATGCCCGACCGCGCCCCGCTCCTGTCTCGCTCAGGCGGCTCCGCTGACATCTTCAACTTCGCCAGCGCCTTCGACTCCGCGGCTAAGTGGATCCAACGGCGCACCTCCCGCAGCAAGCCCGACCCCCGTATCATCAGTGCGAAGGCAGGCTGCGCCAGGCAAGGAACAGTCCCGTCTAAGATCATTAAGGGTCACAGGCCACAGGGACGGAGGGGGCCAAAGGGTTCGGCAACATGACTTCGGCCCGTGAAGCCCTTCACCATGAGAGGCTCCTGTTATGGGGATGGCCCCCACCTAAGCCTAACAGGCCTGTTAGAAGGTTGTGAGGCCCAAAATGAGACATGTATAATGACATAAGTGCCCCTGAAGGGGATACTCAAATGTAAGGGTACTATTGTAAAAACACTCCCCATATATATATATATATATATATATATATATATATATATATATATATATATATATATATATATATATATATATATATATATATATATATATATATATATATATGATACCGGTCATGGAGGAAAACTCTAAGCACTTGCTCACCTAACTCTCCACTACCATACTCTCTCTCTCTGTTTAGTCTGTAGCCACAACAGAACTCAAACGAAGAGTAAAAAAAAAAGATAAATTTCTTAGGTGACACTGAATATCTGGGAAATCTGATTTGGGCTCATATGTCAATAAGATAACGAGTAGTATAGAAGGGATGAAACAAATATTTAGTGGCATATAAGTAATTTTTAAATGGTATGATCTGAACCACTGAGAAAATAGGCCAATAACTGTCAAATCTCTAGCTTACCGGTCATCTCTAGTACCCGAATTGAACCTGCACATTGTTGTGGAACTCCTATGATTTTTCCATTTTTTTAGTCTCATAAGTACTCAAATTGAAGATTCAGGACACATTCACTTGCTTGTTTACTTTTAATAATATTCCTTAGAAATATAGAAATTTGTAGTTTGAACATTATATTGAGCGCATCTCTTTTACATGCATTTATAATTGTTAAATCTGAAATCAGACAATTGAGATAAAATGTGATGATGTGGCGCTCTCTAGCATCATCTTTTGCACTCGACTATAATATAGATAAAATCTTTTGCACTCAACTTTAGGCTCTGTTGAGAATGTGAGAACTTTTTCTGATTTATGCAGAAATTGAGTTGTTTTCTATAAAATTCCCAAGTTTTAAGATTTGGCAAAAAGAAAAAGAGAGATGGTACCTTGATTGGCCCAGCCTAGCTAGGCGTTTGTAGGGCTAGGCTATGTCCAGCCGGGCTGGCCCAGTAGGCAGATAATTATATACATTTTGACAAGAGCTTACAGCACCATACGAATCAAATACTGTTTTTTTAAGACTATGGCCAATAATTTTTGACTGTGGTTAATAGGTCTGATAAATACTACTATTTATAGAAACTAAACCTAGCTAAAAAGCTAAAGAGAACTAGCTAATTTCAGCTCTCACTGTCACCGGTCACCACCATTCCTGAGCAAGCCTCTTGACCCAAGGCCATGCAACGCTGCGCGGGAAGCCACCGCCCAATGACTGACGGCCTGCCGTTGCATTGTTCCTTCCCCTCTGGAATCACCAGCGCACACCTAACCCGAGATTCCAACGACCTTTGCCGCCTCCTCCTGCTCTCTGCTTTCTCCTCCTCCTTTCCCATCCCTTTCTCCACCACCACCGCACGCCTTTGCCTTTGTTTTTTTTTTCCTTCTTTTCCCCACCGCACTTAACTCCTAAGCAAAGCCGCCTCCTTCTCCTATAAATTGCGCCCCTCGTCCAAGCCCCAATTCCCTTTTCCCCCTCTCCCTTCTCCCCTCTCTAAGGTTTGGTCTCTTGCAGCGGCAGCGGCAACGCAGCACCGCCCTGCTGCTGCTGCTGCTGACCTCACCTGCCCTGCAACTGCTGCATCTTTGAACTCCACCTTTAGTTGATTAGCTCCCTGTGCCTTGGAGATTCTGCCTGAAAGTTGCTGATCGTAGAAGCTCTAGCTAGTCTTTTCCAGGCAAAACTCTGCCGGGATTTTAGCCAAGAAACCTTGCTGTTCAGGGCAACACTCTGCCGGAATTTTTAGCAAGAAACCTTGCTGTTCTGGGCGACACCCTGCCGAAATTTCCAGTCGAAAAAACCTTGCTTCCCAGGGCGACACTCTGCCGAAATTTTCACCGAGGATTCTTGCCTGGGCAGGGAGAAACTCTGTCCGAATTCCCAGTAGAAAACCTTGGTTGTTCAGGGGGAGACTCTGCCGAAATCTTTGCTTAAACCAGCTCTGCGTATGTGCCCCTGCTACTATTCTATTCTCCGTGTTTATGATAACATCTACCGTCCTCGTCCAGTCCTTTTCCGTCGTCTTCCTCTACTGGTTCTATGTCTTCTCATAATTAACCAACTCTAACCAACCCACGGATTTTCACTTGCTTATCGTTGTTAAGAATTGTTAGTTCAGAAATCAAGTAAGTAATTAAGTGATTAAGATCTGAGATACTACAAGAAAATGGCCTCTCCCGGCATGGTGTCCACTGTCACGACGCCGTCGGCCTGGTCGGAGGGGGCCGGGGAGGCGCAGCGGGCGGCGGCGGCGATGGATCAGGAGAGGAAGCGGAAGCGGAAGGAGTCGAACCGGCTGTCCGCGCAGCGGTCGCGCGAGCGCCAGAAGCGGCAGCTGGACGAGCTGACAGCGCAGGTGGCCGCGCTGCGAGCACGGAACGGCGCCATGGCCGCGGCCGCGCACGAGGCCGCGCGGCGGTGTGCGGCCGTCCAGGCCGAGAACGAGCTGCTGCGCGCGCGGGCGCTCGAGCTCGGCGCGCACCTGCAGTCCCTCACCGACCTGATCCAGTGCATGGAAGCCGCCGCAGCCTTCACCGCCGCCTCCAACCCCTTCCCCGGCGTCGTGCCCCAGCCTCCGCTGCTCGACGCGGCCATGTATTGCAACTACTACTAGATCGTATCAAGTCATCAAGTTAGCTCTTCTATCTCTAGTTGTATATGTCGCCTATGTTGCTATGTATCTGTGTGTGTGTGTTTTTCTTTGTGCTTTCCTAGTGTTATTGGGTGGGCAAGGGCAAACATGGGTTTTGCGGTGTGTGACTTTATAGCGTGACATGGACGTCAAGGACAATGTATGTGGTTAATTGGATGCCCTCGTGGAACAAGCAATTCCTATGTATCATTTGTCTAATCTGTTCACATCTTCTCTCCTCTCTGGTGGAGAATAACTACTAATTCCGCGAGAAGATGACGGCCGCTAGTTGATTGATCGTAGTGGAAATGCTTGGAGTACTACTATAAGTTTATGGATTATGACTTATTACTTTCTTTCAATAGATAATTACATAATGATATTTTCACCGTTGTTTTAAAACGATTTATTAGGATAACTTTTTAGAAATGATTTATCGGTTTACTAACTTTTAATTCATTTATACAATCACTCGTATTAGGATTAAATGACATAAATCACTGAAAAAACAAGCCCTGAGCCTTGTGACTTTTGGAATCTCGCACAGTTGTGCTGCCCTAGTGGGCCCACCTACATTGATTCTTAATTTGAAACTTACAGAACAATTTTGTCCATACTTACCGCGAGCGCTTTGATTATCACGGTTGTCCCAATTTCTCTTTCACTAGTGAGAGTGATTGATAGTGTAAAAGTTGTCTCGCTACAAAAATCTTACGACTTACCATGGCTGACAGGTTGGCTTCTGAATCCTATACCAGGTGTTGGACCTATCTCCCAATCGCGGATCGTGAACACGTTGCAAGAATTATGTTACGTACTTATACAAATGTTTTAAGGGAATTGCTAGGTCCGGACGCTCGCTTACAATATTCTTTTATATTTAAATATTTCTCACTCATATATACAATAAAAAAACAAAGAACAATATAAGTATTGCTGTCGTACGGTCTAATGCAATATTTTTACATAATAAGTGCAACATTTTTAATCACCGTATGCAACAAAAATGTTTGATAAAAATTCTGCCATAGAGGTAGCTGTTTGTTTATGCAACAATTAGTAACAACAAGCATAATATTTTGTTATATACGGTGGTTAAATTTGTTGCACACACTATCTACGAATGTTGCAGGGAATACTCCCATCGTTTTTTGTTTCTTTGTTGTATACATGAACGAAAAATATAACAAACATAAAAAAGTTACGACCGAGCGTCCAGAAGCTAGCGTCCAGATTGAACGTCTTGACGCTAGCAAATCCTATGCTTTAATGATCTTGTTTGTCCAAATTTCTCTTTCTACGTAGGGTGTGATCAAGTGTGCAGAAGTTATTCTGTCACAACTATAGACGCTCTTCAACACCTAAGCCTATGACACGATGATAGCATAGAGTAAATATAACCCACATATCATGTCCAATATTACTTACTCAGAAAAACCCATGGAACAGAAGAATCTATCACCTACAAAAGAGAGGTTGGAAGGAAGTGGTTTGCACAAGTAACAGGAACCAGCTAAAGGTGTGGCTGTGCAAAAGATTCGTTTCTAAGGTTGGTGGGACAGCGATGAAATCCTTGGAAAGCCACGAATCATTTGCAAAGGGAACGGTATTAGGATGGATGGGATCGACAACACTTCAGTAAAAGGGCCAAAGCAAAAGACACGCTGCCGTCCTCCCATACTCAGCTGTGGGCATGTGGCTGATGCCTGGCTACTTCACTTCTTAATTACCTGCAAATCTATAAACCCTACAAGCCATCTCGCACCGGATTCATCTCCTTTTTACAAAGAAACTGAATAAACTTTTACAACTTATATATAGAGAACTTGCTTCGGTCTTTGTTTCAGCCTATTCTGGCGACAAGTGTACGACTAGCGACGAGCATGCAGACTACAATAGGCTTTCATTGTCGGTTAGTGGAAAGAGGACATTCGAGCAGTTTGAACTTTGGACTTTGAGGTACAGTAATTCAATTGAAAATTTCAACTTTATTGTAATAAATCATTCACCTCAGCTGTTCGTATTGATTTCTAAAAACTATTTTTCTATTGTAAATAGTTTTTCTATAGTACCTAACTTTCAAACGGAGTGTCTTTTTAAGATAGGATCTACTACTCGATTATAGTAGATACTGTAGTGACTTCATTTACATCGCTCAAAATCACACACGAGTGTCTCTCCACATAGTTTCTCTAAAGCTGTTACAATTTATAAGTCAAAGACAAAAGCCATTAGTAAAATCCAATATAAATAGCTCACCAAGTTGCTCCATGATGCTAATTTTTAACGTGATCCTGAAATGTGTTAATCATATGGTGAGCTTGGACCTGTATATCAGTGACCCATCGAGTAAGTGTACAAGGATAAATATGTAGAAAGTTTCCATGCATCATAATCGTACACAATTAAGGAATTGCCCCTTATTTTAACTACTTGCTCATCTGCAATCAGGTGGCTACTCAAATCATCGGCATGGGCCACACACGGATGGATGCCATGCGCAGAAGTGTTAGATTCACTTTGGATGGGCCCCGAAAGATTCCCAGCATATGCTGGGCACCATCCTCTATTAATTACCTTTTTAATTTTTGTAACGTAGATCTTTTTTATTTTTCAGATCTCTGTTACAAAACTTTAACTATAATTTATTATTATAATATACTAACAATAATAATAATTATAATAATTATATATTGTGAAAGTATTTTGTAAGACAAATTTAATACTATTATTTTTATATAGTTTATATATATATATATATATATATATATATATATACACACACACACACATATATATTAATGGTTAAAATTTAAAACCTATTGTGGCGACCTATGTTCGCGGACAGATGGAGTAATAGCTTAATGAAGGCAACATGGGCTCATCGCACAGCACATGAGAACAACAGCCACCGCTCACTTTATTGATATCATTCAGTTTGGTAGCAACCGGTTTGATCTGGATGTTTACATCCTTAATGACTCTGCAGGTGCAGTTTAACCATTTGAGGCAGTGAGTTATCTGATTTTGCGCAATGTTTGACCTGACTTTAGAACAAAGCACTGAGAATTCCCTGGATGTGACAAACCATTTCACTGGTAACTTACACTGAAAAGTCAGTTCGTAGCTATCTTAGTGTTAGAATTCTCGCAGCCAAGAAATTGCCAATGCATTAGCTTGGAATCTTCACTTACAATGGTCCACAAACATCTGACAAGACATTACATACTAAAAATCCTATAAATGAGTATTTAACACGCCTTAGCTATCAAAGAGCATTGATATGTTCGGAACACAGGCAATGCATTGGTAATTTCGTGGTCTGAAGAATACTACTGCAGAATACAGTGCTCTTCCAAATATACTCGGATATATTCAGCAATGGCCTAGCTAGAAAGCACATCAATACTGTGTTCATTAGTGCCGATCAAACATTTTAATCACCATCACAAGGCAAGAGATTCTCACCACCAATTAACATGTACTTGTGTAACACCCTGAAAAATTTACATTTGAAATATGTAAAGTTTTTGAATTATTTTGCAATGTATTCCATTTGAATTTGGAGTTTAAAGTGTTTTGCTGAAAAATTGGTAAAGGTTCTAAAAAGATAAAAAGGATCACAGAAACAAATATGTTTAATTAGAAGAAAATTTAAAATCTAAAATAAGAATCTGAAAAGATGATCCATAAAAGTCAGGGAGAGAATTGGGTTTGAATATAAAATCTTATTTCTGAAAATAATGGTATGATTAGCAAGGAGCAAACGAATTAAAAAGGGTCAAAATTTATGCATGATAAGAAAAGGGGCACATAGGGAAATAAACTAGTAAATGGGGAATGAAAGTATATATACAAACATGTACATACCCATAAGTATATATGCATATCCATGTACATATAGTGATAATAATAAAAAAATATATAAAAGAGAGGGGGTCAGACCAGGCTGAGCTAGCCCAACCCCCAATCCTCACCTATTCATCGCGCGGCCCACCTTCCCTTACCCCTCTGCCGAACGGCCCAGCTTCCCCTTTTTCCCCTGCGCCAACCGACTGGCCCAGTCCAGCTTCTTCCGCCTTTCCTCTTTTACTGCCGAAGCCAGCCCGGCTCTCCTCTCCCACCCCGCACTGTATATCTGCTTCCCGAGCCATTTTCCCCCGCTCGCTCACCCAAGGGCCGCGCTTGCCGCTCGCGCACCTCCGCAGCCCAGCCCGCCTCCGCGACCACGCTCGGACCAGTGGATACCCGCGCAAGGACCGGTGGTCACCGCCACCCTGACCACGCCACCCTGGCTCTGCCGCCCGCCTCTCGCCCCTCTCCGCCCGGTCTTGTCACGCATGCAGCTTCAACCCTCTGCCACGGCACGTGCGGCGCAGACCATCAAGATCAAATCCCGACCGAATCCCTTTGCTCTGCACCGCTGCCTGCTCCCGCCGCTCGCCGACATGACCGCATAGACGGCTCCCCGAGGCCGGCCCCTCCCGGTTGCCTATAAAAGCCGTCGGAGCTCCCACAATGCTCCTCACACTCCGCACTCCCTCCACCACAGAGCAATTTCACTCTCGTGCCCTCTTCACCGCCGACGCCACTCACCTTCCCCAGCTCCGGCCGCCAGCCTTCTCGCCAATTCCCATCAAGACAATCCGATTCCTACTCCCCACGCCATCCTCCGGGCATCACCATCACATTTTCGGCCTTCCCCGTGCCTCCCGAAGACCATAGCCCGCTGGCGCCGGAACTCCCTCCCGAGTCACCGCCGCCGCTCGCCGCCGGCCCGTCACCGAGCTTCCCGGTCCCCGTCGGCACCCTCATCGGCACCACCGCACCATCGGCGTTCCATTTTGGTGCTCCCCTGCACATCTCCGGCCACCACTCGCCGCCGGCACCGTCGCCCAAACCTCCTCTGCTCCAACGCTCCCACCACCGTTTCAAGTGAATTCATCCTCCCCCATTGGTCAGGTAACACCCGAGCTGAGTTGGTTAACCGAGTGCGAGTTCACCCGTGCAACCCGCGTTCGAGTCCGGTGACCGCAATAAAATGTGGATTTTACATGTTTTGTTACGCTGCAATAAAGGAGGCAATTAAGAAAGTAATCACTATGCAAAATAATCATTAGAGTATAGATAAGTTTAAATTAATGCTCAGACATAGTAGAGCCTAATGGCAATTAATTAGGGATTAAGGGCTGACCTAAGCACTGTTACCGGTAATCAGTTGCATCCTATCTTTGACCTGTGGGCCCTACCCTTCAGTGAGTACAGTGCATGGCCCATATGTCAGTGACACCATGGGAAGAAAATAAAATAATGATAAGGATAATAACAGAAGTCAGTGGGGCCCACCTGTCATAGAAACATCACAAGTAATGATAAAATAAAGATAATGAATTAAGAATGCCAGTGGGACCCACCTGTCATAGATACAGTGCATGAAAATAAAAATAAAGGGAATGAATTAAAAATACCCAGTGGGACCCACCTGTCAGGATTTCATATTTTTCTGTAATTTCACTGGGCTGAGAATTTTAAATGAGCATAACTTGTTCAATTTAGCTCCAAATTGAGTGAAACAAATTTCTAAATTCATCTAAATTCAAGATCTATCTAATGGAACTGGAACCATGATTTTTAGAGCTCAAATGAATTTCTGGTGATATTTTGAGTGATTTGCTGTTTCTCTTTTATTTGGATTTTCACGCACGGTAAATTAGCGTACGAGGCACAAGAGGAAGAGGTCGAGGCAGTCACCCTAGAAGCTCAAGAAAATCAAGACCTCGATCCCTATGACCCAGGCGAGTCAATACTTTGATCATGTTGAACCTACATTTTCTGCAAATCTACTTTTGTTTAAATTATCAAAATTGCATGCTGTTATTTCATATGCAAATATATGTTTGTTTGAAGATTTTAGTTACATACCCATTATTCGCCTTGCTAGTATTATGCCCCCTTTGGAATATTTGAATACTTGAGCCTTGTCACCCTAGTAAAAATTATAATGGTAACCTTTCAAAAATAAGTCCCTAACTATACGCCATGCTTAGTACTGCTTAGATAAATCGAGGGCACCAAAATGCCCCAAAGCATCTCTTTGAATCAGGAGAAATTGGTTTGGGCAGTCATGATGGAAATGACTGGTATATTTGGTTATAGATATTTTATGCTCCCAAAAACCTCAAGTTGCTTAATTATCTGGGCGGATGGTTCGAGGGTGTGTGAGTGGTGCAGTGGAAGCACAAAGGGGTTAGTGGTAGAACCACCCAGATAACCCTAAGGACCGAATCTTGTGATGATCCCCAAGTGTACAACAGTACAACCACAAGCTGGCAAAATGTAGGCAGGGCTAACTAATTTGCATCGACTTAGTAAGAGTTGCGCCGGTGTGACCACGGGCGGGTAGAGAATGGCCACATCCTCCGACGTGAAGGCGCAAGAGGGGGCTTCTGGAAGGGTGGTCGTACCCCGAAGGAAGTGGAAACCTTAGCGGACGTAACTCTGCTAGGAAAAGTGCATTGTAAAGGTCCTGTGATAGTCTACTCAACCGCATGGCTAAGGAATCATGTGGGGCAACGAGTGGATTTATCTCTTGTGGGTAAAGTGTGCAAACTCTGCAGAGTCAAAACTATTCGAATAGCCGTGCCCACGGTCAAGGGCGGACATGGGAACTTAACTAGATATAGTTTTGTTTAAAAATCTTTGTGGGTGGAATTGGTTAAGTGGAGGGCAGAGAAAGGCCCTTATTTGTGTTGTCCTGGGTGTCGCCCCAGTGATAAGTTAAGCGGTTATGACGCTGAAGGATTAAGCATATGGTGCAGAGACCATGTAACGGTGGATGGAATCTGGATCTCTATTACTATTGCACTCTTTTACATAATATATTTTAGTTCAAACTGCTAGGTCTCAGGACATTTCTATGTATCCTATTCAAAAGCAATTTTTGGCAAATAAAACAACCCGAGCCTTTCCGAGCCTAGGGTAGAGAAACCGAAGTTTCAGCGAGTAGAATCCAACACCACAATTGGATTTAACACACCAAGAGCAATTGCTCGATGGAAATCTCAAGAACACGCCAACAATGGCCACCAAACCATGGTGATTTTCTGGTTTCTATTTCTCAATTCATAACCTAAGTTACAATGGTTCTAAGGCCCTGGCCTTATATTGGTAGACAATGCACGGCCTTGACTAAAACTCACACATAACCTGGCCTAAGGCCGAAACAAACTCCAATACGAACTAAAAAGAAAATATCTAAACTACTACCACTGAATTCTCTCTCAATTTGTGATGTAACTATGAGGATTTCATGGCTGTCACCTTATCCATTGTATGGGGCTTCAAAATAGCTTTCCAACGAGTCCAAGAACGCCCAAATTGGACTCCGTCTATGAAAGTTATGAACATTTTAGTATCGGTCTTGCCAGCTGTCCCGAACCGAGTCCAAACCGGATTCAAATCTTTATATGTTTTGTTTTCTTATTCAAGGGGCTTCCAAATCCATTTGGAACCTGAAAAGGAATCCTTCTCAACCTTTAGAAAACCATGGCGTGGTCGGATTTTACCCTTACTTGCATTGCAATACTTGGACTCTTTACGTTTGGCAAGTCTCGCGCGTCTCTCCGGACAGCTCGTGCGGCATCCAATGAAATTGCCATAACTTTGTGTAGGAAGCTCTAATCAAGTGCCGTTTGATTCATTGGAAAGTAGACTTTATTAGCTTTCTAAAAATGTATTTTGTGTACGTTAGAAACCTCAGAATTAGCATTCAAAGCTTCTTGAACATTGTGTACAGAACTGCAAGCACTAACCAAAGTTGTAGTGCTACTTGGTGCCACATCACCAAGAGTGGGTGATGTTCGCCAACTGTGCTAGTCGTTGTGGAAAGTTGTAGCCCAACTATTCTAGTCATTATGGCGAACATCATGCACAACTTATGTGACCCACTATGTGTGGGAGAAGCCCATATGTGTGAGATGACAAAGGGGCGAGCTAAATTGAAAGGTTATTGTGATGATCTACTCATCTACATGACTAGGGAATTAGGTGGAGCTACGAGCAGATTATCTCTTGTGGGTAAAGTGTACAACCTCTACAGAGTGAGAACTATTCGAACAGCCATACCCACGGTCATGGGCGTGCATGCGAACTTACATTGATATAGTTCTATTTTAAAATCCTTGTGGGTGGGATGGAAAAAGGTGTCGGGTAGTAAAATCCCCGATTTGTGTTGCCCTGGGACATTGACCCAGTGATGGAATTAAGCGAATATGACGCTAGAAAAACTAGCATGAGTTGTAGAGACTATGTAATGGTGGATCGGATTTGTACTACTATTACCGTTGCAATCTTTCACACTGTAGAAAAATCTATGTTAGTTAAAATTGCTAAGTCTTAAGAATTCCTAGTTATTGTAAATTTTTAAGGCATTTGCAAAATAAAGCAACCCAAACTATTCCTTGATAAGCCATGCATCTATTTAATTGCATACTATGTGTTGGCTCACGGAGCATAGTGGTTCGTTCTCACACTCGCATACTAAAATCAAAAATAGGTGAGCAAAATCCTTATGCCTACGATAACGCACCCGGCCCAAATGGAGGAGCTGACGAAGAAAATTAGGACGATCTTCCACAATTTCTTGTCCCGGTTAAGTAGCCCTTGATGAAGATTGTGTGCACATATATTATCTAAGCTTAGATAATATCTCCCGTTCATATTTTACCCCCAGCTGCTTGCTTGCGGATGTTTATAGTCCTACTTTATGTACTACTTCCACTTCCGTTGTTGTATTGTAAATATTTGGCCTAATCGGCCCTTATGTAAACTGCTACCCAATGTGCTGTATTTAAACTCTAATATGTATTATTAATGTATGGTACAATTCATGCGATGTATGAAATGATTTAGCAATATAGTTGTGAGCACTATCTACTGATCTAAGTAATAGTACTGTAGAATCACAAAGGAATCTGGATTGAAAATCTGAGTCTGACAGAGCTGATATCAAAGCATACGATTGTAGGGTAAAACTTTAGGCTGCTCATTAGCTAAGACTATGGGACTTTTTTTCTAAACTACAAAAAAGAATTACCAAAACATAGCATATTATTGCTTCATCTTATCTCCTTTAGTTCTGGACTTGTCCTCCTTTTATATTTCTAAAAATGGTGACTTATACTTGGTGTCTTCACCTACAGATGGCCAGAGCAGTAGCTTATGGTTCATGGGACTACTTTGCCCACGGCCAGGATGAAGGTGATTTCATAGAAATCCTATGTAAGCTGATGCAATACTTGGGCTACAACCACCAGCCTATATTCTGAGGACTTCAGAAGGAGTCATGGATCATGGAGGTCTTGTTTTATACTAGGGATGGCAACCACCACCCCCACACTTTTAGTAGCTTGCACAGAAGTAGTACTGCTGCCAATGCCCTCCAGGATGCCACCCGTCTAGCCTTGGCTTGTCTATGCGAGATCCATGGGGCTACTATGATGTCATCCCCATTTTTTCTATCTGATCCACTGGGAGGGAGCACACCACAATGAGACATTCGTCCCAGGGGCATAAGATGATCCGATACTAACTCATTAGGTCCACCTCACCTAAGCTATGGGGTCCACGTACACTGAGGTGTTGGATGAGATCACCGACATTCACTAACTCCTGATCACCAGCAACAGCTGAGTGGAAGCCCTTCATGAGCAGCTCACCAATTGAGAGAAGGCACTCATCGAGGTAGAGAGAGAGGGCCATCACCCTTGCTGAACTTTAGCAGATAGTGGTGGCAGCTGCGCTACATGCTCCAGCACCTATTGGACCTTCCATCATCTCCACTGTCCCTACTCCACCCTGATCCCAGGCTAGTGGGCCTCACTTGAGGGTCACCACCCACAAGAGCGTGCGGTGCCCCTGCCCACTCGTAACCGACACACTTGGTGGGACTCACCATGGCCACAGTCATAGCCACTCAAATTCCTATCCTCGCTCATCTGACTTCAGTGGTAGCCGTTCCCACTCCTACTCACCAGACTACAGTCCTACTTATCTAGGAGCTAGTTTCATGTAGGAGTAGGCGGATTCGACTAGTAATGTGCTTACAGAAGATAGTATGTTAGCAATAAGCACTAACCCTTGTACTAGTCATGGGCTTGTCACAAATATGGTATTGTACTGCAGTCATGGTAGATGTTGTGAAAATTCAGTATTGTACCCTCATGACTTAGCATGGCCTAGGTGCTATGTGCATGAGCCATATAACCCCTTATTATGAATGGCTTGTGCCCACAGTAGGCCTTATATTGTATTATGATTTATCATTTATCTTATTTGGATGAATTTTTGCATGCTTACAAAGGCCAATTGGCCCACCTATCTAGACTTTAGTGCTAAGTAAGAATAGCCTCTGCAGATGGCCTAACTAGGGCCTAGGCGAACACCAACCCCGAGGTGCAAGCCAATGTCAACACCAACTAGGAAGCATCACCTGCAGGTTGTGGGAGAGGCCACAGGTGAGGAGTCAACCTTGCTCCCCCACCGATCAACCCCACCATGGCACAACAGATGCACATCGTACAGACCATCTACGTTGGCCAATATGTGATTAACAACAAATGTAGTTCCAAACTAGCCAATTTCCTGAGAACTCGGCCCTTAACGTTTTCTTCCACTGATGATCCACTTGAGGCTAAGGACTTGCTTCGTGACACCGAAAAGAAACTATGACTCACCAAGTGTGTTGAGGTGGACAAAGTAGTCTTTGCCACTGATAAGCTCAAAGGGGCAGCAGCCGCTTGGTGGGAAAATTACCTGGCTACCCAAGGTAATGGAAGCCCCATGACCGAGGAACAATATGAGGAGGAAGCCGAAGAACGAGGGATAGCTGAAGGAGAAGGTGCAAAAATTGAAGGAGGGCCAATCAAGCCAATCAGGCCATTCCTTGGAGAGAGTTTAAGGTGGCATTCAGAACCAATTTTGTTCCTAGTAGGAATCATACGGATGAAGCTAAATGAATTCTGTACCCTAAAGCAAGGAAACAAGTCAGTCGATGAATATCTCACAAAGTTTAAGCAACTAGCCTGCTATGCTCCAAAGGATGTGGCGGATGAGGAAGAGAAGATTAATCGATTCTTTGAAGGCATGAATGAAGACTTGTGTGTACAATTGATAATCCAAGTCTTCTCCAGTTTTGGCCATCTTGTTAATAAAACACTTATTCTGGAGAATGAAAGGAAGAATTGGAAGCTAGTTACAAGTGCAAGCAAGCTGTTCAAAGACCACAAGGGTGGTTCATTCAGGAGTTTTTCAACAACCCTTCCATTCCAAGGCTAGTTCGACCCTAAAAAATTCTAGGCCTAGTACCATGCCCAACAGCAGCTCATTCCAATCTCCACACCCTGTAGGCTAGAATACTTGGATCATCCCTGCTGCCCATCTCAACTACTTCAACTATGAAGAAAAAGGGCATTTCGCTAGCCAATGCCCCCATAAATAGATTACACCTGTGAAGTTTAATCTAGAAACCACTCTAGTCCATGGTCAAGCTTCTACACCCAGCAAGGGATATCAGACCCCTTAGGCCAACAAGATAGCCTCGACACCCAATCGTGGTCGTGTGAACCATATCACTACTGAAGAAGCCCAGGAAGCTATAGGAGTTATGATGGGTACGTTCTTTGTCAAAAACCATACCTGCACATATTCTATTTGATTCTAGGGCTTTGTGTTCCTTTATAGCAAGGAAGTATGTGGATAAACTTAAGTTACCCACTTATAAGTTAAAGAAAGGTACTTAGCTCACCTAAGGGATTTATCTCTACCACCCAACTGAGGGATTTATCTCTACCACCCAAGTAAGCCTGGGGGTAGAAATTACCATGAAAGAGTTTTACTTTCTAGTAGACTTGATAGTATTGAACTCCCAAATCTTGGACATCATACTATCAATGGATTGGCTAGCAAGACATCAAAGAGTAATAGGCTGTGCTACTAGAAGAGTGAGCCTGACCAAATGCCCTGGGTTAACAATAGAAGTAAAAATCAATTAACCCTATCGTTGGGGCCATGTAGTCCATCAGTTGGAGGATGTGCCCCTGGAAGGAATGTTAGTAGTACAAGATTACCCCGAAGTGTTTCTAGAAGAGTTGCTAGGCATGCTACCAGACAGAGACTTAGAATTCGTAATTAACTTAATGCCCGACATCACCCTAATTGCCATGAGACCTTATAGGATGGCTGTCAATGAGCTTAAAGAGCTAAAAAAGAAAATCCAAGAGTTGCAGGAAAAGGGTTTCATTAGGCCCAGTTCCTCACCTTGGGGCTCCCTAGTGCTCTTTGTAAAGAAGAAAGATGGCATCATACGAATGTGTGTGGACTATAAATCCTTGAATGAAGTGACCATCAAGAATAAGTACACTTTACATAGTATCTATGACCTATTCGACCAACTGGGGAAGCCACAGTATTCTCCAAAATTGACTTAAGATCGGGTTACCATTAGTTAAAGAATAGGGTTGAAGACATTTTAAAGACAGCCTTCATCACTAGATATGGACTGTATAAATTCACTGTCATGTCCTTTGGCTTAACCAATGCCCTGGCTTACTTCGTGAACCTCATGAATAGTCTTCATGGAATACCTAGACAGGTTTGTAGTAGTATTCATTGATGATATCCTCATCTATTCCAATAATGCTAAAGAACATGCCGAGCATTTGCGATTAGTATTAGAAAATTCTATAGGAGATTTATTGAAGGATTTTCTAAGATTGCTAAGCCACTAGCACACCTACTTAAGAAGGAAGAGAAATTTGAATGTACAAAGGCGTGTGAGGAAAGCTTCCAAGAGTTGGAGAAGAAACTAACTTCCACTCCTATGCTAGTCTTGCTAGACATACACAAGGACTTTGAGATATACTGTGATACCTCACATCAGGGCCTTGGGTGTGTACTGATGCAAGGGGGAAGGTAATGGCATATGCATCAAGATAGCTTCGCCCTCATGAAGCAAATTACCCAACCCACGACCTGGAATTAGCTTAAGTAGTTCATGCCCTGAAGATGTGTCGGGACTCCGGATTTCCGAACCCGGACCCTCTGTGTATTACTGCACTAGTCCCAGATCAAAGCTAGTGCACACAGTAAAACAGAAATGAATACATAACCAACAACGCTTTATTACAATATTAAAGAGTACAGACCGAAAGGTCTCATTATTACAATTGAGGTTTCAAGACCTCGCACACACGAAACACAGCGGAAGCAGAAGATAAATCCAGCGATGACCCATCAATACGCCACAGGCAATTGACTGGGGAAGCGTGACCTAGTACTCCGGGAATCCTTCATCAAAGCCACATGCGAAGTAGTCGTAATCACCTTCTTGAGCTTCATACTCTTCTGGGGATTATTTTTGGAGTGTAGCATGTGAGTACATAAAGTACTCCGCAAGTCTTGGGAACAATGCATAGATGCAAGGCTTAACAAAGGAAGGCCATATGGTTCTTTTGCACAAAGCAATATTTTAAATCTCAATTACTACTAATTACTTTCGAAGGCATCAATTTAACAAGTAGATGTTTTAACAGAACTAACATTGATTCTATAGTGAAGGTTCCAACCACCAACACTAGCTAACCAACAAAGTTTAATACTGCGGGTTACATCCACCCTCTCTGGCTCCATCCGCCAGGATTCCCTTCCGAGAGTTCCCTCCACTCTTGGAATACAAAAACTTTGATTTTAAAACCCAAAACCAGAAATCTACCATGTGAATGCATTCCTTGCCCGCCCTTGACCGTGGGCACGGCTATTCGAATAGTTTTACACTCTGCAGAGGTTGTACAACTTTACCCACAAGAGATAAATTATCCTAAAAGTCAACACGCTTCCTTTGGCATGAGACCCAGATAAAATATCACAAAGCCTTTACCTTACTCTAATCTAGCTAGATACCACCCGCTGAGGTTTCACCGCAGGTAGGCTAACTGCCCGAACCGAAGCCCCCTCTTGCGCCATATGAGTACAGTAAATCCCTGTCCCTCACTGTGAATAACCAGTCCATCCCTGGCATCCACTTTCCACTAGTGGCACCTAAACTAGACTATCATAAGTTAGTTAGCTAGGTCGTACCCATATAGACTTGTGGTTGTACGGTTAATGCTCAGTTTGAACAAACACAAGCGTCGGTCCTTAATTGACTAGGGTGGAACATACACTTAACAAGTTCTCGTGCTTACTGCACCAACCCAAACAACCATCCACCCTAATCTAAACCAACTTTCACATTTTTATTTTATTTTGAAAGATCAGTGGCAACTCCAATTACCACTACACTCATAAACACAAGGGTTTAATAATAAATCATAATTTCCCATTTTCAAGATTTATGAGGTAATCAATAGCATGGCTAAGCATTGTACTATCATTCTAATATCAACAATTAAATGTATTACTCTCATTAATGAGTCAAAGGAATTTCTAGGGTTGCAAAGGTACATGGCAAACAATTTCAATTGAGGGCATAACAAGTTGGAGTAACTAATACCTTAAAATTTGAACTAATGTTTTATATAAATAGCAATGCACATAATTTAAAATAATTAAAACATATCAAAACATGGGTTCAAGATGATCAAAGGAGACTTGCCTTCTTGCAGGGTTTCTGGGTCTTCTTGTTGCTGTGAAGAGGGATCATCGACAACGTTGGAATCTACGCGAGGAAAGACGAAGCAAACAAAGCAAATAAATACAAACAAAAATTCAAATAAAATCCAAAAATTTAACAGAGGCCATAGCTGGAAAGATTATGATTTTAGATGAATTTAGAAATTTGAATGGCTGGATTTGGAGTTAAAACGAGGGAGAACGGGCTCCGGGAAGTTTGAAAAGAGAGAAAATGGAAAAAGACCGATTTCTGGAATTATTTTTCTACTGAAAAAGGATTTATGACGTCAGCATTGCATCAGCCCTGGGATTTATTTTTCAGCCGAATTGTTTTTCAACTGAAAAATCGGATTTCTACGTCAGCATGACATCAGCCCTGGGGGAGCTGACTGGCAGGTGGGACCTCGGTCCATGGACCGAGTCCACGGAGGGAAGAGATGGCCGAGGTGGTACGGGCGTGCGGTGGCGCTGACTGGGCCGAGGTGGCGCTGGCGTGGCGCCATGTCACCGGCCACGTGGGCACAGGAATGCCGACGTGGGAGGCCGGCCGGTGGTGGCGTTCGGGGAGGGAGCTCGCCGGCGCTCCGGCGGGCGGCGACCGGCGGCGAGGGCGGCAAAGCGGAGAGGAGGCCGAGGGGGACTCGGAGGTGGGTGCGATCCTTACCGGCGGCGAGGGCGGCAAAGGGGAGAGGAGGCAATGGGGAGCGGCGAGGGCGAGCAAAGGCGGCGGCGCGACTCGGGCGGCGACGGGGACGGGGCTCCGGCGACAAGGAGGCTCTGCCGAGGGGCGCACGGGCTTCGCGGCGACGCGGGGAACTCGACACTACCTGGCGCGGGGTCCGGCGGCGAGCGGAGGCGGCCAGCGACGAGGAGGAGCGGTGGCGCGGCTCGGTTGAAGGCGGCGGGGACTCTTCGACGGCGAGGAGGTGCGGCCGAGGAGCGCAGCGTCTTCGCACGGGCACGGCGAGGGCGATGGTGGAGATGGCGAGGCGCGAGGAGGAGCGAGGCGGTGGCAATTGCTCGCCGTTGCCTTCGCCGGCGCTCGGGAAGAGGATGCACGGCGCAGGCACCCTCGGGTGGCGGAGGAGGAACGGGGAGCGGAGGGGGAGGTGGAGCGAGGATAGGGGAGGCCGGAGGCGGGGTATTTATAGGGGCGGAGGAGGGCGTGGCCGCGGGGATTCCTCGCCGGAGATCGCGGGCGGCGGGGATTGAGGAGAGGGGAAAAGAAGGCAAGGGTGGCCGCGTAAGGAAAGAGATGGGGGGGGCAAGGATGGAAGGGGCGCGGGTCGCACGGGCGGCGGAAAAGGAAGGAAAGCCGGAGGGGCGGCGGAGATCGCGCGACCGGGCGGGAGGAGGAAGAGGGCGCGCGGTCGGAGGTGGGAGACGAAGCTGACGGGTGGGCCTGGGCGGTCAGCGGGAGAGGGAGAGGGGCACGGCTGACGGGCGGGGCCCGCGGGCAGAGACGGAGGCAGCGGGGAGAGGCGCCGACAGGTGGGCCAAGGTGAGGAGAGAGAGAAGCGGGGGCGCGGTTGGCCAAGAGAGGGGCGAGGCGCGGACGGGCCAGATGGGCCGGCGCGCGAGGGAGGGGGAATCCGGGCCGACCAGGTGGCGAGCGGAGAGGAGGGGAGGCGGGATCTGGGTGGCGGCGTGGGCGGCAATCCAGCCGTCCACGTGGCGGCCAGAGGGAGGAGGGATTTTAATTTTTGATTTTTGATTTCAGATTTGTTTTTAGAAATGGCCAGAAAATCCAAATTAGCTCTGAAAAATACCAAATAACTTCCAAAAATTCCAGAAAAATTCAGAGAACTTCCTGGAGACATTTTGGACTTAAATAAAATATTTCCAACTAATGTTGGTATTTACTTTTCATACTTAAAATACTTTTTATTTTCAAAAATAGGTTTTAAACTCCAGAAAATCCAAGAAACCAAATAAAAGCCAAATAACTCCAAATAATTAATTTGAATTAGGATTTTTATAGAAATTCAAAATATCTTTTTATTTAACAATAATTTTAGGTTTTACTTAAAATACTTTTCAAATCTAGTTGTTTTCAAAAACAGAAATTCAGGGCAAATCCAAAAAAACTCAAATACTTTAAAATAATTAATTTGAAATTAAATTTTTCAGAAAGAGGATTTTTTGGGATGTGACAAGATGTAGCAGCATTACTTGATTGATAACCACTGTGATATATATACCAATCATAAGAGTCTCAAATATATCTTCACACAATTAGATCTCAATCTGAGGCAAAGGAGGTGGTTAGAATTGACCAAAGATTATGACTTAGGTATTCATTATCATCCTGGTAAGGCTAATATAGTAGCTGATGCCTTGAGCCACAAGCTACACTATAATAACATCATGGTTCTAGAGCAACAACTCGAGCTTCATAGGGAATTGAAGATACTCAACCTGGAGATAATAGAGTAGGTACCATAGCTGCCATGGAAGCACAACTAAGCATAGAGGAATAGATAGCTAAGCATAGAGGAACAAATCATAGCCGCACAAAAGCAGAGCCCAAGCATCCTACGATTCAAGCACTTCATGGCGAAAGAAAAGGCTCTAAAGATGATTAAGGATCTGCAAGGTGTCCTATGCTCTGGAAAATGCATTTTTGTTCCCCGCCAAAAGGAGCTTAAGGAATTAATACTTAAGGAAGCCCATAGCTTTGTGTATTCCCTTTACCCTAGGAGTACTAAGATGTACCAAGATATGAAACAGTGGTATTGGTGGCCACCTATGAAGAGAGACATTGCGGAATATGTTACATGTCACAATGTATATTAGAGAGTTAAAGCGGAGCACCACGGGCCAGCAGGATAGCTATAGCCAATACAAATTCCCTAGTGGAAACAGGAAGAGGTTGTAATGAATTTCATCACTGGGTTACCATGAACCAAATTGAGATACGACTATATGGATCATACTAGATAGACTCGTCCAGACTAACTGTAAAGGAAACAAACTGGCAGAGTTGTACACGTCATACGTTGTGTGCTTGCACGATGTGCCAAAAAGGACAATCTCACATTAGGGTTCATAGGTACCTTGCATTTCTAGGCTAGCCTTCATGAAGCACTCGGTACCTACTTGGATTTAAGTACAGCTTACCACCCTCAAATTGATGGCCTGTCATACCCGGATTTATCAATCCAGAATCTCCCGTGAAAACTGTACTATTCCCTGGATCAGTAGATAGTGCTCACAGGTACATTGCTGCATCATTTCATACATCGCATGATTCACATCAACCCAGAATAATATTACATAACTGAGTTTGAATTATGCCACATCGGGCAATAGTTTTACAGAAGGGCCGATCAGGCCAAATGTTCACATTACAAAAGCGCAACAGCAGAAACAAAAGCAAGGTAAGGCCTTTAGTCTACAAGCAAGCGACTGGGGGTAAATATGTACTATATGATTATTACCTAAGCTTAAGCAATAATTATAGGCACACAAGGTCTCTGCACCTATGCTAGACTTTCAGCGTTATAGCCGCTTATATTATCACTAGGGCGACGCCCAGGGCAACTCAAATCAGGGCTTTCCACTGCCCTCCATCTTTCCAATTACACCCACCAAGTTTTTGAAATAGAACTATATCTAGTTAAGTTCCCATGTCCGCCCTTGACCGTGGGCACGTCTATTCGAATAGTTTTGACTCTGCAGAGTTTGCACACTTTACCCACAAGAGACAGTTCGCTCGTTGCCCCGCATGATTCCTTAATCGTGCGGTTGAGCAAACCATCACAATAACCGTTCAAAGTACCTCGCCCCTTCCATCATTCACCTTATGGGTCGCTCCCACTTGCGGTGGGTCCCATACATTGTGCGGGATGTTCCTCCTCTGAACGACTAGCAGCTGGCTACCCACACTACTAACCGCCACAGAGAACTTCACTCTCTACGAGTGTCCCACTCAAGCCGTCACACAGACAGTCGCTTGCACTACCTCACCTCCTCCACTTGTGAGGATGACTTCTAGGGTCCGATAAATCTACTAAACCAAGTTGTATTTTACAGACTTGTGGTTGTACTTGTTTTACACAGGAGGTCATGACAAGATTCGGTCATTAGGGTTATCTGGGCGGCTCTACCACTAACCACACTCTCGTGCCCCGCTGCACCATACCCCCGAACCATCCGCCCAGATAGGTAAGCAATTTGAGGTGTTTCGGAGCATAAAATAATCATATCCAACATATACTAGTCATTACCACATGACTGCCCAACCAAATTTTCTTATAATTAAAGATGATGCTTGGGGCATTTCATTCCCGAATGTCTAAGCACAACTAAGCATGGCATATAAGTACGGACTTACTTTTAAAAGATTACCATTATAGTTTTACTAGGGTGACAAGATTCACATATTTGATTATTCCAAAGGAATGTATTATTAACAATCCTATTAATGGGTATGTAACTAGGGTACTGAAATCAAGCATATACTTAGCACATAAAATAACAGCATGCAATTGATAATTTAAAAAGTAAATTTCAGGAATTGTAGGTTCAATATGATCAAAGTATTGACCCGCCTTGATCACATTGAGTTTGGTCCTGGTGGTCTAGAGTGGCTTCTGCTTCAGCTTCTTCTTCTTGAGCCTCGTACGCTATTGTTACGCGCGTGAACATTTGGATAGAAAGAAATTCAGTAATCCAAATAGACAATCGCAAGAAAATCCAAATACTTCCAAAATTCATGATTTCAGTTCCATTGGATAGACTTTGATTTTCGAATGAATTTAGAAATGTGTTTTCATTTAATTTGGGGTTAGAATGAATTATTTATAATTACTTAAAGTTTAACCATAAGTCAATTACATGCAATGTAACCTCTAATACAATTTGAACATAGTAGATAAAGGATTCTCATCATGGCTAGGGCATAGGATTAATATTTATGTTTTTAACTCATATGGTGGCTAGTCCTACAATTTTGACTAACATGCAAAAGTTTATGATTTATTGTTTAGTAAATTTTTCATTTGCTAAGTTGTCATTCCATGAAAGCATACACCTAACAATATCCCTACTAAGCATTTAATTAATAGTTAAGGTTTAAAATAAATAATCAAAGCATATTATTTACTAGCATGTGATGGCTAATCCATGGTTAAATGTTTAAAAAGCTCACTTATATCCTAAATAAATTTTTACATCATTTATGAATTATTTTCTGATTTTTTTTGGATTTGTATTTGCTAAAATGGCTTAGCAAAAATTAACCAAAAACTGTGCCTCGGCGCTGCGGAGCGGGGGCTCGAACGCAGGCGGCCGAGACGAGCGCTCGCTCTGGTAGCCAGTCAGTCAGTGGGTGTTACCTGACTTAGGAGGGAGGGAGATTGCTGATATGTCGAAGCTGCAGCAGGGTCTCGAAGCAGAGGAAGCCGAGGACAGTGGACGGCGGCGGTGTGGCCCGCGATGGGCGGCTGGAGGGTCGGCGGCGGCGGGAAAAATGGGTTGCCAGCGTCGCGTGGAGGGCGATGGGGGTACTGGTGGGGGTCGAGGATCGCTGGAGATGGGTCGGCGTCGTGCGGCAGCGGTGGGCTCAGGAGAAGTTCGTCGTCGACAATGTGCAGGCCACGAGGAGCTTGGAGGAGGGTGGGGACGGCTTCGCCGGGTTTCTAAGAAGCTCTGGGAGAAAGGAATTGCTCGGGGGTGACTTCAATCAATGGCGCGCTAGGTTGCCGGACTTAGAGAAGAGGAGGTCATCGGCGGGGAAGGAGGGCTCGGGGGTTCAATTGGGCGGGGTGGGAGCGTGAGCGAGAGGTGGCGGTGTAGATGAGAGCCTTGACCGGGGCTTTTATAGAGGGGAAAAGGCACGCGGCAGCAGGGGGTGGTTGGCCGGGGTATGGCGGCGGCGTGTGCTTCAGCGTGGCTACAGGGGAGACGGCGAGACAAGTGACCGGTGACACCGCTGACGTTGGGAGGGGGGAGGAGACGCGCGCGCCAGGTCCATGGTCTGGCAAGGCTGTGGCCGACGTGAGCTGTTGACCGGCGCGGCACCTCCGGTCTTCAGCACGGGCGGCGACGGGTGATTAATGGCGGCAGACGGATGACACGGGCGCAGCTTTGCCCGGGATGCGACCGCGACGGAACAGTGGTGGACCCAGGTGATGCGCACGGGGATGGCGCCGGCGACCAGCGGTCCGAAGGGGAAACCGCGGGGGAGGCGGGCTGCGCGCTGCGCAGTCCAAAAGAAGGAAGGGGCTCGACCCTTTTGTTTGAATGCCGTGCGGGCAGGGGGGAAGAAAGGGAAAGAGGCGGGCCGGCCGCAAGGCCTCTTTATTTTATTTTTTATTTACTTCCTTATGGCTGTTTTCATGCATATTTTTACATGTATAGTTTCTTTGCCCCTATTTCTTTATTGTCAATATTCATGTATTTCTTTATGTTTTACTTTTATGTTTATTTGTCTATTAATTATTAATTTGTAGGTATTTACATATTTATTTACCCAAAGTAAAGTTCATGTTTTACTTCAATTTCTAATTTCCTGTCATTTCCATATTTCCTCATTAGCTTTTATTTTTCTTAATTGCTTCAATTACTGGAACCTTTAAACCAAAAATCCAAGGAGATCCAACAGAATTCAAATTTCAAGGAAATATACTCCAAAACAATTTGAACTTTACACATTTCCCAAAAACTCAAATTTCCAAGGTGTTACATGGCCAACCGGAGAGGGTGAACCAAATCCTTAAAGATATCCTTCGAGCCTGCGCTTTAGATTTCACGAAGGATTGGGAGAGATGCCTACCCTACACTGAATTTGCCTAAAATAACAGCTATCAATCTAGCCTAAAGATGTCCTCGCTTGACGCCCTGTACGGGAGAATTGCTGAACTCCTCTGCATTGGGCAGAAGTAGGAAAAGGCTATATCTTTGGATCAGACACCTTGAAGTAAGCTGAAGAGAAGGTCCGTCTAATTAGGGATCAATTGCAAGTAAGGGGAAGTAGCCTACCAGCTAGAGCTTCCCATGAATTTAGCCGATGTGCACAATGTGTTCCATATTTTTCAACTCAAGAAATGTCTTTGGGTGCTAGAAGACCAAACCTCGCTAGAGACAATTGAGCTAAGGAATAACTTGACCTACTAGGAGTGTCCGACAGGGAATCAGACCACTGGCCTGTGTAGAGTTCAGTGGAATAATAAAAAACCACTTAGGAGTAAGAAAATCACCTTAGGAGAGATTACACCTACTTGCTCTCAAACTAGGCTGAATCTCAGGATCGACATTCTTTTAAGGGGGTAGGTTTTGTAATAGCCCAAAAAACCTGTAGTTTGAAATAGTATGAAATTTAAAACTTTTGACTTGCATCTTATGGCATTTGGATTTTCCTGGCTTTTGACTGAGGTTCCAAATAAATAAAAGTTCATGGGAACAAAATCTAGAATAAAAGATGCAAATAAGGAGAAACTAAATTAAATTATATGGAAAATCTAAAAAATGATCCAAAAGTAAAGGCAGGAGGATTTGCAATAAAAATACTATCAAATAAAAGACCAAGTGTGAAATGGAAAAATATAAAAGCAAGCTACAATTTGTTAAGTTAAATCATAAGCTTGGCCCTAAAATAAAGTAATAGAATTTGAATCAAGAAATCAAAATTTAAGTTCAATTATCAAAATCTTGAGTATGAGCAAGCAACGATATATTATAATAAAACATGAGTTTAAAATTTTAAAATAAAATCAAGAGCTAAAGTCTAAAACAAATTAATGAGAAATAGAAGGAAACCCATGTTTTTAAAAAATCATTGGTTCAAAAAAAATACTAATACAACAAAATCAATACTCCGGAAATTAAAATTCTAAAATTAAAGTTTGCTAATGCAAATTTGGAATCCAAACCACAACGTGCCACCTGGTCTCCTCGTAGCCAATAAAAGCATGTGCAAGCCTTGGAGAGCTTTACCATGCCTCACACCTCCTTCCTTCTCCTTAAATTGTCCCCAATCCTCCTCAAGCTATCTTCTTCTTCCCCTCTGATCGAAGCACCGCCACCAAGCCATCTCAGGCACCACGCCACCTCGGCCCGATTCCTCACACCTAGAGCTCCGCCCAAAAGTCTGAAAGATGACCCCCTGCCTCATTGAGCTACTTCTCCTTCTCCAGTGCATAGCCCACAACGACCACCTCAGTGTTGACAAAGCCTACGCCGCCAACCCACTCTGTACCGCAAGTCAAGATTCGCAAGACCAATCAACTAGTGAACAAGGTGAGTCAATATTTTGATCATGTTGAACCTACTTCTTATGCAAATTATTTCTGTTTAAATTATTAAATTACATGCTATTATTTTTACTTACCATGCAAAATTTATGTTCGCTTAGGATTTTAGATACACTCCCATCATTCGTTACGTTAATGTTATATCTCATTCCTTGACATGATTGAACCATCAACCCTTGTCGCCCTAGGAAATATAATGATAATATACCGATAGTAAATCTACAATTATATGCCATTCTTACCACTGCTTAGATACATGGGGGTACCAAACTACCCCGAGCATCACTTTCAATCGTGACAAATTATTCTGGGCAGTCTTTTAGGAAAATGGGCTGGTATGATGTAACATGATTATTTTATGCTCTCAAAATCCCTAGCATGCTTATTTTTCTAGGCGGATGGTAAGAGAGGTTGGTGTAGTGGATGCATGAGAGTGTGTGGATTATGGTGGAACCACCCAGATAACCCTAAGGACTGAATCTTATCATGACCTCCTATTGTAAAAGAGTACAACCACAAGTCTGGAAAGTACAACTTGGCTTAGTAAATTTATCATACCCTGCAGCCATCTCGGTGGTGGGGTAGTGAGGTAGTGCAAGTGCAAGATGTGTTTTGGCTTGGATGGGACACGAAGAGAGGGTGAAGTTCACCAGCTACGCTAGTTGTTGCAAAAAGTTGTAGCCTAGCTGCACTAGTCTTTGTGGTGAATATCCCGCACAACTATATGTGACCCACTGTTTGTGGTAGAAGCTCATATGGGTGAGATGACAAAGGGGCGAGGTAAATTGAAAGGTTATTGTGATGATCTACTCATCTACATGAGCAGGGAATCAGGTGGAGCTACGAGCTGGTTGCCTCTTGTGAGTAAAGTGTACAACCTCTAGAGAGTGAAAACTATTCAAATAGCCTCTACAGAGTGGGCATGGGAACTTACATCGATATAGTTCTATTTCAAAAACTTGGTGGGTAGGATGGAAAAAGGTGCCATGCAGTAAAATCCCTAATTTGTGTTGCCCTGGGATGTCAATCCTAGTGATGGAATTAAGCGAATATGACGCTGGAAAATTAGCATGAGATGCAGAGACAATGTAATGGTGGATGGGATCTATGCTACTATCACTATTGCAATCTTTCACACTTTAGAAAAACTTGTTTTAGTTAAAATTGCAAAGTCGCAGGAATTCCTAGTTGTTGTTATTTGGCAAATAAAGCAACCCAAACCATTCCTTGATAAGCCATGCATCTATTTAATTGCATACTGTGTGTTGGCTCGCGGAGTACAGTAGTTTGTGCTCACACTCGCATAATAAAATCAGAAACAGGTGAGCAAGATCCCTACGCCTTCGTTGACACACCCAACCCAAATGGAGGAGCTGATGAAGGAAATTAAGACGATTTTCCACAGTTTCTTATCTTGGTTAAGCAAACTTTGATAAAGATTGTGTGTGTGTGTATATTATCTAACCTTAGATAATATATGTTGTTCACATTTTACCCCTAGTTGTTTGCCTATGAATGTTTATGGTCCTACTTTGCTTACTACTTCTACTTCCACTGTTGTCTTGTAAATATTTGGCCTAATCAGCCCATTTGTAAATTGCTACCTGACATGCTGTATTTAAACTCTTATATGTGTTATTAATGTATGGTACGGTTCATGTGATATATGAAATGATTCAACAATGTAGCTATGAGCACTATCTACTGATCTAGAAAATAGTGTGGTGGAATCACAGAGGATCTAGATACAAATTTGGGAAAGATAGAACAAGTATCAGAGCATACGACTGTAGGGTAAAACTTTGGGCAACTTGTTAGCTAAGAGTATGGGACTTATTTTAGAAACTAAGAAAAAGAATTACCAAAACATAACATATTATTGCTTCTTCTTATCTCTCTTAGTTCTGGACTTATCCTCCTTTTATATTTCTAAAAACGATGACTTATACTTGAACCTACAGATGGCTGGAGAAGCAGCTAACGGTTCGTGGGACTACTTTGCCCACGGCCAGGATGGAGGTGATTGTTAGACCCCGGAGCAACAACTCCAGAACCCACTATGTAAATCGCACTATCCCAGAAAAAGTTAGTGCATACAGAATTAACAAGGATACATATCATGCATGATAACCAAACTTTGTTATAAAGCAAAGTGTACATACCTTATAGCTAAGTTTACAATAAGAAGGATCATGGCCAAACATAAAAGGAAACATCAGAAGATAAAATAGAAGGAGCAGCCCATCATGCCTGCCCACGGGCGAATGACTGTAAGACATGGCCTATTCATCACAATCCTCACCAAAGTCGATGCAGTCGTCCTCTGGCAATAGAATTAAGCAAGGTGAGCACATAAAGTACTCCACAAATTACACCGGGAGGTTTAAAGAGTTAATGCATGCATATGGATTTTCTAAGGAAGGCATATTATGGTTATTTGCATAAAAAGCAACATTGAAGTAAATATCAAAGTAAGTTCAAAAAGCTAAATTTGATACAGTATGTAAAAACAATCTTTTTAACTGAAATAATATCGTTAGTGCAGGCACCAACCTCACACTACCCTATCCACAAGTATCCCACCCGGACCATCTTTCCAAAAGATTACACAAGTTTCCATAAACCAGATTTTATTAAAACCAAAGTATAATATCTAAAAAACTATACTCAGGATGTCCTTGACCGTGGACACGGCTATCCAGGATAGTTTGTTACTCTGCAGAGGTGTTCAACTTTACCCACAACACATGTCCTCTCGTTTTGCCGCGCGATTAACACACTGCCTTAAGTGTGTGGCTGAGAGTTCATGACAAGACTGTTATAATGTTTCATTGCCAAATTAGTTACGCCACTACTAAGGTTTCACCGTAACATGAATGCACATGTTTCAGCCCCCTCTTGTGCCATGTGAGACTTCTCGCGGCCTACACCACGCCCACATTCCGCCTATAACAAAACCAAGATGGAACTTCACAAATTATTTAGCCAGCTTTGTCCCATACTAGACTTGTGGTAGTACAGTGTGACTTTGTAATAGTAGCTCACAGACCGGTCCTTAACTGACTTAGGCACCAACCACATACCTCTTATGCCTGGCAATCGACATTGCGTCACCAAACAACAATGCATGCCAACAAGTACCCACCACCATACCAATGCCGAAGTCTAAACCAAATTTAATAATTTTATTTTTTTTCAAAATTTCATAGACTTTCTTGACTCACCAAAGTTAAGAATAGATTTTATAAATCATCATTTTAAGTGAAACAATTCTTCCCACCAAAATCATTCTAAGCATGGCTAAGCAATTCTATAAAATTTTCAGTAAATACTAGTGTACTAACTAGGTTTTCATCTAGGTGGCAAGGCATGATTGTTCAAAGTCAAATTTGGCTATACACAAATGAATTGGGCATAACATAAATTTAAATTGAATTTAAATTGGATAGAATAAAACTACGCATGCATAATAATTTTAAAAATAACATAATTAATTTAAATTACTAGGAAAAACATGATCAAATATGCAACTTACTTTTCTTGAAGTCCCGGTGTGAGTCGTCGAAGTAAAACTCCATGGATTCATCGTAGTCTACTCGTGAAGAACCAAAACCAATTCAAACACAATTCAAATAAAATTTAAAAATTCAAAAAGAGTCCATAAATAGATAACTTAGGATTTTAGAAGAATTTAGAAATTTGAACAGGTTAAAAATGAAGAAATACGAGCTTTCAGAAATTTAAAACTAAAGAAAAAGAAAAAACTAATTTTTCTGCATTATTTTTATACTAAAAAATGGAATTAAGACGTAAGCATCTAATTTCATTTTTTGGCTAAATTATTTTTACATTGAAAATGATTTTATTAAACTGACAAGTGGGGCCGGGTTTACGGTGGACTAGGTTCACGCAATGGCTTGGTTCACCGTGGACTCAGTCCATTACTGATGTGGTGGGGTTACCGCTGATGGGGCAACCGAAGTCGATGTGGCTGCCATTGAGCTACCACCCGGCTACCATGCTTGCACAGGTGCTGACGCGGCATGGCCGGCTGGAGGCGGCGCTTAGGACTCGATGGTCGCTGGAGCTCCGGCACTCGGTGGCGGTCAGTGAGGGGTAAAAATGAGAGAGGGAGCCACGGGGATCCTTGTGGCACCTGGTGCGATGCTCGGGGATGCTTGGTGGCGGCCAGCGACGATAGAGAAGCGGCGGCGGCACACGGCTCCGGCGGTGAGGGTTCTCCGGTTGGGCTGGGACACAGCCAAGGGCAGGTGAGGCTCGCATGGGCGCGGCGAAGAGGAATATGATGTCGACGGGCTCGAGGAGGTCGAGGGCTCCCAGTATTTCTTGCGGGAGCTTCGTCGGTGCCGAAAGAGATGCAGGGACACTCTCGGGCACGACAGAGTGGGGAAGGAGCGATGCGGGGCTCTCGGCGCACGAGGGAGGCAAAAGGAGGGAAGGACGGGGTGCGGGGGAGGGTTTTTATACGGGCGGGGCAGAGTAACGGTCAAGCATGACCTCACCGGAGTGAAGACAATTAGAAACGACACAACGGTGGTTATCGGGCTTTAAAATGGAGGGAAAACGGGTGGAGTGAAGGCGGAATGAAGAGGGCACTCATATGGCGCATTTGCTCGAGACTTAAATGAGGAGAAACAGCCGCATTAAAAGCTCGGGGAGATCGTCAATGGCGGCTCGGCCAAAGGTTGAAGAAAGGGCGAGGAAGAGAGATGACAGGCGGGGCCCATCTATCAGCGAGAGAGGAGGGAGAGGAGGAAGGAGCGGGTGGCTAGATGGTGCCACGCACTAGAGGTACACATCCGGGCCGCCGAGTTTAAAACAAAGGGGTAAGTGGGAGTGGGCGGCTGAGATTAAATCAGGCGAGGATGGATGATATCCGAGAGCAACACACGTCGCCCGAGGAGAGAGGGAGGGTTTTAAATTATATTTTCAATTTTCATTTAATTTTCAGAAATACTAAGAAGCTTCAAAAATTATAGAAAATAGCAAATAAAGTCTAAAAATTCCCAAAAAATCATAGAAATTCCTGGAGATGTTTTAGACTTAGGAAAAAAATATTTCCAACTTAAATTTGGTCTTTTAATTTTTATAAAAATACTTTTTAGCTTTGAAATTGTTTTTAAAATCCAGAAAATTCTCAAAAATACTATAAATCAAGGAGAACTCAGGATAAGTAAAATAAACTCTTTTTGGCTTAAATAAAATACTTAAAGGAAATTATATTACTCTAGGCTATTAAAATAAAATCCAAATAAATTCCAGAGAGCCAATAAAATGCAATTAAAAGTTTTGGGATGTTACGGTGATTTCGCCGAAATCTTATGCAAGTTAATGCAATACTTGGGCTACAATCACCAGCCTATATTCTGAGGACACAAAACATCAGAAGGAGTCAGAGAGTCATAGATCATGAAGGTCTTTATTTACGCTAGAGATGGCGACCACCATCCCTGCACTCTTTGGAGCCTGTACAGGAGGAGTACTGCCGCTAATGCCCTCCAGGATGCTGCCCATCTAGCGTCTTCTTGTCTATGCAAGATCCATGGGGCTACTTTGATATCATCTCCATTTTGTTTCTATCTGACTCGCTAGGAAGGAGCACACCACAGCAAGATATTCATCCTGTGACAAAGATGATCCAATGCTGACTGATCAAGTCCACCTCATGCGAGCTATGGGGGGCCACATACACTGAGGCGCTGGATGAGATCGCTAACCTCCGCCAACTCCTGATCGCCAGCAATAGCCAAGTGGAAGCCCTTTGTGTGCAGCTCGCCAAGTGCAAGAAGGCACTCACCAAGGTGGAGAGAGAGAGAGAGAGAGAGGGCTGCTGCCCTCTCTAAGCTTTAGCGGATAGTGGTGGTAGTTGTGATACATGCTCTAGAACCTGTCGGATCTGCCATAGTCTCCATACAACCTGCTCCACCCTGACCCCAAGCTAATGGGCCTCGCTTGAGGGTCATCACCTATAAGAGCACACGGCACCCCTGCTTTTAGAAGTTAATATGAATAGGGCCTATATACGGCCACAAAGTTGTGCTTTCCCTAATGTGCTATTACTAGTTAGTCTTATGCTAGTAGAGTGAAAACCTAATGCATGCAGTGTCCTCGCATATGATGAAGGAAATGTTTTCCATGTATCTGTTTTTAATAAATTTCAGTAAAATGTTTCTGAAACGCAGGGAATGGAAAAAAAATATTTTCACTCTGACAGAGCAGCTACCACTTCAAGCTATTATTAAAGTATAATATGAATTCGTCACCATATCTATACTAGATACTCCGTTAGACGTGGCGTCAAGCAGTGCATGTGCCAAGTCATGTTTCATGTCAGACGTGACACCGGCTGGCGCATTCGATTCTGATTCGGTTTTCTTCTCCATTTGGAATTCTTATTTTGTAGTCTATATATGTACTATTATAGATACAATTGAGATGCGCGAAGTTCCTCATGCTCATAATTTCTCCTCATATAGTAATATTTTACTTTTTTATATCTATGGTCTTTCCTATAAGAGTTTTTCACTTAAATATCCTCATTCATGTTCTTTCAAACATCTATTTTGAATTAGTCGCCCAAATGAGCGACCAATCTCACCTCCGCATTCGAAACACTAGCCGCCCCATATAAGCGAGCGATCTCACTCCTGGGAAGGCCATCACGCTGCATCCAATCAACGAAACGCGGCGTATGGCTGTCATTCGATGAGTCGACAAGTACCGTATCATCCTGCCGCCGCATCCGAAGCAAAGACCTCTGTTTTGTGTCCGGTCGTATCGATTCCAAGGCAACATCGATTCACAAGGAAGCCATCAGCAGTAGGGATGAAAACGGTCGGAAAACTTCTCAACCATTTTCTACTTCTACATTTGAATACGAAAACGAAAGCGAAAGCGGTAAAGCCGGACACGAAAACGAACGCGAACTTACGGAATATCAAGAATTTCGAAAACGAACCAATTCGAGCGGAATTATGTCGAACACGGTCGGTATACGAAAATTCAATACGGAATACCGACCTGTAGGACCAAGCGCATAACAATTAACAAGTGACCAAGTACATAACAATTACCAAGTGCATGATCAAGTTCAAGTGCATATAATAATTACCAAGTGCATGATCAAGTTCAAGTTCTTAACTATATGCAGTTAATTCTCTTAATTTTGAACAAATGGCTATAGCAGGGCTGTGACACTGCATACTTATGAAGATTCCAAATTTTTGGTAAATCTACCCTTTCCACATTTCCTATTTTTCTTCATTATTTTCCTTATCTTTCTCTCTTTCTTTTTCTTCTTTCCCTTGTCTTCCACCCGGTCCCTTTTCTCTGGCTGCTTTCGGCCGAAGCCGACTCCTTTTCTTCTCTCCGCCTCTCTAATCTCTCGGTGCCTCTCTCTCTCTCTTCTTCCCCGGTCTACCTCCCCACCGCCGCCGCGCCGGCTCCTCCGCGCCTCTCCACTGACGCGCCGGCCTCTACCCCGGCTTCCGCGCTCCCCTACGGCTCGGCTCTCCCTCTCTACACGCCGACTCTCCAAGCGCCGCCGGCGGTGCCGCGCCATACTGCCCGGCCGCCTCCGCCTTGCCGCTCTGCGCCACACGGCAAACCATGGCCAGATCCGTGGCCTAAGGGCCCGGATCTGGCGTCTCGGCCCTCTAATCCGATCTGATTTGATTTCGATTTGTTGCTATTTCGCTTTGATTTGAATAGGTTTTGCTCATGTGGTGGCAGGCAGGAAGGTGTATTGCCCCGGGATGGCACGCGGGCGGCCGGCGGGGCGGCGGCGCTGCTGGAGCCTGGAGACGGCCACTCGAGTTCGGGGGCGGGAGACTGCGGGTGCGGGGTGTGGCGCCGCGGCGATAGGAAGGGATTAGGGAAGGGGAGGACTGGGGAGACGGCCAGAGGAGCAGAGGTTAGGGCTGGGGTGCTGGGCAGTGGGCTGTGTGAATTGTGATCCGGGCCATCCGGCTGGGGCGTTGGGCCGTAAGTGGGCCAAATTCGGTTTAAACCGTATTTACAATACGGTATATTCCGAATAAAATGTAGAAAAGTAGAAAACGGTCGGAAAACACCTAAACCGTTTCCGCTCCGTTTTCGTATTTGGTATTCCGTATTTCGAACCGAATTCGAATTTGTCCGAAAATACGAATTCGATCGGGTCAAATGTAGAAAACGATACGGTTCAGTACGGGATATTTCCGTTCTGTTTTCATCCCTAATCAGCAGTGCTGCGTTAACTCGCAGTACAAGCAGACTAGCCGACCTGCAACCTGAGAACCCGAGGAAAACAGATCACGGGGAGGTAGCCGTCCAGAATCATCAAACCCGAGGAGCATCGATTACTGCTTCGCGAGTTGATTAACACAGACGTGCAAATTCGCTTCCACTGCTAAATGCGCGCGAGAAGCTTACCCAGGAAATTTCCACAGCCCTACTTCTGCTAGGTACACAAGAAATTTTACCAGCAGATTTCAGCATTCTCAACTCAGTAATTTCGACTAGCGTCGACACCGTTCCGCATCTTAACTCTGACTTGGCATCAACTCACGCCATACCGAGCGTCAACCAACACGCTACCTCAACTACTGTTCCAGCGCCAGGTTCGTCAGCACCATTGCCCACGCCGCTCGGCGCCATGCCTGACGTCGTACTGCGCCATCTTTATCAACGATCTTCTACCTTAGTCAATCATCATTTTCCATCAAGAGGCTGTGTCGTCAACTCTACATATTTTTTGTTGGATGTGAAGTTCGTGGAAATTCAAGCCATTATACTTATTACTGGTGGTATCTATGAAAGATTAATTATTAGCGATTTTTTCGACGATCTATTGTCTACTACAAGTTACTGCGGCAAAATCCGCACATAGAATATAAGGTGGAGTTGCGGGTTTTTAACACAATGAGTTAATTTGAACAACGCTTTTTAGGAGACTTTGAAAAAATCAATGCCAGCTACGGAGACAACTGAATTTGGTGTTTTATTCACTACTTGGATATGTTGCAATTTAGATCGCTTGCACCACCATTATAAAGGTTTTGGCAACATTCAATTTTAGAAGTTTGATGACACCTTGATAGTAGCTAACATAATACTCTCCAGATTTCTACTATTTGAAAATGAAGGTTTTGTTCCAATTTCAGTTTGAGATGAAAGATTTTAAGTGCAAGAAGGAGTTTATTTTTGCGTGGATACCATAATTTTGTCTGGTTGTTGCAGCTTGATATAAGGTGTTTACTGCAGTTTATTCTCCATTGATGGCTAAGAGTTCCCTTCATTCGAATAATTTTATAAAAGTAGTTTCAACCATATTGTGGAATTTAGTTATCTTACACGTGCAAATTGCTCTTTCAATGAGCGTTGTTTTTGAGTTTTGTATACAGGTGAAGCATATCAGATTTCGTGAGATGAGTTCTTCATTATCTATCCAGCGCCACAAATGATGTATTGGCTTATACTATTCAATGATTGAGCATTTGTTTCAGGAGCTTATTTGCGTTGATTTAGATTTTGTTGGGTTTATGAATTATTAAAGATCCAGATTTATTCATCTTTTTTGTTGATAGCTCTGTTTTTGAATTTACTTGCGGTTTGTTCAATTTTACTTCATGAGAAGCATCCATATAAGACTGTTCTAGTTTTTCTTGTTGAAGATTAATCTGATAGACTTTTAAAGCACATGGTCTGATGATGAAGTCTTGTTTGAAGGAGATTTTCATATTTCGGCTACTAAAGCAAATTTATCTCAAGGTGAAGATTGTTAAAGTGTATTCCGAATTCGTCATTGTGTTCATGTCGGACACTACACCAGACATGCACCGAACGGTAAATTGTGTTAGACGTGGCACCGGCTAGAGCATTGACTCTGATTCGGTTCCTTCTTTGTTAGAAACTCTTGTTTTCTAACATATATATATGTACCTCTGTAGTTGCACAGTTGAGATGCGCCGAAGTTCCTTGTGCTTATAATTTCTCTTCATATAGTGATATTTTATCTTCATGCGTCTGTGGTTTTTCTTCAACGGTTTTTACTAAAGTCCATGTCTTTAGTTCTTTCAATCATTTATTTTTGTTGTGCGTTATAACAGTTGAGCTATCTTTCTTGTAGTCTAGGGGCTATCGCTGACTACATTGATCGAGCTCAAAGGGGTCCTTCACGCAATCGGATTACTCGGGCGTGAGTTTGCATTCCCTCGCTTTTAGGCCCCCTCTGAAACACATCGGTTCTTTCCAAATCCCTAGGGAATCAAACTAATTCATGCGAAATTCTTGCTAAATTTATGTGTTCTAAACGGCCTTATATGTGTCTCACTTTTTAGGTTATGTTTGAAATACGAATATTTCACAGGAAACAAATCAATTCCTGCATGAGCTAGGAAAAATTCTCAGGTCCCACACGTGGCCTTAATATAGTAATCCTGGTCCATCACAAGAGTTTGGAAGCAGCAGTGGCGCACAATAGGCCAGTAGCAAGACCTGTGAAAACAGATCGACCAATGATCGAGACAAATTTCAGTCGATCGATGAATAGGTATGGGCATGGCGACGTGCATGCAGTACCAGGGTTCGTTGCCTCTATCACCGTTGGATTATGTAAAATTTTGCAGGATTTCTATTAAATTATACCGTCTTGCTACAAAACCATTGTAAAATTTACGTGTTCCAAATAAGCTTTAACTAGGTGGCTCTGATTTTTTTCCCCACTAGCTAGTAGCTATACTTGCTAAAACTAAGGGTGCAGTGCAGACCTGCTGCGATTCCACTGGACGACACGCTGCCCGTTTTATATGTAAAGTAAGAAATTATGCCTGTGCGAAAGTAGACAGCGACAGCGGTCTCGTAGAAGCTAGGTAGGTGATGAAACGGAATGGACTGTTATGAATAGCGCTTGTATTCAATATGAGGTCAATGGGCCGGTATATATACACAAAGTACAGGTGGTAAATATGCAAAGAACCCCTCATAACAATGGGGAATAACAAACTATACATATAACTCTAACACCCCCCTCAAACTCATGGTGGATCAACAACACTGAGTTTGGAGAGGTAGAAGCTGTGCTGTGCGCGAGTCTGGGCCTTCGTGAAGAAATCCGCTATTTGAATCTCCGAAGGCACATACTGAAGAGTAATCACCTGATCATGCACACAAGACCTCATGAAAGAAGCATCAACACCAATATGCTTGGTGAGCTCATGCTTCACAGGATCACGAGCAATACTGATAGCACCTGTACTGTCTGACAAGAGAGGGGTCGGGGTAGTGACAGAAACACCAAAATCCTCAAGTAACCACCGTAGCCAAGTAATCTCTGTTGTCAAGAGAGCCATGGCTCGCAACTCAGCCTCTGCACTCGAACGGGACACTGCAGTCTGTTTCTTCGTCTTCCAGGCAATAAGAGAACCCCCAAGAAAAACACAGTAAGCAGAGATAGACCGGCGATCAGATGGATCGCTGGCCCAAGTAGCATCCGAATAGGCCTGAAGCTGTAACGAGCTGGAACGTGGAAAGAAGAGACGGCGAGAGATAGTCCCGCGAAGGTATCGCAAAACTCGAAGAAGGTGGCTGTAGTGGACCTGAGTGGGAGCTGAAACAAACTGACTCAGAATATGAACTGGATAAGTGATATCCGGACGAGTAACTGCAAGGTAGACAAGACTCCCAACAAGATGACGATAGCGAGTCGGATCAGAAAGAGGCTCGCCATCAGAGAGTCGGAGATGAACATTGAGCTCCATGGGAGTCTCAACAGTACGCTGATCAGTGAGAGAGGCGTGATCAAGAAGATCCTGAATGTATTTCTCTTGGGACATAAAGAAACCATCTGGAGTGGAAGTAACCTCAATCCCAAGGAAGTAACAAAGAGGGCCAAGATCCGACATAAGGAACTGCTCACTAAGACGAGCCTTGACAAAGGCAATGTACTCAGAATCATCTCCCGTAATGATCATATCATCAACATACAGAAGAAGAAGAGTCCGACCATGAGACGAAGTGTGGACAAAGAGCGCAGGATCATGATCACTAGCTGAAAAGCCAGCAGCAGTGACCACAGAGGAGAAACGCTCAAACCAAGCACGAGGGGCTTGCTTAAGGCCATAGAGAGAGCGACGAAGGCGACAGACCATGCCCTCAGGAACAGAATTCCCAGGTGGCGGATGCATGTAGACCTCCTCACGCAACTCGCCATTAAGAAAGGCATTCTTGACATCAAGCTGAGAAACAGACCAGTGGCGAACAGACGCCACCGAAAGAAGAGTGCGAACAGTGGTCATGTGGGCCACAGGAGCAAAAGTCTCGTCGTAATCAACACCATGCTCCTGCTGGAAGCCACGAGCAACAAGACGCGCCTTATAACGCTCAAGAGAGCCATCAGAGCGAGTCTTAATCTTATAGACCCACTTACACGTGATGGGATGAGAATGAGATGGAAAAGGAACAAGATCCCAAGTACCAGTACGCTCGAGGGAAGCAATCTCATCGGCCATGGCAAGCTGCCACTCAGGATGAGTAACAGCATCCCGGTAGGAGACAGGCTCACGAGTAGCTGTGCCAGCAAAGACAAAACGGGCAGGAAGCCGAATCGACTGGCGATCGCGGAGAGCGTAGCGAGGAGAAGATGACCCATCAGGGGAAGATGAGGCATCAGAAGAAGATGGAACATCAGGAGAAGATGGCTCATCTGGAAGATCCTCAATAAGGGGAAAAGGTACTGTAGTGGGAGGAGCCTGGGGAGTCGTAGGAGGCGACACAGGCGGCGACAACGGCGGAGAGGCCACAGGGGGAATATGTGGAGACTCAGTGAGACAGGTGGACGAGGGCAAAACAGATATAGGTATATCTGGAAAGGTCAAGAAAGACAGAGACTCCACAGAGGAAGCCGAAGTAGAGGCAGGACGTGGGTAGAATGGACGAGACTCGTCGAAAGTCATATCCCGAGAAACCCGTATCCGACGACCAACAGGATCCCAGCACCGATAGCCCTTGTGCTCGGCACTGTATCCCAGAAAGACACACTCAACAGACTGAGCGGTCAGTTTGGTGCGTTCTCGAGGGGCGAGGAGAACGTAGCAAACGCAGCCAAACAGATGAAGGGAAGAGTAGTCAGGAAGACGACCACAGAGACGCTCAACAGGGATCGCACCCTGAAGAGCAGAAGAGGGCTGGATGTTGACGAGATAGGTGGCAGTGGAAACAACCTCGGCCCAAAAGTGAGGTGGAATAGAGGCGGCGATCATCATAGCACGAGCAGTCTCAAGGAGGTGATGATGCTTGCGCTCAGCGACACCATTCTGAGCATGAGCACCAGGACAAGAGAACTGAGCGAGAGTGCCTTGCTCAGCAAGGAAGCCGCGCAGGTGACGAGAGAGGTACTCGCCAGCAGAATCAGCACGAAAGACACGAATAGGAGTGGAGAACTGTGTGTGAATCATAGTGGCAAATTGTTTATAGATAGGCAAGGCCTCACTACGAGAAGACATGAAATATATCCAAGTGTGGCGAGAGAAATCATCTATAAATATGATATAATAACGATGACCCCCTTTCGAAACGAAGGGAGCCGGACCCCAAACATCTGAATGAACAAGATCAAAAGGACGCTGAGACACAGACTCACTATGAGGATAAGGAAGCTGAATCTGTTTACTTAACTTACAGCCCTGACAATATAAAGACACGTCTCCTGAGACAGACCCCAGAAGACCACGACGAACTAAGGACGACAGACGGGATCCACACAGATGGCCAAGACGGTGATGCCACTGCTAGAAAGAGCCGGTAGACGAAGTGGCAGAAGCAGAGAGACTGGCGGCGATGGTGGCAGCGGAAGGAAGGTGAAGCCAGTCAAGCTCCCAGAGACGCTGTGAGTCACGGTGCCGAGGGCCAGAACCAACCAGAGCTCCCGTGTGGCGATCCTGAACACAACAAGAGTCAGAGTCAAGAATGACCCGATAACCAAGGTCAGTAATCTGCCCAGCAGAAAGAAGCTGCATGGTAAGGCGAGGAACATGAGCAACAGAAGGAACATGAAAGGATGAGTTGCTAAGAGATCCTCGACCAGAGACAAAGAGATGTACCATCAGCAGTAAGAACACTGACAGGAGAATCAAGAGGTGTAATAGAAGACAGAGTGGAAGGATCAGGAGTCATGTGAAAGGATGCTCCAGAATCAAGAATCCACGGGGAGGTACCTGACTGTGTAGGAGGTGGTTTCTCAGTGCCCGAAATGTCAGTAGCAGAACCTGCAGAACCTGTCGAAGGAGAACCTGAAGCGGCAAGCAGGTGTCGAAGTCTGGCTATCTCCTGCTCGGTGAGAGAAACTGCTGAAGAAGTCGATGCAGACGTCGTCGTAGAAGCACTAGTGCCAGTAGAAGAACGGCGTGAAAGATGCCGCTTCTTCTTATAGCACTGGGACTCAATGTGGCCGTCCTTGTCGCAGTAGGAACAGTGAGGACGGCCACCTCCAGACGGAGGACGGCCACCACCACCTGTGGTAGCCGCTGGAGGAGGCAGTGTAGCAGGTGGACGAGCGGCGAGCACAGAGGGGAGTGGCATCAGACCAGCACCACTCAGACGAGTCTCCTCCGCACGTATCTCGGTAAGAGCCTCCAGGAGAGTGACACGAGGGTGGCGTGCAAGGAGCTGGGCACGCCTTTGCTCGAACTCAGGACGAAGGCGAGTAAGGAACTCGTAAACCCGCTGAAACTCCAGGTCAGCACGTACATCTAGGCAGCACGGACAGGTACGACAGCCAGCAGTGCGAAGTGAGTCCAACTGACGCCAGACAGCAGAACTCCGAGCGTAAAAAGCGTCAACAGTAGCATCACCCTGCTGAAGAGAGTGCTTCTGGCGGACCACGGATAGGTACAGGGCATCGCCAGAGGGCTCGTAGCGCTGACGAAGATGAGTCCACATCTGGAAAGCCGAAGGGAGTCCCACAACCTCAGAAGAAAACTGAGGCTGGACACTGGCGATGAAGACAGCAGCAGCCCGAGCGTCGTCATCGTACCACTGAGTGTAGACGGTCAGACGATCCTTGTAGGAATCCAGAGCCTCCTGGTAGGCAGAGGCAGCTTCATTATCAGCTTCATCATCAGCAGCAGCCTTATCGGCTGTCGGGGGCAATGCAACAGGCGTAGGCTCCGTCGGAAGAATAGGGCAAGGCGGGCAGGTGACATCGCAAGAGAAGATGCCCCAGAGATGAAGACCACGCATGTGAATGCGCATGTGAGACACAAAGTCGGTGTAATTAACACCATCAAAGATCACCGGGCAGCGAGGGAGGGAAACGGTGCCCATTGGTAGGCGGCGCTGGACGGCGCGGCGACCAAGGCAACGAAGTCTAACAGGCGGCGCTGGACGGCGCGGCGGTTAGAACGACGTTTTTTTTCTCTTTTTTTTCTTCTTCCGCCGCTCGGTTAAAAAGCCTCAAACGGGCCGAAGGCCCGTTACGCACGCACGCGTTAGGGTTGGCGGCGGCGGCGGCTCGAGGGCGGCGGCGGTCCGGCGGAGCGGGCAACGGCGACGGCGGCCCGGCTCCCGACGGGGAAGTCGGCGGGAGGCGGAGGAGCCGAGGCCGGGCGGGCGCCGAGGCGAGGCCGGGCAGGCGCCGGGCGGGGCCGACGGCGGCAGAGGCCGGGCAGGCGCCGGGCGGGGCCGACGGCGGCAGAGGCCGGGCAGGCGCCGGGCGGGGCCGACGGCGGCAGGGGGGGCAGCGGAGGCCGGGCGGACGGCGGAGGCGCCGAGCCGAGGCCGACGGCGGCAGGGGCGGCAGCGGCGACGGGGGAGTCGGCGACGGCGACGATGACGCGCAGAAGAGAGTCGGCGGCGGCGACGACGACGCGCGGAGGAGTCGGCGGGGCCGACGGCGACGGGCTCGAGCGGGCGGGCTCGGGCGGAGCCAACGGCGGCGGCGGCGAGGTGACAAGCGAGGCGACGGGAAAACCCTAGGTATGCTCTGATACCATGTTATGAATAGCGCTTGTATTCAATATGAGGCCAATGGGCCGGTATATATACACAAAGTACAGGTGGTAAATATGCAAAGAACCCCTCATAACAATGGGGAATAACAAACTATACATATAACTCTAACATGGACAAGAACTGAACGGCAGCTCGGAACGGAGGCGAGGGGAGGCTTGGTTTGGTTATGCGTTGATGTTCAACACCCCTTCCTTGAGGCGAGGGGAGCGCGCTTGGGCTTTCTGCTGGTGCGCCCGATCGGTTCGGCGAGGACTAGCTACGTCCTGCAAGTATCTATCTGCTAGTTCAATGTCCCTGATTTACTACGGACTAAAAAAATCATGTTATTGTAATATGTTGAGTCGTTATTGGGCTCGGTTTGCTCTACGCCCTCGGCTCTACTGTTGCGCTTGGTCGAGCTCCACCATGGCCGGTGTCAGCGTTTCACGCTTCCGCTCATGTGTTGCTACAAATAAAAAAATCACATTACCTGTATTGTTATGGACATAAAACCATATTACCCCCATACATTGATTTGTCCTCCTTGAGCTTGGACTGTGCCTTGCCATTGGCTCCGCCACAATGTAAGAGCAAGGTGTGTCTCGAACGTCTTCACCATCATACTCGGTCTACACCACTCCTTTGGCTCCTTTTATAAGTAGCGGAGATATAAAAGAAACAAGATAGGTAGGGCGCGCTATGCTACGCCTTTGCAGTCCTTTACGAGATAAGAGGTCTGCGAAAATGCTGGTGTGAAGTGATTGTTAATTTAGCGAGGTGCCATTCTAACTATGGCATCATGGCTGTTTTAAGTTTAAACACAATAGACATATATAGTGGGGGTTGAATAGAGCAAGTTGATTCGATCTAAGATAAATAAGGATATAAAATAGAGCATCATTAACAGTATGACATGAAACTGCTCAATCATCACAGCTATGTTAAATAGGATATGTAACCATATATAGGCAGTTCTAGTAAATATAAGTGTTGTAGGGATGGCCCCCACCTAAGCTCGGCCGGCCTGTTTGTAACAGCCCAGGTTTTTATTAAAATATAAATAATTAAATAAAATTAATTAAATTTAAATTTAAATTAAATAAGTACTTTTGTTGCCTAAATTTTAAATTTGGATTTGCCCTGAATTTCTATTTTTGAAAAAGTTAGATTTAAAAAGTATTTTAAGTGAAAACCTAAAAATAAGTCTACTTCGCCTAGGCGCCAGCTCCGCTGCCACTGCTTCGAAGGGTAGGGGACGGAGCGCTCGTGCGTCTACTTCGATTAGGCACCAACTCCGCAGCCACCCCTTTGAAGGGTAGGGGACGGAGCGCTCGTGCCTCTACTTCGCCTAGGCGCCAGCTCCGCTGCCACCGCTTCGAAGGGTATGGGATGGAGCGCTCGCACGTCTATTTCGACTAGGCGCCAGCTCCGCTGCCACCCCTTCGAAGGGTACGGGATGGAGCGCTCGCGCGTCTATTTCATTTAGGTGCCAGCTTTGTTGCCACCGCTTCGAAGGAAGGATAGGGGACGAAGCGCTCACACATCTATATCGACTAGGCGCCAGCTCCGCTGCCACCCCTTCGAAGGGTAGGGGTCGGAGCGCTCATGCGTCTACCTTGCCTAGGCGCCAGCTCCACTACCACCGCTTCGAAGGAAGGATAGGGGACGAAGCGCTCACGCGTCTATATTGACTAGGCGCCAGCTCCGCTGCCACCCCATCGAAGGGTAGGGGACAGAGCGCTCGCACGTCTACTTCGCCTAGGCGCCAGCTCTGTTGCCAACGCTTCGAAGGGTAGGGGACGGAGCGCCTTACTGTAGAACGTATGGAAGTCGTCCGCGCTGGAAAGCGCTTCTGCCCGCGGGTCAGTCTTCGAAGGGTAGGGGACGGAGCGCTCGCGCATCTACTTCGCCTAGGCGCCAGCTCCGTTGCCACCGCTTCGAAGGGTAGAAGACGGAGCGCTCGCGCGTCTACTTCGATTAGGCACCAGCTTCGCAGCCACCCCTTCGAAGGGTAGGGGACGGAGCGCTCGTGCCTCTACTTCGCCTAGGCGCCAGCTCTGCTGCCACCGCTTCGAAAGGAAGGGGACGGAGCGCTCGTGCATCTATTTCGACTAGGCGTCAGCTCCGCTGCCACCCCTTCGAAGGGTAGGGATGGAGCGCTCGCGCGTCTACTTCGCCTAAGAGCCAGCTTCACTGCCACCTCTTCGAAGGAAGGATAGGGGACGAAGCGCTCACGCGTCTATATCGACTAGGCGCCAGCTCCGCTGCCACCCCTTCGAAGGGTAGGGGACGGAGCGCTCACACGTCTACTTTGCCTAGGCGCCAGCTCCGCTACCACCGCTTTGAAAGAAGGATAGGGGACAAAGCGCTCACACGTCTATATCGACTAGGCGCCAGCTCCGCTGCCACCCCTTCGAAGGGTAGGGGACGGAGCGCTCGCACGTCTACTTCGCCTAGGCACCAGCTCCGCTGCCACCGCTTCGAAGGAAGGATAGGGGACGGAGCGCTCACGCGTCTATATCGACTAGGCGCCAACTCCGCTGCCACCCCTTCGAAGGGTAGGGGACGGAGCGCTCGCGCGTCTAATTTGCCAAGGTGCCAGCTCCACTGCCACCGCTTCGAAGGAAGGGTAGGGGACGGAGCGCTTGCGCATCTACTTCGCCTAGGCGCCAGCTCCGCTGTCACCGCTTCAAAGGAAGGATAGGGGATGGAGTGCTCGCGTATCTATTTCGGCTAGGCACCAACTCCGCTGCCACCGCTTCGAAGGGTAGGGGATGGAGCGCTCGCGCGTCTATTTCGCCTAGGCACCAGCTCCGTTGCCACTGCTTCGAAGGGTAGGGGACAGAGCGCTCGCACGTCTACTTCGATTAAGCGCCAGCTCTGCTGCCACCCCTTCGAAGGGTAGGGGACAGAGCGCTCGCGCATCTACTTTGGCTAGGTGCCAGCTCCACCGTCACCAAGTTGGCAGCTGGAAGGACGGAGCGCTCGAAGCACCCACCTTGGATGCTAAGCGCGAGAATGGGCGGTCAAATCTCACGAAGGAATCAGAAAAGAGCACGGCCAAGAAAAAGTGACGGGGACAAATGCTTCGGCTGGTCTTTATTGTGTTCGTATACGAATGTTTACAAAGGTGTCTGCCGATCAACATCCCCTAAGATCTAATGCATAAGTGTCCTCAGGCATCTGGAAACGCTATTCGTCCGGCTCCGCCTTGACGACTGCCCGCGCTGGAGCCTCGCTTGTCGAGGTTCGACTCGCCCAGAAGTCCAGCAAGTCCTCAGCCCGCCGCCAGCGCCAAAGACGGCGTCGGGTTATGGCATCGGAGACTAGCAACCGGTCCCTCTCAGGCAGCTGCTTGGAGCATAGGAATACACCGGTCAAAACATGGCGGCAATTTCCACTTTATTCATAAGGGGGGTGCGCACATTACAACGCACACCAACACACGAGAACCCCGGTGTCACACCTGTGGGTTCGCGCCATGCCCCGAGGCGTCGGCACTACCTTCGTCGCGCCGGGGGACTTCATCTAGCCATCGGCCTAGGTTCCCCTCGCCGTACATGGTCCACCGTAGCTCTACCTTCGCCGCGGGCTCCCCGATGTACTCCCAAATCCGCTCGTGGAAAACACGAACAGTAGGGCGAACAGCGCGTACGGCACCGGACATCACTCCGGTCCCGGCCGGCATCTCCAGTTGGGGATCAGCCAACTCGTCAACATGCTGGCAGCCCCGGTGCCGGAGAAGCACACACGCCAGGCACTGTAACATTCCAAAAATTTGCTTTCTGCAAAAATTTAATTTCAAATTAATTATTTTAAAGTATTTGAATTTTATTTGGATTTTCTGTGAATTTTTGCTATTTATTTGGGTTTATATGGATTTTAGTTCAAAGCCTAGAGCAAGAAAATGTACTTTAAATATTTTATTAAAGCCAAAAAGAGTTTATTTTACTTTTTCCCAAGCTTCCCTGAAATTATAGTAATTTTTCAGAAATTTCTAGGATTTTAAAATCAATTTCAAAGCTAAAAAGGTATTTTTATAAAAATTAGCAGACCAACTTTAAGTTGGAAATATTTTTAGTAAGTCTAAAACATCTTATAGAATTTTTGAGAATTTTATGGAATTTAAAATCAATTTTTTAAAGTCAAAAAGGTATTTTATAAAATTATTAAAGGCAAATTTGAATTAAAAATATTTTTCCTAAGTCTAAAATAGCTCCAGGAATTCTGTATAAATTTTCTAGAATTTTTAGACATTATTTACTATTTTCTAAATATTTATAAAAGTTTCTAGTATTTCTGAAAAGTTAATCCGAAAATTTGATCTGGTTTAATCTCGGGCTGACACGTGTCGCGCCTAGATTAAATCCATCCATCCCTTGATCTAATCTGAACCGTCCTCTCCTCCTTACCCCTTCATCTCGGTTCAACGGCCATGATTTCATCTTTTTACCCTATTCAATCCCACGCGTCCATCTTCACTTAACCCTCCAAACGGCCGAGATCCACCTCCGCTGCCACGTGGGGTTCATCCGGCCGTCCGACGCCCTCTCTCCCCTCTCTCTCGCCGACAGCCCGACCCCACATGTTAGCGCCTTCTCCTACCTCTCCTTCTTCAACCTCGCGCCGCCGCCATTGCCGGCCGCGCCCGAGCTCTTTAATCAGCCGTTTCTTCCCCCCTTAACTCCCAAGCGAGTGCGCATTTGAATGCCCCTCTTCATTCCGCCTTCACTCCATCCGTTTCCCCCTCCGTTTTAATGACCGCTAACCGCCGTTGCATCCGTTTCCGATCAACTTCACTTCGGCGAGCTCGTGCTCAGCCATTCCCCTCCCCTCCGCCTACAAAAGCCCTTCCCAAGGATCCCCGTGCGCCGCCGCCCCTTTTCCCTGCCCCAATCCCTTCTTCTGTGCGCCCGAGTCCTCCCCGTGTTGTGTTCCCCATTTGCTGCCCGAAACTCCGGTGAGAAATCGCCACCGCTTCGGACCACTCCTCACCTCGCCGACGCCATCACCGTCCTCCCCGTTCGCCTGCGACCGTCCTCCGCCCCTCCGCCGAGCGAATCCGTCGTCGGAGCGCTGCCGCACTGAGAGCCATCCGCCACCGCCGCTCCCTTCCGTCGCCGACCGCCCTCCGGTCTTCCCCGAGCCCGGCGCCAGGTGGGAATCGGATCCCCATCGTCTCCTCTTCCCTCTCTGCCTCTCACCGGTCGCCGCTAAGCGCCAGAGCGCCGGTGAGCCCGCGGGCCCAAGCGCCGCTTCCGGCCGGTGCCGCCATGTCAGCACGCACGCGCGCGTGGCAGCCGCGTGGCGCCGCGTGTCCACCTCGTCAGCGCATGGCTGCCACCTCCTCCCTCTGGGCCACGTCAACCATGGACTGAGTCCACGGTGGACCAAGCCGACCCGTGAACCCAGTCCACCGTAAACCCGACCCCACCTGTCAGTGTAATAAAAGCATTTCCAATGTAAAATTAATTCAGCCGAAATTCTAAATTCCCTGCTGACGTCATAATCTGAATTTTTCAGTATAAAAATAAATCCAAAAATCGGTCCTTTTCTTTTTCTTTAGTTTTCAACTTCCCGAAGCCTGTTCTTTTTCGTTTTAACTCCGTTTGAGCCCGTTCAAATTTTAAAATTCATCAAAAATTCCAAACTATCCATTTCTGCCATCCTTTTAAATATTTGAAATTTATTTGGTATTTCAAAATTTAAATTTCAAATTCCAATACTTAGTCCATTTTCAAAACCTCAGTTCCATTCCAAATTTTCTGTGCACTTCCAAAATTCAAATTTAAACCTTGCAAAATTTCCATAGAATCTATTCAATTTTTCTAGATCCAAATTTTTTTTCTCGGCACTTCTCTTTTTCTAAAAATAAAAAGGAATAATGAGATTTCCCTTCGAGGCCAAAATTTTCTTTTGTTCAAGCGCGCTTAACTCCAAAGTTCTCACCACCCAGTGCCATAGATTATTTTCAAGCATTTGGACTATTCTCTTTTAGCCTAATATTTCTTCTTCCTACCTTTGTTGTTCACTTCCCCGCGTCAGACCAGTAAACACTATGTTCTTCAGCTAAATCCAACGTGAACCATGCATGCATGCAAACAAAATTAATTCCTTCCACCAAATTAATTGGCATGCAGCAAGAACACCTTTATTCATTGCCAAACATCATTTCTATATCAGTTTTAATCATCAAAATTTCAGTTTCTCAGTTTCTTTCATGCAAAGTTGAAGCTGGCATTTCTTTTACTCCAAGCCTTACTTCGTCATTCAATTCCTTTGCTCCTCTTCACCTATAAATTGAACCTCAACCTCCTCTCCTGATTTCCCACTTGTGTTGCACTCTATCAAACCAGAAATCCAGCCAAAAAGAAGATCTCAAGAACTATACCTTCGTTTGATACTTTCCAGTAAATTCCTTTCCAACCGATCTTCCAATGACTCGTTCTTTGTCATCTGAACTCCGAATCTGTTGATTCTTTCTTCTAAATTCATCTAAAATCATAAACTTCCGTCCAGTATATATATTATATTTTTGTGATTTTATTTGTATTTATTTATTCGTTTGTTTTGTCATTTCGCGCGTAGAACCCGACGTCGTCGAAGAATTTTCTGAGCCGCAACAAGAAGGACCAGACAGCGCATAAGAAGGCAAGTATCCTTTGATTATATTGGACCTATGTTTGAGAAATGTTTTTTATTATTTTAAATTTAATTGCATTGCTATTTACATAAAACAATAATTTCTGTCTTAAGGTATTAGTTAATTCAATTTTTGTTATGCCCTCGATTGAAGTTGAATGCCATGTACCTTTGTAACCTTAGGATTTCCTTTGTCTCAATAATGAGAGTATTATAATTCTTTGCTAAATATTAGAACAGTAGTAAAATGCTTAGTCGTGCTATTTAACTTTTGTAACCTTGGAATGGGAAATTATATTTCTTTAAACTAGTCTTTGTATTCGGAGATTAGTGGCGATTGGTGTTGCCACTGTTCTTTTAAAATAAAATAAAATGTGAAAATTGTTTTAGACCAGGGCGGATGGTTAGATTGGATTGGTGCGGTTTAGCATGAGATTTTGTAAAGTGTATGTTCCACCCTAGTCAATTAAGGACTGACTCTTGTGATTGTCCAGACTGAGCACTACCGTACAACCCCAAGTCTATATGGGTACGACCTAACTGATTAACTTACGATAGTCTAGTTTAGGTGCCACCAGTGGAAAGTGGGTGCCAGGGATTTACTGGTTATTCACAGTGAGGGACAGGGATTTACTGTACTCATATGGCACAAGAGGGGGCTTCTAACTGAGTGGATTTAACCCTTCAGCGGTGAAACCTCAGCGGGTGGAGTCTAGCTAGACTAGAGTGAGGTAAAGGCTTTGTGATATTTTATCTGGGTATCATGCCAAAGGAAGCATGGTGACTATTAAGATAATTTATCTCTTGGGGGTAAAATTGTACAACCTCTGCAGAGTGTTAAACTATTCGAATAGCCGTGCCCACGGTCAAGGGTGGGCAAGGAATGCATTCACATGTCACATGGTAGATCTTTGGTTTTGATTTTTTTTTTAAACTCAAAGTTTTGGTATCCCGAGAGTGGAGGTAACTCTCGAAAGGGTATCCTGGCGGTTGGAGCCAGTGTGGGTGGATGGAACCCGTAGTTTTAAATCTTGGCGGTTAGAGCCAGTTAACTAGTGTTGGTGGATAGAACCTTCACTATAAAATTATTGATAGTTTCCGTTAAAACAATTACTTTGTTAAAATAATGCCTTCAAAAATATTTAATGGTATTTGAAATAAAATATTGCTTTGTGCAAAAGAACCATATAGCCCTCCTTTGTTAAGCCTTGCATCTACTACATCTTTCCCAAGACTTGCGGAGTACTTTATGTACTCACATGTTGCACTCAAAAATAATACTCAGAGGAATATGAAGCTCAAGAGGGAGATTACGACTACTTCGCGTGTGGATTCGACGAAGGCTTTCCAGAGTACTAGGCTGCGCTTCCCCAGTCAAATGCCTGTGGCGTATTGATGGGTCTTCATCCGAGTTTCTTTTGCTTCCGCTGTGTTTTGTGAGTGTGTGAGGTCTTGAAACCTTAGTTGTAATAAAGAGATCTTTCGGTCTGTACTCTCTATTATTGTAATAATGCGTGGTTGGTTATGTAATCATCACTGTTTGACTGTGTGCACTAGCTTTGATCTGGGACTAGTGCTGTAATACACAGAGGGTCCGGATTTGGAAATCCGGGGTCCCGACAGGCACGAGGTCACGTAGGAGCAGTGGTTGCCAAAAGACGTCACGGCGCTGCGAGCGAGGTTGGATGCCTCCCCGATCCGACGAAGTGTCCACGACAGCTCTTCAGGCCCGAAGGAGCGAGGCGGTACTTCGGCGACAAGGTCTTCAAGGGCGCCTTCCAAAGCCAGCATGGCATCCCACGCGGCCACCGAGGCGTCGCCCAGAGTCCGGTCTCGCTCCCCAAGGGACGTAGTGAGGCGGCCCTTCTCCTTCTCCAGCGCAGCAATTTGCTGGAGCAGGCTGTCCCGCTCCTCCACGGCCACTCGTCATGCCGCCTCTGTGGCCGCTAACCACGTCGCCGCCACAAGCGCCTCGGCATAAGAGATTGCCTCCGCACGCTCCGCCTCCAAGCGTTGGATGCGGTCGTCCTTGGCGGAGCGCGCCTCCTCGGCTGCGCGAAGGGCCTCTTCGGTAGCGCGCAGCTGGTCCTCTAACACCCTCTGCTCGCGGGTGTGAGCCACCTGCAACGCCCGGCCAAGAGCGAGGGTCTGTACGACAAAGAGGTTAGTGAACTTCTAAAGGACCACGCGTCGCTAAAAAGTCAGATACTCACCCTCATCTCCGAGACCTCTAGTGCGCCTCCAAGGAGCTCCGATCCGCAGGTTAGCAGCGCCTGGCGATCCAGGTTCGCGGCCACATTATCCGCGACCTCTCGCACGCTCCGAGAACCTTCGGTTGGGGGGACGAAATCCACTAGGCTCGGGCATGCGGCATCCACGACGACAGTTTCGGGAGTGTCGAGCGTCCCTCCCAAAGGAATGTCCCTGCGCCCCGAAGGATGTCCGCGCTCGGGGAAGCGTGCCGCTATGAAGAGACGTACCGGTTGCAGCCCTATGAATGCACCACAGGATTACGCCAAAGAAGGTGAGTTTACCTTCGACAGCAGCCGGTGGACTCCTCTAGGGTGCCCCCTCAGCCTCACAAGGAATCGTAAGGATGCCTGCGTCCCCAGACGAAGCTGGCCCTCTGGGCCGGGGGGCCTCGGGGTCGGAGGCTAGTTCCAGCAGGTTCCTGACCCCAGTAGCCACAGACTCGGAGGGAGCTGCAGGGACGGTGGGGCAGGGGTACTCGGCGTTGGAGTCGGAGTCCTACAGGGCTCCTACCTTGGTCTCCACAGCGAACCCCCTCTTTAGACGAGGGGGCGATTGTGTGCGCGGCCGCTTCGTCTTTGGGGAGCAAGGCGGGGACCCCGCCTTGGTAACCGCCGTAGGCGAGGGCCCCGCCCCAGTAACCGCCACAGGCGAGGACTCTGCTCCAACACCCTCCGCGGACGACAGCTCTGCCTCGGCGGCCACCGCGGGTGAGGAAGCTTCCCCCTCTCGATTGTCCGCACTGCGCCCTTGGTCCCCGGCACCGCCCAAGGACCCCTCGCCTTCATCCTCCGCATCTACTTCCAGCTCCGAATCGGCATACTTCGTCAAGTCGGAATCGGCGTCTGCTACACCGTCAGCAACAACAAGGCCGACAAGAGCGGCAACCAACGTACCAGGTGCGCCCGTGGAGGACCGAGCCCACCGGCGAGACGGCAGTCCCTTCCCCTTAGCGTCATCGTCTCGGCGACGAGGATGGCTTGGGGCCGGAGTGGCGCGCTCCAGCACACAAATGCTCAGGGCCTCGCACACGCGGTTTATCCGCCCCAGCTAGCCATTGTTCCACGAGAGCTAGGCGGTGACGGGAGCAGCGCGGCAGCAAAGAAGGCCAGAGAGTAGGGCGCAGGAAAAGAGACCAGAAGGCACACTGGGGAGACCACATACGTGGTGTCGCAGGGGGTATTTAAAGCCCCTTCATCCCCCGCACCGCCGATAAGTGTAACCGACGGAAGACGAACCGCTCGCCTCCCCACAATTGAAGCCGAAGCGGCACAGCCGCCAACGCGCATCATGCCTCGTCAGAAACAGACGCACGACCGCGATCGTACGTGGCCTGACAGCGCACGTCACTCCAATCGCGTTCCGCCACTCGTCTACTCCCTCGGGAATGAATGCAGGTCACGCGACGAGGTGTGCCCTCTGCTGCGTGTTGACACGAGTCTCGAGGCCATCAATGCAGCATCGCCAGGCTATTGACCGGTAAACCTTGGTGGATTAAGTCCAACCGGCGGGAATTCAACCAGTGGAAGGCCAGCTGGCGAAAGACAGGGCACCGCACTCAGGCCATTGACCAGTCAACCTCGACTATGGCTTCGGCGCGGTTATCGCCCTGCTCTTACAAAACACCACAAACGTAGGCACGGCGCGTCGATCCACGACAAATTTTGACCTGTTCTCATAAATAGGCCTCTTTTCGTACATCAACGCTCGCTGGTATTAGCATCCGTAGACGCAATCATCGAACGCAGATGAACAAAAGTAGGCCTACTTGTGAGAAGATAACCATGTGCAGGAACAAGGCGAGCAACCGGGGATGAAGGAGGAACATGCCGTAGTACCGACATACTTATACCCATGCTCACCCGGCGGGGAGTCGCTAGGCTAGCGGATGGTCAACCGACGGCATTCCAATCGACGGAAGTGCAACCTGCGGGAGGCGAGGCGTCGCGGTCAAAGTGGGCACGTGGCGCACCTGTCTTGCCATGCTGCGCCCTCCACGCCCTTGTCAGACGTGTCAGACGCCTCGAAAACCGCAGGTCAAAAAGCCATCGGGTGCACGCGGAAGGCGAACCTCCCCGCGCATCGTCGCGGCATCCTCGGCTCCACGGCTAAGCGGCTCAGGGTCAAGGACAACTTCGACAACAGGTCCGGCTCCATATCCTCATCAGTGCGAACATAGGCTACACCTGCCAGTTCGACTTCGACTTCACCACCGAAGGGCCCCGTGGTAAGGGACGGCTTCGGCAACCCGTCCGACGCTGTATCCTCGGCGTGAGGTGGGATTACACCAGGCAATAAGGCTCCATCAAACAATACAGAAGTTCACAGGCCGTGGGGACGGAGGGGGCCAAATGGCTCGACAACATGGCTTCGGCCCGTGAAGCCCGTCACCATGAGAGGGTCCTGTTGTAGGGATGGCCCCCACCTAAGCTCCGCCGGCCTGTTAGAAGGCTGTAAAACCCGATATGGGACATATGTAATGACGTAAATACCTTTGAGGGGATTACTCTAGTGTAAGGGTAAGGTTGTAAAAACACTCCCCATGTGAATATATATATACGATACAGGCCATGGGGGAAACCCTAAGCATTGCTCACCTAACTCCCCACTACCATACTCTCTCTTTCTGTTTGGTCTGTAACCACAACAATAAGCATCAGTCGAACCGCATATGCAAAAATGCAGTTAAAGCCATAGTAACGATAATAGAGAATGTAGAGTTCAAGGATTATAGGATATCTTAAACAAAAATGTATATGGCAGTGGTAGCAAGTATTGGTCATCATCAACTCAAATAATTTCAGAAACATAAAGAGTGATGGTTAATGTATACGATGCTTGCCCTTGGCCTCAGCCTATTGGAGAGCTATCTCTCAAGAGATTTTTTGTAGCTACTCGTCGGGTTAAGTGCAAAGGAAACCCTAAAATAGCAATGCTGTGTCAGAATTGAACTGAAGAAAAATCAAATAGCATAAACTGACAGGAGATAATCATTTGAGTTGTGCAAGAGCCTGATAGGGTGCTGTCCAGTGGCGCAGCTTACTGTGGGTTCTAGCTGACATTTGCGGTACGCCTTGTTGCAATGGTTGTAGCATACACAGTGAACCCAGTCCCTACCAAATCAGATGAAGCTGCTCCCAATTGGATAAAAGGGGTCGTTATAGACGGAACATGCCATTCCTTTGTACAATTCTAGAAAACATGTAAAGTCAGTTATCTTTGTGAATTTATGATAGCTCAGCAGTTTGTAATTAGAAAGCGCAATATTTGCTAACTCTAACAAAATTGTTGCCATGTGGAAAGCAAAGGAATGAAACCATGTACCACCTTGTTGTTAAGGAAAAAAACTATCTTGAAACCTCAAAAGTTGACATAGAGGCTATAATAAAAAAAAATAACCAACTCTCACTTCCTCAAACGCATATATCATGGACATAGAAACAGTGCCCTACGAGTGAGTAAGAGGAGTCAGGCGGGTGCTGTCCGAATTGAGAAGAAAGGAGAGGGCGATGGAGTGGGAGCTCCAGTGGGGAGAGGTAGGGTCAGAGGGGAGCGACGGATCTCACCTCGCGGTTTAAGGGTGAGGGGATGGCGAGAGACATCAGACGGGGAAGCTGATCACACGTACACAACTGCTTAGAGACAGTCAAGGCCCGGCCGCTCAAAGCGTGCATTGGGCCTGATCTGGAGAAATAGCGTTACGGGGCTGGAAAACCAGTGCAGCACAATTGAGTCCGGGCTCCCGGCTCTCGCGAAACCCACCCAGCTGTACCTACTGATTTGGGTCGGAAACTCGGAATGCCGGCCTGGTGAGATTCTAGATGGTTTGATACCGACCTAAGACCTTTTCCCTGCAGTTGCAGGATGCCCAAGTGGGACAGAATGATGAAGCGGTTATACTTTGTTGTGCTCCTGCAAGTGCACCATCACAACTTTTTCGACATAATCCTTTTTATATGCATATATGACATATTTACAAAATACGTTAAAAATTATAGACTCCCTTGCAATTTTTTCGTGTGGTCCACATTAGAGTATATTATAATTAGTATACAAATATACCTAAAATGATAAAGGAGTATTTCAAAATTGTTTAGGTGGTATATTAGAGGTGGATATAATTACACCCAGAGTAAAAGTTATGCTCCTATACATATAATTACTAATCGGTGGCTACACATATATGTGTGTGTATGTCTATATATATATATATATATATATATATATATATATATATATATATATATATATATATATATATATATATATATATATATATATATATATATATATATATATATATATATATATATATATACACACATATACATATACATATACATATATATACATATACATATATGTACATATGTATGTATGTATGTATGTATATGTGTGTGTCATTACTAATCAATGGCTATGCATAGAATAACTCGTACGGAAAGTTACTGCCGTGTGTCGGTGTGTGAGTGAAGTTACTGCGAAACATATGTAGAGTTACTGTCTGTTGTAACACTATAAAACTGGCAACAACTCTATATGTATTTGACAGTAACTTCACTCACGCACGATAGTAACTTTATATGACACGAATTTCACAGCATCAAAACATATTCAATATGGATAGTATTTTCGTAAGCTCCTAATTTCGAACATAATGATGCAAACAAGAACAGCACTAGGATGCTCATGCGCACAGCCAGTGACCCACACGTAGCGTGCGCACAGGTGTATACATATATATGTATATATACACATATATATTAATACATACACACACACACATATATGCAACGCCCCCATTTCTGGGAGCGATGTGAATCCCTCACAACTGCCTAGGACTGTTCAGCTGCGAGTTACATCAACTGAGTGTACAACACTGTCAACACATGCTTAAGACAAAAGCCAACTTTATTACAATATAGAGGCATGAAAGCCGAGTTTTACAGCGGGGCTAGCGGCCCTTAGATACAGTACATAACAAAAGAACGCCACAGGCACGCCTGAGCGAAGAACAACCCTAATTCCAAGCGTCATCTACCTTGTAGAATTCCACCTCATTGCCTTCGTAGACTTCCTCGTTGTCTTGACAGGCTATTTCTGTTGATGTTTTTAGCAAGTATGAGTACAAACCACCGTACTCAACAAGTCACATGGGAAATGCTATTTAACTATATGCAAGGATTTACCAAGTGTGGGGTAAAGTAGTTCATTATTTTATGTGGATGCAGTTTTAGTTGTAAACAAGTTTTAAACATAAAAGAATGATAACTTCTTTAGACATTGGGGTTTCAAAACTTGATTACCAGTCCTTCAATATTTCCAAGCCATTCTGAATTCTACTTATGCTTTGTTCTTAGATTCACCCATTAAACACAGCTTCATTTACCGGAAGCACAGCGTATTCGAATACTATTATTCAATAACTCTGCAGAGCTGCCCTACTTTACCCATAAAATTTCTTAACTCCCACGACAGAATTAAGAAAACAAGGCTGTTCACTACTCAATTCTTTATATAGCTTCCATCCAGTAGGTTTTTGATCTCAACAAGCTCAGGTGACCCCACGAGCCTCGTCCGACTTGTCGTAGCCCTACCGTTGTATGGTTAACCACCTCCCATACGGACTCACCCTCAGTCTCCCCTCGCCAGTTGTAGAGGTTCAATCAAATTGGAGCAGCTACTACACTAGGTTTGACAAGTCAACGCTTGTGGTTGGGTGGGTGCTATGTTCTTTACTCAGCATTAGGGTTTAGTCCTTATATTTTCACTAAGGAAACTTCCACCCACATAAACATATTCATTGCCACAACACTGCCACATTTCACAACCCATGCCTCCACCCTAGGATAAGGTCATGGGATCCGGTCCACTCTAGACCACCAACGATCCTTGCTTATCCCAAAGCCACATCTCAAAACATATGCCAAATCTTTTAATAGCGGAAAAATTTGATGAGTTTCTAAATTACCATGAATACATTATTAACACATTTAATATTACTGTCTTGTCATGGTGAATATGGCCATCAAATTAAACAGGGCTTTTTTAGGTGGTAGGACATAACTAATATTATGTCATTATAAACAGTTATTGTACATAAAATAATAGTGCATAAATAACATAATGAAAGTACTGATAAGTAGATAAATAAAGGAAATGTAGGTTCAACATGATCAAAACATGTGCCTTGCCTTGCGGATCTACGACTTCGACAAGTTTGAATTCTTCAGTTGCTTGGACTTGAGCTTGGTCTTCTCCTTCCTACTTCGGGTGAACTTCAACGTCGGAGGCTAACGTAAAGTCAATTAAAAATAAATTAGTTCCATGCTCGAAGGACTGAGCTAGGAATAAAGAAAGAAAATCTAAAAAAATCCAAATAAATAGGGTTTTGGGCTTTTAGGAGGGTCCAAAAGGTGAAATAGGGTTGAGAAATGGGTCAGCGGGCTCGAAACGGTCAAAATGGATATATATATATATATGTGTGTGTGTGTGTGTGTGTGTGTGTGTGTGTTTTCAGGCTTGGAAGAACAGTAACGGGTCAATTTACTATTCATTGCAGGTTTCACTGTTCACAGTGGGTTCAGCCAGTCGGATCCGCTACTGTTTATGCAGGTTGGGCTCAGATCCACTGGGTCAGATGAACAGTAACTGGCCGTTACTGTTCATCCTCCCCATCCGCGCGTGCACCAAAACAGAGGAAGGAGGCGGTGACGACTGGTGGAGCTAGGGTGATTTGCGATGGCTTTGGATGCTATGGTCGAGTTGCTAGGGTTGCCAGGGTTCCATTTTGGGGTTTGGCAGGGGTCAACGGGGTCGGCGAGCGTTTCTCCTCCGTGGGTGATTTGAACAGTGTGGGGGGTGAATTGGGGGTTAATCAAACGATTGGGCTAGTGTTTGAGCATCAGTGGGGCTAGGGTAGGCTCATGGGAATGGCGGTTTGGGTTGAGGAGGTCGGAGTTGGGCTAGCCACGGCAAGGTGGTTCGGCCGTGCGGTGGGTCTCGGCGCTAGGGAAAAGGGTGGTCGGAGAGCTAAGGCGGCAGTTCAAGGGTGTTTTTGGGAGTATGAGGAAGCTACTGGCGAGACTAATTGGAAAGTGATGGACTGGAGAGGCGACATTGAGTTAGGGCTTGCCTTTGGGGATTCCGATAATTACCGGCAATGGGGAGGGTGATCGGAGCTTTGGGAGTGCTTGGCTGACTTTGGGGGTTGATGGCTTCGAATGGAGGAGCTCGAAAGCTTAAATAGGGTGACAAAGGCGGTTCGGCACAGTGCCCTAGTTGCAGTAGCGACGGCATGTGGCATGGCCGAGAATGCTCAGGGAGGTGCGGTGCGGTGGTCAGAGAGGGTCATCATGGCTGCCTCGAGTGACACAAAGCGGCAGTCAAAAGTGGTCAACGGTGTCAGGTCGGCCGGGAGGGCTTGAGAGGGCTGGGAGAGGAAAATGGTGGGTGCGGCGGTGGCGGCCGTGACTGGCGGCTCTGCCACGGGTTCAGGGCATTAATGGGAGGGAGTACGGTCTTTGACAAGTGGCGTAGGGCTAGCAGCGGCGAGAGGGCACGAGAAGGCGCGGGAGAGGCCGGCGGTGGCAATCGGTTTTCGGATTGTGAACAGTGACACCGAGCTTATCCTCTGTTTGTGCAAAGCTGGGGTGAATTGGGAGGCTTGGTTGGTCAAGATTCATGCGGATTAGGCTATGGATCAAAGGAAATCAACTTCAAAATGGAAATCCAATTTCTTTTGAAATTCGGTTTTATTTCAACCTACCCCCCTTAAAAAGATCTCATCCTCGAGATCAACTTAGGCCAAGGAGTAGGTTAGGAAATTCTCGCTGCAAATTTGACTCCTTTTCCCATGTTGCCTCACCTTCCAAATAGTTCTGCCACTGAATCTTGTGAAATCTGATATTCTTATTTCTCAACTGCCTCTCTGTAGTTTCCAAAATTTGAATTGGTTCTTCATAATAGGTAAAATTATCTTGTAAGTCTATGTCCTCAACTGGCACTTGCTCTGTAGGCTGGCAAAGACATTTCCATAGTTGTGACACATGAAACACGTTGTGTACTCTAGCTAAATTTGTTGTCAATTGCAATTTATGAACCACTTCGCCTATTCTTTCAGGAATCTCGAACGGACCAATATATCTTGGGGTGAGTTTTCCTTTTACTTGAAACCTTTTTATAGATTTGAATGGTGTAACCTTAAGGTATACGAAATCTCCAACTTTAAAGCTTAGGTCCTTTCGACAGTTATCTGCATAACTATTTTGTCGGCTTTGGGCTATCCTCATTTTATCTCGAATGATCCTGACATGTCTCTGCATCTTGAATAATTTGTGCTCCCAAGAACTGTTGCTCTCTAGTCTCTGTCCAATTTAATGGTGTTCTGCATTCTCTCCCATATAAGGCCTCAAATGGTGCCATCTTAATACTTGCTTGATAGCTGTTATTATAAGAAAATTCCGCAAACGGTAAGCACATATCCCATGCTGCTCCATAGACTAGTGCACATGCTCTTACATATCTTCTAAGATTTGATTTACTCGTTCTGTCTGTCCTCCGGTTTGTGGGTGATAGGTTGTACTGAATGCTAAGTCTTCCCATTGTCTCATGCAATTTTTCTCAAAATGTAGATGTAAATTGTGCTCCTCTATCTGATACTATTCTTTTTGGGACTCCGTGCAAACAATCTTAGTCAAGTATAACTCTGCTAATTTGTTCTTGTCATAAGTTTGCTTAATTGGTATGAAATGTGCTACTTTCATCAATCGGTCTACGATTACCCAAATAGCATCGTAACCGTCACGAGTCTTTGGGAATCCTGTGATAAAACCCATACCAATATCTTCCCAGTTCCATTCTGGAACTGGTAAGGGATTTAACAATCCAGATGGCTTTTGGTGGTTTATTTTTATCTTCTGGCATGTGTCACAACGTGCAATATACTCTGCTATTTCCCTTTTTCATTTTACTCCACCTATATCTTTTCTTTTAAGTCTTGATACATCTTTGTCCCTCCTGAGTGTATAGAGAACTGTGACAAATGGGTTTCATGTAATATCAAATCATTCAACTCTTTATTATTGGGTATACAATAAAGACCTCAGAATCTCAGGATCCCTTGATCATCCTTAACGAATTCGGTCAAATTTTCTTCTTGACTTTTCTTTTCAAGCTGCTGTATTTCTTCATCATTCTCTTGAGCTATTTTAATTTGAGCTGTCAGGGTCTGCTAAATTTCCAATGCTGCTATCTGACCTTGTTCAACAATATGCAGGTTCAATCGTTGGATGTCCTTATGTAACTAGGTTGGACATTGGAAAATAGAAGCTATGCCATGATACTTCTTTTGGCTCAATGCATCAGCTACAATGTTTGCTTTCCCAGGATGATACTGAAGATCTAAATCATAATCTTTAATTAACTCCAACCATCTTCGTTGTCGGAGGTTTAGGTCCGGTTGAGTGAAGATATATTTTAAACTCTTATGGTCAGAAAAGACTTCGCAATGATTTTCCAACAAATAGTGTCTCCAGATTTTTAATGCATGCACTACGGCTACTAATTCCAAATCGTGGGTTGGGTAATTTACTTCATGAGGTCGTAGCTGTCTTGAAGCATAACCTACCACTCTTCCATCCTGCATTAATATACAACCTAGTCCTTGCTTCGAGGCATCACAGTAGATCTAAAAATCTTTTTTAGGGTTGGGAAGTATAAGTACTGGAGCTGAGGTTGACCTGGCTTTCGGTTCTTAAAAACTTTCTTCGCATTTGTCTGTCCATTTATATGGATTGTTCTTCTTAAGAAGTTGAGTGAGAGGTCTTGACATCTTCGAGAATCCTTCTATAAATTGACGGTAATATCCGGCCAAACCCAGAAAACTTCGAACTTCTGTCATTGTGGTTGGTTGTTTCCATTCCATCACAGCTTTTACCTTTTCAGGGTCTACTTTTACTCCTTTTGTGATGATGTGTTTGAGGAATGCTACCTCCTTCATCCAAAACTCACTTAGGAAACTTGGCATATAACTGATGTTCCCTTAGCTTACTTAAAGCAATATGTACGTGTTGACTATGCTCTTCTTCCGTCTTGGAATATATCAGTATGTCATCAATGAAAACTATTACAAAGTGGTCCAGTTGATCCATGTATACCAAATTCATTAGACTCATAAAATATGCAGGTGCATTTGTCAATCCAAATGGTACTACAGTGAACTCAAACAGTCCATATCTCGTGGTAAAGGCTGTCTTCTCTCGATCCTGCTCTCGGATCTTGAGTTGGTGGTATCCGGATCTTAAATCAATTTTAGAAAATACTTTGGCTCCCTTGAGCTGATCAAACAGATCATCTATTCTTGGCAAAGGGTATTAGTTCTTAATTGTCATTGCATTCAATCCTCGGTAATCTACACACATCCTTTGACTTCCATCATACTTCTTAACGAACAGCACTGGGGCTGACCATGGGGATACACTAGGCTGTATAAATTCCTTCTCTAACAGTTTGTCCATTTGCTTTTTAAGTTCTTTCAGCTCTTGGGCTGACATCCGATATTGACGTTTTGTAATAGGTTTAGTTCCTAGAACTAATTCAATAGCAAGCTCTATAGGTCTGTCGGGTGGCTTTCTAGGTAACTCTTTTGGGAAGACATCAGGATATTCTTGGATTATTGGAACTTGAGAAACTCCTTCTACCAATATATTATGAACACTTGATTTCATCTGTCTTTGCGGTTATCTCCCGTCCCTCCGGACTTACCAAGGTGATCTACTTATTTTCATAGTCCACTTTAGCTTTGTATCTGGTTAACCAATTCATTCCTAATATGACATCCAATCCTTTCATTTCTAGTAACAAAAGATTGGCCTTGAATCTAGCTCCTTGGATTTCTTGATTTAAGTCATTACATCCAAAGCGGGATTCCATCCTACTCCCAGGGGTTTGGAAATAATACGATTTTTGCAAGGTAGTAAATGGCAACTAGTTTTTTACAACAAAAGCCAATGAAAGAAATGAATGCGTAGCTCCAGGGTCATAAAACTAAAGAGGGTTTTGAGTGGATTAGAAACGTACGAACGATGACGTTGTTGGATCCTGCTGCTTCTTCTGCTAAAATATAGTTCACTCTTCCTTGGATAGGTCTCAGTATTCCTTTGCCTTTCTCCACTACTGGTGCTATTGTTGTTGTCCCAGTTTGTGCTCTTGTTGGTTTCACCACAATTTGTCGTGTTTGGTTTCCTCCTTCCTGTTTTGGTATGGCGATGAACTGATGGGGTAATGATGGTTGCGCTCTGACGTGGGCTTTTGCCACTTCAGAAGGTAATTCTCCTCTTGGACATTTATTTTTATAGTGGCCAGACTGACCACAATGAAAACAGATAGAGGACCCATGAGGACACTGTCTTTGGAAATGATTTCCTCAACAGTTGAAACACCTTGGACTTGATGTTCTCATTGTATTCTGTGGTGACATCCTGGTGTTCTGACCTGTTTGAAATTGAGGTCTTGGCATAAATACCACTCTCCTACCCTACTGATTTCTGAATTGGGAAGCTAAGACCATCCGCTTCTGGGGTGCATCTGATGACGACGTTCTTTGTATTACTTTCCTTTTTAGGGTATCTTCTAGCTCATTTCTTGCTTCTTCTGACATGATTAACTTATTTACCATTGCAAACTAATCCTTAAAGTCTATTGTTGAGATATGATACTTCAAGGACTTTTGCAATCCTTCCTTAAATCGTTCCATCTTTTTCGCCTCGTCTTCACATCATCCGGAGCGTATCGGGCAAGGGTATTAAATTGGTGAAGATACTCTGTGATTGTATGTCCTCCTTGCTTTAGAGCCAGAAATTCATGATGTTTTGCTTCAATTACTCCCATTGGTATATGAGCTTGACAGAATGAGTCTTCGAATTCCTTCCATGTATTTCCCTGTCTTCGCTCATACCTTGCTAATTCATCCACCATGAAGCAGCGTGGCCTTGGAGTTGATGTGAGGCATAAAGGACTTTTTCTCTATCATTGAATTGGATGGTATTTAACTTCCGTTCTACATCTTTAATCCAATCTTCCGTGACCATTGGGTCTAGTGATGACGTGAAAACCGGGGTATTGGTCTTCTGGAAATCTGCCCATTTTGACTACAAAGACGTTCCTTGTTGACTTGTCCCTCCATTTCTCATGGCTATTTGTTCTAATAGTCTAGCATGCTGTTCCATCATACAGGCTTGATTCAATTTTGCTTGATGCCTGTTTTCTTCCATCTTTGCCAATAGATCTGCTATGCTAGGCTATCTTGCTTCTCCCTAGTAAGGACTACCTTGTTCTTGTGAGCCATTTCCAGTTTTAGCCATGTTATCTGATCTTAATGGGATCTGGAGTTAGATCTATAGCAGGGTTTTAAGAAAGTTAGATAGATAAGTAAGAATTCAGATTTGAGGTAAGACTAGAATGAAATAGATAAGGACTTAGAGTGAATAAGAAAGATTGAGATTTGAAGAGATAGATTAAGGATACTTATAACAAACAAATTATCAGATAGGCAAAGATAGTTTTTATTCATTACACAAGTTGGGTACACACCATTTATACAAGGTATACATCTCAACTTATTTTACACAGCCAAAAAGACATTACTACAAAAGGGTCCAACATTACTACCGCTAAACACAACTCTATTCTTTCTAACTTCCTTGACCAGATGAAGGGTTGCTCGAAGAACACAATTTTTCTTCTTCTGGGTCCTCCTCTTCCTCCTCGATCATTGGCTCTTTTCCCTTGGATTCATCATTTTTAGCATTTAGCTCCTCCGAAATCTGCGAGGTTGATCCTTTGAAGAATGCACGGTATTGGGGCGCCAACATTCTTCTTGGCTTTTTGGATGGCTTTGCGATGACGTCAGGAGTTTCATCGCTTCCAGAGATTTCACCATTTTCGAGTTGCTCAAATCGTTGTAGGTTCCTTCTTAGTATATCCACCTCCTTCTGCGCGTCGTACAACTGTTGATGCAAATCTTGATATTCTTTCAATGTTCTGGAATAAAGAGCCTCCTGATAGATTATAATTCGTGCAGCCTATTCAATCCGCGGGTCTTCTTCCCTTTCGGGATGACGTACATTAAAACTGTACCCCTCATCGTCATCTTGAGGAATAAGATGGAAAGGCGATTCATCATATTTATCATCATAGTATCGACGAAGATAGAGTACTGCTTTTCTTGCCATGTCTTGCACCGCATCTTGCTCTTTGAGTCGGTAGGCCGTGAACTTTTGTTGAACATCCGATCTTAATGGCAAGGGTTCTAATGTCACCCAGGCCTTCCACTGATATAATTGCCCCCTGATGATTTGACTACTAGCATGAAAAATGGGGTGTTGCCACTCAGTTGCATACAGATATCTCTGCATCCTCCAAAGTAATGTGGCCCATCCAAGCAAACTTTCCGGATCAGAGTGTACGTAATGTACCATCTGTTCACATCGACAATTTTTGAGTTTAGACAAGAATAGGTGTAAATATTTTCAGGAAACAAAACTTAATTATAATAGAGGTAATATAGATAAGGTAGACATGGAAAGGAGTTATACAGGAATATTATTTCTACTTTATGCAATTCATTTTTACAATTAAAATAGTTTTTGCAAATACACCTAATACACTTAGGGTCATCCTACGGTCAAGCAAGCAGGCTTTGATAGCACTCTATAACGCCCCCATTTCTGGGAGCGCCGTGAATCCCTCACAATTGCCCAGGACTGTTCAGCTGCGAGTTACATCAACCGAGTGTATAATATTGCCAACACATGCTTAAGACAAAAGCCAACTTTATTACAATATAGAGGCATGAAAGCCAAGTTTTACAGCGGGGCTAGCGGCCCTTAGATACATTACATAACAAATGAACGCCACAGGCACGCCTGAGCGAAGAACAACCCTAATACCAAGCGTCATCTACCTCGTAGAATTCCACCTCATTACCTTCGTAGACTTCCTCATTGTCTTGACAGGCTATTTCTGTTGATGTTTTTAGCAAGCATGAGTACAAACCACCGTACCCAACAAGTCACATGGGAAATGCTATTTAACTATATGCAAGGATTTACCAAGTGTGGGGTAAAGTAGTTCATTATTTTATGTGGATGCGGTTTTAGTTGTAAACAAGTTTTAAACATCAAAAATAATAACTTCTTTAGACATTGGGGTTTCAAAACTTGATTACTAGTCCTTCAATATTTCCAAGCCATTCTCAATTCTACTTATGCTTTGTTCTTAGATTCACCCATTAAACACAGCTTCATTTACCGGAAGCACGGCATATTCAAATAATATTATTCAATGACTGCAGAGCTACCCAAAAGGTGAAACGGGGCTAAGAAAGGGGTTGGTGGGCTCGAAACGATCAAAATGGATATGTGTGTGTGTGTGTTTGGGCTTGGATGAACAATAACGGGTTGATTTACTATTCATTGCGGGTTTTCACTATTCACAGCAGGTTCAGTCGATCGGATCCGCTACTATTTATGCGGGTTGGGTTCAGGTCCACCAGGTCGAATGAACAGTAATTGGCCGTTACTGTTCATCTTCCTCCCCCGTCCGCGCGCGCGCCAAAATAGAGGAAGGAGGCGATGGCGACTGGTAGAGCTAGGGTGATTTGCGATGGCTTTGGAAGTTATGGTCGAATTGCTAGGGTTCCATTTTGGGGTTTGGTAGGGTCAACGTGGTTGGCGATCGCTGGCGGCGAGCATTTCTCCTCCACAGGTGATTTGAACAATGTGGAGTGAATTGGGGGTTAATCGAACGATTGGGCTAGTGTTGAGCATAAGTGGGGCTAGGGTAGGCTCATGGGAGTGGCGGTTTGGGTTGAGGAGGTCAGAGTTGGGCTAGCCACGGCAAGGTGGTTCGACCATGCGGTGGGTCTCGGCACCAGGGAAAAGGGGTGGTCGGAGAGCTAATGCGGCGGTTCAGGGGTGTTTTTGGGAGTATGAGGAAGCTACTGGCGAGGCTAATCAGAAAGTGATGGACCGGAGAGGCGACATTGAGTTAGGGCTTGCCTTTGGGGATTTCGGTGATTACCGGAAATGGGGAGGGTGATCGGAGCTTTGGGGGTGCTCGGCTGGCTTTGGTGGTTGATGGCTTCGGATGGAGGAGCTCGGAAGCTTAAATAGGGCGACAAAGACGGTTCGGCATAGTGCCCTGGTTGCGGTGGCGACGGTGCGTGGCATGGCCGAGAATGCTCAGGGAAGGGCGGTGCGGTGGTCAGAGAGGGTCATCATGGATGCCTCGAGTGACACAAAGCGGCGGTCAAAAGTGGTCGGCAGTGTCAGATCGGCTGGGAGGGCTTGAGAGGGCCAGGAGAGGAAAATGGTTTACAGATTGCGAGCAGTGACACCGAGCTTCTCCGTTCGTGCAAAGCTAGGGTGAATTGCGAGGCTTGGATGGTCAAGATTCGTGCGGATTAGGCTATGGATCAAAGGAAATCAACTTCAAAACAGAAATTTAATTTCTTTTGAAATTCGGTTTTATTTCAATATATATATAGTATAAATAACAAGGGCACCATGGTGTTTGGCCACCAAGCCTCCCTGCCTTTGGATTACTTTTAAATGCATGCTAGTGTGATTGCGACTTTCCATCTATGATTGATTTAGCATGCCTAATATATTATATACCATTGCACTAGCACGTATACCCATACACCATGGTGTCCTATTTCAGCGTCATATATGTGTGTGTGTGTATGTGTGTGTATATGTGTGTGTGTATGTATATGTGTATGTATGTATATATGTATATGTATATGTATATGTATATGTATATGTATATGTATATGTATATGTATATGTATATGTATATGTATATGTATATGTATATGTATATGTGTATGTATGGGCCGGGCCACTCAAAAGCTGCATCTTCTACATTCTCTATCTGATACTTCTTTACAAGTTGTTGCTATAATTATAGGCCCCCGTTATTATAATTTGTAAGGGAGCAGATTTGCTGCTTAGACTACTCGCACAGTTCAAAGCTGAAGACCGTTGCTCTTCTAATCTACAGAGAGTGGTGGACCATGCCTTCACGCTTGGCCCAGTCATACATAATCCCCTAAACAAAGCCGGGGGAACGCCGCGCCCTCCGCCCCGCCACGTCGCCCGCGCGCGCGCCCCGGCCGGTGCGTGGCGCGGGAATTTCGGCACGGCCGGCCGAGGCAGTTTCCCTGTGCTTTCCAAAAATTACGTAGAGGTCCTTTTTCCTCGCGAACAGGTCCTTTTTTCTCGCGAAAAGGTCCCTGCCCGTTTTTCTTGCGGTGCTTTTTTCTGAAAAAACCCCACCAATTTGCAGGATAGCGCCCCGCGGTTTTGTAAATTGCGTACGGGTCCTCGTTTCGTTACATACGGGTCCTCGATTTTTTACGAAACAACCCTTTAGCTTTTTCGAAAATACGCATGTGCCCTCGGTTTTTTTTTAAAAACTCCTCGCGGATCATCGCCTCTTTTACTTCGGTACACACGGTGGCTGGCGCGGCGTGGCGCCGCGCCTATGAGGCTAGTATTCTACGTACCATAACCTAAGCTCTGCACTCTACAGGCAACACTTGTCTCCATCACATTGGGCTCCAGGTTAACTGTTTCTCTTGGAATGTTTCGCATATATGCATTCTTGTCGGTGTGGTATTACTGTATTATATTATGAACCATGCGTGCAATGCAGCTCAAGAGCACCCCGTATTATTCAATTGGCATGTGTCCGTTGGTGCCGTTGGAAGGTCATCTTCTCTGTTTTCTTTTCAGCAAGATCTTGTCCACCTAATCCCAGTGTCTAGTAGCAGTCATCATGTAGCGTTTAGATCTAATCTGGCCATTACAGTCTAGTGATTATCGCAACTCGCAAGCTGTTCTATCGATCGATGTTTTGCAGAGCTGGTAAAAAGTGGCAGGAGATATCAGATTATCTATATCATAAATGTACCTGCTGCATGGAGCTATCTATCCCATGGTCAACCTGGAAAAAGTATTTAAAGAAATGGAAAAAAGCATGGCCTGATTGCATCTTGAGTTTGACGTGTCGGTCTGAAAGGCATACGCGTTCAATTCACCTTGGCAGGAGACGGAGTAGGTACCGATCACATTGCATGAGGTCGATGAGAAAGATGCATCTGGAGATGTCGTTGGATGGATGCAGATCGCAAAAACGAGTACGTAGAAGCTTCCCATTTCCATGTCATCACTTTCAGTTCAAATGAGCTTTTCTTTCTCGTTTTACAATGATTTTTTTTCAAGAGACTATCTCTTTTTCTTGGCCTGTTTTTTAGAGAATAACTTCTTTTGTTCTTCTGAAAGCGCGTTTTTTGGAAAAGTGAATAGCTAGTGTACCATGCATTTGCAAATTAGAATGTGAGCCATGGAATCAGTCCAAAGTGAAAGAGTATATGCCCATAAAGTGGTATGGGATTAGTCCCAACATGACATCCAGGATGGGAAAGTGGAGAGCCAAGTAATATGGGGATATATAGATTAGTAAACAGTTCATATAGCCGACATCAATTTGTATCGAACAGTAAGAGGACACTTATGTTCATGGAGGAGAAAAGGTTATTTCTTCAACAAAAAGGTTCTGATAGACACATGGGAAAGATCTTCTCCATTTATTTATTGTTCCATCGTACATATTCCCTTCAAATGTTGGTCCATAACTAATATAATTTTTTGACTGAACGACACAATGAGCTTGCCATAATTAATTGTCTTCTTCTTAAGAACTGTGCATTGATGACAATTGGCAAAAAGAAGCATCTATTCTTTCAAAGGAATAACGGAGGGGAAAAATATCTCTGTGGAGGCCCCTAAAGGCCCCATCTCAGATTTTGCCATCTAGCCTCCAACATCGATCTCAAAGCAATATATCTCCTTTTCTTCTCCATCCTCTTCTCTTTCTTCATCTCAAGGTTTTCAAGGACGGCACTCCGGCGAGCTCCGGCATGGCGCAACGAGGCTGTCGGCGGCACGGCCCGGGCGCATAGGAGGCTGCACGGCGCATGGCTCTGGCACGGCAGCGACGTGTCTTGTTGCCTTAGTTTAGCCTAAAATGCATAGCAACCTATCTGCTGGTTGCCTCAGTGTAGAAAAGGAAAAAAAAACACAAACCACGAGACGAGAAAGAGAAGGCGAAAAATAATAAATGGAAGGTAAAATGCTTGTCTTGTTCAAATTTTTTTTAAAAGCTGCACTTTAGAGGAACTTGACAAGCTTATGTGCGCTAAACTATTACACCTCTGTATCTCTGTACGAGTGTTCAGATCTTACACGCGAGAGCATGGGAGAACTTAGTAGCGCAACCAATTCTGTCAGTTCTGGTCTCTCTCAGTTTAGCAACTATTGGTTAGGTAGGCCTTGTGACGTGCATGTGTCTACCACACACTTAGTAAATTTTGACATGAGAAGAGCAGCCTCGAGACGTCCTTCTCCGAAGCATCATTCCTGCTACCTAATCCACGTTTCAGGATATGAACAGGCACAGCTCTGGAAATTACTTTTTCCGACTTGCTTCTATCCCATGCATTTGTCTGATTCTACTAAAGAGTAGTACTTTGACAAATGGCCTTAGGATGACTCAAAAATGGCCTTTGTTTGGTTATTAAAGAGTAGTACTTTGATGTGTTCTTAGGATGACTCAAAAATGGTCTTTGTTTGGTTAGTGCCTAGTATCCTCTCTGACTGATGATGCATCTAGATGAACACCGAGTCACCAAGGTAAAAGAAGTTTACAAATGGAATCAAGGCAGAACTCGGGTAGCATAAATTGGCTTAAATCCTTATTTAAATATCCATGAAAACTACCAGCAACTTGTGGTTAAATGATTGAAACCGGTTATATTCAGAGACTTTTCATAATATGAGTAGTGCTTCTATATATGCTCTTTGAATCGAAAAATGATTAATTGACAAATTCTACAATAGTTCATCAAATATCATTCAGAACTTAGAGAATCTTTTCTACCTATTAAAAGGAGTTTGTTCATGAAGAGGTGAGAGCTTTGCTTCATACTACGGAAACATGAGATTCGAATGATTAGCTGCTGTTAGAATCCTTCCCTTTACAGTTACATACAACTAGTTAGAGCTGCCTAGCTAGACTAGCGTGTGTTTCCTCCGTTCGAAGTTAATTCTTGTGGTTGACTGCATCAGCATGGGGTTGGTAAGGTTAAGCAAATTGTTTGAAAAATAAATAGACTTGATGGTACATATAATTTGGACGAGTAACAAAGCTAGCTAATTCATGCGCATTATATATATGCCTCGTGACCTCGTGCCGCTGGTAACCAGTCGAACTCAGCTATTCTGTCACTTGATGTTGAGGTGGCTGCCGAGTCAAATGATAATGTTCTTTTCTTTGTTAAGAAAGTATAGTACCAATTACTGTGCTTATTGAAATATATATCTCATTTGGGGTTATTGATATGATCTGAGTTTCTTTTACTATGCTTCTTGAATTTCTTTTTCTCATTTGGGTATGTAAGCATGTTTGATGTGTAATGTCGGGTCCAACAACTTCAGTTTTGATCTCTAAAATATAATTACAAAAGAATTCCAACATGGAGTACATGAATTTTAGAAGTTAGACACCTGGGGGCAAACTAAGTTGGATTTAAGGCCAATTTATTTCCACATGCAGAGCAACTAACGAGAAGCATGGAAAATGCAATTTTATAGCACACTTTTAGCACATTAAAGGTTGCCTTTAGGATTATTTGCGAAGATGAAAAAGTGTATGGAATAAGTGGACATGCTTTTTCTCTTTAATGTCAATATAATATCAAGAGTTTTTTTTTTGCTTCATACCACATGTACATAAAATATGTCAAGGTTATGCTTCATGATGCACATTGTAGATACTAACCATGGTTAAATGTTTCGTTTAAAAAAAATTCAGAGGTTGGTGAAACAAGCGAAATACCAAAATTTTGTTCCTTTTGGCCAAAATTTCAGATGAAATTTTCAAATAGCATTTGAATTTTGATGAGATTTAACTAAATTTAGGATGAAATTTGAATAAATTTCAAATAGGGCCAAATTCGGCCAAAATTTGGCAGAATCAAATTCGCTTTGGAGGGTGATGAAAGGGGCGAAATTTCTGAAATTTCGCCCCATTTTGTCTGAAATGATGAACCTTGATACTAACATAACTAAATCCATATCTTTTCCTTCTTGAACTCCACTTTAACAGGGCCTTAGTGTTGGCCATTATCAAGGTTACAACTTACAAATATGCTGATTTGGAAAATGGCCTAATAGGGTGCCGGTGCAAAGAGTGAAAGAGACTCTGCAAAGTGCAAACAAAGGGATTCGTACCAGCAATACACAAATTGTCTGACATGCGGACCTCCTGAACTCCACTCTAATAGGATCCGTTGTCAACCCCACTTTGAAGGTTGTTTTTCGAGAACACGACACTTTGAAGGTTGTAAAAACCGGTTTGGAAAATGCCTGGGACAATTCACTAGCTTAAATTCGATGCAATCAGCTAGTTATAACTAGCAGTGTTAAATCATTGGGTTTGAGTTCGAAAAATCGGACGAAAACTTCACATATCATTTAAATTTTGATGAAATATAACCAAATTTTAGATGAAATTTGAACAAAGCTCAAACAGGGCCAAATTTGGCCGAATCAAACTTGTTTCGGAGGGTACCGAAAGGGGCAAAATTTCATTCATTTCGTGAAATTTCGGACGAAATGATGAATCCTGGTTACTAGTGGGGTGTGAAACCTAATGATCTAGAGATGCCAATATAAGACATCAAAAACCTTGCTCCAAAGTTCATGATTACGTCGATTTGGTAGAGGTGCTAGCACCTCTTGCACCTCCACATACAGATAGTCTCAACTCTCAACTAGAGCTCATTGTAATGTAAAATGCTGCCTTCAGTATCTTCAAGAACTGCACATGAAATCTTTGGCAGTTGCTTTACCAGTTTTGCATTATCATCATTCTTGAATATATTATTATCACCATTCTTCCCAGAGATGCTTTCCTCAAAGAACACGAGAAAAGAGAATAAGTACCAGTGTACCACCAGGTTGCATGATTGCTAGCTGCATTCAAATATTTGATTCTAACGGACACGGCACTGCTAGCTAGTTTATGGACAGCCCTTTCTTTGTTTTTCCCCTTTTTGCCTTTGGATGGCCCTTTGCCTTTACATCCATGCACATATGTAATGTACAAAAGCAGATTCCTATAGAATAACTTGGCCACCGGCAAACAAGGGCATTTGGTCCCTTGAAAGCCCATATATACAATACATTCATTGCTCTACAGCAAATTAAATGGTGGCCAAAACGACATACACATGTTTACTCCATCCATTCTTTTTTACTTAACGTTTTTTTATTTTTTATATTATTTGAAATATGCTTTGGACTGCTATTTTTTATGACTTTACACTAAAATATATTAATAAAATTGTAATATTATCAAAGTATTTTTAACGATAAATCTAATGATATAATTTTTGTATAGCCAATCTAGATGATTTTAAATATATTAGTGGTTAAACTTTAGAAAATTTGATGATTTGGATTCTAAAAAAATAAGTAAAAAAGAACGGATAGAGTATCAAACTAGCTAGGCCAACCTGCTCAACCAATGATAATAGCCTCTTGATAATCAAAAGTTGCAGAAGGAGAAGAAGCTGCCATGAGGCAAGAATATGGCCACATGTTGTTCAAGGCAAGCAAGCATTTCAAGCACCCCCTAGAGCTTCCCCTCCCTTATATAAACCCACCCCTCCTGCCCTACCTCTCAGCCATCATCATTGCAAGAAGGACAGCACAAAGACCGGCCAGCTTGCCGAGTTAGCTAGCTTTTGTGAGCCATGAGGGGTGCAATGGTTGCTGCCGCTGCCTTGGTCCCTCTCGTCGCCCTTTGCTTCTTCTCGCCCTCGTCGGCGTCCCCTCCCGCAACATGGGGCGCCGCCCAGCAGCTGGACCCGCACTTCTACGACCACTCGTGCCCGCAGGCGCAGCAGATCGTGGCTTCCATCGTCTGGAAGGCGCACTACCAGGACCCCCGCATGGCCGCCTCCCTCCTCCGCCTCCACTTCCACGACTGCTTCGTCAAGGTACATCGAGGACCATGTCGTAGTTTAACGTGGGCTGTGCAATGCGCGGCTGGTGGTGCATGCGTGCTGACTGAATGGATGTTTCCAGGGGTGCGACGCGTCGCTCCTGCTGGACAGCAGCGCCACGATCGTGAGCGAGAAGCGGTCGAACCCCAACCGGGACTCGGCGAGGGGGTTCGAGGTCATCGACGAGATCAAGGCCGCGCTGGAGGCCGCGTGCCCGCACACCGTCTCCTGCGCCGACATCCTCGCCCTCGCCGCGCGAGACTCCACCGTCGTGGTACGTACGTACGCCAACATATACTGGTGCACCGCTGCCGAGATCTGAGTCGTAAACTACGAGCGAATTTATTCGATTGCAACGTTTTCAACTGTTCATGTTTGTTGTTGTTGCGACCAGGGAAAGCAGTTTCTTTTGCAAAAAAAAAGGGTGTTGATAAAGGGTAACAAAAGGGGACGAAAGAAATGAAATTTTGTCCTTTTGGTAAAAACTGGTCAAAATATTCAAACGTCATTTGCTCGAAATTTAACAAAAATTTAGATAGAATTCAAATGAGGACAAATTTGGCCAAAATTTGACCAAATTATTTTTTCTTTCGGAGGGTAGCGAAAAAACAAAATAAGCAAAATTTTACCGAAATTGTGAACCCTAGCTGCGATCCACCCAGCATCACGCATCGTATGATATTATAATATTGGCTAATTAAAGCACCTATCTTTATAAGATTTTAGAGCATTCTTTCCCTATAATATTGGCTAATTAAAGCACCTATCTTTATACGCTTTTAGAGCATTCTTTCCCTTTCTTTGCAAGGAAGAGTAAGGGTGGCAAAGGGACGGTCCCAGGGAGGCCCACACGGCCCTGCCTCGACCCCCGCAAGCACGCCTCCTGCCCCCCTAAGGCTACTGGGGAGAGATGGCTCTCTGACCCCAGTCCCCGTGGGGACCTAGCCCCCACGAGGATCTCTGTAGGGGATAAAAAAATAGGTTAAATATTTTTAAAAATAATAATATGATATTATTTATTAATTTATAATTATCTAGATATACCTTTTTTCAAAATATAATTTCAAATTATATATTCTAACATATAGACTCAAGTGTTAGTTAAATATATAAGAAAATAATATAATCTTTCATATTAAAAATTATAATTTATTATTTAAAAAGTATTAGTGCCCACAGAGGAAGGACGACCCCCTCCTTGTCCCCGCAAGCATAGCGGGCCCCGCCCCGTTCTGCGTGGGGAGAGTTCATCCTACCCCTATAAGGATATTCCCCGCGGGGCTCCACCCCATGGGGAATTGTTACCCCTAAGGAAGCATTAATTCATTTTTGTGTGGACACTTTACATATTTTGTAGTGCAAGCTTTTTAGTGACGTTTGGCAAACAACTCTGAAAGTTAAATTAAGCTTGCATGGTTTCAATATACATATATACGTTTCGTGAATTTTCATAAAGAAACTTGCTGGTCTATAAAGTTCAGATGCCCATTTACTCCTTCGTATCCCGTATTCTTCGTCAGTTTGTCTGCCTATAGTAGTAGTGTCGGTGAGTATACGGACTTACCGCGAGTTTTGTCGCCATGGTTAATTTGCATGGCGACACACATGACAAATTCCCTTGCTATGCTGTTCATATGGGCCCTTGGATTAGTGCCCACTTCGGCCTTCAGTCTAAAGACAAAGTACGATATCAGCAATCCTGCATTCCTGCATGTGGTGTGTTCACCGAGAAGATCAAAAGAAGACAAAAAGTGGGGGCACATTGCTCGGTAAAGCAGCGCCAAAGCTATCGTTACAAGTAATGGCATCTCAGAGCATCTCCAGCAGGGCCCCTACTTGAGCCCTCAAAACCAAATTTGAAGGCTTGAGGCAAAAATAGAGGTCCAGCAGGGCCCCTACTAGAGCCCTCAAATTTGAGGGGCCCCTTAAATCCCCCCTTCAGCCCTCATTCCTAGGGGGCCCCTACTCCGGCCCTCATTTTTCAGCTTTCCTCGTTTTTTCCCGTACGAGTGAAACAAATTTAAATTCGGAACAAATTTGATTTTAAATTTGAATATTCGAAACAAATTTGAATATTCGGAATAAATTTGAATTTAAATTTGAATATTCGGAACAAATTTAAATTCAAATTTGGATATTCGGAACAAATTTGAATATTCGAAACAAATTTGAATTTAAATTTGAATATTCGGAACAAATTTGAATTTAAATTTGAATATTCGGAACAAATTTGAATTTAAATTTGAATATTCGGAACAAATTTAAATTCAAATTTGGATATTCGAAACAAATTTAAATTCAAATTTGAATATTCGAAACAAATTTGAATTGAAATTTGAATATTCGGAACAAATTTGAATTTAAATTTGAATATTCGGAACAAATTTGAATTTAAATTTGGAACAATAAAATTCGAAACAAATTTGAATTTAAATTTGAATATTCGTATTTGAATTCATAAATTTAAATATTGTCCCTCATTTTGAAATCATAAATATTTTATTGTGTATTGTGTTTTTGTCTCATACATATGCATATAGTGTGTGAGGAAATAGAGGAAATTGAGAAATAGGGGCCCTATTTTGAGGGCTCCTGCTGGAGTGCAACCCAGAAAACAGGGCCCTCAAAAGTAGGGGGAGCCCTCAAATTAAAAGTAGGGACCCTGTTTTGAGGGCTCCTGCTGGAGATGCTCTCAGGCCACGGGATAAGGACAGGGTAAAAGGTTATCTTTTTAGACTAAACACAGTAACAAATCTTAAAGCATGCGAAACGGCGAACGGTTCACAACAACATATCATGGGTTGCCTACATACTCTTTAACATATCTTCCAATTCTTTTTTCCCCTTGTTCTAAATATCTCATGATAATTAATTTGGGTCGGCATAGGCTTTGTTACTGCCACATTTTTTTACCTACTTACCCCCACAAAATATATTTCCCAAGGATATGGACACATGTTGTACAAGGCAAACAAGATGAGAACATACAGATGGAGCCTTGTTACTGCCGCATTTTGTTACCGAGCCGAGTAGAGTTGAGCACGCACGCTCAGTGGGGCTCCCCTCCGCTCCGTGTTCTGTCAAATCACCATCCAAGCTGACTGTTTGCTGCATGAGATTTTTTTGCTGTTGTTATGCATTCACTAGCAATCCATCCCATTGTTCTGCCCTATTCTGCGATTCTTTTTTACATGACAAGAAGAAGAAGAAGAAAATATATATGTATGTACATATTGCAGACCGGTGGCCCAGGGTGGATCGTGCCGCTGGGCAGGAGGGACTCGCTGGGTGCGAGCGTGCAGGGCTCCAACAACGACATCCCTGCCCCCAACAACACCCTCCCCACCATCATCACCAAGTTCAAGCTCCAGGGCCTCGACATCGTCGACCTTGTCGCCCTCCTCGGTATGCCTATATATATCAACTATATGTTACAAGATCATTGCATCCGTTCGTCAGTGACAGTTCGGAACGATTTCGTCCCTTAAAAGAAAATGCAACCCTTCAGCATGTATCCCTACCGACAAATATCATTCCATGCAGACGTAGTAGTACTCGATCCGTACTAGATGCATGACAACTGGATGGTTCATTAAGTTTTGCCGACAAGTGATGTCCATTGATTGCAAGCTACTTCATTATAGCACACTAATTGCTAAGAGACACGGCTGGTTGGTGCGAAGTCCACGACACTTTGTGGACTAGCTCAGGTCGTAATTTCATGCATCTAGCTATAGCATGTCATATCTTGCCTGCACAAAAGGCCCCATGAAAACAGAGCTCAGGAGCTGGGCATCCGTCTAGGGCATGCACATCACATGCAAGCATCCCCGACTAGCCACATGGCGATGAAGTCTTGCACATGTACTTAGAGAAGTTCAGGGATTGCAAAGTTTAATCTGCACATGTTCTGTAAGCATTGTCTTGCATACTACTCTGAAATAAAAGTACGTATACCTTGGGTGAAAACTCCACAGGTAGCCACACCATCGGCGACTCCCGGTGCACGAGCTTCCGGCAGCGGCTGTACAACCAGACGGGCAACGGCATCCCGGACTTCAAGCTGGACGTGTCCTACGCGGCGGAGCTGCGCCCGCGGTGCCCGCGCTCCGGCGGCGACCAAAACCTCTTCTTCCTGGACCCGGTCACGCCCTTCAAGTTCGACAACCAGTACTACAAGAACCTGCTGGTGCACCGCGGCCTGCTCAGCTCCGACGAGGTGCTCTTCACCGACAGCCCCGCCACCGCCGAGCTCGTCAAGCTCTACGCCGCCAACCAGGACATCTTCTTCCAGCACTTCGCGCAGTCCATTGTGAAGATGGGCAACATCTCGCCGCTCACCGGCGGCAACGGCGAGATCAGGAACAACTGCAGGAGGATCAACCACAAGTGATCAGTTGAAGTTGAAGATTCATCTTGCTCGATCATGTGGTAGTGCAGTGGTTATTTCCAGGACTTCAATTTGATTGTTTCTGCAGGTTGGTTGGTTGGTTTATCGATCCAAGTGTTCGTGTGTGTGTTTTGTCGAGATTCCTTGGTTCTGTTTAATTGTATGATTCGTCCATGTGTTGTTTCCCTTGAACCGTTGCTGTTTTATTTAGAGGAATCGATTATCCATTTGGTGTTGGTAGGATGGAAGTACACTGTTGGTCCTTGTCTGTTTCCAGCCAAGAAACTTTGGTTAATAAATTAAAATTTCTGTAATGTAGTTCGAAGTGTCCGGTAATTTTTGTTGCTTCAGCTTAAGATTGTTCATCTATTTTGCGAGGAAAAATTGTTCAAGTTTGCAGCCATCAGAAGGGCATGGCACAGATTACTTATGACACCTGGCCTTGAGGGGCTGGCCGCACGACCCCAACTGATCCTGTGCAGTCTGCGGCCAGCGCCCAGTAGCCGGAAACACCATCATGCATGTGCCTGAAATGCCATTTCGCACAGGCATGGTCGTGCGGACAAAACTCGCGAAATGATCTTAGCACACATAATTGCGAGGAACACGGCTACTGGATCATAATTTTGTTTCATGTAGATCCACAACCATCAAAGACAGTTTTAGCACAAAGCAGCACTTGTTAACTTCTGCAAACCTGCCCCATATGCAACACCAACACATGGGTTTATGCATCTCTTGTTTCAGATCTTGTAACTTTTCCAATGATCAAGGCAAAATTTTTATTTTAGATGAAGCACAAAACCCAGCTCACAGCTAGAAATCAGTAATATGTAATTATTTAGTTCCTGTCGCCTCACCTGGCAGATATCGTTGTACACAGAACCCACAGAACCGTGATGAAGATCAGCAGAACTGCAGATGCATTTGCCTTGTTACGTTGCGTTCAGATATCAAGCTAGAATATTACAAAGAGTCAAAGAGCAAGTCCCAAAAAAAAAAAAACCGAACCAACAGAACTTAGCAATCAAAAGACGCTCAGTTCGATACGGTTGAGTTTATTTTGTTTGTCAGCCGTCCACGCATACCTGGGAGAATTCTGATTTTGTCAAATCAAACATTCAAACTTTTGCACAAATTAAACATTCATTAGGAACCGTCCGCAGCGACCCCATGCTGGTCAGGATGAAGCGCTCCCTCCTGTTCCACCGCGGCAAGCCCCGGTCACGCAAGGATACCGCCGAACCGGCGCTGGTCTCATGCGCTAATTCATTCCTCAACTACATCAAACCATTGGGTTCAGGCCACACCATTTTTATGCACTTATAGCCCACATCATGCGGTAAAGTTTGGTACACACACTTTTCATGGTAATCCAATTTGTTATAGCATATGAATATCCATCGGGCTCCGGTCACTCCTAACATTGACATTGTTGTCGTTTGCTAATCCATGCCTCAACTACTTCAAACCATTGGGTTCAGACCACACTATTTTTATGCAATTATAACCCACATCATATGGCAAAGTTTGGTATGACACTATTCTCTTTTTGGACCACAACACGCTCCAAGCCAAAAATCTTAAACTAGTGTTAAGTACCTTCGAGCAACTCTCGGGGTTGAAAATTAACTTCCATAAAAGTGAATTGTTCTGCTTTGGCAAAGTCAAAGATTGCGAACATGAATATGCACAACTTTTTGGTTGTAGTACCGGGGGTTTGCCTTTCAAATACCTTGGGCTTCCTATGCATCACCGGAAGATTTCTAATAAAGATTGGCTCATCATAGAGGAAAAGTTCCAGAAAAAACTAAGCAGTTGGAAAGGAAAGCTTTTCTCTGTTGGAGGTAGACTAGTGCTGATTAATTCAGTTTTAACTAGCTTAGCCATGTTCATGCTATCCTTTTTTGAGGTTCCTAGGGGTGTCCTCCAGAAGTTGGATTACTACCGATCAAGATTCTTTTGGTAGTGTGATGAACACAAAAAGAAGTATAGACTCACTAGATGGAGTGTACTTTGTAGACCAAAGGATTTTGGTGGCCTTGGTATTCAAAACTTAGACATTCAAAACAGGTGTCTCTTGAGCAAATGATTGTTTAAACTCATTAATGAGGATGGTGTTTGGCAAAGCCTTCTAAAGAAGAAATATTTGAACAACAAAACCTTAACCCAAGTTCGTAAACAACCGGGAGACTCACAGTTTTGGTCAGGACTCATGAAGGTCAAGGATGTTTTCTTGGCCGGCGGCTCCTTCCATATCCAAAGCGGGACACAAATCAGATTTTGGGAGGATGTTTGGCTAAAGGACAAACCTCTTCGGACTGCTTACCCTTCTCTTTATAGAATTGTAAGGAAAAAAGATGATACGGTGGCAAAGGTACTTAGTACTATACCACTTCATGTATCATTTAGAAGGGCCTTAGTGGGCACAAATTTGCTCGCTTGGGAAGACTTAGTTTCCAAGATTGTGTCGATTAATCTAACTAATGGCAGAGATTTGTTTGTGTGGAACTTACATAGGAGTGGAACCTTCACGGTTCGGTCTATGTACATGAGTTTGATACAAGAAGGGATCATACCTTACAAAAGCCCACTCTGGTCTTTAAGAGTGCCTTTGAAAATTAAAATCTTCCTTTGGTACCTCCAGAAAGGTGTCACTCTTACTAAGGACAACCTAGCAAAAAGGAATTGGCAAGGAAGCATTAAGTGTTGCTTTTGTAGCTCTATGGAGACTATACAACATCTTTTCTTTGATTGTCATTTTGCTAGATTTATCTGGAATACCGTGCATATCACCTTTGGAATTCTCCCGCCAGCTAGCATAGCTAATATGTTTGGTTCTTGGCTTTTGGGTTTTCAGCCTAAGTCTAAAAATCGAATTTTATTAGGAGCAGCAGCTATATGTTGGGCTATGTGGTTGAATAGAAATGATATGGTATTCAACAAAGCTAAACCAAACACTTCTTTGCAAACACTTCTTTGCAGGTAATTTTCAGAGCAACATATTGGATCCGACTGTGGTCGCTGCTACATAAAGAAGATGAAAGATCAAGCATCAAGAGCGGTTGCCAGATCTTGGAAACAGTCATTTTGGAGGTCTTTGCGAAGTTTGGATTGAAGTTCCGGAATAGAATTGAAGCTTAGGCTTAGTTCTTTCCTTTTGTTTGAACCTTGTGTGTTGTCTTTTTTATTCCTCTCTTTTGTGAGAGCTAAGCTTGAGTGCTCCTGGATGTTTTGAACTAGCTGTGTACACTTCTTCGGAGTGTAGAGGCTGGAACTCTTGTTCCATTATCTAAAAAAAATGGCAAAGTTTGGTACACACTTTTTGTGGCAATTCAATTTGTTGTAGCATATTCATATCATGATGCATCCCTGGGCTTCAGCCTTCAAGTTTAGCCCCTCCAACAAGGAGCTCGTGCTCCAATACCACTATCGCCGCTTGGTGGACAAGCCGCTCCCTTATGCCATCATCATAGATATGGATATCCTGTGCTACAACCAATGACGAACCCAAAATTTTTAAGATGAGTATTTAGATTTTGGAGCTAAATTACTCGAATACGTCACCATAACGTATTGTTTCTCCCAAAACACCGATACATGTTTATAGGTATAATAAAGATACATAAATTATAGAAATTAATTATTCCTTATGAGGAAATGGGCGACATAAGGCGAGCATAATGACGTGAATTAAATAAGCAATTATAGAGATAAATGACAGTTGTATATCTTATTGATCCTACTTTTTTTTTGTTCTTTTCCCCATCAGCAAGAACCGTTCATCTAAGAGAAAATTGTATGTTCCTTCCATAGAACAAGACATAGCAAAAATTAGCATGTAAACAAATGCAATAATGGTCCAACTAACTACTCATTGCCTAAGGCAAAGATTGTATTTTTATATAGCATCTATTAGAAAAAAAAGAAGAAAGCAAATGCTAAGCTCCAGAAAGAACCAGAGCTAGAACAAAGTAGAGTAGATTAAAGCGAAGTAAGAAAGAAAATAAATGGAGTGGGGTAGAGCACACCTAGATATATAAAGAGAACGATGATGATAAGTTGGAAGTGCTGCTCACTTCTCGATACCGCGTTCCCTCTCGGCTAACATGCTGCTCCCTTCCCGTCGCCCGCTCCCTGCCTCCTGTTCGTCGTGCCACTATCCGCTTGCCTGCGACACCTCTTTACTCGCCCGCGCTGCCACACGCTCACCTTGCACCCTACGCCACCTCACACATGATTTCCATCACGTCATGTTGCCACATCTACCGGCCATCACTTACCTACGCAGTCCGCGTCCGTCGATCGTCACTCGCCACCGCAGCCTGCACCTCCGCCCGCTCACCACTCGAAGGCCGAAGCATAACCTTATGTATACAAGTGCATTGAAATGCTAATCTCAACGAAAACTTAACATATATGACTAGATTCAGCATATTTTCAACAAGTTGAATTTTATTTGTTGCTCTCAGAAGGCTAGTTGCACAAGACTTAATCTTGGCCATCTCTGCCATGACAAAATCTAATCTTGATTATATATGATAGTTATAGATTAGATCTTGAGTTCAAATTAAACCTTTCTATTTAACAAAGACTAACAGATCATAAAATAGCTTGCTGGATACTACAGAAACACCCCTAAAAATCAATCTTTCATTCATTCATAGAGAATACTATTGGTTCAACAGGATAACAGTGTTCGGCATAGACCAAAAAAGAACAAAGCTAACCATAGCTCACATGGACTAGGTACATAGGAATATGAAGCAGCACAATATGGGTGGCGTCACTACTGACGTCATTCGTGATGGCAGCAACGCGTAGCTCAAGGTGGTGCTTCTGCTGGTGAAGGGACGGCGCGACGGGTGCGAAGACTAAGGAGGCGAGGCAATACAGCGAATGGTGGCTGAGGCAGGACCACGAGCCGATAGCCAATTGGTGGGCATCGAATGGAGGAGAGGACAGCAGCGACTAGATGACAACTTACCAGTGGGGAAGAAGACGATGGCGGCGATGATAACGACGATGACGATGAGCGAAGGTGGCACTCTGGATGGCAACAAAGGCGAAGGCTTGGGATGCGACACGAGCCTCAAAATCATAAACGCTTCAACTAGTGTTAATTTTTTTAGTTGGAGAAATATTTATTTGTGCCGAGAGGTTGGTGAGGGAGGCCGGCATGGAAAGAGCAAAGGTTGGCGTGCATGGCTGGGGAGGCATGCATACAGCTCATGCATCTAGTGGCATAGAATCAAGGGTGAACAGTTAGGAAACTACATATTAGTTGGTTCAATAACAGTACTAATCCAAGTTTAATTTGTTAATTAGTTACTTAACTTATCCCTTTATCTTGGGTCTATGAGTCTTACGTATGCATAGGTGTTTCTAGTCACATGCATGTAGTTGTGTGTTTGACGTGCATGCATGGTCAAGTCCGAGTCCATGTATACGTATGCATATACACATATACATGCATATGGACATGAAATATGAGAGTCCAAGTCATAGTTTGGGTTGGAAGTCAAGTTGGTCAAGTTGAATGTGTGTGTATGTGTGGCTATATAAAAGCCAAGGCCTTTGGCCATGTACGGGTAGACATTTTTGGCATTAAGTACTATACCAGGAGACATCGTGATGTCATCCATACAGTATTCCTCATGTTCCTGTGATTTCCCATCTAGGGATTCACTTTGGAGCATGGAAATTGACTTGGGATCAATCTTCATAGTCTAATCGATTCTAACCTTGTCTTCTAATTTGTGATCATTGTTGCACACGGGTTGAAGGTTCATCTAGCTACCAATTGATCTACTACATGACTGCCGGTGTGGGACTGCTGATCTATCTATCACTGCGGTAGTGCTTGCTGTGGGTGACCAGTTGCGTGCAGGATGGCACAACATCCCTGTCCTTCTCTTGCTGTTGATTCGGCTGATAGCTGCATTTTCTACTGGGTTGGTGAATGTGGCACAGAGATCAACTATTGCTACCATTAGAGATCTGTCAATTCAATTGCTGCTGTTGTTGAGAAGATAGAGGACACTATGAGAAGAAGTTGCAGCTGGGAAAAGTATCATGAAAGATCGGGCCATTAGCTCACAAATTATGGTTCTCTAATTTGGGCTGTATCATCTTGGTATCAGAGCGTGGTTGATTATAGTACAAGGTTGCTAAATTTTTCTTGATGGTGGGTTTTGTGAAGATTGAAGATGGTAAGGTAGTTGATACTCGTGCCAAGCCAATCGGAGATGCACCCCAATATGCGTTGTCTTTGCTGTCCGAGGTGCGAATTGAGCTTGAAGCGACACATGACTACTTCTTGGGTTGTCACCGGAAGCTTGAATGTAAGCTTGATGATTTGGGGGCGTGAATTGATGTGTTGATGGAGGTGATACACAACCGGCCACCACAATTTCAGCATGTTGAATGGGGTCCTCAATATCCCGAATGTCGTGCACCATACGAAGATAATGAACATGAGGAGGACTTTCATTGTGCAGTGGGCTTTGCTCCACAACCGGGCCATGCTCAGGACTACCGTGGTGCTAACCGTGGTAGAGACGTACGTGACAGAGGTACTGCCTATGGTGGAGGTATGCGTGATAGTATTGGTTTTGCTAGCGTGCCGCCGTGGATGATGCTATTGGGCAGGTAAAAATTTCTATCCCATCATTTAATGGTAAAGCTAAACCGGAGGAGTATTTGGAGTGGGAGATGCGCGTCAAACAAATTTTTGATAGCCATCACTATACTGAGGGCAAGAAGGCAACAATTGAGTTCATCGGATATGTTCTTGTTTGGTGGAACCAATTGTGTCATGTAGGAGCTCATCGAGATACTTGGGTACAATTGAAGAATATTTTGAGGCGGCATTTTGTTCCAACACACTACACTAGGACCTTGTACAACCAGCTACAACAACTACGCAAAGGTAATTCTAGTGTTGATGAATATTATAAAGAGATGGAGATGTTGATAATCTGTACAGGGACAGAGAAGCATGAGGCTACTGTAGCACATTTCTTTGATGAGTTTAATGACGATGTGTAAGATAGGGTGGAGATGCTCCATTACTACAATATCCAAGATTTGGTGCATCAAGCCGAACGTGTTGAACAACAATTGAAGCGGAAACAAACAAAGGGTGGGCGTACGAACAATCAAACAATGGAGACGTCCATTACAGTAAGGCGATAATATTGGTTCACACTCCAAAGTGGCGACATTAAACCATTCAAAGAGGCTCTTTCAAGGGAGGCAAGTAATGGAGGTAAAGAAGTAACTAAAACTGATTCTAGTTTGCCTTCTAATGCTGGTGCTTCAAGTGCAACGGAAGAGGCCATATGATACATGATTGTCCAAATGAACAGAGTATTAATCACTAAAGATGGCTATACTTCAATATGTTCTAGTAGTGATTCTGAAAGTGAAAAATTTGACGATTCAAAGAAGGATGTTGTCTATTGTGATAAAAAATTGAATGGTGTTAATCTTTTGATCCGGAAGGTGCAAAGTAAAGAAACTAAAACAAGGGGATAGTGGTGGACTGTTTTTCAAATGGAGTGCAAGATCAACGATAAAGCATGCAAGTTGATCATAGATGGTGGGAGTTACACCAATATGATTAGCAAGGATTTAGTGTATGTTCTAGGGCTGTCCACATGGAGGCATCCTCAACCACACCACGTAACTCCAGGAGGCTAAAGATAACTCACAAGGTACATGTTCTATTTGTTGTTGGTGACTATATTGATAAGGTGGATTGCGACATTATTCCAATGGATGCTTGTGGATTGTTGTTGGGAAGGCCATGGGTGTTTCTAGTCACATGCAATCAGTTGTGCGTTTGACGTGCATGCATGGTCAAGTCCAAATCCATGTATACGTATGCATATATGCATATACGTGCATATGGCCGTGGAATACGAGAGAAAAATATTTCTGTTATTTTGAGTCAGAGTCGAAGTCCAAGCCATAGTTTGGGTTGGAAGTCAAGTTGGTCAGGTTGTGCGTGTGTGGCTATACAAAAGCCAAGGCCTTTGGCCATGTACGGGGAGACATTTTTGGCATAAAGTATTACACCAGGAGAAAAAAAATGCCATGATGGCATCCATATAGTATTCCTCATGTTCCTGTGATTTCTCATCAAGGATTCACTTTGGAGCATGGAAATTGATCTTGGGATCAATCTTCACAGTCTAATCGATTCTAATCTTGTCTTCTAGTTCGTGATCATGTTGAACATGGGTTGAAGGTTCATCTGGCTGCCGATTGATCTACTACGTGACTGCTAGTGTGGGACTATTGATCTATCTATTGCTGCGGTAGTGCTTGCTATGGGTGACCAGTCGTGTGCAGGACAGCACAACATCCCTGTCCTTCTCTTGCTATTGATTCGGCTGACAAGAAGTGTTGGGGTTCGTCGTTGCCATCAGAACTCCCAGGGACTGCTGCTGTGATCACGACTATAGTTTCTATTGGGTTGGTGAATGTGGCACACAGATCAACTATTTCTGCCATTAGAGATCTATCAATTCAATTGCTGCTGTTGTTGAGAAGACAAAGGACACTACGAGAAGAAGCTGCAGCTGGGTAAAGAATCGTGAAAGATCAGGATGGCTCAAAACATGAGGGATCAGCCGGCTTAAATACACAGACGTCGAGGAGGTAGGGACGAGCATGGCATGGAGTCCAGAGCATACACGGCATGGACACTGAGGCTATCACGGTGAGCAACGGCGGAAGTTTGAGACAGAGATGACGAACAGTGCACGGGCGGCTGGATCAAAGATGTGTGGTACCAAAGGGTTTGGATGGCACTGGCGAGGGACAGCGTGGACGACTCCGATGGGAGATGTGTGGTCACGATCGAATAGGCGAGGGAGCAGGCCGACCGAGTTGGCTAGGCTGGAGAGGTGGCTGGGCTGGCAGGGTAGGCTGGGCTGGCAGGGTAGGCTGGGCTAGGCTGTCTGAATTGGGCCAGAGGAAGATGGGCCGGGCTGAGGCTTTGGCCCAAAAGAATTTTTATGGAATTTTAGTATTTTCTTAATTTTAGAAATTAAGATTAATTCAATTGAGCACTATAAAATAGCAAATAAACCCAAAAAATCCCAGAAAATTCAGAAAAATTCCATGAAGCACAAGCCTTTTCTTTCATTTGATATTTCTTTGGTCATATTAAATCTGTAAATTTTTAAAAATTCCAATTAAGCTTTAATTAAATCCAAAAAATCCAAATGGATATTTTTATTTTAAAAAAACTTCAAAAAAGCTTTGAAAATCAAGATGTTACACCGACATCATGCCGTACTGCATGACAATTGGGCTACCATCATTTCTACTTATTGCCAGTAATTTACAAATCCATTGCTCAACTACATCAAACCGTTTGGTACATGTGACACAATTTTAACGCAATTCTAATACACATCATGTGGAAAAGTCTGGTACACAAACATTTTATGGCAATCCAATTGGTTAGTAAAATTTGGTACACACACTTTTTGTGGCAAACAACTGGTTATGTTATATTCATACCATGATGCGTCCCTTGGCTTCAAGTTTCGCTGCTAAAATGTGGAGCTTGTTCTACAATACCTCCGTTGTTGCATCGTGGGCAAGCCACATACAAAGAGTTTATAGATAGAGAGAGGAGAAAAATGTGTAGAGAAAGAAAGTGGGAGTGAGCTTGACTCTTCCTCATGCCACCCACAGTCCTCCCCTCCAATCCCCCCACCTCTCGCCATCACAACACCTTAACATGATCGGCTTTGAGATTTATCTCTCTAGACTTGCACACCTCAACCTAACCGGCTTTTAGCTTTATCTCTCCAGACTTGCCCACCTCAACCCAACTGGCTTTGAGCTTTATCTCTCTAGACTTGAGCTTTCCCTATCCAAACTTGAGCTTTCTCCATCCATGGCTGCCTTGTCTCCGTCCCCATGGCCAATGGATTTGTCCTACAGCTTCCCCTCAGCTTTAGGTTCAGCTCGGCTGACAAGCAGCTCGACATGTAGTACCTCCGCCGCTGCACCATGGGTGAGCCCCTCCCCTGCGCCATCGTCATCGATGCCAATATCCAGCAGCACAACCACTAGGATGAGTCCTAGGTCACCCACATGGAAAGCAATCCATTTCTTTATCCCAATTTGATGCTCCTGTTTTGATAAATATTTTTTTTGTTTCTATTTTTGCAATGTTCGTTCATGTTCTGAGCATGAAGGAGAGGTACTTCTTCATACATAAGAAAATGAAGTGTCCGAGTGGCCGCTGTAGGCAAGGGTTACTAGAGGGTGCTTGGCCCGGAGATGCCCGCCCACACCAAGCTCAGCCGACAAGTTTGCTATATGTGTCAAGCATGTATTCGCCTGGCCAGCCCCAGCCTCATGCCCTATCGCGTGATGAGGCATGCCAACAGAAACAACTCAGTTCCACCTTGTAGCTACGCTGCAGCTGCCATTGTCAAGGTAACATCATGCTGCATTTCAAACAAGCCTAAGCCTACTTATTGACATTGTTGCAATTTACAAATCCATTCCTCAACTACATCAAACCATTTGGTTCAGGCCACACAATTTTTATGCAATTATTGCGCACATCATGTGGCAAAGTTTGGTACACACTTTTTGTGGCAGTCTAATTGGTTGGCAAAGTGTGGTACACACTTTTTTTTGTGGCAATCCGATTGGTTGTAGTGCGTTTATACCGTGATGCATATGAAGGCTTCAAGTTTAGCCCCTAAATTGTGGAGCCCATGCTACAATACCTCTTTCGCCGCACCATGGACAAACTACACACCAAGAGCTTACAGATAGAGATAGGAGAAAAATGTGTAGAGAGAGAATGTGTGGGAGTGAGCTTGGCTCTTCCTCACGGCATTGACACTCCTCCCCCATATAAATCCCCTACCTCCCACCTCTTGCCATCACCACACCTCAACCCGACCGGCCTTGAGCTTTATCTCTCTAGACTTGAGTTTTCTCTCTCCAAACTTGAGCTTTCTCCATGCATGGCTGCCTCTGTCTCCATCCCCATGGCCAATGGATTCATCCTCCAGCTTCCCAGCCCACAGCTTTAGGTTCAGCCTGTCCGACGAGCAGCTCGTCATGCAGTACCTCCGCCACCATGACATGGGTGAGCCACTCCCCTACGCCATCATCATCGATGCCAATATCTAGCAGCACAACCCCTGGGACAAGTCCCAGGTCTCCCACACGCATATCAATCCGTTTCTTTTTCCAGATTTGATGCTCCTGCTCTGATAAATCGATGACGATTTTTTTGTTTTTGCAATGGCAGTGCGTGCTTTGAGCGCAAAGGAGAAGTACTACCGTGTTGGCCGGGATAAAGCCCACCGTGGTGTTCTACCGTTGTTAGCCAACGGCCAGGGAGTGCACCGTATGGGTCATTGTAACATCCCAAATTTGGCTTTCTGGAAAAATTTTAAATTCAAATTAATTATTTTAAAGTAATTGGATTTTTCTTGGCATTTATTTGACTTTCTGGATTTTCTGGAGTTTAAAAGCTATTTTTAAAAGTTAAAAGGTATTTTAAAATATGAAAATTAAATACCAACATTAGTTGGAAATAATTTTATTTAGTCCAAAGTATGTCCAGGAGCTTCTGTGAATTTTTCTGAAATTTTTGAAGGTATTATCATATTTTTCTGAGGCCTAAATAATTTCCTAGCCTTTTCTGTAATTAAAAATCAATTTCTAAAATTTAAAATCCAACTCCCTCCCTCCGGTCGACGCGTGGATGGCCTAGATCCGCCCGCGTCGCCCCCTCGGACCCATCCAGGCCGCACCTTCCCTCTTCCCCGCTGCCTCGCGGGCCCAGCCCGTCAGCCAGGACCCCGCCTTCCCCTCCCCTCGGGCCGACGCGTGGCTGGTTCGATGCGTGCCGTGTCACCCCGCGCGGGTCATCCAGCCCTCCGCCCTCCCCTCTCACTGCCCCGCGGGCCCCGTCCGCCAGCCGCTTGCGCCCCGCTCCCGCTGCCACCCCGGCCCCGCCTGTCAGGCCCTTCGTCCCCGCGGAGCCGCCTCCTTCCTTCTTTCTTCCCCCTTTCCTTTCTTGCACCGGCGACCAATCCGAGCTGGATCCGTTCCTTCCTTCCCCGGCTCTCCCCGGTTTTGGAAACCCCAAGCCCCGCCGCGATCGAATCCCCGATTCCCCTCGCCCCCTTTCCCTTCTCACCCCTCCTTTCCTTTTTCCTTCGCCCGAATCACCGCCAGCCACCGAGATCTCCGGCGAGCAATTAAGCGCCCGTGTCCCCTCCTCCGCCCTATAAAAACCCCCCCTTCAGCTCTGCCTCCCTCCGCACAACCACCCCCAGCCCTCCGCTCTCTCTCCCGAGCCCCGTAGCGCCCCAGCACCGTGCTTCCCCTCCCTCCGAGCTCCGCCGTACTCCGGCGAGCTTTTGCCGACGCCTCGGTCATCCCCGGAGCCAGCCACCGCCATCCCGAGCACCCCCGTGCCCGTGCGATCTTCCCCGACGCCTCGGCCGTCCCTTCCCGCCGCCAGAGCACCGTCGCCCCGGACGACCAGTGCTGCGCCACCGCTTCTCCTCGTCGCCGGCCGTCCCTGCTCGTCGCCGGACCCCGCTGACCTCTCCATCAGAACCGCCTCCGCACCGGGAACGCGTTTTAGGCTTCACCCAAACTCCTTCAGCCTTCCCTCGCCGCCGGCATCGTCGCCGCCGTCCTCTACTGCCCGGTCCCTCCGGCAGGTACTCCTCAAGAGGGTTACCTACCCTTTATGGGTAGGCAACGCCTCCCCGCCCGACTGGTTACCAGCGCTTCTCTTCCCCCCTGGCTCCCTCGGCGCGCGTTCGAGCCCTGGCTCCACACGCTGAGGTTGAGTCTTTCTATTATTTTCCGTGCTGACAAGTGGGTCCCACCCGTCAGTGGCCGCCGGTCTGCGCTGGCCACTGTCGCCTGGGCCCCATCCCTCTGCGCTGGTCACTGACAAGTGGGCCCGGAGTCCAGTGGGTCCCACATGTCAAAGGCTAAGCCAGTGGGCTCACTGTCCAGTGGGTCCCACAGGTCAGAGGCCGATTCCGTGGGTTCACTGACCAGTGGGTCCCACCTATCATAATCTCAGAATAAAAAATAAAAAATAAAATTTACATATTCCAGTGGGCCCCACCTGTCAGAAATTTACTAATTTCTGGATTTATTCAAACTGAAAACTTCAAACAAGCATAACTTTCTCATTTTAACTCCAAATTGAGCCATTCAAATTTCTAAATTCATCTAAAATCATAATCTATCCAAATATGGCCTCTAATTGAGTTTTTGAGTTTATTTGAATTTTTGTTTGTATTTATTTGTTTTGTTGCTTCGTCTTTTCCCGCGTAGATTCCAACGTTGTCGACGATCTCTCCACTTCACAGCAGGAAGACCCAGAGAACCTGCAAGAAGGCAAGTCTCCTTTGATCATCTTGAACCTATGATTTTGAAATATTTTACTTATTTTAAATTATGTGCATTGCTATTTACATAAAACATTAGTTCAAATATTAAGGTATTAGTTACCCCAACTTTGTTATGCCCTCAGTTGAAATTGAATGCCATGTACTTTTGTCTCCCTAGGATTTCCTTTGGCTCTTTAGTGAGAGTATTATATTCAATTGTGAATAATAGAATGGTAGTATAATGCTTAGTCATGCTATGTAATACCCTTGAAATCTTGAAAATGGGAAATTATGATTTATTGTATTACCCTTGTGTTTACAAATTTAGTGGTAATTGGAGTTACCACTGTTCTTTTAAAATAAACTAAAATGGGAAAGTTGGTTTAGATTAGGGTGGATGGTTGGTTTGGGTTGGTGCAGTTAGCACGAGATCTTGAAAAGTGTATGTTCCACCCTAGTCAATTAAGGACCGACGCTTGTGTTTGTCCAGACTGAGCATTAACCGTACAACCACAAGTCTATATGGGTACGACCTAGCTGACTAACTTATGATAGTCTAGTTTAGGTGCCACCAGTGGAAAGTGGGTGCCAGGGATGGACTGGTTATTCACAGTGAGGGACAGGGATTTACTGTACTCATATGGCGCAAGAGGGGGCTTCGGTTCGGGCAGTTAGCCTACCTGCGGTGAAACTTCAGCGGGTGGTATCTAGCTAGATTAGAGTAAGGTAAAGGCTTTGTGATATTTTATCTGGGTCTCATGCCAAAGGAAGCGTGTTGACTTTTAGGATAATTTATCTCTTGTGGGTAAAGCTGTACAACCTCTGCAGAGTGTAAAACTATTCGAATAGCCGTGCCCACGGTCAAGGGCGGGCAAGGAATGCATTCACATGGTAGATTTCTGGTTTTTGGTTTTAAAATCAAAGTTTTGTATTCCGAGAGTGGAGGGAACTCTTGGAAGGGTATCCTGGCGGTTGGAGCCAGAGAGGGTGGATGGAACCCGCAGTTTAAACTTGACCAATTGTAATTGGTTAGCTAGTGTTGGTAGTTGGAACCTTCACTAGAAAGTTAATGTTAGTTCTGTTAAAACAATTACTTTATTAAAATGATGCCTTTGAAAATAATTAGTAGTAATTGAAATTAAAATGTTGCTTTGTGCAAAAGAACCATATAGCCTTCCTTTGTCAAGCCTTGCATCTATTGCATTTTTCCCAAGACTTGCGGAGTACTTTATGTACTCACATGCTACACTCAAAAATAATCACCAGAGGAATGCGAAGCTCAAGAGGGAGACTACGACTACTGCTTCGCTTGCGGCTGTGATGGATTTTTCCCGGAGGACTAGGTCGCGTTTCCCCAGTCAACTGCCTGTGGCGTATTGATGGGTCTACTTTGAATTTAACTTGCTTCCGCTGTATTCTGGTTGTGTGAGGTCTTGGAACCTCCTATGTAATAATGCGACCAGGTGGTCAGTACTCTTTATAATTGTAATAAATGCGTTGTTGGTCATGAATCATTTCTGTTTAACTGTGTGCACTAGCTTTGATCTGGAACTAGTGCAGTAATACACAGAGGGTCCGGGTTTGGAAATCCGGGGTCCCGACCGTCATGCACAAGTCCACCTCACTGGCACTAGCCTCATGCCCTGACGCGTGATGAGGCATGCCAATAGCAAGTGCTCTGCTCCGCCTTGAGGTTGCGCCACAGCTGCAACTGTGGGTTAATTGGATAATTTGCAATGTCTACATGTTTAGAAAGCATGTTAGCAAGATTTGCAACCTCATGCCATCAGCTAATCCCCGGCAACGGCGCCAAAATACTTGATCGTGCAAAAAATAGCACACCCGCAAGTGCACGGGCTGCCACTGAAATAGCGGCGAGTGTCGTGTTCTCCACAGGGACTAGACTGAGGCTACCGGTGCTCAACTAAAGCTAGTTCAAACGAAACGAGGGAGAACTAAACCTAAAACAGCTACTGAGAAGACCGAACGAACTCTAACTCGCACGAACGAAATGACGAACGAACGACCGTACGAATGGACGTCGTACGACCGAACGAACAACACGACGAGAGACTAAACGAACGATGCACAAACGACACTAACGACAACACGAACAAACACGACTACCGACCGACAATCTAACGAACTATCGACCGCGAGACAGAAAGAGAGAGTCGAGAAGCACTGGGGAAGTCTAGAAGCAATGAGAGAGTCGAGAGAGAAAGAGGGGGAAGAAGGTCGACAGCTAACTAGACGACGATGGCAGGGCAAACAAATGACTACCACGAACGCACGCACGACTTCGCTAACGACTAACCGCGCAAAGAAGAAAGGGGGAAGGTCGAGAAGCACAAGGGAGAATGTAGAAGCACTAGGAGGGTCGAGACAGCAAGGGCAAGGATGACGATCGCCGACTCGCTAAATCGCACAACACAGACACAAAGACAACTACTAACAAATAGATGAACACAAGCACACTCACAAGCTAACATAACAATCTCTACCAACACAAATTACAGTTGGCACCAAGAAAACACTACTAAACTACTAATAGAACACAAATTGCATAATTATCACAGCATATATCACAATAACAGAACTCAGGTTAACATGTTAACATTCACAGTCACAGTGTAGTAATAGTAATAAGAAAACTAAACAATATAATAAAGGAAAGAGAGAGAGAGAATTTGGAGATAAACCGAGCAGCAGGGCAGTAGGTGAGGAAGCAGAGCAGAGGAAGGTGAGGCTGTCGGCGGCGCTGATGGAGGTCGGCGGTGTGGACGCCGTCGGTGTCGGCGCACGGAGGGAGCAGTGGAGGCGATGCGGTGGGTGGCCGTCGGCGGTGAGGAGGTTGAAGGCGGCGCCGTGCTGTGGATGGAGAAGGCGGCGCGGGTGAGAAGCAGCGGGGGCGCACGGGAGTTGGTGGCGCGGTGGCGATGCGGCGGATCTGATGTGGGGGCGCAAGGAAAAGTGGAGCAATCGGGGGCCGGTGGATCTGGAGCGGCGGCCGGATGCGGAAGAAATGGAAGAGCGGCGGGCGGAGATAGCCGGAGAAGTGGGGCGGCCGGAGTAGAGAAGTGAGGAGGGGAGAGCAAGCGGCGGCCGGAGTAGAGAGAGGTGGCGCGCCGGAGGAGCGCAGCAGAGGAGGAAGGTCAGCGACGGAGAGATGTGGAGAAGAAGGGAGTGGGCGGTGAGGCGGCCGGAGAGGAGAGGGCTGGCGTAGGAGGTGCGGTGGTGAAGAAGATGCAGGGCGGCGGCGCGGTTGTGGAGGAGGCAGAGAAGGGCGCAGCGGCGGAAGAAGCGCACGAGCGGAGTGATGGTGAAGGAAGAGGGGGGTGCACCGGAGGCTTGGTGGCGCGGTGGCGAGACGGCCTGGCCTCGCCGCCGGCCGGAGCTAGAGAAGGGAGGAGGGTAGCAAACGGGGTTAGGGAAGAAGAAGTGCCAGGCTCAAAGCAATTGCATGCGGCGGCTAGGGTTTTCAGTGAATTGGGGATTTCGGCACTTTACGATTTGGCCCTCCAGGTTTTCAGGAATTGCGAGTAGGTCCTTCCCCATTTCATTTCTTCTTTTCTGGCCCTTGGAAACTCCGATTTCATCGCGATTTGATCCTACGCATCCGTGATGACGCGTACATTTGTATGGAGCAGTCCAGATTTGTCATTTATGCGCCTAGATCGCGCCGGCCTGCGAAAAAGTACAAACAAAATGTAAAATGGTCCATTTTGAGCAATTAAATATGGAAAAACGTGTAAATGATGATAAATGATCTCGAAATGCGAAAAATAATGGGGTAAAATGACACATAAACATAAGTAAAAATGACGCATGTCATACCCCCAAGCTTAAAACTTTTACTTGTCCTCAAGTAAATGGCATGACATTATCGAACCCGGACAACAAGTCATCATGGCAAAAGACTAGTTAAATGCATGTAATAAGTCAAGAAGCATATAGCAATGTAAAATGAGATTGTCTAACTCGTGTTTTGAGGACCATCCAAGATGAGAATGAATATTCAAGCAAGGATGCCAAAGTGATAACTATAGCATTTGACCAAATCAAGTTACAAGTGTCGAAATGCACTAAGTGATCACATGAATCCAACCAAAATTGTAAGGCATCGGAACTAGGTATAACATCAAGAATGAGCATAGCAAAGGGTCATGCTAAGGCATATGTTATTTGAGACAAAGAGACTAATACTTGCATGAAATTTATGAAAAAGCCCACACTTGAGCCATGATACCTAATTTTTGTTGATTTTTAGCAAATTTAAAACATACAATGGGCACAAGTGCCACTTATTCCAATCCTTGGGCAAGCTTGCCACTTATTCACACATTCAAACTTCAATTGGGCAAAAATGCCACTTATTCAGACGTTTGCAAACCAATGTGACAAAGTCACTTATTCAACTCACTCACTCCTTGCAAAACAATTTTTTTCTCTTTTCTTTTTTTTTAAGATTAAGCATCTTTAACCGGTTTTCATTAATGCTAAGTAACACGTGTCTCGAGACATGGATACCTAGATAAATCAACCAAGTTATTGGCTCAAGATAGGACTACCCCTTTCACAAATTTTTCATTCAAGGAAAGTATCAATATCTAAAATAACATATGCCAAAGCATGAAACTACGATATGATCATTCAAGAGGCGATGACTAGAACCAATTCAATCCGCAAATGGTTAAAACACATGCGTAACTCGCAATGAATCAAATGCTATATGATCACAAGGTTTCTAAGCACATCAAGGATAATAACCAAAGCTTAAGCTCTAATATGATGCCAAGTGACTTAAGACATACAAGGAACTAGTGACAATATAGCTCAATGAAAATTTTGGCATGACCTTTTATTAATTAATCATGGCATGGACTCACATGGCCAAGATGTACAATCAAACATAACATGAGAGCAAATAGTAAAGGCCATACATCATCACATAAGCATAATATGAAGCATAAGAATGACCATATATCATCAAATACATGACATTAAGCTCAATTGCTCACAAATATAATACAAACATGCTAGAACATCATCCATACACATACAAGTCCTCCCCCAAGCTTAAATTGAGCAATGAGTCATGAATGTGCTTAAAGGGGTAAGAAACAGCTCACCGGGCGTATATGATGTAGTGGAAGTAGACAAAATATCCCATAGCTTCTCGCACGTACAAGGATGAGGATCTAGCACGGGACCTGAAATAAAAAGGAAAGAAAAGAAAAGAAACCAACAAAAACTAACAAAAGGAATGGAAATAAAAAGATAAAAGGATGCTCATTTGGATGTAGCGGGAGGAGGGCCAAGGACGGGACATGGAAAAGGCACATGTCCGCCCTCCTCATGAAGCAACATGCCTCGAAATCCACCCGGATCCCAAGGAATATCGACTCGAACCATGTCTGCTCGTAGTCGATGGTACACAAGTGAAACCCTACAAACAACCTCAAAGATATGGCATGTATGTGTGATAGGGTTGACACCCTCTAAGTCATCAATAGAATATCCAATCATGTAGGTATATCGATAAGGTACATCATGAAGACTATAAGCGAGATGAGCACAATCAGTAATAGAATATGTCTTGTCAAGGCCAAGGAAATCAAACCTGAGGTGGTCGGGGAAGAGTTTCCAAACTACCTGAAGTGTAGGTGAAGTAGAATGCACGGTAGTAGAAACCTCCCGAGGGGCGATGTCGACAAAGGTAGTAGCTGGTGGTGGATCAATAAAAATATGCTCCTCCTCGACATCGAAAGCAGCCCCCTCGTAATCAATAATGAATATCTCCATCTCAGACTCAAAGATCGAATAATCATCTAAGTGGCCCACATCCTCAAAGGTGAATCTCTCCATAACGGTCTCAAGAAGCACAAGAGCGAGGTCAAAGCAGTGAGAGTCTACCACATCAAATCTCTGAGTCTCAAGCTCGGGCTCATCAATACAAGTATCAGGGTCCATATATGGTGAGTCCATGGCATCAAAAGTGACTAACTCTAGCTCGGGTCCGTCAATAGAAGGATTATCATCAGAGCGAGGCACCTCTAAGGGGATCGGGAGCGTCTTAGTGGCACTAAATGAAGACTGTGATGTGGCATGAGAACTACTCAATGACTGAAGTGAATTTCTACTATCTTCCACTTCTGATATCAATGTGCTCATTGCACTCAACTGGCTTTTTATGTCACTAAACTGAGTGTCCACCCTAGTAATATATGAAGCCAGCATCTCCTCCAACTTGGACATATCATCAGATTGAGGGGTAGGAGGCAGATGCTGAGGTACAGGATAGTGCTGGTGTGACCAATGAGAAATATCCTGATCTCCATACGTAAAACCCTGCAATGGTGTACTAGAAGAAAATGATGAGATATCAGGGTTGTTGTTTCCATATGACAGACTCGAGTGTTCAGGCCATCCAAGGTGATAAGTGTCAAGGTATGGCCCACTCGGCTGAGCAAAGCTCATCCCATAACACTCTGGAGTGGACAAATAACCACGCTGGCACTCAGCGGGTGAATGGCCCTGAAAACCACAAATCTGGCATATAGGAACAACTGGAGAGTGGGTGTCTAATAAAGAACTGTACTGATCGTGCCCGCTCTCTAACACAACTCCTTGCTCTAAAGCATAGCATTCAAACTGACGAGACAATAGATTTACCTTCTCTTGAAGAACATCATAAGTAGGGGTGCTCATAAAACCACAAGAATCAGAATAGTAAGCCATAGCCTCAATAGGTACCAATATCAATCAACCTGCGAGAATGGATACGAAAATCGCGAAAGAGAGAAATAACTAGAGAAAGGGTTAGGGATTAGCAATATATCACAAATATAAACAATGACAAAAAGAAAGACAAACCAGCACAAACACAAAACAAGCAAAAGAAAACAAACAACAACCTAGTCTATAGCCTAACACTGTCACTCTAAGCTAATCCTCGGCAACGGCGCCAAAATACTTGATCGTTCAAAAATAGCACACCCGCAAGTGCACGGGCTGCCACTGAAATAGCGGCGAGTGTCGTGTTCTCCACAGGGACTAGACTGTAACATCCTGAATTTCAGAGCATTTTTTGAAGCTTTTAAAATAAAATTCACCATTTGAATTTTTTCTGAAATTAATTAAAGCTTAAATGGAATTTTATGAATTAAAAGGATTTAATATGAATAATCTGAACATGAACATTTGCCAAAGTTATTTTATTTGAGTTCCTTGTGTCTCAAGGAATTTATTGGAATTTTTCTGGATTTTTCTGGATTTATTTGCTATTTTCTAGAGCTCAAAATGATTTAAATGAATTTATAAAAAAAAGAAAATCCCCAAAAATCCCCAACCGGCCAGTGGGCCGAAACCCACCAGCCGGCCCAGCCCAGCAGGCCGCACCCGCGCCCCTCCGCCCGCGCCACGCGTCGCGTATCCGCGACCGCGCCCGCGCCCGCCTCCCTCCGCTCGATGCGCGCCACGCGTCGCCCATCTCGGCCATCTGCCCGCGCCCGCACGCGATCCCGGCCGCCTGCTCACCCGCGCCACCGACAGGTGGGGCCCACCTGTCAGGTCGTCCCCGACCCGGACTCGTCTTCCCCGTCTCCGAGCCGGACTCTCGCCGCCGCCGCCGTCCCCGTCGCGGACACCTCGGGGTCCGTGTATAAAAGCTGGCCGCCCCCTCGGCTTCCGCATCCCGAGCCGCCGCTCTCGCCGCCGCCCTTCGCCGGAGCCCGCCGCCAGCGCCGTCGCCCTCGTCGTCTTTTGCGCCGGCCGTCGTCGCCAGGAGCTTCGCCGCCGCCCGTCTGCCGTTCGCCACCGCCGGTGAGCCCCGCCGCCGTCGTCGTCCCCGCCACCTCGGTCGCCGCCGGCCAGTCGCCGCCGTCACCCCGTCGCCGGCCAGCCGCCGCCGCAGACCCCGCCGCCCGCACCGCCAGCGGACGCGCCCGCGCCGCGCCGCCTCGCGCCCCGTGCACGCGCACGTCAGCGCTGACGCCCGCGCCCCGCGTCCCTTCGCCTTCCCGTGCGCCCGGTCCATGTGAGCCGTGCCGCTGCCATGTGGGTCCCGCCCGTCAGCCCGAGCCGTAGACCCGTGAGCCGATCTGGGCCGACGGCCCGGATGCGTCCACGCGGCCGCACCACAGCCGTCCGATCGCCCCGCCGCCGTGCTCCCGAGCTGCCACGCAAGCCGGGCCACGTCAGCCCTAACGCTTGCGTGTCTGCCCCGTCAGCGCCGTGTCAGCGCCCGCCGCCCGCGTCAGCAGCCGCCGCCCCGCACTGTTTCGTGCGCCGGGTTCACCGTAGACTCAGCCTCCCGTGCGCCCGGTCCACAGCACAGTGCACTTTTCCAATTTCCCCGATTTTCAGAAAATCCAATTTTCCAAGAGCCCGTTCTCCCTCGTCCTAGCTCCGATTGACCCCGTTCTTTTTTCTAAATTCATCTAAAATTGAGCTCTACCTTTTGGTTCAGGTTTGAAAGTTTTTGGAGTTCATTTGAATTTTATTTGAATTTATTTTCTCTTTTCGTCTCGTTTTCTCTCTCGTTAGATCGCGTGTTCGAGGGAGCGGAAGTTGGATTTGAAGACCAAGAGCCCTCATCTGAGCAAGGCCAAGGCAAGTCGTATTCTTTGATCATGTTGAACCCAGATTTCAATCTATTATGTATTATTTTGTTTCAAATTATCATGCATGGCTATTTGTTAATAAACCTTGTATTGGTAGTTATACTCCTAATTGATTAAATCCCTCCATGATAATTTGACTACCATGAATCCGTTGACACCTTAGGATTGGGAATTATTTAGTGATAAAATAATAACTGTCACATGGGGTTGTGTCTAATTGCTTAGCCATGCTTAATATTAGTATGTTGGGTCTGTCATCACATGTGGATAATTAATCCTGACTTAATGATTTACTTGAACGTGGTGGTTAGCCACAGTTATAAAATTTGTGTGTCATGACATGGGTAGTGTCATGGGCATTGGTTATACAAACTTGGCTTTCACTTGGGCGAATGATCGTGCAGTAAAGGGGGTGCTGGATGCACATTGGGATGTGGATGCTTCGCCTGGGTAACTGTTAAGGACTTAACTTTGTGCGCCATTGATCTGAGCTTAATCGTGCAAACCACATGTCTAGTATGGGATAGACCTGGCATAATAATTTGTGAAGTCTCCACTTTGGTTTTACTACTGATGTTGTGTGGCGCAAGAGGGGGCAATTATCGACTAGGGGGTTACCCTACTCGACGGCGAATCCTTAGCGAGTGGGATCAGGTGGAGATGGATCATTGTAAAAGCCTTGTTGTGATTTCCTTAAGCTGAGGCTAATCACATCGTGTGGGTACAGTTGTGCAACCTCTGCAGAGTGTAAAACTATTCGAATAGCCGTGTCCTCGGTCATGGACAATGCTCGGTGATTTCACATGAGGGGTAGAGTCTTTATGAAATTTTGGGTTGGTTGGAGATGGGAAGTGAATGGTTAGTTCACTTGTGGTTATACTCAATTCCATTGATTTAATTACTTAGTGTCTGTTGTTAAATTTGCTTTTCAATCTATTTATCATATTTACTCTAAATTGTCGCTTTGTGCAAAACTAACCTTTCAGCCATCCATTGTTAAGCCTTGCATACTATATTGCATTCTTTTGTTATAAACGACTTGCTGAGTACCAAAGTACTCACGGCTTTATGCCCATGTTGCTCAGTTGAGGAGGAGGGACCAGATCAGCAGGAGCTGCTAGAAGGAGGCTATTACGAGGACTTCACGGATTAGGACTTCGCTCCCCAGTCGATTGCCTGTGGCATGTCGAGTGGCTACTACGCTTAATTTTGGATTTCCGCTGCTAGTTTCTTTCAAGCCCTTCAGGCTAATAATTGTAAGCTTGGCCATAAGGTCGTACTCTGTTGGTTATTAATATAATTTGGATTTCCTTTAGAATATCGTGATGTGGATGATATTTGTCTTTGCTTGCGCTGTGTGCACTAGCGTGATCCTGGACTAGTGCAGAATACACAGTAGAGTCCGGATTTGTATATTCGGGTCTCGACATAGACTGAGGCTACCGGTGCTCAACTAAAGCTAGGTCAAACGAAACAGGGGAGAACTAAACCTAAAACAGCTACTGAGAAGACCGAACGAACTCTAACTCGCACGAACGAAATGACGAACGAACGACCGTACGAATGGACGTCGTACGACCGAACGAACAACACGACGAGAGACTAAACGAACAATGCACAAACAACACTAACGACAACACGAACAAACACGACTACCGACCGACAATCTAACGAACTATCGACCGCGAGACAGAAAGAGAGAGTCGAGAAGCACTGGGGAAGTCTAGAAGCAATGAGAGAGTCGAGAGAGAAAGAGGGGGAAGAAGGTCGACAGCTAACTAGACGACGATGGCAGGGCAAACAAATGACTACCACGAACGCACGCACGACTTCGCTAACGACTAACCGCGCAAAGAAGAAAGGGGGAAGGTCGAGAAGCACAAGGGAGAATGTAGAAGCACTAGGAGGGTCGAGACAGCAAGGGCAAGGATGACGATCGCCGACTCGCTAAATCGCACAACACAGACACAAAGACAACTACTAACAAATAGATGAACACAAGCACACTCACAAGCTAACATAACAATCTCTACCAACACAAATTACAGTTGGCACCAAGAAAACACTACTAAACTACTAATAGAACACAAATTGCATAATTATCACAGCATATATCACAATAACAGAACTCAGGTTAACATGTTAACATTCACAGTCACAGTGTAGTAATAGTAATAAGAAAACTAAACAATATAATAAAGGAAAGAGAGAGAGAGAATTTGGAGATAAACCGAGCAGCAGGGCAGTAGGTGAGGAAGCAGAGCAGAGGAAGGTGAGGCTGTCGGCGGCGCTGATGGAGGTCGGCGGTGTGGACGCCGTCGGTGTCGGCGCACGGAGGGAGCAGTGGAGGCGATGTGGTGCGTGGCCGTCGGCGGTGAGGAGGTTGAAGGCGGCGCCGTGCTGTGGATGGAGAAGGCGGCGCGGGTGAGAAGCAGCGGGGGCGCACGGGAGTTGGTGGCGCGGTGGCGATGCGGCGGATCTGATGTGGGGGCGCAAGGAAAAGTGGAGCAATCGGGGGCCGGTGGATCTGGAGCGGCGGCCGGATGCGGAAGAAATGGAAGAGCGGCGGGCGGAGATAGCCGGAGAAGTGGGGCGGCCGGAGTAGAGAAGTGAGGAGGGGAGAGCAAGCGGCGGCCGGAGTAGAGAGAGGTGGCGCGCCGGAGGAGCGCAACAGAGGAGGAAGGTCGGCGACGGAGAGATGTGGAGAAGAAGGGAGTGGGCGGTGAGGCGGCCGGAGAGGAGAGGGCTGGCGTAGGAGGTGCGGTGGTGAAGAAGATGCAGGGCGGCGGCGCGGTTGTGGAGGAGGCAGAGAAGGGCGCAGCGGCGGAAGAAGCGCACGAGCGGAGTGATGGTGAAGGAAGAGGGGGGCGCACCGGAGGCTTGGTGGCGAGACGGCCTGGCCTCGCCGCCGGCCGGAGCTAGAGAAGGGAGGAGGGTAGCAAACGGGGTTAGGGAAGAAGAAGTGCCAGGCTCAAAGCAATTGCATGCGGCGGCTAGGGTTTTTAGTCAATTGGGGATTTCGGCACTTTACGATTTGGCCCTCCAGGTTTTCAGGAATTGCGAGTAGGTCCTTCCCCATTTCATTTCTTCTTTTCTGGCCCTTGGAAACTCGGACTTCATCGCGATTTGATCCTACGCATCCGTGATGACGCGTTCATTTGTATGGAGCAGTCCAGATTTGTCATTTATGCGCCTAGATCGCGCCGGCCTGTGAAAAAGTACAAAAAATGTAAAATGGTCCATTTTGAGCAATTAAATATGGAAAAACGTGTAAATGATGATAAATGATCTCGAAATGCGAAAAATAATGGGGTAAAATGACACGTAAACATAAGTAAAAATGACGCATGTCACCAACTTGAGCGCATACAGATCTGTAGGATCGTCGATGGCAATTAGAAGGGAGTGAATGATTGCTGCGCACAGCAGAAACGTTTTCTCAAATTTTCTGTCTTCTAATCGTTCAATCTGAAAAATAGGAATAACAAAAACAGAACAACGAAAATAGAACAATTTTTTTGGTACTGTAGCAGGTACTATAGAGACTGTAGCGGGTACTGATATATACTGTAGAAGCGAATTAAAAATAGCAACTGCTCAATCTCACCGCGTGTACTCTAATCCCATGCAGCCTTGCTTCCATTAATCACCTGCATGTACGCATTGAAAAGAACAAGAAACATAACAAAGCAACACCTATTTTCTTACCCATGACAGACCACATGCATGTCTTTTCGGAATCAATCAACGTCACGGCCAGTCAATGCTCACAAAGATTTTTCTCTTTATTCACCCAAGCGAATGCATGTAATTAGCTATCTCCTCTCATCTAATCACTTGCACGTCCAAAATTATGACCAGCCTTTAATGCATACGCATACCTCTCGGCCGCTGCACAAACCAATCGCAAATCCTCCTAGTGATGCACCCTGGTACATGCGTTGACCGAGATGAAAAAGCAACATGAAGAAGAATTCGTCAACGATGCACCACGCCAAAAAAATATTCTTTAGAAATAGATCTATTTTTCTTAATCATGGTGGCTACAAAGTGCCCTCCTAGCACCCCTAAACCCTAGCACGAAATTAGTCTCTTCAAAAGCCACGAGGTTAGCCTCCAACCCTACCTCTATTTATAGTCTAGGGCTCAAAACCTGGGCTTATCCTAAGCCCATGAATTTTAATCCAATTCCAACAAATAAGGGACCCGAAACCCTTCCTACAACGGGTTTTCCAAAATTCCAACTTCTCCAACTCATCATGTGTTGAAGCCTCCAGGACCGCACCTCCCGTAGCTTCACCACGCATCATCCACCACGTGTCGTAGCCTTCGGACCGCACCTCCGTAGCTCCAACACGTATCATCCATCCATCTCTGATCTTCATGCGCCCCATGCATGACCTGACCATCTCGTGACCTCCCTGACCGTCTGAACATCGGATCTCCCCATCCTAGTCCCGGTCCACCTCGTCACCGACCATGATCGTCTCCATGCTCAACCTGCACATGCAAAGACCAAAGAACATGCTTTCCGGCACAAGTTCGTCCCAACTTGACAAACATCAGTCTATACACACATCACACACTCCGCATAACATCGATAAGCAGTATCAAATATTCATCATGATAAATTAACCATTGTCAATTATTCATCACCAAAATATTTTAGACCTAGACAACATGCTCTCATATCCCAACTATGACAAGAAATTCTATGTTATTTCAAGTGTCGCCTCCTTTCGGTATCAATACAATGGCTTTTTGTTGCAATCTTCCTTGCCTCTAAAGTTGACTATAAATATATGACTTGCCTCTAAAATTGACTATAAAGATTTAACACAATCAAAAGATATGACTTGCCTTGGCCTTACTCAGTTACCAACTCTTGATCTTCTGGTAGTGCTTTTGCTCCTTCGAAAACATGATCTAACGAGAGAGAAAATGATCGAGGCACAAATTGAGAGACCATGTGGAGGTATCCCCATGTTTGTGATGAGTAATTGACGCTTGAGTTAGAGAGTTTGAGTTTGTTTTGGGTATTTCAGGGTTGAGTACCTTTCACTAATGCTAATGTTGATTATGTTGTTTCGAGCCGTGCTATGTGATGGTTTGCTTGTCTGTGTGGCTGCAGGACTTCGGAGCTAGCTCATGGTGAGGCGTAGGAGGACCGGGACTAGGCACAGGAGGTGTTGAGGTCCAGACGGTTGGAGACGACGAAGATGATCGAGGCTGCTGAGGTGGTTGCGAGTCGGGAGACAAGGAACCGGAGCTGGAGCTACCGGAGGTGGACACGACGGGCAACGGCGAGGTGGACCGGGACTAGGCTCAGGGAGGAGTTGAGGTCCAGACGGTCAGGATGCTGGATGTGGTCATGCGAGGACAGGAAGCTTCCAGGAAGTTGCGGCAGGGGCATTTCGGTAAAATGCGCAAGGCTGCAAAATGGAAGCGGACTCGGTTGAAGATAACGGGTTGGAGACCCGTTAGTGGTTGTGAAGGTCAAATAGAAAGGGTTTAGGGTTTGGAGTGAAAAGGGTTGTTTCCCTCCAAGTCTCCTGATGAGAGCTTTGACCTTGCCTTTTGTGTGTGTAAGGAAATGGAGTGGAGAGCAGCTGCCATTTCTTGATTTGCCTCTTTGGTGTGAGCTTCCTCCATATAGACGAGGTGAGGTGCAGGCAGTAGAGGTAAGAAAAGCAAGTGAGCTCATGCAGTAGTGTGTTATCTCCTGCGTGTGTGAGAGCTCAGGGTTGTGTTGGCCATGTGATTCCTATGTGAATTGCGTATGGGGCTGTAGCGTGTTGGCTGTAGAACACTTCATGTAATCATTCAATGTGAGAAATCTTGTGCTTGAAGATGCTATGGGTTCCTGAGTTTCTCTATTGGTTTTAGCTCAGTTATGTTCTTCTCTGCTCTCTGCGTTCTTGCTGTTCTCTTTGAGTTTTGAGCTTGTGAATGAGAAAATGCAAGATACTCTGGCTCTGAACTGGGAATGTCCTCAAGATCACTTGACCAATCCATTCCCGAGAGCAAAAGACAGATTCAATGCAAATTCTTCTTTTTCACTCCTGCGCTCATTTCCTCTGTTTTGATTCTCTAGGGTTTGTACTAAGGGGATCTTTGCCCTTTTGGTTTTCTAGGTGGAATCTTGAATATGGAGTGTGGCTCTCTCTTCTGAGATTATTTCCTTGCTGTTTTCAAAGTCTTTTGAGCAAAGAATCATGAGATATTTTGGATTTTGTGTTTTCCTGCTGAACCTCTTGACAAAATCTGATTTCTGCTCTTCAAAGGCCTTTGGCTTGAATTTCTTTCTCACTGATGTTCCTCTTCCTATTTAGGATGAAGTCCTTTTGATTTGTCTTGAGAAGAGCATCAAGTCTCCATGAAATCTCTAGTTTCCGGGTGTCTCTGAAATTACTGTGCCGAGCTATCCTTTTCTTCAATTTTCAGTCGGCTATTGTTTCTCTGTTTTCGGTCTGCAATTTTTCAAAACTGCATTCGGCTGCTGTTGAATTCCTTCTTGCGACAGCAGGATTCACAGGCTTATTCTCTGTTTTCGGTAATAGCTATCTGTTACTCTCAGTCGGCTGCAATCTGTTTCGGCTGCTTCTGATTTGTGGTTCTCAGTCTGCATTTCCTTTTTTAGTTTTCGGTTCTCTAGTGAAAGTCTTCAATCTCAGTCTTGCAGCCTCCGAATTTCTCTTTTCTAGTTGCTTCTTCGAGTATTCACTATAGCATCCCTTTTCAGTCTTATGACAAGCAACTGCAGCCGCAGCCTCTGTTTTAATTGAACTGTGTGTGTTCGGTTGTTGGGCTAATCTTTTCAGTCTTTTGTGAAAGATCCTTTTAGTAGCCGACCTTTTCTATTTTGGGCTTTGATCTGTTTTTTGCTCGTCACTGTATTCTCTTCAGACTGGTCTTCGGGTGCTGTTTTCTTCCCTTTCCGGTTAGACCGGGTCTGTTCTCACGGTCAGACCGAAGAATCACCTGCGGTCAGTCCGATGAGGCACTTTGTGGTATGACCAGATGGCCTGCTCCATGAGCTAGTTTTTCCTCGGTTTGGTTTTCATTTCTTGCTGTTTCCAGTCTGCTTTGTCAGTAAAGATCTTTTTCTATCTGTGCTCCAGAGAAGTTTATGTCGGTCTGTTTTTTGCCTCTTCTGTGAGTTGCTTATGTCAATCGGCAAAATTGTATTTGGCTTTCAACGAGCGAATTTCTTCCTTCTTCATAGCTTCCATAGCTATCAGAGAAGAAAAGCGAGTGGATACTTTGGGGGCGATTTTTGAAGGCACCATTCATCCCCCTCTGTTGCCATTTCCGATCCTACACAAATAAAATCAAATATAAATTCAAATGAACTCCAAAACATCAAAACTAGAACCAAAAGATATAGCCCCATTTTAGATAAATTTAGGAAAAGGAATTAGGTCAATCAAAGCTAGGACGGAGGAGAACGGGCTCTCGAAAGATTTAAATATAAAGAAAAAGGAAAAGGAAAATAGGATTTACTGGAATTATTTTTCTAAAGAAAATTCTAATTATGACATCAGCATCTAATTTCTTTTTCTGCCAAAATATTTTTCTAAAGGAAAAGAGGGTTTATGATGTCATCTACTGACATGGACGATGCGGTGGAGGCTGACTCAGCTTGGCTCACAGTACAGCACAGCTGACTTGTGGGCCCATGCGTTAGTGAGGCGTTGCATGGTGGATAGGGTTCACAGAGGAGGTGAACTATCAGATGACATGGGTGCGGTCTGGCGTCACTACTGATGTCAACTAGGCATGGGGTCTGAGGCGGCGGGCGACTACCGAGGAGGCACATGTGGTAGCGAGACGGAGCAGACATCAGCCAAAGCAACGGCGAATGGAGGGGCTGGCCGGCGACAGCAGCGGCACAGGGCGGGAAAGGAGGACGGGCTCGACGGTAGACTCTCCAGCAACGAGGGTGACTTGGTGAGGGTGATTTGGTGAGCGACGGCTACAGCTTGGGCGGCGAGACTTGGAAACGACGGAGGTGCAACACACGAGCTTGGCAAATAATAGAGACGATGACGACTTGGCTTGACAGCACACGAGCTAGGCGACCAACGGTGGAGGTGTAGCGAGGCGCTTTGGTGACGGGATGTGGTGACTTTTGGGAGATGCGGAGATCGGGGTGGGCACGCCCTTTCATAGCACAAATGCTGAGGAGGCGGGGCGAGCATGGCACGAACTCCGAGTCTGACGTGGCCACGGCGGTGGCGACATGTCTGGCTCATGGAAGACGAAGTCTCTCGGTGGAAGGTGATCAACAGTGTATCCAGCTTGTCAGACCTGGATTTTTAAATCCAGAATCCCCTGTGGAACTCCGCACTATTCCCTAGATCAGTAGATAGTGCTCACAGGTACATTGCTGCATCATCTCATACATCGCATAAAATGTAATAAACCATAATATTACATAACCAAGTTTGAAATACATCGCGTCGAGCGACAGCTTACATAAGGGCTGAACAGGCCAAATGTTTGCATTACAAGGTCGGCAGCGGAAACAAAAGCAGAAGTAAGACCATAATCCATAGGCAAGCGACTGAGGGGTAAATATGTACAACCTATATTAGCTAAACTTAGGTAATAGTTTAGGTAATATAGGTGCACACACAATCTCCATGACAGCTTTGGGTAGCGACTCGCCTAGCTACGCCGGTGGTGTGCTAGATCCGACGCTAATGGCAGTAGAATTCTTGAGAGAGGAGAGAGAGATGACAGGAGTAGGTAGTTTGTTAATTGGATTTGGATTGCTTTTAATTGGACCTAGTTGGGTACGGGCATTGTATAGGTATACGTCTACCTGTTCCATACCCCAATGTCATACGGGTATGATTTCCCCACCCATACCATCCCCAATAATATGGGTATTGGTTTGGAAATGGGTGGAGCCGTGGAGGGTCTAGGGCTCCAGGCTAGGGGTGAAAACGGATCGGATAGTTTCCGACCGATCCGGATGAAAACAGATACGGATCGTGTCAGATCGGATTTTCTTCAGATAATTCTCGGATTGGATACGAATACGGATTTTTTTATCGGATACGGATAAGAATATAGTAGGCCTGATATCGACGAATACGGATTATCCGGATAATACGAAAACGGATATCTGGGATTTCAGCTCAACATTGCCCAGCCTAAGTCAGCCTCTTTCATCTCCCCAGCCACCAGCCCACTAACCCAACCAAGCCATAAGCCTCCATTACCATTAGACATTAGGTTCCTTAGTCATATTAAATTACAAACACTACTAGTAAATATTTATTGTTGTGGCTACGGACCAAACAGAGAGAGAGATGGTAGTGGAGAGTGATGAAGATGAATGTAATGGCCTGGGTTCTCCCCATGGCTTACTCATATATATATACACATGAGGAGTGCTTTTACAGCTATACCCTTACATCTGGTTATCCCCTCTGGGGGCAGTTATGTCATTACACATGGCCTATTCTGGGCCTTATAATCTCCTACCAGGCCTGCTGGGTTTAGGTGGGGGCCACCCCTACGACAGGAGCCTCTCATGGTGAAGGGCTTCACAGGGCCGAAGCCATGTCGCCGAGTCCTTTGGCCCCCTCCGTCCCCTGTGGCCTGTGAATTCCTTCAGGCTTGTGGTTGGGGAGCCTGAAGTCTGGGATGGTGGTAGCGGAGGCTGGCGCCTGAGTCGAAGCAGGCGCGCGCGCTCCGTTCCCTACCCTTCGAACTGGTGGCAGCGAAGCTGGCGCCTAAATCGAAGTAGACGCGCGCGCTCCGTCCCCTACCCTGCGAACGGGTGGCAGCGAAGCTGGCGCCTAGTCGAAGTAGACGCGCGCGCTCCGTCCCCTACCCTTCGAACGGGTGGCAGCGGAGGCTAGCGCCCAAGTCGAAGTAGACGCGCGCGCTCCGTCCCCTACCCTTCGAACGGGCGGCAGCGGAGCTGGCGCCTAGTCGAAGTAGACGCGCGCGCTCCGTCCCCTACCCTTCGAACGGGTGGCAGCGGAGCTGGCGCCTAACTCGAAGTAGACGCGCGCGCTCCGTCCCCTACCCTGCGAACGGGTGACAGCGCAGCTGGCGCCTAGCCGAAGTAGACGCGCGCTCTCCGTCCCCTACCCTTCGAACGGGTGGCAGCGGAGCTGGCGCCTAGTCGAAGTAGACGCGCGCGCTCCGTCCCCTACCCTTCGAACGGGTGGCAGCGGAGGCTGGCGCCCAAGTCGAAGTAGACGCGCGCGCTCCGTCCCCTACCCTTCGAACGGGTGGCAGCGGAGCTGGCGCCTAGTCGAAGTAGACGCACGCGCTCCGTCCCCTACCCTTCGAACGGGTGGCAGCGGAGGCTGGCGCCCAAGTCGAAGTAGACGCGCGCGCTCCGTCCCCTACCCTTCGAACGGGTGGCAGCGGAGCTGGCGCCTAGTCGAAGTAGACGCGCACGCTCCGTCCCCTACCCTTCGAACGGGTGGCAGCGGAGGCTGGCGCCCAAGTCGAAGTAGACGCGCGCGCTCCGTCCCCTACCCTTCGAACGGGTGGCAGCGGAGCTGGCGTCTAGTCGAAGTAGACGCGCGCGCTCCGTCCCCTACCCTGCGAATGGGTGGCAGCGAAGCTGGCGCCTAGCCGAAGTAGACGCGCGCGCTCCGTTCCCTACCCTTCGAACGGGTGGCAGCGGAGGCTGGCGCCCAAGTCGAAGTAGACGCGCGCGCTCCGTCCCCTACCCTTCGAACGGGTGGCAGCGGAGCTGGCGCCTAAGTCGAATTAGACGCGCGCGCTCCGTCCCTGTGCTGAGATCGGAGCTTGGCGCCGGTATGGTTGCGCTCCGGGGCTGTTGTGACCTTGCAGTCTGGTAGTGCGCTTTTAATGGCGGCCGGAATCACGCCGACGCCTGGCCTGGCAGAAGTCAGGCTGTCGCGTCGTGCCGTCTGCCATGCTGCAGGTGGGGCACGTGGCGACTCACGACTGGTGCATCGTGGGATGTGAGCGGTTGCGTGACCGCGGCCGTTCGCCTCGTTCCCCGAGAAGTTGGGCGCGTGTTGAAGATGTGGGGGCGTTGTGCGCTGCTTGGCCACCTACCCGGCACGGCCCTCTAGGTCCCGGCGGTTCTTCTCTCCAAATCTTGGATAGCCGAATCGCTGGGGATTTGATCCGTCTATGCGTTGAGCCACAAGGCAGGCGAGCGGCCTTTATAAGGTGCTAGTGTTGAGGTGGAGGCACCCTTTCTTGCTTTGCTTTTTGATCTGCCGCTTCGCTTCCGCTCGTGCTAATTGTCACGCCAGTTGCTTCTTTGCCGGCTTCTTCTTCCCTTGTCGCGAAGAGCGATGGCTAGCCATGACGACGCCACCTACCACCCCCGCAGTGGTTCCTTGCCTAGCCAGGGCGAGGCGACCCATCCTTCCAAGGAGTACAAACTGGTGCCGCGGGGGAGCTCGCGCGCCAACAAGTGGTGGAACGCCATGGAGCACTCGGGAGGCTCCTGCTCCCGTGTGCTGGGGAAGAGCCGCATGACTGAAGGGACGCTGCAGCGACTCGTGGATGAGGGGAAGATCGTGGATCGCAATGGGGCTCGCCTACCCCGCCGGGACGAGACGGAACCGAAGCCCGGAGCCATGGAGGCGATTGTTTTCGTCGCGTTCTTCGATGCTGGCCTTCGAATGCCCTCCACGTTGTTCGTGGGCGAAGTCTTGCGGGCCTACAAGTTGGAGCTAGCCCAGTTGACGCCCCACGCGATACTCCGCCTAGCTGTTTTCACGTGGGCGATGCGGACAGAGGGGTGGCATCCCAGCGCGAGCTTATTCGCCACCCTGCACGACGCACACTGTCGACCCAGAAAGGTTGACGGGGCGGTGTCCAACTTCGGCGGTGTGGACTTCGTGCTCCGGGCGTCATGCGCGACGTTGTTCCCTGTGCCAGCCTCGTCAGGGCAATGGGCGGCCGGCTGGACGCGGTGGTGGTTCTATTACACCGTGACCGACAAGAGCAGAATGCAGTGCCGAGGTGGGCCGATCTCGTTTAACAGCACGCCGAGTCTGAAGGCGGAGATCGACGACACGCAAAAGCTACAGAGCCTTGTCGGTGTCGCCCGTCGAATGAGCGTGCGCGACCTAGCCGAGGAGTTCACGATGCATGGGGCGGCGCCACTCTCCTCCCGGGGGAAGTATGTTGGACAGAATGGCCCCCGCGAGGACGGGTTCGACCCATCCGTGTCTCGCCTGCTGCCGCCCTCCACCCCTTGTAAGTCGCCCAGCACGCTTTACGCGCGCCATTGTATCTGTTTGGCTTCCGCCTGACTGATGTGATCTCCTGCGCAGTGGCTTGGCTAGAAGATGCGGAGCGCGCGGTTGCGGCGCTCCTCGGCCCGTACACGCTTAAGGAGCACCGGGCTCGCGAGGCCGCAGTCAAGGCGGCTAAGTAGGGGCGGGTAAACCGCACTTGCGAGGCCGTGGGCATTACCGTGCCCGAGCGTGCGGTGCCGGAAGAGCTTCCCGCTGGGACTCTGGGCGCTCAGGACGGTGATAGCCCTACGGGGGTGCTATCTTCGCGACGCCGGGCCCGTTCCCCGGCTGCCGTATGCGACCCGGCAGCCCCCCCGGCGACTAGCCCAGCTGAGACGGGGCGTGCGACCGGCGGTGGGCCTGGCCATACTGCTTCGGAGGGGCGCACCGCCGCGGATCCCCCGGCACTTTCTGCCGACGCCCACGAGCCCGTGCTCGGGCTCGCGGCCATCGTTGAGTTGGAACTTGTCAATCCGGGGGTGGCGTCGTTCCTGGCGAGCAAACCACGGTGGAAGGTGTGTTATCAACCGCAGCGGCCGACGAGGGCGTGCCCCCTACAGAGGAAACCGCGGGGGCGACAGTGACCAGAGCTGGTCCTGCCGTGGAAGAATCGCCTGTGCCACCGCAGGCGAAACACCCTCGGACGCAGTCCCCGCTGCCAACGAGGGGTCGATACGCTGTTGCGGGGCCTTGCCGCGGGATTACGGCGTCTGGCGCGGCTGAGAAGACCTTCTCCCCGAGCGTCGAGGCACCCGCCTCCCCCTGGGCGATCGAACCGGTGCCACTTCCTACCGCGACGAGGCGCGCAGGAGGTAGGTGTGAGTCCCTTTCTTCACCTGACTTCGCGAGACTCTCTCCGATCTGCTCGCTCATTCTGCCGACATCAGGCGAGACGACGTCTCCCGTACATGGCGAAGGATCGAGCAGCGGAGGTATGCGCGAAGTTGGGAGCCTTGTGCAGGATGCCCCGCAGGTGTCCGCTGCTGCTGACGTGTCCGTGACCGCGATAAATCTGGGCGCGTTGGGGCCGGGGCTCGCTCGCTCGGACTTCCTCCCTCGCCCGGAGATATTTTGCGACCTCACCGCAGCCGCAGAGCGTGCCGACAACGGCCTCAACCGAGAGGTGCTGTCGTCATGCGCGGGGGACCTCCTAGCACTCGCGCTGCAGGCCTCCGAGATGAGGGTAAATATGTGCGCTTCAGCTTGTAAGGTACTGCTGGACGCCTGCTGATTTGTTGTTTCTGCCAGACGCTTGCCCTCGGCCGGTCCTTTGACGAGGCCCGCGTTCGGGAGCGGAGGGCTCTGGAAGCGAGCCTCCGCGAAGCAACACTGCTCTCGCCGCGAAGGATGAAGAACTTCACGCGCTGGAGGGCGCCCTGGTGGCCGCACAACTCGAGGCAACGGAAGCTCGGAGCGCCGCGGCTGGGGAGCGCGCCGCCTTCGTGCAGCAGATCGCCGTCCTAGAAGGGGAGAAGGCCCAGCTGGCGGAGTCTGCTGCCGAGAACCGCCTCGTCTTGGAAAATGCGTCCCTGTCGGCGTGGCGGGCCATGGAGTCTCTGAACCAGGCCCTCCGAGATCTGTGCGTCCGAGTGCCGGACACTACGCACAGGCCGGAGGCCCTGTCGGAGACGCTCGGGCTGATCGAGGAGGGGGCCGGCGTTGCTCTTCGTGGCGCCAGGACCTTTGGCGAGCACTGCAGCTATGTTGGTGCGTGCTTCGCCCTCGCCCTGCTTCATACTCGTGGGTGTAGGCATACCCATGAGCTAGCGAATCCTCAACTGGATCTTCCCGACCGCCCAGAGGTTATGTCGGACGCCATCCGCTCCATCGGGCCTAGCCTGCAGAACTTCCATCAACGGATCTGGGGCCGCTTCGGGGAAGGTGCAGCGAGGGTCGCCGTGCAGCAGACGTTGCATGGGGAGGGGGACCTCCTCCAGTGGCTTGAAGGGGTCCTTCAGCGCCGCGGCGACGACGGCACGGGCTCGTCCGCACCGCGCCAAGGCTGAGCGGTTGGTCGGGTAGGGCAGGGGGATGATGTACTGGTTCTTACGCTTGTAACCATGTAACCCCTTTGCTTTTATAATGGAACCAAGTAGTACCTTATGCTTGGTGTTACCTGCCGTCGAACGCGGAGGGCAGGTCTGCGCATCTCGTTTATACTCCGTGGAGTGGCGCGTGCGGAGGCGAACCTCGACGCTACGACTTCCTTTATAGTCCGGAGACTCGCGCGTGCGGAGGCGAACCTCGACGCTACGTCTTATTTAAAGTCCGTGGACTGGTGCGTGCGGAGGCAGACCTCGACGCTACGACTTCCTTTATAGTCCGGAGACTCGCGCGTGCGGAGGCGGACCTCGACGCTACGTCTTATTTAAAGTCCGTAGACTAGTGCGTGCGGAGCTAGGCTCGACGCTACATCTTCTTTATAGTCCGGAGACTCGCGCGTGCGGAGGCGAACCTCGACGCTACGTCTTATTTAAAGTCCGTAGACTAGTGCGTGCGGAGCTAGGCTCGACGCTACGTCTTCTTTATAGTCCGGAGACTCGCGCGTGCGGAGGCGAACCTCGACGCTACGTCTTATTTAAAGTCCGTAGACTAGTGCGTGCGGAGCTAGGCTCGACGCTACGTCTTCTTTATAGTCCGGAGACTCGCGCGTGCGGAGGCGAACCTCGACGCTACGTCTTATTTAAAGTCCGTAGACTAGTGCGTGCGGAGCTAGGCTCGACGCTACGTCTTCTTTATACTCCTTAGAGTGCGCGCGGAGGCGTCCCCCGCTGCGTCTTATTTATACTCCGTAGAGTGCGTGCGGAGGCGGACCTCGACGCTACGTCTTATTTAAAGTCCGTGGACTGGTGCGTGCGGAGCTAGGCTCGACGCTACGTCTTATTTATAGTCCGCAGACTCTCGCGTGCGGAGGCGGACCTCGACGCTACGTCTTATTTAAAGTCCGTGGACTGGTGCGTGCGGAGCTAGGCTCGACGCTACGTCTTATTTATAGTCCGCAGACTCTCGCGTGCGGAGGCGGACCTCGACGCTACGTCTTATTTAAAGTCCGTGGACTGGTGCGTGCGGAGCTAGGCTCGACGCTACGTCTTATTTATAGTCCGCAGACTCTCGCGTGCGGAGGCGGACCTCGACGCTACGTCTTATTTAAAGTCCGTGGACTGGTGCGTGCGGAGCTAGGCTCGACACTACGTCTTATTTATAGTCCGCAGACTCTCGCGTGCGGAGGCGGACCTCGACGCTACGTCTTATTTAAAGTTTGTGGACTGGTGCGTGCGGAGCTAGGCTCGACGCTACGTCTTATTTATAGTCTACGGACTCTCGCGTGCGGAGGCGGACCTCGATGCTACGTCTTATTTAAAGTCCGTGGACTTTGTTCTGCTCAGCGCGGACAGGGGATGCTCTGGGAACAGCAACCTTTATTGAACTCCCGTTTGCGCGGGCGAGCATCGCATAACAAAGGGCTGGTGGCTCTACGCCTGCTGTCCTGCTCCTAGGCGTAGTACCGCCGCAACCTGTCCGCGTTCCATGTATGCCGGAAGGCTTGTCCTTCGAGCGTGGCGAGGCGGTACGCCCCCTTCGGCAATGCCTCCGTCACGATGTACGGGCCTTCCAACTTGGACTCCAGCTTGCCAACGGTCTCCGCCTGGAGCGCCACTCTGAGGACGAGATCTCCAGGCTTGAACCCCCGCGGGCATATAGAGCGGTCCCGAGTACGCATTGTCTGTCGCGCGTACTTTTCAACATGGTGGGCTGCGTCTGCTCGTATCCCGTCGAGGAGGTCCAAGGACACACGGCGCTCCTCTTCGGGTGCTTGGACGAGGACCCTCCGCGAGCCAGCCTTGATTTCCTCGGGCGTCACCGCTTCATCACCGAAAAGGAGCTTGAACGGCGTGAATCCCGTCGGGCGCGTTACCATTGTGCGAAGCGACCATAGAACACTGTGAAGCTCGCTTGGCCACTTGCCCTTCGGCAATCCAACCAGGCGCTTTTTGATGGCGGCAGAGATGGCGCCATTCGCCCGTTTGACCGCCCCGTTGGACTGGGGATGCCCTACCGAGGCGAATCGGAGGGTGATGCCCATGCTGTCACAATAATCTTTGAAGAGGGTGGCGTCGAACTGCAGGCCATTGTCGACCGTGAGCTCCCGGGGCACACTGAAGCGACATATGATGTTTTGCCATAGGAAGCGCTGTATGGCCGCAGAAGTTACTTTGGCCAAAGCGATCGCTTCCGGCCATCTGGAGAAATACTCCAGCGCGACTACCACGAACCGGAGGTCCCCTGGAGCTCGGGCAAGTGGTCCTACTATATCGAGACCCCAGCGTGCCAGTGGCCACACCGGGGGAATGGGGTTGAGGCCCGTCGGGGGCCTGCAGATGATGCGCGCCATCCACTGGCACCCTTGGCACCGACGGGCGAGGTCCTGGCGTCGATGATGGCAGTCGGCCAGTAGAAGCCTTGCCTGAACGCCTTGCCGACTAATGACCTCGATGCTAGGTGGGATCCGCATACGCCCGCATGGATCTCCGCCAAGAGCTCCTTTCCCTCCTCAGTCGAGAGGCAGCACAGGAGCGATGCGCAAACCCCTCTCTTGTAGAGTATCCCTTCGAATACCTGGAAGGACCGTGCGCGGTGCTGCAAGCGTCGCAGCTCGGCAGGGTCGTCCGGCTCGGCGATGCCTTGCAAGAAATTGAAGATGGGCTCTCGCCAATCTCCTGGCCGATCGATGCGGTGGACGAGTGCCACGTCCCGGTTGTCCTACGCGATGGCCGCCTTTGCTAACATCTCGTAGAACGCCCCCTCGGGGGGCGGGGGGGCAGTTGCTGGCTGGCCGCCTTAGCGAGGGCGTCGGCTTGCTCATTCTCCGCACGGGGGATGGCCTTGACGGTGACACCCAAAAAGTGCCTTTCCCTCGCCCTCACCGCCGCGAGGTACTTGGCCAACTCAGGGTCCTTGGCTTGATATGACTTGTCCACATGGCCAGCCACCAAGCGCGAGTCGGTGCGGACCAACACCCGTCTCGCGCCGATTGCCTTGAGCTTCGCCAAGCCAAAGAGCAGTGCCTCGTATTCAGTCGTGTTGTTGGTGCCGGGGAAGGCAAGGCGCGCCGAGTACAGCAAACGCTGTCCTTCGGGCGTGACGATCACCGCCCCTACGCCCGCGCCGGCGACGCTGTAAGCTCCGTCGATTGTAAGCGTCCAGACGGGATCATCGTGCGTCTGGACGGGTTGGGCCGGCGGGGTCCATTCGGCGAGAAAATCCGCCAGGACTTGGGATTTGATTGCCGTTCGCTAAGCATACGTCAAGGAGAAGGGAGCGAGCTCGGCAGCCCATTTGCCGATGCGCCCTGTGGACTCCTTGTTGTGTAGCATCTCTGCCAGGGGGAATGAGGAAGGTACTGTGATCGGGTGGGCCAGAAAATAATGCCGAAGCTTCCTGGAGGCCATGACAAGCGCGTAGGCGAGCTTCTCAAGCTCCGTGTATCTTGTCTTGGCGCCTTGGAGGGCTTCGGAGACAAAATAGACGGGCCGCTGCATGGCGCCTTCCTCTAAGACGAGGACGGCGCTGACCGCGGTGGCTAACGCGGCCAGATAGAGCAGGAGGGGAGCCTCTGGTGCTGGGGCGACCAGAGTGGGGAGGCTTGCCAAGTGCTGCTTGAGCTCGTTGAAGGCCTTCGCGCAGTCCCCGTCCCAACGAAATCCATCGCACCCGCGGAGTGTCTTGAAAAACGGCAGGCCCCGCTCCGCCGCCCTGGATAGGAAGCGGCTTAATGCTGCCATGCGGCCTGCCAGCCTCTGGACCTCCCTCGTTGTCTTGGGCGGCTCCATACCCAGGATGGCGTCTACTTTGTCGGGGTTCGCCTGGATGCCCCGCCCGGACACGAGGAAACCTAGGAGTTTGCCCGCCTGCACCCCGAAGACACATTTGTCGGGGTTGAGCTTGATGCCCGCCTTCCAGAGGTTGTCGAAGGTCTCCTGGAGGTCCCGGCCGTGCAGAGCAAGCTGCCGAGTTTTGACCACCACGTCATCGACATAGGCTTCGACGTTCCTCCCGAGCTGGGCGGCCAGGGCAATGGCGACGAGGCGGGTGAAGGTAGCGCCTGCGTTCTTCAAGCCGAAGGGCATTCTGACGAAGCAGAACGTCCCAAGTGGTGTGATGAAACTGGTCTTCTCCTCGTCGTCTTCGGCCATGTATACTTGGTGGTAGCCGGAATAGGCGTCCAGGAAACTCATGAGTTCGCACCCAGCAGTGGCGTCGACCAGCTGATCGATGCGCGACAGGGGGTAATTGTCCTTCGGGCACGCCTTGTTGAGTGCCGTGAAGTCGATGCACATGCGTCAGGCCCCGCTGGCCTTTTTGACTAGCACCGGGTTAGCGAGCCACTCTGGATGGTGGACCTCGCGGATGACCCCGGCGCGAAGAAGCTTCGCCACCTCTGCTTTGGCCGCCTGCTGCCGATCCATCGACATACGCCGAAGCCTTTGCTTGACTGGCTTGGCGTTGGGGTGGACCGCCAAGCGATGCTCGATTACTGCTCGGTCCACGCCCTTGATGTCCTCCGGGGACCATGCGAAGATGTCGACGTTGTTCTGAAGCACTCGGAGCAGATCCCGTTCGACCCCCGGTGGGAGCCCTTCGCCAATGGACACAAACTGCCCCTCCGCCTGGAGCGGGACCTTCTTAACTCCGCCTTCGGGCCGAGGCTTGGGCGTCCACCCGGGGGCGGAGGGCCCATCCCCGAGCGCGCCGGAGAGGGCATGCACCGGGCGATGCGGAACACGGCTGCCGCCTTCGGCACGCCTGGCCAGGTCCTGGTCGCCGAAGACGGTGATAACACCCTCCGGGCCCGGGAGCTTTACACACAAAAACGCGTGGTGCAGGATCGCCTCGAAAGAGTTGATGGCGGGTCGCCCCAGTACGGCGTTGTAGGGGTGCGGGATATCTACGACGTCGAAGGTGACCTGCTCGGTCCGGATGTTACCTTTGTTGCCCTCCTGACGGAAAGTGACAGGAAGGGACACGTGCCCCAAGGCCTGCAACGGTTGACCCCCGAAGCCTTGAAGTGGAGCTCCTGGCTGCTCTAGCCGGCTTCGGGGGATCGCCATGCGGTCGAGGGCCTCTGCGAACAAGATATTAGCGGAGCTTCCCCCGTCGACGAGGACGCGCCTGACGTCACAGCGTGCTATGTGGGCCTGGATGACTAGAGGGTCTTGGTGAGGGTACTCCACGCCCCTGGCGTCGTTCAAGTCGAAGGTGATGTTGTGGGGCGGCATCCATAGCTGCGGCTGCTCCCCGGGGGCTTTTGAAGAGGAGCCTCCGGTGATGACGCTGACGGTGCGATGCTGCGCGCCCTCCATTGCGGTAGCTCGTATGGGGCTATCCCTTGGGTGCCCTACGTGGGCTCCGGCGGGGGGCCGAGGAGGCCGAGCCCGAGAACTGGCCGTCACCCTCCGCAGCTCCATAACTGGGGTGCATGCCCTTGTGTAATGATCACCGTAGCCGTGTACCTCGCACCACTTGCCATAGTGTAGGAGCTCGTGTTCTGCATGGGGTTGGTCGCCGCAGTCAAGTCCGCCGTCCGGTCCCCGATCTCCCTTCCGTGAGGCGGGGACGGGTCCTTGGCGGGCGCTCTCGGTGTCGAGGATATGACGGGCCGCCTGCGACCTGCGCTGGCGGCGCCGAGGTTTAGGCCTGCTCCTTGAAGAGCCTTCCTGTACCCCGGCCTTGCTGCCTCGGGGAGGGCCTCCTCGGGGCTCTTGGCTGCGGCCCGGCTTCGAGGAGAGACCACCTGCCCCCACTTCACGCGGGGGGCGCTCCTCATGGGCGAGGCCGAGGACGGTAATGCTGCGTCTTCGCGCATCCTCCTCCGCCCGCGCGTACTCGTCCATTTTGTCGAAGAGCGTGGCGACTGTCTTGATTGGCCTCCGCGCGTTGTACTCGGCCATCGGGCTCGGGCGAAGGCCCTGTATGGCTGCATTAACGACGGTGGTTTCATTAATATCTTTTACCTGGCATCGAATCTTGGCGAAGCGCTTGAAGTAGCCCCGGAGCGTCTCCGAGGGTCTTTGCTTCACAGCGAAGAGTTGGTCCGCATCGATTCGCTCGACACAGTGTCCTTGGAAGTTGCTGCGAAGGCGGTCGCGAAGCTGCTCCCACGCGTAGATGGAGCCCGGCTCTATGGTAAAAAACCAAGAGAGCGCCACCCCGTGCAGTGCGAGGGGGAGTCCCTTCGCCTTCGTGGTGTCGTCTCCGCCCGCGGCCTCCATCGCGGTGTCGTACACGCGCACGAACTCGCGAGGATCCGTGTCGCCTCTGTACGGGTCGATGATGCTAGGGAACTTGAAGCCTTCGGGCCACGCCGCCTGTTGCAGCCCCGCCGAAAGCGGGGATTCTGGATCTACGCACCCCGGCGGGACGCGGCTAGACGTGGGGGCTTCGCGGCTGTCCACCTTCTCTGGCGTGGACTCGGGCGCGATTGCTGTCGCAACCTGCTGGCTCCGAGCCTCTTGTATATCTCGGACGGCTCCGCGAAGGTCCCCTAGTTCCCGCTGGAACGCGTTGAGGGCTGCTAGTAGGACACTTTCCACCGTTGGTGTCGTTGAGACCGCCGGAACGCCCAACGGACGGGTCGGTGCAGGGACCATCGCCTCACGATCTCCAGATCCGCCGGATGGTTCATTGCGGCTACCCCCGGCCGTCTGATCCGCGCTACCGGCGAGGGTGGGGGGGGGGGGGGCTGTCGTTGCAGTGCCAGCGACGGGGTTGGATGTCGTCGTAGCGGTGCTGGCGGGGTCGGTCGTTGCCGCGCGAGCGTCGATGCCCGCGATCACGGCGCGTACGCCGCCGCCAACTCCTTCGGCGGCCGATGCCGAAGCCCTCGTGTTCACGCGCTGCTCCGACCCAGCCGTCTTCTTTCCCTTCGCCGCCGCTGGTGAAGCTTTTTTCGGTGCCATCTTCTTTCTTCGGTCTTCAGGCTTGTCTTCGTCCTCCCCACGGACGGCGCCAACTGTTGTGGCTACGGACCAAACAGAGAGAGAGATGGTAGTGGAGAGTGATGAAGATGAATGTAATGGCCTGGGTCCTCCCCATGGCTTACTCATATATATATATACACATGAGGAGTGCTTTTACAGCTATACCCTTACATCTGGTTATCTCCTCTGGGGCAGTTATGTCATTACACATGGCCTATTCTGGGTCTTATAATCTCCTACCAGGCCTGCTGGGTTTAGGTGGGGGCCACCCCTACGATATTTATGTTTATTAAAAAATAAATTTAATATTGTCCATGGATTAAATTTTGTACCGATTAAATTGATGTACTCCCGTTTAAATCATTTTGATGCAAATTTAAATACTTAATTAATTTATTAGTCACATGTAAATGGTAGAAATCCATTAAGAATTATTTAGGACTTTAGAAAAAAATTAACTGCCACTTGAAGATTTAAAATTTGTATAACGATATGACTATTGTGGATAAAAATACTTATACTTATTTAGATTTCATGAATATTTTGATAAGATAAATTATTTATGTGTTTTTATTGATTTTGGATGTATAGTTTAAGGGGTTTTTTATATTTCAATAAATATTTGTGATCGTATTCGTTTTGATTTGTAATGCTCCGTATTTATATTCGATATTATTTGTATTTGTATCCGAGGTATCTGTATTCGTATCTGCATTTGAGAAAAAAAATATGAAAATAAATATCCGTTTGCATCCCTACTCCAAGCTCCAGGTCATCCTCTTCCTTCTTCCCCAGTTCCCCTCGCAACGGGCGGTGCAGATTGGCAAGCGCCACCTCGAAGCGGAGGAGTTCCTCTCGTAGGCGGCGTCGTCGTCGTTCTCCGCTCTACAGGACTGGCGTGGAGTGTAGATCCATCCGAGCTTGGATTGATTTCTTCTTTCATTGGTAAGGAAACCTAGTTCGCTTGGATTGTTGTTCAAAGAGTGAGTTTTGGCCTTGGGGATCGTTTCTTTGCTGTGAGAAATCTCATCCAAATCTTTCTTTCTGGGATGGATACTCCGATCCATACAGTTTGTTGCGGATTTGTTTGCTCCGTGGTGTAGTACTAATAGCAGTTTAGTTTCCAAAATTTTGGGGGCTTCAGTCCATGCCCCCACGTTAGGTCCACCCCTGAGCCAAAGTGTTGAACTGAACTATTCAAGACTGAAGGTGATTCCCCCATTTCGGCATTTCCCAAATCCGAATTCTTTTCTGAATAGATTGAGGTTGTCGTTAAGTTAGTGGTAGTACTTCTTGACATATGTTGGCTCACGATATGAAATATGTTCAAAATATGCCATTTGGAAAGATGGAATAGGATAACTTTCTGTTCACAATGTAAATTTCCAAATTCATGCTAATTTGTACATGTTGCTCTGTCGGTCTCTTGGCTGTATATGTTAATTTGTAAATGTTGCTCTGTCGGTCTCTTGGCTGTATCACAGCCAGCCAGTCATTTAGGGTTACTAGTTTGTAGCTTGTGAATTGTAATTCATTTGAACCGTTGAATTACAGAAATTCAACAGAAATGAGAAGTTTTTTGGTTGACTAGTTAGAGATCTGTGCGTTGCAATGGAGTCATAAAAATGGTGAGACGGAACTTACTACCTGACTAATTTCATACATCAAACATTGGAGAGCAACGACAGAGATAGAAGGGTGGCCAGAGTGCGCGAGGAGATGGGGAAAGTGGAGGGAGTGGGCGGTTGTATCTTGAGAGAGAGAGAGAGGAGGAGGAGGAGGAGAGAGATGAATGGTCCGGATCAAATCGGATGGCTGTAGAGAGGGGAGATGTCACGGTCCAGAGACCGTGAGCGCAGGTAATACCCGTGCGCAGCCTGGGGGCGCGCCGTGGTGAAGTCGCCGGAAGGACTCGGCGGTGAACAGAGGATCGGTAGAAAGAAGACAGCAGGAGACGGGCAAATAGAAGATGAGAGTAAGTCTTTTCTTGTTATTCCTCAATCTTGATCTCTAGTACATTTATATACGGTCTGTATGAGACCGTCTGGAACTCAAATAGGTAACTAACTCAAATACGGCTAGAGGTTGCCGTAAGCAACACGGAGACCTAATCGGCTATATTGCCATAACACGCAAGGGACTTATGCGGACTCTGCTGGGGCACCCGAACTGGAGGCAGGCTTAACAGAATTGGGCCGGCGACGAGTATAAGTACGGCCCCACATGACATCTCCCACGTCCTGAAGAAACAGCTTGTCCTCAAGCTGGAATGAAGGGTAGCGCTCCCGAAAATGCTGGACGTCGACCCAGGAGGCATCTTCGGCTGTCATACCATCCCAGCGGACCAAGACCTGCCAAATTCCCCGAGCCTTGCGCGCGCGAATCACCTCAACTGGAGTGGGAAGCACTTTGCCATTGAACAACGGAGGAAGAGGTGGAGGACGTTGTGGTGGCGTGCCGATAAAAGGCTTCAGTAAGCTCACATGGAAGACGTCATGCAAGCGAGCTTTGGGTGGAAGCTGCAGGCGGTAGCTGACGGTGCCGATCCGCTCCAGAATCTGAAAAGGCCCATAGAACTTAGGGGATAACTTCCCGGATGGGTGATCAGGCAAGGAGGCGGCACGCCTGCGATGGAGACGGAGCCAAACCCACTGACCAACATCAAAATTCACATCACGGTGATGAAGATCATAGAAGTGTTTGTATCGGTGCTGGGCCTGAAGCAGACGATCCTTAATGTCAGCGATGAGGGCATCCCTGTCCCGCAATAATGCATCCACTGCTACCACGCGCGCTTGGCCTGGCTCGTAAGAGCGAAGAGACGGGGGATCGCGCCCATACACAACCCGGAAAGGTGTATCCTGCAGCGACGTATGAAACGACGTGTTGTAGCAGTACTCTGCCCAGGGAAGCCACTGCAGCCACTGACGAGGACGGTCTCCTGATAAACAACGCAAATACATGGTGATGACTTTGTTGACCACCTCTGTCTGACCATCGGATTGCGGGTGGAAGGCCGAACTTCGGTGCAGCTGGACGTTGGACAAGCGAAAGAGCTCTTCCCAAAAGGCACTTGTGAAAACTGGATCGCGGTCACTGACAATAGAAGATGGGACACCATGAAGGCGAACAATACCATCAAAGAACGCTCGGGCCACTGAACTGGCGGTGTAAGGATGTTGTAATGCGATGAAATGGGCATATTTGGAGAAACGGTCGACAACTGATAAGATAACCGTTTTGCCATTCACCTTGGGGAAGCCCTCAATGAAGTCCATGGATATATCCTCCCAAATATGCTCTGGAACAGTTAGGGGTTGTAGGAGACCTGCTGGGTGGAGTTGGCTGACTTTATTTTGCTGACAAACGGCGCAAGCCTGCACGTATTGTTGCACCACTCTGCGGGCGTGTGGCACAAAGAAATCTGAGCGCATGCGGTGCAATGTCTTCTGAATTCCTTCATGGCCGGTGGTGTGGGCGGCTGCCACTATATCTGGAAGAAGCGGCGATGTTTCTCGGATATAAATCCGACCTTTGTACGTGATCAAGCCGTCCACCAGATTCCAGTCCGAGCCAGCCGTGCCGTCCGCAATGCTCTGTTGCAGCTCGGACAGTTCAGGGATTTGCCGGATTTCGCTGCGGAGATGCTGAAAGAGATCGAAGCTGTTGGTTGTTAAGGCACAAACTGCAGCGTCTTCCGAGTTCCGGCGAGACAGTGCGTCTGCAGCCGCATTTTGCCGACCTGGCCTGTACTCCACTTGGAAAGTATACCCTAGCAGTTTGCTGACCCAGCGGTGTTGCGGGATTGTCGCCAGGCGTTGGTCCAGAAGGAACTTCAAACTGTAATGATCTGTTCGAACTAGGAAAGCTTGAGCCCAGAGATACGGACGCCAATGGCGGATTGCTTGGACCAGACCGACAAGTTCTTGCTCATAAGCGGCTAGCTGACGGTGGCGCGGGGGTAATGGCTTGCTGAAGAAAGCAATGGGTCCCGTCCCTTGGTGGAGGACTGCCCCAATGCCCGTGCCCGAGGCATCGCACTCGACAACAAATTCCTTGGCGAAGTCCGGCAATTGCAGCACGGGAGCCGTCGTCAGGGCCTGCTTCAGACTATCAAAGGCCTGCGCGGCTTCTTGGGACCAAGAGAAGCTGTCCTTTTTCAGTAAATTGGTAAGGGGTGCAGCAAGCATTCCGTAATTGCGGATGAATCTACGGTAGTATCCTGCTAAGCCCAGAAATCCCCGTAAGGCCCGGACAGATTGTGGTGTTGGCCAATCTTGCACTGCCACTACTTTTTGTGTATCCATGGCCACGCCGGAGTGAGTAATGACATGTCCCAAGTAAGAGACTGAAGTGGCACCAAAGGAACATTTGGACTGCTTCACGAAGAGCTGATTGTCACGCAGTACTGAGAATATAGTGCGAAGGTGAAGTAGATGTTCAGACCAAGTAGTACTGTATATGAGTATATCGTCAAAGAAGACGAGGACAAATTGTCGCACATATGCGCGCAGGACTTCATTCATCAGAGCTTGAAATGTTGCCGGGGCGTTGGTCAATCCAAACGGCATGACCAAAAATTCGAACAATCCTTGATGGGTACGAAAAGCAGTCTTCTCAATGTCATCAGGGTGCATTCGAACTTGATGATACCCTGACCGCAAATCCAATTTGGTGAAGAACTTGGCGCCTTTGAGTTCATCCAAAAGTTCCTCTACCACCGGGATGGGAAACTTGTCTTTCACCGTTTTGTCATTTAAAGCCCGGTAATCAACGCAGAAGCGCCATGTGCCGTCATGTTTCTTGACTAAGAGGACTGGCGCTGAGAATGGAGAAGAACTTGGGCGAATGATCCCCTGTTGCAACATCTCCTTGCATTGCCTTTCAAGCTCATCTTTCTGCACATGAGCATAGCGGTAAGGTCGGACTGCAACCGGGGTAGTATTGGGTTGAAGATGAATACGGTGGTCGAACGCTCGTTGCGGTGGCAATCCGTGCGGCTGTGCAAATATGGATTGGAACTCATCGAGCAGCTCCTGCAAGAGGGTTGGCTGTTCTTGCTGCAGAGACATCAGGGTGCTGCTCGTCGAGGGAATCCCTTGCCATGTGATGTATTGGTCTTGGTGCCAAAAAGACATAGTCAGGAGTAAGAAATCCCAGGTGATAGGTCCTAATGTTCGCAGCCATTGCACGCCCAAGACCATGTCAAATCCCGCCAACGGAATTGCATAACAATCCAGACAGTATGACGTGCGATCAACACAGATTTGGAGCTGCGGGCAAGTCCCAGAACTGCATACCGTGTCACCATTGGCAACCGCGACGCGAAGTCCCTGCCGCGGTTGGACCTCCAGTCCTGCCCGGTGCACCGCGTCGGCGCTGATGAAATTATGCGTCGAGCCGGAATCGACCAAGGCCGTCAACTGCGTTTGCCCAATCCACACGTGCACTTTCATAGTTTGTATGGCCCGAGGCTGAATCCCGGATAGTGCATGCAGGGAGATCTCAGGGCGGAAGTCCTCTGTGGAAGTCGCAGCAGCGAGGTCGTCATCTTCATCAGGCCGGACTTCTAGGAGGAAGAGGCGCTTGCAGCGATGCCCTGGAACAAACTTTTCCTCACAATTGAAGCACAGGCCTTGGCTGCGTCGCTCTTGCATTTGGGCGGCCGTTAACTGTTTGCGCGGTAATTGCAGGGGAGTGGCCGTCGCGGCTTTGTCGCCACCCAATCCTGTAGCCGGTAATGGCCGGTTGGAGTATGAGCTGGAGTGCAAAGGCGCGCTCGCTGGGGCCGACTGGGCAGGCAGTCGTTGATGCTGTTGGCGCCCTCCCGATCGTGACAATGTTGATGCCACCAGATGTCGCTTCTCATATGCACGGGCTAAGGCCATAGCGAGCTGCAAACTCCCTGGATTCTGTAACTCGACGTCCGTGCGGACTGGCTCCATGAGACCTGAAGCGAATAACTGAACTTGCTGTGCAGGTGTCAATGGATCTGTGCGGCATAATAGGTTGAGAAATTGTTCTTGGTACTCATCAACTGTGCCGACGGCTTGTAGTTTCGCAAGTTCCCCCAAGAAGTTGTTGCGGATCGGCGGGCCAAAACGGAGACTGCAGTAGTTCTTGAAAGTCGGCCAAGATGGCTCTCCTTCATCGCGCTCGAGTTGGTAGTACCACTGCTGTGCGGCACCTAAGAGATGGTAAGCTGCCAGCCATACCTTATCTCGCTCTGGAGTTTGTTGTCCTCTGAAGAATTGCTCGCAGCGGTTAAGCCATCCGAGGGGGTCTTCCTTGCCATCAAAGGTGGGGAAAGAAATCTTATGAAGGCGTGTACCTGAAGCGCTGCCTGTGCCCTGGTTCTGCTGAGAAACGGGAGGGTGGGTGGGCAGTAGTCCCGCCGGCGCTGGAAGCAATCCATCCCCGACATGCACTGGTTTCTTTTCCAGCGCTCCCACGCGATCCTTGATGCTCGTGAACTCGGTTTTGATCTCTGTCTTGAGGTCTGTCAAGGCTGCCGTGAGATCGGCAATCTGTTGAGTCAATGCCGTCATCTCTGCTTGCCCTGCCATATGCTCTGATACCAAGATGTCACGGTCCAGAGACCGTGAGCGCAGGTAATACCCGTGCGCAGCCTGGGGGCGCGCCGTGGTGAAGTCGCCGGAAGGACTCGGCGGTGAACAGAGGATCGGTAGAAAGAAGACAGCAGGAGACGGGCAAATAGAAGATGAGAGTAAGTCTTTTCTTGTTATTCCTCAATCTTGATCTCTAGTACATTTATATACGGTCTGTATGAGACCGTCTGGAACTCAAATAGGTAACTAACTCAAATACGGCTAGAGGTTGCCGTAAGCAACACGGAGACCTAATCGGCTATATTGCCATAACACGCAAGGGACTTATGCGGACTCTGCTGGGGCACCCGAACTGGAGGCAGGCTTAACAGAATTGGGCCGGCGACGAGTATAAGTACGGCCCCACATGACAGGAGAGGAGAACGCACCGACGATCACCAACTCCTCTTTATATAATAGTAGAGATAAGTAAACTCTAGAAAGTGATGGAACACATGTGGTTGGACTTTTGGCAGCACACATGCGTACATATGCTTTGGTAGTCCGGTATTTCCTCGACATCATGCCTTTGGTTTTCATCTATGTACTTTCATTTATGTATTGGACTTTAGGATTGTGTTTAGTTTAAAACTAGTATGACTTTAGGATTGTGTTTAGTTTAAAACTAGTGTGATTGACAGCCTTGCATACATATATCAACTTGTTTGCGACATATTAGCCATCACTGATACTTTTGTACCTATGGAATGGAATTGCCATTTGTTTCCTTAGTGACCAAATGCTTGTGCTAATGCTGTGCAGGGTGGTGTTTCTGGAGCTAGAGGGCAAATCATATCAATCAAGTTGTCCGCGAGGTTCTATGAGGCATAATAAGTGATTTCCAAGGTTTGTGGAGCTGCTCATTGATTGAAGATAACCAGGTTTCAGTTCAGCCAGAGCAGAATCTTGTAATGGGCGATAATCAGATTTCAGTTCAGCCAGAGCAGAACCCTGTACCAAGCAATAATCAGGTTTCAGTTGAACCAGAGCAGAACCTTGTACCTGGCGATAACCAAGTTTTAGTTCAGCAGGACCAGAACCTTGTACCGGGCGAGCAAAGCCTTGTCATCGGCCAAGAGTTTGCCGATGTCCACGTGTGTCGGAGGGCTGTCAAGGGCATGGCCATTGCTTTGCATTATGAGCTCCGTATCGTGAAATCTGACCGGAGCCGATTCATCGCCAAGTGCTCGAGGGAAGGATGCCCATGGCGTGTCCACGTGGCCAAGTGCCACGGAGTTCCAACTTTCACAGTCCGTACATTGCATGGGGAGCACACATGTGAGGGTGTTCGTGACTTGCATCATCAGCAGGCTAGTGTTGGCTGGGTGGCTAGGTCCGTTGAGGCAAGGCTAAGGGATAATCCGCAGTATAAGCCAAAGGAGATATTGCAAGATATTCAGGAGCAGCATGGGGTCGCCGTTTCTTATATGCAGGCATGGCGTGGAAAAGAGAGAAGCATGGCTTCTGTTCATGGTACCCTTGAGGATGGATATCGCCTTCTTCCCGCATACTGTGAGCAGATTGGAAAGACGAATCCTGGTAGTGTTGCAATATACAAAGGGACTGGACCAGACAATTCCTTCCAGCAGCTGTTTGTCTCATTTCGTGCATCCATTTATGGTTTCTTAAATGCGTGTAGGCCCCTTTTGGAAATTGACAAGGCAGATCTGAAGGGGAAGTATCTTGGGACATTGCTATGTGCCTCAGCTGTTGACGCTGATCACATGATGTTCCCTCTAGCATTTGCTGTTGTTAATGTTGAGAGTGATGAAAACTGGATGTGGTTTTTATCTGAACTGAGGAAGATGTTTGGAGTTAACACAGATAAGATGCCCATCTTGACCATACTGTCGGTGAGGCACCCGCAAATTGTTGAAGCTGTTGAAGTCAACTTCCCCACTGCTTGTCATGGATTTTGCTTGAGATATGTGAGTGAGAGTTTTCGTGATGAGTTCAAGAATCCTAAACTTCTTAACCTTTTCTGGAGTGCTGTTTATGCTCTCATGGCAGCAGAATTTGATTCAAAGGTAAATGATATGATGCAAGTTCAAGATGTCATGCCATGGTTCCAGCGTTTTCCACCAAGCCTCTGGGCAGTTGCCTACTTTGAGGGTATCCGATATGGCCATTTTAGTCTTGGGATAACTGAGATATTATATAACTGGGCCCTTGACTGTCATGAGCTTCCCATTGTGCAAACTGTAGAGCACATTAGGCACCAACTGACCTGCTGGTTTGCTGAACGTCAGAACTTGGCACTATCATACGACTCAGTTCTTGTTCCATCGGCCGAGAAACTAATTTCTGAAGCTATTACTGATTCACGATGTTATCAAGTCCTTCGAGCAAACAAGGTGGAGTTTGAGATTGTGTCATCAGAGCGAACAAACATCGTGGATACTCAAGCTAGGTTCTGCTCGTGCCGTCGTTGGCAAATTTATGGCATTCCGTGTGCACATGCTGTTGCTGCACTGCTTTCCTGTGGTGAAGATCCTCGCCTGTATGCGCATGAATGCTTCAGTGTAATGAAGTATCAGGAAACCTACTCCCAGCCAATCTATCCAATTCCTGACAGGAACCATTGGGGCAATTCGTCTCCTGGGGTACAAGGTGTAGGCTTCAAAGCAGACGTGATACTTCGCCCTCCCAAGATCCGGAGGCCTCCTGGCCGTCCCAAAATGAAGATTCTTAAGATAGAAAGCTTGAAACGGCCAAAACGGATCGTTCAATGTGGCAGATGTCATCTTCTTGGACATTCTCAAAAGAAGTGTTCATTGCGAATCTGACACCTATATATATTGCTATATATGTTCAATGGAATTAGTGTTTGGTAGCTGTTTCATTGGCAAGTTAGGCAAGTTTCTGTTTGTTAGTGTCTGTAAAGATGAGTGTTTTTTGTACCTGATGATGCTCCTAACTCTCCTTTTCTGCACTTGCTTTTGTGTAGTTCGGTGCAAGTTATTCTCTGTAAGAGCTTCGGAGGGTTACGTGTTATGCAAGTATGCTGAACAGAATGTTCTTGCTAATTCTTGGTCTTGAGATGTTGGAAGTGAGAATGCTTCAAGGTTCACCTTTGGGTCAGGACTCAAGCAAGTGTTAGCTCAAAAGGCAGAACAGTTACACCAGAAAATGCTGGTTGTGCTTCTAATATATGACTGTTATATGGGCTAGGGATAACTTGTTTGCAGATGATCAAATTATTCAAAGGACAACGTTTAGGAAAATTTTCCTCTAAGGGTAGAAATAGGCTGGTTAGTACCTGATTAAATCGCCAGAAACTAGCCAGCTTGTGGGAATCATTGCTAGAAATGGGATTCAAAACCCTGACTGTTCTATGCTAAGAACGATCACCATGCTATGCTTTGAATTATAAGGAGGTTTCCCTGTTTCTCTTTATACAATATTTCTCGCCATGGCTGCAAAATTATGTTAATAGTACAGATACTCTCTGAAGCATGAAAATATTTCTAATGATTCAGAAATGTGTTGCGTTTTTTGTCTTACCTTTTAGCATAACCAGTGTCCAGTTGTGCCACAAATATCCTGTTTCTGGCAGTGGCTTGGAGAAATTACCTCAAGTTGACTGTTAGTGGTTATCTTCTGTGAGAAGGCTGGCAAGGTATGCATATCTTTACACGTATCTTGTGCTGTGTGAATGCAAGGTACTAAAGAAAAGTGTTCTTATTATCAAATTCTTCGCCAACGTATGTTGCTCTATCTATAGGTCACCCAACACCCACCTAGGCGACATCGAAGGATCCAAGGTGAGGTTTCCTTACACTAGATGGCATAAAGGCTTGTCTAATCATTCTAAGCTCATAGCTAGTGATCTGTTTGACGGATGGATCTACCATTGAGCTTCTAAAAATTTGTGTGTGCTTAGGTTGGTCTCACAGTATTTTCCTAAGGCCATCTTCTCATATTATGTATATATCTAGAACAATGTTTCATAGTTGTTTCTAACTGCAGTTATGAAAAGAAATATTGTAGTACTGTTATATAGGGTGATTGTCATTGGCTGTCTGATTCTTGCAGATTAGCAGCTCCCATGGCTGCGCTCTGGCTACTGTCAATATTTGGTGTGATCAATTGCTTGGTGTAGGTGTTGATGCCTGACAAATCCATATGCAGGAGAGAGGTTTCAAGTATTACCATTGCAGGGGTCCTCTGCACCAAGGAGCCCAGGAAGGTGGAAGATAGAACAACAATGAGAGGAACGGTTCGGTTTGCTGAGGAGCCACCTGGATCAGATTGTGCTTGCTAGTCAGATCTTGATGGTAAGCATGTGGAACCAAAGGTGTTTTTATTTATATACGTGATTTTCTGAAGCATTTTATTGGCTTACATGAACTCGTTCTGTAATATTGTACTGCACAAACTGCAGTGTACTGCTACTTCTGATTGCTATGCAAGGAAGGTTGGAATGCAAATCTCAAAGATGGAGCTTTCATCAGATGAGATGTACAAGATACTGCAGCTGGCCAAAGTACGGCCGAAAGTAATGTCATGGTGTAAAAGCTAGAAACTCGTGCTATATATCTGTCTGTGCTCAAGGTCGAATAATGTAACTTTTCCTGAATGAAAGTTCTCGGCTTCCCATAAAAAAAAGTGGAAATTACTTTAGGGAAAAAAGCTCCGACATAACCTAGACTATTCTCATCCAAATTCGACCCGTTTGGAGCTTGGCAGCGTCGCCGCGGAAATCAGAGATGCAGGAATAGAATACAGAATTGGATTGCAGCTAGAATCAAGGAGAGCAACACACGTCACACAATATTGTTCGCACAAATGGCATTGTAGTTTTTTCTTGGAATTTTGGTTCTGGACACTCGTTTTTACTAATCTAGCTTTTTTTCAAGCTCAGCAGCTGCGACATGTGTCGGTTACCGAGAGCACCTACCGTGTTAGAGCCCCAAAAGTGGAAACTAATTAGCCCTTATTAGGGTTAGCACTAATTAAATACGTTAAGTACTAATTAACTATAGCCACTAATTAAAAGGGGTGGTTGGTTGGCTTCCTTCCAAGCTTGGGAGCTCCGCAGGTATCCGGCGAGTTCAAAGAGGAGGCTAGATTTATAAAAGTAGAAGTTTGAAAATTAAATTTGAAAAAAAGTGACTACAATGTTGTACCTACCGAGTTTAATAAGGAGGTTAAGATTTACAAAAATGGATGTCTAAAACTAAATTAAAAAAATTGCTACAGTACCATAATTGTGAGCTCAAGGAGGAAACTGAATTTACAAAATCGGATGTTGGAAGCTGAATTTAAAAAAATGACGATATTTATGTGAATAGTTTCCAACCACGCACACGTACAGAACAGAGGGAGGATGTCTTGGGACTTGCTAGGGCAGCCCTAGTATGTGATGGCCCACCCAAGTCCAGTGAGGACGCATATGGGCCGAACAGCAGGCCTATCAGACGAACAAGGCACACTGAGGTCAGCACGGCCCGTCAACTGCGCTCGTTGGTCTGGCCCCATCGCTCCCGTTCCCGCCATTCCCCTCTTCCCGCCATTTTACCCCAGGTTCACCTTGCCCTCCGTCGTCCACTCGTCTCCCACCTCCTCCTCGTCTCTCTCTCTGCGAGCAAGCCATGGCGTCCCGCGGCGGCAACCCCAACTCCCCCTACTGTAAGATTCAATCGCCAGCTCTCAAGATCGAACGAATTCTTTACTTTTCTTGCCGTTATATCTTGCTGAGATTTCGATTCCCGCCTCGCCTCATCTTTCATGTTGATTTTGCAGCCGTGTCGTCGCCAGATGTGCGCCCCTCGAGCCCGCTCCCCGCCAACAACTCCTCCCCTCCCCAGTCCGCGCGCCGCTCCCGCCGCCGCGGCTCCGCCAGCCCCTTCGCGTCGTCCCCGTCCCTCGGGGGCTTCGAGACGCCGCCACCCCCCGGCCGCCGCACGCCGTCCGGCTCCGGTGCCGCCCGCCAGCGCCAGAACTGGACCGGCGGCCGCTTCCCGCCCACGCCCTCCACCCCCATGTCCACCGACGACATCCCGCCGTCCTCCGCGGCCGGGGACGAGGACACTCCCGAGACCGACGGCGCCGGCGCCGAAGCCACCCCGGTCTTCGTCTGGGGCACCAACATCAGCGTACAGGACGTCAACGCCGCCATCCTGCGCTTCCTGCGCCACTTCCGGGACCCGCGCGACGCCGGCCGCGTCGACCCCGTCATGGACGAGGGAAAGTACATGCGCGCCATCCACCGCATCCTCGAGCTCGAGGGCGAGGACTCCCTCGACGTCGACGCGCACGACGTCTTCGACGACGACCCGGACCTCTACGGCAAGATGGTCCGCTACCCACTCGAGGTGCTCGCTATCTTCGACATCGTGCTCATGGACCTCGTGGCGCGCATCGAGCCACTGTTCGAGAAGCACATCCAGACCAGGATCTACAACCTGAAGTCGTCGATTTGCTTGAGGAATCTGAACCCTTTGGGTGATTACTCGTGCCTAGACTGAGGCTGTTTCAACTTACTTGCGGTTGCCCATTGATTGATCTGATGTGGGGTTTGCCATTTGTTGTAGATATTGAGAAGATGGTGTCGATCAAGGGTATGATAATTCGATGCAGCTCAGTCATACCGGAGCTGAAGGAGGCTGTGTTCCGCTGCCTTGTTTGTGGCTTCTACTCGGAGCCTGTCATGGTTGATAGAGGTACAATAGTAGTATTCATATTTGTTTGATGCAGTGCTGATCTGTGGTCAAGTTTGTAGTTAATTCCATTTAATAATTGTTCCTTAGACGTTGAAAAATTGTTGTCAACATAGAAGTGTACAGTACTAGTATTCATATTTGTTTGATGCAGTGCTGATCTGTGGTCAAGTTTGTAGTCAATTCCATTTAATAATTGTTCCTTAGACGTTGAAAAATTGTTGTCAACATAGAAGTGTACAGTACTAGTATTCATATTTGTTTGATGCAGTACTGATCTGTGGTCAAGTTTGTAGTCAATTCCATTTAATAATTGTTCCTTAGACGTTGGAAAATTGTTGTCAACATAGAAGTGTACAGTACTAGTATTCATATTTGTTTGATGCAGTGCTGATCTGTGGTCAAGTTTGTAGTCAACTCCATTTAATAATTGTTCCTTAGATGTTGAAAATTTGTTGTCAACATAGAAGTGTACAATACTAGTATGAATATTTGTTTGATGCAGTGCTGATCAGTGGTCAAGTTTGTAGTGAATTTAATAATTGTTTCTTAAATGTTGACAAATTATTGTGAACATAAAAGTATACAATTCACTTGTCTGCCGCATACGCTATTTGTCATGAATATAAATCTCTGTTCTCTTTGATACTTTTTTAACTTTGCTACCAACATTTGGGCCAACCCTAGATACACATAGAAATAAAGATGATACTGCAATTTAACATTATCTTCTAGTTTTCCTTTTTACTGGAAATACTTAGTGAAATACCCATTTGTAAACCTTTTTTGCCCTTGCACAGTAGCTGCTGTGAAAACCTATAGGGTTACTTTATTATCTGCATTTAACTCATGAATTATAATGACTCAAAGGTCCATCTATTCATATTCTTTTATTGTGATACTAATGTCACTGTTTTACTTTCTTAGGGAGAGTAGCTGAGCCACGCATATGTCAGAAAGAACAATGTAAAGCCACAAATTCTATGGTGCTAGTGCATAACCGATGCAGGTAGCTATATTCTCCTTGCGGTCCCTTTTGTCTTTGACATCATGCTTTACAGATTCATAGTCCTGACTTTTGGATGGAACATATTGTTCACCACTAGATTTGCAGACAAGCAGATTATAAAGTTGCAGGAAACACCAGATGAGATACCAGAAGGAGGCACGCCTCATACTGTTAGTGTCTTGATGCATGATAAGCTTGTCGACACTGGAAAACCTGGAGACAGGGTTGAGGTTAGGAGTGGAACTTTGTTAAGTGATTAGTGCTGTAAAATATCTTGGCATGTGATTTCATTGCAATTGTTAATTTTGTTTCCTTTTTTTCTATAATAGGTCACTGGGATTTACAGGGCCATGAGTATTAGAATTGGGCCTACTCAAAGGACAGTAAAGTCGATATTCAAGGTAGAGGATATAGAATGTTATCCTACTTGTTATCTATGATTTCCTTTTCAGCAAAAATGCTTTAAATGTTGTACTGAAGTATTGTCAACAATTTCCTTCTTCAATCAGACATACATTGATTGCCTTCACATAAAGAAGACAGACAAGTCTAGGCTTCATGTTGAGGACTCCATGGATATTGATAACACAAATGCTAGCAAGTCTTCTGAAGAAGACTTTCTCAGAGATCAGGTCTATTTCAGTCTCCTTGCCTCTCTGGGATGGTGCTTTTTGGGAATCTTGTTAATACTCTCTTCTTTTCTGAGTTGCAGGTTGACAAATTAAAAGAGCTTTCAAAGTTGCCTGATATCTATGACAGATTAACTAGATCATTGGCTCCAAACATATGGGAGCTGGATGATGTTAAGAGGGGCCTCCTTTGCCAGGTAAGTTCATGTAATATTTAGCTGTCCTTTTAAAAGTTGGTGTAATAGATAAATGTTGCATACTGTAAACTGTTATGTGTCCAGCTTTTTGGTGGCAATCCATTGAGGTTTCCATCTGGAGCTAGCTTCCGAGGTGACATCAATATTTTGCTTGTTGGTGATCCTGGAACAGCGAAAGGGTCTCTAGCCCAATGGTTAGAGGCTTGAGTAGCACCCCCCAGGTCCTGGGTTCGACTCCCAGTGGGAGCGAATTTCAGGCTTGGGGGAAAAAAATCCCCTCGCCTGCTACCACACCAAAGCACAGGTCTTAGGCCCCGCCAAGGCGTTGATCCGAAGGATCCGCCGGTAGTCTCACAAGGTCGGGCGATGGTGCCGCTGTGTAAGGGTGGAGCAGGGGTTCGGGGGTTTTCTCGGTCTGCGTGAGAAGACCTTCTTCTTAAGTAATGCCCGGGGGGATTCTTCCCCCCGCAGGTCGAGTTTTTTTTTTGATCCTGGAACAAGTAAATCCCAGCTTCTCCAGCACATGCATAAACTGTCTCCTCGTGGTATCTACACAAGTGGTAGAGGAAGTTCAGCTGTTGGCCTTACTCTGCTTATGTGACCAAGGATCCTGAAACTGGTGAAACTGTAAGTTTAACTTGAATCCCTTCTTTTTCACTATAATTCTTTGGTACCTTTTTGTATGTAACTTAATTGCTCTGATGGCTTTAACCATGACTTGGTACCATTTAGGTTCTTGAGAGTGGAGCACTTGTTTTGAGTGACAAAGGTGTTTGCTGTATCGATGAGTTCGATAAGATGTCAGATAATGCCCGAAGCATGTTACATGAGGTCTGTCTCATTGAAATGTTCCACTACAATTCGCATATCTATATATGATTATCCATGTAGTGCCCATTGCTCAAATCTCTTTCTCAAATATACAGGTTATGGAACAGCAGACGGTATCCATTGCAAAGGCCGGAATAATTGCATCTTTAAATGCTAGAACGTCTGTCCTAGCATGTGCAAATCCCACTGAATCACGTTACAATCCAAGGCTTTCTGTGATTGACAATATCCACCTTCCTCCAACACTGCTTTCAAGGTAAGTGCATGGCTGCATGCAACGCAAAGTGAACCAACAATTAGAAGTGTTTTAACTCCGGTCACATTTTTTAATATGCAGGTTTGATCTGATTTATCTAATCTTGGATAAGGCAGATGAGCGAACTGATAGACGCCTGGCTAAGCATATTGTTTCATTGCATTTTGAGAATCCAAATGTAAAACACCTCATCTCAGATTTTATACGTGAAGCTTTAATCATTTCCCCCTGTTTGATAGAATTGAAAACAATGAAACAATTTAACAAATTATAACACTGTTCTTAGCTTTGCATGTTTCTTATTAGTTGTGCATTCATGCTGCTATGCAGTTAGCGGAGCTCGAGGTCTTGGATTTGCCCACGTTAGTTGCGTACATAAGCTATTCAAGGAAGTATATTCAGCCACAGTTATCTGATGAAGCTGCAGAAGAATTGACTCGTGGCTATGTTGAGATGAGGAAAAGAGGGAACAACCCTGGGAGCAGAAAGAAGGTAGTGTAGCTGTATTACCGTGCTCTTATGCCTTTGAATGATAATAAGCCACTAATGCTTTTCTGCCTGGTGGATAGGTCATAACTGCAACGGCTAGACAAATAGAGAGCTTGATTCGTCTCAGTGAAGCACTGGCCCGAATGCGGTTCTCAGAAGTGGTAATGATTATTCCTCTTCTTTGTTACTGATTATTGTTCAGCTTCATGCATTTTCATCGTATTACTTGGTTCTCAGGACTGATAATTTCGCTCTTGCTGCCTACAGGTAGAAGTGCGAGATGTCGTAGAGGCCTTTAGGCTTCTTGAAGTTGCCATGCAGCAATCGGCAACGGATCACGTAACTGGTCAGTTAAACTTGCTTGGCCCATTCTTCATGCAGTTTTTGTTGTTGTAGCCATCACTTCTAGTGCTAATGTTATTTTTATCAATCACAAGGTACGATTGATATGGATCTAATCATGACGGGAATATCTGCAAGCGAAAGGCAGAGACATGAAAATCTTGTTGCTGCAACCCGAAACCTTGTCATGGAGAAAATGCAGCTTGGAGGGCCCTCAATGCGTATGATTGAGGTAAAGAAGCCTTATCTTTTCGTTCCTGTTTCTTTCTCTGTTATCATCATTATTTAACTCATCAGTGAGCTAAGTTTCTTTCTGATCATTGTGCAGTTGCTGGAAGAACTGAGGAAACAGAGCTCAATGGAAGTCCATCTGCATGATGTAAGTTAAAACTGTAGTTTTTGCGCTACTTGTCTTGATTTGGTGGCCTGACATGCTAATGCATGCCTTGAAATCTTCACAGCTCCGCAGCGCTCTTGGCACTCTGATGACTGAGGATGCCGTAATTATCCATGGAGATAGTGTCAATAGGGTTTGATGTGCTATTATGTGTGATCTGCGGCATTGATGCAGTAGCTAGCATCAACTCAATATGCCGTGTCCTTGACCTGACCGCTCTGCAAGGATGGCGAAGATTTGATCTATTGTAGATCTCAGAACACTGTAGACTGCTAACCTGTTGGTTTTTAATGGTCCTGGTTGTATAATTCCCTAGATAGAGGTGTAATTCCCTAGATAGAGGTGTATCCTATGATGTAGATTTTTTAAACACTATGCTTTTGTGATGGTTGTTTTTAACATAAACAAGATAATTTTAATCTGCGGAGTAATGTAACGCGTGCGTCAGTTTTCTTGTACTCAACTGTATGTAATACTAGGCATTCAGACTCATGCATACTGTCTTGTTGTAATTCAGGATTCATGTTTTCGACCAGAATATCAGCTGGCATGTATTCCTGAGCTGCTTGTATTGTTATAGGGCCTCTCGTCTCTTCATCTCTGTCAGACTGGGATCCACTGCCGTTGTTACTATCACTGTATGGTCATTGCCGTCCAATTACGGATTCGACGGCCTGGATTAAACCACTAGCAAAACTAGAAAAGAATCTCCACCTTTTATTTCTCCAGTGGTATGTAGGAGTCGGCATTTAACTGCTGCAGATAGCGGAGCTGTTTCCCCATGATGCTCTTCGATTTCCAAATAGTGCCGCAGCAGGAACCCTGCTGCGTAAACCCATTTTCCTGTTGTCCGGTGGGCTCCTGCTCACATGCATGCATCCGGCATTTATCTTACGCCCTTTTAATAGTTTTTTCAAAACGATTTATCGATATTTGATACGTTCGTACAAATACACTAGGATTAAAAACCATTAGCCATCGTCCACAAAACAACGGCAATCAGTTTTTTTATTTCGTTTTAAACCTTAGAGTGGTTAGCTAGAGCTGCTTAGATCATGTCACTCATGTGTACTTAATCTAGATAAGCAGTGGCGGATCTAGGATCAAAATTTAGAGGAAGGTTAATAGGACTTACTGACCAGTTTACTGATGCCGAGTTGCCGGCCTACAATAGATTTGTAGACACGAGAGGGAGATAAGCTCCACGCCAAGAGCCAAGATGTCGTTGTGGCTTGTAATCATCATTACAAATACAATTTTCTTTATCATGCAAAGGCTTTTTAAGCATAACAAGGTCATTTATATGGCTAGCTAGAGCTGTAAGGGATGAGAGAGGTATACACGGCCGACTAACGGTAGAGGGGCTGACGCCCCACCTGACCCACCGCTGGGTCCGCCCCTGTAGATAGGTGAAGTGTTTCTGGAGGCTCGATCAAGGATGACAGCATTAAATCCATCTTGATATCCAACTGAAGCAAAGGTTTAGTTAGTTAAAAAAGTGAACCTTCCAAACAAGCGGCATGATAGTGACAGTATCAGCGGCATGATAGTGACGGTATCAGGTACATGTAGATTGGTGTGACGTCAGTGAATAAGAGTATCAAAAGAGATACAACAATAGAGAAGATGTGTGCACCTTATCATGGAGAGGATCATTTTCATTTCAATCGTAGAGATAGGCCGTGAACACGTAATATGCCTTTTGGATGTAAATGTTGAAGTATCAGTAAATAGCTTTTTTTTTCCTTAACAGCATTCACAAGCGCTAAAGTCTTGAGTTTGAGAACTGACGGGCATAATTTTTTTTAAAAATAATTACAACCTGCTTCCAGTTCACATGATATGTTTAATCGAATTTAAACGTCAAAAGGGCGTTGAAGTACGTGTGAATTGCCCGCTTAACTGAACAGGTTAAATTATTGAATGAATTGGTCGATAGATGAAACATATATAACAGCAAAGATAGTGATCTGACAGTAATTAATGGCCCTCCGATGTTATACTTGAATTAACCCCTTCACTGTGCCAAACAAACACATCGAGCATGCAGGTAACATCAGCCCGCATGGGACAAGGCAGTGCGAGGTGATGCATGCTAGCCCTTGTTAACAATGGCATGGGAAAATTGAAGGCAACAATTTGCTTTAATTCTTTTACTAGAGTGACAACGATATGGATTTTTTTTTGAGAGGAAACGATATGGACTAGTTGGATTGGAAGTCCTACTCTTGAGAAAAAAAATATATACCGTGAATATATTATAGGACCTTAGCGCTGCAAGAATTTCTTTACAACAGAAGAATTGATTCCTGACAAAGTCTACGACGACATACATACACGCGCTAGCTAGCTTAATTCGACTTCTAGAAGCAATGCACACGACAACGTCAGCTACAAGCATTAGCAAGAAAGTAGTAGTTGGCAAAAAAAAAGAAAGAATGAATGAATGAATGAAGAGACCCTTTCCTAGCATCAACTTTCTCAGCACATGCATCTGTTCATCCATTGATACCTCCAAGGGACAGGACAAACACTAGTTAGTTAGTGTAACAAAAGCAAAAGCAGCTACTGATGTCTGCATACGTAATTTCACACTCAGATAGCACTAGGACTCTACAAAATCCGTTCCAAGTTAGCTCTATCCGAGCGCACTTCCCAACGATGAGCAAAATAATTTGTCGGTCATGTCGAAGCCACAGCTTTCCTGATAGTTGACAAACATGTACATTGTGTCCTATAAGAGTTCCTTTCAGTCACTATCTGGTAATTTCCCAAGCAATGCAGAGAGAAACTAGACAATAACGCAAAAGTCATGCAGGAATTTTGCGACGATGGCCTGTTTGCGACCCATCTTCTGTGGTCGAGAAACTGAAGTTAATTACTCGTTGGATTAAAGTCCAACCATGGAGGTGACAACACTAGCCGCTTGCTAGAATCATCTTTAATTTGGAAATTAGGTCTAGCTAGGGAAGGCAAGGTCATCATCAAATCGTTAAGGCGCGTGACGTGAGTTTTGAATGGTGCATGCATGTACGTGGTAGTACCAGTTAATTCATAAACAGGGCTAAGTATTGTAGCGACAGTGCAAATAAGTAACCACCCAGTGTCGTGGCTGCTACGTATGCTAATTAAATCGTCGCATCACAGCATTTATGCACTGTTGGCCCGAAGCTAGCAACCAAAGCGAGCTTTCTAATCGCTGATATAAAAAATGGGTATTGATAAATATCATCCGGATGTTTTCTTTCTAACTATTATCTAGATTTGTGACCGTTGGATTAGAGATCGAACGGTCACGAATTCTCCCCGCCCCCTCCAAAAAAAATCTCTCCTCTCCAAAAAGAAGAGGCCGTTGGATCTTTAATCCAACGGTCAAAAATTTGGATGATTGTTAGGAATAAAACATCCGGGTGATACCTATACACACCCATAAAAAATATAAGTGAGCAGGGAAAAAGGATACCGACGATCCGCATGCTTAATCAAAACAAAAAAAAAGGATTCTACAATCGATAATTTTCTATATAGTACGTACCTCCCGTTAACTTGTATATATATAAGGCGTGATGGTTTGACTGAGTGTTGTCTCTAAAATTGAACAATACTTTGAAATATGAATCCAAACGATGTTATTTTTGTGGCACATAATCTATAAAAACACAAAGTTTGAGTACGAAATTATAAAAAAATCAACGGAGAGAGTGCACGTAGCAGCATAACTCATGCTGCATGAGTACCACAAGACCTCTAGTACAGTTGTATTATTATTTGTTTTAAATTTTACATTAGTTTTATATTTAAAAATATTGTTTATACATAGTTTTATTACTAACAATAAATCAAAAGTCTATCTTTCGTACTAATCTGTACAAAAATTAACTAAATTTGATTATTGTATATCTTAAAAAAATATATGTTCAATCTAAATCAACAGTTGTCCCATTGTAATTCAAATTAGAAAAAAAATAGTACTTCAATTAAGCTTTACTACTCCCTTCAGTCACAAATTTGACACTTTGCATATTGGCACAACTCCAAAACACCACTTTCGTAATTTTCTATTGTAATATATTTGTAGGATGTACTAAAATTGTAATAATATGAAAGTTTTTAGGTAAATATATTCATTCATTTCTCATGTGTTCAACCTAAATATTCATAAAGACATCGTTAATAGAAGTTAAACCAGTTTAACTACACGTAGTTAGACATTCACTCCACTATTCAGAGGTTAATCGTGGTTGATGTGCTTGTTACTATCATTTTTGTATAGTTTTGTTCTTTACCTAGTAATATACAATTTTTATTGGCATTTGGTTCTTACAATTTTTTTTAGGAAAGGCCCTCGAGGACAATTAATATACTAGGAGAAAATCTTAACAATTGCTAAAGAGCGCTATCGAGGATGGCGGTCAACTTTATATGCCACTTACAAGGCATACAACCTGATGCTGAGAGAATGGATAATATGCCTGGGATGTCACTCAGGAAGAGTGGGAATATATGATTGAATATTTTGGTATTGATTTAAAATTCCAGGTTATTTCTATATTGGTTCCTCCTTGTACTTTTCACAGCTTTCACTTCAGAACTTTTGTTTGTGTTCAGTTTTAGTTTGAACTTATGCTTTCACATGCTACATCTTTGAATAAACTTAGGCTCATACCAGTTCTAGATGCAGAAACTAATTGTTTAAGTTCAATATGTACCTTCATATTTTCATTTACTGCCAAGTCATCTAAGCTAGCTTATGGTTGAGAAGTGAAACTATGACAAAATTCTCCACGAAACAAACATATCCTACATATGCTGGGTGGTAAGATGTAATTAGTAAAAAGTTGGAATGATGCGATCAGCGTGGCTCTTATTTAATTGTATGTGGACAGGGGCTTAGCGAAAAGAATTTGGACAATGGCACAAAAAAAAAACAGAAGGCAAAGCACAGAGGTGGTTCAAAATCATAGGCACAGATTAGTTACCAGAAGGTACGAGTATATATTCCCATTTCAATGTAAAACCACAACCTATGTTCACCCCCATTCTACAGTACTATGTATATCCTCACCGCCACAGCACCTCCCCCAAAACCGCTCACCGCCACAGCACCTCCCCCAAAACCGCTCGCCGCCACATCCCTCTGTTGGATTTTTGATCTAGGCTAAACGGTTGAGGGAAACGTGGGGTGATGCCCACGTTCATCTGTTCCTACGCGCCTTGATCGGGGGTGCCTAACCAACTTTGGTTACGGTCCCCCATTGCGCAGCGCAAGATAAAAAAGGGGGCTCCGGCTTCTCACGTTGGCAGTCTCGTTCGGTTCCCGTGAGAGAGTAAACCCCGTACAAACCCTAAGTGACCCGATCTACTGCGCGCTGCCAGCAACGGGAAGGCCGCCGCCACTGCAGGACGTCTCTGGTGATTTCCCGGACTCCGAGGATTCCCCGACCTTCACCGACTCCTGCCTCACGCCTGCATCACGTAGGCACGTGGTCTTCGCCCAATAGCCTTCATTGCCGACCGTAAGTCTTCCCCGATCTATTGAACCTCTAGGTGTTCTAGTGTTAGACTAGCGGCTTAATGATGTGCATGATATTTTTGAGGTCTCACATTTGGTATCAGAGCTACTGCTAGTTTTCTTAGAACCCTATCATGAACCCTAATTGAGCCTTCACTGATCTCGGATCTAGAGTTTTGGCTTAAGATTTTTTTTGGCTCGGTTAGAAATTAGAAGGAGGTGATTCATTTTTTTTATTGGTAAAAACCCTAATGGAAACTCTAATGAAAATCCCCATTGTCTGCTCACCCGAAACCTAAATCCCCAAATCAAGAACAAAAAAAATTTTCAGATTGGGACTTACGGGCGCCACCGCTCTTTGCGGGCGCTGCCGGCATCGCCGTGCACCGTCGCTCCTTGTGGGTGCCGCCGGCTTCGCCGCTTCTTCCCGCGCCGGGAGTGCGCCGCCGCCGCTCCGCGCGCATGGTGCCGCCGCTCCGCCCGCCGTCGCCTCGCGCACGTGCGCCGCCCATCTCCGCGCGCGGGCCGCCGCTGCCGTCGCCTGTCCGCTTTTTCCGGGATGAGCAGGAGCAAAATGCCCCAGGGTTAGGGTTTTGGGGGTATTATACCCGTGCGCTCTCGTTTCAGCCGTCAGATTCAATCTGACGGTCATTTTTTGGCGGGCTGTTGAGTTAATGGGCCGGCGCACTTTTTGGCCGCTTGATAAGGATCCGACGGCGTGCGCCTGAGTGCGGGTTTTTGTGGGCTTCGCATGTTTTCAAGCCGCGCTGGCGTTTTTGGGCCGCACCCACGTGCGCAATTTTGGGCCCCGAGCGCAGCTGAAGTTTGTGGGCTGCGCGCGCACACGTTTTTTTTGGGCTGCGCATTTTCTTAGGCCGAATTATGGATATCTTTTGTATATAAATGATGATTATTTGATGTCGCTCATGAAAATATTACTGGATAATGTATTTAAGCTGCTGAAAATATTATGTTATCATTTCCGCTGCCTGATGCTCTGTCTCTAATTGAATGAAACCAACGAGAAATTCAATTGGAGAGTTATGATTATTTTTACATGCTATTACTTTTGGACCAACGTTAATTGTAATTGCATGTTATCAATTATGTTTATTTTGTTGTATTTATTTTTTCCATGCTATTACTCTTTGACCAACGTTAATTGTAATTGCATGTTATGAATTATGTTAAATTTTTCGTTTCTGCCCAACGGTGATGCGAAAAATTCTTATGTGCATGTTGTTAATCATACCAACGTAAGGTTAACTTTCATGCAAATTAATTTTGCATTTTCCTAATGCAAATTTTAAATTTTTCAGCTGTTACTGTTTCCGCTCAAATTAATGCAAATGAGCCACTTAACGGCAGCAACTTCCAGAAATGGAAGTTTGCACTTATGACGACCTTCCAGCTCATGGATCTGGACTATGCGTTCAGGTTCGATGAGCCTGTCGCTCCTATTGAAGGGGAGGACAAATTTGATGACAAAATGAAGGAGTACAAAACTAATCATGAGAAGTGGGAGCGGTCTAACCGCATTTCACTTGCTGTAATGAAGAACTCCATCGGTGAAGCCATTAGGGGAGCAATCCCTGAAAAGGCAAAGGTGAAGGAGTACTTGTCCTCCATCGAGGATCACTTTAAGGGGTCCTCTAAGGTTTATGCTACCACACCGATGCACAGGCTCATGAACACTAAGTACAATGGTACTGGAAATATTCGTGAGCACATTATGACCATAATTAACATTGCTGCCAGACTTAAGACAATGGACATGGAAATTTCTGATGGTTTTGTTGTCCATTACATTATGATATCTCTTCCTAAGCAATTTGAAGCTTTTAAGGTGAACTATAACACCATTAAGGACAAGTGGACCATGAGCGAGTTGATCGCTAATGTTTCTCAGGAAGAAGAGAGGCTCAAAGCTGAGGGAGCTAATGATTTTGTAAATCAAATCGACTCCTCAAATAAAGCTGGTCACTCTAGAAATAGAAATGGCTATAAAGGAAAGGGAAAGAAAGAGTAAGCCTACTCCCCTTATAAGAAGCCACAGCATCCTAAGGCGTCTAAAAACACTTCAGGTCCTGGAAGCTCAAATGGACAGAAGAAAAGTGATGAGTGCTACTTTTGTCAGTCAAAGGACCACTTCAAAGATGATTGTCCTGGATGGCTAAAATGGCTCGCCAAGAAAGGTACTTATGAAATTACTTTTGTTGATGAAGCATTTTATGCTGATTTTCCTATAAACTCTTGGTGGATTGATTCTGGTGCTACTGTGCACGTTACGAATTCCTTGCAGGGATTCCATATGTTGAGAAGTCTCAGAGGGGAAAGAAACCTAAGAGTGGCTAATGGGATGGAAGCCGAAATTAAAGCTATTGGATCCGTTTCTTTAGTTTTGAATAATGGCTTTATAATGAAACTTAATGATGTTCTTTATGTTCCCTCGATGAGAAGAAACTTAATTTCTGTTTCATTATTAGATAATGATGGATATTCTTGTAATTTTGGACACGGAGAGTGTCTGATTTATTTTAATAATGATAATGTTGGTCGTGCCATCCGACACGACAAGCTTTATATGTTATCCCTGCAAGATTCTCCTATATCCATGAATGTTTGTGATGTGAATAAAAAGCGCAAGCGAATTGATGAGACTTCGTCGAAATTGTGGCACTATCGTTTGGGCCACATTTCGAAGGGGAGAATTGAACGTCTCATTAAAGAAGAAATTCTCCACCCTTTAGACTTTAGTGATTTGGATGATCATTGCCTTGATTGTATTAAAGGCAAGTATGTAAAGAAAATAAAGAAAGGCGCTACTCAAAGCACAGGGATTTTAGAATTAATTCATACTGACATATGTGGTCCTTTCCCTATGACATCAGTGGATGGTTATGATTCTTTTATTACGTTCACCGATGATTACTCACGTTATGGCTATATCTATCCTATTAAAGAGAGATCGGAAGCACTTGATAAATTTAAAATATTTAAGGCTGAAGTTGAAAATCAGCACAGTCTAAAGATTAAAGTAGTGCGTTCGGATTGTGGGGGAGAGTATTATGGGCGACACGCAACTTATGGGCAGATTTCTGGCCCTTTTGCCAGGTTCCTACAAGAAAATGGTATAGTCGCTCAATACTCAATGCCCGGTGATCCCCAGCAAAATGGAGTATCGGAAAGAAGAAACCGCACACTTATGGACATGGTTCGAAGTATGTTGAGCTACTCCACTTTGCCTGTAAAGTTATGGATGGAAGCATTAAAGACCGCTGCACACATACTCAATCGGGTTCCCAGTAAATCAGTGCCTAAAACACCTTATGAATTATGGACTAGGAGAAAACCAAGTTTGAACTACCTCCATGTGTGGGGTTGTGCAGCTGAAGCTAAAGTATTTAACCCACAAATTGGGAAATTAGATCCCAAGACTGTGAGTTGCCATTTTATTGGCTACCCTGACAGGTCTAAAGGGTATCGATTCTATTGTCCAGATCGTACCACAAAATTTGTAGAAACAAGGCACGCTGTGTTCTTGAAAAATGATGGCATCAGTGGCGACTTGGAGCCTAGGAAAATTGATCTTGAGGAGAAGCGGATTTATGTTGCTTCATCGCTAATCCGACAGACTGATTTTCCTATGCCCCAAATGGTTGTGCCCACAGTTGATCCTGTAGTTGCAACTCCTGTTGCGTCTCCAGTTAATTCTGTGGCTACTCCTTCTGTTGAGGGCTCTGAAGTACAAGTGCGGCACCTAATGATGAGCCTTCACAGCCCTCTGTGACAGTTAATGAACAGCCTAATGAGCCTGCTAATGAACCTGTCAGGAGATCAGAACGAGTGAGGAGATCTGCTATCCCAAGTGATTATGAGGTTTACTTGAATGAAGATGATCTTGGGAAGGTGGATGATCCTAGCTCTTATAAGGAAGCTATGAAGAGTAAGGATTCATCTAAGTGGTTAGATGCTATGAAAGATGAAATTATGTCTATGGGCGATAATGGTGTATGGGACTTAGTAGAAATTTCTAATGGAGCCAAAATAGTAGGCTGCAAATGGGTCTACAAAACAAAACGTGACTTCAAAGGGAATATCGAAAGGTTTAAGGCGAGACTTGTGGCGAAAGGTTTTACACAAAGAGAAGGCATTGACTATAATGAAACCTTTTCTCCTATCTCATCTAAAGATTCTTTTAAAATCATAATGGCGCTCACAGCACATTTTGATTTAGAGTTGCACCAAATGGATGTTAAGACTGCATTCCTGAATGGAGACTTGTATGAGGACGTTTACATGACACAACCAGAAGGTTTTGTTGTGGAAGACGAGAAACATTTGGGATGCAAGCTAAAGAAATCCATATATGGCCTGAAGCAAGCTTCTAGGCAATGGTACCTTAAGTTCGATGAAGTCATAAGGCATTTTGGATTTAAGGAGAATGATGTTGATAATTGTACATATGTTAAGTTCAGGGGGAGTAATTACACCTTCTTAATCCTTTATGTGGATGATATATTATTGGCCAGCAGCAGTGTGGACATGCTGCGGGAAACTAAAAGATTTCTCTCGTCCAATTTTGACATGAAGGATCTTGGTGAAGCATCTTATGTTCTTGGTATTGAAATTCACAAAAGGCATACATTGACAGAGTACTAAAGAGATACAATATGCATAAATGCTCTGCCTCGCCTGCTCCTATTGTTAAGGGCGATAAGTTTGAAAAATTTCAATGCCCAAAGAATGACTATGAATCTGATCAGATGAAGGCTGTACCTTACGCTTCTGCTGTCGGAAGTATTATGTATGCTCAAGTATGTACACGTCCTGATTTAGCTTTTGTTACCGGGATGCTTGGCAGATATCAGTCAAATCCAGGACCGGACCACTGGAAAGCCGTTAAGAAAGTCCTACGCTATATGCAAGGCACTAAAGGTCACATGCTCACATATAGAAAAAGCGATAACCTTGAGGTTGTCGGTTATTCTGATGCTGATTTTGCGGGGTGTAAAGACACTAAAAGTCCACATCAGGTTATATTTTCACCCTCGCAGGAGCAGCAATTTCATGGAAAAGTGTAAAGCAAACGCTTACTGCATCGTCGACAATGCAGGCTGAATTTGTGGCATGTTATGAGGCTACCGGGCAGGCTGTATGGCTTAAGAACTTTATCCCGGGATTGAGAGTGGTAGACAGCATTTCTAGACCACTCATTCTGTACTGCTATAATCAACCCGCAGTTTTCTATTCGAGTAACAACAAGTCGAGTGCGGCTGCCAAGCACATTGACATAAAGTATCATGTTGTGAAAGATAGAGTCCAGGATCAAACAATTACGGTTGAGCATATTGGAACTAAATTTATGCTTGCGGATCCGCTCACAAAAGGCTTACCACCCAATATTGTTCGTGATCATGTTGCCGGCATGGGTTTATTGGAGAGCCTGTGATCCTGGAATAAGAGGACCATATAAAGTAACCAACTCCCATGAAGTATTATGTTATCCGATCGATATAGAATGAAGCGCTATAAGTACTGATGTCCAGCGGTACTTAATTGACTGTTGTGACGCATTACTTTGGTGTGAACTTTTATTGAGAGAGGGCTTATGATGTTTAGCCTTACGATCAAGGGGGAGAATGTTGGATTTTTGATCTAGGCTAAACGGTTGAGGGAAACATGGGGTGATGCCCACGTTCACCTGTTCCTACGTGCCCTGATCGGGGGTGCCTAACCAACTTTGGTTACGGTCCCCCGTTGCGCAGCGCAAGATAAAAAAGGGGGCTCCGGCTTCTCACGTTGGCAGACTCGTTCGGTTCCCGTGAGAGAGTAAACCCTGTACAAACCCTAAGTGACTCGATCTACTGCGCGCTACCAGCAACGGGAAGGCCGCCGCCACTGCAGGACGTCTCCGGCGATTTCCCGGACTCCGAGGATTCCCCGACCTTCACCGACTCCTGCCTCACACCTGCATCACGTAGGCACGTGGTCTTCGCCCAATGGCCTTCATTGCCGACCGTAAGTCTTCCCCGATCTATTGAACCTCTAGGCATTCTAGTGTTAGACTAGCGGCTTAATGATGTGCATGATATTTTTGAGGTCTCACACCCTCAAGTACTGCACCCGGTCTTCTCCCAAAAAAAACCAATAGCCACCGTCACAAAGCCACCAAATCCCACTTAGTCTACTAAAAAAATCACTCGCTGCCATAACCACTCACCTCTTCCAGGCGGTGTCATTCCCCTCTACTCCCAATCATATCTATGCAAAATTGTGCTGATCACCATGACAAAACCTTAGCTAGATCGTGAATAGAAGGGGAGAAACTAAAGAGAAATGGAGGAGAAGAGAAGGGGAACCGTACCAGGGATGGGGAGAGTCCGAAGTGAACTGAGATGGCGCGACTCCCAAAATTTTGAATAGTGTTTGGTTTGCCCTGCAAAAACCTTCTCGATGCCTCTTTGTAACCACACCAAATCCGCTCCTCTCTGAGATGTGGCCTTCTTCTAAACTAGGGCCTGGTTGTTATTGACGCAACCCGTCTTGCACCCTAGTCAAAATCCTCCTACACCATTGCTAACCCATCATACAAATGATGCTTCGGTGAGAGAAAATCACCCCGTCGCTATCTGTTGGGTCCATGATATCATGTTTGAGGAGGTGCATGTGTAACAAAACACATGTGCTATGCAATGAAAACTAGACGCGCGATGAAAACTGGACAATGCGTTGCTCCCGTGCTCGCTCGCACGTGAACGCCTCGCGATGACGTGCTCCCCGATCCGACGGCGCTTGAAGGCATGTGTCTCGTAGAGCCAAGGCGCGCATGCGTGGAAACAAAGATTTGTGTATTTATATAGATTAGCAAGTTAGTATACCTAATGTGCTTTTCTTTTGTTGGAGCGCATAGACCAATGTTATTGTCACTTCTATAGGATCGTATGACTCAATCGAAGGGGGTGGATAATTGCCTCCGCTTCTTGAAATCTTTATGTAGTCGATGAAGAATCTGACCGCCCAAATGAACACTTGAAGCTCAGCTTTGCATGTAGTCGTACGCGTCGCCCAACAACAATCACCAAAAATCATGAACTAGACAGATTCAAGATGTTCTTTATTGCTAAATTTCTGTGGATTTATAAAGTGCCCTCACAAGCACCCCTAAAAACCCTAGCCCAAAAAAACCTCACAAAGCCATAGCCAAAACACTTAGCCTCCCCTGCTTTTATATGCTAGAGCCCTAAACCATGTTTGACTCAAACACGAACACGAAATTCTATCTCTTCTTCAAATCAAGGGACCAGAAACCCTTCCTAACATGAGTTTTACCAAATCTCTAATCCCTCCCGTTATGGACTCCTTCCTTAATGTTTCCAATCTCACAACGTGATGAAGCCTCCAGGAACACACCTCCCGTAGCTTCATCTCGCATCATCAACCTCCATGTAGAAGCCTCTAGGATCGCACCGCCTGTAGATTCCCCACGCATCATCACCTTTGATCTTCATGTACTCCAGCGTTAGCCGGACCATCTCGCATGACATCCTCAACCGTCTGAACCTCAGATCTCCCCATCCTAGTCCCGGTCCTCCTTTTCACCGACCATGATCGTCTCCATGCCATCCTGCACATGCAAAGACCAAAGAAATGTTTCCTGACACAAGTTCTTCGTAACTTAACCGTCATCAGCACACATACTCACACCACCATTGTCAATCTATAGATAAGAACAAAACCATCCACGACCATCAACCAGATCATCTATGACCACACATTCCATCGCTTACCACAAATCAGCTCTAGATAACTTCTTACGATCACTAGCTCAATGAGTACTTAAAAACCACAAGTACTCGGGAAATACTATCGCTCCACTCCAAACATTCAGGGATACCACGCATTGCTACCAACCAAAACCATCAAGTACCAAGTGCCAAGTCTATGACTACTGATCATTAACCAATCACCGCACCATCAATCACCAAGCACCGAGTATCACTGACAACTACTACGACCAGATCAGTCAACCATTGACCCAACACGATTACTCAAGGTACTCAAAGATCACATGAATTAAAGCACTTGTACCGACCAAGAAGTCTATGAGTACCGACCGTGAAGCCTACAGTAACCGATTGCAAAGCCTTCGACTAAACCCGAAGACAATGACACAGACCGCAAAGTCTTTGACCATCGACTGCAAAGCCTTCGACTATCGACCAGTAAAATCTATGACTATTGAGTGCCGACTAGGAACTATAGCTACGACCATGAAAAAGTACATTAGCTATGACCATGAAAAAGTATTGTAGCTACAACTATGAAAGGTACTATAGCTACGATTACCTTCAATGGTCGTTCTAACGTGGTCGAAGTCGAACGTTGTCTAATTGCCATAGTCAATATTCTGTGGTCAATGCCGGACGTGGTCGAAGTACAGCATTGTCGTAGTACTCTAAGTCGTAACCAATGTGGTTGAAGTCTGACATGGTCGAAGTCTGCCGTGATCGAAAGCTATCGAGGTCAATGTCTGTTGTGGTCATTTAGCCGTGTGACCGTCTGATGCCACTCGAGTGCCGTCCGATGTTCCGATGCTCCAGAGCTACTTGAACACTGTCCGATATTCTATTGCTACTTGAAAGTCGTCCGTTGCCACGCGGACCCAATCGGACTGGTTCGAAACTACTCAAAGCAACCAAAAACACTCGGAGAAGACAAAAACTACTCGGAGTAGACTAAAACCACTTGAACTTAAAACCTTCAACCGCGATTGACTAAAACTTTCACGAATGCAAAATCCAAAGTAATCCAAATGTCAATTTTTCATCATCACTTTATTTACAACCATCCACATGGTCTAACAATCTTCTCCTTGATGAATACATTGACAACACCTCAAAAAGTCTCGAATGAATTGCGTTTTGAAAGAAAGTCAAAAGAGGAAACTCAGAAACACTCGGCAAAACTCATAAAACTCCCCCTCAACACAAGAGAAGTGATTTTATCAAATTTCTCCAATCCCCCCCCCCCCCAAATTTCTCTCCCCCTTTCTCTAATTTCTCCCCCTTTGGCAATGAAATCATCAAGGGATCCAAAGAGAAAATAATTCTAAAAAGGAGCAAAAAGAGAAAATATCCAGAAGCTTTGAGGATTATCCAAGTTATTTTGCATTGATTTAATAGTTTGACCAAGCCATTTGTTTGAGCAGAGCTTCCTAGATCATATAAAGACATATATCATTTAGCAATGTCAAAACAAGTTTTTTAGCATGATTAAGCAATTTATGTCAATGACAGGCATCTCAACAATAACCAAACCAATTATAAAAATGCAATAAGATATCACACCAAAAAGTCAAAGCCTAAAAGTGAAGTAGATTTTAAATCTAGGCGAGCTAGTAGTCTCATGTAGCAACTTATTGTTCCATACTCAAAATCTAAGCATGTGTCATGCTTGTAGCATACTTCTTTTCATGCTTGTAGCACACACCTTTTTTATTAATGGTGGCATGCTTGAAGTATACTTCTTTTCATTTACACACTTTCTTGTGCTTTTGTCTTTTGTTTAACCATGGCATACTTGAAGCATACTTCTTTTTATTTGTGCACCTTTTTATGCCTTTTCTGTTGTGTAACATGCCAACTTGAGTGATCATAAAATGATTGCAACATGAAATATACGAGCCTCATAGCCAAGATTTAAAATAAGACTCAAGATCATGCTAATCCTTTTAAATGAACATCACAAAGTACTATTTATAATCAATCTAGTCAAAAGTGTTCTGCCATGACATGCTTTAGTTCAATTGCAGCAAATTAATTATAACTAGTCACGATCAAAGCTACACAACATATGAGTAAATATGATAAAGAAAGCTCTTTTACTCAGTTGACTTCAAAGACTTAATTTTGATGAATTATTTGACAAGTATAATAAGCAAAGCTTCTAACACCACTGTAATCAATAAGCTACCCCTCAGAATAATCTCATAGGATGCATTACACCCAACTCACTCCGCAAATGAGCAAAATAAGAAGAATCAAGTGGTTTGATAAAAATATCAGCAACCTAAGAATCAGAATAAAGTGGAACACTATCCGAATTTAAGCCAAAATCTTTAAGAGTAGCTATCATCCAAAGCAATTGAGATTAATAAGAAGCAGTAGCTATATATTCAACCTCAGCAGTGGAAAGAGCAGCAAACATCTGTTTCCTAAAAGCTTATAAAACAAGAGATGTGCCTAAAAAGTGATAGGTGCCAAAAGTACTTTTCTATCAATTCTAGAACCCCAAAATCCGTATCCGAAAAAATTCTAATGGTAAGACAAGAAGAAGAGAAGTACCATAAGCCAAATTCTAAGGTTGATTGAATATACATGAAATTTCGCTTTACGGCTTGATGATGTGATGCACGTGGGGAAGCATGAAAGCGAGCACATAAACACATAGTAAAGTGTATATCTGGTCTTGAAGCAGTGAGTTACAAGAGAGAGCTAATTATGCTTCAGTATTCCTTTTGGTTAACAGGCTGTAGATCTCATGGGTGTGGAAATTGGTTTGACTGATCCCATGTCAAAGTGACAAAGTAGATCTTTAGTGTATTTAGTTTGATGCACAAATGTACCCAACTTTGATTGTTTGATTTGAAAGCCTAACAAGAATGTGAGCTCTCCCATCATGCTCATCTCGAATTACCTGCTCATAGTGTCTGAAAGTATGGAAACAAGAGCTTCAGTCCAATACTTCCTAGGAGTACATGTTCATTTAGCATTGTTCTAGCTATCTTGACCAGGTTTCTATTCTTGCGTTTGACCACACTATTCTGTTGCGGCACTCGAGCAGACAAAAATTGATGGTCTAAACCCTTTTCGGCACAAAAAGGAAGAAAATGATAAGTTCTTGTATTCAGTTCTATTACCACTTCTAATTTCTCTATGTGCTCCTGAAAGATTATTAGCATGTCTAAGAGCTAGCTCTCGAAAGTGACTGAAAACTTCATCCTTAGAGGTCATAAAATACACTAAGAAGTATCTAGAGTAATCATCAACAATAACAAAAACATACCATTTACCTCTAACAGACTGGACCCTAGAAGACCTAAAGTGTCCATGTATAATAATTGTTCCTGGGAATCAGTCATTACTTGTGTAAGTGGGGGATAAGACGATACGACCATCTTTCCATATCGACAAGGTGAACAAACTAGATCTATTGACTTCTCAATCTTAAGACTAGGAATTCCTCTAACTAGATTCATATTACTGAGCTGAGCTAGATGATCAAAGCCAATGTGACCTAATCTACGGTGCTAGAAGAACAAATCCTTAGAATCAGATGAAATAAGACACGTAAGATCAGAAGATGTTGAGTACAGAAAATCACTCTTGAACAAGCGACCAACTCGACTGATTTTAAATACAAGATCACCAGATAAATCCAAGATACATCATGAATGCTTTTGAAAGTTCACCTCAAGATTATCATCTACAACCTGTGAAACTGAAAGCAAATTATAGCTCAACTTATTGACTAGAGCGACATCCTTTAAGATGAACTTGTCGTTGACGCGCACGGTGCCTTTAGTAAGAACTTGTCCTTAAGAGTTGTCACTAAAAGTGATCATCTCATCATCGGGGGCATGAGTGAAGGAGGAGAACCATCATAAGTCTCTGGTCATGTGTCGAGAGCAACTGGAGTCAATGAACCACATGTTCTCCTTCCTCTTGCAACGAGCCTACAGAGCACAAACAATCATCAGTATCTTAGTACTGGAGTTAGACAATAGAGATTTAGGTATTCAGTACTAAGATACTCGACAAATAGGAGCAAAAGTATGCACTAATAAAGATTTAAATGAAGCATTAGCACTTGACATATTTCGACCAGCCGATCGTTGAAAAGCTAGTTCGACTACGAAGTAGTCTGATCTTCTCAATAGAGGTGGTCTTACAACCGATCGGTCGAATCACATGGACGACACTGGTCAAAAGTGACCTGATTGACCACGTGAAACTGGTCTGGCCATCGACTGGTAACGCTTGTCGAAAGTCTTTTGAGGAGCTGGTTCGACCGCAAGGAATAGTTGGTTGAAAATCTTGTTCAACCACTTTGGTTCGACCATGAAAGCCAACTGGTCGTGCACCTGGTCTAGCCATACTGATTTGACCAAGGGAAGTAGCTGGTTGAAAACACTTATTTATCGTCTTTCTTTTCTTTCTTCACTTTTCTAAAGCAGAATTGAACCAAGTGACAATGAGTGTATTGATACTTGACTTGATGAGTGGTCATATCAACCGACTTAACACCACTTAGTTTGGTAGAGAATCCTTTTGTAAAACCAGCAGATCTAAAAGCAGCTCGTTTTGGTTTAGACTCTACTTCAATTTTTCCTAATTCAAGTAACTTGACAACTTTAGGAGGGTTATTCTTAGCATGCTTAATAAAAATTAATCCTAGACCATGTTTTTTCACACTCGTTTTTGACTTGTCTAGAATCATATTCAAAATTTTCTTGCCAAAAGAAAACCTCTCTAAAGTATTCTTAAGATACTTGTTCTCTTTAGATAGTGTGGAACATGATGAGCAATTTACAGATTCATTCGAAATCTCGTTAGAAGCACTAGACTAAACCAATATCTCCTTTTTAGTAAAATCATTGAGTTATCTAGCCAATGCTTCTATCTCAATATTAAGCTTCAAATAATTAGAATAGGAAAGAATCTCATGATAAAAGCATTTGTTGAATTGACTCCTGAGATGAATTAAGCTAGCCTAAAGCAAATCACACCTAGAGTAAACTTTAGATTGAGAAGAAGAATTAGACTTGAGCTTTTCAATTTCGTCTTTTGCAAGATTTAGCTTTCATTAGAAGAGTTGTGTGCCAATTTTAATTCATCAAATTTAGCAGTTACATCACTAAATTGAACATTAATTTTTTTTGTAGACTCCAACTCAGAATGTAAAACTTGACAAGACTCACAAGATTCATCATTAGGAATTAAAGTTCTAAGTCTATTGATTTTAGAATTTAAGCTCTCAACAATAAAATCATGATTCTTAATTTTCTTTTTATATTTCCAAAGCTCCTCAGTCAATCTAAGCACAGCATAAGATAAATCGGTGTAAGAAGGTTTTACCTTATCCAAATCACTGTAAAGATCATCATTGTCAAAATCCTCACTGTTTGCCATAAAACACATCTTTGTGAAATCCGTCTCATTTGCTTTCTTACCATTATCCTCATCACATGCAGATTCGACATCGCTCAAATCAATCTCCTCAAGTGCTGAGAGTACTTTGTTGACTGCCTTGCAATAGTTTTGCTTCCTATGTGAGGCAGTTTTGAACCGAAGTCAACGAGTTGGTGCCTTGTCATCATCGACTTCCTTACTCTTCAGTTTGGGGCAATTAAACTTAATATGATTGAGCTCACCACATTCATAGCTTCTGACAGGACCTGCTCTCCACCTTACTCTGATGTTGTTGATTGCCTTGGTCACCCGGTTGGAGAGAAGTACAAGCTGCTTTTCAGGAATTTTCTCCAATTGTTCATTTAAAATTGTGCACAAAGTAGACAAAGAGGCACTAGAAGAACTGGATGAACTGTCAGCTTGGTTAGTCACTAAGCCGAAAGAATTAGTATTGTTTATCCTGGCCAAAACAATAATCTCATGTATTTTCATCTTGGAAAAATATCATTCAAGGTAAGTGTTTTTATGCTAATAGAATGATTGATGGTAGTGACTAAAACATTCCAAACAATCATATTCAGAGAATTCAAAATTTACCGATAATTGTCAGAATCAGTATATGTGACACCAATAGATCGTAAATCACTAATAATTTTATTGAAGTGATCAAAAAGAGCATCTACTAATTCTCTAGGCTTCATCTCAAATTTAGAATACTTCTTTCTGAATTGATTCTGATGTACACCCTAAATAGACTTGGATCCTTCATAGTAATCGGCTAGAGTAGTCCGAATTTTACTTACAGATTTAAGATGAGCAATTTTGAAAAACTCATTTCTACTTAAACCTTGCAATAAAATATTTCTAGCCTTAGCATTCGCTTCTACATCAGAAATACTTTCAATGGCAACAATAGAAGGCACTTTATACGAACTTTCAACTTTTTGCTAGATAGCAATACCTTGCACTAGTAGAAACACCTCCATGCATATTTTCCAATAGAGATAGTCTGATCCATCAAAAAATGGTGGCTTACCTGAGAACCAATCCCGATCTGATGCCATGGCAAATTGGCTCTGATACCACTTGTAGGATCGTATGACACAATTAGAGAGGAGTGAATGATTGCCTCCGCATCTTGAAATCTCTACGTAGTCGATGAAGAATACGACCGCCCGAATGAACACTTGATGCTCAACTTTGCATGTAGTCGTACATGTCGCCCAAATAGCAATCACCAAAAATCACGAACCAGACTGATTCAAAATGTTCTTTATTGCTGAATTTCCATAGATTTACAAAGTGCCATCACAAGCACCCCTAAAAACCCTAGCACAAAAAAACTTTACAAAGCCATGGCCAAAACACTTGACTTCTCCCTACTTTTATATGCTAGAGCCCTAAACCGTGTTCGACCCAAACATGAACACGAAGTCCTATCTCTTTCTCAAATCAAGGGACCCGAAACCCTTCCTAATATGGGTTTTACCAAATCTCCAATCCCTCCTGTTAGGAACTCCTTCCATAATGTTTTCAATCTCACCACGTGATGAAGCCTCTAGGAATGCACCTCCGTAGCTCCATCTCGAATCATCAACCTCTGTGTGAAGCCTCTAGGACCACACCGCCCGTAGCTTCTTCATGCATCACCACCTTTGATCTCCATGTACTCCAGCATTAGCCCAATCATCTCGCATAACATCCTCAACTGTTTGGACCTCAGATCTCCCCATCCTAGTCCCAGTCCTCCTCGTCACCGACCATGATCGTCTCCATGCCATCCTCCATATGCAAATACCAAAGAAATATTTCCTGGCATAGGTTCTCCACAAGTTGACCGTCATCAGCACACACACTCACACCACCCTTGTCCACCCATAGATAAGAATAAAACCATCTATGACCATCAACCATGTCGTCTACGACCACACATTCCATCGCTTACCGCAAATCAGCTCCAAACAAGTTCTTACGACCGCTAGCTCAACGAGTACTTGAAAACCACAAGTACTCAGGAAATACTATCGCTCCACTCCAAACACTTAGGGATACCACGCATTGCTACCGACCAAAACTATCAAGTACCGAGCGCTAAGTCTACGACTACCGATCATTAACCATCACCGCACCATCAATCACCAAGCACCAACTATCACCGACAACCGCTATGACTAGGTCAGTCAACCATTGACCCAACATGATTACTCGAGGTCCTTGAAGATCATAGGAATTAAAGCACTCGTACCGACCAAGAAGCCTACAACAACCGATTGCAAATCCTTCGACTAAACTCGAAGACAATGATAACTAACCGCAAAGTCTTTGACCATTGACCACAAGCCTTCAACTATCGAACAGTAAAATCTACAACTATCGAGTACCAACCAGGTACTATAGCTATGACCATGAAAAAGTATTGTAGTTACGACATTGACAAAATACTGTAGCTACGACTATGAAAGGTACTATAACTACTATTACCTTCAGTAGTCATTCTGTTGTGGTCGAAGTCGAACATGGTCGAACTGCCGTAGTCGATATTCCATGGTCAACGCTGGACGTGGTCGAAGTACAATGTGATCGTAGTACTCTGAGTCGTAACCAACGTGGTTGAAGTCCAATGTGGTCAAAGTTTGCCGTGATCGAAGTATGCCATGGCCGTTTAGCCATGCGACCCTCTGATGCCACTCGAGTGCAGTCCGATGTTCCAATACTTCTGAAAAGCCGTCCGATGCTCTAGAGCTACTCGAATAGTATCCGATACTCCATATCTACTTGAAAGCCATCCGATGCCACTCGGACCCGATCGAACTAGTCCGAAACTATTTGGAGCAACAAAAAACACTCGGAGAAGACAAAAACCACTCAGAGTAGACTAAAACCACTTGAACTTGAAACCTTCGACCACGATTGACCAAAACTTTCATAAACACAAAACCCAAAGCAATCTAAATATCAATCAATTATCGTCACTTTATTTACAACCATCCACATGACCTAAGAACTTCCTCCACTCTATTGTCGTTAAGCTTTTGAATGAACAAAGAAACCATCAATGCTCGAGAGAGCTCTTGACTTATATCGCCTCCTCCTGGCCACGGCATCAAGAGGATGGCAGGGTGTTGGGTTGATCTCGGCTAACTAACCCCGAGATTTTAGGGAGGCATGCCTCCACTCGCGCGCCCTGATCTGGGGCGGCACCAACTGTATTTTGGTTTTGGTCCCGGTCACCTAGCGCCATAAGAAAATGAGAGGGTTTCGGTAGGGCTTCGTTACACGCGAGTTGTTCAAGCCTCTAAGAACCCTAACACTACCCGATCTATTGACGGCGCTAAGGTGAACGAAGGCCGTACCACCTCCGACCCCGTCCATGGCTCCGATGACCTCACTGCCGCCGGCCGACCACCTCAGCTAATTCTCCTTCACTGACCGCACCTCTACTTCACCCTCATGGCCTCTCCGACTTCGGGTATGTATTGATGCTTCCGCTCCAAAGTTTTTTTTAGCTAGGTGTTCATGCTTGATCTAGAGTTAAGGCTTTTGATTCACGTTTAAGACTTAGATCAAACCTACACAGGGCAATGCCAGGAGCTTGGCGTTGATATTATAGCCGCCGACGATCGGCCCTAACATAAAGAGTGCTAAATGGGGCCATGCCCCCCCCCCCCCCCCCCCCCCAAGAAAAGCTTCGTTTTAGCTTTCAATGCTAACATAATACTAAACTAATTTTTTTTCTAAATTATCTAAATATATATTGTTAGATTGGTCTCCTCTTGGCTTTTCTTCCAAACTCCGCCACCGCCTAGCATCGTCTTTAGAACGAGCTGTACGTGAAGTAAAGTCAACAGAAATATTTAAGTTGCTTGGATATATACTTAAAAGAGTGGTGTAGTACGTACATGTGCATGCACGGGTGAGACAACTACGTTATCGGAAAAAAGAAAGTCAAGGTAATTAACATCGATCCATCTTAGCTCTGATGATAACAATATTACGAGTTTGTCGATTAAACTTTCGTAACTTTGACAAGTGCACTCCAATGGCAGGGGCTGGGCTTTGCCAAATTAACGGGGTATTGGAGCGCTAGCTTTGCATATGCATGTATAAATGTATTCACGCATGCCAACTCCCATGATTAGGACATGCTAATAGCCGGGCGTTGGCCACATGCATGCATGTGTGCGGCTGCATGCTCGCACTGATCATCTCGCTGTTCCATAGGGGCATGTCGGGGAATCATCCGAGCCGATATATCGCCCCATGTTGCATACAACATCAATTAATCAAAATCCTTCTCTCTCTCATCACGCACACATGAGAGACACACACTGCAGTCACACAGGCACTAACAGTGTCGAGAGACACGCACTGTAGTCACACAGGCACTAACAGTGCCGTCGTCTCCAAAAGAAAAAGAAAAAGAGAAGTTGCTGCGTGCTGAAGTAGCTGATAATTAAAGCTAGCTGGAGATAGCTAGCGTTGCATGGTTGCTTTAATTAATGGTGGCGTCCGTACACAGCGTAGTACGTACGTCGATCGCTGGCTACCTGCAAATTAACACTACACATACATGTACAGCGCGCGAACGAACAGTGTGCATGTGCGCGCTCACCAGTGTATATATGCGAATGATCAATCGATCGGACTGTGCCAACGACCTGTGCTAGCTGTGCTATATGCAGTAGCAGTGTACGCAACACGGTACGTACGTCGTCGTTGACACGCACAAACACGATCGACTGTGCCGAAAGCTTTCGCAACAGCACCACATGAGGCGATCATGGATCGATCGAGCATGCAGGGCTGGCTAGCTGTGACGTGCACAGCACACACACATTATTAATTTCATGCATTCATTGTCTATCGACCGGGCTAGCTTCCTACCTAATTAAGGGCCTGCTAGCAGCTTCATAATTTTTTTTAGTTTTTAGCTTTTTTTATCTACTCTACCTTTTTTCTTTATTTTTTTGTATGTCTACGATGATATAACTTTTTTATTTTTAAATTTAATTACACAGAAAAAATAACAATAATTATACTGTATTTTCAGCTGCTACAGTGCAAAAAATCAAAAGCCTAGACTTATAAGACCTCTTCTTTTTAGCTTTTAAAAGTTGCTTTTCGATTTTTTCTACAGTAACTAGCTTTTAAACAGAATGTCTTTTCAAGATAGGGTGTACAAACTGATTGTAGTACACATTGTAACGACTTCATTTATATCAGTCAAAATCATACATAAATTTCTATTATTCTGTACTCTCTCTTATAAAAAGTCTAAAAACTATAAGTCACAGTCAAAAGTTATAAGTCAAAACAAAAATGAGCATACCCATAATTCCTTTGGAGCACTGCCTAAGGGGGTGTTATATCTAGCTTCAACTTCGGGTTGTGGGCTATGGGCTTCGGTTTCTGGCAAAAATAGCACTAAAACTCTGTTACTTTTTTCGAGAAAAAAAATAAAAAAGTAGAAAATTTTAGAAAATTAAAAAATATTATATCGTCATAAACAATGCAAAGGAATGAGAAAAAAGGAAAAAAACATAAAATAAGTTAAAAATAAGTCAAAATTAAAATTTAATGTATTCTAAGTAATTTCTGGTTTAAATAAACTAAAAGCTAAAAAAATTTAAAAATGAAATCGTTTTTAACTATAAATCCATGCGATGCGAGGGTTACCTCCGTCGGCCTCGTTCGACCGCTTTAATTCGGTGATGAAAGAGCTAGCGATTGCGATTGCGACAGCACGTGCGCACGGATCGAGAAGATTGCTAGAGGTGTTATTGGAGGGGGCAGATCCACAAGCAATCAAGCAAGCTAGTGATCATTGAACTCTGTACTCGCTAAAATTTCCCTGCATGATTGATTACTTGCTTGTGACTCTATTTCGTCGAGCCTTTTGTACTACGGTTCTTGATGGTTGCGCCATGAATCTGATTTGCATTGAGGTGTTGATTAGACAATACTTCCTGAGTAGTACTATGGACAGCTAGCGCGTTCAATTGTGCCTCCAGTTTAATCTAATTTGTTGTCTAGCTTCTTTCTAGTTGATTGTTTTGAAATTTCAACTTCATGTTTGCTGTGTTTCGAAGAAAAGTTTGAAGGGGCTGAAAGCACTGGCTTTTGGGTTTTTATGTAGCCTTTTTTATTATAGTCGCTGTTAGTTTTTTGTAAGTGAAAAAAATAGCTAAAAGTTTAGAAAAATGCAATGAAAAAGAATAAGAGGAAAAAGGAAAACAAAAAAAATTCAAAAAAGCCAAAAAGTCAAAAAAGCCGAATATTAGAAGCAAAAAAGCTTAAGTTGTTTGGAGTGGGACTAAGTCCAAGGATGGACCAGTAGTCTGGTGGTGAGATAGATGGTGTTTATTCCTACCCACCTAGAATCGATTCCTATAATCGACGTGATGTGCCTTATATAATCGAAGTACTTAGTAGGGTGTGCTTGTGCTGTGTGTTCTTGATATACTCTCTCTCAAAAAGAGATCCCTACAATGTATAAGTAAAAAGGAAATTAACGGGGAAAAGAGAAAGAGATGCTGGGCTTTTTTTTGTTTATGGTTGTGTCTTATGATTTTTGGCTGAAATTTTTGAATTTTAGGCTGTTCGCGATAGGGATTACGGAGTGAGAGAGATACTCGCTTGCGATTTTACATAGTATAGATGTTGAGCTTTTAACGTGTATTATAATTAATTTGTAGACTCCGTTTTGAGAAAATACTCCGTTTAAAAGTTATGTACTGTAGCAAAAGCTAAAATCCGTTTTTAGAAATCCCAAAGAACAAGCCCGCTAAATGATTTGGTTGTAAAAGGATAGGATACCAGAGGAGCTCAACTAATTTTGCATCTTTTTCCCTTGTGCCTTGTAGCTAGCCGCTTGTGTTTGTGACCTTGTGTGTGTGCGCTTTGCTGCTTTCCCCGTGGTCGTGGAGCCATCACGTACTAGGGGCCAGGGGGTAAGGCAGGAGTGGTGGTTGATGGGTTCCAAAATGGACAATGCCATGACAACACCCAGAAAGGCGCCGCGCGCAGTGGGATTCAGTGCCTTGTCGTGGATATGCAATGCAAGGCGTGCAGCGGCACAGTACATCCGAAGCTTCCATCTCCTGTAAATCCTCCCACGGGCGTACATATATCTCTGTACTTTCTACTAGTTTTTTTCACCGTTGTAAATGGCATGTACTCAGCAGTTTTTACCGGTGACGCTGCAGTAAGTTTTCTTGTGAACAAGCAGCTAGCTAGCCCTATCGAGCGGTGATAAATAACTAAGGAGCAGTGCCTTGCGCCCTTGACTACAAGCTGATATAATATATCTATATCCACATGACAGTCACACAGACAAAGATGCTTGTTTGACTGGGACGGATGCATAGTGATTGTTGCGCAACCAGCAACGGCGGCAGTTGAGACTGGCCCTAGCGCAACCAGCAAGGGATGTAATTGGTACTGGCCCTCTTTTTTGAGTTTTTTAGGGTTGTTTTTAACTTTAATTTCTCTAGAAGTTAAAATAAATAGAATAATTTTATTAAGCGGCTTTTGAAAGTTACTTCGCCAAATGACTTCCTAAGCCCACTAGCACATGCATTGTTCATGTCAGTAATTTCGTCGTCTGCTATATTCTTGAAAAACATAGTAAAAAACTATCAGCCATAACCCAAAAGAAAGGAGCCACTACCACGCACACACACCACTATAATGTGCGACTGTAGACTATCTTTGGAGATTGGAAATGAGATGAGATGGCGTACGTGAAATTAAGCACCTAGGTCCAACGTGCATGCCGACCAGGTGAAGGGACAAATGGGGGCATGTTAGACTTTGACAGTACAATAGATAGGTTTCGTAGATGTGAACGACAATGCACACTTATGGTGCAAAAACAGAAAAAAATCGAACAAACAAAATAAAAGACTCAAAGCACCTTTTCTATATCTAATCAAAACCTGCTTCTTGATTTGTTTTGTCATATTAATAGTTAGACTTACAAGTGGTTTACAATTGCCATGTGATACTTTTAAAGCTTTTTCAAAATTGCTTTTGCTTTTCTTACATCTTTTTCCTTCAAAACATTAAAGGGAAAAACTTGTATTTACATAAAGCTAGGGAAGAAAGCCAACCAGTAACTGCAGAAATGCAAGAACCAAGCATCGTGTTACTTTTTTGTTGGCTTGCAGTGCGTCTATGCTTTATTTTCGTTAACACTTCTAAATCATTTTTTGTATGCTCGTCGGTTGTAGTCCAACCAGTAACGAAGGCATGCTCTCTAATCTATGCCATGTTTGAAACACACGAATTATTAGGAAGCAATATAATTCATATCGAATTCCTTGTCCCAAACGGGGCCTGAAGGGATCAGGTTCAATAAGTCTCAAAGATTGGATATTACGGGGAAAGAGTTTCTACAACACTACTACAAAACAAACTATACTGGATGTCTTATCACAGACAATTCATGTGGAGCCGTCTGTGCTTTGATTATTACAAACGGTTCATGGCTAAAACCGTCTCTGAAACTATCATAGACGGTTAGGTTTAAAAGTCGTCTGTGATATACGAATTATCACAGACGGTTTTTAACTAGAACCATCTATGAAACTATCACAGACGGTTAGATTTAAAAGCCGTCTATGATATACGAATTATCACAGACGGTTTTTAACTAGAACCGTCTATGAAACTATCACAGACGATTTTTATTTACATCCGTCTGTGTTTTGTCGTTTGTTATATGAACTACAGAAGCTATTGAGACGAGAGACAAATTCAAGGAAAATTTATTACAAAAGTCCCAAAAAAAGATATTCCCAAATCTTAGTCTTCTGGGCTTCACATGCTTCTTCTTCGACTTTTGGAGTTGGAGGATCAATCACTGAGTTCTCGAATACAGTGAAGTTTGCTCTTGCCCTATGCACTTCCTCCTCTAGCCTGGGCAAATCATTAGCACGGTTCATAATCTCATAGAGAATGCCATTATAAACTTCCTCAGAATCAGCCACTTCTGCTTGATCGGCAATGTTATCCATGTGTCTCTCCACTTCCGCAAGAGCTTCTTCCGCTTTGTGCACATTGCAGAGAAGAACGAGGCTAAGAGCGGTTTCCCTTTGCTGAGCGGCAACGAGACACCTCCATCGACGGTGGATGACGAGGTCCAGCTGACGAATGAAAGTGAGTCGAGGAAGGAGAGCAGGGCGAGAGCGGAGGAGCTGCTCTAGACGTAAATTGTTGACCGCCCACGTAAGGTTGCGGCCGAACAACTCATAATGGATAGATGAGAGAAAGGAGATCAAAAGAATATTAGATGCCATTATTGAGATATCTGGTGAAGAAGATGAGAGGATAGTTTAGAAGAGCTGGATTAGGGTGCGCATATTTAAGCGTTATCACAGACGGTTCATATACCAAACCGTCTCTGATATTAATATCATGGATGGTTCGTATACGTTATCACAAACAGTTCATATAACAAACCATCTCTGATATGTGAGTTATCACAGACGATTCGTATAACAAACCGTCTCTGATATGTGAGTTATCACAGATGGTTCGTATAACAAACCGTCTCTAATATGTGAGTTATCACAGACGGTTCGTATAACAAACTGTCTCTAATAATGACACGTCACCGATCTGTGGCGTGTCACCCAGGATTTCGATCTCACCTGTCCATTCTCTCCACATCGAATGGCAAGTACCAGTTCCTCCCATCGCTCGGCCCTTATTAATTACCCCCATCTACCTTTCCACCGGTAGTCATGGGTAAGTACATCCACTATATAACTTCCTGCATCTACGCTGACTACCACCGTGAGCTAGCACCTACGTTGTGACAGCACGGTCGACTGCATAACACACTCTTGTCATAAGTATCGTAAGAGTGGATTACACAGTCTCACCATCGTGCCACAAAGGTGGCGCTACCGTTCTCTCCATTACCGGTGATATCTGGTCGCCATTTGATGCATCCAGCTTGTTCCTCGACCTCGCCGACTAACGCCGTGAGCTAGCGCCTCGGTTGTGACACCACGGTCAACTGCATAACACACTCTTGTCATAAATATCATAAGAGTGTCTTACGCAGTCTCACCATCGTGCCACAAAGGTGGCGCTATCGCCGTCTCTTCATTGTCGGTGATATCTAGCCACCATCCGATGCATCCAGTTTCTACTGTCTGCTAGGGTCTCTGCTTCTTATATATTCTTGCCGTGTTAAAGAGTTGGGTTCGTTATCTTGTTATGCTGTAATGGTGGATTCTAATCTTAATGGAAATGGAATGTGCTGTTGTGTTAATTTGCCACTATATTTGTTGTTTTCAAAGGGCATAGGTAACATTATTTCTTGAGGCCAGCCAAAAAAGAAAAAAATTTAGGTATAGAGTGAACTATCACAGATGGCTTTGTGGTATAAATCGCCTATGAAGGACTATCACAGACGGTTCTATATACCAACCGTCTGTGATACTTGCTAATCACAGACGGTTGGTAACTAGAATCGTCTGTGATGTGTGAGTATCACAGACGGTTTTGGTTTGAGCCATCTATAATAGTTTTCTTCACAGATGGTTCTAGTTACAAACCGTTTGTGTTGTCTTTATCACAGACGGCTCACAAACCGTCTGTGATAACCTTCGATTATCACTGACACATAAATACAGGTGATTCAGAAAACCGTCTGTGATGACAGTTCTGAACCGTCTGTGATGACCCTTTCTGTAGTAGCGTAAGGTGGTATTGAAGGAACTTGATTGCCTTCATTAAAAGACACTCAAATTTTCAGCCTTAGATCCTTTATCTAGTGAATCTCATCAATATATATGCCGTATGCTTTTACATAGGTGCTTAAGGGAGAGAATATCACTACTACAAAAAGAGTCATTACAGACGGTTCAGAACTGTCATCATAGACATATTTCTGAACAGCTTGTATTTATGTGCCAATGATAATCGAAGGTTATCACAGACGGTTTGTGAGCCATCTGTGCTAAAGACAACACAGACGGTTTGTAACTAGAACCGTCTGTGAAGAAAACTATAATAGACGGCTCAAACCAAAAACCGTCTGTGATACTCACACATCACAGACGGTTCTAGTTACCAACCCTCTCTGATTGGCGAGTATCACAGATGATTGGTATATAGAACTGTCTGTGATAGTCCTTCATAGATAGTTTATAGCACAAACTGTTTGTGATAATTCATTCTATACCTAATTGTTTTAGTTTTTGGCTAGCCTCAAGAAATAATGTTACTTATGCCCTTTGAAAACAAGCAAATACAGTGACAAACACAAAAGAACATTCCATTTCCATTAAGATTAGAATCCACCATTACAGCAAGAATATATAAGAAGCAGAGATTCTGACAGATAGTAAAAGATGGATGCATCAGCAGTCGGATATCACCGGTAATGGAGAGGCGGCAGTAGCGCCACCTTTGTGGCATGACGGTGAGACTACACAAGACACTCTTATGACACTTACGACAAAAGTGTATTGTGTAGTCTACCATTGTGTCACAATAGAGGCGCTAGCTCTTGGCGGTAGTCGGCGTCGTCAAGGAACAAGCTAGATGCAGCGCACGATGTCCTTGATGCCTGCCATCAAGGAAGAGAGGGGAGGGCTTTGGATGGTGGTCGGATATCACCGGCAAAGGATAGGTAGCGATAGCACCACCTTTGTGGTATGACGGTGAGACTGCAGAAGACACTCTTACGACCCTTACGACAAAAGTGTGTTGTACAGTTCACCGTGGTGTCACAACGGAGGCGCTAGCTCATGGTGGTAGTCGGTGTCGTTAAGGGGAGGATGCAGGAATCTATATAGTAGATGAACTCACGCATGATTGCCGGTGGAAGGTAGATGGGAAGTAATTAATAAGGGCCGAGCAGTGGAAAGAACCAATGTCTGCCATTCAATGTGGAGAGAATGGTTTGGTGAGTTCGAAATCCTGAGGTATACGCCACGGATCGGTGATGTGTCATTATCAGAGACGGTTTGTTATACGAACCATCTATGATAATGCATATATCAGAGATGGTTTGTTATACGAGCTGTTTGTGATAGTTTCATAGACGATTCTAATTAAAAACCGTCTGTAATAATGCGTATATCACAGATGGCTTTTAAACCTAACCATCTGTAATAGTTTCAGAGACGGTTTTAGTCATGAACCGTCTGTAATAATCAAAGCACAGATGGCTCCACATGAACCGTCTGTGATGAGACGTCCAATATAACTTGTTTTATAGTAGTGTATAATCAGCAAGTACTCGTACAAGTCATCATCGTAGGTGCTTGGATGTTTGTGTTATCCATTAATTAGTAGTTATATGCACAAGCACCTATTACGCACTCGTGCCTAGTACCTAAGCGTCTATGTTATAAAATTAGCAATATATTATCTGTTCAACATGGCAAGAAAAAACAAATTTCTTTTCCTATATAAGCACCTCCCCAATTAATCACCTGCATTGTACCCTTAAAAAAACACTCGAGTTCGCTTACTAGCAAACCTTTTGACTGTTAATAGAGAAATGACTCTTGTTACGTTGCTTAATTGTAAGTTCTCGGACGGTTGTATTTTCATTCAATTAGAGGTAGTTATGTGCACAAGCACCTATTAAGTACCGTGCCAACTCAAGTATCGATCCTACAAAATTAACATTTGTCCTACATGGCAAAAATAGTTTTCATTTCCTATATAAGCACCTCTCTAAACAGTTGCATTGTTGTAGGAACGAAGATGGCAATAGAGAGAGAGATAAACGGTGTCTCAAAATTTCCTCCCAAGTATACTGATCCTTTACTCCAATAGCTATAAAGCTATAAAGATTAGAATAGAAAGTCAACACAAGAACTAGAGAAGCAAGAAACTAAATTCATGGAAAAAAAATCAGCAAAAATTGGAAATACTGCTACAGTACTCGTGGTACTACTGCTTGCTACAATAATTATAGTAGTACCACTACAGTAACCGCGATACTACCGTTGCTACAATACAATCAGGATGAACAATGATTTCCGCACGTTTTCAAAACTAAGAATCTATGTAACTTTTGATTGGTAGATTCAAATGATTTGAAACTTGGCATGCACCTTCCCTATGATGTCAGGAACATATTTCAATCCATGATGGTGAGAATCATAGCCAAAGTTTTGACTTTTTTTGTAATTGAAGGAAGGTTGCACCAAAACTGAGCAAAATCCTAAAATAGTGAATACAACTTGCTCGTGGGTGGATGATGGCCAATATGGGTCTAGATGCTTTTTGACATATCACAGCAAGTTAGAGCATTGAAGAAATCAAGCCAAAACTTTCGGATCACAAAATCGCTCGATAAGGTCAAAATCAAGCAATAACTGGGCTTCTTCATGATTTTGCTACCAAAGTGTCTAGATGGATGGAGATTGATTCTCAGAGATTATTTCTATCTTTTACACATCTTTGGCAAAACAAGATCAACAAGAGGGAAGAGAAGAGATCAAAACCAACTAAATCAAGGGCAAATTAGTCTCAATAAAAGGGATCCATGGAGATGAACAAAGATTGATATATTGCTTACTTGAGGAGGGAAGAGATCAAGACCAACTAAATCAAGGGCAAATCAGTCACAACAAGAGGGATCCATGGAGATGCACAAAGATTAATATATTGCTTACTTGAGGAGGTAAGTTTTATTACCACTTCACCTTACAGGACAGAGAGTACACAACACACTCAACTCTTTAACCCTAACCCTAGACATAAGAGCATAAAAGAGATAGAATGGATGGATAACACAAGTCTCCATTCCAATCCCTTTATATAGGTGGGCTGACTAGCCACACACAGCCCTTAGTGGATACTATCCACTTAGCACATTAGGGGAAACCTGATAACCCCACACATATGGGTTTTACTCACATATGTTCACTTATGCACATTTGGGGAATCCACTAAGTCCTTTAGCTTTGATCCATCTTGATCAAACTAGAACCTCCTTTATCTAAACCGCTCTCCCAAGCACCACTCATTTTTCGCGGTTTTGATCCAAGACATATTCCAATATTTTGGCAAAACTACCAAAATACCATTTCTTGACCAGGTCATCTCCTTCCAATACAAGCAATCATAATTCTTGCAATGTGTAGGTTCACCATTAGCTTGTGCCACGTGTTGGCAAGTTTCTCCTACTCCGATTCTACAGGACCACACCTCACTTGGACCGACCAAGCCACATGGTGCAAACCTACCGTTTGAACTCACCATATCACCTGGCATCCTTGATCGTTCTGGACCTTGGCTCCTCCATGAGCGTAGCTCGATCCTCGCCGTCGACCATAGTGATTCCAAACGTCTCTGCACATCCAAAAATAAAGAAATCGTTTTCGGACATAAGTTCTTCACAACTTGACCCACGTTAGCCAAAACATACATCATGCAACCTTAATTCAATGGCCTAGGTCACCCCAACTCAATCTATGACTCAAAACCCAAAATCCTCAATTTTTGACCAAAACGGTACTACCGCTTCCACAAAGCCGATAGTACGTACACTACGGTACTACCGCTCCCCTAGACTGGTACTATCTCACCTCACACCTCAAAACTAGACCTCTCTAAAAATAACATACCGTCAACTAGAAATCAGAGCTACCGACCTGAGGTATGTCTAGAACCCAAACCAGTACTACTGCCCTGCGGTATGACTACGCCAATACCTACAGAACTACCGATTTCTTGATAGGCTCAAAAACAGTCCAGATAAGATGTTATCTTTGCAAACCAAATAATCACTCCACAAAACTTACCATGGTTCATCACAATAATATCATGGACCTTCTTACATGGTCCTTCAATCTCTCCCTTGATGAATCCATTGGCAATTATTCAAAATGCAAATAGGAAGTGGTTTTAGACAAAGAAGGAGAATTTTGCAAAGAGAGGCTCAAAATGGTCACAAGAAGAATGCAAAAACTGAAAATGACCACATGAGTGGAGTGAAGCTACTGAAAATGATAAATTTTCCACAAAAAGCTTCAAATCCATCAAATGAGTCAGGAAATCTCACTCTAGATCAAAAGAGTTTTCCACAATTGTTCTATTTGACCTCAGTCATGGTGATAAGAGATCAAAATATAAAGAGAATCCAGCAAAATATTAAATCTCCAAAATAGCGAGATTTTGCATAAAAACTCTAAATTATGTTCTAGATATGTAGTTTTACCAATCTTTCTCCCCCTTTGACAATGGATAAGATGCATGAAAGAAGATAGAACATGAATGAAATAAAGTGACTGTATTTTATTTATTTTTATCATTTAGAGCCATAAAAATTATCCAAAGTAACTCAACAAGTATAACACCATGCTATATTATGTGAAAGAGCTATCTAGATCATAGCAAATCATATGTAGCAAAGATAAAATCAAATGAGGAATAATATGAAATTAAATGGATTTTTAATATGTCAAGTCCTCAACATCATAATTTAGCTAGAGATATCCAAAAATGAGCTAAGCCATGTCAATATACTAAATGGAACCAAGAAGCTATAATTGTGTCAATTTAGAGTGCTACAAGTTCAAGGTTGAAACATTTTGTTCAAGCACTTGATACCACTTGTAATTGAGCAAATATAGCACATTTAGTATTTTCTGAAATTCATTTTTGGTTTAATCTTTAGCAAATCAAGTCCTGAACTAGGAGCCATCCACAACTGCCTCTTAAGTTTCAACCATTTTTACAATTTTATTTTTTTAGCCATGTGCTAGATCTCATGTCTTATGCGACCACCCCAAGCAAGAGGCTTAAAAAGTGGTCTTGGTCATCCAAAACTTTGTTGAGTTCATATCTCGTGCAATGGCAAGCAGTTCATATCTCAGTTTTTCGCACAAAATAGACCATTTTCATTTTCTTGGCTTAGTTTAAGAACAAGGAGCTAATACTAACCCATGCTTCAATAAAGAACTAGTATCGCTCAATCTAAAGTTTAATTTAGGTTCAAGACTCAACTTAGCTAATTTAAATGGCATAAATAATAAAAGAATCACTAGAACAAAACTAGTCATAAGATCCAATAAGATATGATTTAATTGAAATTTCTCACATTTTAAAAAAGTTAGCATGGCAAAAGCTAAACTACACATATAAGAACATGATAAATTTAGCAAACTAGCACAAGACATGTCAAGATATAAAGCAAGATATCATGCCACATAAGAATAATAGTCAAAGCTCTATGTATTTATATTACAATGCATATTGCTGAATTTAAAATGTAATATGATACAATGGATGCAAAAGAGTCAAACTCCCCCTCAAAACAGGCCAAAAGGACTAATAACCCCCAACTCTCCCTGCAAAGAAGCAAAACGAGAAGAATCAAGAGCCTTAGTGAAAATATCCGCAACCTTCTGCTCGGACTCTACAAAGTGACATACAACATCAACTTTCTCTACATGGTCTTTAGGAAAATGATATCTAACATCAATATACTTAGTCCTAAAGTGTTGCACTGGGTTTTTGACAATGTTTATGGTGCTAGTATTGTCATAGAAGAGAGAAACACTATATAAGGCCGACCTATAGTCCCACAGAATAGATAAGATCCAAAGAATCTGAGAGCAACTACTAGCAGTAGCTATATACTCTGCCTCAGCGGTGGACTGTGCAACAGAGGACTGCTTCTGAGACGACCAAGAGATAAGTGATGTGCCTAGGAAATGACAAGTGTCAGAAGTACTCTTCCTATCTACTCTACACCCCCACAAAATTAGCATCAGAAAAAGCCCGAATGGAAAGTGCAGAATCCGAAGAACACCAAAGTCCAAAGTCAAGAGTGCTATGAAGTTACCTGAATATGCGATGCATTGCTTGACAATGAGAGACACGAGGGGAAGCTTGAAATCAAGCGCACTGACACACAACAAACTATATGTCCAACCTCAACACCATGAGGTAGAGGAGAGAGCTAATAATGCTGCGGTGCTCCTTCTAGTCCATAGGTTCTCCATCCTCGTTAGACATCGGCTTGCTGCTTCCCATGTCGAAACGCCGAAGAAGGTCCCTCGTGTACTTGCTTTGATGTATGAACGTCCCTTTTTTCAGTTACTTGACTTGAAGACCAAGAAAGAAAGTTAACTTTCCTATCATACTCATCTCAAATTCCCTACTCATAGAATCTGAAAATCTGGATACCAAAGCATGAGAAAAACCATCAAATATGATGTCATCCATAGAAATATGAAGAAGTAAGAAATCACTGTCAAGCTTGAGTGTGAACAAGGTTTTATCTGCTATTCCTATTTTGAAATCATTCTTAATCAAGAAACTCTTAAACATATTATACCAAGCTCTAGGGTCTTGCTTCAATCCATACAAGGCTTTAGAGAGATTACACACATGGTTTGGAAAATTAGGATTTTCAAAGCGAGGTGGTTGCTTGACATATACCTCTTCCTACATGAAACAATTAAGAAAACATCCATTTGAAATAACTTGAATCCCTTAGATTCCGCGAATGCTAGCACAATACGAATAGCTTCTAATCTAGCTATAGGTGCAAAGGTCTCTTCAAAGTTTAAGCCCTCTACTTGGGAGTAACCTTGAGCTACAAGTCTAGCCTTGTTGCGAACTACCAACCCATCCTCATTTTGCTTATTTTTGAAAACTCATTTTGTTCCATATACATTATGATTAGATGGAGATTCAACTAAGGTCCAAACTTGGTTTTTTCAAAGTTTTCAAGTTCTTTGTGCATGGCATTAACACAAGAGGAATAAGATAAAGCATGTAAGACATATCGGGGTTCAAAAGACGTATTAAAAGCACAATATACATGAGAATTTGGAGAGATAAACCTGGAGTGAGTAACTCACTCTTGGAGAGGGGGCCTGGAGTGAGTAACTCACCCTGGAGTGAGCTTGCTCCTAAGGGTGTTGTTGCTAAATATGAAGAGGGGGTCCTGGTACAAACATGACCTCCATCTCATGGGTTGTAGAGGTAAGAATAGAGTCACTTGAAATGCTAGTGTGAGGAGGCACTTCTCTAGAAGATGGAGAGGTAGAAGCAGGCTCTCTAGCCAACTCAAGAGTAACTAGAGGATGAATTGGGTCCTCATCCTCTACGTCAAATTCATCACCGATGAAGATGCTCTAACTCTCATCAAGTACCTGTATACCTGCACCATTGGGTCTAGTACCAAGACTAACCTCATCAAAAGTGACTTCACATGTCTCAACAATTTTGTTAGTATCCAAGTTAAAGACATGATAGACATGGGAATGAGTAGGATATCCAAGAAAAATGCCATCATGACATCTAGATTCAAACTTATCAAGGTTATCATGTTTAAGAATGAAGCACTTTCAACCAAAAATCATAAAATGAGAAATGCTAGGCTTATGACCAAATCCACGCTCAAAGGAAGTCTTTGCCTCAGACATATCTCAAGAAAACCCTGTTGGTCACATAACAAGCAGTAGGGAATGCCTCAGCCCAAAATCTCCTAAGGGTGCTATGCTCATCTAGCATGGTCCTAGCCATCTCAACAAGTGTTCTATTTTTCCTTTCTACCACCCTATTCTGCTGGGGAACTCTAGGTGAAGAAAACTGGTACTCTACCCCTCTTTCAGTGTAGAATGTGGCAAAGAATGGTTCTTAAATTCTATGCCATTGTCACTTCTAATAGCTCTTAAGGCTCTTGGGAGGTTGATTTTTAGTATAAGGGCCAACTGTCTGAAGTAATCAAATGCCTCATCCTTAGACACTAGAAAGTACACCCAAGAATCTCTAGAGTAGTCATCTACAATGATAAGCACATACCACTTCTCTCATGTAGACTGGACTCTAGAAGGACCTACTATATCTAAGCGAAGCAACTGTCCAGGTCCATTGGTCATCACTAAGGTAAGAGATAGATGACGAGTAGAAACCATCTTACCATATCTATAAGGTGTACACATGAGGTCTCTAGCACTCTTAAGCCTAGGCAATCCTCTAATTAGGTTCTTCCTACTGACTCTAATCAAGTGGTCGAAGCCTATGTGCCCAAACCTACGATGCCACAACACTAAGTCTAGGGAGTCAGAAGCTACAAGACACCTAGGGCTAGAGGCAGAAGAGATTGAAATCAACACTGAAGATCCTCTCAAACCTATAGATCCCAAAGACATGCTGTTGGATCCCAGAGCAACAACTTTGGAACCCTCTTTGTAAATTGCACCAATCCATAAAAAGCTAGTGCACACAGTGTTTATAGGGATTCATATCATGCATAACTGTTGGATCCCAGAGCAACAACTTTGGAACCCTCTTTGTAAATTGCACCAATCCATAAAAAGCTAGTGCACACAGTGTTTATAGGGATTCATATCATGCATAACGACCAACTTTATTATAAATAGTGTACGGCCTTATGGCTAGAGTTTACAACAACAAGGTTTAAAGCCAAACATAAAGTAAATCAGCGGAAGGTAAATAAATACGGGGCAGTCTATCCTGTCATTCTCTCATAACAGATTTAAGCAAGGTGAGCACGTAACGTACTCCACAAGTTACACTAGGAGATTTAACAGATATGATGCATGCATGGCTATTATCAAAGGAAGGCATAATAAGGTTATTTGTGCGAAAAACCAGAATTGAAGTAAATATTGTAAGTAAGTACAAAAGCTAAATTTAATACAGTATGTAGAAACAACATTTTAATTAAAATAGTATCATTAGTTTAGGCACCGACCTAAAACTAACCTAACCACAGGTATACCACCCGGCCAATCATTAAAAGATTCCACATTTTTCCATAAACTAGATTTTATAAACCAAAGTCTAATTTGTGAAAACCATACTCAACATGTCCATGACCGCAGACACGGCTATCCAGGATAGTTTGTTACTTTGTAGAGGTGTACAACTTTGTCCACAAGACATGTCCTCTCATTTTGCCATGCGATTAGCACACTACCTTAGGTGTGCGGCTGAGAGTTCATGACAAGTCTTTTTACAATGTTTTGTTGTCAACTTAGTCATGCCACCACGAAGGTTTCACCACAACATAAATCCACATGTTGGGCCCCCCTCTTGTGCCACGTGAAACCTCTCGTAGCCTACGCCATGCTCACATTCAGCCAATAGCGAAACCAACTTGGAATTTCACAAATAACTTAGCCAGCTTTGTCCCATACGAGACTTATGGTAGTACGGTGTGACTTTATAATAGTAGCTAGCAGACCAGTTCTTAACTTGACTTAGGCTCAAACCACATATCCCTTGTGCCTAACAATCAACATTGTGTCACCGAACAACAATACATGTCAGCACCCACCACCTAACCATTAGCCTAGGTCTAAACTGGATTTTATAATTTTATTTGATCAAAATTCCATAGACTTTCTTAACTCATCGAAGTCAAGAATAGATTTTAGAAACCATTATTTTATGAAACAAATATTCCCACATACAATCATTCTTAGCATGGCTAAGCAATTATATAAAATTTTTAGTTAATACTAATATAATAACTAAGTTTTTATCTAGCATGACAAGGCATGTTGATGTTCAATGTCAAATTTGGCCACATACAAGGAAATAGGTGTAACTAGAATTTAAATCAAATTTAAAGTTGGTTTGAATAAAAGTACACATGCACAATAATTTAAAAGCAACATAAATAATTTAAATTACAGGGGCAACAAGATAAAAGGTGTTAGTTGCCTTGCGAAGTCTTAATGCTGCAAATCGTCGAAATCGTACTCTCCGGAGTCATCATAGTCGATGCACACAAAACCAAAGCAAATAAATACAAACAAAAAAATAAAATAGAGAATTCAAAAGAATTTGAGAAATAGGTAGTTTAGGATTTTAGATGAATTTAGCAATTTGAACGGGTCCAAACGGAGTTAAGATGAAGAAATACGAGCTTCTGAAATTTTGAAATTAAAGAAAAAGAAAAAGAAGGTTTTCTGGAATTATTTTTGGAATAGTTTAGAGCAGTTCGATGAGCCAGAGAAGTCATTTAGAACAGTACGAAAGCTATATAGTGGTCGATATGCTTTGAGTGGTTGAACAGCTATGGTCGGATGCGATCGCAGTCGGCAAACCGTGGTTGCCCTGGATAGTGGTTGAAAACGGGTGCGGTCGAAAGCGAAGGTGGTTGAATAGGTCACCATGGTGGATGGCTGGAGTGCTCGAAGGCAGTTGTGGTCGGATGCCTAGATGGCACAATGTTTTTTTGTGGTCAAAAGTTGCAGAGTGGTTGGAAGCTTAGAGTTTTTAGAGTGGTTGGAAGCTTTGATAACCTGTTAGTAGTCGAAGCTATAGGAATTGGTCAGTACTCGAAATCTACAGTATCTAGTCAGTACTTAGAAAGTGGTCGAATCTTGGTGGTCGGAAGGCTTACAGTGGTCAGATGGGTCATAGGCTATAAGGTTGTCGGTAATTGAAGGTCCGTGGCTATAGAGTGGTCAAATTTTACTAAGTCTAAAGAGTGGTCAGAGCGATCGAGAATCTACGTGGTCGGAGGGGTTATAGTGGACCATACGTTGTCGAAGGCTATATGTGGTTGAAAGATATATGTGGCCAAAAGTTATATGTGGTCGGAAGCTCTACAATGGTCGGAAGATCCATAGTGGTCGGAAGCGATTGCGGTCGAAAGCAACAACGGTCGAAAGAGACTATAGTAATCAAAAGATACACAAAGAGAAGTCGAGCACCATAATGCGGACTATGAAGAGTTGGAAATCTGTCGGTGACTAGGAAGAAGTAGTGGAAGCGACTCGATCGTTGATGGCGAAGGGGTTCCGTCGATGGACTAGATCGACGAAGAGGTGATAGATGGTCTTGTGGGCTCGATGAGGACAGAGGCAGTGTTAGCAAAGCACGCTGAGTCCCAGGCTCCTTGAAGAGGTTCGCCAGGGCTGGACTTAAGGCTGGTGAAGGAGAAACTTGGTGCAAAAAGTCTCAGGCACACGAAAGCAAGAATTGAGGGGTGGAAGATTGTGAACAGGAGATGCTCGGTAAGGTATTTATAAGCTCAGGGAAAGAGGAATGGCCAAAAGAAGGCTCACAGGATTTATGGTCGGTGTAGTGGCGCATGATCGTTGTTGATGACAACGAAGTGGGGAATGAAGACGGCTTTTATTGCTAGTATTTGCTTCGGGGAGTAACGGTTGGCCATTAAGAACTCAGAGGGCATCAATGGTGACAGTTGGAGATGGAAGAATTGGAGGATGGAGATGACAGGCGGCTCCACTAGTTGGTGAAAGTGAGGAGAGCTGGATAGGTTTAGGAGAACTCAGGAAACAAAATACAATCAACTATTTTTTTGCTTTTAAAAATGAATAAATTAAGCTTTCTTGCCCTAAGCTTTAGAATAAAAACCAGAAAAATCTAAATAAATACCAAATAAATCCAAGAAAAAGCAAATAAATTTTTGGGATGTTATAAACCTAACCCCTTAAAAGAAATGTCGCCCTCGAGATTTGAACTAGCTAGCAAAGAGATGGGGATGATTGGCCTTCAGATCTTCTTCTCATTCCTAGGTGGGTTTGTCTTTCGTGTGATTGCTCCACTGAACTGTGCAAAATCTAATAGTTTTCTCTTGGTCTGACGCTCTGCTATCTCAAGAATCTTTATTGGTTGCTTTTGATAGGTAAGATCCCCCTGAAGATCGAGAGTCTCCAGTGCTGCTTGTTCTTTGGGTACTCGGAGGCATTTCTTTAAATGAGATACATGAAAGACATCGTGCACTCCTGACATACTTGGTGGCAACTCCGACTAGTATGCGACTTCTCCTCGGTCACTTAAAATCTGAAATAGTCCCACAAATCTCGGTGCAAGCTTCCCTCTTTCCTAGAACCTTTCGACTCCTCTGAGTGGATATACTCTGAGATAAACATGATCTCTAACTTTAAAGGTCAAGTCCCGACGATGATTATCGGCATAGCTTTTTTTGTCGAGATTGGGCTATTTTCAATATGTCCTTAATTTTTCTTACTTTTTCTTTAGCATCTTGAAGTACCTTGGGTCCAACATCTTGAAACTCTACTGGTTGTTCCCAAAGTAAAGGTGTTATGCACTTCCTACCTTACAGTGCTTCAAACGGTGCCATCTTCAAGCTGGCTTAGTAACTATTATTGTATAAGAACTCAACATAGGGTAAAGAACGATTTCAACTATTTCCAAAATCCAGAGCACAAGCTCTCAACATATCCTTAAGCACACTTCATTAACTTGCTCTGTTTGACCATATGTTTGGGGATGATAAGCTGTACTGAAATTGAGCTTACTCCCTAATTCCTCATGAAGTTTCTATAAAAAAATGGGAGGTGAACTGACTACCTCGATGTGAAACTATCTTCTTGGGAACTCCATGCAAGCACACAATTCTAGACATGTATAGCTCTACTAACTTACTTCTAGAGTAAGTAGTCTTGACAGGTATGAAATGAGCTACCTTAGTTAATAGATCGATTACTACCTAAGTTGAGTCATAATTGAATTGGGTTCTAGGAAGTCCAGTTATGAAATCCATGCCAATTTCTTCCCACTTTCAATATAGTATTGGCAAGGGTTGCAAAAGTCCTGTAGGTTTCTGATGTTCCGCTCTAACCCTCTGATAGGTGTCACAAGCTTCAACAAACTCTATTATCTCTTTTCATACTAACCCACCATTACCTTTTCTCTAAGATCCTAGTACATCTTGGTACGATCTGGGTGAATTAAGTATGGGATTTCATGGGCTTCTTGTAGAATCATGTTCTTGATCTCTTGATTATTGGGTACACAGATACGGTTCTCAAACCAAACTATTCCATGCTCATCTTAAGTGAATCCTGCGGCATTGCCTCTTCTCATATTCTTCCTGATTTCCTGAATATCCTCATCGATCTTTTGGGCTTCCTTGATCTAGTCAGATAGAGCATGTTGAATCTCTAACGCTAAGAGAACACCCTCCTGAAGTCGGGTCTGATCTTCTTCCGACAAAACATTATTTGCATAGGACTTCCTGCTTAGCGCATCTGCCACAATATTTGCTTTGCCTGGATGATAGTAAATTCTAAGATCATAATCCTTGATTAACTATAACCATCTTCGCTACCTTAGGTTGAATTCTACTTGCATGAAAATGTATTTCAAACTTTTGTGGTCCGTGTAGACTTCACAACGGTTACTGATGAGGCAATATCACTAGATCTTCAAAGCATACACTACAGCTGCTAATTCCAAGTCATGAGTGGGGTAATTGCACTCATGTTGTCTTAGCTGGCGTGATATAGGCTACCACTCTTCCTTCTTGCACTAAGACACATCCCAAACCTTCATGGGAAGTGTCACAGAAAACCTCAAAATCCTTATGTACACCTGGCAAGACAAAGCACTATTGCTGAGACTACCTTTTTCTTGAGAGTCTGAAAACTCTACTCACATGCATTTGTCCACTCAAACTTCTTATCTTTCTTCAAAAGCTAAGTCACTGACTTGGCTAACTCTGAAAATCCTTCTATGAAGTGGCGATAATAACCAGCAAGTCAAAGAAAACTTCTGTCCTCAGTTACTGATGTAGGGTGTTTCCAGTCTATTACTGCTTCAACCTTGGAAGGATCTATTATAATTCCTTCTGTTGTCACAATGTGACCAAGGAAAGCTACCTCTTTTAGCCAAAACTCGCATTTACTGAATTTGGCATAAAGTTGATGCTCTCTCAGTTTATCTAGGGTAATTCAGAGATGATTCTCATGCTCTTCTTCATTTTTGCAGTAAATAAGGATGTCATCTATGAAGATTACCGCAAACTTATCTTGGTACTCCATGGATACGCTATTCATCATGCTCATGAAATAAGTAGGTGCATTTGTTAGTCCAAAGTATCACAACACTGGTACAATACTCTTCCGACAACCGATCACAACACCTACAACAACCGATCGCTGACCATGATCGTGAAAACCATGACTATCGAATACTGAGCCCTTCTAGCTACCCAGTTACCACGACCATCTAACCACTTAGTGCTTCCATCTTTCAAGTACCGAATCCTTCGAGTACTGTTCCTTCGAGCACTATTCACCAATCACCAACCACCAAGCACCAGCCAGTCATACCGCTGGTCTAACATGAGTACTCGAAGATAGCAAGAATTGAATCACTCAAACTGACCATGAAGTCTGCGAGTACCGATCGTGAAGCCTACGACAATGACAACAGACTGCAAAGTCCATGAGTATCGAGTATCGACCAGTAAAGTCTATGAGTATTGAGTATCGACCAGTAAAGTCTATGAGTATCGAGTATCAACCAGTAAAGACTACGAGTATCGAATATCGACCAGTAATGTCTATGACTATCGAGTATCGTTAAGTAAAGTCTACGACTATCATGTATCAACCAAGTATTATAGTTACGACCATGAAAAAGTGTTGTAGCTACGACCGTTGAGTATTAACCAAGTACTGTAGCTGCGACCATGAAAAAGTATTGTACTCCGACCATCGAACGGTTACTACAGTAGATGACTTTACGACCTCTGACTGGTTCAATGTTGCTTACGACTGGTTAAATGTTGCTTACGACCGGTTCATTACTCGAGGTCAAAATTTATGATTACCTATCATGCTCGTTCTGTTGTGGTTGAAGTCAGACGTGGTCAAAGTCTGCTATGATCGAAACCGGACTTGGTCGAAGTCAGACATGGTCGAAGTCTGCGTTATCGAAACCAGACTTGGTTGAAGTCAAACATGGTGGAAGTCTGCTGCGGTCAAAATCTATAGTGGTCGACTTACCATGGTCGAAGTCAGTCGTGGTTGAAAGCTGCCGTGGTCGAAGTCTACCATTCAGACCTGCTGATCGGACCATCTATCACAATGCCGATCGGACCAGCCATCACAAGGCCAATCGAGCTACCATCCGTGATCAAAACCAGACATGGTCATTTTGCCATCCTAACTCAAGCACAGAAGCGCATCGACTAGAACTTTCACAGACACAAATTCTAATGAAACCCAAATATCAATTATTCATCATCACTAAAGGCATGAGACCACCACATGGTATAACAGTGTATGAGATAGCTGGCTTCAAAAAATGGTGTATGAGATGGCCTAATCTGCGCTCTTCTATACATCTACTCATATGTCCTATTCCAAATTTCAACTAATTCAATGTTTAAAATATCAATTTACTTGATTTTCTTAATGTTAGTATCAACATGCAATTGGGCATCAACTATGCCTACTGGGACATAGATTTCTCCTTGCTTATCAATATTTATAAGGCTATTGTTTACAAATAAATAGAATAAATGTTTGTGACAAAAATCATGGAATAAATAACTAAGAGTTGCTCAAAGGTGATTCTACCATAATTTTAAGCTTAGTTGCATTCAGCGATCTTACATGTTTTGCTGTAGGCAGTAGTGATGATTAAATTGAAATGAGCTCACTCTATACCTTTTTAGTAGAATATACACATAATTTATTTTCAAAGTATATTTGAAATGATATTACAATGTTGTACTGGTATGACCTCTTGAAATAATGCAATATAGCATAGTGAAGCAATGGTAAATGGTTCGAGTAACATAGTTCATGTAAAATAAACCTAACTTGAACTTATAAAGGCTAAAACCAAAAATCCTTTTAACATATAGGTATATGCATTTAAGAATGTCACGCCATTTGTGAATTTTTCTTTCTTTGATTGAATTCACAATTTTACATTCAAGTGTATTGTGCTAGGTAGCGCAAAATTAATATTAGAAGTCTTCTTAGGATTAAGAAGTTAGTCATCTAGACTCTAGAGTATCAATTGTTTGAAGTTGGTAGCCACGGATCATAAATGCATAATTAATAGACTAATTTAGTTAGTCTATTAATTAGATTTTTGGGCATTATATAATAATAATGTGCATCGTACTTAGTCTATGCTATTCAGATGTGTTTTATACACCCCATACTGAAATGCAATTTGAATACTTCATATATAGCAACTAAGCGAGATGGTGTTCACTCAGTCTTCAAGCACAATTGCAAGGGAACGAGTCCCTATCACCAACCGAGCTGGGAATCTCTGACGCATGAAGAGAAAGAGCAGTTTTGGTAGGTGGTCTCAAGGTCCTTTGAGATCGAAGAATGGCTTCTTTTTTGATACTGAGGTTGTAAACTAGATAACATAAAGTCACAACTCATAACATACTTGTTTTTGATTTGGATGAATGATGTCCACATATTTTATGGTAATACTAACATAGTCTTGCACACCCCATAATTAAATGACCTAAAGATAGAGTCAGATCCCATATTACACTTGATAGCTAAAACTATATCAGTCAAAGTAGTAGTTGTTTTAAAACACCCTTCCAATGAGATCTTGTAGCAATAATATATGCCAAGATGAGAAAAGGAGAACCAATTGTCCACATATCACTGTTCCTCTTGTAGTTGTTGAGAAATATCAACATGAGTAGCATGACTACTTTCTAGAAGAATTTATGGATAATTCATTCTCTTTTTCTTATCTTGGCATATATTATTACTACAAGATCTCATTAGGAGGGTGTTTCAAAACAACAACTACTTCGACTAACATTGTTCAGCTGTCAAGTGTGATATGGGATCTGACTTTGTCTCTCTGGCTCATATAAATTATGGGGTGTGCAAAACTATGTTAGTGTTACCATGAAATATGTGGGCATCATTAATCTAAATCAAGAGTAAGTAAGTTGTGAGTTGTGACTTTATGTTGTCTAGTTTACTACCTTAGTATCAAAAGCATGGTTGTCACAGCATCACTAAGGGATTGCCTTGGCATCTAGGGGGATGCTGTGGGGCGTCACCTCACCAACTAGGCACCCGCCGTGGCCAGTTGGCAGGGCTGGGTCTAGGCTATTGAAGTGAAAGTCGTTCAATCAGTGCATAATGCTATCATAACTGACTTTAAATAATGCTTCAAGAGTGTAAAGATATAACCTCAACTAGCTGTTGGTCCAAAGAAAGTTCCTTGTACACATTTGATATTTTCACTATGCATGTTGCATCAAGATTAAAAGATAAACTGGGAAGATCTAATTTATGTAAATATGATGTAACAGACCACCTAGTGATGATCTACACCTACAGATTATACTAGATACTTAAATTCGTGATACTTCCAAGATGTATTAGCTTTTATTTTTGTGATCTAATCATGATAGCAGGAATGAGTTCACTGAGTCATAATTCACTTCTCTATAATTTATTTGTATTCTGCTTGCTTATTTTTAGATGGCATGGCTAGCATTTTTTGAGGCTGGCTGAAAAACAGAATTTTTTAGCTATACAAAAAACTATCACAGACATTCTTAACACAAAACCGTCTATGATACGTAGACAATCACATCGGTTTTTTGTATTAGCTGTCTATAATATGTCAGATATCACTGATGGTTCGGGAGCCATATGTGATAACCACCTGTTATCACTGTCGTAATAAATTAAATGGTTTAGAAATCATATCTGATGAGGGTTACGAACTGTCTATGACGACCCCATATGTGGTAGAGATATGGGCTTAGAGGAGAGGTGTCCTCAACTTGTATGGCAAGAAACAAGGTGTCCGGAGGTGGTGCACTGGGTGGTACAGGGTCTGTCTCGAGGCGGTGTAGGACTCATGAACCTTCCCATAATTGTTCGGGGCTTCCAAAACATCGAAATGGGACCTTTTGTGGTTCAAGCATCGAGAGGTGCTCTCTAGGCATGGGGCCATGCAACCCCTTGGATGAGGCCTTTGATAGCTTCTGGACTTCGTAACTTTTGTGTCTGACCTCCAATTTGGGCAAATAATATTATGTGTTTCGATTGGCTCGGCGAGGCGGATGTCATGGTGACCTCTAATTTGCCATTTGTTGAAGCTCATTTTTGCACATTTCCCAAAAGTAAGCTCTTCACCAATTTATTTTAGCCAAATTCCTACAAAACAGACAAAAATATAACATATCTCTGTATTTTATTAGGCTTAGTTGCCAAGTGGCAAAATTTAGAACAAATACCAAGGTAAATGACAATAATTTGAGGCGAGTAAAGCATATAAAATGAGCACCAACATAGAGCATCAACCAGTTACTGTAGCTATCGATCTGTTATTGTAGCAAAGACTACCAACCAGGTACTAAAGCTACGACCAACGACCGGTTCACTGTAACTCCGATTGGTTCACTGTAGCTCTGACCTCCGTGGTAGTTCCGTCATGGTCGACATGCCGTGGTTGACATGCCATGGTCGTTCTGCCGTGGTCGTTCTGTAGTAGTCGATGCTTATCGATCTAACCATCCATCATAAGGACGATTGGAATACCGACAACCAATCGAGGTCCACACCTCCGACTACCATTCGTGGTCGAAGCCTGCCGGTCAGATCGCCCAATACATAGCAGTCAGACCGCTTATCTTGAATATTCCTGCAATTCAAGTTTTCCAAAAGTGCATCGACCGAAACTTTCAAAACACAAATTTCAATGCAACCCAAATGTCAATTATTCATCATCACTAAATTCACGACTTATCCACATGGTCTAACATCAGCTTTTAGTTCTTGACTTCTAGCTTCATAATTTTATCTTTTTTTGGCCTTTTGGCTTTTTGGGGCTTCCCCCCCCCCCCTTTTTCCCATGTTCCTTTGCATTATCCGTGATGGGAGAACCTGTTCTTTCCATTTTTAAATTTAATTACGCCGAAAAAACTTACAGCAGTTATAGTGAAAAAATCTCAAACAGTGCCAAATAGTGAAAAAGCCCAAAAGCCAAAAGTTTAAGCCAAAGCAGGCGAGCGCGGCCATTTGAAGTAACCATCGCATCGTATGGATTTTAGGGGCTTATAGGCATGTTCTTTTTTTGTTTTAACGTATGGTTTTTGGTTGTGGTTTATGATTTTTAGACTTCGTGAGAAAAAACGCGGAGTAATAGAAACTCATATATGGTTTTAGCCGATATAAATGAGGTCAGTACAGTATATACTACAATCAACTTGTAGGCACTGTCTTAAAAAGATAGTCCGTTTGAAAGGTAATTACTGTACAAAAGCAAACAACTTTTAGAAACTGAAAAAAGAGACCTTATAAACCCAGGATTTTTGCTTTTTTTTGTGTTGTAACGGTTGAAAATATATTATAGCCACTGTTAACTTTTTTGCGTAATTAAATTTAAAAAATAAAAAATTATATTATCATGGATAATACAAAAGAAAAAGATAAACAAGCTAAAAAACAAAAAAAAGATAAAATTGTGAAGCTAGAAGCTAGGTAGCTAGCCCAGTCGTCGGTGGACAGTGCATGCATGAAATTAATAACGTGTGTGTGCTGTGCACGTCACAGCTAGCCAGCCCTGCATGCTCGATCGATCCATGATCGCCTCATGTGGAGCTGTTGCGAAAGCTTTCGGCACAGTCGATCGTGTTTGTGCGTGTCAACGACGACGTACGTACCGTGTTGCGTACACTGCTACTGCATATAGCACAGCTAGCACAGGTCGTTGGCACAGTCCGATCGATTGATCATTCGCATATATACACTGGTGAGCGCGCACATGCACACTGTTCGTTCGCGCGCTGTACATGTATGTGTAGTGTTAATTTGCAGGTAGCCAGCGATCGACGTACGTACTACGCTGTGTACGGACGCCACCATTAATTAAAGCAACCATGCAACGCTAGCTATCTCCAGCTAGCTTTAATTATCAGCTACTTCAGCACGCAGCAACTTCTCTTTTTCTTTTTCTTTTGGAGACGACGGCACTGTTAGTGCCTGTGTGACTACAGTGCGTGTCTCTCGACACTGTTAGTGCCTGTGTGACTGCAGTGTGTGTCTCTCATGTGTGCGTGATGAGAGAGAGAGATGGATTTTGATTAATTGATGTTGTATGCAACATGGGGCGATATATCGGCTCGGATGATTCCCCGACATGCCCCCATGGAACAGCGAGATCGATGATCAGTCCGAGCATGCAGCCGCACACATGCATGCATGTGGCCAACGCCCGGCTATTAGCATGTCCTAATCATGGGAGTTGGCATGCGTGAATACATTTATACATGCATATGCAAAGCTAGCGCTCCAATACCCCGTTAATTTGGCAAAGCCCAGCCCCTGCCATTGGAGTGGAGTACACTTGTCAAAGTTACGAAAGTTTAATTGAAAAACTCGTAATATTGTTATCACTTATCATCAGAGCTAAGATGGATGTTAATTACCTTGACTTTCTTTTTTCCGCTAACGTAGTTATCTCACCCGTGCATGCACATGTACGTACTACACCACTCTACTAAGTATATATCCAAACAACTTAATTATTTCTATTGACTTCACTTCACGTACAGCTCGTTCCAAAGACGATGCTAGCTAGGCGGTGGCGGAGTTTGGAAGAAAAGACAAGAGGAGACCAATCTAACAATATATATTTAGATAAGTTAGAAAAAATTAGTTTAGTATTATGTTAGCATTGAAAGCTAAAACGAAGCTTTTCTAAGGAGGGGACCATGGCCCCATTTAGCACTCTTTATGTTAGGGCCGATCGTCGGCGGCTATAATATCAACGCCAAGCTCCTGGCATTGCCCTGCCATCCCCTTGATGCCGTGGCCAGGAGGCAATATAAGTCAAGAGCTTTCTCGAGCATTGGTGGTTTCTTTGTTCATTCCAAAGCTTAACGACAATACAATGGATGAAGTGAAGCATTGGTCTGCGCGCTCCGACAAAAGAAAAGCGCATCAGGTGTACTAACTTACTAATCTATATAAATAAAACGCTAATCCTTGTTTTCGTGCGTGTGCACGTTGTCTCTATGGGATGCACGTCTTCGAGTGCCGTTGGATTGGGGAGCACGTCGTGGCCAGACGTTCGCGCGCGAGCGAGCAAAGGAGCAACACGATGTACAGTTTTCGTAGCACATCCAGTTTTTGTTATGTAGCACATTACGTATGCATCTCCTCAAACGTGATTTCATAGGCCCACCAGACAGCGACGGGGTGATTTGCTCTCACCCAAGTGTTATTTGTACGATGGGTTAGCAATGGCGTGGGAGGATTTTGACTAGGGTGCAAGATGGGTTATGTCAATAACAACTGAGCTCTATTTTAGAAAAGGCCACATGTCAGAGAGAAGCGGGTTTAGTGTGGTTACAAAGAGGTATTGAGAAGGTTTTTGTAGGGCAAACCAAACACTATTCAAAATTTCGGGAGTCACGCCGTCTCAGTTCACTTCAGACTCTCTCCATCCCTGGTACGGGTCCCCTTCTCTTCTCCGTTTCTCTTTAGCTTTTCCCCTCTTATTCATGATCTAGCTAGGGTTTTGCTATGGTGATCAGCATGATTTTGAGTAGATCTGATTGGGAGTAGAGGGGGGATGACATCGCCAGGAAGAGGTGAGTGCTTATGGCGGCAAGTGATTTTTTTTTGGAGTAGACTAAGTGGGATTTGGGGCTTTGTGGCAGTTGTAATTGCTTTTTAGGGGAGGAGACTGTGTGTAGCACTTGAGGAATGTGACAGCGAGTAGGGTGGGTGCAAGCAGTTTTGGGGGAGGTGCTGTGGCAGTGAGGATACACATAGTACTACAGAATGGGAGCAAACACGGGTTGTGGTTTTTAGGGGGGTTGCGATGATGAGCAATTTTTGAGGTGGAGACTAGTTGGGCATTTTTGGTGATGTGGCGATGAGTAGATTGGGGGGGGGGGGGAGGAGAGTTATGTTGGATTTTATATGGCATCGGGGTTGTCTCAAGGTTACATGGCAGTGGAAAGTTGCTCGATCTCGCATGTGGTTTTTGGTTTGTTTTTCCTTGGATTTTTTTGACGACATCATGTTCATGTGCTTTTCTTTACCGGGTTTTGTGCGAGATTTGGTTTTTCTATTTACTGTGATATGCTACTACACAATGACTTCATATCCTAGTTACTAATTAGGAGTTATTTTTTGTTCATATATCACAGAGTGGAAAATAGCCTGTGGTCCCTGAACTTTCGAGGAGCAAATTGTATAACAAGGTGTGAAGGAATCAAAGGTAATCGATCTATCTCAAAGCCTCTGGAGCAATTCTAGTTTCTTTTGCCCCCACACAACTACAATTACACATCGAGTTTATTTTTTCCTAGTTACTAATTGGGTTTCATTATTTGGTTGTATATATCACAAACTAGACACAACCTGTGATTGTTGAACTTTTTTGAGGAGCAAAGGTTGTAGCTAGGGGTGGAGGAATCAAAGGTAACTAATCTATCTCAAAGCCCTAGAGCAAATCTACTTGTTTTCCTGTCCAAAATTTTTTACATTGAGTCTTTTCATGAGCTTAGACCTTTATTTTTTTTGTGGCCAATGATGAAACTATAGAATTTTAGATGGTTGTGCATATCAGTGCTCTCTGATGACACTTCAGAATTTTGAATCATTCTACATGTCACTTTAAAACTTGTGTTTTAGCAACAAACAATATTGATAAGGTTGCTCTCTCTGGAGCCAACAATTGACATATATCGACAATGATCAAACTTGGTGATGTTGACTTCTCAATATTTCTTACCTTTTGTTTTTGCATATAAGGCACGAACATCTTTGGAAAATGGCCTCTTTCTGAATCTGGTCATAGAATAATTTTGAAAGCAAGTCAATATAAATTAGAAAACAAATAGAGGATAATTTGAAAAAAAAATACATACAAATTTCTAACCATGCTTGTGTAGATGTGAAGCAAATTAGTATAAATTTGAAAAATATCAAACTTTGAAAGCAAATCAGGATAATTTCATAGCAAAGTTAGTATAAATTTGAAAACAATTCAGGACACCATCCAAAGCAAATCCAGGATTATTTGAACACAAATCATGCAAACAAGATGAGGATAATTTGCAAGCAAAATTGGTATAAATTTTTAAAATCAAATAAGGTGTGAATGTGACACAAAATTTATGAAAATCGAAAAACAGATCAATCAGCAAAATTTAAAACCAAATTAATACAAATTTGGGAGGAGGTCAGCACAAAATTATAAGGAAGCTGATAGAACAACATGATGAGGTCACATATCCATCCAATGACTATGAATGTTGTGCATTCAACAACACAATCGGGCACAAGCATGAAAAAAAGGCTTTTTCCATAGTTTATAAGCACAAACTTGGCCATATGGAATTCCCCTTTCTGCTTGTACAATGATTTTTTTGATTACCTACTAGTAAAGCATTTTTTAAAATGTACCATGATTTTCTCTTTTTTGTTTTTGCATTTCATGTTTTGAACAAATCAATACATGTTTCATTAACAAGCAAGATATGTTGTTTACATAGAGCAAAGTTTATAAGTAGGAGCATTATGTGTGTAGATGGATAGAGCATTAGCATGTAGTTACTATCATGTTGACAGGTGTTATACACTGTCTTGTTTGATTTGCTCATTTGCCAACATGCATAGACCAATCAAGCAAGTTATGTTAGTATAGTATGCAGTTTAATCCAGTAACAGAGCAAAGTTGATATAATCAATAGGTAAACTTGTTAGGATTAAAATTTGATATTTTAGTAAATAACATGGTGTGGTGGGAGGGGGCTTGTTGTAATATCTTGTTTTTTAGAGATATGTTGAAGCTTTTAAAATAAAATTCACTAGTTGGAGTTTTCTTGAATTAATTAAAGCTTAATTAGAATGTTTGCAAATTAAAAAATTAATTTAGTTCAACTTCAATTAAGGTCAAAATGGTTTTATTTGGATTCTTTGTGTTGCAAGGTCAAAATGGCTATTCGCTTGACCTTCTCTGATTTTGAGAGTGCACGTCAAATCTTGGGTGCTCTTGATGTGAAGGTCTAGAGATGAAAATCACATCCATCAATGATAATACTGTCATGAGTGAGCTTACTATAGATAAGCTCTACTCAAGGTTGAAGATGCACAAGATTAACTTCATCTCGCATCTTCCCATGACAAAGTTGATAACTCTTGTGATGGACCCTTCATGGAGCAGCTCTTCAGATTGTGTGGATATTAGCTTTTCCTTGTCTGCCTTGCATTCAATGAGTGATGAGCAACTTGAGAGGCTACATGAGGAAGATTTAGCCCTCCTATCCACCAAATTCACTACAGTGCACAACAAAGTGAGAAACAAGAGGAAAGGTGGTCCGGTGACGTCCTTCGAGTGTGGTGAGCTAAATCACATTCGGGCTAAGTGCCCCAAGCTGAAGCGCAAGGAGGAGAAGGACCTTCGAAAGTGTCCTCAAGCTTGGGACACGAAAGTCAAGAAGCCCAACTACTGGAAATTCATCAACTGGGTTTTTGCCGCTCTTGAGTTCGTGGACATGAATGATGTGGACTCGGTGATGGAGGACGATGAGGACGACACCCATGGCAAGAAGAAGGCCCAGGACTTCACTAGCATGTGCTACATGGCTAAGGGCAGCCAAAAATCGTCTGTGATATATTAGATATTACAAATGGTTCTTAAACATAGCTGTCTATGATATCTGACATATCACAGATAGCTAATACGAAAAACATTTGTGATATGTCATATGTCACAGACGGTTCTTAAGCATAGCCGTATGTGATATCTTACATATCACATATGGCTAATACCAAAAATCGTCTTTGATATTTTATGTATCACGGATGGTTTGGTGTTACAAACCCTCTGTGATAGCTATTTCAATAGCTATAATATTTTCTGTTTTTCGGCTAGCCTCAGGAAATGCTAGTCATACCCTCTGAAAACAAGTAAACATATCACATATATAGCACATGACAATCATTACACAGATCTCCAAACAAATTAAATAACTGAATGAAGTATAATTGAATGAACTATTTGATTAATCACAATTGAGTTATTACAATTGTATCAAATGTTTAAACATCTAATCATTATCATTGGGGTTGAACTCTCCATTCGGGTTAATAACCTCCGGCATCAAGAATTTAGAGAGTTTTCCTTGAACTTCGACAAGGTTGCCAAGATCATAAGCACTTGAGTAAAATTCTACGCCCTGTCGTAAGGAGTGTTAAATTCATTAGCATATATATATATATATATATATATATATATATATATATATATATATATATATATATATATATATATATATATATATATATATATATATATATATAATCACAAAATAAATATTGGCAGGTTGACAAACATTTGGATCTTTTGTCTTAGAGCCCATGATTTCCTGCATATGTCTTCAAACATAGAATCCACATACGTTGCCCTGTAGCTGCTGGTGGCACTGCACAAATAGAATTACATACATAGGTATTGCAAGTTCTAAATGCATTATTACGAAGTGTAATATAGGATTGATGTGTTATAGCAGGTACCAGAATTTCGTCCTATATCGCAGTATGGCATTGGATTCCTTGTGTCTCCCTCCCTGGCAACATAAGCGCTGAACGACCTACGTGATTCTAAAAAAATAGCCTCGGCCATTGCAAACGAAGGTAAGACTACAATACAGTTATATATGGAGGAAATGAGTTTACCTGTCAATTGCTTGTTGCACAAGGGTGAAGTTGTGGTTGCTCCTATGTAAGGAATCAAAGTATATTACCATGCTCAACTTTGGTATAATCACAAGGCCATAGTGATTAATCCTAAGTTCATGTTGCGTATAAAGTACAAGTAAAACTTGTATGGCAAATAGTGAAGCACTTACCTCTAGTTGAAGGGTACTATGATATACTCCTTGTCACTCTAAGCAAGCAATACCTTTGTTATGTAATCTTCGATGAAGGATGCTTTGTCCTTGATACATTGCTAGAGACCAAGTGTGGATCGAGGAAACCCACAATTGTCGCCATCACCGGACTTGTTGAATCATAGATCTGTACATAAGCAATGAGTTATGATATTTATCAGTATTAAATGAATGCAGAACTTGATTATACAGTACACATACATTGTCCAACATCGTAGAACTGAGGTGTCAAGTTTGTCGAGCTTGAATAATAAGAATAAGTCTTCGAAGGTCACGACAAAATAGCCCGAGTCGTGGAGGAAATGCGTCTCCGTATATCTCACAGTGAATCCACTTCGCCAATTTGGCTTCTTGTTGGACCTCTGCATGTACCAGACATGCAAAGACCCACAAACCATTGCAAGGCTGGATAATTATGACTTGAGGACAAATGACACTCCAAGCTTGAACTTCCAGGTGCTGGGAGGTGCCTTAATCTTCTTCAGTTGGGCCTTAGCGTGAGCTTTAGCGTTTCACTTGCGATACATCTTTGGCATCATCTCCACAAGAGTCGATGCGACAGACATCTGAAGCGGAGCTTGAGGTGGAGTCATAGAGGGTTCTGTTTGACAGGGATGGTCATATGGAGATCATGGCACGAAAGGGTCTAGGGTGATGTCCCTCTTGGGCCACTGGATGAATGTGTATACAGCATCCCCTAGTGTCATGACCTCTTTGTTTAGAGGCTTCTCAAGAGGGACGGCCTTCAAAATGTCATTAATCATGTCCACCTGAACCTTTGCAAATTCGGTCACTAGCTGGGCACCATGCACTAATATCCCTTGTAGGCATGGATACGCCATCCTCCGCCTAGTGTCAACGGGAATGGAGACAACAAGCTTGACTTTGAGGATGCATGGCATGGGCTTCTAAAGATGTACATTACCTAGATATCATTAATAGGTAAGCTGGCATCGCTATGTTTAGATTGTGGTGTAGATGCGCAGCTACTCCGATGTTGATGGGAACTGGGTTTCGCAATAATGGGGGTGGCTTGCGAGTGGTTATGGACTTCTCTCAGTTCTTCCCTCAATGAATCTATCTCTTCTTAAAATGAGGCAGTTATCTCTTGAAGTTTTGCATCAAAATCCTGTTTCATACATTCCTCGCGCTCAGCCTTGGATCTCTCCCTACTCCTATACATCTCGGAGTCATTTGGGAATCCGTGCCTCCAAGATACATAAAACCTAGGCCTCGCATGCGACCTGGGTGCTCCTTATTTCCTAGGGCTATGTATAGTATATCCCTCTCCCTGACTGCTTGGAAGGAGCCTTCGGAAGATTCAGTAGTCAATGTTTGTTGCAAGAGCCATGTTATTTTAGACCACTTGAAGTGATGGACCTATTAACAAATAGGTAATTTAATATATCTTATCAGGCATTGGGACACTTCCTTATCTATGGGGTTTTTGAAAGAGGTGACATCCGAAGATGTGGTTGATGATCTCACTCTTAACTAGTTTCAAGCGTGCTCGTTTGTGATCCTGGCAAATGGTGGGGAGGCCTCCGATCAAATTGTGACCTCGTCCTCCATCCTCTATTGTGGGATTTTACCCATGTATCTAGCGGTGCCAAGTCTGTGGAGGTGATTGTTTTGTTCTTGGAGAGCCCTATGCGCCGTTCTTTCCTATCAAAATTTGGTCGCCATCTTCATCTGCACAAAGGCCTCCCATGCTTCTGGTGACATGAAAGGATATCTCATGAAAGACGTGCGATCCTTGGTCACATACTACATGACAAGCGTGCTCTTCAAGGTCTTCCACACTTTTCCTATCGCAAGGAGTGCCTGCCATCACACGAGTCCCTAGACTTCTACTAGGATCTCGAACAAGTTTCTAATTTCTGACCAGAGTGCACCTTTCTCATGTTTTGTCAAAGCTTTCTAGTTTGCTGCAGTAATAAGGACCCGTTGCCTTCTAATTATCCCATAGGTAGTCCAAAATACTACCGCTGCTTTCTTCGATTGCAGAGGGGTCCACTACTACAGAAAGCCTAATACTAGACGGCCAATCATAGATAGTTTGACAAAACCGTCTGTAACCGGCACTAACACAGATAGTTTTAATTTGGACACCGTCTGTCTTAGTGGCGTCGGAGAAAACGAGTATCTAAGAACCGTCTGTGATAATCTAGAATTATCACAGATGGTTTTTTATTAAAAACCGTCTGTGTTGTGTAGACTATCACAGACGATTCTTGTTAAGAACCGTCTGTGAATGTTCACAGACGATTTTTAACAAGAACCATCTGTGATGTCCCGTTCGTAACAACTGTTTGTGATATTCTGTACATGATCAGAGGTTAATATATAAGCACACATTGCTTCTAATAACTTAACTACAGAACTACTGAGACAAGAGATCGCAAATTAAAGGTATATTTATTAATTTCAATTCGAGGCAAATTTATTACAAAAGTCGCACAGATAAAGAGCTTCCCAAATTCTAATCTTCAGGGCTTCGTACGCTTCTTCTTCGACTTTGGGACTTGGAGGATCAGCCGCTGAGTTCTCGAACGCCGTTAAGATTGTCCTTGTCCTCAACACTTCCTCCTCCAGCCTGGGCAAATGATCAGTAGCATAGCCCATAATCTCATAGAGGATAGCATTATAAGATTCCTCAGAATCTACCGTGCTTGATGGAGGACTCGGAGAAACCTTTGTTCATGTGCTGCAGGTCAAAGTACACGAGGTTGTCGACCGTGCTTGAACTGTTGAAATTGAAGGCAAGCAACAGTTGGTCCAACAAGAGTTTCACGGCACTGCTAGGTCTTTTAGCGGACATGCTTTCGGAGGGAAATGAGTTGCCTAGAACCACGTATGAAGCCAAGAAGGTTCTTTGTTCGTTGAGAATGGAAGTAGAAAGAATACATGCATGTCCGAACGACTATATCCTCTACAGTAAAGAGTATGCAAACATGCATGTATGTCGATGTGCAACACATCCCGGTACAAACGTAACAATCAATCAGATGACGGCGAGGGAACAGAGGCGAAGAAAGGACCTCCTGTTAAGGTGGCATGGTATTTTCCTATAATTCCCCGTTTGAAAAGGTTTTTTGCAAATCCAAATGAGGCAAAACTGCTGCGTTGGCACTCGGAGGAGCGCAAGAAGGATGGAATGCTAAGACATCGATAGGAGTTTTGCAGACTTCAGTGCAGAACAAAGGAATATAAGGTTCAGACTGAGTACAGATGGAATGAATCCTTTCAGTAGCATGAGCAGCCGACATAGCACATAGTCCGTGACTCTCTACATCTATAACATTTCTCCTTGATTGTGTGTGAAGCGAAAGTATATTTAGCTGTCGATACTTATCCAAGGGCCAAAGCAACATGGGAATGATATTGGTGTGTACCTAACGCCGTTGGTGGAAGATCTAAAAGTACTGTGGAACGAAGGGGTACAGGTATGGGATGCATACAAACGAGAGAACTTCACTTTGTGCTCCTTCTTGTTTTGCACCATAAATGATTATCCTGCCCTTACTAACCTATCGGGCTAGAGTACAAAAGGTGCCAAAGTTTGTACTCACTATTTAGATGGTATCGAGAGTGTGTGGCTAAAACACTCACGCAAAACCGTCTACATGCGTCACCGTCGGTTCCTTCGGAGGGGTCACCTGTACCGCAAGATGAAGAAACAATTTGATGGAGAGAAGAAAGACGGTTCAGCTCCAAGGCATTTAAGGGGAAAAGAGGTTAAGGATTTAGATGTAGTCCTCGGAAAGGGACGTAAATTGAGGGCTCATGAGAAGAACACCTGGAAGAAGAGATCAATATTTTGGGACTTACCTTATTGGGAGTACCTAGATGTTCGACACTACATCGACGTCATGCACGTAGAAAAGAATGTATGTGACAGCTTGATTGGTCTCTTACTGAACATTCGTGATAAAACGAAGGACGACGTCAACGCACGGCTTGACTTGGCTGACATGGACATCAGGCTTGAGTTAGCACCGACATGCACTGATAATGGACGAACGTACCTTCCCCCTGCGTGTTACACTCTGTCCAAGGCCGACAAAACAGAACTGTGCCAGTGCTTGCATGGTGTCAAAGTTCCGTCTGGTTACTCCGGCAACGTGAAGAAACTTGTTTCGATGCAAGATTTGAAGTTAAATGGCATGAAGTCTCATGATTGTCATGTGCTGATGACACAGATGCTCCCTATTGCAATTAGAAATATTTTGCCAATCAAAGTCTGAAAGACAATCATGAGGCTATGTTATTTCTTTAACACAATTGCTCAGAAGGTCATCGATCCCGAAGGACTAGATGCTCTGCAGGACGAGGTGGTGATAACTGTATGTCATCTTGAAATGTATTTCCCTCCTTCGTTTTTTGATATCATGGTCCATCTCATTGTTCACGTTGTGTGGGAGATAAAAATGTGCGGGCCCGTATTCCTACGTAGCATGTACCCATTTCAGAGGTTCATGGGAATTCTCAAGTCCTACGTACGGAATCGATCTCGGCCGGAAGGCAGCATCGTCGAAGGTTATGCAAGTAAAGAGGTCATTGAGTTTTTTTGTCGATTATATGGCTCAGATTCAACCGATAGGTGTGCCTCAATCTCGTCATGAGGGGAGGCTGAAGGGTATCAGAACTATCGGAAGGAAAGCAATCACTGCAGATATGGACACGTATACTCAAGCCCATTTCACGGTCTTGCAACACATGACTGAAGTGGCGCCTTATGTGGACCAGCACAAAAATGTGCTTCGGCAACAGAATCCGGAGCGGCCGGATGTTTGGATCATGAGGCAACACAACAGTCGGTTCAACCAATGGTTGAAGGAGCAAATTGTTAGGAGCTCGCCAAGTGAGATGCTGACATGGTTGGCAAAAGGGACAACATTTACAGTTGTGACATGGCAAGGATATGATATAAATAGGTACACATTCTATACACAGTCTCAGGATGTAAAGAGCACTAACCAGAACAGCGGTGTCCGCATAGATGTGTTCAGTACCGATGGGTTGAGAAACTCGTACTATGGGTTCATAGAAGAGATTTGGGAGCTCGACTACATGGTTTTCAAGATCCCCTTATTTCATTGTCGTTGGGTGCATCTCCCACAGGTGAAGGTTGACAAGTACGGTGTCACTACCGTGGACCTCCAACGTGTCGGGTACAAAGGCGAACCATTCGTACTCGCCAACCAAGTTGTTCAAGTTTTCTATGTAACCGACCTGACAAATAAGAAATGCCATGTAGTTCTTCATGGAAAAAGGAGAATTATCGGAGTAGAGAATGTACTGGACGAGGAAGAATACAATCAATTTGACGAGTTACCGCCTTTTGGAAATGGCATAAGGGTCGACGACGAACAACGTGACAAACCTAGTTACGTATGCATTGATCATCATGAAGGGCTAATTTTTAAAGGAAATAAGCAAGTGGAATGAGAATATGTGACATATATGTGGGCATTTGCATTTATGTATATAACAATGCATGTATGTGATGTATATGTGAATTGGCATTTATGTATACAGCAATACATGTGTGTGATGTATTTGTGAATTTGCATTTACTTATATGTGAAAATGTGTGATATATAGCTGAATTTTGAGAATGAGTCATACAAATGTATCTCTATGTTCATTGGGCTGTTGTAAAGAAATACACTGTGTGAGGTCTTATTGAATGCTGCTTGGTGTTTAGGTCTTATTGAATGCTAGTGTTTATATTAATAAGGCTTATCACAGACGGTTCTCAGTTTAGAACCGTCTGTGAAATCAATATCACAGACGGTTATAAACAAAGAACCGTCTGTGATAGTTATACTATCACAGACGGTTCTTTGTTTATAATCGTCTGTGATATTTTTGTTCACAGACGGTTCTAAGTTGAGAACCGTCTGTAACAAGACTTTATATATAACCCCCCGCTAGGGTTTTTACGTACTGTAGTTATTAGCAAACCAACACTTAGTCGCTCTAGCTAGGTCCCGATCGAGCCCGTCGTCGTCGCCGTCCCCCGAGCCCGTCGCCGGCCCCCGAGCCCGTCGCCGGCCGCCTCCGTCAAGCCCCCGAACCCGTCATCGTCCTCCTCCCTCGGGCCCATCGCCGCCATCGTCCCCCAAGGCCGTAGCCGTCCTCCTCCCTCGGGCCCGTCGCCATCGCCATCCCCCCGAGGCCGTCGCCGTCCTCCTTCCTTGGGCCCGTCGCCGCCGCCGTCCCCCCGTTGCCGCCGCTGTCCCCCCAAGGCTGCCTCCGTCCCCCCGAGGTAACCCTAGGCACCACGGTGCATGACTTCGTGCCTACACTACTTGGTTTACAAATGCTTGAGTGTGTCCATTGCATGACTTCGGTCCCCCCCCCGAATGTTCAATAGGGACTATTGGACCGTGTTCATTGTAAAATTGGATTTCTTTCTGTCTAGGAGTTGTTCAATTCTTTTTATTTATTGGTATAATGGTCATATGATGTCTACTTACCAAGCCATGGTCATATGAATATATGTACACATATACTGTTATGTATGTGCTTATACCGCACTATTTACGTATATGCTACATTGTGCTTACTTTTCGTATATGAGAAGGCCAACACGTCATCCGCGCATTCTTCAACATCATCGCCGGATGTGTCTCCTCCAAAATCAAAACGCCAAGGAAGAGAGCTATCGAAAAAGCGTGAGGGTCGATTTACCATCACAGAGGTCGATGGATCCGGGACCCCTCTCCTTCCTCACAAAGCAGTATCCGCATGGAGAAGAATGATCAGAATAGTTGCACAAGAACGAATTGAGATCACAATCGATTCGTGGAAGAGCGTGCCTGAGACTCAGAAACGTGAGTTGCTGACAGAAATTTTGGCATCGTTCGAGATCTCAGAACAACACCAAGACGCCGCACAACGATAAGCCTTGCTAGCGGCATGCAAAGCATGGAAGAACTTCAAGAGCACACTTATCAAGGACTATGTGGTGAAGGATGAAATGCCCTTTCATAAATATCCATTCCTGGAACCACAATGGGAAGAGTTCAAGGCGATGAAGACAACCGAAGAATTCAAAAGTACAAGTACGGCGCACGGCCCTCCAGGCAAAAAATACACACCCCCACAGACTTGTCACAGCTGGGTATGCGGGTAAAATCCCGCAGTGGAGGAAGGAGGACGAACAGGCAGCCCTGCAGGACACCGCCCCGCCATTTGCCAATATCCCGGATGACCGCGCTCGAAATTGAATTAGAGCAAGGTCATCTACAACGACATCGGGGGACGTCTCCTTTCAAAACTCTGCAGACCAGCAAGTGTTTCAGCGCCTGGTAAGATATCGATCGAACTACGTAGCTTGTAATTATTCCACAACTTCGTAGGAAGTGAAATGACATGTCGTGCTCTTGTAGGAAGCGCTGAGTGTTGAATCTTCCCAGGGATCATTCCAGGGAACAAAGGAGAAAGATATACTCTCCGCGGCTCTGGGAAACAAGGAGCACCCAGGTCGTACGAGAGGCCTTGGGCTTTATGTTCCTTGAAAACATGGTTTCGAAGATGACTCCGAGCAGTATCAGCGTAGGAAGAGAACCAAAGCCGAGCGTGAGGCACGGCTACGAGAAGAAATCAAGGCATCTCTTAAAGAGGAGCTGGCTGATTATGTCAGAGATGAGGTGCGGAGATATACAAAAAATCAGCAGGCCGCCGCCGCCGCTCCTATGCTAGTTAGCCCGCATAACCGTCCGAGTAATTGCGCGTCCAATCCGATGGAAAGCGAGGCCAGATTTCCTGTGGACGATATCCTGGTAATAATTATTATCTCTCGAATGCTTGCTCCATTGATAGGCGTATTCGAGTAGCTAATTTTGTATCGTTATGTAGGAGCCTACGAAGTGTAGGCTCCAAGTGAGATGTGCCTCCGTTCCCTTGTGCGCTACTTGGGGCCAGGCATATCCGTCTGGTATCGGGGCCATGGTGCATGGTCAAGCTTTAGCGCCAGGTTTCGCAAAAGTTCATGTGGATGGTGTGCATATCAATTTTGAGGTCGTCCCGCTACCGAAGCCCCCCAACGACGAGATCATGACTCTAGGGTAGGATATTGGAACATTCGTCCAGTGGCCCAAAAGCGACATCTCCTTGGAGGCTTCTTCACCGGTGGCAGGACCAGAAGGGCAGTGTGAACCAGAGCTACATGCACTGGTGCCATCTCCACAAGACTCGTCTCCAGCACCGCTACCTGCACCGGTGCTATCTCCACGAGTGCTATTCTTGCCAAAGCAACTTGCACCGGTGCTACCTTTACAGTCGACTACCATAAAGTCGACCTACAGCCGAGGCAGCAAGGGCAAAGAAAAGAAGACCGATGATGATATCCCGTACCTGCTATTGGCCCGCAAATTCGTGTTGACGAGCCGCTGTTCGAACCGGTAACGCGCCTCCCAACCCTAGCAATTAGTTGCCAGCAATTGCACAAGTGGTATATGGAACAGTCCAATAAGCCAGAGGGAGAACGGCGCTCAGGTATCACTATCAAATTCGCGCCTGATCATTTAGAGCACAGTGTTCAAGAGTGTGTCTTCGTGGTCACCTTTGAGGATTTATTCGATCTTTTCACGCTCAACGCTCTTGACGCCTCACTCATTTGATGCTGGACACTGTAAGTGTGTACAATCATAGTCTCCGTTCATGTCATACGGATAAATGTCATATATAATTTGTTGTTTTCGTGTGTATATATATAGACACATGCTGACTAAACTAGATCATCCAAATCATCATCGGTTGGTTTTTTGGACCCACGCTTGGTCGCCAAGAATACCATCGACGAGGATACACCCTTCGTCGAGAGGTACATTGCATCAGCACTGGTGGCTTACCGCAATAAGGAATATGTACTTATGCCCTACAATCAGAACTATCATTGAATTTTAATAGTAATTGTACCAAAATGGAATAAGTTATATTACCTTGATTCCCTAAGTAAGAATAAAATGGACTTCACAGTTGTCAGCCAAGTAATCGATAGGTAAGTACATTTTCTCCATACATACCTATATTGTACTCTTTCTTTCCTTCCGAATGACTAAGGTCAACTTTTTCGAATCACGTAGGGTGTTCGCGATGTACGCTGCAAAGCCAGGTGTCTCGACGCAAAGGGCCAAAGGCCTGAAACATGATCAAAAATTTAAGGTATTCGCTATTACACATTAATTAATCCTATGCAACAGTTGCTAGTAATGCCTCTTGAATTAACACATTCCATTTTTTGCAGTGCCACCAGCAGCCGCCGGGTAACACATGTAGATTCTACGTTTGCCACCATATGGAACTACTCCTCAATTCCTCGAGGATCACCAATTCCAAGGTTTGTCAATATTCCCATAATTACTTCATACTTATCACGTTACATATATACGCACATTGATATTCCTATCAACAGGCTGCGTCCATCCCATCAACTGCATTGAAACAGCCCGACCTTTCACGAATTCGAGGAGAGTTGGCGTACTTTTTGGTGGCTGGAGTCATAAAGTCAGATGGAGAGTTCCACTGCGCACAATAATTTTTTATTGCTCTTATCACTTCGGAATCGAGGTCTCGCGAAAGGAACAAATCCATAATCAACGAACTTGTAAACTGCACAAGCAATACTTGAATGGCAATCATGCACCATCCAAGTATAGCTTGTGCAGCCTCACAAGTTCGTTGATTATGGATCTGTTCCTTTCGCGAGACCTCGATTCCGGAGTGATAGAGCAATAAAAAATGCAATGTTACCATCAAGTGCAAATGCAATGTAGATTTTTTGTAATTGTGTATTTGTTAATGGATATTTTATTTCATTTCAATTAATTGATTTGCGAAATGGATGCTTTATGTTTGTGAAATGATGTGTGATGTGAATTGGATATTTTATGTTTGTGAAATGAATTGAGATGTGAATTGTATGTATACATGTACATGTTGATCTGCTAGTTTCAGAGGGCACGGCTAGCATTTCTTGAGGCTAGCCAATAAACAGGAATAGATTTAGGGGTAGAAAAGAATATCACAGACGGTTTGTAACTAAAAACCGTCTGTGATAGCTGATAATCACAGACGGTTTTTACTTAAAAACCGTCTGTGATTATCATCTATCACAGACGGTTTTTAGTTACAAACCGTCTGTATATTTACACCACAGATGGTTCGAAAACCGTCGGTGATAACCTTCGATTATCACTGACCCATAAATTCAGACGGTTCAGAAAAATATCTGTGATGACGTTTTTGAATAGTCTGTAATATGGTTTTCTGTAGTAGTGGTCCCATCCGGAGAGACCGTCATGATGGTTATTTGGCCCTCTGGCCTTTTTGACACTCCTCTGCCATGCTTAGTTACGCCCAGTCTTCGGCGACGTCGATGGTGACAACGATGGTGATGACGATGATGTCATCTCTCTTACAAGAAAAAACTAATTACAATGAGTTGTGAGCGTAAATATTGGCACATTGTTGATCTTATAAGAAATAAGAACATTCAGTGACGTACATTATTGCTACAAGATCTCTTAACATCCCATATCACATAGCCCAGTGTCTCAGGTTTTACAAAGTAACTTACTCTGTAGAACCTAACACACTGAAATGTGTGATTTGCCATTCCAATAGATCTTACGGTAATAACAAAGAGAATTATAGAGGACACTAGAGTGTGTGATTTGTTTTATGCTCTTTGAAGGTCTCTTTGGCATATATTATTACTACAAGGCCTCGTTGGAACACTAGCATACTGTTCCAAATAGATCTTGTAGAAATAGATCATTCCCTAGCTATTTATTTTTATTATTTTCACCACAACTTCTATCCTCATACACCCTCACAATTTGTTTCTCCCTAACTAGGATTTTGAGTGATGTGACATGTATTTCTCAACAACTATAAGACAAACATTAAAAAAACCGTACACATGAGCTTCAAAATGGCTGAAGCAAATTAATTTGCTTCAACCTTTTGAAGACCAAGTGTATAGTGATGTAATGTTCCACTTGTAAGACAAGGGACCTCCATCCACATCTTCATCCATGTGAGGACCACACCAAGACCACCCTCAACAACCTTACCACTTCCAGCCCGACACAAGGAGGCCTACTTTCCTCCCACATCCATTTCTCTCATTCCTTTTTGGGTTCCACATAAAAAAGATACTAATAGATATGGATGGATGTAACATGCATGAGGTAAAAAGTGGAATTTGGGATCCATAACTTCGGGAGGAGAGACGACGGGAGGAGAGAACTCATGAACACACATTAATAGTTATGGATGAATCTATCACACATGAGATAAAGAAGTGGGATTTGGGATCCATACCTTCCGGATGAGAGGCGGTGTTAAGACGAGAGGTGATGGGAAGGAGAAGTGGCGCGGGGAGGAGAGGCGACGGTGGGAGGAGTGGCGACGGGGTCACCATGCCAGGTGAGGAAGGAGAGGACAGAGATGTCGGGTTCTCCGGCGTCGACGGTGGGGGATAAGGAGACTAAGGGGTGTGCGAGTGAGGAGTAAGAGCACAAAACCTAGTAAGGGCCATATTTATAGAAGAATTATCAGATACGGTTCTATTAAATAACCGTCTATGATATTAATATCACAGATGGTTCCATAATGGAACCGTCTGTGATGTGTAGCATATCATAGGCGGTTCTATTATGGAACCATCTGTGATGTTGTACATATCACAGATAGTTCTATTATGGAACCATCTGTGATACATATTTCACAAACCTGTCTGTGATACATATATCACAGACGGTTTATGCCACTAAACCACCTATGATAGTTAGAACATATTAGGTTTTTCAGCTAGCTAGCCTTAGGACATGCTAGCTACGTCCTCTGAAAATAAGCAAGAAGATACAATCATAGATATAATTGTTTCTAAATTACTGAATCATTTATAATGGAATAATTCCTTAATTACTTGCTGAGTTTCTTAATTACACTGGAATAATTTCCAGATAGGTACTCGTCGTGTGGGATCATTGCACAAGGCTATTTTCCTTTTAAATAAAACCCTTCACAATGATTGACATGCGTATAACTTGATTCATTGCTTGGTTCTTCCTTGAGCCTGATGTCGTCTCTGAATAGAGGTTACTCATCAAATTGATTGTACGTTTCCTCATCCACGATATTCTCAACTCTGACAATCCTTATGTTTCCGTGAAGAACTACGTGGCACTTCTTATTTGCCTTGATAGAAACATAAAAAACGTGAACAACTTGCCTTACGAGTACGAATGTTTCATCTTTGTATCCTACACATTCAAGGTCCATAGTAGTGATGTTGTACTTATCGACCTTTACACCCTGTAGGAGTTGGACCCAATGACACCAAAAGAGAGGGATCTTGAAAATTATATAGTCAAGCTCTCAAATCTCCTCTACAAGCCTATAGTAGGAGCTTAGGGCAGCGGTATTGAACTGCTCACGAAATACATCTATGCGGACACCTAAGTTCTAGACTGTACTCTTTATATCCCGATCTATTATATAAAATGTGTACCTATTAATGTTGTATCATTGCCATGTTACAAATGTAAATTTTGACTCTCTTGCCAACCATTGCAGCGTTTCACTTGACGACCTCCCAGTGAATTGCACCCTCAACCATTCGTTGAACTGACGGTTGTGCTGTCTTGTGATCCAAACCTTCGACCGGCCTAGATTCTCCTAGCATAGCATGTCCTTGTGCTCTTCAATATACGGCGACAATTCAGTCATGTGTTGCAAGACTGTAAATGGGCTTGAGTGTACGTATCTAGATCGGGAGTTATTGCTTTTCTTTCGATGGTCCTGATACCATCTAGGCTCCCTCGTGACAAGATAGAGGCACACCTATCGGTTTGAGATGAGCCATATAATCGATGCAAAACTCAATGACCTCTTCGGTTGCATAACCTTTGATGATGCTACCCTTCGGCCGAGATCGATTGCGTACAAAGGACTTGAGAATTTCCATGTACCTCTCGAATGGGTACATATGATGGAAACACTAGGCCATATATCTTTATCTATTTCACAAGGTGGACAATGAGATGGACCATGATATCAAAAAATGATAGAGGAAAATACATCACAATATGCATAGAGTCATCACCACCACGGTCTACAGAGCATCTAGTCTATTAGGATCGATGACCTTCTTAGCAATTGCGTTAAAGAAATAACACAGCCTCATGATTATCACTCATACATTTTTTAGCAAAATACTTCTAATTGCAATAGGAAGCAATTGTGTCATTACCACATGACAGTCATGAGACTTCAAGCCAATTAATTTCAAATCTTCCATGGAAACAAGTTTCTTCATGCTGTCAGAATAAGCATACAAAAGTTTCACAATATGTAAGCACTGACATAGTTTAATTCTCTCAAACTTAGACAGAGTGTAGCAAGCTGGGGGAAGGTATGTCCAACCTTTATCGGTCTCTATCGATGCTAACTGGATCTTGATGTTCATAGTGACCAAGTCACGCTGTGCGTTGACATCATCTTTTGTTTTGTCATGAATGTTCAGTAAGAAACTAATCAAGCTATCACATACATTCTTCTCTACATGCATAATATCGATGCAATTACGAATTTTGCAGTGCTCCCAATAAGGCAAATTCCAAAATACTGACATATTCTTCCACATATTCTTCTTACGGGTCCAACTTACCTCCTTTCCAAGCACAACATTGATATCCTTGACCATATTGTAAACCTCTTTCATGCTAAAAGGTCTTGGTGCTGAGTCATCCTCTTTTTTTCCATCAAATTGTTTATTTATCTTGCGGTCTGGGTGATACCATGGAAGGAAGCTACGGTGACGCATGTACACAATTTTACATGAGTTATTCACTACACACTCTCGGTATAATCTAAGCAGTGCGGGCAGACTTGGGCTCCCTTTATACTCAACCTCAATAGGTTACCAAGGGCAGGAAAATCATTGATGGTGCAGAACAACATAGCGCACAGAGTGAAATTCTCGCATCCCATACCTGTACTCCTTCGTTACACAGTGTCATAAGATCTTCCACCAATAGTACTAGGTATATATGCATAAATATCGTTTTCAAGTTGCTTGTGTCCTTGGATAAGTAGTAACATCAAAATGTACTTCCACTTCACATATAGCCAAGGAGGAAGGTTGTACATGCGTATGTCGGCTACTCATGTTATTGAAAGGATTCATTCCATCTGTACTCAACCTAAACCTTATATTCCTTGGTTCTGTATCAAAGTCTACAAATATTCTATCGATGTTCCTCCACTAGGCAGAGTCCACAACGTGTCTTATCATTCCATCATTCTTACGCTCCTTCGAGTGCCAATGTAGCAATCTTGCATACTTTTGATTCACAAATAAATGCTTCAAATGGGGAATTACAGGCAGATACCACAATATTTTAGCAGGAGGTCCTTGCTTCACCTCGATGCCCTCGCCATCATCGGAGTCATTCTTAAGCTTGTATTGGAATGCTTTGCACACCAGACAAACATGTAATTTTTTATACTCTTTACAGTAAAGGATACAATCATTCGAACATGCATGCATTCTTTCTACTTCCATTCCCAATGGACAAAGAACATTCTTAGCTTGGTAGGTAGTCCTCGGCAACCTATGGAAAGATGTTCGTTAGGAGTTCTAACAACGTCATGAAACTCTTGTCATACCAACTATTGCTTGCCTTTAATTTCAACTGTTCAAGAACATATGACAACCATGTGTATTGCGGCTTGCAGCTTAGGAACAATGGTTTCTCCGAGTCGTCCATCAAGCCCTTGAATTTACCAAATTCTATTTCACTATAGTTCCCTTCTGCAACACGTAGCATATAATCTAGACTGTCATCATATGACCTATCCGCATCGAAAGCACAGTACACAACCGGCATATCGTTGTCTCTCTCGACGATGTTATAACTATTTTTCTATACAATCTTCTCTTCACTATGACTGGTCCAACATGTATACACCTTTTTGAAATCCTTTCAAATCAAGTGAGTTTCGATCTACGCTGAGTTAATAAACATTTTCAGATTATCGCAATCAATGCATGGATAGTACATATATTCAATCCCCTTCTTCAACATATCCAGCTCTACCGCTCTTCTAAAAGCATACATGTCATTAATATACTCTTCACTCATATGGTTCTCAACGTACATTCAGCTTCGGTCCATCTACGCTACGTATGTAGCAAATTAGTGTCAAATTGGATTATTAATGCTACTATGGCTAGCCAGCCTAATACTTACACATAATTGTCATTCACCTTATAGTAAATTGTCAATATCTAAATTAAATAGTTAGCTACATACTATTCGTGAAGCAATATATATATCAAGCAAAAAATATTTAAGTAAATTAGGAGTAGTGACACATTCTTAAATTGGAGCAAATTACCAATTAAGATAGATCTAAACCTAACTATTATCTCTCTTTATTACAAGGCATATAATTAGAACAAACACTAACATCTAATCACTAAGAACAAATAGATCTACAAGCTAGATCTACAAGTTGTATGCTTTCACCAAACTCACCAAAGCCGGTCGCCTCCTTCAATGTAGCGCAATGAAAACAGATCTATCAGGATCATATTTAATAATGCAGCGTATCCCAGACACGTCCAACAAGAACCGTCTGTGATACATAATTATCATAGGCGGTTCTCCTTAATAACCGTCTGTGATAATTTACAGATGGTTCTAATTAAAAGCTGTCTGTGATATATACAATTATTACAGATGGTTCGTATAAATAATCACCTGTAAACTATCACATACGGTTTTAATTAAAACCTGTCTGTGATATATGCAATTATCATAGACGGCTCATATTAATAACCGTTTGTGAATTATCACAGAAGTTTCTAATTAAAAACCATCTATGATATATGCAATTCACAGACGGTTATTAATAAGAACTATCTATGATAGTTGTATATCACAGACGGTACACGGTTACGATTGTGAAACCGTTTGTGTTAATAACAGCACAGACGGTTCCCCTTCCCCATGAACTATCTGTGACGAGGTGTCCAGTATAGTTTTTTTTAGCAGTGGAGGATCCAATTATCCTTGGTAGAACCTAAGTGATTTTCTCTCTCTCGTAACATAGTTTTTGAATAATTAAATCATTCATACAACGTCTTGTTAGTAGAAATTGTTGGTCTTAGTTGTAACCGTAATTTTGTTCTGAGATTGATAGCCTGGGAATACTCGGGTGAAAAGCTACAACTGATTCGTGTGTTTACGGTTATCATTGATTGCACATATATTAAGTCAATACTTTGATGCCATCTATAACATCCTAGCCTAAAATCCGCTCAAAGCCTAACCTATGGTGGGGAGGGTTTACATATACATAGCATTCCGCTTATACTTTTACCCTCGCTGCGTATAAAAAGATTAATCCAGACATGCTACGTTTAAACCCAACATATAGTATATACTATTACAGCTCAATTTAGATAAGTAATATAAGACTAATCCTACTACCACTCTACATGGGTCACACCAGCCTTTACACTAACAGGCGGGCCTACTACGTAGTACCCGCATGAAGGACGCATCAATGTACGGACACAGCAAGGGGACAAGGCGACATCATGTGGACGGTTTCTCACGCTGAGTTGTTCTGCATTGCTAGCTAGTCGCATGCTTATATGGCCCTCCTCGAAATATCGTCGCCAAATGAAGGAAAAGGACTCTTGCATGGTGTCGCACTGGCGCTCCTGTGCGTCGTACTAGGTCGTGGTCGTACACCAACCACGTATTATTGAGGCCGCCTAGTGGCTGCCTAGGCCCGTTTGCCATGGCCAGTGCATGTGTGGAGAGCAACATGTGCACACTCACTGGCCGTGGCGCTAACAGGGCGGTTATACTCGAAGGCCTCGTTAAGCATGGCAATATGCTTTTCGGAAAGTTTATTTTAGCGCAACGCACTTCGTCACTCGCCTGAGTGACAATCCATGTCTAACTCAAAACAGTTTTGCTATTGCACAGGCGACTGAATTTTTTTTATATTTCAGTCACCTGAAATTGCACTCTCAATGAACTAAAATTGTAGCCCCCCTAAAAAAAACAGCTGCAACTTTAGGTGATTCAGAGTGCAACTTCAGGTGACCTGAAATTGCACTCTCAATCAACTAAAATTGCAGCCCCCCTCCAAAAAAAATATGTGCAACTTCAGGTGATTCAAAGTGCAACTTTAGGTGACTGAAAGATAAAAGAATTTCAGTCGCCTGTGCAATAGTCTATCCCAACTCAAAATGGTAAATATCTATTCTCAAAGAAGAGGAGAAAAAACCGGCTTACCTTATTTCACATGCATCGTTGCAGTATCGCACCAGATTTATATATATAGCGCAAGGAAAAAATCCTTTAATTTTAAAAGTTCCATATTGGTGTAGCTATTCTCATATAAAACATGAGCCCCATGAATCGAGGCATATATAACCCTTATTATGAACACACTATACCGTCGTGTTAATTAAACAACTTAATCCGATAAGTAGGCGGTAGGAGAAGAAGAAGATGAAACGAAGGTTGGAAGAAGCGGAGCTTCAGTAGTACTGTCCTTTTGAACGGTGATCTTCTGAGGTAGTAGTGAAGTGTGTGTTGTGTGTGTCGAATGGTGGGCATAAACCTCTCGGTCGGAGTCAGAGGAAGTCGACGCTGAACTCGTCCTCCAGCGCGCCGCGGGCGAGGTCGAAGCACGACTCCGGCAGGTCCCGGGACAGCGACCGGATCGGGAAGCTCGCCGCGCTGCCGCCGACGTCGTCGTCGTGGAGCCTCACCGCCGCGTCCTGCTGCTGCTGATGGGGCTCGTGGTGGTGCTGCCAGGGGCTGAACTTGGCCGGGTCGAACGGGTACGGCTCGGCGTCGCGGAACATGTCCATGTGAGGCAGCGGCTCGCCGCCACCGACCACATTGCCGCAGGTCCAGGTGTTGTTGCTGTTGCTTGAACTGTCGCCTCCGCCGGTGTAGGCGCTGTACGTGGCGGCGTCGGAGACCACGTCCACGCCGCCGCCGTAGTCGCAGAGGTTGTCGGACCGGAAGGAGTGGGCGGCGCCGTAGGAGCCCGGCATTGTCGGGACGTTGGTCACGGACAGGGGGTCGAAGCTGCTGGCCGGGGAGTGCGGTGCGAGAGGGTCGCTGCCGGCGGTGGTAGCCATGGCGAAGCAGTGATCGTCCGCGGGGAGCTGCTTGCAGTCGTCGTGCGGATCCGGGCCAGCGCCGGCGATGACGGCGTCTCCATCGTCGTTGAGCGGCTTGTGTGTGGTGGGGTCGATGCCCCGCTGCCGGAGCTTCTTCTTGAGGCACGAGTTCCAGAAGTTCTTGATCTCGTTGTCCGTCCGGCCCGGCAGCTGCGACGCAATCTGGGACCACCTGATCACATGTGCATACGACATACAATTGAGGCGTGTCTACTTGTGAGAGCCAAGCGCTTATCAGTATCGAAAAAAACCTAAGCTCAACATGGTGTCTGCCAGTCAGCCGATTATTAGCGATATTGGTTTTATCGGTGGGGACCTGCCAAATAATTTTAGGTAAATTTGAAGTAAAAGCCATTTTGCAGCTAATGTAGGGCTAATTTGAATTCAACCAAAATTCGGTGAATAATTTCAACGATAATCAATCTTTTTTAATTAAAATTCTTATTCAAAATTTGTGGCTAAAATTTTACGATTATCAGTGATATTAGTTTTTATCAGACCCTCTGAAAAAATTAAAACCGGTTTTGAAAACCCTAGTTAGAGCTGACACGCTAATTCATAGATTTGAAACAGGCATTTCGATCACACAGTTTGTCGTGGAATCAAGGAGTTATGTATGTGGCAGTGGAGAAATAATTGATATTTAGTCATCAAGTGTAATTGTTAACTAGGAATTGAAAATTTATATTACTACTCTCTGTTTTTTTATTTGTCTTCCTAGAATCTGTGCAGTCAACCATCAATAGATTTGAAATTATCTATATTAGCTATACGAAAATTATATCATTAGATTTATCGTTAAAAATATTTTTATAATATTATATATTATTGGTATATCTTAGTAAAATTATGAAAATTAAATTAACAATTAAAATCATATCCCGAAGATCGGAAAAAGTTAGAAAATCAAGTAAAAAATGACCGGACGGAGTATGTTGGAATGGGTGGTTAGTTAGTTACCTGTTGCCGAGGATCTTGTGGAGGTTGATGATGAGCTCCTCCTCTTGCTGTGAGAAGCTGCCCCTCTTGAGGTCAGGCCTCAGGTAGTTGATCCATCTCAGCCTGCAGCTCTTACCACATCTCTCCAACCCTTCATCACCAACACACATTTTACTTAGTTGGCACATCAAGCAAGAGTCAATTAATTAAGCAAGCAAGCTAGCTGCTAATGAATTGCTAGCTCAACTAATTACCAGCGAGCTTGGGGACTGAGCTCCAGCAGCCGACGCCGTAGCGGATGATGTGGTTGTAGAGCTTCTCGTCCTCCTCCGGCGACCACAGCCCCCTCCGCAGCTTCGGCTTCGGCGAGCACGCCGCCGCCTCGCGTCCCATCGGCGCCGGCCGATCGGGGAGGCAGCCGACTGGCCAACACTGCGCTCCCTAGCTAGCTAGCTGCCTCTGTCTCTGTGCCCCCGGCCGGGTGTGAGCTTGAATTCTTGACGAGGGCTACTGGCAGTCGCTACTCGCTAGCTAGCAGCTGGTGATGGCAACAATGCTGATGAGACGGCAGGGCAGGCGATATAAAAGCGATGGTTGCCTCAGACAGGCAGCAGTTCGATGCTTGAGACTTAAGCTAGAGATAATAGCAGATTAAAGTGGAATCAGCTAGCTCAAGAAAGGGGAAAAAGGCACTGCGCAATGCATGAGAGAGAAACTAAAAAGAGAGAGGAAGCTAACAGTAGAGAGTGAGAGGGGGGCGACAATTATAAAGTGGGGTTGAAGCAAGGGAAGGCAAGCCCCCGTGGCCTAATGGATGGGGGGGGGGGGGGGGGGGGATTTAAGGTAAGGTAGCTTGAGGTGCGGGGAAGAGGCGATCAAGTACAATAATCCCATCGATCGACAACAAATGCTAGCTTAGCTTCGCTAGCTGCATGTGGGGGCAACCCCGGCCATGTATTATCATCGCCGCGCGTCATCGTCGTCACCACCATCTGTATGTGTACTGTATAAAGGCGCTTAGCCTTTAACATTACTGTTATTAGCCTCCCTCTTGCCTTTTCTTTTTTTTTTCTTTCCTTCTCCTTCAATTAATCCCCCGGGCTGGTTTGTTGGGATATGCATGACGCTACTCTACATGTATATGTACGATGTCGATTGCTACTTTTTTAGAGTTAGTATTGGTTTTCGGATAGATGTCGTTCTTGTTAGATTTAATCTAGTTGTCTTCAGTTCTACAATCACACAGACTACGACCATAGCAGTTTACGACCACATTCGAGCATTGTAGCAGTCGTAAGTCGTAAAAGGACTATAGCAAACATAATCGTAAAGGCGCTGTAACAGTTGTAAGTTGTAAGAACACTATAGGCATCGTAGTCGTAAGGAGTTAGGAGTCAGAGTCCGTTTAGGATTCAAAGTGGTCATAAAAAGGAAGATCGGGATGTTTCCGAGTCAGATTCTCAGCATAGTATGCCGCGTTGGTTCCAAAGTCTTGTATGTTGCTTCTCTATATAAGAAAGAGGAAAAGAACGCAGACGCATTGCTTTGAAGCATGTCAAAAAAAAGGAAGAAAGAAATCAATCTATGTTCGTGTGTGTGATCTCGAAGTCTAAGTTCATCGATTCGTCTAGGCCCTGGGCAAATTTCCCAACAATTGGTATCAAAGCCTAAGCGGACGAAGCAATAGCCAGTAACCCTGTTGATTCGGAGATGTCAGCAGCACTCATCAAGGTTACGGGCGACGAGCTCGATCCATCGGAGTCAAGCGTATTTGTCAAGCTGACGATAATAAGCGTCACGATCCCGATTCAATACCCAATGTTGAGCGAAATGAATTATGGCATATGGGCCCATCAAGATGAAATTGATCTTGCATTCGCTAGTGGTTTGGTTGGCGGTCAAAGATGGAGATGACAACGACGACATGGACCAAGGTGCAATGGTGGCCATCTCGCAAGCAGTGCCAGACGATGTGATAATGTCGATCGCCAAGAAGGAGACTGCAAAAGAAGCCTAGATTGCACTCAGGGAGATACGAGTAGGGGAAGATCACATCGAGAAGGCACGCACTCAAGTGCTCAAACGGCAACTGAGCAAGTCGTAGATGGGAGACTCAGAGACGATCATCGAGTACTTCATGAAACTCACCACTCTGGTGGGTGAGATCCGCTCACTCGGTGTTAAGCTGGAAGAGAGCGATGTTGTCAAAAATCTGCTTAGCTCAATTCCAGATCGATTTCTCTAGATTATCAGAATAATCGAACAGTTCGGTGATGTCGTAGCAATTTCAATATCAGAGGCAATCTATCACCTTAGAACTTTTGAGGAAGGACTCAAGGGTTGACAGCACTTAAAGGACGGAGGAGAGAAGCTACTCTTTACCCAAAACAAGTGGGAAGAGAGGAGCTCGAAGACCAAGAAGAACGTGGGCTCAAGCACTGCTCAGAGAAAAGGTTGTAATAGAAGAGGTTGGGGACGTGGCCATGGACAAGGCGATGGCCGAGGAGATGGCAAACACATTGTTGATGAATGATTGAGGCAAGATTTCGACAAGACCAAGGTCAAGTGCTTCAACTGCAATGAGTACGGGTACTTTACAAAAAAGTGTCCAAAGCCAAATCGAAGAGCGAGGGTGAATATCATAGTGAAGTAGAATGATGATCGAAGTGTGTGAACTCGTCTATATAGTCCCAACACCTAAAGAAAAGGTATTCCTACATGAAGAAAAGGTGACGCCGAAGCTTAGCGGCCCCAAAACAAAGCTTGGTATCTAGATACCGGCGCAATTAACCACATGACCAGATGCATGGAGAAATTTGCTGAGATTGACACGAAGATAAAAGGTTCAGTCAAATTTGGAAATGGTTCAGCTGTGGATATACAGGGAAGGGGCGCAGTATTATTGGAGTGTTCTATGGGTGAGCATCGTATTCTCATGAATGTTTACCACATCTTGAGGCTAAGAAGCAATATGACCAGCCTTAGATAACTGGGCAAAAATGGCTACAAGATTGTGGTCAAAGGTGGAGTAATGTCGATTCTAGACAGAACTCAGAGATTGTTGGCCAAAGTGTGCAGATTAAGAAACTGAATGTATGTGTTGAACATCAATCCAGCTCTCCTAGAGTGTTCTCTAGCATGAAGCATAGAAGAATCATGGAGACGGCATGCTAGGTATGGGCATGTTTAACTTTCATGCTCTAAAGGATCTGGCTCACAAGAAGATGGTGCAAGGCATGCCCATGATCGAGCACGTGGATTGCATCTGCGATGGTTGTTTGATCAGCAAGCAACATCAAAACCTGTTTCTGACCATGTCCCTATACCGAGCAGTCGTTCCTCATGGCACGGTGACTTATTTGGGCCAATCACTCCGACCATGCATGGAGGAAATCGTTATTAATTTCCTGCTGTTGGTAGATAACTGTACGAGGTATATGTGGTTGGTGTTACTCCAAAGCAAAGATGAAGCATTCGAGGCATTCACAAAGATCAAAATTGCAGCCAAGATTGAGAAGAATCTGAGGCTAAAAGCTCTACGCACCAACTACGGTGGTGAGTTTACCTCGAACGAGTTTGAAGACTACCGTGAGCTCTTGGGTATTATGTATTATTTGATAACGCCTTATTCTCTCCAACAGAACGATGTGGTCAAAAGGAGAAACCAGATGGTGGTCGGTATGGTGAAGAGTTTGGGGGGGGGGGGGCGAAGCAGTCTCGACTACCGTTTATCTCCTAAATCATGAGCCAACGAAAAGTATCATCAGCAAAACTTTTTACGAAGCTTATTACAACCGCAAGCCTGGTGTGAGTCACCTCTAAACTTTTGGGTACATTGCACATGTGAAGACAACCACGCAACACATCTCCAAACTAGCAGATCGAAGCAAGCCAGTGGTGTTCATTGGGTATGATTCAAAAACGAAAGGCTATTAGATGTTTGATCCGATGATACAACAAGTTGTGGTGACTTGTGATGCAGTGTTCTCGTAAAAAAACAAGGAGCACCCGAGTCGCACACGAGGCGTTGGGGTTTACGTACCTTGGAGGCAGGGATTCCCACATGTCTCCAAGGTGTATAGGAGTAGAAAGAGATCCAAGGGTGAGCGCGATGAATGGCATCATTAAGGAAAAAATTGAATCAAGTCCTCAACCAGTCACAAGTCGTCCCCGTTATTTTCAGAGCTAATCCCCCTCAATGTCGAAGTAGCTACACATCCACGCCAATTACCTATCGATGACATACAGGTAATGTACATCTCTAGAATGCTACATAGATAGACATGTTGGACACTTGAGCTAATCATGTATCGTTATGTAGGAGCTCACATCGTGCAACCTCAGAGTCGAGCTTGTTGGCTCTATTTCCATTGAGGCTGGGTGGGGGATGGCGTATCCATGTCCACCAGGGACGCTGATGCATGGTGCCTAGCTAGAGATCGATTTTGCGAAGGTCCAGGTGGACATGGTACATGGCGTTTTTAGGGCCGTCCCACTGTAGAAGCCCCCAAACTACAAGATCATGAAACTAGGGGATGTCGTGCACACATTCGTCCAATGGCCCAAGAGGGACATCACCCTAGACCTTTCCATATCAACATCTACATAGCATGAATAGCTAACCTCTCCACATGACCATCTATAGCATGCGGCCTCTCCGACCCTCCCTTTGATGCCACCACGTGCACTTCATTCGCATTGGTAGGCTGCCATATCAGCTTCCATGAAGACCACACTGAGCATAAATCAATAGTGTGCCCATTCATCTCCTGTGAAGAACAAATACCAGCGTGTTAGCAAGACCAAATCGAAGCAAATCAGGCGCCTTAAGAGCACTGGACATTCTCATTAGGAAAGTCGTTGGTCTCAAATATGCTCATAGCCAGCCTTGGAATGGGTGCTGCTTCTTTGCATGCGTGGTTCGTAGGAAAGACCAACTAGATGAGGACACAACACCCTATGGGTTGCACTGTCAAGTACACGACAGAGCATTTTCTCCATAAGCCCAGCTACTTCATGGTGGGCTTTGACGACTTGTTCGACCTCTTCAACCTCGATGCTCTAGACACCTCATTTTTAAAATGCTAGACACTATAAGTGCTTACAATTATAGTCTACATTCATGTAATATCGATTAATGCCATAACTCTGTACTTATGTATAGATACATGATGCTAGAAGCCAAATGAAGAAAAGAGATGATCGATTTTCCCGACTCACACTTGATCTCTAAGCAATGTATCAACAAAAATGCATGCTACATCAAGGATTATGTAACAATAGGACTACTTGCTCACAATGATAAGGAGTACATATGTCTACCCCAGAACCAGCGGTAAGTGCTTCACTCATTGCCATACTCATTGATTTATACTTCATATACAACACAAACTTAGTTTTAAGGACTATCGTAGCATATATGTGTAGGTGGCACTGAATTCTAATTGTCATTGTACCAAAGTGAAACAAGGTAATATATGTTGCTTCCCTAATCAATAACAAGCATGACTTCACACTTGTGCAACAATTAATCAACATGTAAACTCATTTTATCCATAAATAACTCTATGTACATTTTGTTTGGAATGGTTAAAGCTAATTTTTTCGGATCGCATAGGTCCTTCACCTCGGACATTGCCAAAGGAGTGAGACACGTGAAAGAGAACACCACACTGTGACAAATGATGCCTCTCAAACTGAACAAACATATGCATGTAATTCTATTTTCACAGTGCCACCAGCAGCTATAGGTAACGTATGTGGATTCTATGTTTGACTCCATATGCAAGAAATCATGGGTGGTACACCCAAGGATGCAGAGATTTGTCAATCTCACAATAATTATTTCCTACTTATCAATTATTATATATATAAATAAATATAAGTGCTTACGACTTTACTCTTCCTAGAAACAGGTACTCTTCCTAGCGACAGGGTATAAACATCACTTTAAGTACAATCCAAATGAATGAACTCTCTAAAATTCAAAGACAGCTCGCCACCTTCTTAATGGCGATGGTCATTAACTCAAAAGGAGCCTGAGGCTAACTAAAATTTTTAATGACAAACAATTTTTCTTACTGTATCTGTAAACATGTTGTAAAATATTATGACGCTTCATCTATAATCAATCTGTAAATTTTTTTATCTGTGATATATATGTGTATCCATGATATATCTTTGTATTTGTGTATTTGCTTGTATATGTCACATCTGCATATTGTTTTCAAAGGGCATGGCTAGCATTCTCTTAAGCTAGCCAAAAAATAGAAAATTTTCTACATATATAGCAAACTATCACAGACGGTTTTGTGGTATAGGCCATATGTTAATGCCTACAATCATAGACGATTCTATGAACCAACCGTCTGTGATATGTAGCCTATCATAGATGGATGGTAAACAAAACTGTCTCTGATGTTTGACATATTACAGATGGTTTCATGGTTGAAGTCGTCTGTGATAGTTTGTCTTCATAGATGGTTCTTTATGTGAACCATTTGTGATGTGAGTTATCATAGACAGCCCAAAAACTATCTATGATAATTGCCTATTATCACAACGCAATAAATCAGACAGTTTAGAAACCATTTGTGATGTCAGTTTAAAACCATCTGTGATGACCCTCTGTTTGGTAGTGTTGATATTAGGTATCATTTCCTTAGAGACCATGTAGAAAAAGATGATGGTGTACTTCACTTTGTAGAGTCAGAGCAGTAGGTTACAGATATTTTCACTAAGCTTCTTGATTCTTATTGTTTTACTTTTTTATGGGGAAAGTTGGGGATTATTAGTTCTTTTGGCCTATTTTAAAAGGGAGTTTGACTCTTTGTATCTACTGTATCATATTGTATATTTAATTCCAACAACTTGCATTGTAACATAACTATATGGAGCTTTAACTATTATTCATGTGTGACTTGATATCTTGTTTTACATCTTACCATATCTTATGCCAGTTTGCTAGATTTCTCATATCTTTCTATATATGTGTAGCTTAGCTTTTGCAATACTAGCTCTATTGAATGTAAGAAACTTGAACTAAATCATGTCTTATTAGATCTTGTGACTAGTTTTACTCTAATGATCCTCTTAAGATTCATACCATGTCAAATAGGCTAACTTGAGTCTTGGACCTAAATTGAGTTTTAGATTGAGCCATGGTAGTCTTTATTGAAGCATAAGTTTACTTTTTCTAGGCTTTGTGGCTTGGGTTGGGTATAGCTTATAGTCTAAGGAGTAGCTTATTATTTTTGAACTAAAAAAGAGAAATGAAAATGGTCTCTTTTCTGTAAAAGTTGATCTCACTAATTCTTTCTTATGAGACAGTTTACCATTGTACTAAGCATGAACTCAGGGGGAGTTTTGGATGACCTAAACCACTCTCTTAAGTTTCTTACTTGGGATGGTCATATAGTGAGACTAGAGATCTAGCACACGGCTAAGAAAAGCAAAAATATGAAAAATAGTTGAACTTTAGGAGGTAGTTGTGGATGGCTTCTAGTCTATGACTTGATTTACTAAGATAAGACCAAAATATGTTTCAAAAATTGCATAATGTGCTAATTATGCTCAATTCTAAGTGCTTGAACAAAATGATTCAACATTAAACATGTAACACTCTAAATAGACTAAATTGTAGCTTCTCGGTTCTATTTAGTTTATTGACATAGCTTTGCTCATTTTGGATACCTTGGGCTAAACTTTGATCTATGCTAAAAATCCATTTAATTTCATATTATTGCTTATTTGGCTTTAGTTTGGGTATATATGGTTTGCCATGATCTAGAATAGCTACTTCACATAATATGATTTGGTGTAATATTTGTGGAGTCACTTTAGATAATTTTCATAGCTCGTTATGATAAAATGAATAAATTGCAGCCACTTCATGTCATTAATGCTCTATCTTCTTCCATATATATTGATGACACTATTGTTAAAGGTAGAGAAATATTGGTAAAAAAATACATATCTAGAGCAAGATTTAGAGTTTTTGTGTCCAAAATCTTGGTAAGTTGGAGCATTAATATTTTCAATGATTCTCTTAATCTTTTGTTCTCTTCTCACCACAACCTAGGTCAAATAAAATAATTATTTTTTCATATGGAACTAGATTTAGATTTCTCAATTCATGTGGTGGATTTGAAACTTTTTTTTGTGGAAAACTTGTTATTTTCAGTAGCTTTAGTCTATTTTGTGCTTTATGTGGTCATTTTCAATCTTTGCATTTCTCTTGTGACCATTTTGAGCTCTATTTGCAAACTTTTCTCTAATTTCTACAATCACCTTCTATTTGTATTTTTGATAAATTACCGATGGGTTCATCAAGAGGAGATTGAAGAACCATGTGAGAAGGTCTAGAATTATATTGTGATGAACCAATGCCATTTGAGAAGAGTGGAAATTTGAATTTGCAAATTGTCAAATTTTTCAGACAATCGACAATCAAATCGGTCTTACTGGCCATAGGGGAGCGGTCAGACTGGACCTCCTCAATGGTCAGACCACCAGCCAAAATCGTTCTGATTGGCCCTCGTTAGTGGTTTGACCAGTATGAGCATGTAGTCAGACCGGCTAGCAGTTGTAGCTCTCGACTAAGTTTTGTAATTTGGGGATTTTAGTCATATGATGAGTTTGTTTGACCTAGGTCAATGCATATATGTTACATAAGGCATGTTACAGTTAACATGGATCAAATTGTGAAGAATTGATATCCGAAAACGATATCTTTGTCTTAGATGTGCAAGGTCACTTGGAGTCAACTATAGTCAATGGCGAGGATCGGGGCTGCGCTCATGGAAGAGCCGAGGCCCAAAGTGATCAAAGATATCGTGTGAGATGGCTGAGTTCAAGCATGCCATGAGGAAGGTGGGAAATATTGAAGGGAAGTTTAAGTGACAGGTTGCACCATGTTGTTTGGTCGGTCCAAATGAGGTATGGTCCGGTGGAACTAGATTAGGAGAGACTTACCGATGCGTGGCAAGCATGACGATTGCTTGTAATAGAAGATGAGGACCAGGTCAAGAAATGGTATATTAGTAAGTTAACTAATATACCAGAAACTACTTTGAATCAAAATCACGGCGCTTGAGCAGCTCTTTGGAGAGCAGTTTAGATCAAGGAGAAGCTGATAGGATCAAGTTGGATCAAGATTAAGGACTTAGCGGATTCATGCTAATGTGCTTTGAAAGGCGTACATAAGTGTAGAGTGTAAGTAAAACCTATGTTGTGTGGGGTTAACGGGTTTTCTCCATATATACTAAGTGGATAGTATCCACTGGGGTTAGATAGATGATGGTTGCTCTATCTATTTAACAGGTTGGGATGAAGACTTGGTAGTTAACCATCCTCTCTTGCTCATGGAAGCCTTATGTTTTAGGGTTAGGGTTTGAAAGAAGTTACGTGCTATGGTTTGATCTCTTGCCCTCTAGGTAGAGTGGCTGCAAAACCTTCATCCTCAAGTAACAATATGTTAATCTTTGTTTATCTCCTATGGATCCCTCTTGTGTTGATTGATTTGCTCTTGACTTCATTGGTTTTGCTCTTCTCTCTTTCTTGATCTTGTTGTGCCAAGGACGTATAAGTGGTTGATATTACTCTTAGAGATTAATCCCCATCTATCTAGGCATCAGGTTGTAAGTTTATGAAGTTACCTAGTTTTCTATTGGGTTTGATCTCTCCGAGTGATTTCTTGATCTGAGTGCTTTTTGTCTCGATTTCTTTAGTGTTGTTATTTGTTGTGACTTGCGGGAATATATTTAGAGTTTTCTTGGCCATCTTCTACCCACGAGCAAATCATATTCTCTGTTTTTTATTTTAGCTGGTTTTGTTGCAATCTTATTTTATCTTGAGAAAGGTCTGAATTTTGATATAGATTCTTGTAATTCTTGGTTGGAATAGGTTCTTGAGACCTTAAGTAAGGTGTATGTAAAATTTCACATCATTTGGTTTTATATTTTTGAATTTGCCCTAAATTTTGGATCGCCTCCCTGTTCATGGTCTAACCGCCAAGGGGCCGGTCAAGACCAGTTTGGAGCCAGCGGTCTAACCGCCAGAAGGTTAGACTGGACCCAGGTAGTCGGTTAGACCGCATGAGTTCGTATTTCTCTGGAGTTTGATTTCTTGAGCGATTTAATTTGGGTTTTTAGCTGTTGATTGTAATTTAAGTAACTCTATAGTTATTTGAGTGAAGGATTAATAATACTTGAGAGAAAAAATTGATTGACACTGTTTACCTATTCTATTGCCTTTTACATGCTCATTTGGTGCAACCGAACGCAATGAGATGCAATAAGGTGATCGATGTGGTTTTACCACCGAGTGCGCGCGCGGTATGTACGGGTGGATTGATACATTTGGGTGTCATGCATGATTAAGTGGCTTTAATTAAGAGGCGCTTTGGGTGAGGTTGACCTGTGATGGACTCGCTAACAAACCAAGTCGATCGGCGGGGCCATGCTTGCACTCACGCGTCCGTCCGTCCCCTCCGCGCACCATAAATCGTCTTGACTTGCCCGCTCAATCCATCGCTCGCGCCGTGCTTCATATGGATATGGCTTTAGTTGCCACACCTTTTAGGACAGTTCAATCCGGTTTTTTCGGATAATTTCGGCTAAAATAATACTATATCTGTGATAGTTTTTCTTAAAACAATCAATTAAAGAAAAAACACTATTATACCTCTATAAATAATACAGAGAAAAAACTATATTAAAAAAACTAACGTATTCCAAATAACTTTTATTTTCTAAATTCTAAAATCCAGAAAATAAAAGCAACAGGGTTTTAATTCAATTACACGGCTACTCTTTTCTTAGACCCATCGCGCACGCTACTGAGTACCATGGCGCATATGCAGGAGGTACGTGTGTGAATAGTGAAAATGGGTCCATCTCACGGAACAAATGTACCTAAGCTGTTACGTGCTCCTACTTGGGATCTGGTTTCGCTGTAGGCGGGTAACAACTGCATTAAGACGTGTGACACATGTGTCCTTTGCTTAGGCCCATTTGGTTTAGGGTTAAGCGGTGGGCAACGATGTAATCTGTCAAATATTCTTAGATAGAAGAGGATTAAATTAACCCAGTCAAAGCCTTTTGAAACGATTTAATCCGTCAAATATTCTTAGATAGAAGAATATTAGATTAACCCGATCAAAGCCTTTTCTCTCCTAATTCAGATTAAATTAACGAACAAATTAGTGAAATAATTTAACACAACGTAACTGATTAACCTTTGTAAGTTCTTTTTTCTACCGCTAACCAAGTTAATCCACCAAATCTAGCCAAATAGTAATTTAGCAAAGAGATTGGTTGCCAAATATAAAATTTAAGTTAAGCTAATTTAGTTAGGCTAAGATTAGCGAACCATGTTATGTTAACCAACGAATTGAACCAATGGCAGCCTTAAAGTTGATGTGAGCAGGGTATTGGCCGTTGGTAAGCATCCGAAAAACCGGAACCGGTGTAGTTCGCCCCGCATTACACAACTACGTTCCGAACACTAAAATTCAACATCTAAAGTTTACGATTGAACTAGTTAGAGATCCGTGCGTTGCAACGGAGTCATAAAAATAATAAAACGGAACTTACTGCCTGGTCAACTTCACACATCAAATATTGAAGATCAAGCGACAGAGAGAGAAGGATGGCCAGAATGCGCGAGGAGATGGGAAAAGTGGAGAGGGTGGACGGTTGTATCCTGAGAGAGAGGAGGAGGAAAGAGACGAATGATCTAAATCAAATCAGATGGCTGAGAAGAGGAGGAAGAATATACCAACTACCAACTCATACTTTTATAATAGTATAATTATAATTAAAACGGACCGGTGCGAGGCGCAATTAGCCGGCCAGTTTCTGAAAAATAAAACCGCAACCGGCCAGGTTACGGTTTCCGGATAAAAACCGGCTCGGTTGCGGTTTCGGAGATGGTGAACGTCACAGCATGCTTATATGGCCGTGGGGAAAGGGAAGATACATGAACACCTTTCTATTTGAGTCAAGTTTATTTATGATCTGGACCGTTGAAATCTTTTTGATCCGGAGGTCGAAAATCCGTGCGCTCGCACGTGTGGCAGCGACAGCCCGACGGCAGGGGGATTAGTCCATGTGCGAAGTAAAGCATACATAAAGATGCATCCAGCGCAATATGTCTCGTGTGGAAGTTACTTACGGCTGTTTGGATGCACGCGTGGCCTAATTAATTTGCATGTGAGGCCTTGTACTGTGCATGCATGCCCGATCGGTAGAGATAATTGCGTGTACTTTAAATCGTAAATAACCAAGTTATTTTCCCTCTTTATGTTGGACGCGTCAGGTCCTTGCGGATCGAATTAGTACGTTCCGAAGCCACGCTACCGATAGCCCTATAGCTAGGCACGTGCGATTTGTTGGAGATATAGGTGATGATATTTCGCTATTCATATCATTTAGGGTCTTTTTTTAGCTGAGCTTTATGATTTTTGACTGCGGCTTATGATTTTTAAGTTATTTGTGCAAGAGGTTACAGAGTTACAGAAACTCATGTGCGATTTTTGCCGATATAAATAAAGTTGATACAGTATATACTACAATTAACTAGTAGATCACATTTTAAAAAAACACTTTGTTTAAAAATTAATTACTGTAGAAAAGTCAAAAGCAGAAGTAAAAAACTGAAAAAGAACAGGGCCTTAGTTTATAGCAAAGTACAAGCTAAAATTCTCCATAGGGATGGGTTCTTTTGGGATGATTGCTTCTGGTTAATAACTTAAATATTTGTAGTACATACAGGAAAATAATTGCATGCGATTTTGGTAGATACAACTAAATTCAATATACGTTTTACTATAATTTTTCTATTGACCCTGTCTTAAAAAACACACTGTTTAAAAGCTAGTTACTATAGATAGTATGAGCATAAACTAGCTATATGAGCATAAACCAGCTAAAAGCCGGCTCGAAGGGTATCTTCAAAGAGTTATCTAAGGGCTCTTTCTTTTTTGCTGTAGTTTGGCTTCTGAATTATGTCTGTTCATGAGAGAGAGTATGGAAAGAGACAGTCGCGTGCAATTTTGGCCGGTATAGCTGAAGTCCGTACAGTATCTACTATAATCGACTTGTAAACCTTGCATTTAAAAGATATTTTGTTTGAAAGCTAGTTACAATAGCATAAGCTATAAGCCAGAAGTCGAAAATAATTAGACTTAAAACTGACAGAAAACTAGCCTATAATAAACTGAGAAAACTGGCATATAATAAATCAAATGGAAAATGAGAACATGACCAAGTTTATTAAACATGTCAAACTTCTCTTTTTTTTTTGTTCTTCTCATGCATTTTGAGTTTGAGGTTGAAATTTTAAAGGGCCTCCATATAGTGCATATATCATCAGTTTTTATTTCCAGAATCTTAATTGTCGATTTGGTGCCCAAACTGAAATGGTATACCTAATCATCATCGGGTTGCACTAGATATCTTCTCTCTCTCTCTCTTTTTAATTTCGGTTCTTCTTTGTTAAATTTGTACATGGAATTTAGGTTCTTGGTCAACTTGAATGAGTAAAATTTGTAAGATATGGAGTATATATAGGCCCTGTTTGGATGGACTAGGACTAGTTGTTAGTTAGGACTAGTTGTTAGTTGACTAGTAGTTAGCTGGCTAAAGATTAGCCTAGTCCTGTTTGGATCCAAGGACTAATAAGTGCTACTATCTCAGTGCAAAGTCTGTTATACCCCTATGCATGGTGGTCTGGGAGGGTTGGCGTGGATATCAACGTCTTTTTTCCATCCGGCTGGTCCTTTAGCCCTCATTAGCTGGGTTTGATGGACTAGTTGGCTAACAACTAGTTGGGGTTTTGGCTAAACTTTAGCCCACCCATTGGCCCTCCTGTTTGGATTCTCAAGGGCTAAAGTTTAGCAACTAGTTGTTAGTCCAAGGGATCCAAACAGGACCATAAGGCCTTTGTATGGTTAAATGTTAAATTGAGGGCTAACTACTGCCTCCAGTCAAAATAAAAAAACAAATCGTTTCGGGGATCAATACAGTCTCCAAAGCAACTTTGACTTACTAATTTTTATTATAATATATTTATAAAAGCTAAATAAAATTATAATATTATGAAAGTAATTTTTGAAACAAATCTATGTATATTATTTTTATATGTCCAATCTAAATATTCATAGAAATTTTGATAGTCAAAATTTGTAATGTTTGACAGCACTGCTCACAACCCAAAATGACTTTTTTTTTATCGGATGGAGTATTTCGTGGTTGTCATAATGTTTTATGATGTACGGTAAAATCAAGTTTTCTTCTAGAAATCTTCACTGATTCTAATAAAATATGTTGTGACTGCAAGACAAATGCTCTGAACCGGCCCAATATTTTGAACTTATATTGGCGTTACGGCTGTCCAGTAAGATTTGATAAGGCAGACTCAAGTGTACTTGGCGGTGGAAAGTTCGTTCACTGTGATCAGAAAAATTAATTAGACAGACACTGATTGGACTAATCACGCTAAGATGAATGCTTCTATCATTTCTTAGAGAAAGAAAAGAGTGCACTTTTTTCCCTTTCTTGCTAGATATATGTACTGATGGTCATGTACAAATAAGGCCCTGCAATAATTTAACATATCCTAAGAAATACAAAAAAATTCAGTACTCTTATTTTCATTGCGTTTTTCTTTTTCTTTTCGAAATCATATATTCCCCCTTTTTTAGAAAGAATGAACTGGGGCATGCAGATTTCACAGGACTCTACCCTGGTCTCAGTTACCTGCATGCCCATGCATGATTGTACCAACTTGATTAGCTAGTTGAATCTTAAAGACTGGTTGACATTAAAACGGTACTCATCAAGTGCTGTGGTACCCTAGTCAGGAAAAAAGATACGTGGCAATGATGTGAAATGACCCAAAAGGCTTGTGGGGGGAGAAAAGAAAATTAATTAAGGACCACACTGTTTGGTGGCCTATCAGGCTCCGGTGCCCATTGTTTGGAGCTCCATATGACCATGGATGAACGCTATCTAGCCTTCTAAATTTGGAGATTGGAAAATCTCTTGCGGCTATACGAAAATAAATGCAAGAGGTAATTTGAAGAAAAAAGGTAACATTTGTTGATCATGTAATTTTTGATACAGTGTTTTGAAACTTTTTAATGCATCCTTATATCTCAGGGACATAATGTTCACGTATGTTCCCGAGCTACCAGTACGCGCAGTACAAGTGCGATTTTTTTAAAAAAAAATCAAATTTTAATTGAAATTATAGAAATATATCTGCAAAAAAAATTTATAGGAATGACCTCCAGTTACCAAACCGTTGGGTGATTGAAACCGATCGCCCATGGCTGCACGACACGGAGACTATCCATGGGCCATTAGGTGACACAATTGTAGTCGCCGAGCGGTCAGGAGGCTGGGACCTGTCGCCCAATCGTCAGACTACTGCAGTTCCAGTCGCTCGACTGTTGGGTGACTGGAACTCACCCATTTTTGCGCAACTGGGCCCCGGATCACTGCATGGGGTAAACGACAATTGTTGTAAGTAACATTTATCAAATTTTGTGTATGAGTTGTATTTTTCGGGAAAAAAATGGGAAACAATGTCGGTTGATCCATTTATAATTTTTGTAGATTATGATGGTAGAAAATCGTTAGATTGGCAATAATAGTTTGCGATCGTCATATGTTGTTGTAGTGGCAAGAAAATTTGTGAAATTTTATTTGAGAATGATTGGGATAGCAATGATTTGTATGTACGAAAGTAAGTGATATTGTTACGCAACCGGGAACTCGTACATGGAAGAGAATTTGTTTTTCATGTTGTTGGATGCCTTGCTACGCGGAAGAATTGAATGAGAAAAGACTAGGATAAGTGCTTTTGCGAATTAAAATAGACTTCATAATAAAAATGGACATAACACGGTGCATAGGATTTGGTTAAATGCATAAGAAAAAGAATCATGCACGATGCAACAAACTGAAGTACTCCTATGATACATATGTGTCTTTTTGGAATGGAAATAAATTCGACCTTTGGGGGACTAGTGTAGAACGCCCCCAACCTATTGCGTGGACTGGGCCCATTTTTCCTTCCTTGCGAACTCGGCATTAAACTCATCGGCGGCCTCTTTGGCCTTGGCCATCATTTCCCTCTCTTTCTCACGCTCCTTTTCGTGAGTCTCGTGCTCCCTATGCGTGCATGCCTCAAGATAAACCTTCGTCTTCCGATGTATTCACTCATTTGCTAATCGTTGCGACGCTTCTCCTCCCGGATCTCGTAGGCCCTTCTGACATCCTACTCTTCGAAGTCGAGAGACCACTGATCATGTGGGTGAATCTTTAGGTCAATCCACTTGCGGTAGCCACATAGCAGTTCTGGAGACTGCGGGTAGACGGGAGAGGTTGTTGTACGTACTTTAAAAGGGAAATAGTAGGGGAAACACACTGTAACTGGTCCTTACCAGCAGTCGATAGCTGCTTGTGTTCTGACGGTGGTCGAGATAATCACAGGAGTAGTTTGTGCTACCCTAATAACGCATGCCCATCCTGAGCCGCTGCTTAGACTTGAAAAACTTGCATGGGTCCCTGCACCAACAAATGGGCGGCGTCTCTCCCTCAGGCGGGTGTTGCGGCGAACACTCAGTTAGAATGTTCGGGATGGGGTTGCTGCTACGAGGGCGTCATTGCGGGGGGCTGACCTCTTAGCACGCTCCGCTTGTTCAGCCCAGGCCGTCGCAGCCCTTGCTTGTTGTCGCGGCAGCAGACATTGCTAGTTGGCATGTCTCCTCCCATTGCATCATCAGCTTGTCCTATTGCTTTTTCTGCTTCTTATCCATCCCAACATGGTGAAGCAAACTCTGGTGCAGTATTGGGTTTAAATGTGTAGTGTTCTCTCTTAGATCTCTTTCACCTCCTTTTATAAGGCAAAGAGTTGGCATGTTGTGGTTATTTTCGTATGAGTAGCCCGTAAGACAGGGTGATGCCCTATCTTTTGGAAAAGTTCCTAGCAAAAAGTTGTCCCATCTAGACTTCTCACTGTGCAAAGCTATACCCTTTGGTCTCGTCAGTGCGTAAAGCTAGCCCATGTGGTCTTGTCACTCCACAAAGCTGCGCCATCTAGTCTTTTCACTGTACGAAGCCGCACCCTTTGGTCTGTCATTGCGCAAAGCTGGCCCGTCTAGTCTTATCACTGTGCAAAGTTGTACCTTTGGTCTTGTCACTGCGCAAAGCTGCCCCGGCTGATCTTGTCATTGTGCAAAGCTGGCATGTCTCGTCTTGTCACTATGCAAAGTTGCCCCATTTGGTCTTGCCACTACACAAAACCGCACCATTTGATCTTGTTAGTGCACAAAGTTAGCCCATCTGGTCTTGTCACTACACAAAGCTGTACCCTTTGGTCTCATCACTGCGCAAACCTACCCCGTCTAGTCTTTCTACTGCGCAAAGCAGCACCCTTTGGTTTTGTCACTGTACAAAGTTGGCTCATTTGGTCTTGTCACTATACAAAGTTGCACCCTCTAGTCTTGTAACTATGCAAAGCTGCCCCGTCTGGTCTTATCACTGCGCGAAGCTATCCGGTCTGGTCTTGCCACTGCGCAAAGCTCACCCTCCACTGTTGTCACTGTGCAAAACTGCCCGTTTGGAGCAAAGCTGCACAAAGGTAGCGCATGACCCAATTTGTCATAAAACACGCTGCCTCCCCCACAGGCTATAAAATGCATGCCATATCCCCTTGATAGTAGAAAGAACTACCTTCTCCTAATAACCACTTGATGCCAAACAGGCATGCTCAACCGATGTGGCCGAAATGCAGACATAGGGAGGACGTGGTTGTGCAGGTCAGGGAAGGCCATTTCGATGGCGGGCGACATCTCTTCCGATGCCCACACTCTAGGATACAATTAGAAAATCGTCTATTTTGTATTACTGCTAATAGAGTTTTGATGTTAACGTTCCTTTCCAGCAGATGGCCAAATGCGACTTCATCCGCTGGATCGATCCTCCCTATGAACGGTACGTTGTGAGGTACGTGGATACGTTATGGGAGTGAATCATTAACTTGGAGGCACAGATTGAAAGTCTTAAAGAGGAGAACGATGACCTCCGTCAGCAGATGCAGTGTGAGAGGGGTAACGAGGAGGTCATCAACCCAGAAAGTTTGTACGATCTGTCATGTTGCTGCGCGAACCCTAGCTACATATGTGCATGCCACTACAACGATGGCCAGCCACATCTGAGGAGCCCCCTCAGCAACACTCCATGTGGATAGCGCAAGGCACATTCCACCAGTAGGCATGCATGAAGAAGGTTGTACTGTAGTACTCTCCCTTGTTGTCCACGGTATTGTTTAATGTCCTAAACCATGTAATCAAATGGTTTACGCGTCGGCGCGGTTGCACGCTCCCAGGAGACAGGACACAGCGCGACGTGCGATGCAGCTAGTCGACGTGCTCATCTAGAAGGCCATAAGGCCAATTCGATCTATGAACTTCATGAGCCATACCTGCAAAATGACTTCAATTTAGCATTTACATGGAACAAAAAAACATCGAATGTAAAGCAACCATAAATATAACTTGTAAATAAAAAGGCAAAACAATACTACGCTACCATCATAGTACTTCAAACAATACTAAGAAGGGGAAAATACCACAACAGTTGTACAAATAGTACATGCAACGAATGATATAATTACTACAACACTACGTATATCAAATGTACCAAGTAACAAAGTACAGACTACAAGGTGCAATGTTTTGTAGTCTTGGTGGCCTTGTAAGTGGCTTGTCCTTCACAGCAGTGTACATGCCCGTGTTCTTGTCCTGCAACACTTGAAGCATACAAGGAATGTTGTCGTATGCTGCCATGAAAGACCCGAACCATTTTTCGAAAGCCTTCTGCTTCGCACGCCACGCCTTCGCGTAGCTAATCTTATACTTGAATTTCTTCTCGATAGCCATCATGATGTGCGTGGCCTCGATGTCTTTCTTCTCCACTATCTCTTTGTACATCAAATTAGCTATAAAGGCAGATGTTAGGTTACGATGCCTTAGCAAAACATTGCTGAGAATGCATGAGTGTGGCTCCACCATCAAGACAATCCAGTGAGTCTCATACTTTACTCTACATGCGTGCACCCTCCAAGGACAACCAGCCTGCTCGTATTTCACGGTATACTGCTCCTGGCTAGATTTCATGACCCAAAAAGTCCGCTGCATGGATAGGTCCCACAGCTTGATAGAATCCTATAATGATGCCTTGTCAGCAAACATTGAATGTAACCAAACCTTTGTGCCATGATACTCCCACAGTGATTCATGCTTGTCATGCGCAGCAACACCCTCACCATCAAACCGGTGCCATTCCTACGAGATGCGAGCTTCGTCCTTATCAGAACTATCCTCGTCATCCTTCTGTACAGCTTCCTCTTCAGCCCAGATCAACTGGTCATCGCTCTCCATTTGATGTACTATGTACTCTGTATGCTCTCCTTCATCAGCCTATCCTATAGGGTCATCATGCCGTGACCCTTCTTCCTCTCATCCATGTACCGCATCGCCCTGGCCACGAGCAACTTCCTCCGCAACCACTGTGACACTGGCCTCCGGGTCCTCCTCTTGACCAACATGCTAGGCGCTTGAGCTGCTCGTACCACCCGGATGATAGCTGTTGGCACGACCTTGTACAACTTCTATTGGGCATGGTTGCACAAGCAGCACACACTCGTATCTACGGCGCCAGAAACCTTTCATAAATCCCTTCCACGCAACTATGCGCATCCATGTTCTCAACTCCCATCTAATGTCCGTGAGTGACCGGCTCCAAAACCCTTGTGTGACGACGTTGCATACCTTAGGGTCCAAGGAGAAGCTACGGGTGAGCCAGAGCATCACATATGCGATTTGAGCATTCTCACTGTTTGGGTGTACCAGAGTAGCTTGCGCAAAACTGCTCAAGTCAACACCGTTCGGACCTTCACAAACGGTGCCCACATCGTAATGCACTTTTAATGTAGTGGGTTTTGACATTACTAATGTCTGCCTACAAATATTTTCAATGTTCCAACTAGTCAATTCGCATCACAGATTATAGATGTACTGTTGTACTGTAATTTACATTCCTACGACCATTCGCCTATCATGGCTAACTACACTATCCTCATAGCATAACCCATCCTCGTTCACACGGACACCACTCCCTTTCCTCCGACCCAATAAGCATCCAACTCCCTGTCGGCTCCCATGCGCACCAATGCCACTCTTCTCTCGCTGCTTGAGCTCTCTCTTACATAATGTACCAGTTCTAACAGTACACGTGAATCTTTAATGTTTAAACGACATTACATTCATTCGTAATTAACCATAAATGTTACATAATAATGTTTCCCACAAAGTGAACTATTTATTTTGTACAGAAGTATTGACTAATTTTTGAACAACTATAATTTTCTAAAGATACTTATTTCGTGTGTAATATTGACTATATTTCCTACAACTACAATTTTCTACAGATTCTAATTTGCTACGGATACTAATTTTCTACAGCTATAATTCTTTACATATGCTAATTTTCTATAACTATAAGTTTCTACGGATGCTATTTTTCTGTAACTACATTGACTACATTTTCTAAAACTATTTACTTGATACAAAAATTGTGTATTCTTTTCTACACCTATAATTTTCTACGGATCCTAATTGCACACTAAACAAATTATTTACTTTATATAAAAAATATTGACTACAATATACAAAAATTTTTACCTCGCATAAGTAGTGAAACCTCTCCTTATATCTCTCCCTTTCCTCTCCTCTCCTATCTTTTTCTTCCCTCTCCTTCTCTTCTTTCTTTCCCTTCTCCTTTCTCTCTTCACGGTGCGGCGTCGGCAATGGAAATGGCCGGAGGCTCGACTGGAGGCCAATTTATATGCGTGTCCAGTCGCCGAATGGTTGGACGATTGGAACTTGCGGTTGCCTAATGGTTGGACGATTGGTCCTAGTCGCTTGACCCCTCGGCGACTGTAATTATGTCACCCAACGGCCCATAGATAGCCTCCATGTCGTACGGCCATTGGGTGACAGGTTTCAGTCGCTCAATGGTTCGACGACTGGAGGTCACTCGTGTAAAAAATTTTGCGTGGGTATATTTTTATAATTTTGATTAAAAATAGATTATTTACAAAAAAATGGGTACGAGCGCTAACTTAGCAGCTAGTTTTAGAATAGCAACGTGGCAAATAACCAATATATATATGTGTGTGTGTGTGACGTTAGAATGAGGTATCATGGTGTAAGTTACAAATGCTGGCACCAGCAAGCGTAAGTAGAAAAACGTGCCCAGCCCAGCAACAAAACCGTGATACCAATATGAAAGACAAAGGCCTGTTGTGCTACAGCCCAAGCTTTTGTTGGCAAGCCAGCCCGGCAATCACAGGAAATGCTCGGTTGCTCTCTGCTGCCTTCGTTTCATTCAACCTTCGCTGCACATCCATGGTGCACGCCTCTCCTCACCACCACCGTCAATGGCGCCCTCCTTCCCCTCGCCCGCAGAAAGCAGCTCCACGCGCGCCCTCCTTGTCACCTCCCCCACGATTCGCAGAGACTTGCTCCTCCTCCGATCGCGCTAGCCGCTCGCGGCGACTTCGCCTCCGCCCGCCACCTGCTCGACCGAACGCCCCGCCCGGCCCCCCAACTCCTCCGCAACGCCTACTGTCCGCGCCCCAATGCGTCCAAGATTTCCGTAGCGTCGTACCGTATTATGGCCAGCTCTCCGGTCCGACTGCAGGGAGCGGGGAGCGTGATTGTGCTCGCTGCAAGATTTGGTTGTGTGGGGTGCCCACCGTCTGTTTGACGGATTGCGTGACCCAGACTTGGCACTTTGGAAATGCTGAAGCCTCCAATTAAGCTGAATTATTCATTCGGAGAAGCTAAGCTTGGCGGAACATGCCCTTAATTTGGGTGTAGGCAGGATATATCGTTGCTGTGTGCTGAGTCCGGGAGGCGACAAAGATCACACCGTTGTCTGCAATGTGCACTTGTGGATGCATATGCAAAATGGTGACTTTCTATAGCTGGGATATTGGGTTGTTTCCCCCAAATGCCTAATTGGAGCTCGGATGTATGCAGCACGGTCATGTCGAACCTTGGGCACACTGCTTTGTAGAACGGCGTTGATTCCCTTGTCGAGTTGTTCGTACCATACCTCAGGCCTGACAGAGGTACCATGCCAATTGCCAACTTTGCTTGCTGATTGTTTTTGCTCTGGGCTTTGCTTGGATGAGGGACGGGTGTTGTCCAGGATAAGAAGAGATGAGTTCCGCATCATGGTTAACATGGAGCATTGTGTGTGCATGGTGAGGCTTCTTGCGATGCTTGGCCAACGGAAAGAGGCATATGGTCTTAATACATACAATGTCAATATCACTGGATGGTGTTATGTTGGGTGAACTATTTTGACTTTGGAGGCTGTTCCCACCAGGATTCATATTTTGGCCGGAGTATCATTGAAAAACTCGTCAAGTTGTATGCAGACAAGGGACAATAACAAAGGGATTAATTCGGTTGGCAGAGGAAGTGCACAATAATTCAGCATCTGTCACAGCATGAGAAAAATAAAGTACGCAGGAACATTGTCATTGTGTCTTATAAAAGTTGAATCTTACGAGCTACACTCAATTCTGTGTGAGTTCTCAAACTTTATTTGAAAAGTTATTCTTCAGTTTGTATTTTGAATATGTTCTGCTGATTACTCGTTATTTTCATTGTACTGGTTTTTTTAAATTTGTGTGGAAGTAAAGATCTGAGACAAGTCATTTCTATTCCACAAATGAGATAAGCGACTAGCTGGCCGTTGTTTAGAATTGGACCGAAGTTGGTAACACATTGTTTACTATTGGACTAGTTTATCAATGCCATTTCCTAGTCCAAACAAGTAGGACCTCAGGGCAGCGGATTAAACAAGGAATAAGAATATAATGCGGCAGCCACCCTTGCCAGGTAATTGACATCTACAGAAAACCCAAAGTTATTACAAGCATAAAAGTATTGAACTATCAGATCGATAGCCTACCACCATAAGCAAATTTAGTGTGCTTTGTTTCTCCTGTTGCTCACCATGGTTAAACATAGTTTCCTGTGCCTCACCTTTGTTACTGTATCATTCCTTTGCACTAGAATCACTTTGTTACTGTATCATTCCTTTGCACTAGAATCAGCGCACGCAGTTTACTAAAATAAAGGAGACTTATAGGGAAAACTTGCTACAAGCATAAAAATATTGAACTATCAGATCGATAGCCTATCACCATAAGCAAATTTAGTGTGCCTTGTTTTTCCTGTTGCTCACCATGGTTAAACGTAGTTTCCTGTGTTACACCTTTGTCACTGTACCATGCCTTTGCACCAGAATCATGCATACGCAGTTTACTAGAATAAAGGAGACTTATAGAGGACAATGGCAACCCATGCAAACTCTCCGAAATCTATTCTACTTCCAGACCGTTCAGTAACCACAACGGCAAAGTGGGAAACTAGTCGGCGGCGGTGACGATGGTGGCTCCTCGCTACTCAAATATAAATAATACATTTATTTGTTTCACTCCAACATCTCAAGGAAACCACACTTTCGTTCTGAACTCCATGACAAATCTGCAGAAACGATCTGAGAATCTTACTGAATTATCACTCCAGAACAAGGCATGTCCACAGGATCCTAGCTTCATCGTGTGTATATATATTGATGAACAACTGATGCATTAAGCTAGCAAGTAGCTCATCCAGTTAGTGCCATGTAGTCATGCATATGTTGATGTGTTTTGCATTTTGTTCGAGAGCTTTTACCAGCCATTTCTTGCAAGGAAGCATGACTTCCGTGCGTCTTCATGCATTTGCCTATTAGATGAATATTGCACGGATGACCCATGCGCTAACCTGTGAAAGAACTAGAATAGTTTTTTTAAAAAAAACAAACTTCTATGCCACCGAATAAGTGTGTAATCCTTACGATGAAGCTGTATATACATCGATAAAACACCCATCGCCCAAAGAAGAGCATATAAAAAAAACAGCGCGTACGAGGAATTGCCCCCAAAATTTTGGGGAAAGGAATTGCATGTCCACCACTCATAAATATGTAGCTTCCAAGGATGGGCAACTAGGCCAATCATGTTGGCCCAGACCATTTGCGAATTGCGAGAGCCGAGAGGTCACTTGTCCAAACTTGAAGGAAGTTCTTTTTAAAAATGTTTATGTTGATTTGGTGCCTAAACGAATAATTGTTTTCATGTTTCCACCGAAAGATGAGTTTCCACGTGATATCTTCCTTTTTCAATATGGTTTAATTAAGAGGAAGAAATGTATGGTGCCTGTGAGTATGAAAAGCACACAAAGTTTATGCATGAGTTTTTTTTTAGAGCATGCAGGAGGCTGCGTATCATATTTATGAGAAGAACAAACATATCTGAAAAAACGAAGAAGAAGAAAGAACACAGTATTAGTATACTGACACCTATTTTACACTAATATTCATGTCCTTTTTCCTCTGATCTATCACATATATAATAATTGATCATTTAAGCCATTTAGCTACTAACTCTAGCCAATTTTGGATATATTTGTAAAGGTACCATGTAGAAATATGTCATATTTAGCTATAAAAGAGCGGAAAAGGAGTTTCCTTGGGAAGTGCGCTAAAATAAACTTCATAAAATGACAAAATGGTGGTTACCATGATGTCCGCCTTGTCAAAATGATTGAAATGCATATATTGTTTGCTCAAATCGGAGGTCAGACGCAAAAGTTATGAAACCTGGAAACTGTTAGAGCCTGGCTACCAGACCCCCTTGCGTACACTTGAAGGCCCAAAGCTCCCATTTGAAACCCAATAACCCTAGTTCGGCCTGGTGTAAGTCTTGGAAGGTTTTGGAAAGGAGAAACTCGACTTCAATGTGGTACAGAGTCCTACGCGGCCCCTCTTTCCCTACGCCGCCTGGTTCTTTCCTTACACCACTCAACTCAAATCACCTCTTCATGCCATTTTCGACTGGGTCTCCTCTCGGATCCCTATATAAGAAGAGGCATAGGCCGACCCTTAGGTCATCAATTCTATGGAGAAAATTAGGATTTTGGCCAAGTCCTTGCTGAGATCAAGAAGAAGTCACCGAAGCGTGGCTGTCACTCCCCTTGTGCTGGCCGATGCTCCCATTGTGTTGAGTAGCATAGCCCTAACACAAGCTGGCACTACCCCCTGTGTGAAGTTGTGTTCTTTCGATTTTCACTCTACGTCTTCTCCCTCGACTCTTCTTCATTGGTAATCATGTATCTCTTAGTTAGTATGTTTGTTGGTAATCATGTATCTCCTACTATAATTTAGACAAGGTTATTATTTAATAATATTTTTAGTACATGCTTTCACTATGGTTACTTGATATTGTGATTATTCCATGACTGATAATAAGTTGAACATAGTTATCAATTGCTAAGCGGTAGAATTAAACATGGTGTCTAGGTTTAGATTGCTGATCTATATCAAGTATTGCAAGTTAGATAAGAGAGGATGTGGATCCAATGTATGGTGATAGCATGAAGGTGACAATGGCTTTTATCTGCTTGTAGGGTATCAACCTCGATAGTATTGCATTTGCTAGATTGAATTATTATCTCTACCATGCTTAAATTGCAATAGGTGAACCAAAACTTTAGGAAAGATCTTTTGATTATTTGTTGATCTAGTTTTTGCCTCACTTGATCGGAACAACTTGATCACAAAGAAGAGATGTCACTGACTCAACCTTGGAGTAGGGGAAAGCTCCAACTTGACCCTAGAGCGGGGGAGACCGCCAACTCGACCTATGGTCAGGGGAGACTGCCAACTCGACCCCCAATCGGGGGAGACCGCCAACTCGACCCCAGATTGGGGAAACCACCAACTCGACCCCAAATAGGGGGAAATCACCACTTGACCCAAAGGAGGGGGATATTGTCGATCACGCTGAGACCAAGCCATTGAGGCACGTCGGAGATTACCAAGGTGAATCCTTTGAGCTAGGGGGAGCCCCTAGTCAAGGAGAAACCTAAAGGATTGCGCGTAGGCTACGGAAGCAGAAAATAAAACTTTTCTACCGCGCACACAAGGACATCATGCTTAAGGAGGGATCATGGATCGTTACCACTAGACGCGCAGCGCAGCGGAAGAAGAGTTGCAGAAACCGATCCAACCACGCGCGTCGAGGTAGTAGTGGAATTAGCCGATCGTCCCGAATAGATCGTCTCCTCTACGCGATCAACCAAACCACGAGCAGATCCAATCTGTAGGTTGTTGATGCCGATCAACACCGCAACGAGCAGCGCCTCCACCGGTATCCACACGTCCGGGGCTGGAACGCCGATCGCGAGTGTAGTAGCACTCGTGAGCGGCTAGGGTTTGGCTCGGGAGGTGGCGGCTAGGGTTATGCTAGAGGTTAACAGAAGCGTATCCCCTCAGCCCCTCGCCACCATATATATAGACCTCCTCACTTGGGCCTTGTGAACCGAGGCCCAATAGGAGTATATTCGGATCTCTATCCGAAAGGAGCCCACATCCGAATCATATTCGAATTAGTGTTCCAACCCGTTAAGCGTGCGACCCTGTAGGTTCACGTATACTTGATCGCGACCCGGAAACGCCTTTCCGGTCACCCTATTAATAGCGGCCTCTAGTAAGACATATTAACCCCAAAGTATACGTAAAGATCATATCGGCTGAACCTGTAATGTTCTCATGTACGAATCTCTTTGCCTCACGATATAGATTGAGCTCAAGGCGAGACCTGTGTCATCCTCTTAATAGCTCAATCACTCTCTCGATTTCGTGATAGATTATAAACTTGTGATTGACTCTTCAATCACCTTGGCATGGCCATGCACTTTCATAATCCATTACATCGAGGGGCCCAGAGATATCTCTCCCATAAGGAGGGGTAAATTCTATCTTGATCATTCACATCCCACTACATGTTTCATGGCAAACCCGAAGACTACTTTTATGACTACCCAGTTACGGAGTAGTATTTAGTAGTCTCAAAATAAGTTACTACGCATGTTGGGAACCATGATGATCTCAAGTCTAAGGATTCTACATAAACACTACTTGAGACTAACTGATGACACATGGAATCTCTGCAGTGTCTCATGGCGGGTCTATCCAACATATGTTCACTAACACATGTCCATATTATTGATTTAGTATCACCATACCATGATCCATGAGACATGATCATCAATCAATACATATGCTGATCTTTGAATCATATTTGTTCCTCATATGATATATGATCAGGGATCATTTAGAAATAGCAACATTTTAGCATTAAGAGTCTCGTGAATAAGTCACATACTCATTGATCAATAATGATAATGTCTATTTCAAGGAACAAAGTAATATATCATAAACATAGTATGTGATATATACAACATCTCCATGTTGCCTCCAGGGCATATCATTAACAGTCTCCCACTTGCACTAGAGTCAACCATGTAGGTATCTAATACCCATTGCCCTAGTGTGAGCCTCATGCTTTGGCTGGGGAAGCGGCTTTGTCAACGGATCTGCAATGTTCAAATCCGTTTGTACTTTGCATATCTTCACATCACCTCTCTCCACTATCTCGCGGATGAGATGAAATCGCCGTAAAATGTGCTTGGACTTCTGGTGCGATCTAGGCTCCTTGGCTTGCGCAATGGCCCCACTATTGTCACAGTAGAGGTCCATTGGGCTGGAGGCACTGGCCATCACACCAAGCTCAGAAACAAATTTTTTGATCCAAACAGCCTCTTTAGCAGCTTCAGAAGCTGCTATGTACTCGGCTTCTGTTGTAGAATCAGCAACCGTCTCCTGCTTGGAACTCTTCCAGCTCACCGCACCGCCATTCAGGCAGAACACAAATCCAGATTGCGATCTAAAATCATCTTTGTCAGTTTGGAAGCTAGCATCGGTGTAACCATTTACAACGAGCTCTTCCTCACCCCTATAGACGAGGAACACATCTTTAGTTCTTCTCAAGTACTTCAAGATGTTCTTTACGGCAATCCAGTGACCTTCACCTGGATCTGACTGGTATCTACTCGTAGCACTTAAAGCATACGAGACATCTGGACGTGTACAAAGCATGGCATACATAATGGACCCAATAGCCGAAGCATATGGATTCGCATTCATTTTATCCCGCTCATCAGGTGTACTAGGACACTGATTCTTGCTAAGATTTATACCATGTGACATAGGTAGAAAGCCTTTCTTGGAATCCTGCATGTTGAACCTTTTCAACACCTTATCAATGTACATATCTTGGCTTAATCCATTTAGCCTTTTTGATCTATCTCTATAGATCTTGATGCCCAGAATATATGCCGCCTCTCCTAAGTCTTTCATAGAGAAACTATTTTTCAATGAAGACTTAATAGATTCGAGCATAAGAATGTCATTTCCGATCAGCAATATGTCATCCACATATAAGACCAGAAATACGAGTGCGCTCCCACTAGCCTTTTTGTAAACACAAGGCTCTTTTTCGTTCTTGATGAAACCAAACCCTTTGATTACTTCATCAAAACGAATGTTCCAACTCCGAGATGCCTGCTTTAATCCATAAATGGATCTTTGCAGCTTGCATATCTTTCCAACTGATTGCGGATCGACAAAACCCGTGGGATGTGTCATGTACACATCCTCACTCAGATTTCCATTAAGGAAAGTTGTTTTGACATCCATTTGCCATATTTCATAGTCGAAATATGCAGCAATCGCTAGAATGATCCGAATAGACTTTAGCATTGCGACGGGCGAAAAAGTTTCATCATAATCAACACCTTGAATTTGTTTGAAACCTTTGGCCACCAATCGCGCTTTATAGATGTGAACATTTCCATCTATGTCTAACTTTTTCTTGAAAACCCATTTGCACTCAATGGTTTTAACACCATCAGGTGGATCAACCAAGTTCCAAACTTGATTACTGTGCATGGATTCAATTTCGGATTTCATGGCTTCAAGCCATTTCTCAGAGTCTGGTCCCACCATCGCTTCTTCATAGGTCTTAGGCTCATCGTTGTCTAACAACAATATGTCCCATTGTTGAGTAGTCAAGAACATGTACCTCTCAGGTGCACGACGTGACCTCTCTGACCTACGTGGTGCCGGTGTGTCCACAACAGGTTCTTCAACAGTTTGTTCATCATGTTGTGGTTCTGTAGGAGCTGAAACGTTTTCAGGTGTTTCTCGAATTTCTTCAAGTTGCACCGTGCTCCCACTATCCCTTCTTGAGAGAAACTCTTTCTCTAAGAAGACACCATGCCGGGCGACAAACACTTTGCCTTCTTCTTGATTATAGAAGTAATATCCTTTTGTTTCCTTAGGATACCCGATAAAGAAGCATTTATCAGTTTTAGGAGTGAGCTTATCAGATTGTAAACATTTTACATAAGCCTCACATTCCCAAATCTTAAGAAAAAACAAGCTAGGACGTTGTCCTGTCCACATCTCATATGGTGTCTTTTCTACTGATTTTGATGGAACCCTGTTTAGTGTGAACGCGGCTGTTTCAAGAGCGTACCCCCAAAAAGACAACGAAAGATCACTTTGGCTCATCATGGAGCGCACCATATCTAATAAGGTGCGATTTCTCCGTTCAGATACCTCATTCCATTGAGGTGTTCCTGGTGGAGTCAATTGTGGAACAATTCCACAATCCTTCAGATGATTGCCAAACTCATGGCTCAAATACTCGCCTCCACGATCAGATCGTAGAAACTTGATTGTCTTGCATAAATGATTTTGCACTTCATTTTGGAATTCTTTGAACTTTTCAAAGGATTCAGACTTTTGCTTCATCAGGTAGATATACCCATATCTACTAAAGTCATCAGTAAAAGTTATGAAGTACTGAAAACCACCTCTGGCTGTTGAGCTCATTGGTTCACATACATCAGAATGTACGAGTGCCAATAAGTCACTTGCCCGTTCACCTTGACCGGTGAAAGGTGCCTTTGTCATCTTGCCAAGTAAACAAGATTCGCATGTCTCAAATGATTCAAAATCAAATGAGTGCAGAATACCATCTCTATGGAGCTTCTGCATGCGTTTCTCATTTATGTGACCTAAGCGACAGTGCCAAATAAACGTGGGATTCAAATCATTCGGACGTTGCCTCTTTGCATTAATGTTATAGACCGGTGACCCTTCAAGAGTAAGAACGTATAACCCATTCACCAATGGAGTATGACAATAGAACATATCTTTGAAATAAAGAGAACAACCATTGTCCACAGATCTAAAGTCATAACCTTCTGCTTGCAAACATGAAGCAGAAATAATGTTCTTGGAAAGAGATGGAACACAATAACAATTATTCAATTCCAAAACTAATCCTGAAGGTAAAGACAATGGCATGGTGCCAACAGCCAGCGCAGCAACTTTTGCTCCATTGCCAACGCGAAGATCCACTTCGCTCCTCCTCAAACTTCTACTTCTTCTTAGCCCCTGCAACGATTTGCAAATGTGAACAATCGATCCGGTATCAAATACCCAAGAATCAGTGGATGAAGTAGCAAGATTGATCTCTATAACATTTATACCTGGAGTGGGAGTCGTACTTCCTTTCTTCTTCTCAAGATCCTCCAAGTACTTTGGGCAGTTCCTTTTCCAATGTCCTGATTGCTTACAGTAGAAACAATCTGCATCAGGATGAGAAGCGCCCTTCTTGTCTTACTTGACCTTAGAACTGCTCACGATCTCATCGGGAGCTAACTTTCTTTTGACCGCGCCTTTCTTGACATTGGGCTTGCCCTTGCCTTTCTGCATCATCATCACATGATTGCTGCTTTTCTTAATGCTTTCCTCGGCAGCTTTTAGCATCCCATGCAACTCAGCCAGGGTCTTGTCCATGTTGTTCATGTCATAGTTCAGTATGAATGGCTCAAAGCTCAGGGGAAGCGACTGGAGAATCACATCAGTAGCCAACTCTTGGCTAAGGGGAAAACCAAGCTTTTTCAGACTCTCAATGTAGCCAATCATCTTAATCACATGAGGACTAACGAGATTCCCTTCTGCAAGCCTGCACGCAAACAAGGACTTTGAAGTGTTGAACCTCTCAGCCCTTGCTTGGTTCTCAAACATACCACGCAACCCCACAATGATATTGTAGGCATCTGTGTTCTCATATTGCTTCTGAAGCTCAGAGGACATTGTGGCAAGCATGAGACAGCTCACATCAAGGTAATCATTCGTTTGCTTCTCATAAGCTCTCCGTGCAGCCGCAGTAGCATTATCAGGCAAGTCTTCGGGGTAAGGAGACTCAAGGACATACTCCTTGCGCTCTTGCTTGAGAACAATTCTCAAGTTGCGATACCAATCCATAAAGTTCGTTCCATTGAGTTTTTCTTTCTCAAGAATAGATCGCAAATTAAAAGTACTGGATGCGGCGTTAGCTGACATGATCTACAACACAAGAATATGCAAAGTTTAGCACTATGTTTATGTTCATCTTTTATTAAACTATTTAACAAAAGACTCCCGCTATGTGTTTTGCAACAAAACTCCCTCTAAGTTACATAGTGGGTCAAGATCCTCATTTCACTAATTCCTAGTGAGCTTTGGCATCACGGCTAGAAAACTAGTGACATGGGTAAGCAACACCTTGCTAATCACATCCCTATGTGACTCTTGCTTGTTGGGTGAGATCAGTATGCCCTGGCCCCAACCTATGCCCCAAGGTCCAAAACTATTTTGATAACCTTGTTAAGTAAACCAAATGCTTCCGCATGTAGATGTCCGACATCTACCCCAAATAATGATGATGACCGACGGCACTCTACTTTGGTAGACCTACCATACGGTGATCATTATCTTTTGGTGCAACATATGGAAGGGCATTAACACCTAATTTTTATGAGGGATTCTATCCTACCAAAGCAACATATCACATATATCATTGCATAAGAATAAGATAGATAACATCACAGTTAAACACATTTAACTGTGAAATAGTATGGCCCAAAAATGGTGATATCCATCTCCATGTAGGTGTAGACGATCTCCATCCTCCACATCACTCCTTTAGGCCACCATGCTTGAAAGCTTGTAACCTCAAAACTAGGCTACTACCTATAATAGCTAGAAATTGAAGATTACAAAGATAGATTCAAGCATTAAGGTCGACACGCAGGTCGTTAAATGCAATATAGACAGCTAACAATAGCTGAAATAATCATGACACGCAGGCCATGAACGAATGTTACATGCATCACATACATCTCATACATTCCAATAAGCTATAGGGCCATACTATTCACACCATTCCCTGCAAAAACAAGTTAGACGTAGAATCGCATTCTACCTAACGATGTGAACCCATGACGCTATACAAGGGGGGTATGCACGGCGGTCCCGCTGGCTGGTCAGCGGGCGGGGGGTCGAGGGGGGAGCCGCCCCCCGCGGGTTTCAAGGCAGCGCCCCTGAACACCCTACAAAATTTACAGATCCAATCTATGAAATCGCTATGAAAAAACCATTCGGCACAACCACCTTATGCCGATCCGAGACATTCTCTAGGACGCTAGTTTTCCACTGGGCCGAGGCTATCAGATCCATAACCTACTAGTATTCGACATAACCATCTTATGCCGATCCGAGACATTCTCTAGGACACTAGTTTTTCCATTGGCCTGAGGCTATCAGATTCATATCCTACTAGTATTCGACATAACCACCTTATGCTGATCCGAGACAATCTCTAGGGCACTAGTAGTGATACAATCTGCGCCTCATCTAACCCCTATTCACCGATTGATCTCATCAACCCGTGCTACCACTGATTCATCACATGAACCAACAGATCTAGACTGTAATAGATCCAATCTACTACTACCGCATATCAACATATGCGCTGATCCAGATCGCAAACTAAGCAAGATGGCTCTGATACCACTAAAGGATTGCGCGTAGGCTACGGAAGCAGAAAACAAAACTTTTCTACCGCGCACACAAGGACATCATGCTTAAGGAGGGGTCATGGATCGTTACCACTAGACGCGCAGCGCAGCGGAAGAAAAGTTGGAGAAACCGATCCAACCACGCGCGTCGAGGTAGTAGTGGAATTAGCCGATCGTCCCGAATAGATCGTCTCCTCTACGCGATCAACCAAACCACGAGCAGATCCAATCTGTAGGTTGTTGATGCCGATCAACACCGCAACGAGCAGCGCCTCCACCGGTATCCACACGTCCGGGGCTGGAACGCCGATCGCGAGTGTAGTAGCACTCGTGAGCGGCTAGGGTTTGGCTCGGGAGGTGGCGGCTAGGGTTATGCTAGAGGTTAACAGAAGCGTATCCCCTCAGCCCCTCGCCACCATATATATAGACCTCCTCACTTGGGCCTTGTGGACCGAGGCCCAATAGGAGTATATTCGGATCTCTATCCGAAAGGAGCCCACATCTGAATCATATTCGAATTAGTGTTCTAACCCGTTAAGCGTGCGACCATGTAGGTTCACGTATACTTGGTCGCGACCCGGAAACGCCTTTCCGGTCACCTTGTTAATAGCGGCCTCTAGTAAGACATATTAACCCCAAAGTATACGTAAAGATCATATCGGCTGAACCTGTAATGTTCTCATGTACGAATCCCTTTGCCTCACGATATAGATTGAGCTCAAGGTGAGACCTGTGTCATCCTCTTAATAGCTCAATCACTCTCTCGATTCCGTGATAGATTATAAACTTGTGATTGACTCCTCAATCACCTTAGCACGGCCATGCACTTTCATAATCCATTACATCGAGGGGCCCAGAGATATCTCTCCCATAAGGAGGGGCAAATTCTATCTTGATCATTCACATCCCACTACATGTTTCATGGCAAACCCGAAGACTACTTTTATGACTACCCAGTTACGGAGTAGTGTTTAGTAGTCCCAAAATAAGCTACTACGCATGTTGGGAACCATGATGATCTCAAGTCTAAGGATTCTACATAAACACTACTTGAGACCAACTGATGACACATGGAATCTCTGCAGTGTCTCATGGCGGGTCTATCCAACATATGTTCACTAACACATGTCCATATTATTGATTTGGTATCACCATGCCATGATCCATGAGACATGATCATCAATCAATACATATGCTGATCTTTGAATCATATTTGTTCCTCATATGATATATGATCAGGGATCATTTAGAAATAGCAACATTTTAGCATTAAGAGTCTCATGAATAAGTCACATACTCATTGATCAATAATGATAATGTCTAATTCAAGGAACAAAATAATGTATCATAAACATACTATGTGATATATACAACATCTCCATGTTGCCTCTAGGGCATATCACTAACAAAACCATCAAGGCGAAACAAAGCCTAGCCGAGGCAAAAGTCATCGAGGCTAACGTGAACCACGCCGAGACCAAGCCATCGAGGCGTGTTGGAGTTTACCGAGGTAAGTCCTCAAACTAAGGGGAGCCCCTAGTTAAAGAGACACCATTGAGGTGAAGCGAAGTTCAGCCAAAGCAAAAGCCATCGAGGCCAAAGTAAACCACGTCAAGGCTAGGTCATCAAGGCGTGTTGGAGCTCACCGAGCTGAGTCCGTCAAGCTAGGGGGAGCCCCTAGTCGTGGAGATGCCGTTGAGGTAAAGCAAAGTTCAACCGAGGCGAAAGCCATCGAGTCCAAAGTGGAGCACACTAAGGCCAAGTTGTCGAGTTGTGTTGGAGGTTGTCGAGGTAAGTTTGTCGAACTAGGGGGAGCCCCTAGTTGAGAAGACACCATCGAGGTAGAGCGAAGTTCGACCAAGGCAAAAGCCATCGAGGTGAAAGTGAACCACACTAAGGCTAGGCCATCAAGGTGTGTTAGAGTTCACCAAGGTAAGTCCGTCAAATTAGGGGGAGTCACTAGTCGAGGAGTCACCATTGAGGTGAAGCAAAGTTCGGATGAGGCAAAAGCTGTTGAGGCCGAAGACAACCACACCAAGGCCAGGCCATCAAGGTGTGTTAGAGTTTGCTGAAGTAAGTCCATCGAACCAGGGGGAGCCCTAGTTGAGGAGACACCATCAAGGCAAAGCAAAGTTCAACCGAGTCAAAAACCATCGAGGCTGAAGTAAACCACGCTAAGGTCAGGCCATCGAGGTGTGTTGGAGTCACCAAGGTAAGTTTGTCAAACTAGGGGGAGCCCCTAGTTAAGAAGACACCATCGAGGTGAAGTGAAGTTAGTCTGAGGCAAAAGCCATCGAGGCCAAGCCATCAAGATATGTTTGAACTTGCTGAGGTGAATCCATCGAGCTAGGGGAGCCCCTAGTCGAGGAGACACCATCGAGGCAAAGTAAGATTCTACAAGGCAAAAGTCATCGATGCTGAAGTGAACCACGTCGAGGCCTAGTTGTCAAGACACGTTGGAGCTTGCCAAGGTGAATCCATCGAGCTAAGGGGAACCCCTAGTCGAGGGGACACCGTCGAGGCAAAGCGAAGTTCAGCCGAGGCAAAAGCCATAGAGGCCAAAGTGAACTACACCGAGGCCAGGCCATCGAGGTGTGTTGATGCTCTCCAAGTTGAATCCATCGAGCTAGGGGGAGCCCCTAGTCGAGGAGACATTATTGAGATGAAGTAAAGTTTGACTAAGGCAAAAACCATTAAGGCCAAAGTAAACCACACCGAGGCCAGGCCATCGAGGCATGTTGGAGATCGCTGAGGTAAATCTTTTGAGCTAGGGAGAGCCCTTGTCGAGGAGATGTTGTTGAGGCAAAGCAAAGTTTGGCCGAGGCAAAAGCTATCGAGGCTGAAGTGAATCACACCGAGGCCAGGCCATCGAGGCGTGTTGGAGATCACTAAGGTGAATCCTTCAAGCTAGGGGAAGCCCCTAGTCGAGGAGACGCTGTCGAGGAAACGCAAAGTTTGGCAGAGGCAAAAGCCATCAAGGCCAAAGTGAACCACATTGAGGCCAGTCCATTGAGACGTATTGAGGCTTGCCAGGTTGAATCCATCGAGCTAGGAGGAGCCCCTAGTCGAGGAGACACCGTCGAGGTGAAGCAAAAGCCATCGAGGCTAAAGTGAACCATGCCGAGGATGTCCAAAAATGGATCGGGCTTGTCAAGGAGGACATACGGGAATGAGCACAGTTTGATGGCGAAGAAGCTTCATGAGCGGACATGGTCCAACTGAGTGATGAGTCTGAAGCACGTACGACTTGGCGCGTGACAAGCTTGATGCGTGTGGCAGCAAACACCATGCAGAAGAGACATGCCGTGGTAGTTTTGGCATGTGGAGGAAGGCCCGACCGAGGAGGATGTCTGGGAACGGGCATGGTCCAATCGTGGAGGAGGTCCATGAGCGGACATGGTCTAACCATGGAGGAGGTCTGCGAATGGGCGCGGTCAGACCATGGAGCAGCCCGGGAGCAACACCAAACGATTAAGCCTTGGCGTGAGGAGTGGCATGATCATGCATGAAATCTAGAGGAGACACATGTCCATGCATGGTCCTGGTTTGGGAGCAAGGCTAGTCAGGAACCTCCTCGTTTGGGAGCGGGGGTGGTCCGAGAGCATAATTGGTTCAGGCATGTGGCTGGTCCAGGAGTGGAGCCGGTTCAGAGGGTACCTATGCTACCTCAGGCAAAGTCCATGAGCCAACTTTGATAAAGTCTTGGGTAGCGAGGTCCACAGAGCATGGCCGATCTGAGAGCGGAGCTGGTCCAGGAGTGTGGCTAGTCCGAGAACGGGGCCAGTCTAGGAGCGGAGTCGGTCCAGGGTGGCCTTGTGCTACCTCAGGCGAAGTCCATGAGCCAACTTTGATGAAGTCCATGAGCCCACTTCGGTAAAGTCCACGAGCCAACGTTGGTGAAGTCTGCAAGCCAACCTCAGCGAAGTTTGCAGGGAGCCAACTTCGGCGAAGTTTGTGAGCCAGAGTCAACGAAGTCTGCAAGCCAACCTCGGCAAAGTTTGTTGCAAGCCAACTTTAGTGAAGTCCACGAGCCAACATTAGTGATGTCTGCGAGCCCACTTCAGTGAAGTTCATGAACCAACATTGGGGAAGTCTGAGAGCCAACGCTGGTGATGTCGACCGTGAGCCAACTTCAACGAAGTTTGTGAGCCAACGTCATCATTGCCCACCACGAGAAACTTTGGTAAAGTCCACGAGCCAATGTTAGTGAAGTCCATTGCGAGCCAAGTTCAGCGAAGACTGCGAGCCAACCTCAGCGAAGTTCGAGACCTAACATTGACGACGTTCACCACGAGGGTCCGCGAGCGAACCTCAGCGAAGTCTGGGGTAGCAAGGTTTTCGGAGCATGGGAAACCAACCCAAAGGGTGTCTAGGGTGGGCAAAGGAGGCTGAACCTAGAGGGAGTCCGGGTAGGGTTTGGAGGAGCTCTAGATGAGGTTGGGATGACGTTGGCTCAGTGTGGAGCAATAGCATTGACCTAGCTCGTGGAACGGGCAGAAGCATGTGGGGTCCGAAGGAGCCTTGAGATGGTGACCCTTTGGCATAGAGAGATGGGGACAGATGGGGTCCAGAGGAGCACTAGGTGAACATGAGGTCGAAAGGAGCCCCAAGATGGCGACCCTTTGGCATGGAGCGGTAGAGGCAGATGGAGCCAGAGGAGGCACATGCAAGGCTGGGGCAACACCGACCAGCATAGAGCGGCAAAGGAGGACAACCCTAGGCGAGGTCAGCGCGATGGAGGCGAACAACAACATGCGAGGTCGAGGCAACGGACCCGGACAACCCTAGGCCAAGTCGGGGCGATAGATTTGGACAAGGTCAGCGTGATGGAGCCGGATGATCTCGAGCAAAGACAGGGTGATGGACCTGGACAAGGTTGGTGTGATGGAAGCAGATGACCCTGGGCGAAGGCAGGGTGATGGACCCGGACAAGGTCAACGCGATGGAGGCAGATGGCCCTGGGAAAAGATGGGGTGACGGACCTGAACGAGGTCGGCACGATGGAGGCGGATGACCCTGGGTGAAGATAGGTTGCCGGACCCAGACGGGTTTAGAAAGCGTGGCATGGACGGAGTCTGGAGGGGTCTGGAGGGCCTCTGTGCAGACGGGTGGGATAGGTCTTCTCTATGTTGGGTAGCATGGCGTTTTGCTCAAGTCCCCACAGATTGCTCCACAGACTGCTCTAACTGTCATCGATACGGATCTGGAAATTAAACTTAGAAGTGCCCCCGATCGGATACGAAGACCGCCAAGGATGCAGAGGGACCTCAAGGAGAAGCACAAAAATGACCAAGTGTATTCAATATGAGTGTCTAAGGTTACCAATGATCTCCCCCTCTCCCATTACAAGTCGACTTTTATTATTGGGTTCATGTATTTTGATATTTAAACTTTGTTCACACTTGAAAGTAGCTTTATATTATTATGATTTGTACAATCAGTAGTTCAATTTTGAAGACCCATCAGTATGATTTGGCCCTGTTGTGGTGTTGGGGGCCCGTGGGGAGCCACACCCAAAACCTCATAGACAGATCACAGACATAGGCCACAGAGGCTCAAACGTCATTACCATTCAGCAATTCATATTGATAGTTTGACCAGGGAGAAATTAGTAACACCCACAATACACAAATAAACATAATATACCTTATTAACAAGCAATGAACCAAAAAAGTAATAACTGCATAATACATAAGAATTTGAGCAACATAACATAAGTGTATAACTACATAACACCAATTCTCATCAACTGTCTATATGGTCCATATGCAGTAGATGAAAGTTGTTTGTCTTGCAAATGCAATCCAATCATCAGCCATTGCCATACGCAAACAACTTTCATCACTTATCAGCTTGCTTCCTATTATGGTGGGTACCACTACACCTACATAACTAGCAGTGGGCACCAGCATAAGAGCATAACTAGTAGAGTAGCAGTGGGCACCAGACAAAAGTTAACAAACACCAATTGAAGCTATTTGCAAGGATAGAACACAAAACCTACAATTTTCTGTGAGTGAGCATTTCTTGGGTAAAAAAAGCTAATAGATGAGCAGAGAGACACCCATGATTCACATCTACTTTCCACCAGCAGGTTTAACAAACAACAATAATAAAATGAACAATAAAATCAATAGTACATTACTTGTTCAATACTTCAATTAAGAATTGGTTCTAGCACAAATCACATACATAGAATTACACAATGCATAGTTTGAATTGGTTCCAGCACAAATCACAAAGATGCAGATGACACACCAAACAGACTAAGATGAATTCCACCTTTCCTTTCGAGTACTCGATAATTGCACAAGGACCAATTCACAGTTCCATCTCCAATATAACATAGAATAGTTAACCATTTGAATTATAAGCACATTACTACATGTGTGGTTCTATGACATCACAATTTATTTTCTAAGTACTCCATCTGTAGCCCTTCTTGAATATCTTGAAGAGAAGTCCAGAAGCTAGAAGGCTCTCCCTTTTCATCATCTATAAGGTACAAAATGTAAATATTAATGCTTTTTTATCATCAGCATGATACAAAATGTAAACATTAATTCTTCTATATACATACTTTTATATTTGTTTCGGAGTCAATCCTGTGAGCACATTAATGCCTCCAACATCTCAGAACTGAGACATCTGCAATGCTCGCTGAGAATTCTCCCACCTGTGCTAAAAGCGGACTCGAAAGCAGTTGTGCTTACTGGAATAGCAAAAATGTCCCGTGCAATCATACTCAAAGTAGGATAGCATGTCCCAGCAACCTTCCACCAATCCAATACATTAAAATTTTCCTTCGTAGTTGGCACATAGTCATCCTCTAAGTAATGATCTAACTCAGATTTCAGCCTAAGAGATTCTGGCCTTCTCTTAGCAACATGTGCATTAAAGATTGACATAACAACTGGAGTTTCAATTGCAGGTATTGAGGGTAATGATTTTGTATCAACCTCATCATTATCTACTTGATATTTAGTCATCAAAGTACGTAACAAAGCTGTGACCTCTCAAACACGATCCTCATTTTTTTACCACTAACACCATGTAGCCTTTCATAGCAAACTAGCAACATTTCAATCTTAAATCGAGGATCAAGAAGTGTAGCTATGCTCATTAGTTCTTGAATGTCAGACCAATGCTTCTCGAACTTTTGATTCATGCTAACTATCATTTTTTTTATAATTGGGTCGCTACAAGCTAACCACTACATCAATTCTTCTTACCACAAATTTTAGGGAAGAAAATATTAGCAGTAACATATTCGGTTCTAGAAAATATTTTAGTGATATTATAGAACAACCATAACCTCTCAACAACATCAACAATAAATTTCCATTCTTCATCACTAGGACCACAAGCATATTGCTTCTCAATATGCTCTGCACATCAAAAACAGCCTCGTAGGGTAAAGTAACACTAAGCATAGTGAAAGTAAAGTTCCATCTAGTTTTGCAATCAAGAGCTATCTTTTTGGTTATTTTAACTTTCACAAACTTAGCAATTTCCTCAAATTTATCTACAATTTTTGCTGTTGCAGTCCAAAAAGCTACACTATCATGAATGTTTTCAACTGCCTTATTCATCACATCCAAGCCATCCTTCACAGTCAAGTTGAGAATGTGTGCACAACAACGCATATGAAGCATAGTACCTTTCAATATAAGCTTGCTAGGCCCTATCTTCCCCACATGCAAATCATAGTGGATAGTTTCTCATCAAGATTCCAAGCAACCAAGGATTTAGAAATTTCTTCACCAATAACTTCTACAGTATGTAGAGCTAGGACGTAAATGAACTTAAAGAAAGTCCACATCATGCTTTCATTAGTAAAGAGTATAATGTCATTTGAGTATTTAGAGTATTATACTGTCATTTGAGTATTTACAGAATGAATAGACATACGGTAAATCAACCAAAATTAAATATAGGATTCTTGCAACACCAAAATAATTATACTGTCATTTGAGTATTTTCATTGTATTATGGGCCAAATTCCACTCATGTAGAATGCTTAAATACAAGAACAGAGAGGCAGAGAGAAAAATAGGACATATTCGCATCATGATTTTGTAACATGTTTGTCACTTTTACTTGCCAATCAAACAAACTAGAGATTTCTGAATTAGGCCATCCATGAAATGGTGATCAATCTACCAATATCATCCTAACTGAACCTAAACAACAACAACAACTCTTGATCATAAGCACCAATAACAATATTTGGATAGCTCCATGAAATTACCTTATGACAATACTCATAAGCATCCATAAGTCATCGATGAAATGGGCTATGATAGCCATGTATCCTTTCTTCTGGTTGTCAGATGTCCACATGAGAGACCATGTGGAGGTATCCCCATGTTTGTGATGAGTAATTGACAGTTATGTTAGTGAGTTTGAGTTTGTTTTGGGTATTCTAGGTTTGAATACCTTTCATTAATGCTATTGTTGATATGCTGTTTCGTGCGGTGCTATGTGACGGTTTGCTTGTCTGTGTGACTGCAGGACTTCGGAGTTAGGTCATGGTGAGGCGAGGAGGACCGGGACTAGGCACAGGAGGTGTTAAGGTCTAGACGGTCGGTGATGCCGAAGATGATCGAGGCTGGTGAGGTGGTTGCGAGTCGGGAGACGAGAAACCGGAGCTGGAGCTACTGGTGACGGACACGACGGGCGACGACGAGAGAACCGGGACTAGGCTCAGGGAGGAGTCAGAGGTCCAGACGGTTGGAGGTCGGTTGCGGTCGTGCGCGACGGAACAGACCAGGACTAGACTCAGATGGAGTCAGAGGTCTCGGTCGGTGTCGGGTGGACACAATGGGTAGCGGCGAGTAGATCGGGACTAGGCTCAGGGAGGAGCTGAGGTCCAGACGATCAGAATGTCGGGTGCGGTCGTGTGCAGCGAAGCGGGCCGGACTAGACTCAGGGAGGAGTCGAGGTCCAGATGTTCGAGGTGCCGGTTTGCGGGAAGCTTCCAGGAAGGTGCTTGAGGGGCAAATTGAAGATTTGACTCAAGCATGAGAGAAATGGGTGGTTTTCCCTCCATTTCTTGTGTTGACTTTGACCCTTGCCTTTTTGGGATGAGAGGCACGGAGTGGAAGGTGCATGACACTTCTTGATTTGCTACTTGTGTGTGGGAGCTCCTCTATTTCAGCCAAGGTGGTGAGGAGGTAGCAAGTGAGTAGAAGCAAGAGAGTGAGTGTGTTGTTGAGTGAGTTCTGGAGAAGCAAGTAGTGTGTGCTTGAGCTCCTGCGTGTGTTCCCTCTCAAGCATGTAGTAAGATGAGAGGGATTTCTTACCAACTGCGTATGGGGACGTAGTGTTGGATGTTGAACACTTCTTGTAATCATTCATCTCTTAGAAATGAATCCATTTAAGTTTTCTCGAGTTTCAGTTTCATTTCTGCCTTCTGTTCTTCTAAATGCTCCTCACTGATTTTCTTGAGTTGGATTGAGTTTTTGGGTTGGATAGCTATGGAATAGTTTTGCTTTGAACTAGGGATTATCATCCAAGCCATTTGGCTAGTATATCTCTGAGAGCAAACTTTAATAGCCATGATCTTCCCTAAAGATTCCTTGCACCTCTTTCCTTTGTTTATTCCTGTAGCTAGGGTTTGATGTCAGGGGTACATGGATTTTCTTTGGATAGTTGGAGAAAAGTGATTCTAGCTTCATACTTACATCTCTGAGAATGCCTCTCTGCTGTTTGCAAAGAATCATGAGCAAAAGATTTGAGTTTGATGTGAAATTTGGAGATTAAACTCTTTCTCTCCACTGTTTACAGTTTCTTGGCTCAAATCTTGATTTCTAGCTCATTTGATGTAATTTCTTGGTTCTTAGGGTATCTATGATGTTTAGAATAGGTTCTTGTTCCCTGGGCCAGAGATAAACATCAGAAATTCTTCAAGTTGTCTGAAATCAGCATTTTCAGTAAAGACTGCGCAAGTATTTGCAGTCGGGCATCTCTCTGTTTTTCTGATGAGACCTTGCCTGGTCAGACTGGTCGTCCAATGGCGGTCGGACCGGAGGTTAGCCGGCGGTCAGACCACTAACCCTAGCGGTCCGACCGGCCAGGCAACACCGGTCAAATCGGCGGCAAAAATGCGGTCAGACCGGTCAGCAATGGGCAGTCAGACCGGCAGTCAATGGGCGGTCAGACCGGCGGCTTAGGAGCGGTCTGACCGGCCCTTGACTTGCGGTCAGACCGGCCTCTTATTTCCTCACTGCATTTTTTTTGTTCTGCTTTGTTTTCTCTCGCTCCTCCTCGTGTCTGTCAGTATGGAGTTCCAGAGAGTTTGAATCTTCGACTTCATAGCTTTTATAGCTATTGGAGTTAAGAGTCTTTAGTGGATACTTGTGGGGGCAAATTTTAAAGGCACCATTCACCCCTCCCCCCTCTATTGCCATATCCGATCCTACACCACATGTCACTAGTGATAGCAACTCTTGATTTATTCCCTGCCATATACTCAGTAGCCCTTTTCCTTTCACCTTTGTATTGGTCCACAATGTCCTTCCTAGCATTTGACAAATGACAATCATGCATTGGAATACGTAGCAAATTGAGGCATGATAATTGGCAAATAATAATTTAAACATTTCATACCTAATAGTGTTCCTTGACACCATTTTGAATAGGGGCTGCAATGTGCTAACAAATCTCCAGAAACTAGCATGATCAACCATAGATAAGGGGTACTCATGCAACACCATCATTGCAACAAGCTCCTTTCAAGCAATTTCTTGATCAAACGTGTAGTTCTCCACCGAAACTTTCCCTTGCTCTTTAGAACAAAACCTCAAAGAAGATTGAGTAAATGTCTTCATTTGTTATGCCATTTTTCTCTTGCGATATCGACACACCTTCAAATAATCACAAAGATGCTTAGTTTCATTTTGGGTTTCTCCTCCAAGCTTCTTGAAATAGTGGTTACATTTTGCCTTGATTCAACTCATGAATTTCACTCTCTCGAACTCCTTCCAAACAACTGAAGTTAAATTTCTCTTTGAGCCAGTAGTAACATCTTCGTCTTCATCCTTTGAAATTTCTATCTCCTCATTTCCCTCCATTGGTGCTTCTGACTCATTAACCGACTCATGTACCACCTCTCTTTGTGAAGCCTATGAGGGTGAGGCATGAGAGGATGATAGTGCTAGGGCTAGGCCTTGGTTTATACTTTCAGTCTGAGGGGGAGGGGTCGAGGTTGACATTACAAATCTGCGTATGGTACAAGATTAAGCTTAAGCATTGCAAAGAATGTCTAGATCTGGAGTACATGCAATTCATCTAAATCTAGACTCTAGAGTTCTAGAGGAGGATGAGAATTAAGGAGTTCACCCACCGGGACAGGAAGTAGCCAGTGTTAGTTATTGGAGAGAGGAGAGGAGTAAAGGTTGAGGACGGAGCCTAGTGTGTCGCCGGCTCACTACATGATTCGCGTTGGGAGTCTATGTCGAGGACGAAGGATGGGCATCACCGCGTGAATCATGTCGAGAGTCGAGGTCGAGGACAGAGGCTGGGGCATCGTCAGCTCGCTGCGAGATCCACGACATGAGTCAATATTGAGGAGAGGATGGAGGATGTCTAGGAGATGGAGGCTAGCGCATTATGTGCGGCTGCGTCGGCACTTGCCTGCGGTGGCTACTGGAGACTGGCAACGACGATGGTGGGAGTATGTGGCTGTGGTTGCGTTGATTCCATTTGGCGGTGGGAGGACCAACTGAGTGAGGAGGATTGGAGGAGAGTGACTGGAATGATCGAGTGGATCTAGGGTTTAGTTGCTTGCATACCATGGCATATGGAGTAAGGACCCACACACCAATACGAATTCGGGGCTTCAAGCAGGTAACAGGGATGGGGAGTGGTGGAATGCCTCCACCCTTGCTTCCCTTGATGGGGACATATTTCATCCCGGTGGCACCCCCGTGGGGGGAGGGACCCATACATCCCTGGCCCCTAATAGGGGAATTCCCAGGCGGGGAACAGGGAATGGGGGCCCGTTGCCGTCCCTAATAGTGATGTCATAATAGAATTTTGGTGAGATGGAAGAGAGAGATTGTGCTTGGTACTTATACAAGTATCAAACCTTTTTTGGAAACCAAGAAAATAGCATTGACAAATGGTTTATTGGAAGCATTTGATACTATCTTTTTTATTGGAAGGGCCAATTGCATGCAACAATTGAATCATTGTGGGGTCTTTCAGTATCAAGCCTAAGTAACAAGGCATTGGGTTGTTGTTTCTAAAATGCCATCTAAGCACTCTCTCTCCCCCCACTAGTATCAAGATTTAGTACCAAACCATTAAGAGTGCCCTAAGTAACCATATTTGTGAAATTGCCACCTAAAATAATTTTTTTGATGAAATGCGACCCTAAGGAAAGAAATAGTTGTGTTTTGTCACTCTCTGTGTATTTATTTTCTTTGTTTTTACCTAAAAGTTAGATGTGAAGAGACCAAAATTCCTCACATTTTATCCCCAATTCCTTCTCCTCTCTTCCTGTCAACTTCTCTATCCTCTGTTCATCTCCATGCCTCCTTTCCACTGAACCGAGCCTCCCTGGGCTCGTCGGTAGCCAGCCACCGCCAGTGACTACCTCCACAGCTAGTGAGGATGGAGGATGCTGCCGAGAGAAGGGGTTGGATGGAGAGAAGACCATGGGAATCTCATGTCACAGGTGGGGTCACTGCGATGCATATGGACTTCCTACCAAATAGGGGCAGAGCCACCGGGCAGGCTTTGTCAGGCTTTAGCTCATCACTCTCTAGTCTCCATAGAACATACCACAGCCACCACGCTGCATGCATCACATAGAGACCACATCTACATCTAGTCATCCACAGACGGACACGCACCTCGGGCGGCAGTTGGCACTTGGAGGCTAGAGTAGTGCCCGGTGCTGACAATGGCGGAGAGTAGATCTGGCCATCCAGGACCGGGAGGGCAGCGTTGGCGGCTAGCACATGCACATCACCGTTGCAGGAGATGCGGAGGAGGAGCTATCATGCCTGCGCATCACCATCATGGGAGGCATCGACACTGAGCAGTATACCTCAGCCCGGCTGGCCGGTGACCGGCGTAGCAACTAGCGAGAGGAGGCCGCTAGCCTGCAGCTGAGACGCTGAGGAGGAGTCACTGCGTTTACGCGTGCGCGTTGTGGGGAACCTTAGGGGAGGGTCACCGCGTGTGTGTTCTGCACTAGTCTCATGATCAGTAACTAGTACACATATTCACAACATTGAGATCACATCCATACACATCGTATATATTTAACTTATGACAAAGGGTTGAAGTACAATAAGTTTTACAGTATGTGGCCGACCGGCCAAGAGAATACCAGAGTCAAGAGTAAATTGCCGTGGAAGACAAGTAAATAGTAGAAGCATCCAGTGGTATGCCACCATAGCCACAGGTAATCGACTGATGATTAGGTCCTAGAGAAAACACGTAGTCGAACTCCCCACTGCCTAGGGCAAAGTACACGTTGTCTAGCATGTATCCTTCTTCATTCTTTGATCAACAATAACTTAAGCAAGGTTGAGTACATTGCGTACTCAACAAGACTTGTAGTGTATCACAAAATTATATATATATATATATATGTATATATGTATATATATATATGCAAGGCTATCAAAGGACGAGGCTCTATGCTAAGTTATTTTTAGCATGAAGCAAATTTTATTTGCAATATAGATAAGTAGTAATTTGCAACGGAATTGTAGAGAGCATTTGACAAATAATGAAATAGCATTTATATAATTTCCATAATAGTAGATCAAGTCCATTCGCAGCCTTCCTTGGTTGTGAACATCACACGATTTTCACCCATGGGCATGGCACACGATTAGACGTTCATGCCATCCCATATGTTTAGTGAAACAATTTTGAAAAGGAAAACTATGCCCGATGAATGGACAAGCCCTCACTTGTGCGCACCAAGTGAGTTGCATGATGCATGACAGACCCTCACCTCTACGGATTACGTCGCTTTGGTGAGGCATTCACTGTTGTATTAGTAAGCTTTAGTCCAACACCTTGGTGAAGGGAGCCCCTATGAGCCAAACCATTCCGCGGAATGCTCTTACTACTTCTGTGCCTACCACAATGTAAGGCTAGTCTTAGACAACTTTAATCAGCTAAATGGCAGAGCCCATAAAGCACATGTGGTTGTACGGTGTGACCTAGATGTGCAATAATAGCATTTGGTCCTTAATTGACTCGGGCGAGAATCTCCCCTATCTATATGTGAGGTTTTGCCTCACATTTGACAGCTTATCAAATAACTCGCCCACGTTTGAAAATTAGGTTTTTCATTTTATTTTTATACCAAACTAATAGAGGTTCCTCCTCTGGTCCAACATTTTGAAACCATCATGCCCACTTGTAAACTTGTTTGAAAGTTCAAACTTAGCAAAAACTAGTGCTTGGCTAAGCGTCTAGACCATATATCGATGTAGTATTCCCAATTCGATAGTATATATATTGTCTAAACCATGTCCTAGTGGTTACAACAGAGAGGGTATCAAATTTTTAAGGAGGTTCAATGCGTACAAGTGACCGTAACTACCATTACCCATAGTATAGCAGTTTTAATGGAACGTACACGCATGCATAATAGATTTTTCAAACAATATACAATAATTGAAATACTGGGATCAACATGGTTAAAGGGGGTGCTTGTCTTGCTTAAATTACCATGGTCTTGATATTATTTAAGACATTCTCAGTCAATGATCTTGAAGCTATTGGTCTTCGTCTGTCTCGATCCCACTTGAGTTGGTGCTCCTTCGAGACTTCGATTTTCTAATTACATGATAAGCAATCAAAAGACCAAATAAATTCAAAAGACTGCAAAAGATCCAAATAAATCCAAAGAGAACTTCATTAAGGTTTATCAGGATTGAGTTTAGTAATGTAAGAGAAGGTTAAGAAGGTGAGGGGTATTGGACATAGTCGACTAGAGTTTAAGTGAATGATGGCATGGCGGGAAGATTTGCTGGGAAGGAAAACAAGGACAAATGAAAGGGAAGGAATGTTCACAGGAACATTCCGCTTCTTAACTCAAAGTGGGCTAGAAATAGCCGATTGTAGAGTACCTTGGCTTGGTTTGAATTATCTCTTCTCGGTCAGTACAGTATTCTTTACGACTACTAACGTTCCTCGATCACCATGGTGTTCTACCAACTCCTAACATTCTTTGGCCGCTACTCAATTCTATCTAAGGCTACTAAAGCCTATGATCACTGCATCTTATGACCACTATACCTTACGATCTTGTCTTACGACCATTATAGCTATCAACCACTGTGGCTTACGACCACTATAGCCATCAATCTTATCTTACGACCACTATAGTACTAACCACTGTGGCTTATGACCGCTATAGTTACCGACCACTGTGGCAACCAATCATACGAGTACTACCAACAACTCCTTCGATACTTCATACGTTCTAACTACTACGATACTCGGACGCTTTGACTACTGACTACTAATTATGGCACTTCGACCACATAGGTCTTTGACTACATCGATCCTATGCAACTCCAGTCGTACAGCTCACACAGAGCTGGTGCTACCAGCCTTCGTCCACGCTGGTCTTCTGAGCATCGATCGAGTTATGTTATGACTACCGATCGGATTCTTTTCTATACGACTACTAACTAGGTTATTTGGCTTAAGACTACCGACCACGTTCTGTAGGTTTCGACTACCGACTATGTTCTGTAGGTTTCGACTACCGGCAACGTTCTGTATGTTTCAACTATGGACTTACCCACTAGGATCAGTAGCTTACAACTACTGACTGGGTCGATCCTACTGCAACTCCGGTCATACCGCTCTCATAGAGATGGCACTACCGGTCTTTGACCACGCAGGTCTTATAGCTGCCGACTATTTACTACATCTTATGACTGATTCACTGCACTTACGACTGATCTATTGCTTCTCATGATCGATCTAATGTACTACATCCAATTTATTGCACTTACGACTGATCTAGTGCACTTAGGACCAATCTAATGTATCTTACAACCAATCTAATGTATCTTACGACCGATCTACTATACTTATGACTAATATACTGTAGGTTTCGACTACCAACTAGTGACCACGGCACTTCAATCACACAGGTCTTCGACTTCTAATACTCTCGGGTTTCTATAGTGCATTTGGTTACTACTAATACTCTTCAGTTACTTTAGTTGAAGGTCATGACTATGGTTAGATGTCGAAGATTTCGACTACGTCTGTGGTCAAAGATGTTGACTACATCTGCGGCCAAAGGTCTCGATATGGTAACGATCGAAGATTCCAACTACGCAAGTGGTCGAAGATCGCAACCAGGCCAGCGGTCGAAGATCACAACAACGACAGTGGTTGAAGATGTCGATGCCCGTCTGTGGTCGAAGATCACTGCCGTGCCAGCGGTCAAAGATCATGACCACGCAAGCGGTCAAAGATCACGACAATGCAAGTGGTCGATGATCATGACAATGCAAGCGGTCAAATATCTCAACCACGCAAGCGGTCAAAGATCACGACCACACAAGCGGTCGAAGATCCCGACGCCGAACTGTGGTCAGAAATCTTGACATAGCAGCGGTCAAAGATATCGACACAGCAGTGATCAAAGATCTCAACACAGCCACGGTCAAAGATTTTGACATAGTAGTGGTCAAAGATTTCGGACCGACTATAGTTGAAGATTTTGGTAGCGTTGCTAGATTTTGACTTTGACAGCTACGTTTCTTTTCACTCACTCCGACCACTACGGTTTTCTTTTACAGTTTGACTACTTTAGTACTTCGATTGCTTTTAGTTCTTTTATTCTCTCTTACCACTACGGTACTATCTATCAAGAGAGCTACGGCTCATTGCCAACGAGGGACTCCACAGCGAACGTGGTGTCAACTAAACAAAGCCAGGACTTCGGTCTGCATGCCTGGGCGAGGAATTGAGTCCTGACTTGGAGGGTAGGGCGGTCGACGGTGTAGTTTTGCAGTGGTGAAGATAGCTGAAAGGCACTATAGGGCTATGAGCTACTAGGGCTCAATTGGGTGCTGGGGAGCTTCCAAAGGGAAGGAGAAACTCACTGAAGATGTTGACAGTACTCGAGAAGGAGCAGAGGAGGCTGGCATCGGAGACCTCATTGGCGATGAAGGGGTCCACGGTGACAACGATGTCCGACAATAGAGAAGCTACAAATAGGGGGTGCGCATGAGCTTGCATGCATGCAGAGGTATGGGTGAAAGGAATTGAGGTATGGCTCATCAGAGAGAAAGTCTTGCGGTGGTGTCCTGGTCAAAGATGAAGAAGAAGGCGTAGCTCCAGTGATCCACTACATAGAAGGTCAAACAAATAAGTAGGAAGCTTAAGGAAGAGATAAGGCACAATGAGAAAGTTGGGGCGGAGAGAAGCTCATCGGAGAAGCTAGCACACGGTGGTGTGCTCGCCGACGTCACATACGACTTCGGTTTTCTCGATGTTCCAGAGAGCATAGTGCTCAAGGATCATGTGTAAGACACCGAGGGGGCGAGCTAAGGAGAAATAGTATAGATGGGCATCTTTGTAGGTGTGGAGAGAGGCTGAAGGCTAAGTGCGAGTTCTCGTGAGCGCGATCAAAAACTCACTGTGGAACACGAGGTGCAAACAGGGACAAGGGGAAGATATGTGTCGCATTTGAGGCGATGGGTAGGTGGAGTTGGCAACAGCAGAGAGTGAAACTATTGGTGCGATGTCTATAACCGAGGGCAGCTTGTGCCACGACCATGGTGGAGCTGGCACATGTGCGTGAGGTGGAAGATGATTGCTGCCAGTGGGCTTGGCGCATCAGCAAGCAAAGAGAGATGGCCTGACAGGATTGTTTGGTTATACACTTGACATGTAAAAGTGTTTAGGAGTTGTGTGTTCGAGTACTTGCATTATTGAGTACTTGTGACAGAGCTTGCTAGCTGGTTTAAGCTTCTTGAGCAAGAGCAAACCAGTCGGAGCTCTTGAGGGCCAACTTAGCAGTCGTGATGTAAAGCTGGGCTCAAGGCCAGGATGCATGGATATTTTTAGTTTTAGTGCCAAAATTATACTCGTTGGCTTTTAGGATGGTTTCCACCATAAGTTTTCTCATGCCAACTTTTGATTGTCCTACTAGTTTTTATAACTTGCTCTTAATTTTTGATTTGCATTTCACGCACTTTTGATTTTTGAAATTCAAACTTTTCAAAAAAAACTCCAATAAAGAGCCAAGGAAACAAAATGCATTTAAAAAGTTTAAAATTTTTCTCATTTTTGCATGCCCTTGAATTTGGGATGTTATAAGTCTACCCCCCTTAAACAAAATCTCGTCCCCGAGATTTGGGCATATGGAACAGAAACAAGGTGGGGCTAACTGGCTAGAAGTAGGTTTTCCGAGTTTTGCTGAACATCATGTTCTTTCCTTGGAGAAGTCAAGAGAGAAAATCTACACAAAAGTGGGTTAACATTTGGAGAAGGAAGAAGGCAGGGAGCAACCTTATTATTCCAGATAGGCCCTCGTACGAGCGGACTCATAGCAGAAGTAGAGTCGATATAGGGTGTTGATGCGGTCATAGTCGTACCAGCCGCACGTCTCCTCCTTCAGATCCTTGTGATCATGATAGGTTGCGAATCGTCCTAGTGAGTTTCAAATGATTCAAAATCAAATGAGTTCAGAAGACCATCTTTATGGAACTTCACCACGTGCTTCTCATTTATGTGACCTAAACGACAATGCTAGATATAAGTGGGATTCAAATCATTAGGCTGAAGCCTCTTAGCATTAATGTTATAGACAGGCACATCCTTAAGGTTTAAAATATATAATCCATTCATTAATGGAGCATGAACATAAAGCATATCATTCAAATAAATTGAACAACAATTATTCTTTATATTGAACTTATAACCTTCTGCTCCCAAACATGAAGCAAAAATAATATTTTTGCTTAAGGTAAGAACATAATAATTAATTTCAAAACTAATCCTGAGGGTAAAGATAATGGTAAAGTGACAACAACCAACGCAGCAACTCTTGCTCCATTGCCCACGCGAAGACCAACCTTGCCTCTTGCTAAACTCCTACTCCTTACTAGCCTCTACATCGAATTGCAAATATGAGCAAGTGATCTGGTATCAAATACCCAATAACCAATGTGAGAAGTAGCAAGATTTATTTCTATAACATTTATATTTGAAGTAGAAGTCTTACTCCCCTTCATCTTTTCTAGTTCTGCCAAGTACTTCATGTAGTTCCTCTTCTAATGTCCAGTGCCTTGGCAATGGTAGCAAATAGTATCAGGTGCAACACCAATCTTAACCTTCTGAAGCTTAGATTTGGTACTCGAGATCTCATCTTGAGTTTTGCTTCTGCCCTTTCTTTTGCCCATAGTCTTAGACTTTTTGTTTTTGAAGTTGGTAATCTTTTGCACCATTATCACATAACTGTTGCTTTTATTAGTGCTATCCTTTGTAGTCTTGAGCATCATATGCAGCTCGGTGAGATTCTTGTCTAAGCCATTCATATGGAATTTTAGAATGATTTGCCCATAACTCGCAGGAAGCGAAGCAAGAATCAAATCAGTAGCCAACTCTTAGCTAGGGGAAAACGAAGTTTTTCCAAGTTCTGTATGTAAGCAACCATCTTGATCACATGATGGCTCATCGGACTACCCTCAGCTAGCTTACACCTAAACAATTTCTTTAAAATCTCATATATCTCAATTCTTGCTTGTGTCTCAAACATGCCTTTGAGCGCCATGATCATATCGTAAGCCTCTATGTTCTCAAACTGCTTCTGAAGGTCTGAGTCCATGCTAGCAAGCATGAGACAGCTAACATCAAGGGACTCATTACATATAGGTGTTTTTAAGAGCAGCAGTAGCATTTTTATCAGGCACTTTTGGAATTAGTTCCTCTAGAACATGTTTCTTTTTTATCTTACCTAACAACAATTATTAGGTTGTGGGACTATACCACAAAATTATTTTCATCTAGTTTTTCTTTATCAAGTATCGAACGTAAGGCAAAACTGGAAGTAGGTATAGCAGATCATAAAACGAAACTGGAAGCATTTGATGCCATGATCTACAACACAAAATATGAAAAACTAAGATATATGTTCAAGAAAAGTAACTTCTATTAAACAATTTAATAGAGATACTTCCACTAAATATTATATCCCTCTTATGACATTTAGTGATTCAAGACCCACAATCAACTTATCTATAGTGAGCTTTGGTATCACTGCTAGAAGATTAGTGAATTTGGTAAGCAACCATTTGCAAATTATATCTCTATATAACTCTCATTGTTGGGCAGCATCTCTATGCTCCGACACCCAACCTTATGCCCCAAGGTCCATAACTATTATGATGACCTTGTCAAGTTAAACCAATGCTTTGCATGCGAGTGTCCGACACAAACCCATCTAGTCAAGGATAATTAATGGCACTCTGCTTTAGCAAGACCTACCATTAAAATACATGGCTTTAGATGGTGTAGCTAATTGGGAGGGCATCAATTTAGCTTAATATTAGGTGAGGAAATTTTATTTCTACCATTTTAAAAGCATTCGAAGCAATAAAAATAACATGCATAGAAATAAATGAACAGAAATATAAAGCCATTCACAGACAATCACATTGCACCGTGATATAGTATGGCCCTTTCACATGGTGATCTCTATCGCCACGCTTCTTGTTCGCCATGTCTCCAAGTGGCCAAAACCTCCGAGTACTCCCACTAAGCTATTATGATCGTCACAGGTTGTAAATCATCGTAGTACTGAAGCTTCTTATCAACACCTCCAAGGTATCCACACGTATGGAGTAGAAACACCGTGCACCGAAGTGCTAGCGCCCACAGGGTGGTATTAGATGAGAAAGGTGTGACGTCTAGGGTTTTGAGAATTATGAATTCTCTCTATGTCGCAAACCCTATACCACCACGCCCTTCTATTTATAGGCATCCATAATAGTCATCGAACTTAAGGACAATTAGGAACTTGTCCTACATGAACTCATATAACCATCTGAATTATATCCCAGCCCTTTAAGTGTGCGACCCTATAGGTTCACACGCACTTGACATGGCCCAAGTATTCCTACTCGTCCACTAATTGGTAGCGGCCCCAAGCAAGACATGTCGACTCCCAAGTATGCGTAAATATCATATTAGACGAACTTTAACAAAGTTCATATGCATTTCTCTTTGCCTCACGATATCGGTCCAGCTCAAGGCGAGTACATGCCATGCTTGTTGGTTAGCTCGACCACTCTTTCTTGATCACGAGATTCGAATTCCCCGACTACAGTTAACTATTTAACCGCAAGTAGCATGTCCATGCATTTCTAGAATCCAATCACTCGAGAAGCCTAGAGATATCTCTCCTATTTCATGTAGGGGCAAATCCTATCTTGATCAACCATGTCTCAATGCATACATCATGACAAACTTGAACATTTAGTGAGTCAAGATCCATATTTCACTAAGTCCTAGTGAGCTTCGGCATCATTACTAGAAACCTAGCGACGTAGTTAAGCAACCCTTTCTAATTACATCACATGTAATTCTTGTTTATTGAGTGACATCCATATGTCCTGGCCTCAACACTATCACCCTAGACCCAAAACCATTTTGATAGCCTAGTCAAACTAAACTAATATTATGCATGAAATGTCCAACACTTTATCCTATTTTATTGAGATAATTAATGGCACCCTACTTTGGTAGATCTACCAATATATTGATAGGTGCAACTATTGGAAGGGCATCAAGTTTTACTTAATTTTTCTAGAGGGATACTATTCTATCATGTTAGAATCACCCAAGATAATAATAACATAAATAATAGCGTAACAGGAACATAAAAATATTCACAATTAAATCATATTAAAACTGTGAGATAGTATGACCCTTAGCATAGTAATCTCCATTACCACGCTTTTTGTCCATCAAGCCATCAATGCTTGAATTCACTATATCTATTTACTTAGCTATTACTCCTAACAGCTAATAATAAATTACATATGAAAATCAAGTATCACAAGTCGACATGTAGGTTGTTATACAATAATATATAGCACATGACTATAAATCAACATGACATGCAGGCCATGAAAAATCATACATGCATCACATACACAATGGGCCATACTATTCACACAACCCTGCAAAAACAAGCTATGTGCAGAAACCAATTCTATGACATGATATGAACACATAACACCTATAATGTGTGGTACGATTACCTCAGATTAGTAATAGATCTAATCTACTACTACCACATATCAACTATATGCGATCAATCTAGATCAAAAACTACACAACCTGGCTCTGATACAACTGTTGGAATATGGATAGGTTACACTAGTGTAGATTAAAATTTTCTACCTCGTAAAATAGGAAGCCATGCGAGTAAGAGATCATGGATCATTACTATTAGACACACAGTGTAGCGAAAGTAGAGTTGAAGCAGCCAATTCAACGAAGAACGCGTTGGTGTACTCGATCATCCTCCGGCCAACCATCTCCTCCTCACGATCGTCTCAATTAGCACCGCAGTCGCAACAACACCTCTATTGAGGTCCAGATGTCCAGGGATGGAACACTGCACGTCGGTGTGCTAGCATTAGCGCGCACGGCAGGAGAGGTGGTGGCTAGGGTTTCGACGGGTGTGTTTTGGGATGCCTCCATCAGCCCCCGCACCTCTCTTTATATAGCCTACAATCGGATCCTTATCCGATAGGAGTACATATCGTATCCCACTTGGAGACTATCATCCGAACCCTTATCGTTTCGGTCCATTAAGTGTGTGACCCTGTATGTTCATGTATATTTAGCCATCGGCCGAAAACTCCTTTCCGGTCCATAAGTCAGTAGTAGTCCCTAACAGGATATAATGACTCCCAAATATACATAAAGATCATATCGGATGAACCTATATAATGCTTATGTACTGATCCCTTTGCCTCATGATACAAAATCGAATTCAAGGCAAGAAACGTACCATCCTATAATAGCTCGATCTTTCACTCAAATCTGTAGTGGATTACTCAGTTGTGATTGATTTCTCAACCACATTTGGCATGGCTATGCACTTCCTTAATCTAACCACATCAAGGGGTCTAGAGATATCTCTCCTGTTATATAGGAGGGGCAAATTCCATCTTGATCGTTCATATTCCTCCGCATATTTCACAGTAAGCCCGAAAGCCACCTTTATAACCACCTAGTCATGGAGTAGTGTTTGGTAACCCCTAAGTAAACTATTACACATGTAAAAAATAACGACGATCTCAGGTTTAAGGATTCTACATATACTATGTATGAGACCAACTAATGATACTTAAGATTATAACAATTCCCGTAGTGTCTCATGGTGGGTCAATTCAACATCATGTTCTCTAACATGTGTCTACATTATTGATTTGATATCTCATATCTATTATCCGTGAAATATAATCATCAATCAATACATGTGCTGATCTGTAAATTATAATTATCCCATATAATGATATAAAATTAGGGATAATTTAGAATAACATCAAAACATGAATAAAGGGTTCAATGAACAAGTCACATAATTGTTAATGAATACAAAAGACATTTATTCAATGGACAAAATAACATATTATTCAAAAGATCATAAAAATAGAAGTGATACAATCATCTCCATGATTGCCAATAGGGTATATCACTAACAATCTCCTACTTACACTAGAGTTAATCATGCAAGTATCTGATACCCATAGCTCCTTCACACACTTCAATCTTTCCACGCGCCCACACCCATGCGCCTCCTCCTCTATGCGCTAGGTTTGCTAGGTGGGTCTCCCTTTTCCCTTGGCCATTCTTTATCTTCTTTTCTCCCACTACCGAATTTTCCGTACGAATAATCCATTTTTTATTCAAAATTACATAAATATACCCGCGGTAAATTTTTTTACAAAAATAGGCTCAAGTCGCCCAATGAAAGGGCGACTAAAGCCTATCGCCCAACCAGAAGCCGATTCTGTCCCTGTCGCTCTACCATCAGGCGACTGCATCCAGTCGCCCTCCCATTGGGCGACTTTAATGCAGTCGCCCAATGGTTGAGCTATAGGTATCAAATCTTCGCCAAAAATAGTGAAAATTGGTGGAGATATTCTTCATTGATCCAAAAGCCTTCAGAAAAATTTTTAAGCAATTTCGGTTACGGGATCAAAAGTTACAGCAATCGAGGAACACAAAGAGAGGAAACGGGGAGTGATTGAAACTGCTATAACTTTTGATCCCGTAGCCGAAATTGCTCAAAAATTTTTCTGAAGGCTTTTGGATCAATGAAGAATATCTCCACCAATTTTCACTATTTTTGGCGAAGGTTTGGTACCTATAGCTCAACCATTGGGCGACTGCATTAAAGTCGCCCAATGGGAGGGCGACTGGATGCAGTCGCCTGATGATAGAGCGACAGGGACAGAATCGGCTTCTGGTTGGGCGATAGGCTCCAGTCGCCCTCCCATTGCGCGACTTGAGCCTATTTTTGTAAAAAAATTTCTCGCAGGTATATTTCTGTAATTTCGAATAAAAAATAGATTATCCGTACAAAAAATTCCCCACTACCGACCTCCCTCTCCTCCCTCTGGATTGTAACTTTTTTCTTCCTTTCTTTGCCCAAAACAGCACCAACATGAGATATAATTCCTTAATGTGACTTGATGACACAAGCTAATGTAACACTGCTACTTGGGGCTACATCAAGATGGGTGGAGATCAAGACTCGGCGCAGATGCAGGATGGCACGAGGAAGAAGGGTGGCGGTAAAATGAACTTCACGCCTGTGATTTCGGGAAGAAAAAAAAGAAATGTCAAAATATGCGCACAATGGCAAATCACAGCTATTTCAGGTTTTTGAGTGGTATTTTATCCAGAAATTCGTTTGAGTGATAAATTCACAAATAAAATTATTTAGAGTGGCAAATCAGCTATTTTCTCTAAAATAAAAATCGTGTATCAAGTATTCTCAAGCCACCTGCTAGAAAGTAGAGACTGCTTCAGGTAAAGCAGCAGCCGCCAAAAAGGAGCCACGAGTCTTGCGTCCATGGTATGCGCGGGAAGCTCACGCTCCTCGCCGCCGCCGCCACAGATGGCGCCGTGCTCCCTCTCTCCCGCACGAAGCAGCTCCACGCGCGCCTCCTCGTCGCCTCCCCCGCCGTGCCCGACGACCTCCGCCTTCTCCTCCTCCGCTCCTACACCGCGCGCGGCGACCTCGCCTCCGCCCACCGCCTGCTCGATGAAACTCCCCGCCCCGCCTCGCCGCTCCTCTACAACACCCTCATCCGCGCCCATGCCCGCTACCTCGACCTTCCCGCCGCGCTCGCGCTCTTCGCCCGCATGCGCCGCTCCGCCACGCCGCCCGACGCCCACACCTTCGCCTGCGTCCTCCGCGCCTGCGCCGAGTGTTCGCGCCCCGACGCAGCCAAGATCGCACATGGCCTGGCGGTGTCTTCCCGCATGCGTTCCCATCCAATTGTTGGGAGCGCGCTCGTCAGTGCGTATTCGAAGCTTGGGCTCGTTGACGATGCCCGCCACGTGTTCGATGGAGTGCGTGAGCCGGACGTGGTTCTCTGGAACTCGATGATGTCTGGGTATGGCTATGGGGGAATGTGGCATGATGGGCTTCAGCTGTTTTCTGCAATGAGGAGAGCTGGGGAGCAGCTGGATGGGTACTCAATGGTCGGCTTGGTCTCGTCTTTCTGGAATCCAGAAGCACTTGTTTTCGGTCAAGCGGTTCATGGAATTTGTGTCAAGGGAGGTTATGATTCCGGACACCACGTGAGAAGCGCACTTGTTAGCATGTACTTCAGGTGCGGGTGCATGGAATCTGGCCACACCCTGTTTGGTAATTTGCTGGATGCAGATTTGGTTACATGGTCTTCACTAATTACAGGGCTATTGCAAAGTGGAAAGTACAAGGAGTCATTTGATTTGTTCCGACAAATGTGCTACTCTGGCGGGAGGCCTGACAGCATTTTGATTGCTAGTGTTCTCTCGGCGTGTGCTTCTACAGCAACTATCAGCTGTAGCATGGAGATCCATTGTTATGCAGTCAGGCTTGGAGCTGATATGGACATCAGAGTTTCATCTTCACTAATGGATGCTTATGCAAAATGTGGTTTTGCTGAGCTCGGATATTGGGTGTTCCGTCAAATGCCTAACAAGAACTCTGTCATGTACAATACAGTCATATCAAACCTTGGTTCTCACGGTTTTGCAATGAAGGCCATTGAAGTCCTTGATGAGATGGTTCATGACAAGCTCAGGCCTGACAGTGCTACCTTCTCAGCTTTACTTGCTGCTTGTTGTCATGCGAGACTCTTAGATGAGGGATGGAAGTTGTTTAGGAGAATGAGAGATGAGTTCCACATAGTGGTTAAAATGGAGCATTATGTCTACATGGTGAGGCTTCTTGCAACATTTGGCCAGCTGAAAGAGGCATATGATCTTATACAGACAATGCCAATACCACCAGATTGTGGCGTGTGGGGTGCTTTGCTTTGGGGTTGTTGTGTCCATCGTGATTCCAGCCTTGGTAGGGTTGTTGCTGAAAAGCTCTTTGAGTTCTATCCAGACAAAGCTGCTTACAGGATCATGCTTTCGAACCTTTATGCATCACAGGAGATGTGGTGGGATGCTGAGGAGGTCAGGGCTGAGTTGTCGAAAGAATATATGCACAAGAACACAGGGATCAGTTGGGTTGGCTAAGGAAGATAAGATGGTTAGATATCCATCACTGAAAAACATGACAGATATTATGTTGTGGTAGATTAGATGCTAGGGCAGAGAGGCTCACCCTCCGTGAGGAAGCTCTGAGGTAATCCCCTCTTTTCTTTACTAAATTCCTTGGTGCCTTATGAATCAGGCTTACACCATTATATATAGGCCTTTAGGCCATACTTCCTAAACAATAACTCTTCTCCTTATCAAACTAGGATTCTAACTCTTCTCCTTATCAAACTAGGATTCTAATCTTAACAAACTTGATAACTAAATCATGTGGCTTTGCAGCCGGACTCTATTGTGGATGCTGATGTGGATTGCTTATTGCGGCGTGTATAGTATTTGCCGACAAAAGCGTCAACAACACTTCCGCCCTCCTGGAGAAACAGCTCGTCCTCGAGCTGGAATGTCGGATGCTCTTCTTTGAAGGTCTCAAGGCGTTCCCAGGTAGCCTCCGAGTCGGGACGCCCCACCCATCGCACAAGCAGCTCCCATGTGCCACGGTTGAGCCGGGCGCGAGCGATTGATGCTGGAGTGGGAATCACTCGGCCGCGAACCATGGGAGGAAGGGCCGCCATGGTAGATGGTGTAGCGCCATGGTGCGGTTTGAGGAAAACGGCGTGGAAGACGTCGTGGATTTTGGCCTTGGGCGGAAGACGAAGACGATAGGCCACCGAGCCGATACGTTCCATCACCTGATAAGGACCGTAGAAGCGAGGAGCCAGCTTGCCCCCGGACTTGTCAGTGATGCCAGCAGCCGAGCGGTGGTGAAGACGCAACCATACCCAGTCACCGTCCTTGTACTGTACGTCTCGGTGCTTGGAGTCATAGTACTGCTTCATGTGGTCTTGCGCATGGAGGAGACGGTCCCGTATGTCTGCCAGGAAGGCGTCGCGATCGACCAGCTGCTTGTCGAGGGCGGCAACACGTGCCAAGCCGGGCTGATAGCTGGCCATCGTCGGAGGCGGGCGACCGTAGATCACTTGAAACGGTGTCGTGTGTAGAGCCGTCTGGTAGGATGTGTTGTAGCAGTACTCTGCCCATGGAAGCCATCGCAGCCAGCTACGTGGACGGTCGCCGGCAAGGCATCTCAGGTAGACCCCCAGAATGCGATTCGTCACTTCGGATTGGCCATCTGTTTGTGGATGGAAGGCGGAGCTCATACGAAGGTCGACCCCAGAGAGAGTGAAGAGCTCTGTCCAGAAGGCGCTGGTGAAGACTGGGTCGCGATCGCTGACGATGGAGCATGGAATGCCATGAAGCCTGACGATGTTGTCGAAGAAAACACGGGCTACTGAAATTGCCGTGTATGGGTGACTGATGGCTATGAAGTGAGCGTACTTCGAGAAGCGATCAACCACCGTGAGCACCACTGATTTCCCAGCCACCTTTGGAAAGCCCTCAACAAAGTCAAGAGCTATGTCTGCCCAGACCGAGCTCGGAACAGTCAGAGGTTGAAGAAGACCGGCCGGGTGAAGATGGTCCGTCTTGTGTTGCTGGCACACGGAGCAGCCTTGCACAAATTCTCGTACCAGTCGATTGGTATGAGGATTGTAGAATGAGGCTCGTAGGCGATGGAGCGTCTTCTGTACTCCTTCATGTCCGGTGCCATGAGCTATGGTAAGAATTTGTGGCCAGAGCGCCGAAGAGTCCGGCACATAAATGCGGCCGCGATGGAGAACAAACCCATCGACCAAGGTCCAGGAGGCGCCGGCACTGCCCTGTTCAATCTCGGAGCGTTTGGTCACCAGCTCAGGAAGATGTGCCGCCTCACGCCGAAGGTCGTCGAAGAGGTCCAAGTCAGGACGGGAAATAGCACAGGCGGCCAGTGCGGAAGTGTCCTCATCCCGGCGAGATAGAGCATCAGCAGCCGTGTTCAAACGGCCGGGACGGAATTCCACCTGAAAGTCATACCCAAAAAGACGGCTTACCCATGTATGCTGCGGGATTGTGGAAAGCCGCTGGTCAAGAAGGTACTTGAGGGCGAAGTGGTTCGTGCGCACAGTGAAAGATCGCCCCCAGAGGTAGGGACGCCAATGGCGCACCGCCTTAACCAGTCCGATGAGCTCGCGCTCATAGGCTGCCAATTTGGCGTGCTGTGGGGCGATGGTCCTACTGAAGAAGGCTATGGGACCCGCGCCCTGGTGGAGGACGGCTCCGAAGCCCGAACCCGAGGCGTCGCAGTCGACGGTGAAACCCTTGGAGAAGTCGGGAAGCTGCAGGGCAGGACTGGAGGTGAGGGCGACCTTCAGCGCACTGAATGCGTCCGAGGCTGCCGAGGACCAGCAGAAGGAGTCCTTCAGGAGCGAAGTCAATGGGGCGGCAATTGTGCCGTAGTTGTTGATGAAGCGGCGATAATAGCCCGTGAGGCCAAGGAAGCCCCGCAGCGCCTTGAGAGTACGGGGTTGAGGCCATTGCTGGACGGCCTCCACCTTGGATGGATCCATGGCTACTCCTTCCCTGGATATCACGTGGCCCAAATACGCCACGCTGCGTTCGGCGAAAACACACTTGGAGCGTTTGAGGAAGAGCTGGTGGGCACGAAGAATGGTGAAGACGGCCCGCACATGTCGCAAGTGATCTGACCACGAAGAGCTGTAAATCAAGATGTCGTCGAAGAATATGAGAACTGACCGGCGGAGGAACGGCCGAAGGATCTCGTTCATCAGAGCCTGGAATGTCGAGGGCGCGTTGGAGAGGCCGAAGGACATTACGACAAACTCAAAGTGTCCATGATGTGTGCGGAACGCCGTTTTGTCGATGTCGTCCGGGTGCATCCGGACCTGATGATAACCGCTGCGGAGATCCAATTTGGTGAAGAACGTGGCCCCTTTGAGTTCGTCCAGAAGCTCGTCGACGATCGGGATCGGAAAAACGTCACGAACTGTTTTGGCGTTGAGGGCGCGGTAGTCGACGCAGAAACGCCAGCTCCCATCCTTCTTGCGCACCAAAAGGACGGGCGAGGAGAACGCCGACGTGCTTGGCCTGATGATGCCTTGATGTAGCATCTCTGCGCATTGCTTCTCTATCTCGTCCTTGAGAAGCTGTGGGTAGCGGTATGGGCGCACCGCGACCGGCGGAGTGCCGGGTAGCAGCGTGATGCGATGGTCCAGGTGACGTTGAGGTGGAAGTCCAGTTGGTTCCGCAAAGAGGTCAGCAAACTCAGTCAGGAGGAGTGACATCAAGTCCTGTTGTCCCATGGCCTTGAGCTGAGGCGCGGTTGACACGGTTAACGCATCCAAACCATGCCATTTGACACGGTGAGCGTTGCGCCAGAACGCCATCGAATGTCGCTCAAAGTCCCAGAGTATGGGACTGAGCGTCTTGAGCCACCGGCAACCAAGGACCAATTCGTAGTCGTCCAGTGGTAAGACGTAGAGATCGATGCCGAACTGCTCTCCCCCGATGGTCACCGGAACCTGCTGGCAGACGCCTTCCGAAGGGACACGATCGCCGTTGGCCACACCCACGGTGAGGCCTGGGCGCGGTTCTGGTACCAGGCCGATGCGGCGTGCCGTGGTGGATGCGATGAAGGAGTGGGTGGAGCCGGAATCGATCAGGGCGCGAAGCGTCTCCGCGGCGATGGTGACCGACAGCCACATCGTGTCCGCGGTCTTGATGCCGGTGAGGGCGTGAAGCGAAATCTCGACGTTGTCGGTGGGAGCCGAGTCCTCATCGACGGCGTCTTCCCCAAGAATATCTTCATCCAATTCCATGAGATAAAGGCCCTTCATGGTGCACTGCTTGACGTGTTCACGGGAGAACTTCTCCGGACAATTGAAGCAGAGACCATCCATGCGGCGCTGCGCCATCTCTTGAGGGGACAGACGTTTGAAACGCGTGCCTGGGGGCGGAGCCGTCTTGGTCGGAGCCGGAGGTGTGGGAAGAGGGAGCCTGGACGTCGGGGCGCCGAACGGTGTGCGCGGCGTGGCGATGACCGGAACAGCCGGCGCGCGAGGCGCGGACGCCGCCCGTGGGGGAGCCTGGGCCGCAAGAGGGGTCTCCTCTTCGTCCAATTGGAGGCGTCGTTCGAAGGCCCTGGAGAGCGCCATCGCGTCGTCGAGGGTCGTCGGACATTGGAGCTCGACATCGGTTTGGAGGGGATTCCGGAGGCCGGCAGTGTATATGTCTATTTGTTGCTGCTCGGTGACGTTCTTACAGCAGGCCAACAGAGGCAAGAATTGTGCTTGGTATTCTTCCACTGTCCCCGTGCGGCGGAGTTGCATCAGAGCGCCCAGCGCATTGGAGCGGACCGGCGGACCAAACCGGCGCTGCACACGATCGACGAACTGCGCCCAGGTGGGTACACCGCTGTTTTGTTCCAGACGGTAATACCAATCTTGTGCCCCATCCTCCATGTAAAACGAAGCAAGCCACACCTTCTCCTCTTCCGGCGTGCGATGGGCACGAAAAAATTGTTCAGCCTTGTGTAGCCACCCAACTGGATCGGCGGAGCCATCGTAGCGTGGGAATCGCAGCTTGTGGTTTGATTGGAAAGGAGGAAGCGGTGGCTCCGGCATAGGTTTCGTCGCTTCGTGGCCGCTGTAGGAACCGCCGGTGTCGAGCTTCTCAGACTGCAGCCGATTGACAACCACGGTGAGGCGAGATTGGTCGCCTTTCATCGTTGACATCTCAGTCTTGATGGAGGAAAGATCCGCGAGTATGGCGTCCATGGCGGCCTTGAGATCGGTTGCTGTGAAGGAGTCGCCCATGATCAGGTCGGATGATGAGGAGTGCTGCGCAGGAGCGGAAATCCGGACGCCGGGCGCAGCGCAGGGGCGGCGCCGGGCGCAGAGCAGGTGCGGCGGCGGGCGCAGCGCAGGGGCGGCGCCGGGCGCAGAGCAGGTGCGGCGGCGGGCGCAGAGCAGGGGCGGCAGCGAGCGCAGAGCAGGGGCGGCGGCGGCGCAAAGCAGGGGCGGCAGCAGGCGCAGAGCAGGGGCGGCGCCGGGCGCAGAACAGGAGCGGCGGCGGGCGCCAGGCAGGGGCGGCGGCGGGCGCAGAGCAGGGGCGCAGGATCGGAAGCTCTGATACCAAAGATGTTGTGGTAGATTAGATGCTAGGGCAGAGAGGCTCACCCTCCGTGAGGAAGCTCTGAGGTAATCCCCTCTTTTCTTTACTAAATTCCTTGGTGCCTTATGAATCAGGCTTACACCATTATATATAGGCCTTTAGGCCATACTTCCTAAACAATAACTCTTCTCCTTATCAAACTAGGATTCTAACTCTTCTCCTTATCAAACTAGGATTCTAATCTTAACAAACTTGATAACTAAATCATGTGGCTTTGCAGCCGGACTCTATTGTGGATGCTGATGTGGATTGCTTATTGCGGCGTGTATAGTATTTGCCGACAAAAGCGTCCACAACATATTAAGTACATATTGTTGACAGTAATCCTGACTGGGTCAGGTTTGTTTGAGCCAAACCGGGTCTTCAGAGTAAAAACATGTTTTCGTTTTTCAGTTTTGAAGTAGCGCAGTCTGCGCAGGCGTTGTGTGGGTAATGTCCGGCAAAACTGGATCGTAGTTAGGTGTTTAGCTTTAGCAAAAGACAGTTGATGAAGTTGTCAATTAGAAGCATTCTATTGAGAAATACATCAGAAAATTGCCCCACAATTTACAGTCTTATCGCTGGCTCTGTTCTTCCCAGAATTTACTGTTCATCTTCTGAAAACACACAAACTGAGAGATTACTCGGGTGTGTTGATCCTAGGCTCATCTCCAACACATATGAACTCTGTATTGTTATGGTCTGATAGAAATGAAATCTTTTGAAACTCCTTGAAACTTTATATTTGTTCAATTTACCTTTCAGCATATATTCTTTTCTTGTTGTTTTGTTATTTGTGTAGCATTATTTCTACTGTTGCTGTGTATAAGCATGAAACTTTAGTATGCACCCATGAAATTTTGTGTTGCTAATTGTTGTGTTACTAGTTAATGTTGTGGAGTAACCTAAAGTTGAGAACACAAATAGCTGAAGCATTTGTGATATGACTTACTGCGTTTTTCTTGCCTGGTTCGTATCGCTGCATCTCCTTGTGCCACTACATAGTTGTCACGTAGCCAATTTATTGCCCATTGTTGCTGCTATTGTAGAGTGTTCACTACTTTGCCAATAAGTCTGTTACTGGTGTGCCTAACCTTATATCACCTTCATTTGCTTTCTCGTACAAAACTCCATTGATGACATAACAGCCCCTTTTTTGTTATTTGAAGCTCACACCTTAAATCAATCAAGCCATTTCTGTTGGTCGGAATCTAGCAGTTTTACTGTATTTTTATTAATGCTACCCTGTTTTATTATTCCTAAAGTAATGTATTTCTAGAGCGGACAAAATAATTACTGTAACATATAATTCTAATAGTTAAGGTAGACTGCTGTTACATTCTTTTTTCAAAAAAAGAAGATATTACATGCCAAATGGTATCCTTAAAAGCGCAGCCTCTCCATCATTTAAGGTTCTACGGCCACATATCTGTTCTTAATACTTGGTTGATCTAGTCGAAGAGTGAAGACTAGTCAAATATAAGTAAAGGTGTGGGTGATAATATGGAAACCTTTTTCCTGAATTGGTCAACTTCACCTAAATCTTGATTGTTACATAAACGGAGAAATTCAAAATACTGTCCAACTGAAGATTAGAAGTGAGTGGAAAACCATAACAATTGTCACTCCATTTTGTTGTATCATAGAAAAGTTGTGGTAGTTCTAGTAGTGGAGAACTATCATAAAGTTGTCAATTTAAAAACTAGCAGTCAGCAGAGATAGATATATTGGTTATTGTTAACGAAAATAGTCGGGTTATGTAAAAATAAAAAACAAACAAGTTGGTTGGATTTATTAAATCAATGATAGGACTAGGAAACATTGCTTATTGCAGCATTGATGATAGATTTTTACAGTTTACCGATGTCCCTTTTTTAGTTCACAATTGTAGTATTTTTTTTCTTTTTCTTCAGTGAGGAGAACAGGGGATACTCCTTGCTGACTTTGTATATTGTGTTCTGTTTTACAGTAGATTTTAGTACTTTTACTCTCTGCGGTGACAATGACAAATACAGGCAGCACATTTTTTTCCCTCCATCAGTCTTGAATTGAATATATCAGTAGCCAGATTGCTGTTTCAATTTCTCTTAGCAAGTAATCTGTCATGCTGTCCTTTTTGGTGCTATATATTTTAGGTTTGGAAATATAATCCAGTTCTAAACCTTGCAAAATAGGCCAAATGTTGGAAGCCAAAGAAAAGCTTGACTCCTTCATAGTCCATGAGGTTTGCAGCTAGCTGGCCAATTTGTTTAGTATTGGACTGGAGTTGGTGGACATCGTGAGAAGCACCCTAACCTGAATCTTCAATAGTCTATGATGCCATTTTCCTATGTTCCGAACCATGTAGAGTTTCAGGTAAGCGCAGTAAACAACGAACAACAATACCAAGTTATATTACAGCCGGCCTTGCCAGGCAATTGGCCTCTGCAGCCAAATTCCATTTGCCTATCCTGTTGCTCACCATGGCCAAACATTGTTTCATGTTCTTCCTCACCTTCTTTCTGCAACATCTTGATACCAGCGTCTCTTTGCTTGGTTCGCCTGAAAGAAGCTTAGCATCAGCAGCAGAATGGCAACCCATGCAATGCAATACTACATCTCTCAACCCTTCATGCAGCTGGTACCTTTATGTCATTCCTGAAGGGCGTAACCTGTCCATAATAGCCTCTGACTTCAATGGGGATGCATCTCTTGCCCAGCCGGCTCTGGTTTGGAGGACTTGTTGGTGAGCGTGCCGTGCGTGTGTGAGGCGATCAATGACACCATGGCTGGTTTCTTCCATGACACATTGACGCTATGTGGTGAAACCAGGCGACACGCCTGACAATGTCAACAGCAAGATCTTCAGTGGGCTTGCGATGAATGTTGGTGATGGTCATACTGTATTCGAGCAACACAATTACAGTTCACTTGCCATGCGGGTGTTCCTCAACTGCATCAGAGAGTGTTTTATACAGTGGAGGACGGAGACACCCTGAGCAACATTGCAAGCTTGTTCAGGTCAAGTTCGAAAGATATCTTGAACTTGAACCCCAGCCTCACGAATCCTGGTTTTATTAAACCAGGGTGGATCTTGTTCATCCTGATGTACTTTGCACAGCACTTTCATCTTCTTAATTGCAATTTCCTGCGACCAACATCATTCCCACATGAGGATCTATTGTTGCTTCATGATTACATTAAACCTGCGTGAGATACTACAGAAATTTCTTACAAATTTCTTACATGTGTCCCTATGAAACCGAGGTAGACACTGCCGTATCCTCCCTCGCCGATCTTCCTCTTCTCATCGAAATTAGCTGTAGCATCTCCAACCACTTTCAAGCTGAAAATCACAGGCCTCTCTGTCTACCCAAGGGAATAAACACATTCTTTGTCTACCCAAGGGGGCCCAACCCCTACTAGATCTAAAAGAAACGAGTAAACTTAAAGAGAAGTAACTAATAAACAACATCCTAGGATCACAGGATAAGAAAAAGAAGTCTAACTAGATGAGAATGAGAATCATTCTAGTCTATGCTTAAAAAACTAACCCAAATGCACCCAGTAAACAAAGTGCAACAGAATGAAAATGTACATATAATACAGAAAGTACAAAATGTTCCCCACAGATTAAGTCATAAGGACATATCACCCCAACCTCTCCCCACAAGGTCATGAACCTCGAGCTATCTAAAGGTTTGGTGAAAATGTCAGCCAACTGGTGATCACTCTCCACAAACTGAAACACTATATCACCCTTCTCCACATAGTCTCTAAGGAAATAATATCTGATATCTATGTGCTTGGTTCTAAAGTACTGTACTAGGTTCTTGGTAATGTTAAATTGTTAATGGCAGAATTGTTATCACATAAAAGAGGAATACTATCTAAGGCTAACCTAAAGTCCTGCAAGGTCGAAACCATCTAAAGCACCTGACTACAGCAACTGGCAGCTGCAACATATTCGGCCTTTACAGTAGACTGTACAATACTGGACTGGTTCATAGAAGACCAAGAGACAAGAGAAGTGCCAATGAATTGGCAAGTGTTAAGTGCTCTTCCTATCTATCCTATAGCCAGCAAAGTCTGCGTCGGAGTAGACTCTAAGGGATAGACAGGAGGCAAAGAAGTACCAGATACCATAGTTTAGAGTAACTCGAAAGTACCTAAAGATGTGTTTCACTGCCTGACAGTGAGAAGCGCTAGAAGAGGCATGAAATCGAGTGCATAGACAGACGATGAAATGTATGTCTGGCCTCGAAGCAATGAGGTACAGAAGGGAACCAATCATACTGCGGTACTTCTGATCTACAAACTCGCCATCCTCGTTAGGTTCAAGTGTAGTCGAGGTCGCCATTAGAGTTGACACCAACTTGCTATCACTCATGTCAAGCATCTCAGAAGGTCTTAAGTGTACTTCCCTTGATGCAAGAAGGTATCCTTCCGAGTCTACTTGATCTAGAAACCGAGGAAGAAGCTCAACTCACTCATCATGCTCATCCCAACTTTGTACTCATGACATCAGAAAACTAGAAAACAAGAGCATGAGAAGAGCCACCAAAGATAATGCCATCCATATAAATCTGGACAAGCAGAAGATCATTGCCATGCGTGTGAATAAACAAGGTCTTGTCTACCTTACCCATCTCAAACCTATGACTCAGCATGTAGGACTTAAGCCTCTCATACTAAGCTCTAGGGGTTTTCTTAAGTCCATACAAGGCTTTGGAAAGCTTCAAGACATGGTTGGGTATTTAGGGTTCTCGAAACCTAGATGTTATCTAACATGGATCTCTTTCTCAATATACTCATTGAGGAAGGCACTTTTGACATCCATCTGATATAACTTAAAGCCTTTAGACGCTATGAATGCAAGCAGAATCCTAATAGCCTCTAGACAAGCTATAGGGACAGACGTCTCCTCAAAATCCAAACCCTCAACCTAGGAGAAACGTTGAGCTACCAATCTAGCCTTATTTCGAATAACTACCCCATTCTCACTCTACTTGTTCTTGAAGACCCACTTGTTCCTATGACATTATGACCGCTAGGGGGCTCAACAAGCGACCAGACCTTGTTCCCCTTAAAATTTTCTAATTCCACATGCATGACATTAACCCAAGACTCATCATAAAGTGCATGATAGATATCCTTATGCTCGAAAGAGGCGACAAATGCAGAATGTAGATAGAAGTGAGATAAGACAGACTTTGAGCGCATGACATGCTCAAGAAGATCTCCTATTATCTATTCCGTAGGATGACGACACTGAATGTGTTGGGGAGGTCCTAGATGAGAAGAAGTGACCTTTACCTCATGAGCTGTGGAAATAGGAGTAGAGCCATAAGCTCTAGAAGAACTGGAAGGTAAGGGCTAATCTCCCTAAAGCGCAGTTGTAGAAGTAGACACCTCAAGAGAAAGATGGACTGAATCAGGTAAAGAACCTTCATCTCCATCATCCTGATCATTTATAAAGATGGTTTCGGACTGCATAATTGGACCTGAGATGTCAGGCCTAGTGCCAGGACTGGCCTCGTCGAAAGTAAACTCACAAGTCTCTATGATCCTACTGGTCTCGCAGTTTTAGACCCTATAACCCCACAAAGAAGTTGGGTAACCTAGAAAGATGCCATCAGATGAGGGAGACTCAAACTTATCTAGGTTTCAGACTTCAGAATAAAACACTTGCAATAGAAAACACAAAAATGTGAGAAATTAAGCTTTCACCCATATCTCAACTCATAAGAAGTGTGATGTAAGTGTGCCTTCGGAAAAACTATGTTCTAAACAAGGCATGTGGTGGCTATAGTCTCAGCCCAAAACTTCCTACGTGTAGCATACTCATCTAGCATCGCCTTGGCCATCTCGACCAAGGTACGGTTCTTACTCTCCACAACGCCATTTTGTTGAGGCACGTGTGGAGATAAGAACTGATGCTCTAAACCTGTCTTATTACAAAAGCCCTCAAAGTAGTTCTTGAACTCTGTGCTATTGTTACTACGAAATCACTCGTAAAGCACCAAGAAGCTCAACAGATAACCTACTACACAAACCACGAAAATGGATGAAGGTCTCATCCTTCAAGGCTAAGAAAAACATCCAAGAGAACATCAGGAAGTCATCAACCACAACAAAAATATACCACTTCCCACCCACTGACTGCACTCTAGCTGGATCAACAGTATCCATATGAAGACGTTCCTTGTCTACCCAAGGGGGCCCAACCCCTGCTAGATCTAAAAGAAGTAAGTAAACTTAACCTAGTGAGAAGAGAAGTAACTAATAAACAACATCCTAGGATCACAGGATAAGAAAAAGAAGTCTAACCAGATGAGAATGAGAACCATTCTAGTCTATGCTACAAAAACTAACCCAAATGCACCCAGTAAACAAAGTGCAACAGAATGAAAAATGTACATATAATATAGAAAGTACAAAATGATCCCCGCAGATTATGTCATAAGGACAGACCACCCCAACCTCTCCCCACAAGGTCATGAACCTCGAGCATTGTTGGGAGCATCGGGCGGGGGCTTTATAGCTAGGAAAAGCTCGGGTGACATGAGGGGGTGGTTGCTCAGTCTCGATGGCGGCATGGCTACAGAGCGCAAGCGACGAGATGGGGCGTCTAGGCATGGTGCGACTGACCTAAGAGCGACATGTGCGGGGCAGGGTTGTAGTCCCAGCGACGCTGTTGCTTCCTATGGCCGACTCGGGCGGCCTGGCGTCGTCCTTCCGCGGAGCGATAGGGAGGAAGAGATGGCCGGATGCGATAGTGACCGGGCGGTGACGTGGGAGCAGGCTTCGACGAAACGAGCAGTGGGTCCCGGTGACGTGCGCACGAAGGTGCGCCAGTGACCACCTGTCCAAAGGGGGCGCCGTCGAGAGGCGGGCTACGGCGGCGGCCTGGTGAGGTGGGGGGACTTCGGCCTTGGCCGAATGCAGCGAGGGGGAGGGGGAGGAAGAAGGAAGGCGGGACGGCCTAGGCTAGCTTGGCCAGGCCGAGAAGGCCTCTTTTTCTTTTTGATGGATCATCTTTTCATATTTGGTTTCAAATTAAAATTTTCCATTATCTTTTCTATTTGCATCATTTTTCATGATTTTCTTCACTTGTTGGAACCTCAACCAAAAAGTCAAAGGAAATCCACTAAAATCCAAATATCAAGAAGATATATTTCAAAATAATTCAAGGGCTACACATTTCCCCAAATTCGAATTTTTAGGATGTTATAGAAGCTCAGCCCTGCGGCGCAGTGGCGGCAGGAACAGGGGTCATGGCCCGACGGCGGGCTAGGGACTAGAGGCCGATTGAATGAAAGGGGAGCTACTGGGAGGGAGTAGGAGTTCACCAAAAGAGAAAGAAGAGCTTGGGGAGGCCGAAGCTGAGCTGGCGATGAGAGCTAGGTCGACGGTAGGGGGAGCGATGACGCTGGCTAATCGAAGGGGAGGAGGGAGCTGTGCGATGGTCAGGGAAGCTTCGGGGTGGTCGGGTGGTGCACCCTATGCGATGAATCAGGTCGGGATGCAGCGAAGCACCAAGGCAGTGAAGCATCGGAATTGGGGAAGAACAAGGTCGCTGGTGGCCTATAGGGAAAGAGGAGCTAATTAGGCTTGGTGATAGCACGAGTGGAGCACAGCGATCATAGGGAGGGGCTCTGTGCAACTCGAAACTCACCGGATGGTAATGGCCGAAGGGAGCTCCAGCGCAGGTGAGGCGAGCTCGAGAGAAGGCAAAGGAGACCGAGGGGAGGTAAGAGAGATGAGAGGAGGTGGTGAGGAGCAAGGGGGAGCACTTGATGCCCTTTTATAGTAGCGGACGAGGGAGATGGCCGTTGGCACCATTAATGGCTCAGGTAAGTGGCAGCACTGTTGAAGCACAGGGGCCGTGCAGAGGGGCGTAATTCGGTGCATGCTCGTGAGGGAGAGAAAGAGAGAGGTGGGAGTTGGTGTTAGGTCTAGGGGAGGGGTGCCAGGTGCAAGGACACTCGCATGCAAGAGATTGAGGGCAACGGCTGGTCAAAAGACTGGGTCTCCTCGTACGGGTGCTGCGCAGTTAGAGAGAGCAGAGGAGAGGGAGCTCGGTGGGAAAGGGGGAAGGCTAGCTCAGCATGGAGGCACGACCATCCGGGATCAGTGGGAGTAGGTCAGCCATAGACACACCAAGGGAAGGAGAGAGGCGACGCGCGGCGGAGGAGAAGTGGAGGAGGGATGGCGGAAGGGGAGCTAGGTGGAGGAGGCTAGCCTGGGAGGGGATGGGGAGACTAGGTATGGCTTGGAGGGAGCTAGCACAAAGGAGGGGAGGCGCTAGGCTGGAGCTGGCTTGGGCATGCACAGCGCAATCGGTGCATGAGCCGGGCATGACACAGGGCAGAATAGGGGAGGGGAAAAAGAGAGGAGGAAGGGGTAAGGCCGGGTGGGCCTGCTGGGCCGAGGGCCATTGGGCTGAAAGTGAGGAGGTCGGGAGAAGAAATGGGCCAGGGGCCCAAGGAACTTTTAAAATTTTGAGAAATTTTGAAATTCAAGCAAATTTGAAAAGCCAATTTTGAATTTAAACTCAAGTTTTGAACATTTTCGCAAGCACAAGAACATTCCCAAAAATGCGATGTTAGACTGGGAGCTCGACTCACTTCACCTTCCTTCGACTTCCGCTGCCTCCCTCAACCAGTCGACCACTACTACCACTACCTCCGCCGCCACCACTTCCATCAGTTTTGCTTAGTGGCAGATTGCTTAGGCCACAAATGCGGATCGTGTCTTTCTACTTTAGTTGGTAGTGGTGTTCTTGGCTCTGTTCCTGGTGATACTTCTTTATCTTTGTATAGGTTGTAAGTTTAGCAAGCAGTTGTAGCTCCCTTATGGTTCTAATGACTATTTCTGCTTGTCCTTTTGATTTGATTCACTCTGATGTTTGGGGTACGACTCCTTTCATTTCGAAAGGGGGTCATCGATACTATGTGATCTTCATTGATGACTACTCTCACCGTACTTGGATTTATTTCATGTCTTATCATATCCAAGTTCTTTCTAATTATCAGTCTTTTGGTACTATGGTTCATACTCAGTTTGATTCAACCATTTGTGTCTTTCATGCTGATTCTACCAGTGAGTACATGTCTATTGTTTTTTGTCAGTTTCTTTTCACACAGGGCATTATTCCTCTATATTCCTATCCTAGTGCTAATGCTCAGAATGGTGTTTCTAAGTGTAAGCATCATCACCTTCTTGAGACCTTCTTGAGACTACCTGTGCTCAGATTCTGGCCTCTTCTGTTCCACCCCACTTCTGGGTTGAGTCTGTTTCTGCCACTGCCTACCTTGTCAACCTATAGCCCTCCAGTGCTCTTTAGGGTTCTACTTCTATTGAGCACCTCTACTGTAGGTCCCCTCTGTACAATCACCTTCGTACCTTTGGCTACATCTGCTTTGTTCTTCTTCCACCCAGTGAGCGCATGAAGTATATGCTTAGGCAATTGAGTGTTTTTTCCTTGGCTACAAAGTTGAGCACAAGGGTTGTCGCTATTATGACCCTATTGCTCGTTGGATGCATATTTCACGCGATGTCACGTTCGATGAGTCCTAGCTTTACTATCCTCGTGATACCACTTTTTGTTCGGACTCTCTTGCTAAGTTGATCTCCTTTCTAGCTTTTTCTGATTCTCAACTTTCCACTCCATTGGTTTTGCTTCCGTCTCCTCTGCCACCTCTGCCGGTTTCACCTGTGGCTCCTACCCCTCTAATTCCCGTTGCCTTCCCACCAGAGGATCCCACCAACTCTTTTGTTCATGTCTCCCCCTTTCCATTCCATTACACTCATCGTCCTCGTTTTGATCCTTTTCTACTAGCTTTGTCACCCTCTACCTCTACTTCTCCATCCTTGTTGGGTCCTACTCCAGCATCTCCTCCAAGGTACGCTCTTTGTGATCGGAGTGCGATTCCACATCCTAATCGCTATGGCTTTGTAGCTTCTGGTACTTCTCTTTTTGAGCCTACCTCGAGTGGCAGCTCGCTATGGCTAAGAAGAATACTGCTTTGGAGCATACTAGCACTTAGGACCTTGTTCCTCTTCCTACTTTTGTCACTTCTATCATGTACAAGTGGGTCTATAAGATCAAGACTCATTTTGATCATACCATTGAGCGCTACAAGGTGCATCTCATTGCACATGGTTTTTAGTAGGAGTATACACATGACTATGATGAGACTTTTGCCCATGTTGCTCATATGACTACTATTCACACTCTTGTTGTCGTTGCCTCTATTCGGCAATAGACTATCTCGTAGCTTGATGTTAAGAATGCATTTCTCTATTGCGAGCTGCAATAGGAGGTCTACATGCTCCCGCCTCTTGGGCATTCAGTCCCTGATAGTCAGGTTTGTCACATGCGTCGTTCTCTCTACGGGCTCAAATATTTTCCTCGTGTTTAGTTTGAGCATTTAACCTCTATTGTCACTGCGGCTGGCCTCTCCGCCAGTGATGACGACCCTTCTCTCTTTGTTCACATCTCCGCTCATGGCCGAACGCTTCTTCTCTATGTGGATGACAAGCTCATCACTAGTGACAACTCTTAGTATATTGACTTTGTGAAGTCACGCTTAGTGAATAGTTCCAAATGTTTGATTTGGGTCCTCTTCACTACATCCTTGGGATTGAGCTCACACCTATGCCTAATGGTTACTACCTCTCTCAACATAAGTACATCTAAGATCTTTTTTATCGTGCTTGTCTCACCGATCAACGCACGGTGGACACTCCTATGGAGCTTCACCTTCAGCTTTGTCCTACTGATGGTACCCCCCACGAGGATCCTACTCGCTATTGCCACCATGTTGGGAGCTTGGTTTATCTTGGTGTTACTCATGTTTATATCTCTCATGTTGTTCACATTCTAAGACAGTTTGTTTCTGCTTCTGTCCATCTCCACTACAGTTAGTTCTTTTGCACCACCGCCACCATACCCGCTACCGACGTCGGTGCTGCAGAGTGCTCGATGATCTGCTTCCAATGTGCAAGCCAGATGTTGTCGAAGGGGCATTTTTCGCATTATATTTCGTTGCACAGAGTATAGACCAAAACTTGGTTTTATCATTTGATACAAATGTGATCGTACGATACAAATGGATCTTGTGCTGCAAATATAGGACCAAACGTCAAGATAATAAGAACGGCATTGATACGCGTCAGGCATCCAGGTAACAAAAGTATGGGACGCTTCTCTCCTCTCACTCTCTTCCTCTCTCTGTCCCCGTCCACGTCTTCGACATCTCTCCGTTTCCGTCCCCATCTCCGACCTCCTAGCCCAGCCACCCCGTCCCCATCCCCGGCGCCCCCAAATCCGACCACCACCGTTGACTTCCTCTTCTGCCGTCATCAGGTGCGGCGCCGACAGATCTAGCCTTTCCCCTTCCCTGGCACCCCATGCACGACGACGACCACAAGCCCAACACCCCATCCCCGGCGCCGACACTATTCGACTGCCGCCATCAACTTCCTCCTTGGCCGTCATCGGGTGCGGCACCGCCAGATCCAGCATTCCCCCCTTCACCGGCGGCCTAGGAGGTTGATTGCACCAAGGGAAAAAGAAGCTAAGGACCTCGATAGTGGGTAGGGACATGGGCGACCTGGCCCGTCCATTCGCCGGATCCACACCGCGCCCAACGCCCACTGTCGCTTCACCCAAGGCTTCACCGCCGCCTACTATGAGAGGTAGGTGTTGTTCATTGCAACATTTTAATTTCATATGTGTAACAATCATCAATAACTAGTGCAACATCAAATTTGTGTATGAAATTTTTGTTGCATATGATGGTTTTAATTGTTACACACACTATGTCCAATGCTATATTAGAGCGTCCGATGGGAATGCTCCCAATAAACGTATGAGCACCAGTAACAGCCTAATAAGAATGCAGAATTTGTTAAGATTTGTTCCAAACAGGGATGGCTTCTGATTTTAAAAATCAAAAGTTATTTAAAACACGTTGACTTTTTAACGTAACTTTTTCTTTTTTTCCTTTGCATTATTCTTAATATAACGGTATTTTTCATTCTTTTCTATTTTTCTATTTTCCTTTAATTATATACCTAAAAATCGCAAACAGCTGCTATAATATCATTTCAACCAAAAACCACCACACTTTAGAATAGGGCTAAATCGCAAGTCCGAAGCTTCAGTTCATATATACGTCCAGTGCCTTTGCTCGTCAGCCACAATTCATGCCCAGTTCACATGTAAGCTCAGCATTGCTCAACCAAAATCCACCACAGAAACTCTCAAAACTCACAACAACCGCACGCACGTACAAGCAGTTAAAACGGCTATAGTTGACTGGCAGTAAATAGCCTACAAATCTGGAAAGGTTACAGGGGAGCAAACCTGAAGCAAGCAAAGTATCTTTTACGTCTAATAACAAAGCTTGTTGCACATAGTTCTTTAGTTTTTTTTGGAAAAGCTTGGTGTACACTGTTTCGGTTTGTCAGTTGTCACCTCGATCTTCTCATTTACATCCGGTCCTGGCTTGGTCTAATCTTGTGCTGCTTGAACTGGGGCTGCTGCTATCTGTTCCTCCAAATCCGAGCAAGCTGTATTTGCTCCATTACCTCCTAGATGCTTGCTGTTAGCTACCTGTTCAATTCTCTTCCCCCAGAGAACATTATACAGGCCACCAACCATCAGCACTCCACTTATTACACTGCGCATCAGAAAAGGAAGTTTCAAGAAAATATGGTGTCATTATTCTATATGAGAAAATAGAACTTCTGAAAGCAATGAGTTTGTCAGAAGAAATACACCTTCCCAGGGTGACTGCTTCTCCTATGAGAAATGACAGCATGATTGTCGTAATCAGTGTTAGGGGTACTGTCATACTAAAGAATACTGGACCCCTCATGTCAATTAGCCAAATTTGCAGGTAATATGAAATTGCAGAAACGACTATGCCCTGCAATGTTCAGTAATTTTGCAGAAGTCAGTTTTTTTCTTCTCTTGACTTGCTCCTGTCGAGATAAATCGATTTTGGTAATACCAATAAATGGGCAGCTTCTATTGCAGTCTACAGAGAATTGTAAAACTAAAACATGCTGTTGGAGCAACTGACAATCTTGTTTCATTTCAACCAGCAGTGCAACTGATCATTACTAACAGAGGCAGGTAGGTGACTACTATTCTCAAGTGATCATCAGTTACTATACATTTTGCTGGCAGTGTTTTCAAAATAACTGGGAGTGATAGTGAACTCAACAGCACAGGATTGTACTGGAAGTCTGGAACATCCTAAAAATAACACATTTTATAACTTACTGTAATATAAACAACAAATGGTTAAAAAATCAGTTCAAAACTTATTTCCAGCTTCAAGTTAACCAAATATTGGTCAACAGTCTCGAGGGATCTTACACAATAGACGATTGTGACAAGACCTACATCCAAACCCAACTTCCATCTTGAAAAATCTCTCTCAATCACTAGGGCCATGAAAAAAGATTGCACAGTCGCAAAGACTGTCTGGAGAGTTGTGTTGAGCAGCTTAGACGGATACTGCTCCAGCAGAGAGCCCTGGGAAGTACCATGTAAGCTAAATTTTAGCATGAATAAATTAGCACCTGCACATGCACCTGCACATGCACTCATGCGTGAATACATTAGGCGCACACAGAGCAAGATGTATACCTGAAGCACTGCCCAAAGAGCCCACATTACAGTCGCAAAAGACTGCAAGAAAATTCCCAATATCCAGTTCCTTGAGGAATGAGTATCAGCTCTACTTGTGTGGTGAAAAAGATGGTGATGGATGAAAGATTTCAGCTCAGGTCCTTGGTATAACGCTAGTACAGTAACACCAACAGCACAAAGCACTATGCCAGAGACCTTCACAATCCCATGGTACATCTTTAATTTCAAAGACTCCATCCTACCATATGTAGAACAACAAATCACTCATGCCTCCATGGGAGTTCAGTTATAGAAGGTCCCATCATATACAGAACAAGGTGAACCAATCTTTTAGTCCCACTAACCTATCATGTCCATCAAAGCACTCACAGCTCCACAAATTAGGCTTACACACTGAGAATGATTCATGTTAACCCAACCCAAAATATTTAACCCCAAATAGTGAAATTAAATATGTGACGTCTCATCTCATATTCAATTAGTTCAGCGAACCATTGGATATTACATTTTCTTTTTCGAAAAAGACTTTTTGGTTAATTTAAAGGAATATACTTAAAAACAAATTTGATATTGATAACTAATTACCTATGCCTGCCACCATGTCAAGTAGCACAGAGAAATTAAAAAAAAGTTTGGAGATGGTGTAGGTTGCATATTGTGTTCAACTAGGGTACCATGTCATGGTATGGAAAACATGGGTCTTTAAAAAAAGGTATGGAAACACGAAATCTGGCTAGGATCTTTAAAAAAGGGTATGGATAATATGACGATCTGGCTGCATCCAACATGATTACCACATATGATATCTACTATAACGAAACAACTTCACGCAAAATAGCTCTTTAGTATTCCATTATTGCTGTGTGATCAATAGAACAGAAATGGGTATAGCTCATGAAATAAAATTAAAAATAGGAAATACAAAATATTCTAGTTGCCTAGTTGGTTTAACTTCTCTTCAAGTAAGGCTAAACAGGGTGGGGAGTGGGGACCAGGGGATTATCCCCTGTACATGTCTGCAGGAATATATGATAAATTAAGATAAAGTCAAAGTTTCAAACAAATACATAAATAGGGGATGCAATAGTGCGAACAGAATGTTTGTGACATTCCACATCCACAATTTTCCACTTCTCACCACTCCCAATTGAAGTATGAAAAGTGGACAGTGGAGATTTTTGTAAAATGCACAAAAGACAAACATTTGTACTAGTCATTCCAATAGAAATAATGTAAAGGAAGCGTATGGTATATTGTTATTTTGTATTTTAAACTAGGAGACTACATGTTAGTTTCTAGAGTTAGAAATGCACAATTCAAGGAAAAGCACACTCCCCCTACTAAAAAATACGTGTTCCTACAATGCATGCAGTCAAAATATTTTAACTTTGGCCAACAATATCTTTATGAATATTTAGATCAGATCGGACATATGAATAAAATGACTATATTTGTCTCAAGAAATACTTGCATAATATTATAATATCACTAGGTTTTACAAATAGATTACAATAGAAATTGGTCATCAAAAAAGTTATGTTTTGGAGACTGTGCTCCATTTGCAGATTGATGTTTTCTGAAGAACTCTCACATCATTCAATAGACATATTGACACCCCGGCCCATTTGAGGCCACATGTGGGCATGTGTACGAGAGAGCCGTGGGATTGGCTTAGTCCCAGATTGCCTAGATAGCGGAGGGCTCAAACATATAAACCTTAGCACTCAAATGCAATCAACCCTTTTATTCAAAGAAAGCACATAAGCTTAAAGGGTTGATGTTGTTAGATGTGTATATCTGTGTATTTTCCCCATTGTATAAGACGTTATCTGCATATATGTTACACCTATACATGTATATATACTGGCCCATTGTCTCATGATGAATACAAGCGCTATTCATAATATGGTATCAGCCAAACCTAGGATTTTGCCTGGCTGCCGCTGTTCTTCCTTAGCAGTCGCCGCTTCACCGTGCTTGTCACCGCTGCTACTTGGTCCTTTTTCACCTCTTGGACCGTCGGCTCCGGCCAGCTCTTCTCGTGAGCGTCCTTCCACCCAGATCCGGACTAATCCGTGCCGAATCCGGCTTGCCTACCACCAGGCTCTTCGCTAGATATAGCTAGATCGGACTCGCCCAGCCAGGCCGCTCGTGTCATTGGCGCCGCTCGAGATCCTTGCGCCGGCCACCGCCTACTTTGGGTTGCCCGAGGTTCGCTGCCTAACGTCCATTGTTGAGGTCATCGAAGGCGTCAGAGCCGAAGCCATTGTCGCCAGAGGCGCCGTCACTGTTGGCTCTCCCCACCGCTGGACGTCATCGTCGTCACTCGGATCTCGGAGCAGCAGCTCGTCGCCGAATCGGGAGCGATCGCCGCCAACGCCAATTGCTTCCCGTGGCCTCCCATCGGCCAGTCGCCGGCGCCTCGCCACCGACTGGTGGCCTCCCTTGGTGAAATCTAGTTGGTCTTGACCCACTAGAAAAACCGGTTACCAGAAAAACCGGGAAAAAACCGGATGAAATTCAGGTATCAAATTTTGAATTTGGGTTATTTTAACTAGCCGTTACCTAAAAACCCACTAAAAACCAAGAAAAGCTAAAGAAAACATAGCACATAATATTGAGACTAGCATATTTATGTATATTTAGTTCATTATGTATATTTAGTTCATACAATAGGTAATCTAGCACAAAAAAAAGGCCTAAACCAACCTAAGAAGTGCATTATGTAGTCATAAATTTAAATTTACATTTGAAAATTTTCTGCTAGTTATTTCCTCACGGTACCCACCGGGATTTCCGGTAATCTGCGATTACCGGTCAGTAACCGCCGGTTTTTTTATCCCTACTCTGGCTCATTTGGACCTAGGCGTTACACATACACATAAGAAGCTTTAGATTTTTACTGTGATGATGACCAAAACTTGAATCTATGTGAATATGTTAGTCAAATTTAACATAGACATAAAACAACAGTAACTCATTATTGCTCCCTAGTCCCTACTAAAAACACAATAAATCATCATAACTATTTCATCACAGCACAGTTAATTAGAGAAAGAGTTGTCACACAAAAGTATAATCTCCACACTTTATCCAGAGTTTATTACGAGCCGAGCTCAACTGATGCGCACATCATCAAATGGATGACAATCATCTGATTTACCAAGTGATACGAATCCAAGAATTGAAATAATACCACCCCCTGAACATTTCCCAGGCTCTGGTCGAGATTGGACTTGGCTAAGTTGGGCCTGGGCTGCAAGGTTATTAAGGAGGTAAGGCGAAGCGAGGCGACCCACCCCCCTCACACCTTTTAAGCGGTTAAGGCGCAAGGCGAGGTGACACCTTACACATTTCATAAGGTGAAGAAAACGGAGCTCTGGAGGTCTAAATTAGAAGAAATTCAAAGAGAGAGGATTTAATTGCAATTTTATAGAAGTCTGTAGGCTAAATTGCATAAATACTCACTTCTCTCTGTTAAAACGCCGGTCCCTGTTAACCCTAGCCACCGCCTGCAGATCAAATCATCAAGCCCGACTTCTCTCTCATTCCCTTTCTTCTCCCCCACAGGAGTGCTCCACCAACCAGCTATCATCTCTCCCCTGCTGCTCCCTCTGCGCCGCCTTCCCTTATCGCGCCACCACGGTGATAGAGGAGAGGAGGGGGGAGGGAGAGGGAAAAGGACGGGGGAGGGAGAGGAGGGGGTGTACCTTACTGCTGGGCGACGGGGATGGGTTGGAGAGGATGTCGAGCCGAGACGCCGACGGGCAACGGGGATGACGCCGAGACCAGAGCGGGCAGTGGAGAGATGGAGACGCCGCCGAGACGGACGATGGGGATGATGCTGAGACGGGAGTGGCCAACGGCAAGATGGAGGCGCTGCCGCCTAGGGTTCCAAGTGTGTTTACCCTTCTCTCTGCCCGCTCAGGTCAGTTCTGGTTTAGTCGCTTGGCTGCTCGGGTCCTGATGTAGTCATAGGCGTCGGCTCCTCCGACCGCCTTAGAGATGCACGGCAAGGCGGGGCGACGCCTTGCCCCCTCCGACCGCCTTATCACTTAGGTGATGCTTATGCAACGCCTTAATAAGCCTGCTGGGATGGGTTAGGCAAGCTTGGACCGGGCGCAGACCAGGCCAGGTTGGGCTTCAGAAGGCTCATCCTAGGATGATCTTGCTATAAATATAATATATGCAATTGAATTCTTTCTTATCCTTTTTCTTTGAACAATTGTAGCATTAAAATCGTACCATTTCCCTCGCAAAAAGAAAGATTAGTCGTCTAAAACATGAATAGTTATTGTCATTTCTTTCCATTGTAAACGTCTCAAAACTATAACCTTAATTATGCTCGTTACAATGCATCGGCCTTATTCTCGTAATCAGCAAAGCCACATTTACACAAGCTATTCTTCTATATAAAATATTCAATCTATTTATGTATCGACATCAGAAAACTGAAATTTACTAGGTTAGTTTATGCCAAATTTAATTAAGTACGACTGTCACAAGAGAAAGGAAAAAAGAATTTATTGTAGGAAAGCATGAAACTATCATACAAAAACACATACCCCAACAGAAGAGCCAAAAAGAAAGTTAACACTGGCAGAAGATTTTGTACTGCAGCAGCAGATGTTGCTGAAGCATAATTGAGGCCAATGAATGCTATGTTCATAGAAGCAGACATCCTGAGTATATAAAACAAAAGAAGATTAATAGTTCAAAATTGCACAGAGCATTTATAAAGAAAATGAAGCAATTAAGGTAACTACCAAAAATATCTTTCCATGGCAATTTCTACATACATCTAGCATCAACTATATCTTCAGAATTGAAGGTCATTTAACATTGACTTTGTAACTCCAAGGAAGAAAGGAACGGAAAGAAAAGGAGCATTGTGCAGAAGTACATGTATAGGCACAGACACGCGAACAAAAAAAAAAGAAAGCATGGAATGTTTGCCAAGCATACTTGACAGAAATGCAAAATATGTTCTCAGAGCCAGAAAAAATCCTAAGCAAAAAAAGGAAGAAAATTTACTAAGGGTCAGTTGTAAGCACAAAGCATGGCACAGATTGTACAGAGTAAATACTGTGCATAATTATTAGCTTTTTGTCACATTTTCAAAGAAAATAAACCAGCTAATCTAATTAAATAACTTATCTTTCCTACAGATGAACCACTATCACGGTTAGTTATATTATTGGAAAAATATAGATTAGATCTGACAAAAATTGAATCTGTTCTGTGGAAAAGTCTGGATGGCCATCGGTGAAGGTGATGAGGTGTATACTTCACTGAAATCCAAAAAAAACAAGCGAAGAAGAAAAGAAAATAAAATAACTTTTGCATGCACACAAAAGAACTTCAAATATAGAATGTTTGGGTAAGAACTAACAGCATGATACAATATAGTAATAACAGTTCTGAGTCAGCATTTCTCACATTACTATAATATGAAAGTTATGAAATTTTATTCTACATCATAGAAAAAAGATGCTCCGTTTAGAGTGCAATTTGATGGAGAAGATTACAAGTATAGAACAACAACTGTATTTTGACCTACCCATATAATGCATGCACAAATAGCTTCAGAGAGACTTTGTATGACAGTGGTGGGGCGGTTTTCCTGCAAAAATAAACCTCAATGCATGCTTGCAAGAGGACATCCAGGCAAATAAGAAACTAAATTTGTATACCTTTCAACTGCAAAAGCAATGGGCAGTAAGAGTATGGTAGCTATTACATGCCTGTAGAAAACAAGAACACATGTACTTGTGCCTTGGCTAAAAGCAACTTTGGTCAGTATCTGCATTATTCCATAGATAAATCTGATAAGAAATGCGACAACATAAGGTGTTGTGCTGCCCATTACTCTTGTTTGTTAGAACTTCAAAGATGATTGCTTAAATACTACTACTTGCGAGTCAGGATACTTTACCATCAAAACTTCATAGGGTTAGTTCAGATATGGCCTTGTAGGTCTCCACTTTAAGAAAATTTTATTTTACTATGTAGAGACCACAGAAGTTGCTAGCTTTCAATCATGGTTAAAAAGAAGAGAGCTAAAGTTTTTTAGGTCTAACAAGTTGGCTATATGCATGCTTTGCAACAACTAGAGTGTACATAGCTTAAGGCCCTATTCCAAACAGCAATAGCTTCTGACTTCATGCCATTTGGAACATGTTGACTTCTTAAGGTGGTCTTTTCCTTCTTTTCCTATTTTTCCTTTTTCCTTTGCATTATCCATGGAGATATAACGGTGTTTATCATTTTTCCTATTTTTTTCTTCCATTTCCTTTAATTGAATACCTCAAGAAAAGCTAACAACCACTATAACGTCATTTCCGCCTAAAGTTTCTGTTCTTTTGGGCTATAGCTTATATCTTATTAGTCTAACGCGCCTAAAGTCTCTGTTCTTTTGGGCTATGGATTATGGCTTATTAGTCTAATGTGATTGTTAAGAGAAGGCAAAAGCCAAAAGCTGTTGAAAAGCCAAAAAGAACAGAGCTACAACACTTTGGAACATGGCCTAAGACACCTATTTTTGCAACAAACTAGAAATTCCAGCCAAAGCACCTGGATATTTAATAGAAAGCATGAGGCATCTACTTTTCAAAAGCATGTCTATCTAGATTTGGAGCATCCATTAGCCAGCACTTGAATATTTCCCCAGCACAAATGCGAAGTGATGTGCACTAGCAGAAGGCACAGCACTTGAATATTTCCCCACACAAATGCAAAGTGATGTGCACTAGCAGTAGGCCAGTAGTATTTATTTCAGGGGTGTTCATGTCTGACAGAAAAGAACACATGAGATTTATAGTGCTATAATCTAGTTCAATTAAAATCATTAAACAGAGTACTTGACTTCCAGGTGAAGGTATGAACAATTACATTACATTTTGTCATACATATTTGACAAAATAAAATGGCCATACTTCAGAGTTCATTTGCCATTTCTACACACAAAAAAAAAGTGTATCATAGATTTAAGTAATTTTTCTGTACTGTTATAAACAAGTTTCACGTAACTGTTAATCCTATAAGTAGTGTCGAACGCCCACCAGCTGTTCAGTTAAAGCTTAAAAATGTATTTATATTTCTCAGGGGGAAATGGTTTCAATAGTTCCAACTTTCAACCGTAAGGTGAATAATGCTCAATGAGTCATTTCAGATTATATTTTTCAAAAAGATGGATTCTCTCCTTGAAAGAGATCTTTTAGTAGCAGCAGTGCAGAGGGTGGAGTGATCACTGCTGAAGTGACATTCAATAGACTAAATGTGGAAAAGGAAAAGGGTAGCACTTACAGACAAACAGTAAAGTGATTAAAGGAGAGGTGGTGTTAGCGTACCTTTTGTCTATTGCCATATAAACGGCACTAAAGCCGAAATAGCACTCCCGTGCTATTTAAAACTTAAACTGCAGAAATCCTTTTAAAAAAATCATAAATCAAGCCTTTTAAAAGTTATGTAGTTCAAATGGAGCACTTCTTTTGACTCAATCTGCAGCCACATACGCAAATTAAATAGTGATGTTACCCAAAATCATTATAAGCATAATTTCTCTAGGGCCTAAAAGGCTAAAACTGCAAAAGGCCATCACTCGTAATCAAGTTTAGCTCTGCACTTAAGTCCAAAGTTGCACTTAAGTCCAAAGCCAATGCTAGGTGCTTAACTGGACCGTCCTACTTCCAGTTGTGCTAGTTTCGATAGATCAATAAAAATGGGTAGTGGCAACAACAAATTCATCATCACCCAATTTATAACAGACAAGATTTAGAAACTAACTAGTTTCTCAAAATAACTCAACCCATGCAGTTTGACTAAACAAAAGAAGGGGGTGTTAGGACTTAATTAGCACATCAATGGACATGTTTTTCTCTTACTGGCTAGTATTAGCACTATGCTTGTGCGTTATATACATAATTAGAGACACGTGCGTTGCAACAGAGTCATAAAAATAATGAGACAGAACTTACTGCCTGGCCAACTTCACACATTAAACATTGGAGAGCAAGCGACAGAGAGAGAATGCTGGCTAAAATGCGCGAGGAGATAGGGAAAGTGAAAGGGTGGACGGTTGTATCTTGAGAGAGAGAGAGAGGATGAGAGAGACGAATAGTCTAGATCAAATCGGATGGCTGAGAAGAGAGGAGGGAAAATGGACCAACCACTAACTCACACTTTTATAATAGTAAAGATATGTATGCTCGGGAATTAAATAATTATTAGGGATATCAAAAGTTATTTATAGCAAACAAATTAGAGTTTTCCAATGAATGGTATCTTTCATCTCACAATATCTTTTGGTGAGATTAATGAAGCACAGTTTGTTCCTTCCTCATATGAAAGGAACAAGCCAGCAGAAATTATTGTCTCGGAGCGAAAGCATCTTCACAGATGATTGCCCATCTTCTGTAGTAGCACGCTCGGTTAATATCCTTCTTCCTCACTTTTCTTCTGACCCCCTCCCCCCCCCCCCCCCCCCCCTCTTCTGTGTTCTACTGTACATGAAACTTTTACTCCTACTTCAATGAATCTCTAGCAGCCCTCCTGAAAAAAATTGGGTGAGATTATTACTACATTTGTTAAAGATCATCACCTAAAAGTTGGAAAAGTAATGCTTTGTTCCAGTGATGAGGGAAGGTCCCATTTGTAAAAGACACAACAAATTTAAGGCAGGAAAAAGAAGGGGGAGGGAATGAAGTGGAGAAATTTTCAAACTACCCTTCTTACAATATTTTTATAGGAATAAGCCAGTTGTTACCATGAAAAATCAGACAGTAATTACAGGTATTGTGCCCCATTAGGGTTGATTAATCGAATAAAATATTTAGAAAAACCATATGCCTTTCAAAATGTCTAAAATGGAATTCCTAATTTCAGCACTCGTGCAAAATTGATTTATACAAGGGTCTTCTGTTATGGTATGTATGAAATGGTGACGAACTTTTTAAAGGTGAGGGAGCATTTGCTCGCTTTATATTTAAAAGACCTCAACTTAGGTTAGTGCTGTGATGTTGTAAGATAACCAAGGGAAGAGAAAAACATTTTTTACTGATGCCACTTATTAGCGTAAATATCCAGATTACGTATTTGCATATATTCTGCGTGACTCTTGTGTATTCTGCCTCTAAATTTAACATGTCTTTTCTTATGAAGTATAAACTTAACTGACATAGTTTTAAATTTCAAGAACACAAAATTGTACTATAATCCCTTGAACCAATTGATTTTGTTCAATCAGGCCTCCCTTATCATATCATTTGTGCAATTAAACCCTCCTAACTATTTGATTGGAGCATCTATGTTACTCAGGATTCCTAATTGGGTCTTTTTTATGTGACTAATGGAATAATGAATTGATAATGTGGTCAAAAAATATGCTAAGATGGACAGCTAGATAAAATATTATACAATAATGAACTACTACTGAAACTTGCTAAAATGTTTTAGTGGAAAGTTTTTTACTAAAATAGCACAATAAAAGGGTTTTGATGAAGGAAAGTTCCACCAATTTTCTGTTTTGGTGGGTAATTTTCATCCAAAAGACATCAAGGAGACTTCTGTTATATCCACCAAGTCAACTAGTCAAGAACTCTCTCTTGATCTTTCACCATGGCGAAGAGACTTCTGTTACAACTCTTGGCTCAAATCAAGCTGTTTTGTATGATTCCATCAGTTGAGAAAAAGAGATCAACTCAATTTTAGCTACCTAAGGATGCAAGGAATTTTCCATTTTTCCTTTGCACAATCATAAATAGAAATACAGAAGGGTCATAAATTACGCACTCAGCACAAAAAAGACAGTAATTCCTCGGTTCATGATATTCCTTGGTCATAAAAAAAATCAATAGAGTTTGGATAAATTACTAGATGTGGAACTTGATGATGGAGAAGAAGATATATTAGCTTGCAGATCAGTGAGGATTACCCGTCACCTCAGGATCTGGCCGGAGGGTGGATGAGAGGGAAATGTCAAGATTTACAATTCCTTCTGTGCATCAGATGAGCTGCCCGCCTGCCTCCTCAACTTATGGGAAACAATCTAGCTAGGATTCAGAACCACGTTTCCTATTGGTTTTTTAAAGTCTGTTCACCATGCATGAAAATTAAGAGTTGTCAAAATGCAGCTCAAATGGCAACTCAACAGCTTGAATTAGCAACAAGATGAGAAAGCAATTATCTCTGAGCAGCAAGTATGTATTCACGGGGAGAATATTGTTCATCATGCTTGAAAATTGTTTAAAGACCATGCTAAAAAATTGCATAAAGTCAAATTTTAGCTCAAGTAGCAAATTAGCAACTAACTGGCTTGGAATTAACAAAAAGAGCAACTAACTGGCTTGGAATTAACAAAAATATGACAAAGCAATTAGTTCAAGGCAGCAAGTATGTATTCATGAGAGAATTTTAGTAAATGGTGGTGAATTGCATGTAAACACCAAAATGGTGGATGCCATGTAAAACAACATGCTAGCCATTTTTTATTTAACTACAGAAGCACGTTAACTATTGGAAATCGTCACTGGCGATGGCAAACAAAACGATGAGAATGTGCACATAGCCACATACTCCATATATCAAAAAGGCCGGCCTGATTTCTTTTTCCCAAAGATCACCTCCCAAACAACCGGTGAGAATGGCCCTTTCTTGTCCAAGTGCTCCCCGATGGACTTCTTATCAATGGCAAAGTTCCTGTCCTGGAAGCTCCTCACAAGCTTCTCGAAATTTTTGTACGGATAACCTATTTTTTATTCGAAAATACAGAAATATACCCGCGACAAAATTTTTTACACAAATAGGCTCGAGTCGCCAAACCATTGGGCGAATTACACTTGTCGCCCCACCAAAACGCGACTTACACTACAACAGAACATGGCTATAGTAACACTTGACTGCAACATAATACAAATTGTGTTACAGGCAAAAAACTCAGCAACACATACTTTGTGTCCCCAGGAGACCCTGTAACACATACTCAGTATGATCAATAAACGTGTTACAAGCATATAGTACCGCAACATAAACATGTGTTACAAAGCCATCTGGTAACATACAATATATGTGTTACAGACATGTGTTACTCTCTACTGTAGGGATAATCTTGTTCAACATTGATAGATTTGTACAAACAACACCACTACTAGATTGAAGATATTGATCTTTTTTTTAAAAAGAAATTGGAAGGGCAAAGGTAGAAGTCCTTAAATTTACACTAAATGTCCCTTATAACAGAAAATTGCAGTTTTTGGTTTGGAACCTTAAAATTGCAGTTTAAGGTAAATATGTGGAACCTCGCTGCTATTTTTCATGTTAGAAAATCTGCTTTCAGGTCGTGGAACCACAACCTAGGCAGATTTGTAAAGTTGAAAATTTAATTATGACGAAAAGGTAAAAACTTGCAACTCAATTAAATTATATATATAACATTGACATTTAAACTTTTATATGTCAATATAGATTGAAACCAATGAACGATGAATAACTACGTTAATACCGCAACTCCATCGACGAGGGCGAAGACCAATTGGTATAGACTAGAGTGAGATAAAATGTGATTGCACGAAAGGTAAAAACTTGCAACTCAATTAAATTATATATATAACAATCCGTAGTACATTAGTCATTAAATTACAATCCGTGTGGGATAATGTAACGACCCACATCGTTAATTAACCTTAAGCAATGAATTACAACGTTAAGCGTGATTAATTCTGTAATTAAGAATCTAGAAATACGAGGGAATTTAAAAAATTTCTACATAGTCGTATAAATTGAAATCAACGAACGATAAATGAATACATTATTACCGTAATTTCATCGATGAGGACTAGACCAAATTGTAAAGATTAGAGCCAAATAACATATGATTGCACGACAATTAGAAATAAGTCAATTAAAATATATATAACAGTCCGTAGTACAACAGTAATTAATTACAATCCGTATATGGTAGAATCAATAACATTCATTGAGCAACACTTAGAACTTATATTAGGTCAAATAAAAATGTTACAATTTGCATTACATAACCAGGACATTATTAATTACAAAAATATACAATTTCATCTCCAACCAAATAACCACTTCAAAGACTACTTATATGCGGGATTTAATTTACACCAAAGTCCATCTCATACATAAATGTTACATTCGGGAAATAAAGAACAGAAACTACATTATGTTGTATATATCAATGTTAAGAGAAAGCTAGATTACATTCCGGCCATTTCATACATTAGAGTGGGTCGTTGAACTGCCACCACACCGCTATTTCATTTGAAGAGCGAACCAGTAATTGCAATTCCGAAAAAGACCGAACAAAAGAACCAAATAGAAATAAAAATAAGCAAAAGAAAGAAGATAGAAATTGCCGTCAGAGCCCTAGAGATTAGTTTCGGGCAGGGTAATCCGTTCACGGAAATACCTGACCGTCCGAGGGCCAGTCGGCACCTCTCATAATCGTAGGCTCATCACACGGTATCACGCGGCACATCCAGCACAACAACCGAGAACACGACCACCACAAGCAGCCGAATCATGCCCACGGCAACCCAAACCCCACCGGCAAAGGTAACCTCAAATCACACATGAACTTAGTAGGCATTTTAATCCTAGACCTAGTTAACCACACATGGCAAATCTGAGATCCTCATGGCAGCTCTCATGTTGTCGGTGAAAATAAAGAAAGTAGCACAGTATGGAATGAGCCCTGGGCTGTGCAGAGCAATGCCATTGCAAATGGCGCCCATTCCATGCTCCCTGACTCCAATCCAACTGCATTCGCGATACCCTGACCAAGGGGTCCTGCAGAACAACCAAACAAAACCCGGAACTTTTAAGTTTTGCGTTACTATCATAGCATGGCAGGTTATAATTAGTATGAGCTCAGTTGAGATGAACATACCAGTGGTAACTTCAACCCCGGAGTCTCAAAGTTTTCAGGGTGACCCGGAGTCCTGCTTCCCCACTGTCTGAATTGCTTCAAGTCCTCTTCCTGTAGCAGCATACCAGTCATAGTTACAAGAAGTTCAATGGCATAAGAGCTGATGTAAATTAGCCATATTAAACTGGATAAAGGTACAACCTTTACTAGGAAAAAAACGAACACGCCACAAAAAATAGCAGTGAAGATCCAAACTTTCCAATGTTTCACCCAACGAGATCCAAACTTTGCACAAACCTAATCCCGATTTCGGCGCTCCAACCAATCGGCAGCGAATTTCACACGCAAGAAACAGATGCAAACACCAACACCGCAACGAAGCGAGAACTGAAGCGGTCGCGTTACCTGGACTGCGTCGTAGCCGGCGAGGTGGAGCAGGGCGTACTGGAGCATGCACCCGTGGCCGGCGGAGAGGACAAAGTGGTCGCGGTGGAACCAGTAGGGGTTCTTGGGGTTGTACCACATGACCTCATCGTAGAGGATGTGGCCCATCGGCGCGCACCCCATGGGGAGCCCCGGGTGGCCGGAGTTGGCCTTCTCGACGGCGTCGATAGCCAGGAACCGAATCATGTTCACCGACTTCTCGAGCAGCGCGCCGGTAGCGGTCTGCCCCTCGAGCGTCTCGACGGCGGCGGCGCGCACGCACTTGCGCCGCGAGGCCGCGGGAGCGCGGCGGGGCGGGAGATGGGAGCGGAGGCCGCGGCCGGCGAGCAAGCTGAGGCTGAAGTCGAGGCGCTCCGAGGGAGCGGCCGTGCAGCCGCCGGGTGCGGAGCCGGCGCACGCGGCGATGGTGGCATGCGCGGCGGCGACGGAGTGCGCGGCCATGTCGCGAGGTGTTGGGTGGTGTGCACTACGCCGTGCGCAACCCGTGCAGCGCGGTGGAAGACCCATGCCGGCGCGGTGCGGTGCGGAGGAGCGGCGGAGGAGCGCCGAGCCGGACGGGATCCGGAGCACAGAGGGAGAAAGCAACCGAGAAGAAGGAAGGAGGCGGAGGAGCCGAGGCGGCGGTGGGGGAAAAGAAGAGAGGAGGAGCCAAGGCGTCGGCCGAAGCCAGAGAATAAAAAAGGAATAGGGTGGAGAGAAAGAGAAAGAAAAGAAAAGAAGGAAAGAAGAAAAAGAAGAAGAGAGAAAAATAAAGGGAAAATAGGAAAGATTTGAAAATGTGAAAGATTAAAATGTGCTAGATTTAGGAATACTCATCAATGTGCAGTATAATAACTTTGCACTAGTAGACTTGTTAAAATTAAGGAAGTTAGCTGCAGATATTTAAGAATTTGGTATATGACTATTAGCCATATAAACGCAATAGAAATTTTTAGGAATTAAATGAAAACCTAGAAAGACCTGCAAGCATATTTAGTAACGTTCGCCGAATTAATTCAACTATGATATATTGCGAAGTCATAGATGAATTAGTAGTTTAATTTTCAGGCAAAGGCCTGTCAATAGATTAACAATATGGTGCTTATCGAATGAAATGGTATAATGCCGCTCAAATCATTTGACATCCCAATCAAATAATTACTTAACCATGTTGGTAGTATAAACTCATGAGGCATCATTAGTAAATATCCGTGATCATTATAAATAAACCAAAAACTCCAATGAACTAAAACAGGTCCGCGTAAATATTAGAACCAGTGTATTGTTATTTAGACTACTCAGCGGTATAATTAATTGTTTAGACAACTTGGTTAGTAATATTTAAATTATAGAAATTCACCTCTGATCATTATAAGAAATCCACCTCTGATTACTCTAAAATATGAGGACAAAGTAACGATGGTCCGACAGTTTAAAAGATGCTAGTTGATTAAACTGATAACTATACAGATTAAATTAAAGTACTATAGCATGAACTAATTGTTGTAGATTTAAATAACCAGATAGTGTAATCAGGCTCATCTAAATAGTAGAAGACCATTACTCAGTAATTACAATAATTAAAGTAGGTGAATTGCCATCAATAGATTAAAGTATAGCTCATACCGATTAAATTAGCGTATTGTGGTTGCAACCATGGCTAGTGTATTAAATTACCAAGAACCTTGCTAATAAATATTTATGTCTAGTATTCATAAATTAGATGGCAAGGTATGAAGTAAATTGTTAGAACATCCTTTAGGTTGCTCTATCACGCAGTTAATTGCCCAGATAAATTGTAGAAACATTACTAACAAGTATTTGTAATTATCAGAATAAATTAATAATCGCATTCTAGATCAATACTCATTAGAAGAGGCCAAATTATTAGAGGCAGTTAGAATAACATACCTCAATTCACAGGACTCATGACTCTAGTGCTATAATGTCGAACGACGGATAGTGTACCGAAATTAACCTCAATTACTGCAATTGTGTTAAATTGAACGAAGTCCTGGGCGTACTCAGGGATGAGCCCTGAGCGTAGTCCCAAACGCAAAAGATTTGGGCAGTCTCGAGAGCGAGTTCTCGAGCGTCGCCGGGCACGTAGTCCCAGATTAGTGTAGGAGTGATTCTTTTTGCATCTCTATGTTTCTTGGACTTTATTTGCCTAATGGGTATGCTGCGATGAAAACATTAGAGGGGAAGTCATGCTGTTTTCTACTAAATAAATCCTCATCTACTTGCATGCCGAACCCTAATAAGAAAACCTGGGTCTACAACATGAATAAAATTTTGTTCGTACCTCTTGTAACAACTTGCTGCAGGAAATTTGATAACGTCATGATAAGCAGGTATCTTCAAAAATATAGTTTCCTAAATTTAATTACAATTTAAAGTGATGTGACTAAGTGTATAATGAACAATCGAATTAAAACAAGTGAAAATCTAGAGCCGAGTCCGTAATTATATTTTTTTCCACGGAGCGATCAAATATTAAAATCATTTAAAAAGCATTAGAGTTTTGGAAAATATGTACGCTCTATTTTTGCTAAATATACTTTAAAAAAGCCTTATATTTTTTCCATGGAGCGATCAAATATAAAAATCATTTAAAAATGAAGCTGTTTTATGCATGGCCTGAAATTTTTCACACACAAATCTCCCTCCACATACTTCCCGCTAATATAAAATCTTCCCTCCAATAATTTCAGGCAAATCTCTCGATTCAACTTTCCATGCGCCATAAATCTCTCACTTGAACTTTCCACCAGTCGGTCCAGTACTCCAGTCCACCACGCGGCCTCCAAATCTCGGTCAACACAGTCCCAAATCCAATCCACCGAAACCTCCAGATCCCAGTCCCAGCCGCCGCCTCTCCTCCTCGCCATCTTCTCCCCCTTCTCGCCTTCTCCACCCGTGCGCTTCTTCCACCGCCGCAGCCCCTTCGCCTCTGTGCTTTCTTCCCCACCGCGCCGCCGCTTGCTCCATCTCCAGATCCACCGCCGGCCACCGCCTCTCGTCTTCCCTTTCCTTCCCCTTGCTTCTAACCCTAGCCCCCATTTGCTCTCTCCTCTCTTCTCTAGCACCGGCCGCCGTCCAAATCCTCCCGTGCGCCATCACTTGCTTCCCCTTCTTAGCCCCTCCGCATCGGGCCGCCGCTCCGCACCACCCTCCATCGGCGCGCCTCCCAACTTCGCCTCTTCATCCTCCACCGCCGCTGCAGCATCTCCACGGCCACCACCGGCGAGCGCCGTTTCTTCTCCTTCCCCTACATAACCGCTCGGCGCCACCACCTCTACTCCCTTCTCCGCCTTCCTACACCGCCACTCTTACATCTCCAGCCAGCGAGCTCGACTCCGGCGCCACCGACGGCCTCACCAGCTCACTTCACCGACGGTCTACTTCACCGACGACCCATCCAGATCCACGGCCGCCACCGACACCCTCCTCTTCTACCATGCCGGCGCCGCTCCTCTGCTGCTCCTCATCTCCACCGACCGCCCTGCTTCCTCTTCACCGACCTAGACGGCATCGCCGGCTGCATCCTCCGCATCTACTTCACCGGCATCACTTCCCTGCTTCCCGAGCTACTGCTCAATTCCTGGGTTTAGTCTAATTTCTTTCCCTTCTTTTCTTCAGTTCTTAATTACAGTTCATGTACTTACTGTTAAGCTGAAACTGTGAGATGTGAACTGTGTGGTATGCATGTGTTCAGTGGATCTATGATTATGCTCTGTTAGTTTGTTTCAGAATTGCTATAAGTTCATGTTGCCGGTAGTTAAATTCTAGAGTTTGTGTGTGATCTGAAGTTGTGTGTGATATGTGTTAGTGAGTATGGCTAGTATTTGTGATTTCTGCTGGTGTTAGTTGTGTTAGCTTGTTAGTAACCCTGTCAGTTGATATTGTTAGGTAAATCGTTTTATGACATAGTGTTGTTTGGGTTGCGTAGATTAGCTGGGTGCGGGGATCAACGGAAGGGGAATAGCGAGCGGTGTTCGTGGTTTGATTTGGTGTTTTGTCCGATTCGGGTAGAAGTATTTCTCTTTGCGCGTTCTTTCTGTGTTAAGGTCGTGTTTCTCCGTGTGAAAATTATAAGATTTACCTTTTTCTCTTTCCGTGAAATGCGCGTATTTAGTTGTAGCTGCTGGGATTAGTTAAATCATGCACCAGATTTGGTGCGTATTGCGTTCGATTTGCAACCTCTTGGGATAAATTTGCGGTTTTTTGGGATAAATTTGCCATCTGAAGATCTGAAAGCATGTGTAACATGAAAATTTAGAATTGAACTGATTTCTTTAAATTTTTTTCCTGATTATTGCTCTGCAGAATCCAGATTTATTGTCCAATAGTCTGTTCGGCTGGTGTGATAGTACATATCAAATCATTTTGCACTCTTCAATTTAATCCCGTAGAATTAGTTCTGTCTATGATATGCCAGTCTCTTCTTTCCATTTTTTCTGCCTGTTTCATGTTCAATGTTGTTCTGCCTGTTTCATCTTCATTTTTTCTGCCTGTTTCATGCTCTAGAATTACTTGATCTGGGACAAACCAATTACAATTGCTGAAGCTGTAGTGAGGCATAGTTGGCTTATTGGTCTTGAGTGCTGCTTTCAAAGTTGTAAACTTAGTAAGAATTGAACAGATACATATTTCTTGGGATGACAAGGGTAAATTAGTTCACTTTCTATATCTTTCTGTTGATTTCAACTTTTTCAGGGACAGCAACCCACATCCCCGTTGGTACATGTGGCAAGTCTCCAATGGTCTATTCTGATGTGGTTGATGACTTGATCTCTACTAGTTCAGAACTTCAAGTTTAAAGCCTGGTCTCTTTTACCTTCTGCCATAGATAGTGATTTGCATATCATTTTAAAACCACTGTGTTCTGAATTTTAGTAGTCAGTGTATGATGACACTAGCATTGAAGCCATTTCCAATGTCATCAGTAACAAATATGAGGATTTCATACTGCATATATTAACTTATTTAGAAACATTGAACCATTTGATCATTTCATACCGTCAAATAGTTCATCTTATTACTAATTATCTCTTGAATTTGGCTACCGAGCTATTGAAGCTTTAAGTAACTTCCGTTGCTCAAATGATTCATTTTCTTAATTGCAATTGCTTTCTCTGACGTGCAGTTGGCTAGGGGATTTGTGGATACTGAGGAATTTCAGAGGTGAATTTTGTTCTCCCAAAATATTCTGCTCATTTGTCTATTCAAACTTCCTGGATGGCCTCCTTATGATTTCATTTCATTGCATCATGTCATTCAGGTTGCGAGATCTAAAACAACTTGGTGAGCTCTTTTTTCCTCACATCATAAACCATCTTGAAATCTCTGTATTCTATCTCGCTGGAAGTGTCAAAATTAAAATGGAGTTCCATATCTTGATATTTGTTGTTTGTCCTCGTTAAGAAAAAAATAAGGGTTCATAATGGTGCTTTGCCCCAGAGAACTGATAATGGTGCCAATCACCTGAAGACTCTTCAAGAATTAGGGATGACGAGACCAAAGAAACTGGAGTCACAAAATCCTTGAGTGAAAAGCTAGCATGTGAACATTTTATATATTAATATATCATTTATATTGATGGTTCCAAAAAATATTGTAATTATGTTCATTTTATTTATGCTTGATCTGTTTTGTATCAAGAAGCAACACAATGGTATACAAGAATCATATTCATGCTTGATCATGGCTGTATGCATGCATTAAATAGTTTGCAGACAGTCAAATAGACGACCCATTGTACAAGCTGTCTGTTCAGTTGTCTGTGTGTGAAATGGAAAGAACTTACAGACAGTAACCCGTCTGTGGGTTGTACATGCCCTGAAGCCTAACGAAGCCTCCCCCTTGGCTACGCCCCTGGATGTAGCTGATTTGGAAGACTCCATGAGTGAACAAGGATATATATCAATGGTAATTCTATTACTGAATTAATACCTTGGTCCATATAATACTACATATATACTTTTTCATGTATCCTTAAAGCTCAGTAATGTTTGCCACATGCAGGTTCCGAAGATTATTGGTTGAAATCTCATACTTGTTTCACCTCATGGATAGATCATCGGGCAAATATTTTGAGAAGAATAGATAGATATCATTATGTCATTCTAGGATGAAAAGTTTGTGTTGTTATTCCTAAGACTTGTTTTCTCAAATGGATTGTCATGTATGTTACAAAATTATGTGAACCATATTTTATATATTTCCCTGTGGAATGCAATGTTGGTGATGGTTATAATTTTGTGCAATATGTGATTCTTGTGAAAGAAAATAATTCTGCAATTAATTAATTGTCATTTCGAAAAAATCATTACTTTTTCCTCTCTCTAGATCTCTGTGTATATATATTTATATGTATTAAAATAAGTTTCCACAAAATGTTTTGGTGTAAGAAAGTGTGTTGCTACTCATATTACAATGGTGTTACTATTGCTCCAAAAATGTGTTACTGGAGTAGCTTGTTGTAGCACATATTTGTGTTACCAGGGTAGTTTGTTGTAGCACATAATATGTGTTCTTATAGATAAGATATGTGTTGCAAGGTAGTAACATGTTTTCAGACATGTAGTAGCACTTATCACGTGTTACTTCAAACCTAGCTAGTAACATGGGCTATAAGAACACTTAAAAATTGTGTTACTGTAAAGACTAGTAACACCTTTATTGACATATAGTAGCACATAGATGTGTTACTATAGCTCCTTCCTGGTGTAGTGTTATAAAGAATCTGGTAACCGTTGGGCGATTAAATGCAATCGCCTCCCCGTTAAGCGATTCAATTGAATCGCCCCCCCCCCCCCCCGTTCGGCGACATAAAGAAGAGTCGCCCAACGGGGGGCGACTGCATGTGCATACAGCCCAACGGCCAAGCCCCTTTCTTCCCCACGCCTGCTCGCCAATCTACCTCTAGGCGACTGCATGGATCCTGTTAAGGGTTTTGTGAATTTTGTAATTCGAAACTCGTAAAAAATGTTTAATATTCGTCACATTACTTGATATAGAAATAATTTTCTATACGAAAAGAAGAGATAATAGCATTGTTTGAATTTAAATGAACTTTATAATATAACGCAGTAACATGCCGCGTATTTATCCATTACATGCATGTCATACACCCCTCACTCCCCACCCTAAGGTGCTCCATCACCTGCTCCATCACCGCGCGCGCGTCCTGCCATACGGCCCCGCTTGGCCGTCCTCCGGTGCAACGGATTACGGGGCGGCGGGGGACGAGGGTCCGAAAAAGTAAAACGAGCAGGTGGGTTTCGCACCCGCGGCTGCGCCGGTGGAGTCACCTGCACCTCCGGCTGTGTGGCCTCCGGTGCACCGGGGAGGCCACCGCTGGAGAGAACATCCGGTGCTACGTCGGAGGACGGCCCAGGCCAGTCCGCAAAAAACTGGTCCACCTCGATGTGGCCCGGGGAGAAGCGTCCCTGCTGCTGGTAAGGACCTGCAATAGTAGTATTGTTAGTTCGTTGCATGTCGTCTTAGGTTAAAAACAAGCTCGGACGATGCGTACCCCGTACATGGCGCCATGAAATCATCCGTGTGGAAGCCGGGGATGTACGTAGGAGGCCGTGACCAAGGAGAACTCCCTGGCTAGTTCGGGGGAGGTGGACGTGTCCACGTAGAACTCCCTGGCTGCTCCGGGGGAGGTGGACGTGTCCACGTAGAACTCCCTGGCTGCTCCGGGGGAGGTGGACGTGTTCACATACTACCTCCGGAGTAGTGCCACGCTGGTCGGGGTGGCACTGCTGGTCGGGGTGGCACTGGTGGTCGGGGTGCACTGGCCGTAGGTGTGGAGACCACCGGTAGCCTCGTGCAGGACAGTAGGCTGACGATACGTCTACACCCTGCCTCCATCCGTCGCGCAAAGCTGACGGCCTCCTCGCGGGTCAACTCCCCACCTGTGCCCCACCTCTGCACTAGTGCGGAGGACTCCGACCACAGCACGGCACCGACGTCAGCCTGGACAAAAAGACATAGAATGGTCCATCATCGAAACGATATTGCCATTTGAGAATTTTTGAAATTACAAGTTACGTACCGCGATGTGAGCGTCGCGTGCGAAGTGCGCAGGGTACGCGTCTATCGGTGCGGCGACGTGTGGGGCAGGTGGGTCAACGACATGTACCAGCCTGGTACGAGTCCGCGCCTGGTACCAGATGAGGTACTCCGCGTAGTCAGCTATGTCGTATGGCCGGTCCTCGTCCACGCGGTCATCCAGCGCACCCTCCCACTGCGCAATCCAGGGCTGCATCCTCCTGGACCAGTCCGTGCCTTTCTTGACGCCCTTCGTGGTGTGCCTGTTTATGGGAGAGATTACGTAATGTAAGTACTTGCGATCACCATAGTAAGTACGTACAAAAATATCAGAAGCGATCACTCACGCGTGCACGCGGGGCGGAATCGGCGGCCCAACTGGTACAGGAAGTGTCTGCCGCAGCCCAAACTGCCGCATGACGCGCTGCGGTGCGTAGTCCTCGACGTAGATGCCGTACACGAGCTTCCGGCGGGTCAGCCAGAAAGTCTGGTCGCGCCAGCACAGTGCAGAGAGCCAGTCAGGAGCACGGGCCTGCACTGCCTGCGCTGCGTAAGGCTCCCAGCGCACGTCGGAGTCTGCGAGGCGGTCAAACTGCTCCACAAAGGGGTGGTACGCCCGCGTGACCTGCACGTGCGCGAACTGTACCTGCAAGAAAGGCAAATTATTTTAGTACGACGATCGTTAATAAGTTGAGTACGATAAAATAAAACTCACTCGTCGACGACACCAAATAGAACCCATCGTCGGCCGGTCGATGTCTCCCCCTGGGTACATCTCGGCCCCGTAGGGACCCATGTCGTCTAGTACAGGTCGTCCGAGACTGAAGCGCTTGAACGACCACAACTGCAGCAGCAGGGGACATCCCGTGAGGATCGAGTTCGCCTTAATCCTCGTGCACGCATCGCACAGGCCGCGTAAATGTAAATTTGTACACTACATTTTCTACAATAATACATGAAAAATAGTCTACAAAATTTCGACACAACAATTTTCTACATCTAAATTTTCTTCATTTCAATTTTAAATTTGTACATCTAAATTTGTAAACTGCATCTACATTTCTAAATTTAATGTTCTAAACTAGATTTTCTAAACTAAATATGTAAACTAAATATCTAAGCTAATTTTCTAAACTAAATATCTCTACTAAATATCTAAGCTAAATTTGTAAACTAAATATCTACACTCTACACTACATTTTCTAAACTAAATTTATCTAAACAAATTTTGTAAAGTAAATTTTCCACAATAATGCATTACAAATATTATACAAAAAACTATATTTTTCTACATTTAAATTTATACATCTAAATTTGTAAACTGCATCTACATTTCTAAATTTAATGTTCTAAACTAGATTTTCTAAACTAAATATCTAAACTAAATATCTAAGCTAATTTTCTAAACTAAATATCTAAACTAAATTTGTAAACTAAATATCTACACTAGATTTTCTAAACTAAATTTATCTAAACAAATTTTCTAAAATAAATTTTCTAAAATTAGAAAAATACCTGCAAATCCCGCGGCTTCTCCTCCTCTCCCTCTCCTCCCCCTCTCCTTCTCTTCTTCCCTCTCCTCCCCCTCTCCTTCTCTTCTTCCCTCTCCTCCCCCTCTCCTTCTCTTCTTCCCCTCTCCTCCTCTTCCTTCCTCTCTTCTGCTCTGTCTTCTCGCGCGGTGGAGAGAGTGAATGGCGAGCGAGCAGGCGTGGGGAAGAAAAGGGGCTCGGCCGTCGGGCTGTTTCACATGCAGTCGCCCCCCCCCCCCCCCCCCCCCCCGTTGGGCGACTCTTCTTTATGTCGCCTAACGGGGGGGCGATTGCATTTAATCGCCCAACGGTTACCAGATTCTTTATAAGTCGCGTTTTGGTGGGGCGACAAGAGTAAATCGCCCAATGGTTTGGCGACTCGAGCCTATTTGTGTAAAAAATTTTGTCACGGGTATATTTCTGTATTTTCGAATAAAAAATGGGTTATCCTACAAAAATTTCCAAGCTTCTCACCCTCCCCCACCCCCTCATTGCATACCGCATCAACCAAGCCCACGAACGTCGTGGCATTTGGAGAATGTCCAGCCCCAAACATCTCCACACAGAACCCAACCGCATCATCCAGCCTGCCCCCCTTGCATAGCCCCTGTATCAGCAACCAGTAGCTGAAGGCGTTCGGAATGATCCCATTGCCCTGCATCTTCCTGAAGATTCTCACGGCATCGTCAAGCTTTGCTGCCTTGCAGAAGGCCTCAACGACGGCGGTGTAGATGACGACCTCTGGGATGGAGCCCTTCTCGCGCATCAGGCCGAACAGCTTCATGGCCTCCTGCACCAGCCCGTTCTTGCAGAGCCCGTCCAGCATGGCCACGGCGTTTGGTATCAACCCCGTCTCATTCATCTTCCGGAAGACCTCTTCCACGTCCTCCGGCTGCTGCGGCTGCTCGTGCTCAGGCTGCTGCCGCTCGCCGCTGTTTCCTGCGGCGACAGCGGCGGCAGCGCCCAGCTTAAGCTTCTCCAGCAGCAACTGCCCGATGGCTTTCTGAGCGCTGCCTTCCGGGCGCTGATGTTGCTGTTGTTGCTGCTGCTGCTTCCTGGCGGCGCGTCGGAGGATGTCGGTGGGGAAGGCGGCCGAGGTGGAGTCGGGGGCTCCTCCAGCCCGTCTCGGCGGCGGGGGCGGGGGGTTGCTCTGGCCTCTGGGGGTCGGCACCGAAGTTGAGGGTGCGGAGAAAAGTCTCGTCGTCCAATAAGGAAATATGGTGTTGTCATCCCACTGGAGAGTTACAATTGCTTGATTTGTGCATTGTGCGAGGATATGCGCCCTCAGGATACCAGGGGTTTATTGCAGTGGATGGTAAGAGGATGGGCACAGCCCTAGCTTGGAGATGTACAATACGATTGTAGACTGCTTCTGCCAATGCGGCTGTGTGGATGACGCTTTAGATGTCAACGTTGAGATGAGCTCTAGAGAAGTGAGACCAGACTTTGATAAACATGTTTTTGCAAGCTGGGAAGGAGCTCAGATGGTGAGTCGCCTATGGCGGAGATGATTTGAGTCAGGTCTCCAGCCAGACGATGCTATTTGTGCAGCCTTGGTTTGTGGGTTCTGCAAGGAAGGAGCTCTTAATAGAGCAGAATTGATCCTGAAGGCGTTGACAGAATAAATCATGTGCATGTAGTCAGTTATCGCTTTCTTTCAGTTAGCTGCATGGGAGCATCTAGACTTAGGTTGTTACATTAGCTAAATACTCGCTGTTTTCGGTTGCACGTCGCCAGCTCTGAATAAGGATGCGTAAGAGTAGGGGAAGTGCCGTGAGAATAGCTCTGGCTGCCCGCGTCTTGTGGTCGATCGTGACCAGTTTTTGAGTCTTGTAATCTTGTAATCACAGCATGTACTCCATATATATTTAGCAATATATTGCATGAAAAGCTGCCGCTTCCGCAGCACCAAAAACCAGTGCCAACATCCATCGCATCACGTGAGTTCAGAGTGTCTGTTGCAGTGCTGAAGACTGAAGAAAGTCCGGCACGCTGCAGTCTGACGAGAATCCGACAACGGCTGGTTTTTCCTGAAGAAATCCGGCACGCTGCAGTTTCTGCCAGGCGGCTGTATTTCTGTCAGGCGTTTGTTCTCAATTTTCAGGTTCGTTGCAATGAGAGCTACAATGCTCTGATGAGAGCTTTCTGTGAGACCAGGAGCACTGCAGAGTCATTAGCATTGCAGGACAGTATGTTAGAACTGGGTTTTGTCCCAAGCTGTGAGACATGTCGTTCTCTTATCTATGGGCTTTCAAGAAGCATTTGTTATGTGGCTGAACTTTGTTATTGAAAGACATGAATTCCAATCATCTTAATGAATGGCCTACAGAATTGCTATATGAAATATTAGAGCACTGATGACGTTGTTGCCATGCATGATTAAGAAGAACATTTGTGGAAGGGCTGAGGAGGATGGATTATCTAGCTGAAAGCTGTTTAGTATGGTTTTGAACTGCTGTGAGCTAATGTTGATGTAATGCTCCTCCGATATGGATTTGCTGAGTGAATCCAGGTATTATTCTAGTCTGTTTGATGGAAGTGGTGAGTTGTGAGCACAGATATGCATTGATCTAAATTAATAGTAGGGCATGTGCTTCCATAAATATCTAGCGACAGTTTTAGCTGTGAAATACCACATTTCTGCTAATGGCTTAGAGCAACTCCATCCCATTAGTCATTTCTCCCTCTCTATTTCTTAGGATGAAGAGGTTAGCTATTATTTTCAGCTCTCTATTTGAGTTAGCATTCCAATGGCCTAGCTATTTGAGAAGCGAGTGAGGAGGCGCTCGCCAAATCTAGCTAACGGCCGGGAGAAAATAGCGACTCGATAAAAATGAAGAGGAGGATAAAGAACTGGTTGGAGTCCATTTCTTGAGTCATATTAGGTAAATATACAATGAAGAGTAGGATAAAGAACCGGTTGGAGTTGCTCTTAGTTGGCGATAGCAATGCCCAGATATGCTGATTGATGACCATGTATATTCTTTGCAATCCTGATTGCTTTGGGAGGAAACAAGATGTAAAGCACCAGAAGGGAACTAATGCTGACATGCCAAAAGGGTTAGGGTTTCTTGGGATGAGTATGCTGGATGGTGGAACAGTATTTATGTGTAGGCTCTCCCTTGTTTGGAAACAACGAGAAAATTGCTATAATGGGACTCTCAAACAACGTGTTTCGCTATAATAGGACTTCTAACGTTGACATCGCTAAAATGACACCCGAAACATTGGTTTCTCGTAATACATGACATTTGGCTTTTTTAATTCCAATGTTCGGGTATTTCGAAACATTAGCCAAATGTCATGTATTACGAGAAGCCAATGTTTCGGGTGTCATTTTAGCGATGTCAACGTTAGAAGTCCTATTATAGCGAAACACGTTGTTTGAAAGTCCCATTATAGCAATTTTCTCGGAAACAACTGACATTAGGATGAGATATGGAATAAAAATGGTAGTCTGGTTACTTGTGTGTGCAGATTTCCTTATAATTAAAAACATAAAATGTATTAATGTTCCTGTTTAGTTTATCTCATGTTCCTGTTTAGTTTATTTCATCATATGAATAATAAACCATGTTGATGTTTGAGAGATGAAGTTTTTTTATCCATTTGGGTATCTGAAACACGACAATGCAATAGAATGGGAAGATGGCATCCATTTCCTTGCGATTCTTAGTACACATAACATTTTCTTCATGTTTGCAGTAGATTGTCTGCCTGCAACATAAAGAACAAGTTTCAATTTGTCTTGATTCTCATATGTCCTAACCACCTATTAGGAGGAGACATCGAATGTTTACTTTAGGGAGATGAAGGTAGTCATTTTTGCAATATTTGAAAATTAATTATGATCAGAAGAACTTGGGAAGCAAGTGAAAGGCTCTCGACTGATTAACCATGATTTCTACGGATGTATCACCGGATTCTTCCCTCAATTTTGTAACAATAGCTGCTCTCAACTCTTCTCCTCCATCTATACCACCCTATGGTATCAGAATGCAACACCAATGTTAGTAGTAATCAATAATCAGGCTATTGAACACCCACTGCCAGTACTACTAAATGGCACAACAAAACCATAAATTAGACAAAAAAAAGGAATAACAAATCACCTAAGGATATCTGCCAAGCACCGGGGATGTCAATCCTGGACACAGAGAAAATCTGGGGAGAAGAGAAACTATCAGCCAACGGATCAAAATCCTGAAGAGAAGCTCACCCAAAAGTTGGAGGAAACCGTAAAGGTAGGTAGGAGGCGCGTGCGTGCCTTGGTGAGGGACGGGTTAGCGAGACAGGTGCCGACGTTGGTGAGGTAGCCCTGCAGCGGCACACCATTGAGGCCACCACGGCGAGCAGCGAGGCCGAGCAGGAGCAGGAGCAGGAGGAGGAGAGCAGTGGGCAGGTGATCCTAGGGAGCCAGAGCATGGAGGAGGGCCTGCTGCAGCAATTGGGGCTCGATTCGATTCCATCATCCAATCTAGCAGCGTGCAGCGGCCACCATCATCCCATCCCATCCCACAAACAAAACGAATCCAATTGATTCGATTTGATATTTGTGCCTACTGTTTATTAGCGAGCAACTGTAGGGGCTGAGGATTGGAGATTTGGAAGACAAACCCTTGGGGAGGAGGTGGCCGACGATGGTGCTAGTGTGACTTGGGGTGGTGATGTAGGCCATCGATCAGCCTCCCCTGGATATCAGTGCAGTGATGGTCCGAGAGCCACCTCTAGCCTCTCCAAACACCACCATGAGGAAGTTTGACCCAGATCAGGTCGCGCCGGAGTTAGGGAAGCCAGTTGCGGTCGCCATCTTTGAGTTTGGCCTGGCGGTGGGCGGCGTGAGAGCACGCCAAGGAAGTAGAGGCGGCCACAGCAAAGGGGCTCATTGGGGTAGATGTGAGGGGAGGAGGTGAAGAAGACCCAGATCTGACATCCGAGGAGGCGACGGCCGCATGGGGGAGGGTGAGGTGGCGGCGTGCTACACAGGGAGAGGCGGGGTGGGAGGCGGTGGGGGTGAGAGACGACCGGAGGAGGTGGCAGCGGTGAATCAGGACGTGGGGAATTTGTGGAGGTGGGCGAGGAGATGCAAGAGAGAGAGAGAGAGGGTGTCGAGAGCAGGAGGGAGGCCCACAAGTCGATGCAAATGTTTCTGTGTGGAGAGGATGGGAGGAACGGAAAAATACCCACCAGCCAACGCAAAACTAATATGAGGGGAGGTGGAGAGGAAAATGAACCAAGAGTGGTGGTAAACCACCACCACCAACTCTCTTTTTAGGTAGTAGAGATTCTTGCAATAATATTGTTGTTGTATGTAACCAAAGGTCGAGGGCTCTAACTAAGTTGTGTTGTCTTCTCTAGCTCCATCAGTTTATGTCATAATAACATTGTTCTTGCACATATCCTAATGGCATGGGCTCTAATACTCCAATTAAGTAGTGTTGTCTTCTCTATCTCCATCAGTTTAAGTCATAGCAACATTGCTTCTACATGTAACCTAAGGGCGCAGGCTAGTCAAGTCTGTGTTTTCTTCTCTTGTTGACGGGTAGGAGTTGTTGAAATGTTATTGCCCGCAATCACAGCCGTGCTGAATGTCACTCTCACTCTCACATGCTCCCACCAGGAAGGGACAAACGGTTGTGCTGCAACCGCTTGAGATTGTGTCGAGCAGCAGAGGCAGCTATAAAGATCAAAGTAGTACAGATTGTGTCAACCGCCGGAGATGGAGAAGGCGGCTGCAGGGAAAAGGAGGAGATGGGGGAGGAGGAGGTGGGGGATTCTCAATTAGAGTGATAATCAATTTGGAGGCGGTGGTAGCGGATTCGGCAGCTACCGCCGCCTGAGATGGGGAAGAAGGGCTGGGCGGAGGCATTGGAGGTGAGCGGCGGGAAAGGAGAAGGCCACGGGAGGGGAGAAGAAAGCGGCGGGAGGAAAGGAGCGGGAGGAGGGAGGTGGTTGCCGGTGGACCTCGTCGGCGCTAGGGGTGATGCCGGCAAGGAGGCAGGTGGCAGTGCGGGGGAGGTGGGGAGGCGGTGACGGCTGGGGTGGGAGTGGAGGGTAGAGTTAGGGTTTGGGTTGAAGTAGATTTTATATATGATAGGTGGAATGATATAGGTCCTTGATATTTTATCTAATTGTTAGAAAAAGTAAAAAGTGACTGATTTTAGGGGGGAAAATAGTCAGAAGTAGTACAGACTCTCATAAATATATGCTCCCTAGCTACAGTTCTAGAGATAGCTAGCATAGTGTTCCTACTGATCCCATCGTTTGATGCATTCCTAGCTAATTTCCCCGCACTTTCTGTGAGGCGCAATCGATTGTTTCCCGAGGTGGTATGCATTTGATTGCTTCTTGCTTCAAATGCTGGTGCAAATTTTCTTACAGATCGTTGCGCGAGGCTCCATTGATTAGCGTTGAGGCACAAATGCGCGATACATATTTTTGTTCTCCTTTCTTTTCCGTTGTTCCCAAGAATGATCTAGCACCATTTTTTCGTCTGCATCATTTGAGTCAGACCCAAGGAAGAACATCAGGAGTAAACTGGAAGCAGAGAGCCCTCAGATAGAGATGCTAATAAACAATTAATGCATGTATACACTACTGGCTGGCTACATTATTCAGGGGACTTGACTAGTTATCATTGATCTTGGCTACGGATAGCAATTGTGCCTATTTACCTATACGTCCGTGGGTAAATACCCTAATGGAGCCAGGCATAGAATGTATTCTTTGCCCACGGGCATGAAAATGGGAAAAATTCTCTGCCCATCGGGTAAACGGGCACGGGTATAGGTAACCTCCACTCGTACACGTCTCGCCCATTTACTCGCAACCTGACAGGTAGGCCAATCCAATAATCAAAATAGTGTGAAACCCTAGTCTTACCGTCTTCCCGAGACCCCAAGTCCCCAAATCTAGAATTTAGCTGCCTGCCGCCACCAAGCAAAGCGTCGAAGCCCATTCCTCCTCAGTCTCTTTGATGGTTCGACCTCATCCTCCATTCCTCCTCAGTCCTCCCAGCCATCCCTCGTCGCCACCAAGTGTCCAAGCCACTGCGTCTTTGGCCTCATCCTCCTCCTGACCACCCCTCGCTGCCACCAAGCGTCTTCGGCCTCATCCTCCTCTCAGCCATCCCTCGTCGCCACCAAGTGTCCAAGCCGCCAGGCCCGCCACCAAGCATCTTCGGCCTCATTTTCCTCCCGGCCAATCCTCGCTGCCTCATCCTCCAGATCCAGCCGCCACCAAACTGCCCCATCCTCCAGATCCAGCCGCCACCAAATGTCTTCGGCCTCATCCTCCTCCCGGCCACCCCTCGCCGCCTCATCCTTCAGATCCAGCTGCCACCAAGCTGCCTCATCCTCCATATCCAACCGCCAACAAATGTCTTCGGCCTCATCCTCCTCCCGGCCACCCCTCGCCGCCTCATTCTCCATATTCAACCGCCACCAAGCTACCTCATCCTCTAGATCCAACCGCCACCAAGCTTCTTCAGCCTCATCCTCCTCCCGGTCATCCCTCGACCCCTACCCGACCGACTGCATCCCTCACCCCCCACCTGGCAGCTGGTCGGGTGCTGCCCCTCGCCCCCAGGCCCCACCAGGCCACTTGCCACCCCTCGCCCCCCCACCAAGCCACCTACTACCCCTCAACCTTCCACTTGGCTACCTGCTCGCCCCCCACCCGGCCGCTGCCCCTCCTCCTGCCCGGCCTACTCCTCTACGCTGCCCTCAACGCCCTCCTCCCGCCCAGGCGGCCGGCCTCCTCCTCACCATCATCCTTAAAACCCAGCCGAGAAGTGCGAGTCTACGACTGCCTCCAAGCCTCCAAGGTTTTGGTAATGCTTTGTGACTTTTATCCCTCAATTTAAGTAGCAGAGTATTATGAGGCGTATGCATTTGTATCCAAACAACAATCAAACAGTACTACTTGTATGTATGTATGTGTCAGTTTGTATTGCATTGTTTGTATGGCGCGTTGAGCTGAGGAAATTGAGCGAGCAGGCCCTCCTAATCCAATCTCAACTCCTCTTTTTGTTTCTGTGTTTACAACTAGCTTGCTTGTCCAATATATGCAGTAAATATAGTACTTGTATGATTGTATCCTAGCAACCATATGTGAATGGTTGATCATACCTTGAGCTAGTTCCCATTAAAATGAAATGAAGGATGCTACAGCTAGCTGCCCAAATGAAATGAAGGAATGCTACAGCTAGCTGCCCAAATTCTATTGTATACGTTAATAGTCTCATCTTTCTTTCTAGGATGTCCATGAAATTGGGGGCATATATGTTGGTTTTCAACGCGTCTCCAAGTGAAACCGAGTACTAGGAAATAAGAATTGCTCAAAATGAGTACTAGGAAATCAGAAGTTAAAAGGCAGTTCAATGTCAGTGTTATATTAAAGAAAGGAAAAGATTACAAAATAGATATGTATGCATACCAATTTAGTGTTACTTGCAAGTGTAACACGCTCTATTGTTCCGGACAATACGGAATTTTTAATTAATCCAACACCCTAGAACCAATTTGTTGCACATTCGAAAATATCATGTTACAAATATGAACTATGAATAATAGCCTTAGAATATTTTTTCTTCATTTTAGAAAGACCCATAGAAAGATAATACCAAAACCTCTGAACAATACTTTAGGATCATGTTACAAATTGATTTGTGTTCAATTCACATATTTATGATTTTGTGAACTCTCATATTTGTGTTTAACTCTCAGATGGCAACTCCGGAAAATAGTAGCCAACATGGGCCATCTTCTCAAGGCTCAATACTCCGTGATCAGCAAGTAGGATCTGAATCTGAACCTCAAGTTGAAGAACATGCCAAAGATGCACAAGCAGAAGAGGAAGACTCTCGTGGCACAAAGGAAAAACTCACTTCACCCGTTTAGAACGAATTTACAAGATTGAAAGTCAATGGTGCTTGGAAGACAAAGTGTATTTGGTGCAGTAAGTACCTTTCGGCAAAAACGAAGAATGGCACTAAACATCTGCATGAACATCTAAAGGTTTGCATCTATCAGAAGAGACAAGGGAAGATACAAACCAGTTTGAGATATGGATCTTGTGAGTATGGGCAAGTAATTGTAGAGAACTATGTCTTTGATCAAGAAATTGCTAGGAAAGCTCTATATTCCATGATTATTCTGCATGAGTACCCACTGTCCATTGTTGATCACCATGGCTTTCATAAATTTGTTAGTGCACTACAACCTTTATTTAAAATGATCACTCGAAATACTATTAGAAATGATATCTTGGATTATTATGATTCAGAGAGAAAGAGAGCTCTCAGTTACTTGGATAAAAGCAGTTGTCGTGTTGCTGTTACAATTGATCTTTGGACAGCTGATAAACAAAAGAGAGGCTACATGGCAGTTATAGGACATTTTATTGATGACTCTTGGAAGCTTAGAAGCTGCATTTTGAGGTGATTGCTATACTGAATACTATTAATCTTATTGCTATGTTCAAATACTAATTGTCTTGCTATGCTGAACCATGTAGGTTTATGTATGTGCCATGCCCACATACATCATAGGTTATTTGTGAAACACTGCATAAAAGCCTGCAGAGTTGGAATCTTGATTGCAAGCTATCTACTTTGACTATGGACAACTGCTCAACAAATGATAAATTAGTTGAAGCAATAGAGACGAAGGTTGGTACATCTAATCTTTTATCAGGTGGAAAGCTGCTACATATGCACAACAAATGTTTTTTTGGAACTAAAACATAATAACTAACATCTTCTTCCCAAAGATATGTGAGGTCAAAATGCATATGAATAAATAGTTAGGATGTAGAGATCCAATAATTGAGGCTATGTCTGTTGAGATGATAAAAAAGTTTGACAAATATTGGTGTAGTGAAGACCAAAAGTGAGTTGGATCGTTATTTGGAAGAAGAAACTCTTCCTTGCACAGATGAGGAATTTGATATATTAGGTTGGTGGAAGGTAGCTGGGACACGTTATCCTACATTACGGATGATTGCCCGTGATATCTTGGCTATTCCAATAACAACAGTAGCTTCTGAATCAGCTTTTAGCACTAGAGGTAGAGTGCTAAGTGAACATCGCAATCGTCTCACTCCAGCTATATTGGAGGCATTGATATGCTCACAAAGCTGGCTTCGAAATGACCTTAAAGGTATGCAACTAGTGATGTAAATATTTCAAAATTTATGTATGATTTGAAGCTAATGATGTAAATATAATGCAATGTTTACTTCTTAGGTGAAGGAGGAGTTAAGGCTTTTTGGACATGCCTTGAAAACATTAAAGAGGAGCTTAAAGATTGTTGTTCAATCTCAATTGTCGACTCTGATTAGCAAACCGTTTTTCAGATATGTCTTTCATCTATTTGTTAAACTGTCGAAATTGAACTATTTTTGTATATTTCACTCTTGTTGCAAACTTAATTTGTTTATGTGTGAGGAACTATGTCAATTTGTATTTCCATTGTAGTTATTGAATGTGTGATGCACTAATGATGTGTGAATGTGATGTGCTATTATGAAAATTACTTTATTAAGGACATATATATTTGATGTGAATATGATGCTTATATCTAGCTGTTCTTCGTTTACACACCCAATTACTAGCAACAGCTGTTGTTTACATGTATCTGTGTCATTAATTCAACTCTCATATGGCGACTCAATTCGTGGGTAAACGGGCAAGCCCACGGGTGACGGGTACCCACCGGCGATGAGTATGGGCAGGGTTCTTCATTCGTCATCCTTCACGGGTATGCCCGTGGGTATAAATCGAGATCGTGGGTATAGATATGGACGAGCACTACCGTACCCGATTGCCATCCCTAATCTTAGCACTGAACTCTTGGACATCTCAGAGGCAAAAAAAAGAAAGAAAAGAAACAAACATGATTCTCCCTTTGAGAAATTAACCTTTGGAAAAAGACCAACAAAGATTTTGACTTATGATTAACTATAAACCAAAACAAAAAAAAAAGAAAGAAAAAAGTATGATCCATCATCCTCCTGGATCTCCATTAATTTGTCCAGCTGCTAGGTGCACTTGACATTCCTGCCTGGCCCTCCGTAAAAGAAGTAGTTGCCCCAAACGGTGTTGACCCCGCCCTGGATGTCGTAGCAGTTTGGGTGGTCGGCGGTGACGTGGAAGCTGGGCGGCGGGATGAGGCTGTTGTCCCAGTCGACCACCTCCAGGTTGCGGAAGTAGGAGGCCCTGCCGAACCCTTCCCCGGCGAAGTGGCCGTTGCCCATCTGCGTCGCCGTGTGCTTCGGCGCGCGTGTTCACCGCCTCGCCGCCGAACTGTACCATGCTCGCGTGCGACGCCAGGTGGCTGAATGGAACGACGGGCAGTAGCCCACCAGCTTCCCCGAACCGAACTCCAGCCACCAGTTGCCGTGGTTAGGGTCCTATTGTGTTCCATGCACGGACCAGTTCAATGAAATGCAAGACGCTACCAACCATAGTACACCTAAAAACTTAAATCGTTGATTTTTTTTATTAACTAGTTTACTTAAAAGTTTAGGCTGTTGTGTAACGATGGACAACATACTCTTTTTTCGATAAAATTAAGAATAGCCGATGTGCATGTGTGACAAAGGTTTCTAGAATGAATTGTACAATGTGCCTGACGAAATCATGCTTTCTAGTTTCTACTCACATTTAGCTGTTGTGAAATGCAAGAGCTGGGGAGTGATCAGGACAGTGAGGAGGACCGTGACCTGCTGCAATATTTGAGGTGTTTGGTTGGTGATGCCACACTGGTCCTGGGGCATCTCACATTTTCAGTCCCCGTTAACAGTTTCTACATGTTTGCTGGCTGCAGGCCATCACTCGTGCACTCTACGAAACATGTCTATTTAGGTGGCTTAAGATTTGCTTCCAAATCATATATAGCTAGCATCCGGGTTCCTTGTTCTAAGGCACACAATACAAAATGTCACTGTTACTTTGGGAGGTGGCGGTCAAACTGGCTTGGGAGTCGTGCTCTGACTGATCGATAGCAGTCTAACCGCCCTAGCAATGGCAATGATACCGGACATGTTGAAATCTTCAAAATCTGTTCCTGTCGGTAGTACCGGTGTTGGAGTGGGGTACTACCGCGATGCGGTATGAACGGCTCCTAGATGGCGGTAGCAATAATCCAGTATGGGATGTTTTGAGTCGAGTTGGAGTTGAGCTCAAGTGGTCATACCGGGCTTTGAATGGTGGTACTACCTGGTAATAGTATAGGTATTGAGTGAGCGATCAAATCGGAGTTGTTGGCTTATGTGCGAGTGGTCTAACCGGTACATGGGGTGTGGTCAACCCGGTGGTTGCGGTGTGAGCAGCTGTGGTAGCCGGTTGCTTTTTAGCAGAGAGCATGTTTTGGAGTTGGACACATGTAGTCAGACTGGCCGTTGGTTGGCGGTCAAACCAGAGTTGAGTTGAGCGGTGTGACCGGTGTTCAACATGTGGTCACACCGATGTCTTATTACCAGGAAGATTTAAGTCGGTTTGGGTCGGTCAAATTGACCAATGGTTGGCGATCTAATCATCATAGGGAGTGCAGTCGGACCGGTTGCTATGGCGTGAGAGTAGTGAGAGGTGTCTTGAGTGGGTTAGGAGTGCACATGGTATGAGAGCCATTGGTTAGTTGTATTGTATTACATGATGTAGTGTTTTTGACTAACGTGAGTCAAGCACATGGAACTTGTGTTCGAGATAGTTGCTTGATCTTTGGATGTAGAGGTGGCTTAGATAACGATAATGATCAACGACAAGTGATCAGAACTAGATGGGAGAGCTGAGATCCGTACAGTAAAGTAAATCTGGGTGAGACTACGTGGCTCAAGCGGGAAACACATAAAAGACAAGAATCATGAAAAGGAGAGTTGATGCATGTGGTGTTCTAAGTGACTTATGCCGGTGCAAGTAGAGACTATCCAGGGGAGACCAAATGCGTGAAGACTTGACGGCAAGTCATTGGGCGGCATGAGCTACGTGTCAAAGCATTTGAGATATTTTGATGTGAAGATAAAGACGAAGTAAAAGGAAGGTGTTCAGAAACTTCGTCGGGAATATTTTGGAAGTTTACCAAAATACTGGATTGAGCCTTGGACGAAAATGTGGTGCAAAGAGGCACAAAAGAGAAGTAGTTTAGGTCAAGGTGAGCCGAGAAGGCTAAGTGGATTAATCGCTAATAGTTTAGCGGGTTAAGTCTTGTAAGCGCTTTGAGAAGTGTGCATGTATGAGTGAAAAACTCATTATGTGCTGGGTTATCGGGTTTGCCTATGTGTTGGTGGATGGAATTCACTTTGTATCTAGGTTTTAGGGTTTCTTGGGAGTGGTTGGCTTGGCCACCACTATAAAAGGAGAGGTAGAGGTGGCTTAGGGATTAAGTTTTAGGGAAGCCAAGTAGAGAAGAATTAGGGTTCTTGGAGAGAACTTTTGAGAGATAGAGTATGTCTCTTGAACTTGAGTTTCTTGTCAGCCTTAGGCTTTGTAAGTAGCTAGAGAGTGGTTGTAAATATTCATCTCCAAGTATGATAGACATCTAAACTTTGTCTAAGTTTTTCTCCTTTTTACTCAAGTGTTGAAATTTTGATTTAGCTTTTTTTTGTGTTTCCTTCTCCCCTATTGATCTTGCTTTATGTCAAGGACATATAAGTGATAAAGATATCTTTTGACCAGATCCCATCCATTTAGGCACTTTCTTTTGCAAGTTCTTGCATTTGCCTAGTTTTGACTCAAGAAATAGTGACTTGGGGGTTTTGATCTTGAGAGCATTTGAATCAATTCTTGTTGTGATTTGAGAATGCTAGGACATGTGGAAACCATCCTTAGCTATCTTGGCTTGATTCCTCCCATGAGCTCCTCTCAATTATTGTTCTCGTATTTGGCCCGATTTTGGTGTAGCTTGCCTTTGGATTGAAAAATATTGTTCTCGTATTTGATTATCTCTTGGTTAGATGTGAGACCGTCCGAGAACATAAAACATTGTTTGCTTGGTTTTTCATAAGAGATTTTTTGGTGATTTCTAGGCTCTGATATTCACATCTTAATATAGCTTTTAACCACAGTTGAAATGAACGGTCTTGAATTCTCTTTAGAAAAAGATTTTTACAAAAGTTAGATTTGTGTAGATTCCTATTGGCCGATCTCGATCGTACAGCTACACAACTACGCCCAGCATTGTCTGACAAGACGGCTTGCCATTGCCATTGTGAGCAATGACTGCAGGGCACAAAATGTATTCTTTACTTGAGCACCAAGCGCCCAAACAATGCTTGGTCTCTCTCGTCGTCCAAACATCAAATTTACATTCCCTAGCTCGATAACGTCAAGCAAAGCACGCATGCATGCCTGCCTGACTCCTGTTTTTTGGCTGGTTCATGTTGCTTTCTTTGGTCATCGATAGGTCATAGATGAGTCAGGTCCATGGTTAGTCAGTCATAAGGCTGGCTGCCGATCTTGCTTTCCAGATGATGCATGGTGGTACCCAGAGGTCCCAGACAGGAAAGCGGGTCCCATTTCGTGTTGTAAATCGAGGGGAAATCCCCCTTTTGCCCTTCCATGTACAGCATTTAGGACAGGTATCTAACGGGCCTGACGGCCTGTGTTCTTCTTAGAGACAAATTGAGGGGAATTACCTGAGACTCCTCACCTTCTACCTCAAATCAACAACGCCCCCTGCAAGAAATTATAGTAGTTCACTCTTACTTTTCTTTTTTCTTTTGGGAGTGTTTAGACATTATCTGGATGTTTTCTTTCTATCTATCATCTAAATTTGTGACATTTGGATTAGAGATCAAGAAACCATTGTTTTTGAAGGGGAGAGTTTTTTCAAGAGGGAGGTGGTAGAATTCAAGGGGGATGAGGGAGAATTCATAGCCATTAGATTTCTAATCCAACAGTTCTAAATTTGGATAATAGTTAGAAAGAAAATATCCAGATGATATTTAACAAAAACCCTTTTCTTTTTTGCTAAAAGTCTCAGTACTGAGCCAACACTGGCAGTCTCAATTGGCAAATTATTGTTTTGTGTCGTCTCTGCATATGGTTGCTCCACGTGTTGGACAAAAAGGATATTGAGATTTAGGCCCCGTTTGGCACAGCTCCACCACCGGCTCCTGGAGCTGTTTCGAGCCGTTTTGTACCAAATGGGGTAAAACAAAATAGCTCCACCCAAGGAGTCCCTTAAAACCTGCTGAGACAAAAGATATGTATAAGATGGAGCTGAAAAAAGTAGCTCCACCCAGCTCCATCCGCAGGCCCGTATGCCACTGCCCTTGTACTTTCGTGAATTTACGCGATCTACCATCGGCTCTTCTATTCTCCCGCATGCCACTGCCCTTGTTTGCATTATATCATGACTTTGCACATGCATATTTGTTTTAACGGGTTATTCCTATGCAAAAAAAACGCATTAAATATTGGTTGCTAATACTTTGTGTTATTTTAAATTTTAATTTTTTTAATTCAAATTTACTCGGATGAAAAATCATGTAGAAACATACAGCTCTTGATGTTACTACAAGCCAAATAGACAGGGGTATATTGGACAATTGACATCTCTCAACCATGCATGATAAAACAGGTGGAGCTGTTTTGCCAAACAGTCTACCAAAACAGCTCCAGCTCCACCGGTGAAGTTGTTCGTGGAGCTGAAGCAAAAAAAAACAGCTCCACTTGTGAAGTGGAACCGTGCCAAACGGGACCTTCTAGTGAAATGTAAAGAGTTTCCGCTGATTACGTGAAACTGTCTACGTGGCATTCAACTTTTTTTTAGAAAAAAAAAGTTTGGTCGATTTTTGAACCGTTGGATATTAATCCAACCATCCAACAACTCTCCTTTCTTCTCCAACCCACATAGACCTTAGCCGGCAGTTCCCCACCTCTGCCGCCACCACTGTGCCTACATGACACCACCTCACCGTTGAGGCCCACCGCGACCAGCCTAACACCCTCCCACCTCTGCATTATGCACCGTCATCACAAAAACCTTGAAGAAAATCCGATGACGAGAATATTCAACTAGTTTCCCAAGAATTTTTAATTGGTGATGTATAGCACGCAAATCTGTTTTTTGTTTCACAAGGGGGCTTTTTTAATAACTGCCTAAGATTCCCTGCATTTTTCTTCAAAATCTACTTCCCCTTTACCTTTTTACTATCCAAAAGAATGGAATGGTAGTCTGTGTGTGAGATATACAATCGATTGGCGCCATCAGTGTGTTCGGTGAGCATGCATGGCGAGCTGTCTGAACTCTGAACTCCGAAGAGACCACTTGTTGGGCATAGAAATGGTCTTGTGAACCCTGGTCACGCACTGTTGTAGGAAGAAAAAAACTTTGCTGTTTGTGAAAAATCTCGTCGACAAAGGAATTACATCTCTTTACTCGAGAATGAGATTCAATCGGGTGAGTGACAAATATGTGAGACAATGTGGAGTTTGTTTTTTAAAAGAGTTAAAACGATTCGATGTTGTTTGTTTTGAATCGGATTATTTGAGTTGGACGGATAATTTAGATTGGGCGAATCATTAGTCTAGAGAGTTCCCAACATGAACCTTGTGAGGGCCGGATGATCCGAGTCGACTGAACCATTGGTCCAAAGAGTAGACATGTTGAATGTAGTTGAGACGGATCATCTAGGTCACCCATACCATTGGGATAGATCATTGTTCTAGCAAGCGCGTTTTTGATGTTTTGAGTTGTTTTGGAGTGTTCCGTTGATCAGATGGCCATCGGGCCTTAACATCCTTTTGTAGAGCACTTCGAAATGAGTCTATTGGTGATGTTTTTGGGTAATTGTGTGTTGCGTATGATGGAATTATGCTATGAAATAGTTTTGTTGCATGTAGGTGTCTATGGAGCAAAATCGTTGAGAATGATAAATTTGGATGGGTTGATGGCTCTAGGTTATTGGGGTTAGTGCATTTGTGTTACATGATGTATAATTTTGACTAACGTGAGTCAAATGTATAGAATTTGTACTTGAGATGGTTGATTGGTCTTTGGATGTGCAAGTGGCATGGAGAATGTTTGCAGTCAACGGCAATTGACAAGGACTAGGCAGGAGAACTGAGGTCCGTGTGATCGGGTAAGTCCAGGTGAGGCTACATGGCTTAAACGGGAAGCACAGAAAAGATATGGATCATAAAGAGGCAAATTGGTGTATAGTGTGCCAAGTGACTTGAGCCGATTCAACTAGAGACGATCCCCCGGGAGATCGGATACGTGAAGACTTGACAACAATTCATTAGGTGCCACGGGCTATGTGTCAAAATATGCGGAGATCCTTTGATACGAAGACTGGTTTTAGAGATACTTTGAGAACCTATGAGAAAAGATTTGGTAGAGGGGCAATTTGTACATTTTCCCAATACCAGGAAAGTAGTGGTATGGAAAACCACAACGTTGGTCTAAGTGGTTTAGAGGGGAATTGAAGCTTCCTTCTTTTTAGGCTACTTTTCAGGGGGAGCTTACTTTTTGTGCATTCATTTATATCATATTTCATTTTAATTTTAGCATGCATTGTATATACATGAATGCTTGTACAAATCATAGAGCTTTGACTATTATCCTTATGTAACATGATATCTTTCCTTACATCTTGCCATGACTTATACTAGATTGCTAGATTTATCATGCCCTTCTATGTGTAGCTTCGCTTTTGTCATGCTAGTTTTATTAAATATGAACAACTTGAATTAAATCGTATCTTATTGGATCATGTGATTAGTCGGGCTCTAGTGATCCTCTTATGATTCATGCCATATCAAATAAACTAAGTTGAGTCTTGAATCTGCATTGAGCTTTAGATTGGACTATGCTAGTCCATTAGTGAAGCATGAGTTAGTATTAACTTTTTGTTCTTAAACTAAGTCAAGAAAATACAAAAAGATCTCTTTTGTGCGAAAAATATGAAAAAAATTGATATCACCAATCATTCCTCATGAGACGACTTATCATTGCACTAGTCATAAACTCAGAGGGAGTTTGGATGACCAAAATCATTTCCTTAAGCTTCTTGCTTGGAGTGGTTGCATAAGGCTTGAGATCTAGCACATGACTGAGAAAATAAAATCTTGTGAAAAATGGTTGAAGCCAACCACGAATTTCTAAAAATTCCAAATGTGCTGAATTTACTCAATTACAAGTGATATCTAGTGCTTGAACACAATGTCTCAATTGTAGCACTCTAAATTGACTCAATTATAGTTTCTTAGTTCCACTTAGAATATTAATATGGCTTGACTCATTTTTGGATACCTTTAACTAGCCTATAATCTTGAGTGACTTAATATGTTAAACAGTCCATTTCATTTTAGGTTATGGTTTATTTGGCTTTACCTTGACTATAAATGGTTTGTCATGATCTAACTAGCGCTTTCATTTTTTATAGTTTAGTGTAATATTTAGAAAGTCACTTTGAATAATCTCCATAGCTCCTAATGCTTAAAATGAATAAAATACAGTCGCTCCATTTTATTCATGTTCTATCTTCTTCATGTATCTTGATGACTCTATTGCCAAAAGGGTGGGAATGATTAAGAAAAAGGCATTAAGAGGGGCGAATATGCATTAAGCGGGGAGAATATGCATTTTGAGTCATTTGCTCTCTCTTGCATTTTTGGTTCGCTTTTGCATTTTTTGTTCCTCTTGCTACGAAAATGGTCATGGTGAGCAATTGCTCTATTCTTTGGACCATGAGCAAGATTAGGCTTTTGTGAGGTTTAGGTCTGATTTGGAGTTTTTGTAGAAAACTTGCTCTTCCTTGTTGTTTGCTCTATTATGCACTTTGCCAATATGGTCATGGGTTCCTTCTTCTATTCTATTAGACCATATGTGAATTTTGCAAATTCTTGCTTTTCCTTTCAAAAACAAACTCATCGTCATGCTTTTTCTGTGTTTGTCAAGTTTCACGACCATTTGATTTTTTAATCAAAAGATATGTGCATTTGAGATCTTGTGGTTGTGTGATTACTCTATTCTTCCAAGTTGTTTTCGACCGCGTCTGGTTACGACCTCTCATTGGTTTTCGACCACTCTCTTGTCGCTGACCACTTAAGTCAAATGTCAACCACTCAAAAGGTTTCGACCACTCATAAATTTTGACCATGTCTAATTCGACTGCTCACTGGTCGTCAACCTTATTTGCAGTGCTTTGACAAGTTTCGACCACTTCAGTTTCAACCGCTCACTAGTCGTCGACCTACCTAGTCGTATTTTGACTTGTTTCAACTATGTGATGTTTTTGACTACTCTGGTTTTCGACCACTCAATGGTCATCAACCACATTGGTCGGATTTCGACTTCATTCGAACACACGTGTCTGCGATCTCTCTCAGGTCATCAACCACGTTGGTTTTAAACCACTTGTTGGCCTCGACCATGTTGGTTTCAACCATGTTGATTATCGATCACGTAGTGTTCTCGACCTGTCGTTGGCTTTCGACCACGTTGGTTGTTCAACCACTCGTTGGCCTTCGACCACGATGGTTTCGACCACATTGATTCTTGACCACATTGGTTTTCGACCACTCTCTAGTTATTGACCACTTGAGTCAAATTTTGACCATGTTGATTTTCGACCACATTGGTTGTTCGACCACTCATTGACTTTCGACCATGTTGTGTGTACGATTGGTTGCACTCAGCATTATGAGATTTCCAACCATGTTGTAGTCAAATTCTGACCATGTTGTTTTCTGATCAGGTTGCACTCAGCTTTATGGGACTTCCGACCATGTAGTCGAAATTTGATCACGTTGTTTTTCTGACTGTGTTTGCTCAACTCTGGGAGTCTCTGGTTTTCCACAGTGGTACAGTTATGTGTTTCTCCAGATTGTGAGTAAGGTTTCTATCCTAATCTTCATAGCTTTGTACCTATCGAAGTAAAGGATAACTGAATATTTAGGAAAAACTTTTAAGGCACCATTCACCCCCTCCTCCTCTGTTACCATCTTCGGTCCTACAATTAGAATGTCTTGTGGTAAGCAAGAGAAAGCTTATCTGGTCTCTTTGCCAAACATGGCGTCTTCTAGACAAAGATAGATCATAGATAGATAGGCATGTTATGCATGCAGGTGCAATTCTTGATTAGGTGAAGGACTGAAGGGATCCTAAAGGAGAGGGTGAAGAAGAAGGGGCATGCCGGACAAACTTGCCCTTTTCCCACCAAAGATGCTCCCCACATCCTTTGCAACTCGACTGGCCCTCACATCTCATCGATCGAATGTAAGACTAGTACATGCATGGTGTTTACAAAGGGTATTACATTCGATCAATTTTTCTAAGTAAAATGACGGAATACCCTTATAAACTTAGAAATTGAGTCCCATTGAAAACATGAAGGAATACAAGCCGGTATTTCTCAACTTAATTACCAGGTAAAATGGCATAAAAGAATGTGCTAAAGTTGAAAATAAACCATCATATCTACACGTACACGAAATGTACCGAGAGATTCTCAAAGTCTATTGTGCAGCCCTCCCTTGTTGTTGCAGTAGTCAAGGCAGTGTTTGCGAATTGCTTCAATTAGAACTCAGCGTCAAGTAATTAGTTGCATCTGCATGTGTTTCCAATGGGCAAAACTGAAGTTACGAGGACTTGTTTACTGGGATATAAAAATATTAGTCTATCTTGTGTAGGCAAATGCCGAGCAGCAGATCGATGTGTATTTAGAGCATTAGTATTGTGCCTAGATTATGTTTACGAGTGTGACTGCTATATTTATCCTTTGCGTCAGGTAGATGTTCTCAATCAGAAGTTGGTTTCTAGATAGAGGATGTTGGGAAGTAGAGTTGGTAGTTATTTTGCGCTCTTTGTTCTGTATACATTAAAACTGGTATGCCTGGTTTTGTATCTCGAATCACTTTGCTTTCAGTAAAAAGCCGTGCCAAATTTGGTCTTTGGTCTAGGTATAATATCTAGGTTTGACGGCAAAGACGACTGATGATGGATCACTTGAAGAGTAGCCGAGGCCGTCGAATTGAGATGTTAGGGAGTTGTCTGTGTGTTTCATTTTTTTCTTCCATCTCGTATGGGTGCAAAGCAAGGTAAAGCATATCAACAAAATGTCGAGGAGCAGATCATGGAGGCGGCGGTACTGACAAATTGTTGAAGAATCAAATTCCAATAATTTACCCCCCCCCCCCCCCCTCTCATCGCATATCAGCATATACCGAAAAGGGGGGGGGGGGGACAGGTTCAGATGTGACGGAACCAACTGCATACATTGGAGAGCTGCATCTTTGTTACATGGAGGCGGCTTCACTCAGATGTATATACATGTCAGATTTAGAGGCGGCTTCAGAGAGAACTGGGTGTACAACACATTGGAGAGCTGCATGTTTGTTACATCTTCCAACGAGGAAACGACCTATGAAGAGAGGCAAAATTTCCTGTGTGAGACCGGAAAATTAAAATCATATGGGGAAAAGATGACTGAGAGCCTGCGGCAATTTTCAGAGACGGTGCTTTCTCTGTAGTTGGAGACTGACCACAAAATTGCACCTGCAAGTACACAAGCTACACCATTCCTCAGACAACACTAACATTGTACTCGAATACTCAACATGCCTTGATGTTCTGATGCCAAGAGGTCCTTCAAATTAAGTATAACCTCATGGAGGTGAAACAAAAGAAAGATAAATAAGACCAACTTCCTAAAGGATTTTGTATCCCCCTACCACGCAACTCAAAGAGCACATGCCATTCAGAGCCCCTCGTTTGTTTGTTTTTTTTCCCCCGAAAGGGAGAGACCCTCGTTTGTTTTTTTTTTTCGAAAGGGAGAGCCCCTCGATTGTTAGATCAGAAGCCCACGAGAGGGATTCTGGTGATAAGACAGCAGCCCAATTTCTTGCCTGCCCTTGTAGCAGCCTTCTAATCACTAATGGAGAGCAAAGGCTCTTCAAACAGCTATGTGAAGTCTTAACTGATGGCACAGAATTGGAATCCACTTACAGAACTGGAGAACAAAGAAGCTCGGGTGTAGTGCAATGAGGTTGCAGGTATCCAGCTCCCCTACTAATTTGTACAAGTCACCAGTTGCTCATCCGCACGCAGCTTCTCTGCAGCAGAAAGTAGAAAGTCCACAACTGCATAGTTCCTACTTTGCAGCCTAGCATCATCCCTTCTATGGAGTTTCAGCATCCTTTTCTCGTACTGTCTCCTCCCCTCCTTTGCTCTCTCCACGCTACACGATGAGCAATACCACTTCCCCTTGGGTATTGAAGTACGGCGACCTTGGGTATTGACGTACGGCGAGGTGTTATGCAGTAGAGATGATAAGCCTCATCACAGCCATCGCACAGAATGGTCAGGTCATCATCTTTGTCTGAGACAAACTCGGCAAAGGCAAGATGGACAGTACCAGCACGGTTTGATGCGCTGCGCATCACTAGCGATATGCTTAGACATCACGCACCGAATGTGGTAGTACTTACATAGACAGTGGATGTGACCACATATCAAGATAGGTTTTTTTGTTTCCTTTTATGTCTTTAGTTTCCTTATGTGTATATAATATATTCCTTTGTAATACCCTTTTGTACTTCCTATATATATCACTCTTTGAGCCTTATGAATATATACATAATATTCATAACATGGCATCAGAGTTAGGACACTTACCCTCGGTTTTTTCCCGCGCTGCCACAAGGCATTTGCCGCCGCCGCTGCCAGCTCACTGGCTGAGCCGCTGCCACCCTCTAGTTCACCGCTGTGCCCATAGCCGTCGCCTACGACCGCCAGCTGCCACCTGTGGTTGCCCTCGACCGTCAGTCGCCGCACGTCGTCATCCACCTTCTGGCTGCTACCCACCCAGCGGTCCGGTGATCATCAAACAGCCACCCACCGCTTCGCCCCTGGTGCCCGTCACCCGCCTGTCACCCAGCCATCTGTAGCTTCATCGCCCGGCCGCTCCCGATGCCCCATCGCCCGTCACCTCGCCGTTCGGCGCCCACCAACCAGCGTCCGACGTCCGGTCGCCTGCTACTTAGCGTCCAGCCGCCTGGAGTGCCACTCGAACGGATCGCATCTGATCCGTCTGGTTTATTAGTTTCCAAAAAAAGTAAAAAAAATATTAAAAAAACAGAACGTTGATCTAACCGTCGTGCCATCTAGTGCCACCAACCGATGACTTCCATTCCATCAGCTACGATCCCATTCTCGGGAACAAAGTTTTATGGGATGAAGTACATGTGATATTTACTCATGGAGATCACACTCGATGGTCTCTACCTCTGTGGACATGTCACTGGTGCATGACCTTCTCCGCCACCACTAGCTCAGCCTTCTAACAAGCAGTCTACTTTTGCACCTTCTGCAGAGAATGAGGCTGCTAAGAAGGAGACAGAGGCTGTTGTTGCTACTGTTGATGAGGCTTTTCAGTATGCCATCGATGCTTTCGAGCGCTGGTGAGCTGCTCACCGCGTCCGACTATCACCGAGGCCCTTTTGACGCTTCGAGTTGAGGAGCTTCGTCTTGGGTTAGAGCACAGTCTGTTTCGACTATACTTGTTGCCCCCTTCTTCTTTGACTACGCCGATTATTCCTACTTCGACTACGTTTCCTCCCCAGATGCCTGCTTTCGCACCAACTGGAGTTCGATGCAACTAGTGCAAGAACTTCGGGCATGACTACCAGAGTTGTATAGTGCGAAAAAAGCGGAACAAGACACGTGGGGCTAGACGATCCAAGGGGCAGGGAGGCCCTTCCTTCACAGGACGACAGACCAACTCGTCATGTTCTACTCAGCAAGGTGACTCTATTCAGCAGCTCTACCAGGCTCTACTTCAGCAGCTCTCTCACAACTTAGTAGGTTCTAACAGTCTAGCTGAGACGTCTCCTCTAAGTACCTCTTGGGTTTTGGATTCCGGTGCTTCTTTCCGCATGACACCGGACTCCACATCTTTCATTTTAGTAGGTCCTCTTTGCCATCATATGTAGGAAACTCAATCTTGTAATAACGAGGGACCACCGTGGTCTCATGGTGTGGCAGCACTGGAACAGCCGGAGCATAAGATGGAACAAAGGGGGTCGCCAAATTGAACCCTTGTGGTATGGAGCCAAGTTGAGGAAGTGTTGGTGGTACGACCGATTGCAGTGCCGATGATCCCTGCGGCAACAGGGGAAGATAGGCAGGTCTCGGAAGGAGCCCATCTCTAGTTTCTAGAATTTTGATGTGTACGTCGAGTCCTGCCACCTCTTGACGAACCATCGCCACCTCTTGACGAACCATCGCCACCTCTTTGTGAACCGTGGCTAGACCGTCCATCAACTACTTAGCGAGATCCGCAATCGCTGCCTTCAAATCATCATTCAACTTTTGAATGTCTGCCTCGAAAACCATGGCTGCGATCTTCCGCTCTGATACCAAATTGTTGCACCCTGAATGGCTGCGCAGGTGGTAAGGGTGATTCACATGTGGCCGAGGACGTCCACAGAGAGAGGGCGTCGTGATGCTGGAAGAAGATAATCGAGAGAAGCAGAGAGTCAGAAGACAAGACAGAAGGGAATGTTGAGGAACCGACGCTGGAGACCAGTCCGAGCGATTCCTCTGCTTAGAACAAGAACGAATCAATCACAGAATCACAGAATAATAGATTGAACACAGAGAGGTAGAGAGAACTCCTGGTCTTTCTTTATTGCTTTAGATTGCATCGGGGGTACATAATGAGGGGGGTCTAGGTCCCTATTTATAGTCTACGGTGGGGTGCCCAATTAGATCAGGACTCTGGATAGAGTCCAGGTTTCCTAACACTCCCCCTTGGGCACTCACCCAACATGCTCATGCCTCGTCAAAACTCCATAAAAACCCAGTGGGAAAAATTTGGAGAAAGAGTACATGATACATGTGATGCTGCGATGCACGAATTGCCTCGTTAAAAACCTTGGTCGAGAAACTTCATGGAAAACTCGTCAAGGGAAAAAGAGTACAATTCACCCAAATTCATTTAGTCTGCAAGACTTTATTTTTGGGTACTTAATCTTCATGATCAAGATTTATTAGCGGGCTTGTGAGAATTCTCCCCCTGAATTCTGCACTTCTCTAAGTCTCATCATTCCAATTCCACGCACGCACCTTTCAAAGCTAGATGCGGGGAGTGACTTAGTGAATAAATCTGCGAGATTTTCACATGACTTAGTATGCAGTACTTTAATCTCGTCCATCGTTTGCAATTCATGTGCATAGAAGAACTTGGGGTTGATATGCTTTGTGAGATGACTCTTCACATAGCCCGTTTGCACTTGTGCAACGCAAGCGGCATTATCTTCATAGATAATTGTGGGGGTTTGCACAATGTTCATCCCACATGACTGCTGGATGTGGTGAACCATTCGGCGGAGCCAAGCGCACTCTCGTGCGGCTTCATACAGTGCTATAATTTCTGAGTGGTTCGTCGAAGTAGCTACCAGGCTTTGCTTAGACGATTTCCATGAAATTGCGGTTCCACCACACAGGAATACATAGCCTGTTTGTGACTTAGCGGTATGCGGGTCTGACAGGTACCCAGCATCTGCATAGCCAATCAAGTTCAGATCTTGATTCTTTCTGTAAAACAATCCGAGGTCTTTGCTACCTTGGAGGTATCGGAAAATGTCCTTTATGCCCTGCCAATGCCTTTTGGTAGGCTCTGCACTATACCTTGCTAAGAGGTTCACGGCAAATGCAATGTCCGGTCTAGTGCAGTTTGCTAAATACATGAGTGCTCCCACTGCACTCAAGTATGGGAATTCCGGTCCCAGGACTTCCTCCCCCTCTTCCCTTGGTCGAAAGAATCTTTTTCTTGCTGTAAAGACCTACCGATCATCGGTACTTTCGAGGGAAATGCCTTCTCAAAGCCAAACCTTTCAAGCACCTTCTGGGTGTAGGTCGACTGATGTACCAAGACTCCTTCAGGGACATGCTCAAGCTGCAGGCCTAAGCAAAACTTGGTCTTGCCCAAATCTTTCATTTCAAATTCTGACTCCAAGTAGGAGCTTGCTTCTTTTATGTCTTCGGCTGTCCCGATGATATTCAGATCATCTACATACACAGAGATTATACAGAATCCATTCTGGGATCGCCGTATAAATACACAAGGACAGTCTTCATTGTTCGTGTAGTCTTTCTTGCAGAGAAAGTCGCTCAAGCGATTATACCACATTCTTCCAGATTGTTTCAGTCCATACAGTGACTTTCTGAGTTTCACACTGTACAGATTTCTATTTGCTCTGTCTTGATTCGGGAGAGGAATTCCTTCAGGGACTTTCATGTAAATCTCCGAATCCAAGTTACCGTAAAGGTATGCAGTCACAACATCCATCAATTTCATTTCCAAATTCAAGTTCACTGCCATTGAGATCAAGTATCTAAAGGTAATTCCACTCATGACTGGGGAGTAGGTTTCTTCATAATCAACTTCAGGATGTTGAGTGAAACCTTGGCTACTAGCCTTGCTTTGTATCTCACTACTTCATTTTTTTTTCTCCTTCGAACAAATACCCGCTTGTGCCCTACGGGGTGCACATGGGGAGGCGTGCGGCATACGGGCCCAAACGCCTCTCTTTGGTTCAGAGATAGCAATTCAGTTGCTATTGCCTTCTTCCAATCTTCCCAATCTGATATTTTCTTACATTCAGCGAGCGATGCAGGCTCGGGATCAAGATCGATGATGGAGGCAATTTTCTTTGCGAAGTAGATATCGATATTAGTTGTTGTCCTATTCAGGGACTCTTCCGTGTGCACATAATTTATTTCTTCATGAGTTGCTTCTTCTGGAGCGATTGTTTCTTCAGGAGCTTCACCTTGCGCATCGCTTCTTTTAATTGCGGTGGCAAGTCCCTTTAATTTTTCGGCTCCGATGTGTGCGCACACATCCATGCCGATGGGGATATTCAGATCCTGTATGCCCTTTTCTGAAGGTGTCATACTTGTGCCAGGTCTCAACTGGCTCCCCTTCTCATTTTGGGGGACTTCAATGATCGGCTGTGATAAATCCCTCTTATCCTTTTTCACCAGGCGTCCCCGGTTACTAAGGATTCGAGGAACCGGAGTTCTCGTCCTCTTTTTTTATTTTTCTGAGGCCTCTGGACGAGATTAGGGATACCTTTTGCTTTCTTCGGTATTTCAACCCTCTCCGGTGCAGTGCGTGCAGGCACATGCGACTTAGTCACGCTCTTCAAATCACTAAAGTGATCAGGCAGCTGATTTGCTAATGCTTGCAAATCAATTGTCTTCTAGACTTCTATTTGCTTCACTAGTGTGCGGGTCATCTACATGGATTCCCGTGGCTTGCCACATAATTTCCCGACATTCTTCATCAAGGGGTTGATTTCCTCCCCCTAATGTTGGGAAATTTTCGGTGGTGGCCCTTGCGCTAGTTGCATAAGTGAATGGATGTTGTAGGCCGAAGGTCTAAGATTGATGAGATCCGCTGCATGTAGGACTGCGTGTCTCCAACATGTAGCTGACAAATTACTTTTATGCAAGAAGGGTCGGGCAATAAACAAAATTCTTTAAATTAAAGCCTCTGCCAGACCATTCTGGGTATGGACATGCGGTACCGAATGCTCAACTGCAATTCCCATCGCCATGCAATAATCATCAAATGCCTTTGAAGTAAATTCTCCGGCATTGTCCATTCGGATGGACTTGATATGATGATCTGGAAACACATTTCTGATGCGAACGATCTACGAGATCAATTTTTCAAAGGCGAGGTTCCTTGTGGACAACAAAACCCACATATGACAACTTCGAGGAAGCGTCAATGAGCACTATAAAATTCTTAAATAACCCTGAGATGAGCTGAATGGGACCACAAATGTCTCCCTGGATACGTTCCAGGAATGCAGGGACTTCATCCTTCACTTACAGAGTGGAGGGTCTAGTAATTAGTTTCCCGGTGGCACATGCAGGGCACACAAAATCTTCATGATTCGGGAAATTCTTCAAATTAATATTATGCCCATGCAAGTTATTTATTATGTTTCTCATCATCCTAAGACCTGGTGGCCTAATCTGTCATGCCAGAGACAGAAGAGTTCAGAGCTTCTACACACTGTTTTCAGAACAGTGTACGCTGCAGGCGCTTTAATGTTGGTATAATATAGCCTAGTGAAGGAAGTTTTTCTAATATTCTTTTGCCATTGTCTTCACGCTTCGTGATGAGTAGATATTTCTTACCGTACTCTTCTTTAGTCTCAACGTGGAAACCGTTGGCGCAAAAATTCTTAAAACTTAGGAGAGTTCTAGTCGATTTTGGGTACAATAAGGCTTCTTCAATGACCAAAATTGTGCCCATTATGGCTCTTTCCGAACCAATTATACATGCATCGCTTCTGGCGATTGTCGTAAGACTGCCAGTGCTCTTACGAATCGACTGAAAATACTCAATCTCTCTTAAGATGATATGCGTTGTGCCGCTGCTGGCTAAGCACATTTCCTTTATAGGGTGCTACACGTGTTCCAATATAGGGTATTTTATTAACATGCATGAGAAGGCAATCAACACATAAATAAAATACTCCAATATCAGAACATATCATGCCATCATAAAACTGAATAAATGAATGAATTCTTCAAGTATCATCCAACCATCACGAGAAGATAACAATTCTTAAGTACCATCCATGCAAATTCTAACATATTCTTCCATACAAAATAAATGACAATTAAAGTCGAAATGCATTCAGTGCACTAGACTTCTTCTGCTATTTTTTTTTCGGGTTTACATTCTCTTCAAGAGAAATCATGGCGTTGACTGCTTCTAGATCGAGAGGGGTGCTGCTGTTGTAATGGTCTGAAATACCATCAGCGCGGGCAGCTGCTCAGAATGCTCCCTCTCAACCAATGCAGAGTGGGCTTCATGTGCCCTTTGCCATCCCGTTTTGGCTTGCTAGCCTTATTCTCACGTGGAGCATCTGATTTGCCTTTCTGGGCTGCGGCCATACCCTTTCTTCCCATTCTCTTCATAAAGGGCTTTCGCACCTTGTAACTCTCGGCGTTGGCTTTACGGCCAGCGGAGCTCCCAGGAGGCTAAGTGACTTAGTTCTTTGCGGAGAACTTTGTCCTGAGCCTCCGCAACCTGCATCATATCAATCAATTCGGCATATTCCTTATAGCCGTCTTGACGATAATTGCGTGCGGATTGTACTTCATTTGGGTGGAAGGATTTTCTCAATTTTCTGTATTGGGGGTACAAATCCTGTGCAAGGCAAAATTATACTCCCCGACCGTCTTAAAGTCGACAAACCTCAATCTGATCCACTCCTGCTCTGCTTGAGGAAGAATGGTGTACTTCAGCCTCTCAAACCACTTCTTGAGTGCGGTCCAGAGTGCTAGCGCGCTTTTCTCCGCCGTATACTCATTCTTGAGAGTGAGGTAGAGGTGGTGCCTGAGAGAATAAAGTGCCTGATCATTCTCCTCAGGTTTGGGTTGGGCGTCATTCAGTCCGCCAAGTCCAAAAGCAGCGCGGAGCTTCCTGGCTCCAAGTACAATCTCGACATCGGATGCCTACGTCAGGTCAAGCAACAGGGACACATCCTGCAGGGTCGGCGTCATCTCCCCGAATGGGAGGTGGAAAGTGTGCGTCTCGGGCCACCAATGGTTCACCAAAGCCGTCAGCAGGGAACGGTCAAACGGAAAGCGTCGTGATTGCTCTACGACGTCGTCCCCACCCGCGGGCACGGCGGGTCCATCCTCGTCCATGGCCTGCACCATCTGGGCGAGGTGTGCGTGTCCAGACTACTCCCAGCTCAGCTGGCTCGTCCGTGCTCCTTGATGGCGGCACACGATGGGAAGTGCGATGCAGGCGATCCATGTGCTCATCCAACAAGGGGTACCGCCAGTCGGAGTCACGACCATCACGAGCCATACCTGCAAAAAGAGTTCAAGTTAGCACTTATAAGGAACAAAAAACATCGCATGTAAACTAACAGTAAATAGAACAAGTAAATAGAGCAATACTAAGCTACCAATACAACACCAATTACATTACAGAAAAGGAGATACAACATAGCAGTTGTACAAATGGTACATGAAATATTAGTACGATATTTCGCACGTCATAAGTGCGTACTAAACAAACACAGTTTACAATGCAAATTTAGTTCTAGTCACCAACAACTAGTAGTACACGTTATGCCGCCCTACCTACTGATTAGACGATACATTGCATCGTCTAGCTGTGTGCCCCTCCTGACCGCATCGCCTGCAACGTGCACCAGATGCTTCGACTTGCGATTCGTCCATATTATTTCTAATACGCCGGCTCTGTCGCCGACCCTTCCCACCCTTCTACATGTTAACCTCTGGAAATCCAGGTTCTCGCTGCAATGTCCAAGGTGGCGAAGTTTTCGACCACCCTGAATCCCCGGAGCTCCCCAGACCAAGCATGTAGTACCCTCTCCTTAAAGAAGTACTCTGTCATGTTCGAAGGATCCATACCCACGGTCCCGCATGCAGCGAGGACATGAGAGCATGACTTATGTAACAGTTTCAACTTGTTGCATGTGCAGCTAGGTTCGTTTGCATGATCTCAAGACATACCTCGTGGGTAACAAGGGAACGAGTCATCCCGAATCTGGCTCTATCACGAAGTGCCACGTCAAAAAGATGCTCCCTGTTGCCCATGACCTGCACTGTGTGCAATTGACCTTTCTGTGCCTTCGTCTCCACATATGCTGTAATTTGGACGGATACAATGCTCGGGGATTTGCCGCATAAAGTGCCGCATTCGCGTGCCTCTCTGAAATATCCAATTGTGTTGTGAAGAACACCTTCCACGATGGCGACAAGGGGCTATGAATGGAGGCCCCCGAGATGCCAATTGTACACCTCTGCAAAGTTCGTCATCATTATGTCGTACCTTGCACCGTTCGTGTCGTGCAACAGCGACCACTTTTACAATGGTTCTCCCTTGATTCACTACGAGAAGCACTTGATGTTTTGTGAGCTCCGCCTTCTTGGACAAGCTGGGTTAGACTCATCGAGTGCTGCTAAGCATTCCGGTTGTACCGCCCCAGGCATGACCGGCCCCTTACTTCTCTCGTTGATGTGCTCATCCAACAACGCCTACAAAGTATCAAATTTCCTCCGCTGGTTCTGCATAGCCAGCCTCTTGAATAGCTTCATCAAAGGTTGTTTTGGGAATTGTTCGAAAAAGTTAGCCCTAAGTGACGAATGCACCACCTGTTCCTCATGTCCGGCCAAGAAAAGGGCTCCTCGGGGTCTTCCTGAAGTTTTCTTATAGCCTTTAATCCCGGCGTGGCGATCATGGATTACACACACAAGGACGAGTGCCGACAACTCCAACCCTGACATGTCTGAGAAACTACAATTAGCTTTCATAATTCTCACTTTCCACGAATGCGATGGCCATCGGCAATATTTGGTTGTTATCGTCAACGCCTATGGCGTCATGATCTGCCCCTTGTATTTGCCTGTCAAAAAGGTCCCGTCAACTGAGATCACCAGCAGCATGTGCCTGAATACCTCGATGCAAGCACCAAATGCTAACAAGGCTCTCTGCAACACCGTATATCCTGGTGGACTTGTGAACGGCTTATCTCGCACAGCGATATGCGTGCCCGTGTTCCGGAAATATTGTCGTACGCCGCCTCAAAAGACCCGGAACATTTTTCCAATGCCTTCTGCTTGGCATGCCACGCCGTAGCGTAGCTAATCTTGTACTTGAATTTCTTCTCGTAGCTACCACGATATACATGACATCTATGTCTTTCTTCTCCACTATCTCTCCGTACATCAAATTGGCTATAAAGACAGATGTTAAGTTACGATGCCTCGCCAAAACACTGTTGAGAATGCAAGAGTGCAGCTCCACCTTTGACACAATCTAGTGAGTCATACTTGGGTCTATGTGCGTGCACTATCCAAGGACAACTAGCCTGCTCGCACTTCAAGGTGTACTGCTCCTGGCTTGATTTCACGACACGAAATGTCCGCTGCATTAAAAGGGCACACAGCTTAATAGCATCCTACAGTGCTGCCTTGTCAGCAAACATAGAATGCAACCGAACCTCTGTCTCATGATACTCCCGCGCTAATTTATGCTCATCTTGTGCAGAAACACCCTCAGCATTAAACCGGTTCCATTCCTGCGGGCTAGGAACTTCATCCTCATCCGAAATGTCCTCGTCGTCGTCTTGTACAGCTTCCTCTTCAGCCCATGCCCTCTGGTCATCAGTCCATCTACTGCACGATGTACTCAATATGCTCCCCTTCATCGGTTTGTCCAGTTCCCTCTCTATGGCTTGACCATTGTAACTCCTCCATGTGCTGCATCGGCTTTTTCACGAGCAACTTGATTGTCTTCGCCAGCATGTGGCCCGCCCGAGCTGCTAGCACCTTTCAGAGCAAGGGCGGACGCATGACCTTGCACAGCTTCTAATAAGCACGGTTGCACAAGCAGGACACACTCGTATCCACGGCGCCGGCACCTTTGCACAAAGCCCTTCCACGCAGCAGTGTGCATCAATGCCTTCAACTCCCATCTGATGTCCGTGGGAGATCGGCTCCAAAGCTCTTGCACAACGACGCTGCACACCTCGGGGACCAACGAAAAACTCTGGGTCAGTCAATGCAGCACATCCGAGATCCGAGCATTCTCGCCATCCGGATGTACTAGAGTGACTTGCAGAAAACCGCTCAAATCCACACCATTTGGACCTTCACGAACGGTTCCAGCACCGTAATTCACTCTCAATGTAGTGGCTATTGCCATTGCTGATGTCGGCCTGCATATATGTTTCAATTTTGCGACATGTCAAATAGCATCGCACAATACCAAAGTACCAACATACTGCAATTCACATTTCGCCAATCATAACCCACTGCAATTCATTAGAAGTTGTGCAAGGTCATGTGTCTGCCCTTGCTCCAGGAGGTGCTAGCAGCTCGGGCGGGCTGCATGTTGGCAAAGATGATCAAGTTGCTCGTGATGAAGCCGATGCGGTACATGGAGTTACAGTGGTCAAGCCATAGAGAGGGAACATGACAAGCCGATGAAGGGAGCATATTGACTACATCGTGCAGCAGATGGATTGTGATGACCAGAGGGCATGGACTGAAGAGGAAGCTGTACAGGACGACGATGAGGACAGTTCGGATGAGGATGAAATTCCTAACCCGCAGGAATGGAACCGGTTTAATGCTAAGGGTGTTTCCGCACATGATGAGCATGAATCAGCGTGGGAGTATCATGAGACAGAGGTTCGGTTGCATTCTATGTTTGCTGACAAGGCAGCACTGCAGGATGCCATCAAGCTGTGGACCCTTTCAATGCAGCGGACATTTCGTGTCGTGAAATCAAGCCAGGAGCAGTACACCGTGAAGTGCGAGCAGACTGGTTGTCCTTGGAGGGTGCACGCACGTAGACACAAGTATGAGACTCACTGGATTGTGTCAAAGGTGGAGTCACACTCTTGCATTCTCAACAGTGTTTTGGCGAGGCACCGTAACCTAACGTCCGCCTTTATAGCCAATTTGATATACGGAGAGATAGTGGAGAAGAAAGACATAGAGGCTACGCATATCGTGGTAGCTATCGAGAAGAAATTCGAGTGCAAGATTAGCTACGTGAAGGCGTGACGTGCCAAGTAGATGGCGTTGGAAAAACGTTTCGGGTCTTTTGAGGCGGCGTACGACAATCTTCCTCGTATGCTTAAGGTGTTGCAGGACAGGAACACAGGCACGTATATCGCTGTGCGAGATAAGTCGTCCACAAGTCCACCAGGATATACGATGTTGTAGAGAGCCTTGTTAGTATTTGTTGCTTGCATCGAGGCATTCAGGCACATGCTGCCGGTGATCTCAGTTGACGGGACCTTTTTGAGAGGCAAATACAAGGGGCAAATCCTGACGGCCATAGGCGCTGACGGCAACAACCAAATTGCTGCTGGTCATCGCATTCGTGGAAAGTAAGAATTATGAAAGCTTGTTGTGGTTTCTCAGACATGTCAGGGTTGGAGCTGTCGGCACTCGTCATTGTGTGTGCGTAATCCATGATCGCCACGCCGAGATTATAAAGGCTATAAGAAAACTTCAAGAAGACCCCGAGGAGCCCTTTTCTTAGCCGAACATGAGGAACAGGTGGTGCATTCGTCACTTACGGCTAACTTTTTCAAACAGTTCCCGAAACAACCTTTGATGAAGCTATTCAAGAGGCTGGCTATGCAGAACCAGCGGAGGAAATTTGATACTTTGTAGGCGTTGTTAGATGAGCACACCACGAAGCACATCGACAAGAGGAGCAAGGGGCCGGTCATGCTTGGGGCAGTACAACCGGAGTGCTTAGCAGCACTCGATGAGCCTAACCCAGCTTGTCCAAGAAGGCGAAGGTCACGAAATATCAAGTGCTTCTAACAGTGGATCGAGGGAGGACCATTGAAGAAGTGGTCGTTGTTGCACGACACGGACGGTGCAAGATACAGCATAATGATGACGAACCTTACAGAGGTGTACAATTGGGATCTCAGGGGGCTCCGTTCACAGCCCCTTGTCGCCATCGTGGAAGGTGTCTTCACAACACAATCGGATATTTCAAAGAGAGGCACGTGAATGCGGCACTTCATGCGGTAAATCCTCGAGCATTGTATTCGTCCAAAATTACAGTATACATGGAGACAAAGGCACAAAAGGATCAATTGCACACAGTGCAGGTCATGGACAACAGGGAGCATCTTTTCGACATGGTACTTTGTGATAGAGCCAGATTTGGGACGGCTCGTTCCCTTGTTACTCACGAGGTATGTCTTGGAGATCATGCAAACGAACCTAGCTGTACGTGCAATAAGCTGAAGCTGTTACCCAAGCCATGCTCTCATATCTTCGCAGCATGCGGGACCGTGAGCATGGATCCTTCGAACTTCATGTCGTAGTACTTCTTTAAGGAAAGGGTGCTGCATGCTTGGTGTGGGGAACTCCGGGGGTTCAGGGTAGTCGAAAACTTCGCCACCTTGAACATTGCAGCGAGAACCTAGATTTCAGATGTTAACATGCTGACGGGTGAGAAGGGTCGGCGATAAAGCCAGCATATTAGAAATGATATGGACGAATCGTAAGCCGGAGCATCTGGTACATGTTGCAGGCAATGCGATCAGAAGGGACACACAACTAGACGATGCAATGCATCGTCTAATCAGTAGGCAGAGCGGAAAGGCGTGTACTACTAGTTATTGGAGACTAGAACTAAATTTGCATTGTAAACTGTGTTTGTTTAGTACGCACTTATGACGTGCGAAATGTCGTACTAAATGCATCGTATATTTCATGTACCATTTGTACAACTACTATGTTATATCTCATTTTCTGCAATGTAATTGGTGTTGTATTGGTAGCTTAGTATTGCTATATTTACTTACTTACTAGTTCTATTTTTTGTTAATTTACATAAGATATTTTTTTTGTTCCTTATAAGTACTAACTTGAACTCTTTTTGCAGGTATAGCTCGTGATGGTCGTGACTCCGACTGGTGGTACCCCCTGTCGGGCGAGCACGTGGACTGCTTGCATCGCACTTCCCGTCGTGTGCCGCCACCGGGGAGCGCGAACAAGCAAGCTGAGCTGGGAGTGGTCCGGACACGCGCACCTCGTGTGGCCTGGAGACTCGACCCCCGTTGGACAGTTAGGTTTGCACTCCGTCAACGTTTTAATGTTACCGTAAGAACGTTCTGTGCTGACCTTCACTTTGTTTGCAGGCTGCGGGATGCCAGGCTACTCCCTCTTATCTGGATGGTGCAAACCACGGATGAGGATGGACCGTCATGCCCGTGGGCAGGGACGACATCGTGGAGCGATCACGACGCTTCCCCTTCGACCATTCCCTGCTGATAGCTTTGGTGGACCGTTGGCAGCCCGAGACGCACACTTTCCACCTCTCATTCGGGGAGATGACGCCGACCCAACAGGATATGTCCCTATTGCTTGGCCTTTCGATCGCAGGAGGTGCTGTAGGTATGTGCTATAGGCTTGTAGCATATACGCTCCAAGTCCATAGGTGTATTACGCTAAGTATCTTGACATTGAAATGAAATAAGTTAGTATGTGTTGTAGGCTTGTCGCATATACACTCCAAGTCCACAGGTATATTACGCTAAGCATCTTGACATCGAAATCACCAGCAAGATGCCGCTTGAGTCTAGACACACCACCACCATATCAGGTGACAACACATACCACTGTTCAAGAAGGCGGCCTGGGCGGCAGGGTGCCAACCGGCCTTGGCCCCTAGTCGGGTGGCTGGGCAGCAAGGCGGCGAGGCGAGACCAAGGCGGTCCAAGGCGGGGCCAGGCGGCCTAGGCGCGACGGATGGTCGTGCGGGCGCGGTGGCCGTATGACGGCGATGACGCCAAGGAATAGAGTAGGGAGTATATAAACCAAGGGAGGGGAAAAGAGTTACCACACACGAGGCCGTCGCCGCCGCCGTCGACTCGCCGGATTCCGCATCACCATCTTCCCCTGGCCGTCCGCCATCTTCTCTGCCTCGACTCCCCTCCAGCGGAGGGGACATCTCGCCCCTGCCGCCCGTCCGCTGCTCCCGTGGCCGTCGCCGGATCCGTATTCCCCGTGCCAAATCCCGCCGCTGCCAGATCCGGACTCCCCGCGCAAGATCCGGAGAGATGGGGGAGGCGAGCGACGGCGATCTACGGGGGAGGCGGCGGCGATCTACGAGGGAGAGTGGGGAGGCGGGCGACGGAATCTGCGAGGAGGCGGTGGCGATTTGCGAGGGAGTGGGGGAGGCGGGCGACGGAGTCTGCGAGGAGGCGGCGGATGGATTTAGGGTTAGGGTTAGAAGATATATATAAGGATTTGATGACTTGATCTAGACCATTGGATCTTTATCAAACGATCTAAAGTCTGACTAATTTTTTGAAACATTAGTTATAGGATTTGATGACTCGATTTGAGACGTTAGATCTTTATCGGACGGTCTAAAGTCTGACTAATTTTCTTGAACATTGGTTATAGGATTTGATGACTCAATCTGGAACGTTGGATCTCCATCGGACAGTCCAAAATCTGACTAATTTTCATCTAAACATCAAATATATACTTATCTTCTACCTATTGTCCTCATTTTTAATTCGGCCGCCTAGGCCCCGCCTAGGCTCCTTAGGTGCTAGGTCCCACCTCGTCGGCCGCCTAGCACCTTCTTGAACATTGATACATACACTTCCAGTGTAGTCTGTTTTCATCAATCATTATGCCATGCTTCCATCCAATATCCCTACTTTTCCAAAAAGTTTCTGTAACCTACAAAATTGTAAAGCTTTAAATAATGGTACTGAAGTGGTAAGATCACTTTTTTGCGTTATATATCCAAATAGTAGATCAGCCAAGCCGTAATAACTGAATACCCAGAAATTAGAATGTATAGGTCCAGGGCAACGGCAATTGCTTAAGAAATAAGGTAAGAAAGCTTTAACAGCTAAAAAGTAAAAGGCATGCTTCCAATACTCTATTTGAACAAAGGAAAATTGTCTACATGGCACTCTGTTTTGCCCAAAACCCAATTGGCAAACATACCATTCAAATTTTTGACATGGCAAAATCAAATATGCCACTCTGAAATCTCAACATTAGCAAAATATTCCATGGGTGTAAGAGAAAAGTCCCCCAGCAAAATGCTAGGTGAGTAGAAGACACGCTGTAACTAAAAAATTGCATGTCACAGTCCAAAAGAGTGTGGAAGGCTCACATGAGACTTTTGCCTCTTGGCTCAGAGCCATTTTTTTCCTGCATGATGCTAATGAAGTTAACTCAATTGCAACCAGATATATAGTTACCCTGTAAATATAATAATGAGAGATGTCCTTCTGTCCATGCAGCCAACTATGACCCAAAACTAGAACATAATATAACAGAAGGCTAGGAAGCAACATAGTTCTTCAAGAAAATAAGGGATATTCACCCAAATAACCGTCTCAAGCAACTTAGTCCTATTGGAATCCAAGAATCCACAATTGCATCGTAAAAGGTGAAACCCGTAGAGCTTACTGATCAGCACAATCCTACGAAAATTTGGTAAATGGTAAACTGTATAAATATACAGAACTAACAGGTCCTAAAAAGAAGCATTCCATGTTTGCTCCACAGTATACCTTTCTTAAAGAGAGACAGCCAGAGTATGCGTCCTTCATAATACTCAGTTCTGTGTAATTTATAATATGTTGATCAGAGTCGAATGTGGGAAGTACCACCATGAGTCATAAAACAAGACTAATGGCAAAAGAATCACAGCAGGAAAAAATGGACCGAACAACATCTAGATTTACACGCTAATTCATCAACATAATTTGAGCATAACATATCGACCACTAGATAACAAGCTCTTATTCTACTCACTCATCAATTATTCATCATTTTGATAAGCTAACTCATGTGCCAATCCTGGCAAGTTCACAAGGTTTTTGCGAAATGCGTATTACTGGTGCCCGTCCATTTTCATGCAACTACAAGATCCTAATATCCTAACCACACATCACCATGTGCAGAATCAATCCATTCCAGGCATGCACCATTTCCATGTCATTTTTTTCCCATTCTAGCAGACGAAAATAGAAACTTGGCTAGTCCACAAGCTACAAATACATTTAGCATTGGCCAGGTTACTCCAACACTAAACGTACCACATTGCAACTGCAATCTTTTCTCAATGCAACATAGGGGTTTATAGATTTCTTCCAAAGATTATACCTGCTGCGCCGGCACATCAACGGGCTTGGGCTCCGGCGCTGGCGCTGGCTCTGGCTCTGGCTCCGGCACCGGCTCCCGCTGCCGGCGCCTCTTGTAGGTGCGCAGAACCTCATGGGACGACGGATCCCCTCAAATGCACCTTCTCATTCACTTAGTCCTTATCGGCTTCCATCTTCCACCGCCAGGGTTTCGGTCAAGAAACCAAGAATTCTGCATCGACCTCTTCCCCCTCGACAATAACCACCACGAAAGTTCAAAATTTTGGGGGAATAAACGCTGTCAAAATCGCAAGAAGCCGCGGAAAAACATGGTTTTGAAGCGTACCAGAACCGAGCGACGCCGCGGGGGCGATTGACTGGATTTGGGGGGAAATGTTGGAGGAGCTCGGAATTCAGGAAAGGTAAGCGAAAGGGAAGAGGGGATGATGTCCCCTGCTACCCCTTTTATTCGGCTTTTCCTAAAATCTAAATTAGTTACACGATTTGCATCCGTGTTAAAAGTGCTTATTCATCATATACCCTCCCCTTTGATGAAAATTCAAGATTTACCCTCCTGGCCCACGCGTCAGTGACTTATGATGACCCCCACATGTCATTGAGGTAGGAGGGTAAATTCTGAATTTTCCAACTAAGGGGAGGGTATATGATCCAATCCCCCGTGTTAAAATTACAGATAAAAACCATCAATTACAATTAAAAACTATTAGGCATAGCCTAAAGAACAAGGTCTATATTAGATATAGAGCAAGGAGATGAGAGGCTTTGTTTGGCAAAAAACCGGCACCACTTGGGTGAGAGAGTTTGAGGTGTATATTTTGAACTGTGGCTTATTAATCTAATAAATAGTAATTATTGAAAGAATTTAAAGTCAAAAATCGACTAAAACCAAAAAGAATAGGACCTTTACTGCCTTGCTTTCCACTTTCCTCACCTTTTTTATCCCAAAAAACAAAAGATAGCCGTGCTTTTACCCTTACTCACACCTCTATTCATTTCAGTTTGTCTTGCGATGTTTTCCCTCCTTAAAAAAATAATTTATTTTGCTTATGTATTTAATTTTCTAGTTTTAAGTGTGTGATTTAGTTTTGAGAAGTCGAGGTGTTTTTCAAGAGAAATAGAGGGCCCATTTTTTCTGTTTTTTTGTGGCATTTAGCTTTAGTTTCTCCGGAAACTAAAACAAACAAGTTGGCTTCTGCAAACCGTTTCTCAAAGCCACTTCTCCAAACAGTTTCCTGAGCCTAAAACCGTATATGACATATGCCGCTATCTCGAAATGTGCAGACAAAAGACATCAGCCGTAGCCAAAAGCCATCAACCGCAACCAAAAACAGAACCAAAATTGTTAGACACTGGTGTATAGGTGGTGATGCATGTACTGCCTTTGGAAGTTTGTCTCTACCCTGGATTTTCTTAAAAATCGAGGATTCGTACGTATTTTCGAGAAAAACGGAGGGACCTTCTAAAAAAACTAAGAACCCATGCGTAATTCTGGAAAAACCGCGGGGCTTTGTCTCTGAAAAAATCGAGGTCACATATGTAATTTTGGAAAAACAAAGGGTCTTCTTGTGAAATTGCTGACGTGATAAGGATCTTTCTGTAAAAAAATCAAGAACCCGTACGCAAATTCACAAAGCGGAGAGCCCTTTCAAAGGCTCCCAGACTTAATATAGGAGTATTATTGTAGTAGTTTTGGAGGGTATAAAAATACTTTGGTAATTTTGCTTAATCTTTAATATAGAAGAGAAATGTTAGCAGTCTCTGGATCATGGAGTGGAGAGCACTGCTGCATTAATAGTAGAGGTTTGCTAATCAAGAGGTTTAGTACTAGTATAGGTTTTCTTACAAAAGATTCCCAGTGGTTCTTGGTGCACCATCTCCATCAATATATGTGACCAACTAGACCCGAAACGGCAAGTTGAAAATGCTGACTTTGTCCAGAAGAAAATTTACATATTGCAAATAGATAAAGAAAACATGGGAGAATTTTCAATTTTTTTATTCCCTTACTTGCTCATACAAAATTAGTTACAAGATTTTTCATTATATAGGACAATACTTTCCTAAAAAATATATGTACTTGGACTTCAAATTGATCACAATTTTAACTTGAGTTATATACAAAGATGATCTCTACTGTATCTTGGACTCTAAATCAAGATTATTTCTAACAATCTCCCCCTTCCCAAATCTTGATTTGACATACTCTAGTTTAGTCTCAATGCATTATGATCTACCAGCTATATCTCCACGTGAAGCATTCTGTATGCAAACTGCATGTAGGAACTCAACTCAACTAGTATAGGTCCATCCAGATGCAATGATTCTAAAATATTAAGCTAGTCGATCCCAATTACGACTTACCTAACTCATACTCAACACAAAATAGCAACACACCTACTTAATGTTCCGGGCTCAACTCTACGTACACAAGTTTGGACGGCAAACACATCTTCTCAATATCCTGGACTCATCTCATCATTAGAGCAGTGTTGGTTCACCATCGCTGAACGTTTTAGCAAGAAGCACTTTTTCATTCTTCGGCATGCGGCATTCTGGAATAAAAAACATAAAATCGTTATAATTATAGCATCTCACTTTTTCCTTATCAAGCTTCCGATTTTAGCGGCCTCGACCACCACCGCTGGAAATATTCTTGCCTTCACACTTCGATGGTCAAACCTCCCACTCTAGTTGAACCCTCATGTATACTTTCATCTTAATTGCTCATGTTGCATAATTGTACCTAAAAATCCAAAAAAACAAAAAATGATAAAATTAAGAAGGTAAAAGTTAGAAGCAGAAGCTCTAATAAGCAGGGTCAAAACCGAGACTTCGGTGGACAAAGGTGTTGCTCATTGGGCTTATAAATCTAGACTTCTAGTTTTTTCACTGTAACTGCTAAAAATATATTGTAATTGTTGTTAGCTTTTTCAATGTAATTATATTTAAAAATTAAAAAAATTATATTATTATAAATAACACAAAGGGATAAAGAGGAAAAAAACCTAAAAACTAAAAAACTAAAAAATAAATTTAAGAAATTATAGACTGGAAGGTAAAAGAGAGCAGCGCCAGTCGACTTGGCTTGTTCCTCGGTCCGCGTGCCCAAGCAAAGAAAAAACTGCGCTGCACGTAGCTAGCTTGTCCTGGGCGCTTTGGCTTGTTTCTTCTCTCTCTTGCGAGCGGTCGACAGGAGTTGCTACCCTTGCTGCTGAGACTTTTTGGACACATGTAGCTCTGTAAACATCCGAAATTCTAAATCTGGCCTTCAAAACAAAAAATTTTCAAAAATGGCCTCCCGCCCGAGCGCGCGATAACCCGGCGACGACGCATGTCCGGTCGTACGGTCCGGTACCGTACGACCGCACTGTAGCTGGGTTGTGCGGTACAACCCGACGACGACGCGTGTCCGGTACCACACGACCACACTGTAGCTGGATCATGCGGTACAACCTAACGACGACGCGTGTCCGGTCGTACGGTCCGATACCGCACGACCGCACTGTAGCTGGGTCGTGCGGTACCAGACCGCACGACTCCACTATCGCGCCGCTCCGACCGCATGAACCCGCTCCGGCCGCACGTCCCGTCTGCCTTCAAGGAAAAAAAGGACAATACTGAATATGTATAGAGAGATTCAGGGGGAAATGCGTATGGGAATGCTCTGAATTGATGACGGACTCCGAGAATAAAAAAGACAGCAATACATACCGTAATTAATCGAGTGAAACGATGAGAAGAGCATGCAAGCATTGCCGCTGGGAGTTTGGCAGACGGGACGTGCGGTCGGAGCGGGTTCATGCGGCCGGAGCGGCGCGACAGTAGAGTCGTGCGGTCTGGTACCGTACGACCCAGCTACAGTGCGGTCGTGCGGTACCAGACCGCACAACCGGACACGCGTTGTCGCCGGGTTGTCGCGCGCTCGGGCGGGGAGCCATTTTGAAAATTTTTTGCTTTGAGATCAGATTTAAAATTTTTGATGTTTACAGGCCTACATATGTCCAAATTTCTGCTCCTGAAACGTGACGAAGCAAGGGAGACAACTTCTCTCTCCAGCCCACCTGCGATGCGTGCAGCGTCTCTGTTGCCTTTTTCATTTCTCTCTTGGCTTACTCTGGCGCACGTGGATCGAGGCTCAAGAAAGCTGGTCAGGGGGCTCACTGATTGCTGCTCTGTCTGCACAACGCGTACTGTTGATTTTGCACGCCACCTGATTCCTCACGTCTTGCACCAGAACTGTCTTCTGTTGCCTGGCTTTCTCCTTGCGACGATCCTCGCGACGACGCCGTGCAGACCGAGAAGAACCGGGACGGGAATGGTCTAGAAACTATTTTTTTCGGCTTTGATATTATTTATTTTTGTTTAAAGAAACTTATATATTACAACTAAACAAAAGAACACGGAAATTTTTTATTCTCTTATTTCCTCATATAAAACTAATTCCAAACTTCCTTATTATATAGCATAATACTTTCTTACTAATATACGTACTTGAACTTCAAATTTGTTACAACTTTAACTTAAGTTACACATGAAGATGGTCTTTACTGCATCTCGGACTCTAAGTTAAGATTATTTCTAACAATTTTCTTCTCCCGCAAATCTTGACTTGACATACTCTAGTTTAGTCTCAATGCATTATAAACTACCACGATCCTAATATATGTCCATTCAGATGAAAAGATTCTAAAATATTGAGACAGTCGATCACAACTACGACTTACCTAACTTATACTCGACACAGAACGGCGACACATATACTTGAGCGCTTTAGCAAGAAGCGATTTCTCATTCTTCGGCTTGCGCCATTCTGAAGTAAAAAGCATAAAATCGTTATAATTATAGCATCTCACTTTTTCCTTATCAAGTTTCCGATTTTAGCGGCCTCGACCACCACCGCTGGAAGTATTCTTGCCTTTATGCTTTGATGGTCAAACCCCTCACTCTGTTTGAGCTCTCATATACACTTTCATTTTAATTGCCCATGTTGTATGATTGCACCCAAAAAAATCCAAAAAATCAAAACAAGATAAAATTAAAAAGGTAGAAGTCAGAAGCTGACCCTCGAATGAGCAGGGCCAAAACCGAGACTTCGGTGGACAAAGGTGGTGCTCATTTGGGCTTATGAACCTAGACTTCTAGTTTTTTTGCACTGTAGCGACTGAAAATGTATTGTATCCGCTGTTAGTTTTTTCAACGTAATTATATTTAAAAATTAAAAAATTTATATTATTACAAATAACATAAAGAAATAAAAAACCTAAAAACAAATAACAAAATTAAGAACTAGAAACTGCAAGATGAAAGGTGTGTTTTTAATAGCTTCTAAAAGCGGCTTTTGTCTTTAATACAGTATTTAACTTTCAAACATAATATTTTTTTAAGATGGTATCTACAAGTTAATTATAAAAATTTTAACCGAAATCCATAAAAAAAAACCAGTCGACTCGGCTTGTTCCTCGGTCCGCGCGCCGATGCAAAGAAAAAACCGCGCTGCAAGAAGCTTGGGTCCTTGGCGCCTTGGCTCTTTCTTCTCTCTTTTGCGAGCGATTGACAGGAGATGCCCTGCTGCTGAAACGTGATGAAGCAAGGAAGAGAACTCCGCTCTCCAGCCCGCCTGCGAGGCGTGCAGCCTCGCTGTTGCCTTTTTCTTCTCTCTTGTCTACTCTGCCGCACGCGGATCGAGGCACAAGAAAGCTGGTCAGAGATTGCTCTGCCGCACGCGAATCGCGGCTCAAGAAAGCTGGTCAGGACTCAGGAGGTGCTCACTGCTTGCTGCTGTGCCTGCACAACGCGTACTGTTAATTTTGCACGCCACCTGATTCCTGACGTCTTTGCACCAGAACTCTCTTCTGTTGCCGTTCTCCTTGCGTGACACGATCCTCACGGCGACGCCGTGCAGACCGCGAGAACAACCGGGACGCTGCCAAGAGCGTCGAAACGGAATCGCCGCTTTGATATCATTTATTTTTGTTTAAAGAAACTCATATATTACGACTAAATAAAAGAGCACGGAAATTTTTTTAATTTTTTTATTCTCTTATTTGCTCATATAAAATTAATTTCAAACTTCCTCATTATATAGCATAATATTTTCCTACTAACATACATACTTGAACTTCAAATTGGTTATAACTTTAGTTACACACTAGGATAGTCTCTACTGTGCTTCGGACTCAGTCAAAAAGTATGGTACGGAGAGAAGATTATGTAGCGCATCCGAACAAATGGTTCTATCTTTCATTTATATACACGGTTAGGGCTGGGAAAAAAGCTCAGGCTCGTGAGCCAGTTCGGGCTCGGTTCGGGCTCGTGGAGGCTTGACTCGGCTCATGGATGAAACGAGCCGAACCGAGCCAGCAAAAAAGCTCGGAGTCTAAACGAGCCGAGCCCGAGCCAGCTCGCGAGCGGCTCGGTTGGCTCGGCCCAGTTAGGCCCAACTCCCCCGTAAAACCCTAGTTTCCTGAATGATCCCAATCCCACCCAGGCGGCACCGCACTAGCAGAGTAGCAGTAGCAGGCTCCCTCAGTCCCTCTCCGCAAACCGCAACTCCCCCGAGCCGAGGCCCCGAGCCCCCGACTCGGCGTCGGCGACTCGCCGTCTCGCCGACTCCCCCAAGGCCCCGACCCCAGCGCTCCTCTCGCGGCGGCGCCTCCTCATCTCATCTCGCGGCGGCGCCTCCTCAATCCTCATCTCATCTCGCGGCGGCGCAAGGGTTTTGGCGTCGATCTGGTCTGGTCTCGAGCGACCGTCCCCGACTTCCCGACGTCCTCGTCTCGCGGCGGCGCCTCCTCATCTCATCTCTCAGATCGGTATCCTAGATTTATCTCCCTTCTTCATTATGCCGTTATGTGTAGATGTGATTCAAATATGATTCTTCATTATGCATGGTTGATTTGATTGCTTGCTTGCTCGGGGTTCTGAACCAAACCAGTCTCGATGCAGTGGGATGTTGATTTCTCAGTTCTCACCTATGGCAAGAGTGGGAGCGTTGGGTTAGTGTTTTGTACTGCTATGATGGTCTTAAGCTGGATTAGATTAGATAGAAATGCTGCTTATGGGCAGATTCAGATTTCAGGGCGTTTCTTGGTTGCATCTAGACGAAAAGAAACTACCACTAGTTTTTTGTCATGGAGGGAATGGATGGATCGTCCCCATTTTTCTTCCTTGGTAAAGAACTAAAGATACCACTGGCATATATCAGCTGCCCTTTGGCTTTAACTTTGAACTGTTAATCCTGAGAAGAAATGACATAGTAATTTCTTTGAGCATATAGCCATGAAAGAGTGTTTAGTACTATTTGTAAGACTGTAACTATTATTCTATAGTAACCATAATTGAAATATCCTACAAGGGAAAGGAAAGAACGCTAATTTTTAGTGTCAGGTTTTGTTGGCTCGCGAGCCCTCGCGAGCCGGCTCGAGCCGAACCACGAGCCGAACCGAGCCCACAAAAAAGCTTGATATCCTAACCAAGCCGAGCTGAACCGAGCCTCCATTCCACCGAGCTTTCATGGGTCGAGCCGAGCCAGGCTTGGCTCGGCTCGTTGCCACCCCTATACACGGTTCAATACATAGAAGGGATTACAACGGATTCAGAATATTGAGGAATATGACCCCTACAACTCCGGCAATATATCCGGCACTGTTTCACAATACGACAACAACCTAAATCAGTGTTTCCTACTATCGTAACCGCACGTCCTCCACAATTTGGGATTCATACTTTGGATTTCCATCTTTACATTCCCCCTCAATCTCAGTCGTGGGAGCAATGGTTGAGATTGGTCCTCAACCGTTCAAGCATCAATTTGGTAGCAGGCTTTGTAAAAGCATATGCTATCTGATCACCTGAAGAAACAAATTGAACTTCCAAATCACCACACGCACTACTGCAGAAAAAGATTATCACAGACGGTTCAAAAACAGCATCACATACAATTTCCTGAGCCATCTGAGTTTATGGATCTATAATGACATGAGGTTATCATAGACAGTTTTCGAGCCATCTGTGATGCAAAATATCATAGATGGTTTCAATAAATAACCGTCTGTGATAGTTGACTATCACATACGGTTTTTAGTAAAAACCATTTGTGATATCTGATGTATCACAAACGTTTTCTACCGTTTGTGATATGCTTTTCTATTCCTAAATCTATTTTGTTTGTTAGCTAGCCCCAGGAAATGCTAACCATGCCTTCTGAAATAAGCAGATTAACACAGTATATATCCAATTCACATTCGTTTATTTCAGAAAGAAGAACATCTATTTCACAAATCAATTAATTGAAATGAAATAAATTATCCATCCGTGAACAAATACACACATGTACAAATAATTAGCTCAATCTTATCCCAATCAAATTCATTCCACTTTGTGGAACTCCCCATCTTCTTTTATGACTTTAGACATTAAAAAGTATGCACACTATTCTCGAATTTGTTTGAGGTTGGCCTGTTCCAACGAAGTTGTAGCGATAGACGCAATCTGTCGGTAGAAATATCAATGCTGTGTACACATATATAAATTGATAAGTATGAAATAATTATTTCAAGATTGATAAACTTTAGGATCATTGGTGTTCGTGAAATTGAGGAGTAGCTGTGTGTTGTGGCAAACATAGAATCTATAGGTGTTGCCCAGCGGCTGTTGGTGACACTACAAAAATAGAATTTGATAGTTCGCTGCAAGTTTCTTAAGCCCTTCAGGCTATTATCTATAAGCTTGGTCATAAGGTCGCAACTCTGATAATAATTAATAATATTTGAGTCTTTTCTTAGTGAATTATGATATGGTTGATATTTCGTCTTTGTTTATGTTGTGTGCACTAACGTGATCCTAGACTGGTGCAGAATACATAGGAGAGTCCAAATTTGTATATTCAGGTCTCGACAACATCACACATTCTCAAACACATATATAAATGCAAATATAGAACATGACACAAACTTATCATTAATCATTCCACTCACTTATTTCCTTTAAAATTAGCCCTTCATGATGATCGACGCGTATGTAGCTAGTTTTATCAAATTGTTCTTTCTCAACCCTTATGTTGCTTCTGAAAGGAGGCAACTCATTAAATTGATTGCATTCTTCCTCGTCTACTACATTCTCAACTCCGACAATCCACCTTTTTCCATGAAGATCTACGTGGCGCTTCTTATTTGCCTGATTGGTTACATAGAAAATTTGAACAACTTAGTAAGTGAGTATGAATGGTTCATCTTTATATCCGACACGTTTGAGGTCCACAGTAGTGACATCGTACTTGTCGACCTTCACCTATGGAAGATGGACCCAACAACACTGAAACAAGGGGATCTTGAAAAGAGCGTAGTCGAGCTCCTATATCTCCTCTGTGATTCCACAGTAGGAGTTCCTCAACCCATCGGTATTGAATGCATTTTTGCGGACACCGCTATTTTGGTTAGTACTCTTTACATCCTGAGCCTGCATATATAATGTGTACCTATTTATTTTATGTCCTTGCCATGTCACAACTATAAGTGTTGGCCCTTTTGCTAACTATGTTAGTACATCACTTGACAAGCTTGTAGCAAGTCGCTCCTTCAACCATTGGTTGAACCGACTGTTGTGCTGTCTCGTGATCCAAATATCTGGCCTCTCCAAAATCTGGCGCCGAAGCATGTCCTTGTGTTGGTCGATATACATGAACACTTTAGTCATGTGTTGCAAGACCGTTAAATGGGCTTGAGTGTACGCATCCATATCTGGAGTGATTGTTTTCCTTCCGATGGTCCCGATACCCTTGAGCCTCCACTCATGGCGAGATCGAGGCACACCTATTGGTTTGACCCGAGCTATGTAATCGATACAGAACTCAATGACCTCTTCGGTTACATAACCTTTGACGATGCTACCCTCCGGCCGAGATCGATTTCGTACATAGGACTTGAGAATTCCTATGAACCTCTCGAACGGGTACATGCTACGTAGAAACACAGGCCTACATATTTTTATCTTTTCATACAATGTGAACAATGAGATGGACCATGATATCAAAAAATGACAGAGGGAAATACATAGATCTCTTTTCCGCTTAAATGCCTTAGAGCTGAACCGTCCTCATCTCCATCGAATTGTTCATTCATCCTTTGGTATGGGTGAGCCCTCTGAAGGAACCTATGATGATGCATGTATACGATTTTGCGTGAGTGCTTCAGCCACACACTCTCGGTATCATCTAAAGAGTGAGTACAGACTTTGACCCCCCTTTTGTACTCTGGCCTGACAATTAGCAAGGGTAGGATAATCATTTATAGTGTAGAACAACAAGGAGTATAAAGTGAAGTTCTCTTGTTTGTACAAATTCCATACTTGTACCTTTTTGATCCACAATATTTTTAGATCTTCCACCAACGGTGCTAGGCAACATCAATATCATTCCTAGGTTGCTTCGGCCTTTGGATAAGTATCGACAACAAAATATACTTTCACTTCATACACAACCAAGGAGGAAGATTGTAGATGCAGAGAGTCATGGGCCAAGTGCTATATCGGCTGTTCATGTTACCAAAAAGATTTATTCCATCTGTACTCAATCTAAACCTTATATTTCTCAGTTCTGCACTGAAGTCTGCAAACCTTATATTGATGTTTCTCCACTGGGTAGAATTAGTAAGGTGTCTTAGCATTCCATCTTCTTATGCTCCTTCAAGTGCCAATGCAGTAGTTTTGCCTTCTTTGGGTTCGCAAAAAGCCGCTTCAAATAGGGAATTATAGGAAGATACCATGCCATCTTAGCAAGAGGTCATTTCTTCACCTCTATTCCCTCGCCGTCATTTGATTGATTTTACGCTTGTATCGAGATGCGTTGCACATAGGACATACATGCATGTTTGTATACTCTTTACGGTAGAGGATACAGTTGTTCGGATATGCATGTATTCTTTCTACTTCTATTCTCAATGGACAAAAAATCTTCTTGGCTTTGTAAGTAGTTTTGGGTAACTTGTTTCCCTCCAGAAGCATGTTCGCTAAAAGATCTAACAGTGCTGTAAAACTCTTGTTAGACCAATCGTTGCTTGTCTTCAATTTTAGCAGTTTGAGCACGGCTGACAACCTCATGTACTTTGATTTGCAATACGTGAACAAAGGTTTCTTCAAATCCTCCATCAAGCCCGTAATTTAACATACACTCTCTCTTCACAGTTCCCTTCTGTATCGCGAAGCATCTGATCCAGATTGTCATCATGTAGCTTATCCAAATTGGAACCATAATCGACATCATCTGATGGCATATCATTGACTTCGTTGGTGATGCCATTATTACTACCTTTTTGTGTAATATGCTCTTTACCATAACTGATCCAATGAGCATACCCCTTTTTGAAACCCCTTCGAATCAAGTGCGCTTCAATCTACGCTCGATTCTTAAACATCTCGCAGTCAATGCATGGACAGTAGATATATTCCATCCCTTATTCAACATATCATTCTCGACCGCTCTTGTAAAAGCAGACACGCTATTAATGTACTCTTCACTCACATGGTTCTCAGCGTACATCCAATTTCGATCCTATGTTACGCATATAACAATTTAGTATTAAATATTGAATTAATTAATTAGTATACTAGATATATACGATCTATAGCTATATGTAGCAATAATAATAAATTAAATTGAATTAAGTAGAAATAGATTATGAATTGACTAAACCCTAAACCATACTAGATGTAAAATAATCTTCTTTCTACATCAAGCTAGCTAGATTTAAGCCATATTCAATTCTCCTTTCACCAAAAGCTTGATTTAAATTATAATGCAATTAGGAACAAATTACTAATCATAGGTAGTCAAGAACATAGTGGATCTACAATTACTCTTGCTAAATAGTGTTCTTTCGCCAAATGGCCTCAAAGCCCTGCCTCCAGCTCAAAGCAGCAATTTAGATATGAAATTTAAGACAGAGGATTGGTGGGTCTGCGTGCAAGTAATATAGTGGAATTATCACAGATGATTTTTAATACAAACCGTTTGTGATAACTTAATTATCACAGACAGTTTTTAATATAAACCGTCTATGAAGTATCACAAATGGTTCAAAGAAAAATTGTCTGAATAACCGTCTATGATACTTCACAGACAGTTTTTACCATGAACCATTTGTGATATTACATCTTCACAGATGGTTTTTAGCATTGGAATCAACACAGACGGTCTCTAAATTAAAACCGTCTGTGATTGTATTTAATACTGACGGTTTTGGGGAAGTGTCTGTGATGTGGCATCTAGTATTAGGCTTTTTATAGTAGTGGTGCCACCTTCTCTCTGACGAAATGGAAATCAACTTCAATATATTTCGTACGTGCATGGAACACCGGATTAGCTGTTAGATATGTGGCTCCCAAATTATCACACCACAAGATTGAAGCTCTCGGTTGTGATATGCCGAGTTCTTTGAGCAAAGAGTGCATACAAGTCACTTCGGTAGCACCATTTGCTATTGCCTTGTACCTCGCCTCTGTGCTAGACCGTGACACCGTGGGTTGTTTGCGAGCACACCAGCCATTAGGAGAGCAAATTCGAGCCAAGGAAGACAACAAATCTCCCCATGGAGCGACGATCATCGATACATCCAGCCTAGTTGGCATCCATAAACACACTAAAAATGTAGAGGAGGAACGTCGCAAACACAATCCTGTAGAGATAGTACCCTTTACATATCGCAGAATACACTTACTGCCTCCAGTGAACATCTATGGGCTTTGATAGATACTAACATACCTTGTTAACTGCAAATGAGATATCGGGTCTCGTGAGGGTGAGATACTGCAGTCCTCTTACCACACTCCGATAATTGAAGACATCATCTTCACCAAGTGGTGTACCAAGAGTGCAGGATAGCTTATCAGAAGACATTGGGGTGGAGCAGCCTTGCAATTTTCCATGTTCACACTATGAAGAAGATCAAGAGCATATTTCTTTTGTGTCAATCTCATTCCCCCTGCAGTGACGGCTGCCTCAATGCCAAGAAAGAAATTTAGGGACCCAAATCTTTGAGAGGAAAAACTGACCCAAGTTTAGACAAGAGATCCTCAGTAGCTGACGAGGAAGAGCTAGTGATCACAGTATCGTCAACATACACCAGCATGTATATGGTGACTCCGCCTTGACAAAAAATAAACAAAGATGTATCAGCTGTGGAGGGAGTGAAACTGAGCTACTATAATCTATCACTCAGTTGAGAATGCCATGCCCGTGGGGACTGCTTCAACCCGTATATCGACTTTTGAAGTTTGCAGACATACGACGGATACCAGGAGTCCTCAAAATCGGGTGGCTGCTGCATATAGACATCTTCACACAGTACTCCATGCAAGAATGCGTTATTGATGTCTACTTGACACAAGGATCAACCCTTTGAAACTGCCACTGAGAGCACTAGTCGGACCATGGCAGGTTTTTACGACTAGACAAAACGTGTCCAGATAGTCGACGCCATATCTCTAAGTGAATCCCTTTGCCACAAGCCAAGCCTTGAACCTATCCACTGAACCATTTGGTCATTGTTTGAATTTGTAGACCCATTTGCACCCGATGATGCTCTGGCTAGGTGGTTTATGCACAAGACGCCAAGTTTTGTTCTAAAGAAGAGCCCCAAGTTCAACCTCCATTGCAGCCCACCATCGTGGATCAGTTAGTGCGGAATGATGAGACATCGGTTCATCAAAGAAAGCTCGTCGATGCACTGAGTACTTCACAGTTCCATCCGTGAACTATTTATGCTTGCTCATGTTATTCTTAAGTCTAGTCTGCATGTGGTGTTGATTTGTGACCGGCTCTTGTATATGTACAGGTACCACATCACTGGAACCCAGATAATGCGCGACACTGCTGTCAGATTGATCCGAAGAGGAAGCAGCATGTGGGGACAATGCTGGTGCCGAGGATGCAGAAGGTAGTCCTTGGGCGAGATCACCTAACAGTTGTTCTCCTTAGCACATATCATCAGCTAGCTGATCGTCGTTGGTATTAATTCCTACAATATCAATACCAGTCTACACAGCCAAACTATGATCACATATTGAATTAGTTTGTAACACTGGCTCAGTCTGAAAGAAGGATGACATGAGAGGTGATGGAGATTTGGGCTGTGGACTGGTTGAGAAAGGAAAAACAGATTCATCAAATATAACATCATGAGAAACACAGACATGGTCAGTAGCTTGGTAAAAACATTTATAACCCTTATTCAGAGAACTATACCCCAGAAAACACATTATTTGGAGCGAAACTCAAGTTTCCTATTGTTATATGGGCGTAAATTCGGCGAGCAGGCACATCCAAAGGTGCGAAGGAATGTATAGTTAGGTTTGACAATAAGAAGACGAGTGAGAGGGTTGGAATTGTGAAGGACCGGACTTGGCATTCGGTTAATAAGGTAACAAGCTATGAGGAAAGCCTCATCCCAAAATTGAATAGGGAGAGAAGCTTGAGAAAGCAAGGCCAGTCCTGTCTCTACAACATGTCAGTGTTTTCTTTCTGCAATGCCATTTTGTGAGGATGTGTGTGGACATGACATTCTATGGGACACCCTGGTTTGCTCAAAACAACGATAGAGCTGACGGTATTCACCACCCCAGTCAGATTGGATTGCATGGATTTTGGTGTTCAATTGGTGCTCAACGAATTTTTGGAAGTTGTGAAAGGCATGTTCATCGGACTTATGTTTAAGCAAGTAAATCCATGTGAACTGACTGTAGTCATTGATAAGTTCACATAGTACTTAAAACCCCCGGATGATGTAAGGGCCGGTCCCCAGACATTAGTATGAACTAGCTCAAGTGGAGAGGAGGTAACACAAGTAGATTTATTGTATGGCAAGGTCTGAATTTTGACTGCTGACATGCATCACAAACTAAAACATCTCGAGTAGAAGCTGAACATGGCAAATATTCAATCTAAGGATAGTCCTTGTGACCGAGGATGAAGGATGACCGAGTCGCCGATGACATTGTGTTGAAGACACCACAACTCCAGAGAATTTTGGTGGCCAGAAGACATGGAAGCGCTGCTGATCGAAATTCGGTATAAACCTCCTTTGCTTCTACCGCGAAGAAGAACCTTCTTTGTGTCCTTGTCCTTTACAAAAAAGGAATCAGGATGAAATTCAATAAACACATTATTGTCAGAGACTACTTTGTGAAAAGAAAGAAGATGTTTGCTAATGTGAGAGACATGGAGAATGTTATTTAAAACAAGAGAATTATTCGAGCCAGGTAAAATAGAGCTACCAATATGTGAAATTCTCAAACCTTGTCCATTTGTAACTTGAACCTGATCTTCGCCACCATAGAGTTCATGCATTGTAAGTCAATCAAGGTCGTTGGTAAGGTGATCTGTGGCTTCTGTGACCACATACCAGTTCGGATCACCTATGTGTCTCCCATAGGTCACAACATTTCTAGAATGAGCTTTCAGTTGATAAGCATGATTGAAGCGTTGTCGACACCTCAAAGCATCATGTCTGCATTTCCCACACGCTTGACATGTGGACTTTCCTTGGCCTCCACTTTGGTCGCGACCCTAGGACTGGTTGCGCCCACAGTCATGACTTTGTCCGCCTCGATCTCCATTGCGGTTGTTGCCATAAGAACCAACATAGGACCCATAAGATCCATCATGACGCCAAGACATGAAGTTTGCTGATGAATGAATCTCCTGAAGGGTGTTATTCTGCTCGAGCCGAAGCTCGAAACTTAAGATATATGCATAAAGATCATTGAGGCTTACTGGATCATTGCAGGTGGTAACTGAGGCAACTAAAGGATCATATTCAGATCCTAGTCTGACCAAATTTAGCCAATTACCTCATCATTAGAAAGAGCTTTGCCAACCGATGCCATTGTATCGGCATGGCCCTTCATCTTGTGAAAATATTCTATCACACTCATGTCCTTCTTCTTCATGTTTGACAACTGGTAACGAATTTGCATTACCCTTGCACAATTTTGAGATGAGAACATGCCAGACAAAGTTGCCCATACCTCTACCAAGGTAGGCAGCCGAGCAACTTGGGCAAGAATGTCCTCTGTCATGGATGACAGAAGGGCACTTAGCACGATCTTATCCTGCCTAAACCAATGGAGGTAGGCAGGATTGGGGACTTGTCGCGTATCTGCACCGACTCTCTCAGTTAGCATCACCGAGGGCGCAACAATGTTGCCGTCCACGTAGCCATACAGATTATAGCCACATTGATACAACTCCACTTGGGCTTTCCAGAGGAGGAAGTTCTCTCGGGAAAGCTTGACGCTGATGAGATGTCCAAAAGTCGGAATCGAGATGCTGTCGCTTGTCGTTGGAATCAGAGCACCACTGGTTGCACCGGCATTGATAGCAGCCGAAGAAGCCATGACCCCTTGCAGTGGATCTGAGGCTTTGATACCAAGTCAAAAAGTACGGTATGGAGAGAAGATTTTTGCAAATCATCCAAACAGATGGCCCTATCTTTCATTTATATACACAGTTCAATACATAGAAGGGATTACAACAGATTCAGAATATTGAGGAATATGATCCCTACAACTCTGGCAATATATCTGGCACTGTTCACAATACGACAACAACTTAAATCAGTGTTTCCTACTATCACAACTGCGCATTCTGCACAGTCTGGGATTCAGACTTTGGATTTCTTTCTTTATAGACTCTAAGTCAAGATTATTTCCAATAGAAAAAACTAATCTTTCTTGACTAAAATAAATCAAAACAAAAGGCAGTAGCAAACTTCTGCCATTGGATTCAAGAGCTGTGCATCTCTTTATGGCTTAAAAACCTCGCCCCCCCCCCCTCCCCACCAATTCTTGTCCTTTTCCCCCTTGGTTTCTTGCCCTTGACCATCCTTGCAGATTACCACTGGCATTGCAATTACTGCCATTGGATCAACCTTTTTTTTTTTTGCCAAAAGTCCCAGCAAAAAAGTAACTAATGTGGACAAAACTAAAGTCGCTAGCTTGTTGGGCTGGATGTGCCAAATGGTTTGTTAGGGTAATTGGCAGAAAGCCAGGAAGTAACATATAGGTTAGTATAAAACAGTGTGCAAATCCTAAGTTGATTCACATGATTAAGGCAATACGGAACCATTTGCTTACAACTTAAGCTAACAGAACAGTGTAAAAACAATAAAAGAGGTGCTAATAGAACAGTGCGGGGTGAAACAGCAAGAACATCACACATGTGAGTCTGTGCGGTTCTTCCTTGAATTTTTCTTCAGTGTTTTCTCATGTTCCTTTTTTTACCCTTTTGGAAAGTGTTGAGTTGGTTGGTGCATTATTTGAAGCTTAAAATATTTTTGGGAAATATCTCAAAAAATAATTTTGGGAAAAGTTCAAGCTTTGACAGAAAATGCCTGTTACCAGGTACAGGACAAACAAGGATTGCGCTCAAAAGAGCAGCATATCACTGCTCAGGAGCTGTTGAAAATTGGGAATATTTCCTTCTGACAAGTTCTGAATTCATAGCACAGTCAATAGATTAATTTAGATGAAATAAATGCTTCGAAAAAAATCCAGTTATTACCGATTTTCCAGTCCACATAGACTAAGAACAATTACTACTTCCTTGATGAGAAATTAGCAAAATTTCGTCGAGAGATTTTGGTAAATGGATGCAAATCCCAGTGATGGTTCAAGTTGACTGATGATCTGTAGGTGAAATTTTACCATCTTGATGGATAGGATATGTCTTATTGGTGGGTGATCAAGGGGAGACCTCATGGCAACTTCTGAAGGGAGAAAATTGGATATTTACCACCACTAACAGTGGGCTTCGCAAAATTGCCATCGCTATCGTCGACTTCGCAAAATAGCCACTCAGTACGTGTGTCTCTCATATTCCCTGCCATTGCACCCCTTTTCCTTATTTTCTTTTCTATTTGCCTTATTTTTTTCTCTCTCCTAAAAACTGGCACCTCGAGGGACCAAGTACGGGACTAGAGCCGCGACTCGAAAGGTCGCGTCTCTTCCTCTCCGCGCAACGCTTCCTCTTCGCTGCGGCCTGCGTGAGACGCGCCGCCGCCACCGGCTCCGTACGTGACGGTGGCGCCAGACGTACTGCCGTGGCCGGATGCTTCCTCTTCATATGCTTGCGATATCTTCCTCTGAAGCCAGTAAGCATCAATGTCTTGCACGTTTATGGTTAGCCCCTCGTTGGAGTTCTGCATATCGTCATCTAACTCACCACCCATTTGCGTGGGGCAGCATGGTTCTCACGAGGGTGATCGCGTCGGGAGGCGGCGGCGGCGCTTCGGGCGGTGGCGCTGCGTCTGGCCACTGCAGTACGTCTGGCGCCATCGTCGCGTACGGAGCTGGTGGCGGCGGCGCGTCTCACGCAGGCCGCAGCAAAGAGGAAGCATCGCGCGGAGAGGAAGAGACGCGACTTTTCGAGTCGCGGCTCCAGTCCCGTACATAAAATGCCCCAGGGGCATTTTGGTCCCTCGAGGTGCCAGTTTTTAGGAGAGAGAAAAAAATAAGGCAAATAGAAAATAAAATAAGGAAAAGGGGTGCAATGGCAGGGAATACGAGAGACACACGTACTGAGTGGCTATTTTGCGAAGTCGGCGATAGAGATGGCAATTTTGCGAAGCCCACTGTTAGCGGTGGCAAATATCCAATTTTTAGCTTCTGAAGGTGACAAGCGACGAGTCATGGGCTAGTTACATGGAGGCTGTGTGCAACCCTACCGCTGCAATATATGGCAGACCGACGGTGTATGTTCAGTTCATGGAGCAGACAGAGTCATCCGGCATGCCTGGTTCTGGTGCAGGTGCTGCTGATGTAGTGTCTGGGTTGGTCTCTGGCGATGATGTAGATAGGGCTGCTGGTGGAGATGCAGGCAAGGCGGTGGGTGATGGAGATCTGAGGAGGCATACCAAAAATTGTGAGCCCAACGAAGGCGTGCAGGGATGGTAGGTAGCCCGTATTGACTGCCATGAGTACCTGGCCGACCAGGTGAAAGAAGTGGAGAGTGAGGAGGATATGGAAACATCTAGTTCTGAAGATGAGGGAGATGGAGAATCTGTTGCGGGAGGTGTAGTCGGTGGTGTTGTTACCACCGATGGCACTTATGTCAGCTGTAGGTTGGACGACATCGCGGCGGCATCACTGGTTCTGACGTACCTTGAGGAGGCACAGTGGGGCTTCAATGAAGGCACTCTACTCTTAAGGCAATGTTTCTCTAACATGAGCGCTGCCCAACAAGCCATTGCCAGATATGCCGTGACCATCAGTCGGACATATCGGGTGCGCAGGTCAAAACCCTGACATCTATATCATGAACTGTGTGGATGAATCTTGCTTTGGAAAGGTCCGTGCCCAGCAGTCAAGGGTTGGGGTCATGGACTTCTGAATCACAGTGTTGATGGATCACACATGCCAGCTTGCTGAGCCACTTCGAAGGCACCACAATTTGACGTCCTCATATGTTGCCAGCTTGATCAGCCACCTAGTCATCGCAGTTGTTTCCATTCACAAAAGCTTCTCCAGGCAGATGTTGTCAACATGGTGGGCTTTGAGGTTAGGTATAAGAAGGTCTGGCAGGCAAAAAAGAAGATCCTGGATCGTATGTACAGCACATACGAAGAGGCCTATGACCTAGTCCCAAGATTGCTCCACCAAATAACAGAATCAAATTCTGGGACATACATAAACAAGGTGTAGTGATCGCATCCCACAAAGGTGCTAAATTGCTTCATGCTTGATAAAGTGTTTTGGGCCTTCCGTCAGGCGATCAATGGATTCAAGTTTTGTTGTCCCGTGCTGACGATGGACGGCATCTTCCTATCCGGGAAGTACAAGGGCACCATCCTGACTGCGGTTGTAATCAATGCCAATGACCAGTTACTCCCCGTGGTATTCACAATTGTGGAGAGCGAGAACACAAAGAGTTGGCTATGGTTCCTGGACAATGTGAAGTAGGAGGTGGTTCAGGACCGCGCGAATGTGTGTATCATCTCGGACCACAACGTTGGGTTGCTGTTCGCGATGAGCATGATGTAGAATGGGACGCAGCCTCCGTTCATGTTGAACGACCTGAGGAACCATTGGTGCATGAGCCATCTCGCGGCAAACTTCCATAGAAAATTTTGAAGCAAGGAGCTGATGAAGACCTTCAAGAAGCTTTGCATGCAGAACCAGAGGTGAAAGTTTGAGGCTGTGTGGAGACAGCTCGAAGAGGACACCGGTAAGCATGTCGCGCACTCACAGGATGGTGAACTAGGGGCAGCGGTAGGCATTTCCATGAGAGTTGAGGAGTTCATGCAGTGGATGAACACACACGTGTCTGATTGGAGAAGAAGAACCATTTCATCCTCCCACACCAAGAATCAGCAACTGCCTAGGCCATTCTGCAATCCATGAGAAGAACGTTTTGTAACATATGCTGAATGATTTGAACTAACCAAAAACAAGCTGACTCACTGAGTGAAAGGGCACTTGTAATAGTGTCGTCCAGGCAAATCACTGTGAGTGCTGATGAAGAGGCACTGAGTTGACTCATCTCGACGTTCGGGGAGGGAGAACCAAAGCAAGGTAGAGAGAATGAGAAGAAATACTTAGGAGGTGAAGGAGAATAATGCAAGGGAGTGGCTGAGGAATGGCTTCCTCTTATAGCCGGAAGTGTGAGGCCAAAATGGTATTTTTTCCATCCATAATGGAAGACAGATAATGATCAGTACGAGTGACTGTAGATAGTTGAAGTCCGTGGCTGCCTTACGCACTAACAAGACCAAATAAGACAGCCTTATGCACTAACAACACCAAATGGGATATGTATTACACATACGTAAATCATACAAAGCACTGCAGGTAACAGCGCGAATCAAAACAACACTCCGAGCTCTACACCTTCAACACAACAAAGAACAAAAGAAAGAAAATAACACATAACATTAAGGTGTGTTAGATCAAAACGATGTGTGCCTACTGGTAGAAGGTGCCTCGTGCTACCCACATAGAGTGTTGCAGAGGGGGCGCCTTAGACGTGGCTGGCCGTTATTGTAGTGGCACGCACATATACAGCTAGGGTTCACATAGCAACATGTGGGATCATAGGAACTTTCTACATTCATGACCTCCTTGTTTCCCCTCTCGTGCTGCATCTATTGGCGGATGTCATCGTTCTGCTCTTTGAGATCGTCAATTCATGCCTCCAACTCAAGATTCACTCCCACAATATATCCATGTACCTCACAACATAGCATTCATCCGGAGGATCGATCCAGCAGACGAAGTCGCATTTTGCCATTGCTGGAAAGGAGGGTTGACATGGAAGATCTATTAGCAGTAACATCTAGGGGCAGCTTTGCGTAGTGACAAGACCAGACGAGCAGCTTTGCATAGTGACAAGACCAAAGGGTGCAGCTTTGTGCAGTGACAGGACCAAATGGTGCAGTTTTGCGTAGTGACAAGACCAAAGGGTGCAGCTTTGAACAGTAACAAGACCAGATAAGACATCTTTGCGTAGTGACTGGACCAAAGAGTGTAGCCTTACGTAGGGATAGGACCAAAGGGTGCAGCTTTGTGCAGTGACAAGACTAAAGTGTGCAGCTTTGCATAGTGACAAGACAAAGGGGCAGCTTTGCGCAGTGATAAGACCAGATAGGGCAGTTTTGCACAGTGACAAGACCATACGGGACAGCCTTACACAGTGATAAGACCAAAGGATGCAGCTTTGTGCAGTGACAGGACCAAAGGGTGTAGCTTTGCTCAGTGATAAGACCAGATGGGGTAGCTTTGCGTAGTGACAAGACCAGATGGGGCAGCTTTGTGCAGTGAGAAGTCCAAATGGTGCAGTTTTGCACAGTGACAACACCAAAGGTTGCAGCTTTGCACAGTGGCAAGACCAAAGGGTGCTATTTTGTGCAGGACATGACATCTCTCTACAATGTAAGACGTGACAACACTCAGCCAGTAACTTTTTAGAAATATAAGGCAACACTCTGCCTCGCAGGCTATTTACATGGAATTAACCACACCATGCCAACTCTTTGCCTTATAAAATGAGGTGGAAGAGATCTAAGAAAGAACACTACACAACCAAATCCAACCAGAGCTTGCTTCACCATGTCAGGATGGACAAGAGGCAGAAGAAGCAATGGGACAAGATGATGAAGTAATGGGAGGAGACCAGCGAACTGGCAAGGTCTGCTGTGGCTCGTAACGAATAAGCAACGACTGCTACAGCCCAGGCAAAATAGGCGGAGTGTCCCAGGAGGTTAGCTCCCTATAATGACGCCCCCCCCCCCCGTAGTAGCAACCCCATCTTAAATGTTCCAACCGAGTGTTTGCCGCAATACTAGCGCAAGGGGGAGACACCGTCCATCTGTTGGTGCAGGGATCCATGTAAGATCTTCAAGTCTAAGCAGTAGCTCAGCCTGGGCATGCGTTACTAGGGTTACCTGAACTACTCCTGTGACTATCCCGATCGCTGTTGGGACACGAGCGGTTATTGGCAGCTGGTAAGGACCAGTTACGGTGTGTTCCCCTACTATTTTTCTTTGAAAGTATGCACTAACAATCTTTCCCGTCTACCCATAGAGCCCGACACCGCTATTTAGCTACCGCAAGTGGATCAACCTAGAGATCCACCGACATGACTAATGGACTCTTGACTACCAGGAGTGGGATGTCAAAAGGGCATGCGAGAACCGAGAGGAGGAGCGCTGCAATGATGAGCAAACCGAGTGTATATGTCAGGAGACAAAAGTTCATCTCGAGCCAAGCACACGCAAGGAACGCGAGAAAAAGAGGGAAATGGTTGCCAAGGCCAAAGAGGCTACTGAGGAGTTCAACGCCGAGCTTGCAAGGAAGGGAAAATAGCACTAGTCCACACAGTAGGTCAGGTTGTTCCACACTAGTCCCTCGAATGTCCAATTTATTCCCATTCCAAAAAGGCCCATATGTATTGTAGGAGTACTTCGGTTTGTTGCATCGTGCATGATGTTGTTTCTTATGCATGTAACCAAACCCTGTGCGCCGTTTTATTCCCAGCTTTATTATAAAGTCTATTTAAATTTGCAACATCAAATCTCGTCGTCATTTCGCATTCAATTCTTCGTGTAGCAACGCATCCAACAATATGAAAATATGAGTTGTGAAAGTACCCACGAAATGTTTATGCATCTTTCATCAGTGGTACTGTCTAGCATATATCCATCCTCAATATTACTTACCTTCGTACTTACCAATCATTGCTATCTTAATCGTCCTCACAAAATTTTTCTAAAAATTTCTTACATTACAAGAACATACGATGATCGAAAAATGTTAATGCGAATGTAACATATTTTATACCATTCAAAATCTACAAGAATCACAAATGGATCAATCAACATTATCTGCCCTTTTTTTAAAATACAACTTACAAACAAAATTTGAATTATGAATTCCATGTTACATCGCACTATCACTTACATTCGTACTTATGAGTCATTGACATCTCAATCGTCCCAACAAAATTCTTCTAAAAATTTCTAGCACTACAACAACATACGGTGATCACAAAATGTTAGTACGAGTCTAACAAATTTTGTACCATTGAGAATCTACGAAAATCACAAATGAACCAACCTACCTACCTTGTCTGCCCTTTTATTTCGAAAAATAACAATCTATAAATAAGATTTGTTATATGTATTACCTACAAAAATTACTCTTTATTTCCCCATAATTCCATCAGATTGATCAAAAAAATATTATTAGTATTTTTCTCAATTAAATTTCTAATTGAAATTCCTACTAAAAATAAAAAGGAGGTAACCCTAAATTTTCAGTACCAATTTGCATTTTTTTAAAAAAATCAAAGGGGTGCTGGCGTGGCGGTAGGGGGAGGGCGCCAGCTAACTAGCTCGATCACCAGGCATGCCATGTAGCTGGAGCGGGCACATGGTGCGCCTAGTGCCTTGGCATGGTGGGTGGACGTGCCATCTATTTCGCATAGTTTGGAGCCGCGCCAGGGGTCCAGAATTGGTGTTCGGCGCGGGAGCGGGTCAGTTCTAGAATTTCTGTGGCTGAGGAGGCCAGTTATACCCAAATTTCTTAATGTGCAAGATAGGAACTGATCCTGGCTTAGTTTGTGGGTGGTGTGGATGTACACCCCACCCTCCCAAAATTCAAGTCTGCTTTGAGGTGAATTGGGTGCCTATCTTCCTCTTAACTAAAAAAAATACTTGGTTCCTCCTAGGTATTTGTGGGATCATCGATGGCAATCATAGAGGGAGGAGTGAATGATTGTAATCCACAATAAAAGCTATTCCTCAAGAATGATGAGGTTTTGCATGTGGCTTAGATATGTGGAGGCACTAGATGAGGAAATCAAAGCGGTGGCAACACGGAGGGAAGACAAACATGGCTAAATATTTTTCCCTAACACCAAAAGCAATATTTTTCTCCAAACCCCCCATGGGTTAGCATCTCACCCTGTCTCTATTTATAGTCTAGGGTCCAAATATGAACTTATCTCGAAGACCACAAGTTCACATCCAATTCAAGAAATAAGGGGCCTAAAACCCTTACGTAACATGAGTTTTTCACACTACCTATTTTTTGGACACTTCAAAATTATCACATGTCGTAGCCTCCAGACCGTACCTCTGTAGCTCCAACACATATTATCCATCTTTGATCTTCATAGGCCCCAACTCGAGCACGGCCGTCTCCTCTAACATCCTTGATCCTCTGGACCATGACTTCACACCAAGCCATCTCTGATCCTTGCCATAGACCACGATCGCCTCCGAGTTACCCTGCACATGCAAAGACCAAACCAATATTTTTCGGCACAAGTTCTTTCTAACTTGACCAACATGAGTACACATGCCACATGCCTCAAATAACATTGATAAGCAACATGAGTACACACGCCACACGCCTCAAATAACATTGATATGCAACATTGTAAATAATTCATCACCATAGATATTCTAGACCCAGCCACATAGTTTAACAGCATTCTTGTTTAGCTTTTGAAAAAATAAATTTGCAAGATGAAATGTCACATAGCTCAATACCATTTTAGCACATACAGTTGAGGATGTGGGCTTGTAGGCAGCTCTAGCATCTCAATGAGCTTAGTACTAGCAGCATTGATTGCACTCACGTGGTCGATGGACATGGCACAAACCTTCCCTATCACTTTGCACTGAGTATGAAAAGTCCAATCCATGCCATACCTTTCTTAATAGAGGACAGTGGGACTGAATCCCATGTTATGCAATAATTGTCCAAGTGTGCTTGGGAAAGGTGATGTTGGATTGGTCTCGGTCTTTAGGTGAACAATAATTCAACTGGTAGAGAATGATGTTGATAATGAGGCTACTTGACCGAAACACAATTAAGTCATCCAACAATCGCTACACCACGCTCTTGTCATTATCAACCTCATCAAGAACGACGGTTGACCTGATCACGAAGATTAATTTTTTCAAGCAATCAAAGAACACGTAAGAATTCAAGTAAAGAGCAATCTAAAAATTATTAGATATAAAAGTCACACAAGGATAGTTGAGGTTTTGTAACACAAATCTGTTGGTTTAATCGACACAAGAGACAACGTGGAGTTTGTACACAATGGCTAAACTGATCTAAACAAAACCTGAGAAAAATGAGGTGCCTAGGGCTATTTAAGAGAGAAAGAGGGCAAGGGGTGGCAGCCAGGGAGGTTGGCACAACCCTAGGTGGTCAAGGCCCATGGGCCCAAGTGGAGGTGGCGCAACACCTTTTGACTTAGATTTAGAATCAGTCCTAACTTATTTTGGTGATTGTGGTGCGCTCAGATGAAATTTGGAGGTGAGGCAGGATCCGTTGCAAAGAGGATGAGATAAGCTATTCATGTTATACTCATACACATCAAATGGAGTCCATATGCGACTTCTATGCACGTTTAAAGTCAGCACTATCTCTGGAGACCGAATTGGATTTTAGATTGGGTCCAACTTGAACTATTGCTTGACTTGTAACCAAAGTGATGTAGAAACGTTGAGCTAGAATTGAGGAAGGCTTTGACTTAGTATTGATGTGCAGGTCGACTTCTCTTTAGGTGGACCCCAACCATGAGCACGTAGTGCTGATGCAATTCTTCTTGTATATCTGCACAAATATATATTTTCATCGTTAGGTAGTATCGTATTCTCATTTAAAATAAATTAAAGTTGAAGAAACTAATTCACCTTTTGTCCAATCTTGGGTTTATAGTTGTATGCGTTTGTTGTATGGTCATATCATCCTCTCCTCTTGACAAAACTCCATCATTAGTTTTAACAGATGTGTAACCTCATGTATTGCATGATCTTGATCATAAATCTTGGAACATGACAATGGACACAATGAACTCACATTATATAACATCATAAGTTTTTTATCAAACAAAATAAAATCTCTTTGAATGAGTGTACCTGATTGAAAGTATTCTCACTAGATAGTGTTTGAACTATGTATGTATGTGTCTTATCCCACTCCTCTTCTTTAGAAAATAGGGTATTGGATTGTGACCTATTCATATGAGAACAAGTGTAGGACAGTGCAACAGATCTTTCAATACAAACATGAGACAAATAAAATTCATTTTTATCATATTCTCCCAGTAAATTGACTTTGTATTCATCATGCTTTCCTTTAAACAATAATTTGAAAGGATCTTCATCAATAATGCTTTGTTGGATAGTAGATAAATTCACAAGTGTAGCAAATCTGTCTGAGTAGATAACTGAATAAAAAGAAATTTTAGAGAAGTCTTCTCTGATATTGATGCTCCCAATGAGAGGCAAATTCTTTTGCGACGCAAATGGAGTAATGGTTGTGATGTATGGAAGTAACCCACAACGCTCTCCTTCTTAAAAAGCTTTCTTGTAGCTCACAAATATCACTAGATTAATTAGAAATATTAAGGTTAGTGTCATTAATTTCCTCTACATGACAGTGTTCCTTCTCCAAAGTTGAACCTTCCAGTTCTGAAGCTACGCAAATTCTATGAACCATGTAATTTTCCTTTTCATCATACATGCCTATTACGTAAAATTTATAACAAAACTATGAAAGAAAATTGGAAACCTCAAATAACTTCTTCTCTAAATAACTCAGTTCACAATAATGATCAATCTAAATATACTCTAATGTGTTCAAAGAAGAAATCTCATTCAGCTCATCTCTAGCATAGATCAATTACGCATTAACATAATCAAAAGCATTTATTTCAGCCCATAGATTTGGAATTAAAACAAGAGAATTAGGTTTATGCAAGGAATTAACACACAACTCATTCTCAACATTCACATCAATGCAGTCTGCATTCTCTACTTGAAACATGTGCATATCAGAATTGTTTTTCACTAATTTTTGCTGTAAAGTAGCATGAATAGGGGACAATTGTAGTTCTTCATAAGCATACACACCTTGAGTGATGATAGCATCATTGTCTTTTACCTTTTTGAATCTCCTCAGATAATGTAGGTGCATTCATTTCCTCATCTTCCTTCTCAAGCAAAGAAGTCGGTGGCTTGATCAACTCATTATCCTCTTCAGCATGGTTCTTAACTTCTTGCAAGTTGTTAATCACTAAAAAAAGGCACAAATACAGGTTTGTTCTCATGTTTTCTATCGTCAAACATTCTCAATTTCTCCTCAATCTGACTTTCACCCTTACAAGCAACTATAAACAAATGAGCGAGCGAATTATATTCTTTGTGAACAAGAAAGTCCTGAATTTCTTGATTAAGTTCACTTAAGAATGTATTCTTTATAGTTTTAGTATGTTCATCTAAGTCACAACACAACAAACAAGTTTTTAATTCATGATAGTATTTCCTTAAAATTCTACTACCTTATTTTAAATGTTGCAATCTAACTAGTAAATAATCAGCATCATATTTATGAATGAAGTCATTTCTCAAAAGTTTCTTCAATGCATTCCAAGTTTGAGATACTCTATTATGTCTACCAAGTTACTTCCACCAAAGTATTTCATCATCAATAAAAACACTAATGGTAGCTCTAATCTTTTGCCTTTTAAATAAATCATAATATTCAAATTCTTTGTCCAGTGCTATCTCCCAGTCAACATAAGCATTAAGATAAATTTTACCAGCAAAGGATGGTAATACATACTTAAATTTACCTCATTTACACATAGGAGATAAGTCAATTGTGTTGTTGATCTCACGGAACTTCCTTCTGTGTGATCTTGAACCTGTCATGGTTAGTAGAAAACAAGAAGATGCATAAGAATTATGTAAATCCCTATCAACTACTAGGAGGTAGCTCTTGTAAAGTCACACATCTCTCAAGCTCTTTCCATGCTCTTACGAGTTCTTACCAATGCAAAACAGGTGGTGCAACCGGTGGTTGGCTCGTGATAGCTTGACTCAAGTGATGAGTATAGCGATTGTCGGTACGTCAAGATCTATGTCGGTTAGTAGTTGGTGTAGCTTAGAAGGATCTAGATATGTAATAATGGAGATCAATCAATTAATTTCAGAAATTGCGTATTATTGAATTATAGCTTGTATCTAGCAATTAGCCTATGTTGCTGATCAACAAGGATGGAAGAAGGCTACAAGTGTATAACAATGTATAGAAGTGGTAGACACAAGATAATTCAATAGAATGCAATATGGAATTGAAAAGCACAATGATTGATCCAAATATGAAAACTAAAGATTTATGTCCCTTGGACAGTATGTCGGTATTTTGGCCATAATTTTTTTGTCAGATGCCTCTTTTTCAATGATTTTTTCTTTATTTCCAGATGGCTTTTTATACAATTTATCTTTTGGGCCACATTCTAAAAACCAACCAAACAAATCCACACAAAAATCACAACTATTGACTGTTGTAGATTTAAACCAGAAATTTTGGTCAAATTTCACTGTAGATATCTCTTAACTGCCTTACTGGAATGACACAAAATTTTATGGCCAGGTGGATAAGAAAGTTATGAATCTAATGGCGATAGTTTCACTCAAAAAGGATCATGGAATCAAAAGTTATGGCTTTTTGTGGCGGCGACAGAAAAGGGAGTCTTCTGGCCTAAATTTTGAAATTAGGGTTTGGGGTGTTCTAGATGGATTTTGACGTGGGGATTTTTTTGTTTGGATTTTTTAGGAGCAAAGATATGACCAGCAACTAGACAATACTAAGACAAACGTAAATTCAATTTAGCAATCAAAATTAATAGATTGAAAGGCGCAAATGAGGTTTGGACAACAGAATTAACTCTTTTTGTACATTAATTTTTTGGTTATAAGTATGAAAAACAAATATGAAATTAAAATCTCACCGGGCAATCTATGCTCTGATACCACTATGTAGGATTAGTCCCAATCTTCTGGTGGATGATAATTCAATTAGTAGAGACTACTTGACCGAAATACGATTAAGCCGTCCAACAATCACTACAGCACACTCTTGTCGTTATCAACCTCCCCAAAAATGATAGTTGACCTGATCATGAAGATGAATTCCTTCAAGCAATCGAAGAACAAGCAAGAATTGGAAATAAAAAGCAATCTGAAAATTACTATATATAAAAGTTATACAAAGATAATTGATGTTCTGTAACACGAATCTATTGGTGTAATTGACACAAGAGACAACGCGGAATTTGCACATAATGGCTAAACTGATCTAAACAAAACCTAAGAAAGAATGAGGCGTCTAGGGCTATTTAAGAGAGAAAGAGGGTAGGGGGTGGCGGCCAGGGAGGTGGGAATGCAACCCTAGGTGGTACAAGGCCCATGGGCCTAAGTGAAGGTGACGCAACACCTTTTGACTCAGATTTAGAATCAGTCCTAACTTGTTATGATGATTGCGGTGTGCTTAGATAGAATTTGGAGGTGGGATTGGATCCATTGCAAAGAGGATGAGATAAGCTTTTCATGTTATACTCATACACCTGAAACGGAGTCTGTATACGAATACTATGCATGTTTGAAGTAAGTGCTATCTCCAGAGGCCGAATTGGATTCTATAACGTATCCAAATTGAACTCTTACTTGACTTATAACTACAGTGATGTGGAAACCTTGATGAAGAGTTAGAGAACTATTATCAAGTTAAGTAATAATCCAAACTAGAAAACAATTGCCTAGTTGTTGATCATAGAATATAAGTGCAAAATATAATAACTCAACAATAGATGTAGTTAACAAAAGAGTACAAATGAAGAGCAAGTTAACCAGTTCTGAAAAAGCACTAGCAGTCAGATCGGATCTAGCTTTTCTGACAGAGAACAAAAAGTGGGCAGATATGAAAATTGGACTATATAGCTCAAGCCAAAAGTAAACAAGGTATTTTTTTGGGATCAGCAAGCTAACTAAGGTTCTAATATATTAAAACATAACCTAACTAACCAAAATTTTTAAAATGAAATAAAAAGGCTAAAAGGAAAGCAAATATTTTGTGTCCTTTTGTGATAGGATGAAAATGAACCAAACTAAAGGATAGATGTCACTGTGCAACTGAAGTTTGCCACTGTTCAACCTTGAGCTTTGATACTAGATGATTTTGGGGGGATCATGCGAACCCATGGGGTTGGTGCAATCTTACGGTGACGATGATCACACAATCAACAAATATAACTTAATCGAAGCAATACAATTCAAGATCGTACAACAACAATCACAAAGGTAACCCAAAGAAAGGAACACGATTTGATAAAGGAAACAAACTTGTGTCAAGTTCAAGATCATAACAATCACAAATGTATCACAACCTTCACAAGAATCTAATGCACACAACTTACTATCGACAAGAGCATGAAATGGTTGATCACAATAGACCACTCTAAGCAAACTCTAAGAACCTAAAAAGACATATAAGATTCATACAAACTCTCACAAGATAATAGGGATACAAAACCCTAAAGCCAACATGGCATACACTCAATTCATATTCATCAACATTACACCTCTATTACACAAGGGAATACCCCTCCTTATGTAGCTTTTCATGTCAGTTATACAGTAATTGACTATTGCAGTGTGGCAGTTGCTACAATGCACATGGTTGCTACAGTAAAACTATTTGGTTTTCTTGGAAAACAAGAGAGAAAATTGAAATTCAAGTTAGATTTGATTTACTTAAGCTCTAAGTAATTAATATATTTTTTAGAAATTTATCAAACCGGCTAGACCAATATGGAGCTAGCGGTTAAACCGGTGTCTTGAAGCTTTCCAATTCCTTTTAGATAATTTGATGTGACTTAAGAGCTCTTTATAGTTGACAATTGCGGTAATCATGAATATATGACTGATGCTGATTATATCCACATCAGCCGCCCACCCTCCCCTGTTCCTCATCTCTCTCTCACTCTCTGCACTAGCATCGTTGATGCCCGATTACCGCTGGAGCCATCGCCCATCACTGATCTCACCGCTGTCGCTGGTCTCCCCTCTGCTTGGGGTTTCATTTTTGCCTCTCAAAGCTGCTCATCAACTTACAGGAGGTACCTTCCCCCCACCCTAACTCCCAAATTCCCCATCTCTTCTTTGCTAACGGTTGTGGATGTGTGTGTTTGTGTTGTATGTTTCATGGTGGCCATGTATGGATGCAACTTTGTTTTGGCAAGGAAGAGAGACTTTGGGTGATGCGGCAAAGTGAGGTGATGTGGTGGACACTTTTTTTACCACCTTGGCAAAATGAGGTGATGTCACCATGGCAAAACCACCATTGAGGAATTAAGTCTTAAGTGTTCCGGAGTTGAGGGTGGAAATTAATCCAAGATGAGAGTTGAGGGGGGGGGGGGTAAATTGCACCTTTTCTTTGGCTCATCTTTAGGCAAAAGTGCCCTGCCATCTCATTTGCACTGCACACACCTCTAGCTCTAGGGATTGGATCCAGTATCATCACATATTTTGGGAATTTTTATATTGTAGGCATTATAGCATGCATAGAATTAATGGCAAATGATAGAGATGCAAAAATATGGCCGGTTCCAGCAAGGCTAAATAGGCATTGTTGTACAACAAGCAAATGCAGTAATGCCGGTTGCCTGCTCATATGACAGATATCAAATATGAAATATCTAATGCTTTGAACATGTCACTAATTGACAATGTATGCAGCATGCACAGTAATACAATACCTATGACAGAGACCTGGTCTTATGGGAGCTTACATTCTATTCAATGTGAATTAGAATTTAGCTCCTAATGATATGCAAAAACACAATCATTTTCTCTTCCATTTGCACCTTTATGCGTCGGATTGACATCTCTTGGTGCTATCTGCCTGGTGGGTCCTATCTGGAAGGGGGTACTGCATCTATGTGGCTGCAGCGGAGGGTGGAGACGGAACAGAACTGGACCAATATCTGGAGTTGCCTCCATCTCCATAACGGCAAGGTCTGCCGGAGGCTTGGGGTCGATAAAGAGACATTGAGATAGTTCATCAAGAACAACCTCTCCTCAATCCAGCCATCCAAGTAGACCGCTAATGTTGGGGTTGATTTGTGTGAGACCACCTGGAACTCATCCCATGGTGTATGATGAGTATTTATTTTTTTATACAAATGTTGTCAAATTTTGAGTTCAGTTTTGGAAGTTTGCAATGTTGAGAGTTGTTGTTAGCTGTAAGGCGGCCTGACCGCCATGAGGATAGCGGTATGACCAACTGATGGCCAACGATCTGATCGTCATGGGGCAAGCGGTCAAGCTGGCCATATGGCTTTTAAATTTGCACATCAAACACTTGTGTAGGTGTGTTTGGTAATGTGTTTGCACTAAATGTCACCTGAAATAGAGTTTTGAGATGAAACTAGATAGAATTTAATTAAATTTCAGAGAGTATTTTCTAATGCTCTTAAGTGGTCAGACCGGCCAAACACTGACGGGACAGTCTGATTGGCCTAGTAATAGCAGTTAGACCAGCTTTTGGCAAATTGGTGCTGATAAAAATTGATATTGAGCATGTTTAAGGAGTGGGTTGCCAAGAAGGCTGTGCCTACATGCTATGAGGTGCATGTGGATGCTATGTGTGATATGGTTGGGTGAACCATGATGGTCTTGAGTTTGACTCATGGCTTGGGAGCTATAAGGGGTTTGAGTGTGTGCATGACATGGGTGCTGTTGTTTGGTTGTGGTGTGTTGTATGATATATTGTCTTGACTAACATGAATCAAGTATATAAAACTTGTAATCGAGATGGTTGCTTTGTCTTTGGATTTGCAGGTGGCTTGAAGAATGTTAGTGGTCAATGGTAAGAAACTGAGACTAGATGGGAGAGCTAAGGTCCATACGGTCAAGTGAGTCTGGGTAAGGCTACGTAGTTCAAGCGGGAAGCAAAGAGAAGACAAAGATAATGAAGATACAGTTGGTGCATGTGGTGCGTCGAGTGACAAGGCTAATGTATGTAGAGACAGTTCGGGGGTAGCGGTGAGATCGGTGACGGGCGATGGCTCCAATGCTAATCGAGCATCAACGACACTAGTGCAGAGAGAGAGAGAGAGAGAGAGAGACAAGGACAAGGGGAGGGTGGGTGGCTGATGTGGATATAATCAGCATCAATCATATATTCATGATCACCACAATTGTTATCCAAGAGAAGGAGTTGGAAAGCTTCAAGGCACTGGTGTAATCGCCAGCTCCATGTTAGTCTAGCCAGTTTGACAGAGTTCCCAAAAAATATCTTAATTATTTAGAGCTTAAGTAAATCAAATCAAACTTGGATTTCAATTTGCTTTCTTGTTTTCCAAGAAAACCAAATAGTTTTTACTATAGCAACCGTGTGCATTGTAGCAACCGCCACACTGTAGTAGTAAGCTACATAAGAAGGGGTATTCCCTTGTGTAATAGAGGTGTAATTTGATGAATATGAATTATTAAGTGTATGCCATGTTGGCTTTAAGGTTTTATATCCCTATTATCTTGTGAGAGTTTGAATAACTCTTATATGACTTTGCAAGTTCTTTGAGTTTGCATAGAGTGATCTGTCGTAACCAACCATTTCACACCCTTGCCGATAGTAAGTTGTGTGTATTAGATTCTTGTGAAGGTCGTGATACAGTTGTAATGGTTGCAATCTTGTGCATGACGCAAGTTTGTTTCCTTCATCGTGGTATGATCTTGAATCATATTGCTTCAGATACGTTATCTTTGTTGATCGTGTAATTATCACCACCGTAAGATCGCGCCAACCCCATAGGTTCGCATGATCCCCCTATATCATCTGGTATCAGAGCTCAAGGTTGAACAGTAACTAATTTCAGTTGCACAATGACATCTATCCTTTAGTTTGGGTCATTTTTAGCCTACCACAAAAAGATACAAAATATTCGCTTTCCTTTTTTCCATTTTATTTCAGTCTGAAAATTTTGGTGAGTTAGGTTAGATTTAATCCATTAGAACCTTAGCTAGCTTGCTCATCCCAAAAAACTACCATGTTTACTTTTGCTTGATCTATATTGTCCAATTTTCATATCTGCCCACATTTTATTCTTTGTTTGAAAAGCTAGATCTGGTCTGACTGCTAGTGCTTTTCCAGAACTAGTTAACTTGCTCTTCGCTTATACTCTTTTGTTAACCACATCTATTGCTGAGTTGCTATATTTTGCACTTATATTCTGTGATCGACAATTAGACAATTATTTTCTAGCTTGGATTACTACTTAACTTGACAATAATCTATAATTCAGATTGCACCCCTTTGACTAAACCTACCAAGCTCCACATATATTGTCATTTTCTTGGTTGCACTAACCATGTCTAGTGCATCGCATCATGGTTCACACCATGGTGATGAAAACGAACTACACTATGGTGGTGACCTTCCCTAAGCATAACTTGGACAATTATTGCATAACATGAGATTGAGTCCTAGTGTCCTCTACGAAGAAAGGTGTGGCATGGATTGGACTTTCCATACTCGCTGCAAAGTGAGAGGTAGTTTTGTGCCATGTCCATCGACCACGTGAGTTCAAGTAATGTTGCTAGTATTGAGCTCGTTGAGAAGCTAGAGCTGCCTACAACCCCACATCCTCAACCATATGGGCAAAGCTTAGTGATGCTGCTAAGGCTAGTGCTATGTTTTCAAAACTTAGTTGGGAATGGGAGGTATCAAAACTTAGTTGGGAATGGGAGGTATCCCCTTTTTGAAACTTGGTCACGAGTATGTGACATCATTGCTCATGGCTATGGAGTGCCAGTTGTGACTTATGCTTATGTTACTTGTTATTTTGTATCAAATGCCAATTGCCTTTACAACTTCCATTTGTAATCTATTATTCGTTATCACAAATAAAAGTAGGTTTTTGCAAAGTAAACTAGATTAGACTACCATTTTTGTCACATCTTGCATACAATATAACTTTGCTATAAAATTTTACAGAGTACATTTTGTACTCGCCGTCGCATGTTGAACACTATCAGAGTAAGGAGAAGGACATCCCTAGATCGGTTACCTTCGCGCCAAGGGTTTCAGCAAAGATGATGCCATTTGCTAATGTTTGACTCTAGTCAGTAGCCTATGGTGGGCCATGGCATGCTAGCTAGAATTTTTGTCTCATTTATCATTACTTCCGATGCTATTTACTTGTTATGTGAATTATTTAGACGGTTGGCCCTTTTGTCAAAAGTTTAGCCGTAATAGCTTATGTTCACATGTCTAGTATTATACACTACTATGTTTATTCATGCATGTATGGATGTGATACAATGTTGTAATATGTGTGTTCTATCCATTGATTATGTGACTAGCACAGTAAACACATAGGGTTTGAAAATTAATTTTTTTAGGTCCGATAGCGCTAGTATCAGAGCCATACTAACTGTAGGTTAAACCTTTAGTTACAAATGGCTGATAGACTAAGGATCTTTGTTTTTCAAAACTTAAATTCAAAAATTATAAAATGATTGTGAGAAATATAATTATTGATGCTACCATTACCTTCTCTTAGCATTTCTACCTTACCTAAACCTTGCTTCTCTTGTCTTTCTTATCAGTACTTATGTCTTCATTTGATTTTATCAACCTCATTTTCTAATACTTTCCTCAGCTTCAACTTAGTAGATAGTTAGGCACGTTTCCTGTAATCCAAGGTTGAGATGCAACCATTTTAAAGACGAGTGATGGGAGAAAACCTCCTATGTGTGCTCAAGTTTGAAGGAAAGGAGTTGTAGAAGTGAGGGATCTCATTGCCCTCAGGAGCCGACTCCGTCGAGAAGATTACCATCGTTAAGACTAGACCCTTATGGCTAGATTACCGGAGCTTACATGTCAGTATTAGTATATGTGAGCTATGTACACTTTTTGTGATGAATTTAGGCAGGTAGACACTGCAATGCTATGGTTGTGTTGTGCTACTTATGTATCATATGGTTTGCCTATGGGGTAATATTCCGCAAACCATGCAAAAATCAATTATTTATGTAAATTAATTGTGTATTGTCCCTCTAGTTTATTTGTTCATTTATCTCGAGTTGGTTGTTGTCTTTTACAAATTTAGTCAAGAACAATATCCCCCACTATCCTACTTACCATATGTTATTTCTCTCTCATTTGTACGCGAGTTGAAACAAAAATTTTTGTCGATAGGATGACCAGACCAAATATGTAACGCCCCCATTTCTGGAGACGGTACGGAACATCGTAACCGTACGGAATGTACAGTTATGACGTTCTAGGTTTACATGTGATCATCACAACAGTACCAGCTTACATAAATGTACCAACTTTATTACATTATTATATTGTTGTTAATATACACAGCGGGCGCGCAAGCCCATACACCACCATATACACACAAAAGGATCAACGGCCTGAGCGCGGCTAAATCCTAAGCCCAATCTTCCTCAAAGTAGATTGGTTCTTCAGGAGCGTCTTCTTAAGCTGCGTCCTCCTGCCAGTACTGGCCTTCTGTAGATTTGTTTAGCAAGTCATGAGTACCACTGTACCCAGCAAGTCACAGGGGTAAACCCTGGTTTACTATATGCATGGTATTCCAAGGATGGGAGTATATTGGTTGTATTACAGTGGGTGGATGCCGTTTTATTTGTAAGCAAGTAAAACTTGAAGATGTTTGCTCCTTAAGATCAGGGATTTTGATTAACAGAATCAGTTCACCAGTTATAACATTAAATCATCTCCAATCCTACTTATGCCTCGTTACTGGAATCATCCAATTAACACAGCTTCATTGACCGGAAGCACGGCGTATTCGAATACCATTTGTTACACTCTGCAGAGTTGCTCAACTTTACCCACACGATCCCTTAACTCCCGCGACAGAGTTAAGAAAGCCAGGTCGGTTCACTGCTCCATTCTTTATATAGACTCTACCCGATAGCATCACTCAGTCACGGCTACAATTGCGCACATACTCTTCTCTAGCCGCTTGTGAGTGAATACTACCGTTGTTAGGTACCCGCAGCATACCTAACTCCCCGTCTACCTGTCATCACAGCCTGTAGAGTTTCAATTGGGTGGAGCAGCTACTAGACCAGTGTTGACGAGTCAACTCCTGTGGCCTGAGCGTTGACTATGTCTTTTACTTGGCACAAGGTTCTCGTCCTTACATTTTTCACCTGAGGCATCCAACCACGTCTTCCACTGTGCCCACTGGCACTACCACCACCCATCCATACCAGCCTCTCACTCGGGTAAGGTCGTGGGCGTAGATCACCGCGTGATTTCCCACAGCACACCCTTCCCAGTCTCAAATCCCTAAGGTAAAGTCGTGGGCGTAGATCACCACGTGATTTCCCCACAGCACACCTTTACCTTAGTACCAGCTTTGAAATCCTACCAGCCTGCGGCCAACACCTTAGTAGTACAAAGTTGTTGTATGAGGCGATCATGGTTACTTTGATATCATATATTATTTCTTACTAAGGTTGTCAAGGTGAATATGGCCATCAAGGTAAACAGAGCTATTTATCAGTGGTAGGATTATCTAGATAGCATGCCATTCTAAATCTTTGTTTAAGCACATACATTTCACAATTATCCATAATGCAAAATATAGTAGTTAAGTATTGTAAACATTATGGGAATTCAATATGTTCAAAAACATGTGACTTGCCTTGCTGGTCTGTAATCTCTACTATGTCGTAGATCTGAGCAGTCGGCTCCGGCTCTGGAACTGGGACTTCGGCTACGTCGGATGCTAATGTAAACACATAAAATCATAACATAAGCTCAACTTCAAAAATGTGGCCAAATCAAGTAATCAATTCAACAAGAGCCAATTAGCATAAAATCTCAACTAAATGCTTAAGAAGTGTGAGAATGGATATTTTTCTAGGAAAGGTATTTTTAAATCGATAAAATTTGTATTTGGGATATTTGGAGTTAGCAAAAGAGGGAAATTCAAATTTAGCAAATTTGAATTTGGAAGAACATAGACCAGATTTGAACTCAGGGTATTTTTCCGGTCAAGATGGTGTATTTTGGTATTTTTGGGAATTTTCTAGATTTTTCTGTGATTTTTGGGGATTTTCTGGATTTTCTAACCTCTGTGAACAGTAATGGGCCCAGCCCGATGAACAGTGTGGCCCGGCCTGTGCGCGCAATGCGGCGGCGGCCGGTTTCCCGCGCGGCTCGGCCGGCCCGTTGGCCCAGCTCTGCCTTCGGCCGAGCAGGCCGGAGCCCAGGCGCGCGAGCGGGCGAAGCCCAGCGCTGGCGCGAGCGCGCTTCCGCCGATGGGCGACGCGTGAGCGGTGCAGACGGCGCGGATGGGGGCGGGGCGACGCATCCGAGCGATCGGATGGAGCGGGGACGCGAAGTGGACGACCAGGATTTGAAGGGAAGGCCGACGCTCGGATGAAGCTGGATCGACGGCCGAGCGTCGTCGTCTTCCTCCAGCGTTCCCGACTCGGCGGGAAAATAGAGCGCGCTCTCCGGAGCAGGGCGGCGAAGGCAGTGACGCTCCCGGAGAACAGTCGTAGCCAACCGGTGCGGTTACTCGAGTATGTTCCATTTGTGGGCTTTTGGAGGAGGTTTGGTGAGCAAAAATGGTCGCGGGCCGTCGGGAAGGCGAGGACATGCCCGGTGGCGCTAAGGGGTGCCGACGGCTCTGCGACCCAATTAGCCGTCGTTTCACCCTTTGTGGAACCTCAAGAACTCATTGGAAGTGCGGGGGCAGCTTGACGATCGCTCCAACGGCCCGGCCACGGTGAAGGCCTGATGGCCGACGGTGAGCTTCGTGGCCCAGCCACTGGGCACATGCTCTTGCCCCGACGAGACTTCTATCGTGTCCAGGAGCTAAATGTACAAGTGTGGGCACACGGAATTGGACTGAAATTGAGTAAAATCCTCAATTGCATTTTAGGGCTCACCGGCGCAGGGGTGGCGATTGCCGGCGATGGAGGCGGCGAGACTGCAATCGGTGGAGTGGGGAGAGGAAGGGGACTGTCCGAAGGCGATCTACAGTGGCGGTGAGGGCTTTTAAGGCCTGCCCAGCTGGCGCGACGGTGAGGCAGTTCGGCGGCTTCTGCGGCCAGAGAGGAGAAGAGAGGGGTGAGCTGGGGCGGAGAGCAGGGAAGGAGGGCGAGGTGGCGCGGTGACTCCCCCCCGTTCTCAAGTGCTTCTTTGACTTCAAAGCGACAGAAGCAACGGGAGAGGGCGCTGTGGCAGCAGCGAGGAAGTGCGCTATCGCCGGCGTTCTGCGCGAGGGAAGGGGAGCAGCGGCGACTCACTGGCGTGCGGGACCGGCGTCCAGGAGCGGTTCCAGGTGGGGGTGGCTGCCTCGGCTGCACGTGCGGAGAAGCGGCGGCGACGTGCGCTGGCGGTTCTGGAGGCGAGGCAAAGGCGGCGTGCACGGGCGGCGCCAGCCAGAGGCGAAGGCGGAAAGGGAGAAAAAGGAAAACGGCCTTTGCTACTTTCTTGCCAATTTGGGAAAGTAACCAAATTTAAATGAATTTCCAAAAATTTTAAATAGGCTCAAAATTTGGGGTGTTTCAAAATACCCATTCAAGGACTCAACTTTTAGTAGCAATGAGGACTCAGGATCACAACCATAAGAAGGACAAGAGCTGGTCATGCAACAGTTTGAGCAGCAGCCATCTAACCCCTTAGAGCTGTTGTAATATTTGCGGTATAAGCAAAGATATTAATATAATTCCAATATAATCATATAAGCACATCAAAGACATCAATTCATATATACATGACATAGCATATATGAAACTATATGAATTGAGCATATTATCCATGGTAAACCACATATTCAATAATAGAAATGATAACATTCTAAACATGAATATGTATGTCAAAGAATAAAGCATGTATCAATTAAGACTAGCAATAAGCTCAAGTTTAATTGATTATTTGTGCTCTCAAATGTAGGGTTGCACAAGACTAATCTCGGCCGTCCCGCTACTAAATCATAAACTTTTCATCGATTGGTTGTAACAAATTAACATTCAATCTTTGAGCTCTCAAGTTGTACCCAAATTAAGCAATATAATCTTCACATGTGAGTATTCGGCTGACAGCCAGAAGTTAGCTAGATCAAGTCCAACCACATATAAAATGTCTATTGCAGCAACTGAATCAAATTGATAGTAAACTATAACTTCTAACAGATCTGCAGCATGTATGTGGGATTTCTACAAGTTAAAGACAACTTCAACCAAATCACACATACACAGAAGATATATGACCAGAGTATGTCATTCAAAGTTCACAATTAACATTAATCACAGAACATGAGTATGACAGCAAGTAACAACAACTAGAGCCCAAAGATTAAATCTACCAATCTCAGATTATGATTTCATATATCATTGAGCAACAGTATATCCCACAGCAATCTATATCTCTCAGCACCAGTTAATGTAAAGAAGATCAATTAACTAGAACTGCCACACAGATTGCAACAAAGGAAAATCACAAAATCACTCACAGCACAGGTGATATTCGAAACCACCAGAAGAACAGGGGCTAGGCACGCTTGCGCGCTGTCCCAGAAAACCTATTGCCCCCACACCACCGTGAGAGAGGTCAGTAGGCACGGAGATACAAAGCCCAATCACCGAGCAGATGTCCACGCCGGTGAGTCGAGGTAGAGGTACGCCGCACAAGCGCAGGGGAGGAGCCGGCCAAGCACCTCGCCGGAGAGCACCAGAGAACCGAAGTCGTCACACACCACAGGCAAAATCAAAGAGAGGGAGAGAGCACTTTCCTTCCGATATCCCAATCAAAAGAGCCGGCCGCCATTTATAGCCAGAAGAGGGAGAAGGGATGAGCATTCGGCGGCGCCACCAACGGCCAGAGACCGAGTCTCCCGCGCCACCACCACAACCCAAACTCACCTCACATGCCGGATCTGAGGACCGAGTCCCAGGGGAAGGAGAGGAGCCGGCGCAACTCACGGGAGAGATGGGGAGGCGCGAGTCGCAAGGGAGGAGAGGTCGCAGGGGGGACCAAGCCGACCCGCCGAGCTCGCCTGCCTCCACCGCGCAGCCCCCTCCGCCTGAATCGCCGCCGCCGTCGCCTCCCTCCAGGCGCCCGCTTGGTCTCGGCAACGGGGAGGCAGCGGCCTCCCCTTTTGACTCCCTTCGGCCCACCGACAGGTGGGCCCTCTTTCTTCCTTTTTTTTATCAAATGGGAAATTACTCTTTTGCCCTTGGTATATACAACAGTCCCCACCAATTTCTCAATTGATAATTGATGCTCAATGTCTTGTTTAATATACAGCTGTTCGACTATGGGTACCTTTCGGGTTTGAACCCAAAGCCTAGCGACAAGGACTACGACTCTGCACAGACAAAGGAGGACTGCGCCTTGATCCAATGCCTTGGTGTGAGAATTTTCGCCCAAATCACATTCTGTACTGGGCGGCTTGCCCTTTCCCTCTCGGGTTGGGACGTTCCGGTCATGTCCCGTATCTTACTCATGAGCGATTAAGAAAGTATACCCTGATCTTTCTTCGATTGCGACCTCACAATCACACTCACGTAGGTGAACTCTTCTAGGAATCCTGTAGGACGATTCCATAAGTCATATAGACCTAGAGTTCATTAAGAGCCAAAGCTCAACCTTCCATACAGACAGAGCACTGCAGCTAATGGGACCCGTTAGATGTGCTCTCTAATCCCACACAGTTTGTTGTCCTAGAGCCTAGTTCACGGGATCTCCGATCTCCTAGGATAGGTTACTACCAATGTGAGCCTTTATACGGGTATAAGCCCCATCCCCTGTGACGCTGCTTGGATGACCTTTCGCGCCAATCCTTTAGTGAAAGGATCTGCCAAGTTCCTTTCAGACTGGATGTATTCTACAGTAATAACACCCGTCTCTCTGGCATGCCTTACCGACTTAAGTCGGCGCTTTATATGTTTTGAAGACTTCATATTATCTTTCCTACTCTTTGCCTTAACCAGAACGGTTTGGTTATCGCAGTAGGTAAGTATTGCTGGAATAGGCTTTTCCAGCACAGGTAGATCAGAAAGGAGTTCTCGAATCCATTCTGCCTCTACAGCCGCTGAATCAAGCGCTACCAATTCAGCCTCCATAGTGGACCGTGTAAGAATAGTCTGTTTAGAAGACTTCCACGACACGGCCCCACCTGCTAGAGTGAATACGTAACCACTCGTAGCCTTCATGTCATCCGAGTCACTGATCCAGTTAGAATCACTGAATCCTTCCAAGACTGCCGGATGACCAGAGTAATGTATTCCCAAATTAGGATTTCCCTTCAAGTATCTTAGTACTCTTTCTAGTGCTATCCAATGATCATCTCCTGGATTGGACGTATAACGACTCAATCTGCATACAGCATATGAGATGTCTGGCCTCGTCGCACTAGTTAGGTACATCAGGGATCCTATGATTTGAGAATACTTAAGTTGATCCTTCCCATGTCCGGTGTTCTTATGTAGCTTTGCATTTGGATCATAGGGTGTAGCTGCTGGCTTACAGTCCTTAAACCCAAATCTGGTTAGGACTTTATCCACATAATGGGATTGTGAAAGCGTAATCCCATTCTCACCCTTTATAAGCTTAATGTTTAAAATAACATCAGCTTTACCCAGATCTTTCATATCAAAATTCTGGGAAAGGAAAGACTTTGTACTATTGATTACATCTATGTTGGTCCCAAATAGCAATATGTCATCTACGTAAAGACATAGAATGACACCTTCGCCCCCATTAAACCGATAGTAGACACATTTATCGGCTTCGTTAACACAAAAGCCGACCGACGTCATCGTACTATCAAATTTCTCATGCCATTGCTTAGGAGCTTGCTTTAGACCATACAATGATTTAATCAATCGACATACTTTCCTTTCTTGCCCCTCAACCACAAATCCTTCAGGCTGTTGCATATAAATCTCCTCATCCAACTCTCCGTTTAGGAAAGCGGTCTTTACATCCATTTGGTGTACTAGGAGTTTGTATGCAGCAGCTAGTGCAAAAAGCACTCGAATTGTGGGTAAACGGGCCACAGGAGAGTATGTATCAAAATAGTCTTCACCTTCTTTTTGCGTGAAACCTTTAGCCACTAATCGGGCCTTGTACTTTTCAATAGTACCATCAGGTCTACGCTTTCTTTTAAAGATCCATTTGCAACCTACTGGCTTACAACCAGGCGGGAGATCTGCAATTTCCCAAGTTCCGTTAGCAATGATGGAATCCATCTCGCTACGGACTGCCTCCTTCCAGTAATCCACATCCGGAGATGCGTATGCCTCTGAAAGGGTTCGTGGTTCATCATCCACGACATAAGTGACAAAGTCATCCCCAAGTGACTTCTCGGTCCTCTGTCTCTTACTCCTCCTCAACTCCAAATCTGGAGCGGTGTTATCCACACTAGGAGAGATAGAGAGATCATCTATGCCGACATGTCCACTGTCATCATTCGGTCTCATAGGAAACACATGCTCAAAGAATGTCGCATCACGAGATTCCATCACTATATTAGTAGAGATGTCACTTACCTCGGATTTGACCACTAGAAATCTATAAGCCGTGCTATTAATAGCATATCCTAGAAAGACACAATCAACGGTCTTAGGACCAAGCTTCCTTTTCTTCGGCAACGGCACATGCACTTTTGCAAGGCATCCCCACGTTCGAAAATAGGATAAGTTGGGTTTTCTCCCCTTCCATCCTTCATAGGGTGTTTCCTCCTGATTGCGAGGTGGAACCCTATTCAGGACATAGTTAGCTGTGAGAACTGCCTCACCCCACCAATAGTCCGACATACCTGAACTCTGAAGCATGGCGTTAACCAAGTCACAAAGAGTTCGGTTCTTCCTTTCGGCTATTCCATTAGATTGGGGTGAGTAAGGTGGAGTAACTTCGTGAATTATTCCACTTTCTTCACAGAATTGGGAGAACTCATGTGAGACGTACTCACCGCCTCGGTCCGATCTTAACCGTTTGATTTTCTTTTCTAGTTGATTTTCAACTTCAGCTTTGTAGATTTTAAAGTATTCAAGTGCTTCATCTTTCGACTTAAGTAGGTAAATGTAACAATACTTAGTCGCATCATCTATGAGAGTTAAGAAGTATCTTTTGCCACCTTTAGTTAATATTCCATTCATCTCACAAAGATCAGAGTGGATTAGTTCAAGTGGAGAAGTGCTTCGCCCTTCAACGCTATGAAAAGGTTTTCGGGGCTGCTTAGCTTGCACACACACTTCGCACTTTGAACCCTTCTCATAATTATAGCTCGGAATTAAACTCATCTTACTTAACCGCGTAATGACTTCAAAATTAACATGACACAACCGTGAATGCCAAATATCATGAACTTTATTGCAATGGGAAACATTGTAAACGTTTACATTATTCAAATCAAGAATGGATAAGCGGAACATGCCTCCGCTATCATAGCCTTTGCCCACAAAATTACCAAACTTGGTCAAAATGACCTTATTTGATTCAAATACAAGCTTTATTCCTTGCCTACATAACATTGACCCGCTAAGAAGGTTGCGCGTCATCGCAGGCACGTACAGCACGTCTCTTAGGATGAGTGTTTTGCCCGAAGTAAGCTTCAGGCAAACCTGTCCAATCCCACGTACTGTTGCGGCGGCTCCGTTGCCCATTAGGACGGATCCACCACCTTCACCCTGAAATGAAGAGAAACAAGATCGATCAGCACATATATGTCTAGTAGCACCTGTATCAATCCACCAGTCAATAGATGGACTTGCCATAAAGGCCATAGGTACGTACTCTTCTGAGCTGGTGTTAGCCAGCGCGACATGAACCTCAGCCTTTCGGCTCTTGTGCTGACCCGGGGATGGACCCTTGCCCTTGCGATTGCGGCAATGATTGGCCTTATGGCCAGCCTCACCGCACACAAAGCAGACGATGTCCTCCTTCTTCTTCTTCATATTCTTAGGCTGGAGCTTGACTTGGGAATGATTCTTGAACTTGGGTTTTCCAGGGCCTCCAGCACTCTTAACTTGGACTTGATGAGCCTGGACTTGAGCCTTCCCTGCACCGTCACCGGCCCTAGCACGTTCTTCGACATTTATAGCTGCTGACAACTCATTGAGTGTCAAGCGCTCCTTGATATGTCGTCGTGCAGTCACAAAGTCACGCCATGATGGCGGTAACTTGGCCAGGATGACGTTTACTTGAAACTTCTCTGGTAGGGCGCAGTCGTACTGACTTAAGTCACGTACGTGGAGTTGAAGCTCGTGGAGCTGCTCCATCACCGACCGACCCTCTACCATCTTGTAGTTCAAGTAATTTGCTGTGATAAAGGACTCATTTCCATTATCTCCTTCAGAGTATTTCTCATCGAGCTCATCCCACAGTTGCTTGGCATTCGTGAAGTTGACATAGACGTCAAACAAACGATTAGACAGTATGGCCAACAAACGGGCTAAGACTGCATTATTAGCATCTTCCCATTTCATCGTCTCAGGGATCTCCAGCGAAAACGCCGGTGGATTTGAGATGATCCAGAAGAGCTTAAGATCAGTCAGCCAAAGTTTTGCTTTTGCCTGCCAGCGCTTGAAATTGACTCCGTCAAACACTTCAGGTTTCACGACATCAGATGAGGAAGCCATTTTTTTCAATATAGGTTTTCTGGATTGTTGTAATATTTGCGGTATAAGCAAAGATATTAATATAATTCCAATATAATCATATAAGCACATCAAAGACATCAATTCATATATACATGACATAGCATATATGAAACTATATGAATTGAGCATATTATCCATGGTAAACCACATATTCAATAATAGAAATGATAACATTCTAAACATGAATATGTATGTCAAAGAATAAAGCATGTATCAATTAAGACTAGCAATAAGCTCAAGTTTAATTGATTATTTGTGCTCTCAAATGTAGGGTTGCACAAGACTAATCTCGGCCGTCCCGCTACTAAATCATAAACTTTTCATCGATTGGTTGTAACAAATTAACATTCAATCTTTGAGCTCTCAAGTTGTACCCAAATTAAGCAATATAATCTTCACATGTGAGTATTCGGCTGACAGCCAGAAGTTAGCTAGATCAAGTCCAACCACATATAAAATGTCTATTGCAGCAACTGAATCAAATTGATAGTAAACTATAACTTCTAACAGATCTGCAGCATGTATGTGGGATTTCTACAAGTTAAAGACAGCTTCAACCAAATCACACATACACAGAAGATATATGACCAGAGTATGTCATTCAAAGTTCACAATTAACATTAATCACAGAACATGAGTATGACAGCAAGTAACAACAACTAGAGCCCAAAGATTAAATCTACCAATCTCATATTATGATTTCATATATCATTGAGCAACAGTATATCCCACAGCAATCTATATCTCTCAGCACCAGTTAATGTAAAGAAGATCAATTAACTAGAACTGCCACACAGATTGCAACAAAGGAAAATCACAAAATCACTCACAGCACAGGTGATATTCGAAACCACCAGAAGAACAGGGGCTAGGCACACTTGCGCGCTGTCCCAGAAAACCTATTGCCCCCACACCACCGTGAGAGAGGTCAGTAGGCACGGAGATACAAAGCCCAATCACCGAGCAGATGTCCACGCCGGTGAGTCGAGGTAGAGGTACGCCGCACAAGCGCAGGGGAGGAGCCGGCCAAGCACCTCGCCGGAGAGCACCAGAGAACCGAAGTCGTCACACACCACAGGCAAAATCAAAGAGAGGGAGAGAGCACTTTCCTTCCGATATCCCAATCAAAAGAGCCGGCCGCCATTTATAGCCAGAAGAGGGAGAAGGGATGAGCATTCGGCGGCGCCACCAACGGCCAGAGACCGAGTCTCCCGCGCCACCACCACAACCCAAACTCACCTCACATGCCGGATCTGAGGACCGAGTCCCAGGGGAAGGAGAGGAGCCGGCGCAACTCACGGGAGAGATGGGGAGGCGCGAGTCGCAAGGGAGGAGAGGTCGCAGGGGGGACCAAGCCGACCCGCCGAGCTCGCCTGCCTCCACCGCGCATCCCCCTCCGCCTGAATCGCCGCCGCCGTCGCCTCCCTCCAGGCGCCCGCTTGGTCTCGGCAACGGGGAGGCAGCGGCCTCCCCTTTTGACTCCCTTCGGCCCACCGACAAGTGGGCCCTCTTTCTTCCTTTTTTTTATCAAATGGGAAATTACTCTTTTGCCCTTGGTATATACAACAAGAGCAGCAAGATCATCCCCAAAATCAGCAAGGTGAAGAGCATGGTCCAGCACCGCCCGAGGATCTTTCAGTGGTCCAAGTGCTTGCCACGGTTGAGCAGAAAATAATTCAAAGAAATTAAAATATTTAAGAAAAATTCAAATGGAAATGTGATGAAAATAATTTAGTTCTAAATAAAAATAAATTAATGAAGGAATTAGAGTAAGGTTCTATGCAAATTGAAAATATTTGAAAAATAAATCTTGATTAGTGACTAATAATTATTAGAGTAGGATTAAATTGTGAAAAATATGATATGTCGATTTTATATCTTGAAACGATTTTATTTGCTAATCAAATAAGATTTAAAATTGAACAACTATTTGAAATATGATTCCAAACCAAATATAATTAATTGAATAATAAAATAAGTCACTTTATTAAGGTAATCACATTAGTTGATGAATAATCAATATATATATATATATATATATATATATATATATATATATATATATATATATATGTGTGTGTGTGTGTGTGTGTGTGTGTGTGTGTGTGTGTGGGGGGGGGGGGGGGACGTATCTAGTGCTAATGGGTATTTGGGTGCTAAGGTGCTAATGCTGTCCAGGATCGTTAGATCTGTCACCAACGGCCTGGATCTGTGAAGGTGAAAGCACCAAATCCACTTATGCCATTTTGTGAAAACCCCCCTACCGGTTCGCTTTTTTCTTCTCACCGCAAAGCTCCCAGTAGCTTCTCCCCGCGCCGCGCCGTTTGAGCTCCCGCGCGTGCCGACCCATCCCTTTTTCCCCCCCGCCCAACGTTGTTCCCCGCGACCCGTCCCATTTTTTCCCCGCCTCCCGTTCGCGACCAGGCGTCACCGCTCGTCTCCCCGTGCCGTTCCCATTCGCACCCGCACCATTCTCATCTAACTCGACCTCTTCACATTCCGAATCCCAGCATCCAATGCATTCATAGGAAGCCCTGAGGGCATGTACAATGGAGAGACAGGAGTCCGTCTATAAGATGCTGAAATATGATATAGAGACAGTGAAAAGACGGTTCATACAATGGAGTATTTATTTTAGTGTCTTTAAGTAATTTAATATTTTGCATGTGGTTAAGATGAACTTGGAGTCTCCAACTCATACAACGTCTTCTTTGTCTGTCTTTAAGCCTCGACTTCAGCGTAGAGACGAGCTGCTCACCGTCTCTTCGTGAAGAGACGCGGAGGCCGTCTCTTGACCATGCAAGGGGTATTTTGCAAAAAGTATTGAGATGGAGACAGCTTGAAGAGACCCATTGTACATGCCCTGAACGTCCAAGTCTCAAAATGCATGCATACGCAAATTAATCCATAAACGGAATACATGTATCGAGCATATAATTCAGACGTACGTACTCGATCACAACCAAGTGATATAAGGGCAGTCCCAATGGGTGATTTCTATAGCATTAAATAAGGTGCAAAGTAGACAAAATGCTGATGTGTCATTTGAGTTAAGGATGAGAGATAAGGAAATGGTTTCTTATACAAGAAACCATGTCTACACAGGAACCAAGATAGAAAGAGCTGTGATAGCTAGATGATAGGAGAGAGAAGATAGATGATTGGATGAAAATTTTATTTGTAGAAACTATCCATTGGGAGTATAGTTTCTATGGGTAGTGTCTACATTAATTGGCAAGTATAGAAACTATCTCATAGTTTCTGCATTGGGAGTGCCCTAAGAACGGCGCGGCAGCGAATGGTGCGGGGAGACGAGCGGTGACGCCTGGTCGCGAACGGGAGGCGGGGAAAAATGGGACGGGTCGCGGGGAACGGCGTTGGGCGGGGAAAAAAGGGACGGGTCGGCACGCTCGGGAGCTCAAACGGCGCGGCGCGGGGAGAAGCGAACCGGTAGGGGGGTTTTTCATAAAATGGCATAAGTGGATTTGGTGCTTCCACCTTCACAGATCCAGGCCGTTGTGACAGATCTAACAATCGGCATTAGCACCTTAGTTAGCACCCAAATACCCATTAGCACTAGATACGATCCCTATATATATATATATATATATATATATATATATATATATATATATATATATATATATATATATATATATATATATATATATATATATATATATATATATATATAGTTCCCTTGCAATATAGTTTATGGCAGTGTATGTATAACAGCTAGATCACATGTAAGTAGGTGTAATTGAAATTAATTATTGTGCCACTAGCATATAATTTGTAGTGCAAATTCATTTAGATAAGTCATAATTTTATAAAATATAATTGTATATATTTGTAGGATGTCTGAGTGTTAATGTTCCTTAGGCCATGAATAAAGCCGTTGCAATATAGATTAAGGTAATGTCCAAATGTCATGTGCCTTAGGTCATTAGCAATAATTACTTGAAACTACAATTTGATGAACTTAATGCATGATAGCAGGGCTTGTTTAATTAGGTCCCATCTAAATTAGATAAATCATTAAAACGTACAAGTTAGTTTTTGCATGACAACTGTAATCACATTATATACAAATTAATTAAGATGAATAGACAGATTAGTGGTTCACTAGAATTTACTAGGAAATAGGTTAATGTTAACCACATGTTGCAAATTTGCATGGCATGTAGCTCTGGTCATAGACCATTAGCCACTTGCATATAGACCCTCACATTGGCAGCTTGCTCATATAGACCCTAGCATTGGCAGCTTGCTATTAAAAGTTAATTGCTGAGCGGTTATGCATTGATTAGGGCTTGGAGTATTAGGATTGTTGCTTAGCACACAGATTAATCAAAAGTTAAAACCCTAGGATTAACTAATTATCAACTGCAATTTATGAGTAATTAGTGGCCTAACTAAAGTTAGCTGTTAATTAGCAATTAGTGGTGTAACCTGTTAGCTGCTTATGTACGTCTCCAATATAAGGATATTATATAAATTAATTAAATAGCTAACCCCATATTTTAGTTATTTATTGAATTAATCATCTGATTAATTGGCATTTAAACCTCAAATAACAATATGTCATGCAATTCCTGGCAATGTGAAATCTAATATTAACATGGTTAATTAAAATTATACCTATCGCATGTAGAGCCCGTGCCGCAATCCTAAAATAATAATACTTGGTAAATATTGCAACTCATGGAACTTCCTTGACAACTAGAAAGTAATAAAAGAAATCATTAAGTCAGTTTCAAGCAATAATATATGCCGACCAGTCATGTCTAACCGCCTTCGAATCCAAAGTGGAATATTCCTGTGAATATTCATTCATCCTCCTCGATCCCCCTTGATGTTCTTCTCGGCAGATTTTCTTCATGCCATTTCCCCCTCGCTCAAACTTCGTTTGATCCCGTCTACATTCCACACCCATTAAAACCCTGTCTCATATCACCAATTAATCAAACGAGCGTATGATCTATTTTCATGATGGTTAATATTATCTAATAGTTTTGCTTTTACGAAATATGTATTTGATATACAATGATGTAACTATACACACTAACTACTGATTTAGGGACTAATATTGGTTTACACAGAGAGTTCTAGACGATAAATCCAGGTTCCGACAATCTCCTTGTGGTAAGTCCACTTCTGGAGAGCGCAAGATGCCCGGGAATATGATTCCAACGTGATTCCGTCCAAGATTGCAAAAAGTTTTAATGAACTGATGTCGATCGCACCCACTATTCTGGTCTGCCCTGTTTGGATTTACCAGAACATCACGAACAAGTCGTGTGCATAGCATCCTCTAATCATCGACCACTGAACTGTGAGTACGATTCGGAGACCTCACAGGCAGAGTTGCAGGGCAGCAGCTTCGACGCCTCACCTCCTCCGACGTCGACGACGGTGTCCACCCACAAGAACGGCGGGTCGCTCAGGACGAGCCCTGCGTAGTCGTCGCGCGTTCGGCCTCGGTTCCTCAGAAGCTCCACCACCTTCGACATGGCCGGCCTCTCGCCGGGATTTGCTTGCGTGCACAGCAGCCCGACCTGCACGACGCGCATGATCTCCTCCCCGTCAGCCTGCTCGTACATTCTCTCGTCGATTACCTTCTGTAACGAATTGGCCTTGTAGTTATGCCAAACCTGAAAAAATCCACAACAATATTAAGCAATATATCTTGTGCGGTAATGCATAGCTTTATGCTATCTATGATTTACATACACTTTTTGCATCTGTGTCAGATATGTCATATGTGGAGACTCATTATCACAAATGTGTCCTCGTTCTTTTGGCAATTTGAAATCATACTTGTTCAATGGCAATACACACACAGAAAAACAACTGGTCTAGAAAACCCCACAATAATCTTTAAATCAGAAAAAACAAAATTCCCTGAAATTCCTCTCATTAATTGAGAGAAAAAAAAGAAGATCAACACCGCTTATTTTGAAGGTGGCAGATTATAACGGTGAAGATTAATAATGTACAATATTACAACTATTACAATTATATAATAAACACAACTATATTTTTCAAAGGCAATAGAGTTATATAATAAATACAATATGTTACGATTTTAAAAATATAATATATTGTAATATCTAGCCACACAATTGTGCATGAAATTCCACTAGTTTTAATAAATAATATCTCAGAATGAAATGGAGATTTGTTGGGTGTATCCATAGCGTTAGCGTGCCAAACGGGAGATGAAGTAGTAATAGTTCGTGCTAAAACATGGTAATAAATGAAGTAGGATATGCCCTCGAAAAGGAAACGAAAGGACCGAATAGGACCAAGAAATAATATACACAAGGAAATAGGATAATCAAAACTCTTTGGCCCATTAGGAACAAATTTTAAACTTAAGTTTCACAAGGACATACATGGACATTAGGTTTCTTGAATTAACTGAATGGCTTCTTACCATCAAGCGTTATGGAGAAGAGGCATACTACAGTACTACCAAATGACTAGCATTTATCCCGTAAAAAAAAGACTAGAATTTACGCAAATACTTGAAAAATCTAGAATTTCGAAATATATTGCTAGTTCGAAATTTTAGCGGCCTAAGAGACAAACAACCAAATCTCCATGTAAATTAGAATCGAAAAACTATTTTACTATCATGCTATGTTCCAATGAACTGGAGTAAATCAGAGCGTGCATGAAACCTCTGCTAACAGGGAATGGCCGGAAAGAGATCCCGTGGACCCGCCACACCGCTTCCCAGTGACGATCTCGACAGCCAGCACGCCGAAGCTGTAGACATCCACCTTCTCCGTAAGGTGTCCGTGCACAACATATTCCGGAGCCATGTAACCCCTACAGTCAGCCAATTTGATGAGATCATGAGCAAGAGCCTTTCAGAAATGTAGTACGAACTTCTTTTTTGAGAAAAAAAAAGGCAGTACTAACTAAAGAGAACATCATGTATGGAAGCTAACATTAATCTTACTTACACTGTCCCGGCAATTCCTGTTGTAAGATGAGTTCTGTCAGCGCAGAGGACTCGCGCAAGGCCAAAGTCGGTTATTTTCGGTTTTAGCCTCTGATCCAACAAAACGTTGCTGGCTTTGATGTCCCGGTGAATAATCCGAGTTTCTGATTCTTCGTGGAGGTAGCATAGACCCTCTGCTATGCCTTGAATGATATCAATCCTCTGCTGCCAATCCAAATGCTTATTCTGGTCATCAGCTGCACGAGTAAAAGAACCAAAGGTACTTTTGTTACTTCTCTGACATAAAGAGTATACGAACGTGGCGATCAGATATCACCAGTCAATCATGAAGGTTTCTAAAGGGAGCACTATAAAGCAGAAAATGTTGCTACACATTGTTTAGGGGAAATTAGACAAACTGAATAGGGTACGAGTTAGTCATACATCCTCGTCACAATCCTGTCCATGCAGCTGCATGGCAAAAGGAAATTACCGTGCTCTTCTTTTTTTTTTTACTGAAACAACAACGGAACTGTTGTGGTGGTATGGGCCAGAAATATTATTTTCTTAAATGTTTTATTTCTTTATGTACTCAGAACTACAAACAGTTTCTTCACATCAAATTAGGCTGCACTCAACTTTTAATTGAAGAAATTGAAATGCAAGCAGTATCTGCTTCCAAAAACACTCACGCCGCATATGGAGAGTATGGACTAAGAAAATGAGGTGAGCTTAGCTTTACCGAATATGAAGAGATCTAAGCTTCTATTGAAGTGGTATTCATATATCAGGAAGCTCTCAGGGCCATCCACACTGCACCCAAGCAGCTTCACCAAGTTCTTGTGACGCACTTGGCTTAGCACATCAACTTCACGGAAGAACTGATCGATGCACTGTTTTGTGTTCAGAAATAATCTCTTTGCAGCGACTTCATTCCCACCAGGAAGAACGGCCTGTGAAATAAACGATTACGACTTGTGAGTGACAAGCTGACAGCACCTAAGTACCTACTTGCAGAATATGACTTTCTTACCACAGCAACAGAGTACTAAATTGAAGAATTTTACTTCCGTTTATGTACCTTGTACACAGTCCCGTTGCTCCCTTGGCCAAGTTTGTTTGACAAACTGAACGCACTAGTGGCTTTCTTTAAGACCTTATAACTAAAATTCAGGCTTGACTGAGAAATCCTTGCAGGAAGTGTTGATCCGTACAAATCTGCAGTTACTCAAGCAGGTTACAAACAAGAATAAAGGATCAGCAACTTTTCAGTTGATTCAAGGGTGCTCATATTGGCTACGGCTGATAACTTTTGATTAAAAATCAATAGTAGTGACTGAAAAAATAACTTTTAGAAGCGGAGTGAGTGGTGAAAAAAGTAAGAGAGAAAATACGTGCGTGAAACAAGAGCGAGAAGAGTAGGGTGCGTGATACACCCATGACCCCCCTCCCTTAACCTTGGAGTGAAATGGGAAGCCAGAAACAGAAGTTAATATGCTGCTTTGAAAAATTAGGTGATCATATTGACTTCTCTAAGCAAAAGCCAGAAGCAGAAACTAATACGAACACCCCTTAATAAAGAAGTGAAGAACGTTTAGGACAGCCTATAATACTAACCTCTCAATGATCTATCTCTTGCAATACGAGCCTTCTTCCATACCAACACTGCAGCGACAATTAAAAGAACACCACAAACACAGGAACCCAAGACTGTCCAAAGAATAATTCGTTTCCTTGTGCTGGAGCTTGACGCAGAATCCATTGAGTTCCAGAAAGGTGCTGGTGAGTATCTGATATAGCAGCCAGCAAAGAGCGCACGGCCTTCATCTGCCGGTGCACATTTCGCCACGGATGCAGCAGCTGCGTTGAGGCACCTTTCGCAGCTTGATGTGTTCAAGTTCTGCCAGCACTGAGCAAGTACATAAACCGCTACTTTCGCTGATTTAATAGCCGAACTAACTGCAAACCCTTTGTTGCTCTTGATAGCCAAGGAAGTCACATTACTCAGTACAGTATTCACAACCGAACTAAAGCCCCGCCGGTCTGAGCTGTGGTTTCTGTCGGAGCACACACTTGTATCCAGCGAGTCCATGACCTCGTCAAAGAAAGAGTAATTTGCATATCTCATAAAGCATCCATCGAGATATATCCGGCCCCCAATGAAAGGATAGCATTTTGGAAGAAGAGACCTTATTTCTGAATAGCACAGTGTACAGTCGACTTTGCTGAGATCTTCCAGGCATTGCACCAGCCCGTAGTAGGTAATGGGATCTTTCCCGACAGACGTCATCCCATATCCCTTTTGCACAAGATCTGAGTTTACGTTGTCAAAAGCGACGACAAAGTTGTTGGCCCAAACCGCTGCAGAACCAGAAGCTGGGGTTTTGTTGCAGAATTCATGAACCACCGATGCCCGAGGGTCAGCCAAGGTAGTGGTTGATGTCCAGGAGCTCAAATAAGCAGTGATGACAAGAGCAATAACAAAAGAACTAAAGTCTCTCATTCTGCAACCACACCCTATTTTCTTGTTCTTTTCGGAACTTCATGGTGCAATTATGGAACAAGCAAAACAAAGGCAAAGAATGAGAAGAAGGTAACAAGACTACTTCAGTAAGCACCGGTTTGCACTACATAATTCATCATACATGCGAGTAAGATGCTGAAAAAAAAAATCAAACCTGTAAGGCGGGGAAATAAGAGCAATTGTTATGCTTAGATGAAACTTGAGAGTAAGGAGGAAAGGAGGAAAACTAAAGGCCATAAGAAAAGATACCTTCAGTTGCCGGTCCTCCATTGAGTCCCTGGCTTCTTGTTAGCTAAGAAGACTGTCAGCCAATTTGACCATGACATCCCAGCTCATTCCAAGTGACATTAGCGCAGTCAAAAATGCATGCTTTGAACACCAATTAACTATGTGAGGAATCATCTATCCATTTTGACAAGGACATAGTTCTCCAAGTCATCAAATTTGAAAGAAAAAAGTAGCACTGATAAGGACATTTCATAGATTTTTTTAGTGATAGTGATAGCTTACAGAACTGAAGATAGCGTGTCCATCATGCTTATCTAAACAAACCAAGAGAAAGCCGTCGCGTAGGAGAGAACTAGTCTTAGTACTAACTAATCAGTTTGTTTGTGGGCATAATTATTTGCCTCGAATGCATACCAGCTACTTCGCCTATATAGTATCTAATATGATTTGAGATCATTGTGATAAAACCATAGCTGCAATCACTTTGAGTTCAACACAGCATCTTCCTTGACCAGGTGATCATAATAGTAATATAGAATAAGAAAACACTGTTGCTGTAGCTGCTTCCAAAGTTCCAATGCATAGTCTAGTAAAAAAATTCTGTACTGAAACATTTTGTCTTTGCTATATGTGAAGTTCAAATTTGTAGTATACATACAACAGAATGAACATTTTAAAATCTCCATAACAACACTACGTAATTACAAATCTGCATTCATCAAAACAGATCCCCTCATTTCAATCAAAATATAATTTTTCTTCGGTTACCATATCATTTGATAAGTATAAGCAACGACTAAAATGGTCATCACAAATACCTTGCTCTGATTTGGAAACTTCAGTGAGGCTCTTTTGGTCAGAATAACTACTGGAAGATGTTCAGCATTATTCAATATAGCCTACAATGACATGTTCAGGTGATCACCTTCAAATACTCACATTTAATGACGATCTATTTAATTTTATCTGTTTATCTATCTGCAAATGTGAACCATGCTCTTCACAAAATGCAATCAGAGAAAAAAAGATCAAAATATTTTTTTACATAAATATTACAGGGTCATAACAGATTTGGGTACAAGACATATGTCGACCCCAGATTTAACCAATCCAAAATCATCTGTGAAACCACTACACTATTCCCTACATCAATACATAATGCTCACAGAGTCACAGATAGTGTTGGAAATTAAGCGGATTTAGGAATATTTCCATTTTAATTCCGATTATAATCAAGCATAAGAAAGCATATATACAGTAATATGAAAATGACATTAAAGTAAATGTATTATCTCTCAAAATAATTTATATCATTAACATATGACAATATCCTTAATAAGACACATATGTGGGAATTTAAAATCTGCATAATACACAGATTAAGAATTGCAGTATTGCTCTCAGGGAGGAGTTGCATAAGTTAAAGATAAACTTGATCTTCTACCACTCTTGTCAAATTTTCAATTATCATAGTGACAAGCCTTTAAAGATTCTGCTAGTTTAACTAATTGAACATTACCTGAGTGAAGTATCAATGTCAAGAGTATGCAGAAACAACATATTTCAGTAGAAATTAGGCACTAGAACAAATATAAGTTACTGCAGACTAAACATATATTTTCGGCAATGCAGAATCAACATGTATTTCGACAGAGCCTAAAACAACAGTAAGCAGAATTGAGCAGGAACTGAACCAACGCAATTGATAGAGCTATCGAATACACACCACAGAAGTAGGCAACTAGTATGCGATGAATCAAACTAGTAGAACCAATCTAGAATATCACCATGACTTCAATTTTGACAAATATCCTCATCAAGCAACCAAAAGCCCACAATTTATCATGCAATAATTCTCCCAGTGCCAATCAACAATCACATATCAGAGATAATAAACAGATGATCTAGCACGACACACTAATGCACAATAGAAGTAAAGATCATTTCACAGTGCGGCGGCAATCCAAGCCACTGAGATGCAAAAGGGGCTAGGTTTGTCAGAGAGACGAAGTCCCAGAAAACCAATCACCAGGAATACCAGGATATCACCAGGGAGGTAATCGGAGATACAAAGCCCAACTCCACAGATCGAAACTTATCAATTTGTGAATTTGAGATGCTGCCACCTGCCAGATGCCGCTCAAAGCCAACACAATCACCCAATCGGATTAAGCAAATCGAGGTGTCGCGGAACCGGTAGCACACTGCGCACGAATGCACAAATGCCAAGAGAGGAACTCGGCGCAGACAGCAGCAGCAACCAAGAACGCCAACACCACAGATCAATCGCAGCCTCGTCGACAAGAATCACCGAGTTCCCAATGAGCTCACGAACGCAAGCTGCGTGGGAGACCAAGGAAAACTTACCAATTGCTCTCAGATCTGTGTGCGTCTTCTGGTTGATGTCCCACAAGCACCCTCCCATGGCCCGATTTAAAGGAGGAGGGGAATCTCAGATCGGAGGCGACGGAGCCGTCGCCCAAACGGCCACCGAGCCGATTGCCTGAAGACCAGGGAGATGAGGTGACCGAGTGCGGTGGATCTGAGCGGCCCGACCTTATCCCCTCTCCTCCCTGTTACAGGTGGGCCTGGGAGGATTTGCTTTTCATCTTTTCTTTTATTTTAGAAATAGAGGGAAATTCCCTTTTTGCCCAACAAATAGATCGCTGAACCATTTCATACAGGGCGTAAACTAAACTATATATTAATATTACAATATCAGAGTTTAAATAGACCGTATTAGGTCAAGTTTACAATAAAGCCGTCAAGGTCAAATGATACGTTACATAAATTGTGGAAACGTAGCAGAAGCAACAAGGAGAGGGCACAATTCACCACAGGCAGGCAACTAGAGAAGGCTTGTGTACGACTCATATTAACTAAAGACTTAGATAATATTAGGGCATGCAAATGCCACCTTAGTTAACTAGATTGGGGTGAGACCTAATCTACTATAGCCTAACTAAGCTTCACCATCTTCATCACCATCAGCTTCTTAATCGTCATAGTATGCATACTGCCCTTGGTTCAAAGATTATGACGATTTTGTGAGCGCATGTGAGCACAAACAACAGTGTTCCATGAGTCAATATACACAGAATGCAATATTTATACATGTAGGGTTTACCAAAGAGGGCTCAGGTTCTTTTACTTGCTAAAGCTAACATTTTAAACTACAGATAGTTAGAAATTTCCTAAGATTAGCATTTTAACTAAATTAGATTTTTCTAAAGTGTATGAAAGATTGCAATATTTATAATAGTACATATTTCATCCACCGTTATATGGCTTCCTGTGCCATATGCTAGATTTCCAACATTACATCTGCTTATCATTATCACTAGGACCGATGCCTAGACCAACACAATTTAGGCTTAACTGCCCGACACTTTTCATTTCACCCATAAAGTTTTTCGAAATAGATACTAACTTGATTAAGTTCTATTGCCTGCCCATGACCGTGGTCACGTCTGCTCGAATGGTTCACACTACAGAGGTTGCACATTTTACCTACAAGAGACCACCACTTGTTATGTTCTGCATGTTTCCTTAGACACGCAGATCAAGAAGGCCCAAGACCTTTGCAATGCATCTTCCCAGCGATGCCATATCACTAAGGTTTCCACCGCTGTGGGGTACGACAACCCCTCCAAAAGCTCCCTCTTGCTCCGTCACGTCACAGGCCTTCCCTTCTGCACGTGTTCACACCTATGGCACATCCCACACTCGGTCGATGCAAATTAGTTGGCTAGGTTATACCCATTATAGACTTGTGATTTCATTATTTTACATTACAAAATCATCACAAGATTTAGTTCTTAAAGTTATCTGGACGGTTCTATCACACTCCAATAGTTTCGTGCATCCAGTGCACCACCCCTCTTACTATCCGCCCAGATTTTTAAGCAAGTTAGGACTTTTGGCAGTATAAAATAATGGTGTTCAACATATCAGTCACTTTCCACTAACAACTGCCCAAATCAAGTTTTTATGTATGAAAAGGTGCCAAGGCAAATTAATGCACCACGAGTATCTAAGCCAGACTAAGCATGTCGCCTTAAGTAGGGACTTATTACTAGTAGATTAGTCATTAATCCCAGGGTGACAAGGAGTGGGTTATTCAATTAAACATAAGGAATTATCTATGATCTAATTCGAATATAAATTGCGTAATAAAATTAAAGCATGCATTTTAATAATTTAAATCAAAATACTTTGCATCGAAATGTAGGAGCAAAATGATCAAAATGATGACTCACCTAGCTCACAAGCAGGGTGGTCTTGGATTTATTTTTTTTAGCTTGCTTGAATTGCGGCTTCTCGGCGTCTTCGTACTCTACTCGAATGTTCGCGTCGATAAAGTGCACACAAGAGAGCGAACATATAAATGCAATTAAAAATTCAAATGAAGACGAAACTGAGCAAAACTAGTGCTATTAGATAGATCTTGAATTTAAAAAATTTAGAAACAAATTTCATTAATGTTGGAGCTACAATGAGTAAGAACGAGTCATTCGAAGTTTAAATCAGAAATTAATGTACGAAAAAGAAAGAGGAGAAGATTACTCTCGCTGGCATAGGGGCCTAAGATTTTTATTTAACTGTTGAATTAAATTTCTATTAAAAAGGCTACAAAGGCTGACATGGGGTCCCACTGGATTTTTAATTTAAACTAGATTTATTTTCAAGAAGGAAAATGATAAGGGACTAATAGGTGGGGTCTATTTATTGTGCCAACAGTAACTTGGACCCACTTATCAGTGGTTCCGTCTTTTTATAGCCGGCTTAAAAGGTTTTAAGTGGCTGTGGGGTCCACTTGTCATACGGATAGGAATGTAATTAAATAGGGATGGCCCACACATCAGCGTGATTAGCTAACACTATGCGCCATCATTACGCCAATCTTAATCACGAGCACTAATTTAAACGCCTCGCTACAATGTGTCTTCCTCGCCGAGAAGTGGCAAAGCATCTCTCGCCGGCGGTAGGGCCTCGGTGGACGATAGCATGGTCGAAAATGGGACCCTTGGTGCTATGCGAAGCTTCGGGAGAGGCGGCGCGGCCGGATTTGAGGCACAGTGCTAACGGCGGCGAGCTACGCGGCGGCGAAAACAAGGAGCACGACACAGAGGTGCCACAATGCAGTAGACTCCGATTCAATGCTACGGGAGCTACTGGAGAGAGAGGGGAGCTTATCGAAGGCGTCGATGATACTTGGGGACGAGCGCTGCGGGCTGGCGACGAGAAGCCGAACGACGGTGAGGTGGGTGGTGCGGAGGGCCCGCTGGGGAGGAAGAAGAAACTTGGCGTGGTCGGGGTCGTCCTCAGGGGGTCCACAGGAAGCTCCAGGCATGACTAATCGAACCGGGATGCGGCAAAGCACGATTTGGCTCGGCGGCAGCACTTGACCGAACATAAGGATGAAAGGAGGGCTCGGGTGGCTATCGGGTCGATTAAGTGAAAAGGGAGGTGAGTGAGGATGCAAGGAATAGGATGCGCACCATTATAGGGGGAGGAGGGGATCCGTGCCGCTGTGGTGCCATGATGGTGTTGATGCGGCCGAGAGGGCGTCGGCGGACGATCAGGGTAGAGGTGGAGGGGAGTGCCGTGGTGTCCTCGGGCGAATACCCAGCGCGCAGAGCAAGGCGCTGAGGCGCAGCGTGAAGCGACGGGACGGGATGGCTTGGGCGCAATGCTGCAGAGTGCGAGAGAGAGGAGGAGGGAGAGGGGAAAAGCTGCTCCGGCGAATGGAGGATTGCGTGGACCTAAGACGAGGCGCCACAAGGGCTGAAGCGATGCAGGGGAGGCCGGGAATGCTGGAACGGGCAGCGAACGCGAGTGGCGCGGCACTCGGACGCGGCCAGAGCGTGCTCTGGCGCCTTGGGCTGGCGTGGGCCGTTCCAGGCCGGGCCAAGCGGCTTCTTGGCTGGGGCCCAAGAGAGAGAATGGTGGGGATGAACCAGACCAATCCCAAGGCGATTTGGAAAATTTTTGTAGTCACGCGTTGTTTGTTTTTGGCATATTTCGTGTAACTAAGACTCGAAGTCTTGAAGAAGCATTAGTCCGAGCAAGATCAAAACCAAGATTATCAAAATATTGAGTAGAGACAAGTCATCACTTTAATCATATTGCACCTATCTTTTTCAGTGCAAACTATATTGTTTTAAATTATCAAATTACATGCTTTATGTTACTATACAAATTATATTATTGCTGGCTCGTAGTTAATGCCATATTAATAATTGTGCTAGTAAATCCCATTCCTTGGCTTTGGACATAATCCCTTGTCGCCCTAGAATTAATGATATACATAACTAGCTGGTAAGTCAGTATCTAAATGCCATGCTTAACTTTGATTAGATACATGTGGGCATTATTTTGCCCTAACATCATTTCAAAAACATCAAAACATGTTTTTGGGAAGCCATTGGAGGGAGGTGGTTGGTGTTGAACTTAGAAAAGATTTTCAAAACCAAAACTCAAAAACTATTTTAGACTTGGGCGGATGGTATGTATGGCTGGTGTGGAAAGAGCACGAGATCTTGGTATGTGATGGACTAGCCCTGAGTCAATTAAGGACGGAATCTTATGATAACCTCTTGGGTAAAACAGTGCAACCACAAGTCTATAATGAGTACAACCTAGCCAATTAATTTGCACTGATCTAGCGTTGGATGCACCATTTGGTCGAATACGAGCAAATGAGTTGGAGGGAAACATTTGTGGTGAGGTGCAAGAGGGGGATTCAAGAGAGGATGGATAGAATTTCATGGCTATGGAAACCTTAACGGTATAATTGTGTTGGGAAGATGCATTGTGAAAACGTTGTGATGATCCTCTGAGCCTCACGCCAATGGTAGCACGGTGCGGATTAAGTTGGACATTTCTTGTGGGTAAAGTGTACGACTTCTGTAGAGTGAAAATTGTTCGAACAGCTGTGCCTATGGTCAAGGATGGAGGAACTTGCTTGATATAGTCTTGGTTTTATAAAAAAAACCATTTACGTGTGGGATGAAAAACCTGACGGGTGGATAGAACCCTGAGTTTGATTTCCCTAGGTGGATAGAACTCAGTGAATATAATGGGTGGATAGAGCCTTATCTGTGAAAAGTAGCATATGATGGATAGAACTATGCTCTGTAATTGGTGGATGGAACCTTTGCTATGATTATTATTGCATTCTCTTAAACTCTTTAAAATATGATTTAGTTAAAATGCTAGGTCTCAAACTTTCTACATATTCTATTTCAAATGTGGCTTTTTGCAAATAAAAGAACTTCAAGCCTCCCTTTGTTCAGTCTTATATCTATTAAAATTGCATTTTGTGTGGTAGCTTACTGAGTACCTTTGTACTCGCTATTGCTCAATTACCATTATTTAGCAAGATGAGAAGAAGAAGGCTTTGCTGGCTTTTATTGGTGTCTAAAGGGACTAGAAGTCAAAGAGGCCAAGAATTATGTCGCAGACCCTACTTGATTACTTGTGGGCATATCCTAAGGATCACACTTGCTGTTTTGTTTGTCTCCGCTGCAGTTGTTCTGTGTGTTTGGCCTGATCGGTCTGTGTGTAAGTCAAACGAGCGTATGATCTATTTTCATGATGGTTAATATTATCTAATAGTTTTGCTTTTACGAAATATGTATTTGATATACAATGATGTAACTATACACACTAACTACTGATTTAGGGACTAATATTGGTTTACACAGAGAGTTCTAGACGATAAATCCAGGTTCCGACAATCTCCTTGTGGTAAGTCCACTTCTGGAGAGCGCAAGATGCCCGGGAATATGATTCCAACGTGATTCCGTCCAAGATTGCAAAAAGTTTTAATGAACTGATGTCGATCGCACCCACTATTCTGGTCTGCCCTGTTTGGATTTACCAGAACATCACGAACAAGTCGTGTGCATAGCATCCTCTAATCATCGACCACTGAACTGTGAGTACGATTCGGAGACCTCACAGGCAGAGTTGCAGGGCAGCAGCTTCGACGCCTCACCTCCTCCGACGTCGACGACGGTGTCCACCCACAAGAACGGCGGGTCGCTCAGGACGAGCCCTGCGTAGTCGTCGCGCGTTCGGCCTCGGTTCCTCAGAAGCTCCACCACCTTCGACATGGCCGGCCTCTCGCCGGGATTTGCTTGCGTGCACAGCAGCCCGACCTGCACGACGCGCATGATCTCCTCCCCGTCAGCCTGCTCGTACATTCTCTCGTCGATTACCTTCTGTAACGAATTGGCCTTGTAGTTATGCCAAACCTGAAAAAATCCACAACAATATTAAGCAATATATCTTGTGCGGTAATGCATAGCTTTATGCTATCTATGATTTACATACACTTTTTGCATCTGTGTCAGATATGTCATATGTGGAGACTCATTATCACAAATGTGTCCTCGTTCTTTTGGCAATTTGAAATCATACTTGTTCAATGGCAATACACACACAGAAAAACAACTGGTCTAGAAAACCCCACAATAATCTTTAAATCAGAAAAAACAAAATTCCCTGAAATTCCTCTCATTAATTGAGAGAAAAAAGAAGAAGATCAACACCGCTTATTTTGAAGGTGGCAGATTATAACGGTGAAGATTAATAATGTACAATATTACAACTATTACAATTATATAATAAACACAACTATATTTTTCAAAGGCAATAGAGTTATATAATAAAAACAATATGTTACGATTTTAAAAATATAATATATTGTAATATCTAGCCACACAATTGTGCATGAAATTCCACTAGTTTTAATAAATAATATCTCAGAATGAAATGGAGATTTGTTGGGTGTATCCATAGCGTTAGCGTGCCAAACGGGAGATGAAGTAGTAATAGTTCGTGCTAAAACATGGTAATAAATGAAGTAGGATATGCCCTCGAAAAGGAAACGAAAGGACCGAATAGGACCAAGAAATAATATACACAAGGAAATAGGATAATCAAAACTCTTTGGCCCATTAGGAACAAATTTTAAACTTAAGTTTCACAAGGACATACATGGACATTAGGTTTCTTGAATTAACTGAATGGCTTCTTACCATCAAGCGTTATGGAGAAGAGGCATACTACAGTACTACCAAATGACTAGCATTTATCCCGTAAAAAAAAGACTAGAATTTACGCAAATACTTGAAAAATCTAGAATTTCGACAAAATATATTGCTAGTTCGAAATTTTAGCGTCCTAAGAGACAAACAACCAAATCTCCATGTAAATTAGAATCGAAAAACTATTTTAAGCAATATATCTTGTGCGGTAATGCATAGCTTTATGCTATCTATGATTTACATACACTTTTTGCATCTGTGTCAGATATGTGGAGACTCATTATCACAAATGTGTCCTCTTTCTTTTGGCAATTATATATATGTGTGTATATACACACACATACATACATACACACAAACAACTGGTCTAGAAAACCCCACAATAATTTTAAAATCAGAAAAAATAATGTATGATATTACAACTATTATAATTATATAATAAACACAACTATATTTTCCAAGGGCAATAGAGTTATATAACAAATACAATATGTTATGATTTTAAAAATATAAAATATTGCAATATCTAGCCACACAATTGTGCATGAAATTCCACTAGTTTTACTAAATAATATCTCAGAATGAAATGGAGATTTGTTGGGTGTATCCATAGCGTTAGAGCAACTCCAGCAGGGCCCCTACTTGAGCCCTCAAACCTCATATTTGAGAGCTTGAGGCAAAAATAGAGGTCCAGCAGAGCCCCTACTAGAGCCCTCAAATTTGAGGAGCCCCTCAAATCACCCTCCCACCCCTCATTCCTAGGGGCTCCCCCCCACCCCTCATTTTCCTGTTTTTTTCCCGCACCGTGAAACTTCTCCCGCTCTCGGCCAAAAGTCCCCGCCCGCCTCTTCCCCTCCCGTCCGCCGAATCCCCCCCCCCCCCCCGCCTGCATCTTTCCCCGCCGCCTCCCTCGCCCGCCCGCCTCCTCCGCTTCCCCGCCCGCCCGCCTCCCTCGCCCGACGCCTCCGTCGCTTCCCCGCCCGCCTCCGCGGCGGCTCCTTCCCGTGCGGCCGGCTGTGCTGAGCGCGGCGGGCGAGGCGGAGATACGGGGCGGCCTGCTTCGGTAGCCCGCGCCGGCGGTGGAGGCTGCTCGGCCTCGGGACCGAGCGAGGGAGGCCGGCGGCAACGGGACCGGGCGGAGGAGGCTCTCGGGAGCGGGCGGCCCGCGCGGGGCTGCACCTGCCGGCGGCGACCTGAGCGCGAGGAGCAGCGGGCCCAGGCGCGATGCGGCTTCAGGCCGTCGGCGTGGGAGGGCGAGCGGGCGGCTGGTCCAGCCGGGCGGTGGCGTCGGCGCGACGCAAGCTGCCGGGGGCCGAGGCGCGGGTGTGCTCGGGGCGGCGCGGCGAGACACCGGCTACGGGCGGCGCTGCTACAAGGCGCATGCGGGCGCGTGGCGGAGAAGCCGAACGGCACGGCTTCGGGCCGGCGGCGTGAGCGTGAGCCCCGCCTGCCTCTTTCCCCTGCCAAGCGCGCCGCCTCGCCCGTCGCCTCGCCCATCGCCGACGCCTCCGCCCGTTGCCCGTCGCCGTCACCTCCCTCCCCGCGCGCCTCCCTTTCGAGCGCGCCGCCCGCCTCCCTCCCCGCGCGCCTCCCTCCCGAGCGCGCCGCCTGCCTCCCTCTCCGCGCGCATCTTTCCCCGCCCGTCGCCCGTCACCGTTGCCTCCGCCCATCGCCGTCGCCTCCGAATGGATTTGTCAGGAGTGGGTCCCATATGTCAGTGTGTAGTGGATGGATTTGAGGGCTTAGATTTAAGAGGTGCTGTTGGAGTAGAAGCAAAAAAATTGGGCCCTCAAAAGTAGGGGGAGCCCTCAAATGAAAAGTAGGGGCTCTGTTTTGAGGGCTACTGCTGGAGTTGCTCTTAGCGTGCCAAACGGGAGATGAAGTGGTAATAGTTCGTGCTAAAACAGGGTAAGAAATGAAGTAGGATATGCCCTCGAAAAGGAAACGAAAGGACCGAATAGGACCAAGAAATAATATACACAAGGAAATAGGATAATCAAAACTATTTGGCCCATTAGGAACAAATTTTAAATTTGCCGTCAACAGTAGTTAAGTTTCACAAGGACATGCATGGACATTAGGTTTCTTGAATTAACTGAATGGCTTCTTACCATCAAACGTTATGGAGAAGAGGCATACTACAGTACTACCAAATGACTAGCATTTATCCCGTAAAAAAAAGACTAGAATTTACGCAAATACTTGAAAAATCTAGAATTTCGAAATATATTGCTAGTTCGAAATTTTAGCGGCCTAAGAGACAAACAACCAAATCTCCATGTAAATTAGAATCGAAAAACTATTTTACTATCATGCTATGTTCCAATGAACTGGAGTAAATCAGAGCGTGCATGAAACCTCTGCTAACAGGGAATGGCCGGAAAGAGATCCCGTGGACCCGCCACACCGCTTCCCAGTGACGATCTCGACAGCCAGCACGCCGAAGCTGTAGACATCCACCTTCTCCGTAAGGTGTCCGTGCACAACATATTCCGGAGCCATGTAACCCCTACAGTCAGCCAATTTGATGGGATCATGAGCAAGAGCCTTTCAGAAATGTAGTACGATCTTCTTTTTTTGAGAAAAAAAGGCAGTACTAACTAAAGAGAACATCATGTATGGAAGCTAACATTAATCTTACTTACACTGTCCCGGCAATTCCTGTTGTAAGATGAGTTCTGTCAGCGCACAGGACTCGCGCAAGGCCAAAGTCGGTTATTTTCGGTTTTAGCCTCTGATCCAACAAAACGTTGCTGGCTTTGATGTCCCGGTGAATAATCCGAGTTCCTGATTCTTCGTGGAGGTAGCATAGACCCTCTGCTATGCCTTGAATGATATCAATCCTCTGCTGCCAATCCAAATGCTTATTCTGGTCATCAGCTGCACGAGTAAAAGAACCAAAGGTACTTTTGTTACTTCTCAGACGTAGAGAGTATACGAACGTGGCGATCAGATATCATCAGTCAATCATGAAGGTTTCTAAAGGGAGCACTATAAATCAGAAAATGTTGCTACACATTGTTTAGGGGAAAATTAGACAAACTGAATAGGGTACGAGTTAGTCATACATCCTCGTCACAATCCTGTCCATGCAGCTGGATGGCAAAAGGAAATTACCGTGCTCTTCTTTTTTTTACTGAAACAACAACGGAACTGTTGTGGTGGTATGGGCCAGAAATATTATTTTCTTAAATGTTTTATTTCTTTATGTACTCAGAACTACAAACAGTTTCTTCACATCAAATTAGGCTGCACTCAACTTTTAATTGAAGAAATTGAATGCAAGCAGTATCTGCTTCCAAAAAAACTCACGCCGCATATGGAGAGTATGGACTAAGGAAATGAGGTGAGCTTAGCTTTACCGAATATGAAGAGATCTAAGCTCCTATTGAAGTGGTATTCATATATCAGGAAGCTCTCAGGGCCATCCACACTGCACCCAAGCAGCTTCACCAAGTTCTTGTGACGCACTTGGCTTAGCACATCAACTTCACGGAAGAACTGATCGATGCACTGTTTTGTGTTCAGAAATAATCTCTTTGCAGCGACTTCATTCCCACCAGGAAGAACGGCCTGTGAAATAAACGATTACGACTTGCGAGTGACAAGCTGACAGCACCTAAGTACCTACTTGCAGAATATGACTTTCCTACCACAACAACAGAGTACTAAATGGCAGAATTTTACTTCCGTTTATGTACCTTGTACACAGTCCCGTTGCTCCCTTGGCCAAGTTTGTTTGACAAACTGAACGCACTAGTGGCTTTCTTTAAGTCCTTATAACTAAAATTCAGGCTTGACTGAGAGATCCTTGCAGGAAGTGTTGATCCATACAAATCTGCAGTTACTCAAGTAGGTTACAAACAAGCATAAAGGATCAGCAACTGTTCAGTTGATTCAGGGGTGATCATATTGGCCGCAACTGATGACTTTTGACTAAAAATCAATAGTAGTGACTGAAAGAAGTGACTTCTAGAAGCAGGGAGAGTAGTGAAAAAAGTGAGGGAGAAATACGTGCGTGAAACAGGAGCGAGAAGAGTAGGGTGCGTGATACGCACATGACCCCCTTCCCTTAACCTCAGAGTAAGATGGGAAGCTAGAAACAGAAGTCAATATGTTGCTTCAAGAAATTAGATGTTAATTTTGGTTTCTCTAAGCAAAAGTCAGAAGTAGAAACCAATATGAACACCCATTAATAAAGAAGTGAAGAACGTCTAGGACAGCCTATAATACTAACCTCTCAATGATCTATCTCTTGCAATACGAGCCTTCTTCCATACCAACACTGCAGCGATAATTAAAAGAACACCACAAACACAGGAACCCAAGACTGTCCAAAGAATAATTCGTTTCCTTGTGCTGGAGCTTGACGCAGAATCCATTGAGTTCCAGAAAGGTGCTGATGAGTATCTGATATAGCAGCCAGCAAAGAGGGCACGACCTTCATCTGCCGGTGCACATTTCGCCACGGATGCAGCAGCTGCGTTGAGGCACCTTTCGCAGCTTGATGTGTTCAAGTTCTGCCAGCACTGAGCAAGTACAAAAACCGCTACTTTCGCTGATTTAATAGCCGAACTAACTGCAAACCCTTTGTTGCTCTTGACAGCCAAGGAAGTCATATTACTCAGTACAGTATTCACAACTGAACTAAAGACCTGACGGTCTGAGCTGTGGTTTCTGTAGGAGCACACACTTGTATCCAGCGAGTCCATGACCTCGTCAAAGAAAGAGTAATTTGCATACCTCATAAAGCATCCATCGAGATATATCCGGCCCCCAATGAAAGGATAGCATTTTGGAAGAAGAGACCTTATTTCTGAATAGCACAGTGTACAGTCGACTTTGCTGAGATCTTCCAGGCATTGCACCAGCCCGTAGTAGGTAATGGGATCTTTCCCGACAGAAGTCATCCCATATCCCTTTTGCACAAGATCTGAGTTTATGTTGTCAAAGGCGACGACACAGTTGTTGGCCCAAACCTCTGCAGAACCAGAAGCTGGGGTTTTGTTGCAGAATTCATGAACCACCGATGCTCGAGGGTCAGCCAAGGTAGTGGTTGATGTCCAGGAGCTCAAATAAGCAGTGATGACAAGAGCAATAACAAAAGAACTTAAGTCTCTCATTCTGCAACCACACCCTATTTTCTTGTTCTTTTCGGAACTTCATGGTGCAATTATGGAACAAGCAAAACAAAGGCAAAGAATGAGAAGAAGGTAACAAGACTACTTCAGTAAGCACCGGTTTGCACTACATAATTCATCATACATGCGAGTAAGATGCTGAAAAAAAAATCAAACCTGTAAGGCGAAGAAATAAGAGCAATTGTTATGCTTAGATGAAACTTGAGAGTAAGGAGGAAAGGAGGAAAACTAAAGGCCATAAGAAAAGAAACCTTCAGTTGCCGGTCCTCCATTGAGTCCCTGGCTTCTTGTAAACCTTTGAGGTAATACTGACAGAGAGAGGAAGGAATTTTCTCGGATGGCTCTGCCACACTTTCCAATGTCCAGGTATCCATATGAAGAACTGCAGTAGCATTTTCAATATTGCTGACACTAGTACTTGGAATAAGAGAAAAAAGTAGCACTGATAAGGACATTTCATAGATTTTTTTAGTGATAGTGGTAGCTTATAGAACTGAAGATAGCGTGTCCATCATGCTTATCTAAACAAACCAACAGAAAGCCGTTGCGTAGGAGAGACTAGAGAGCTAGTCTTAGTACTAACTAATCAGTTTGTTTGTGGGCATAATTATTTGCCTCGAATGCATACCAGCTACTTCGCCTATATAGTATCTAATATGATTTGAGATCATTGTGATAATACCATAGCTGCAATCACTTTGAGTTCAACATAGCATCTTCCTTGACAAGGTGATCATAATAGTAATATAGAATAAGAAAACACTGTTGCTGTAGCTGCTTCCAAAGTTCTAATACATAGTCTAGTAAAAAAAATTTGTACTGAAACATTTTGTCTTTGCTATATGTGAAGTTCAATTTTGTAGTATACATACAACAGAATGAACATTTTAAAATCTCCATATCAACACTACGTAATTACAAATCTGCATTCATCAAAACAGATCCCCTCATTTCAATCAAAATATCATTTTTCTTCGCTTACCAAATCATTTGATAAGTATAAGCAACCACTAAAATGGTCATCACAAATACCTTGCTCTGATTTGGAAACTTCAGTGAGGCTCTTTTGGTCAGAATAACTACTGGAAGATGTTCAGCATTATTCAATATAGCCTACAATGACATGTTCAGGTGATCAACTTCAAATACTCACATTTAATGACGATCTATTTAATTTTATCTGTTTATCTATCTGCAAATGTGAACCATGCTCTTCACAAAATGCAATCAGAGAAAAAAGATCAAAATATTTTTTTACATAAATATTACAGGGCCAGAACAGATTTGGGTACAAGACATATGTCGATCCCAAATTTAACCAATCCAGAATCCTCTGTGAAACTACTGCACTATTCTCTACATCAATAGATAATGCTCATAGATAATGTTGGAAATTAAGCAAATTTAGCAATATTTTCATTTTAGTTCCGATTATAATCAAGCACAAGAAAGCATATATACAGTAATATGAAAATGACATGAAAGTAAATGTGTTTTCTCTCAAAACATATATACGATTCATATCATTAACATATGGCAATATGCTTAATAAAACACAAATGTGGGAATTTAAAATCAGCATAATGCACAGATTAAGAACTGCAGTATTGCTCTCAGGGAGGAGTTGCACAAGTTAAAGAAAAACTTGGTCTTCTACCACTCTTGTCAAATTTTCAATTATCACATTGACAAGCCTTTAAAGATTCTGCTAGTTTAACTAATTGAACATTACTTCAGTGAAGTATCAATGTCAAGAGTATGCAGAAACATCAGATTTCAGTAGAAATCAGGCACTAGAACAAATATAAGTTACTGCAGACTGAACATATATTTTCGGCAATGTAGAATCAACATGTATTTCGATAGAGCCTAAAACAACAGTAAGCAGAACTAAACAGGAACCGAACCAACGCAATTGACAAAGCTATCGAATACACACCACAAAAGTAGGCAACTAGCATGCGATGAATCAAACTAGTAGAATCAATCTAGAATATCATCGTGACTTCAATTTTGACAAATATCCTCATCAAGCAATCAAAAGCCCACAAGCTATCATGCAATAATTCTCCCAGTGCCAATCAACAATCAAATATCAGAGATAATAAATAGATGATCTAGCACGACACACTAATGCACAATAGAAGTAAAAAAAGTAAAGATTAGCTCATAGTGCAGCGGCAATCCAAGCCACTGAGATGCAAAAGGGGCTAGGTTCGTCAGAGAAACGAAGTCCCAGAAAACCAATCACCGGGAATACCAGGATATCATCAGGGAGGTATCGGAGATACAAAGCCCAACTCCACAGATCGGAACTCACCAATTTGTGAAGTTGAGATGATGTCAGATGCCGCTCAAAGCCAACACAATCACCCAACCAGATTAAGCAAATTGAGGTGTCGCAGAACCGGTAGCACACTGCGCACGAATGCGCAAATGCCAAGAGAGGAACTTGGCACAGACAGCAGCAGCAACCAAGAACACCAACACCATAGATCAATCGAAGCCTCGCCAACGAGAATCACCGAGTTCCCGATGAGCTCACGAATGCAAGCTACGCGGGAGACCAAGAAAAACTCATTGATTGCTCTCGGATCTGTGTGTGTCTTCTGGTTGATGTCCCACAAGAACCCTCCCATGGCCCGATTTAAAGGAGGAGGGGAATCTCATATCGGAGGCGACGGAGCCGTCGTCCAAACGGTCGCCGAGCCGAGTGCTTGAAAACTAGGGAGATGAGGCGACCGAGTGCGGTGGATCTGAGCGGCCCAGCCTTATCCCCTCTCCTCCCTCTTACAGGTGGGCCCAGGAGGATTTCCTTTTCATCTTTTCTTTTATTTTGGAAATAGAGGGAAATTCCCTTTTTGCCCAACAAATAGATCACTGAATCATTTCATACAGGACGTAAACTAAACTATATATTAATATTACAATATTAGAGCTTAAATAGACCGTATTGGGTTAAGTTTACAATAAAGCCGTCAAGGTCAAATGATACATAACATAAATTATGGAAACGTAGCGGAAGCAACAAGGAGAGGGCACAGTTCGCCACAGGCAAGCAACTAGAGAAGACTTGTGTACGACTAATATTAATCAACAACTTAGATAATATTGGTATACGTAAATGCCACCATAGTTAACTAGATTGGGGTGAGACCTAATCTACTAGAGCCCAACTAAGCTTCACCATCAGCTCCTTAATCGTCATAGTATGCATACTGCCCTTGGTCCATAGGTTATGAGGATTTTGTGAGCGCGTGTGAGCACAAACAACAGTACTTCATGAGTCAACATACACAAAATGCAATATTTATACATGCAAGGTTTACCAAAGAGGGCTCAGGTTCTTTTTGTTGCTAAAGTCAACATTTTAAACTACAGATAGTTAGAAATTTCCTAAGGTTAGCATTTTAACTAAATCAGATTTTTCTTAAGTGTGTGTGAAAGATTGCAATATCAATAATAGTACATATTCCATCCACCGTTATATGGCTTCCTGTACCATATGCCAGATTTCCAGCGTTACATCCGCTTATCATTATCACAAGGACCGACACCCAGAGCAACACAATTCAGGCTTAACTGCCCGACACTTTTCATTTCACTCATAAAGTTTTTCGAAATAGATACTAACTTGAGTAAGTTCTATTGTCTGCCCATGATCGTGGTCACGTCTGCTCGAACAGTTCACACTGCAGAGGTTGCACACTTTACCTATAAGAGACCCACTTGTTATGTTCCACATGTTTTCTTAAACACGCAGATCAAGAAAACCCAAGACCTTTACAATACATCTTCCCAGCGAGGCCACATCACTAAGATTTCCACCGCTGTGGGGTACGACAACCCCTCCAGAAGCCCCCTCTTGCGCAGTCACGTCATAGGCCTTCCCTTCTGCACGTGTTCACACCTATGGCGCATCCCACACTCGGTCGATGCAAATTAGTTGGCCATGTTATACCCATTATAGACTTGTAATTGCATTGTTTTACATTAGAAGGTCATCACAAGATTTAGTTCTTAAAGTTATCTGAACGGTTCTACCGCACTCCAACAGTTTTGTGCATCCACTGCACCACCCCCTCTTAACATCTGCCCAGATTTTTAAGCAAGTTAGGACTTTTGTGAGTATAAAATAATGGTGTTCAACATATAGTCACTTTCCAATAACAACTACCCAAATCAAGTTTTTATGTATGAAAAGGTACCAGAGCGAATTAATGCCCCCAAGTATCTAAACCAGACTAAGCATATCGCCTTAAATAGGGACTTATTACTAGTAGATTAGTCATTAATCCCAGGGTGACAAGGTGTTAAGTCCAAGACAAGGAGTGGGTTATTCAATTAAACATAAAGAATTATCTATGATCTAATGCGAATATAAATTGCGTAATAAAATTAAAGCATGCATTTTAATAATTTAAATCAAAATATTTTGCATCGAAATGTAGGAGCAAAATGATCAAAGTGACGACTCGCCTGGCTCACAAGCAGGGTGGTCTTGAAATTTTTGAGCTTGCTTGAATTGTGGCTTCTCGGCGTCTTCATACTCTACTTGAATGGTCGCGTCGATAAAGTGCACACGAGAGAGAACATATAAATGCAATTAAAAATTCAAATGAACACCAAATTGAGCAAAACTAGTGCCATTAGATAGATCTTGAATTTAAAAAATTTAGAAACAAATTTCATTAATTTTGGATCTAAAATGAGTAAGAACGAATCATTCGAAGTTTAAATCAGAAATTAATTCATGAAAAAGAAAAGAGGAGAGAGATTACTCTCACTAGCATTCGGGTCCATAATTTTTATTTAACTTTTGAATTAAATTTCTATTGAAAAAGGTACAAAGCTGACATGGGGTCCCACTGGATTTTTAATTTAAACTAGATTTATTTTCTAGAAGGAAAAGGATAAGGGACTGACAGGTAGGGTCTATTTACTGTGCCAACAGTAACTTGGACCCACTTAATCAGTGGTTCCGACTTTTTATAGCCGGCTTAAAAGGTTTTAAGTGGCTGTGGGGTCCACTTGTCATACGGATAGGAATGTAATTAATAGGGATGGCCCACACATCAGCGTGATTAGCTAACACTATGCGCCATCATTACGCCAATCTTAATCACGAGCACTAATTTAAACGCCTCGCTACAATGTGCCTTCCTCGCCGAGAAGTGGCAAAGCATCTCGCCGGCGGTAGGGCCTCGGCGGACGATAGCATGGTCGAAAATGGGCCCCTTGGTGCTATGCGAAGCTTCGGGGGAGGCGTCGCGGCCGGATTTGATGCACAGTGCTAACGGCGGCGAGCTACGCGGCGGCGAAAACAAGGAGCACGACACAGACGTGCCACAATGCACTAGACTCCGATTCAATGCTACGGGAGCTAATGGAGAGAGAGGAGAGCTTATCGAAGGCGTCGATGATACTTGGGGACGAGCGCTACGGTCTGGCGACGAGAAGCCGAACGACGGTGAGGTGGGTGGTGTTGAATCTATTCCAAGCGTCTCACCGTGAATGCTTGAATGCTTCAGTTAGTAGTCAATTTTTTATTTCTTCCGTTTCTCAATAGTAGTGGAGCACGGCTGTTTAAGTTTCTCATTTTAAGTGTTGCCGTTTCTTCTTTTTTCAGTTAGTAATTGCAGCTGTGTGTCCTTAAGATACATGCGTTTCCTGTAGGGCATTGTGAAGGTTAACTGCTGTCTTTAGTTTGTTGTTTCCTTTAAATAAGTATGCAATATATCAGAAAAGCTGCCCCATTTTGCAGCACCAAACATCGAGTGTTCATCGTGTTCTTGAGTGCGCATTTGTGAGTTCGCCGGCGGCGAGAGATTGCCGGTGATCCACGACAATTGGTATCAGAGCGTGGACACTCCCGGGTGTAACATCCCAAAAAATTGCTTTCTGTAAAAATTTAATTTCAAATTAATTACTTTAAAGTATTTGAATTTTATTTGGATTTATCTGAATTTTATTTCAAAGTCTAAATCAAGAAAATGTATTTTAAATATTTTATTAAAGCCAAAAAGAGTTTATTTTATTTTTCCCAACCTTCCCTAAATTTTTAAATAATTTTTGAGAATTTTCTGGAATTAAAAATCAATTTTAAAAGTTAAAAAGTATTTTATAAATTTATTAAAAGCAAATCTGAAATTAAAAATGTTTTTAAAAGTCTAAAATAGCTCCAGGAATATTATATGAATTTTCTGGAATTTTTAGACATTAATTATTATTTTCTAAGTATTTATAGTGTTTCTAGTATTTTCTGAAAAGTAATCCGAAAATAAAAATCAATTTAATCTCAGCTTGCCACGTGTCGCTCTCAGATTGAATCCATCTCTCTCCACGATTTAATTCTAGCCATACAAAGTCACTTACCCCTTCGTTTCAATCCAAAGGCTATGATCTATTCACTTGCCACGTGTCAACAATCCGACGGCCCGTACCCCTTCACTTCCCCTCTCTCTCACCGACGTATGGACCCAACATGTCATATGTTTCTTCTACCTCTTCTTCTTCCTCCTCTCACTCTCTCTCTCTCTCTCATCCATTAGAGCCGAATTACAAGCTCTAATTGCCGGCCGTTTCTTCCTTTTAACTCCCGCTTAAAGCATGCAATCGAATGCCCTAATCACCCCCACTAATCCACCGGCCGTTTTTCCCTTTAATTCACTCTCAAAACCGCCGACCACTTCCTCTTCTCTCTCTCCATCTATAAAACCCCTTCCCCAAGCGCCGGTTTCCTCCCTTTCGGTCTCCTCTCACCGCCGCCCTTCCCCTCCTTTTCGGCTGCCGCCCCGCCGCCGTTTGCCGCCGTCCCGGCCACATCCCGCTGCCGCCCCATTTTGTTTTCCACCGCCGCCATCACCTCCCGCCGCCGCCGGCTGCCCCGGGCCTCCCCGCCGCCACCGGTATGTGCGCCGCCGCCCCTCCTCTCCCCGTCGCCGCCCCCGCCTCCGGCCGCCAGCCGTGCGCCTCCTGATCCGCCCGTGCGCGCCGCCCGTGTGGCCTCCACGTTGGCTGGTCCCGAGCCCGCGTGGCCTCCACGTCGCGCCGCGTGGCGCCATGTCATCGGGAGCGCCACCTCGGCTGTTGCTGTCTCCCGTGGACTCGGTCCACGGTGGACCAGGCCTGTGCGTCATAAAATTTCGAAATTCAAATTTCCGCTGACATCATAAATCGTCTTTTTTTCAATATAAAAATAAATCAGCAAATTGGTCTTTTTCCTTTTCTCCTATTTAATCTTTCGGAAGCCATAACTTTCTCATTTTAGTTCCGATTTGAGCCGTTCAAATTTCTAAATTTTTATAAAATCATAAACTATCAAATATACAATATTTTTAAATTTTTGAATTTTATTTGAATTTATGTGTATTTATTTGCTTTATTTGCTTTGTCTTTTCGCGCATAGATTTCGCCGTCACCGAAGAGTTTGTCGAGCCGCAGCAAGAAGGACCCAATAGCGCTCAAGAAGGCAAGTCTCCCTTGAACATTTTGTACCTATATTTGAGAAATGCTTTTTATTATTTTAAAATTAATTGCATTGCTAATTACATAAAACATTAGTTCCTATCTTAAGGTATTAGTTAATCTAACCTTGTTATGCCCTCAATTGAACTTGAATGCCATGTACCCTTGTAACCTTAGGATTTCCTTTGTCTCAATAATGAGATTATTATTAAATCTTTGACAAATATTAGAACGGTGGTAAAATGCTTAGTTATGCTATTTAACCTTTGTAATCTTGAAATGGAAAATTATGTTTCATTACAATAATCTTTGTATTCGGAATTTAGTGGCGATTGGTGTAGCCACTGTTCTTTTAAAATAAATTAAAATGTGAAAAATTGTTTTAGACCGGGGCGAATGGTTGGTTTGGATTGGTGCGGTAAGCACGAGATCTTGTAAAGTGTATGTTCCGCCCTAGTCAATTAAGGACCCACGCTTGTGATTGTCCAGACTGAGCACTACCGTACAACCCCAAGTCTATATGGGTACGACCTAGCTGATTAACTTACGATAGTCTAGTTTAGGTGCCACCAGTGGAAAGTGGGTGCCAGGGATTTACTGGTTATTCACAGTGAGGGACAGTGATTTACTGTACTCATATGGCGCAAAAGGGGGCTTCTGACTGAGTGGATTTAACCCTTCAGCGGTGAAACCTCAGCGGGTGGTGTCTAGCTAGACTAGAGTGAGGTAAAGGCTTTGTAATAATTTATCTGGGTCTCATGCCAAAGGAAGCATGGTGACTGTTAGGATAATTTATCTCTTGGGGGGGAAGTTGTACAATCTCTGCAGAGTGTCAAACTATTCGAATAGTCGTGCCCATGGTCAAGGGTGGGCAAGGAATGCATTCACATGGTAGATTCTTGGTTTTCGTTTTAAAAACAAAGTTTTGGTATCCCGAGAGTGGAGGGAACTCTCGGAAGGTTGTATTGGCGGTTGGAGCCAGTGCGGGTGGATGGAACCCCATGTTTTGAAACTTAACGGTTAGAGTTGGTTAATTAGTGTTGGTGGATAGAACCTTCACTATAATATGCTTATTAGTTTCAGTTAAAAACAATTACTTTACAAAGTTAATGCCTTCGAAAATATTTAATGTTATTTGAAATAAAACATAGCTTTGCGCAAAAGAACCATATAGCCTCCCTTTGTTAAACCTTGCATCTATTGCATTTTCCCAAGACTTACGGAGTACTTTATGTACTCACATGTTGCACTAAAAATCATCTCAGAAGAATATGAAGCTCAAGAGGGAGACTACGACTACTTCGCGTGCGGATTCGACGAAGGATTCCCGGAGTACTAGGTCGCGCTTCCCCAGTCAATTGCCTGTGGCGTATTGATGGGTCTTTGCTGGATTTACCTTTTGCTTCCGCTGTGTTTTGTGTGTGTGAGGTCTTGAAACCTCAGTTGTAATAAAGAGACATTTCGATCTGTACTCTCTATTATTGTAATAAAGCGTTGTTGGTTATGTAATCATTTCTGTTTGACTGTGTGCACTAGCTTTGATCTGGGACTAGTGCTGTAATACACAGAGGGTCCAGGTTTGGAAATCCAGGGTCCCGACACCGGGGCCGTCATGTCCGTCCAATTAGCTCCCATTGGCGGTGATGATCGTTCGCCATCACCCCTTGCCCGACGATAGGTATCACACTCGCCTGCGCCGCGCGGAGGGCGCCATCGCGGCGGCGAAGTCGTCATCGAGCGTGTCGTCAAGGAGGCGGGCGGCTCGGTCCAATACTCCATGCTCACGCGCACCAATTACCAGGAATGGTCTTTGTTGATGCGCGTGAACCTGCAGGCCCAAGGGCTGTGGCAAGCCGTCGAACCGGAGGAGGGCGAGGTCGTCGAGTACCGCGAAGACCACCTCGCGTTGGCGGCCATTTTGCGTGCCGTGCCGCCCAAGATGCTCGGGTCGTTGGTGCGCAAGCGCACGGCGCGTTCCGCCTGGGAGGCGGTTAAAACCATGCGCGTCGGCGTGCAGCGCGTCCGTGACGCCAATGCGCAACAGCTGCTCAAGCAGTTCGGGGAGATCGCGTTCAAGGAGGGGGGAGTCGGTCGATGATTTCTCACTCCGGATTATGAGCCTCGCCAACAACATCCGCATCCTTGGCGGCAACGTCACCGATGGAGAGATCGTGAAGAAAATGCTCCAGGTCGTCCTCGAGCACCTCGAGCAGATCGCGTACTCCATCGAGACTCTCCTCGACATGAACCAGCTCTTCGTCGAGGAGGTCACCGGCCGTCTGCGCCCATCGAGCAGCGAAAGAAAAAGCCAGCACTGTCCGCGCCTGTCTACGACAGCAAGGGCCGTCTTTTTCTCGCCGAGTAGGACTAGCTAGCGCGGATGAAGCTGCGTGACAACGGCGAAGCTGGTGGCTCTAGCAGCGGCAAAAGGCGCGGCAAAACACGTCGTGGCCACGGTGGTGGTGGCGGCGTGCGTAAAGGCAAGGGCGGCTCGTCTTCAAACGGGACGGCCCAGGAGAACACGGCGGACCGGTGCCGTAACTGCGGCAGAATTGGCCATTGGGCCAAGGATTGCCGCAGTAAGCCAAATAAGCAGGCGCAAGCACACGTTGCGGAGGGAGAAGAGGATGAACCCACTTTGTTGATAGCACATGCGACCATCTCTTCACCACTCACTCAAGTTGCAGCGCCGCCCTCCGAGGTGATTCGAACTCCAGCTTCGCCCACATCGTCGCACCACATCGAGATCCACGAGGCCAAGGTCTTTGCGTAGCTCGAATCGCGGGAGGACCAGGATGATCGTCGATGGGTGCTCGACACCAGCACCACCAACCACATGATGGGCACACGGACTGCCTTCTCCGACCTCAACGGGGGAGTCTGCAGTACCGTCCGCTTCGGCGATGGATCCGTGGTGGAGATTGAAGGACGCGGCACGATCATCTTCAGTTGCAAGAACGGCGAGCACCGTGCACTGATGGGGGTGTACTATATTCCCCGTCTGACGGCGAACATCATAAGTCTTGGTCAGCTGGAGGAGGCCGGATGTCGGATCGAGATCTACTCCGGCACCCTGCGCATCTACGATCAGCAACGCGACCTTCTTGCTCGGGTGCGTCGTTCTGCATCGCGCCTCTACATCCTGGAGCTCCGCATCGGGCGACCAGTGTACCTGTCGGCGCATAGCTCGGAGGTGGCCTGGTGCTGGCATGCGAGGTATGGGCACCTCAGTTTCAAGTCATTGCGCGCGCTCACCCAACGGGAGATGGTACGTGGGTTGCCGCCACTTGATCAGATCGATCAGGTGTGCGACAGCTGCCTCGCCGGCAAGCAAAGGTGCACGCCGTTCCCTGATAAGGCACTACGACGAGCGGAGCACGTCCCCGAACTCGTCCATGGTGATTTGTGCGGGCCCATCACGCCCACAACTCCAAGCGGTAACAAATATTTCCTACTGCTTGTTGATGATTTGAGCTGGTTCATGTGGCTCTACTTACTGTCGAACAAAGATCAGGCATCGGCGGCGATCAAGAACTTCCAGGTGGCCGTGGATGTTGAGTTAGGGAGGCGGCTCAAGGTCCTCCGCATTGATCGTGGGGGGGAGTTCACCTCCGTGGAGTTCGGCGAGTACTGCGCCGAGCGCGGCGTCCAACGGCAGCTCACCACCCCTACTCACCACAGCAGAACGGGGTGGTAGAGCTTCGCAACCAGAGCATCATCGGCATGGCGCGGTGTATGCTCAAGGCGAAGCGGCTTCTTAGCTACTTCTGGGGTGAGGTCGTGAACACCACAGTCTACGTCCTAAATCGCGCCCCGACACGCGCGCTCAACGGCAAGACCCTATTTGAGGCTTGGCACGGCGAGCGCCCCACCGTCCACTACTTCAGGACCTTTAGCTGCATCGCCTACATCAAGTCCACACGGCCGGGACTCAAGAAGTTGGATGATCGCAGCACGCTGACCATCTTCGTCAGCTACGAGCATGGCTCCAAGGTCTACCGCTGCTACGACCCCTCCACCAAGCGTATCATTGTGTCGCGCGACGTCGTGTTCAACGAGGCGAGAAAATGGAGCTGGGGCGACGAAAGTAGCGGTGATCCGGGCGACGGCGAGCCCTTCAACGTTGAGTACACCACGGAGTACATCTCCGGCACGCCTCGAGCTGATGCAGCATCACCAGCTCACATGTCTCCGTCGCCCACGCCAACGCCAGCCCCTGCACCCATGACGCCGCCGGAGCCGTTTACGCCGATCGAGTTCGTCTCGCCACCGGCTGATCCTGAGGAGTACTTAGACATGGACCACGACGATGCTCCACTTCGGTTTCGCGCCATCGACACTGTTATCGGACTAGCCTCGCCGCTTGGGCTTGTGCACCGGGTGCTCGATGAGGAGCTGCAGTTCACCACGGCGGACGAGCCTATCTCCTTCAGCGAGGCAGAACGCGAGGCAAGCTGGCGTTAGGCGATGCACGAGGAGATAAAGTCGATCAAGGACAACAACACGTGGGAGCTCGCCACGCTCCCCACTGGGCACCGTGCGATCGGGCTCAAGTGGGTCTTTAAAGTGAAGCACGATGAGCACGACAATGTTATCCAGCACAAGGCGTGTTTAGTCGCCAAAGGCTACGTTCAGCGTGCGGGAATCGACTTCGACAAGGTCTTCGCTCCGGTCGCACGAATGGAGTCTGTGAGGGCGCTGCTGGCTCTGGCAACCCACGAGCGCTGGGAAGTCCACCACATGGACGTGAAGAGCGCCTTCCTCAACGGCGACCTCAAGGAGGAAGTGTACGTGAGCCAGCCACCGGGCTTTGTCATCAACGGCAGCGAGCACAAAGTACTGCGTCTTCGCAAGGCGCTGTACGGTCTCCGCCAGGCACCGAGGGCCTGGAATGCCAAGCTTGATGCGTCCATGGCGTCACTTGGTTTCCAGAGGAGCAGCGTTGAGCACGGCATGTACATGCGGAGCCGAGGGTCATCGCGGCTAGTAGTCGGGGTCTACGTCGACAACTTGATCATCACTGGCACCAGCAGCGATGAGATCGTGGCGTTCAAGCTCGAGATGAAGCGCGTTTTTCTCATGAGCGACCTCGGGCTGCTGTCGTACTACCTCGGCATCGAGGTGAACCAAGGGCCAAGTGGCATCTCGCTCTACCAATCTGCCTATGCAGGGAAGCTGCTTGAGCAGAGCGGCATGAGCACCTCCAACCCTAGTCTGGCGCCGATGGAACCAAGGCTCAAGTTGAGCAAGGAGAGCACTGCTCCACTGGTGGACGCCACCGAGTACAGGCGTGTCATCGGCGGACTACGTTACTTGGTGCACACCCGGCCAGATCTTGCCTACGCGGTGGGCTATCTGAGCCGTTTCATGGAGAAACCACACGAGGACCACCTCAACGCAGTGAAGCGCGTGCTACGGTACGTAGAGGGAACGCGTGACTATGGTCTTCACTACGCTAGGAGGGAGGATGAACGAGCTCGATTGGTCGGCTACAATAACGTGGACATGGCGGGCGACGTCGACACGCGCAAGAGTACCAGCGGCGTCATCTTCTTCCTCGGCGGCAATCCCATCACCTGGCAGTCCTTCAAGCAGAAGGTGGTGGCTCTGTCCTCATGCGAGGCGGAGTACATTGCGGCGGCTACAGCAGCCTGCCAAGGTGCCTGGCTAGCTCGGCTCGTGTCTGACATGGTCGGCACAGAGTCTAGAGCGCCGGAGCTCAAGGTGGACAACCAGTCCGCCATCGCCGTCAGCAAAAACCCCGTCTTTCACGACCGAAGCAAACATATCGACACTCATTTCCACTACATTCGGGAGTGCATCGACGGGAACAAGATTGTCCTTCGGCACATTTCGACGGAAAACTAGTTAGCGGACGTTATGACCAAGGCGTTAGGACGCGTGCGGTTCCAGCAACTGCGTGCGTTGATCGGTGTCAGCAAGATCGGTGAGCACAGCAAGAACTAGGGGGGAGAAATGTTGAATCTATTCCAAGCGTCTCACCGTGAATGCTTGAATGCTTCAGTTAGTAGTCAATTTTTTATTTCTTCCGTCTCTCAATAGTAGTGGAGCACGACTGTTTAAGTTTCTCATTTTAAGTGTTGTCGTTTCTTCTTTTTTTAAGTTAGTAACTGCAGCTGTGTGTGTCCTTAAGATACATGCGTTTCCTGTAGCGCATTATGAAGGTTAACTGCTGTCTTTAGTTTGTTGTTTCCTTTAAATAAGTATGCAATATATCAGAAAAGCTACCCCATTTTGTAGCACCAAACATCGAGTGTTCATCTGTGTTCATCGTGTTCTTAAGTGCGCATTTGTGAGTTCGTCAGCGGTGAGAGATTGCCGGTGATCCACGATAGGTGATGCGGAGGGCCCGCTGGGGAGGAAGAAGAAACTTGGCGTGGTCGGGGTCGTCCTCAGGGGGTCCACAGGAAGCTCCAGGCATGACCAATCGAACCGGGATGCGGCAAAGCTCGATTTGGCTCGGCGGCAGCACTTGACCGAACATAAGGATGAAAGGAGGGCTCGGGTGGCTATCGGGTCGATTAAGTGAAAAGGGAGGTGAGTGAGGATGCAGAGCAAGGCGCTGAGGCGCAGCGTGAAGCGACGGACGGGACGAGATGGCTTGGGCGCAATGCTGCAGCGTGGGAGAGAGAGGGGGGAGAGGGGAAAAGCTGCTCCGGCGAATGGAGGATTGCGTGGACCTAAGACGAGGCGCCACAAGGGCTGAAGCGATGCAGGGGAGGCCGGGAATCCTGGAACGGGCAGCGAACGCGAGTGGCGCGGCACTCGGACGCGAGCGGCGCGCTGCGCGCTAGCGCGGGCGCGTGCTGGACGCGGTCAGAGCGTGCTCTGGCGCCTTGGGCCGTTCCAAGCCGGGCCAAGCGGCTTCTGGGCTGGGCCCAAGAGAGAGACTGGTGGGGATGGGCCGGACCAAGCCCAAGGCGATTTGGAAAATTTTGGAATTTTCTTTGGAATTTGCAATTTCGGTTGAAAATTTGATTGAACACATTTGAATTCAAAATTTGTTTTGAAACTTCAAACAAGCCAAATTACACTTCCCAAAAACGGGATGTTACAACTTACATGCCAAAAGCCTGATTTCTGTTTGAAAATAACTAACTTGAAAATTTTATTCGCCTTTTAAAGAAGGAAGAAGTCCATTTTACCCCATTGGACTTATGCCCCGAGTCCGAATCACACCCTCAACTACAAAACTATTCACTTTTCACCCCCCCCCCCAGTTATGAAAACTAGTGCAAATTACCTCTAGAGTTGATTCTATTGGTGGTTTTTGCCACTAACCTAGTTTTGTGTTGATATAGCACCGCGTTACCATCCCTCCCTTTCTTCTCTGTCTTTCTCTGTAGCAACATCTCCTTGCCCTCTCCCTCCCTTCCTCCCACCCTTGCATGGCCAACAAGAAGGAAGCCGTGCCGCTAGCTGCTCCATCCCACCATGGTGGTGAGACCCCTCCATCACCACGCCCGACCCAGCAACCACCATGGGCTCCATCCTCAACCTTTGAAGTGGTGATTTTGGGCGGCGATGGCGACGCGGCAGGCTTAGCTGAGGACCAAAATGGATCGGCCAAACCTCAGGAAAGGGATATGTAGCGGCATCGCGGGCAGGGAAGCACAGCAGCAACGCTGACGACGTTGGGAGGTGGCCAAGGCGGAGACGAATGGTTGCAGTGGTGCTCCACACGAAGTTCCAGCAAGGAAGACATAGTATGGAGTAGAATGCAACGAGAGGAAGATGATAGTGTGGTTGATGACAGCAGGGGCTCACTAGAGAGGACGAATTTTGGTGACAGCAACGCTTAGATGGAGGTGACAAACATGAGATTGATTTTAGCAAATGGTTGCATGAAAATGAAAGTAACTTAAGGGGATAAGAGAGGAGGTTCGGGAACACAAAGTGATACGAACGGTTTTGGAAGCTTACCGGATAGGGAGATTGGAGCGAGGGTGCCTTGCTTTACATATGGCATTGAGGCCCTTGTAGTCCTTAAGAATGGAGACAAAGCTGACGAGGTCACACAACGCTGAGGTAGACGAGGGCGACCAGGTAGGTGATGGCAATGTGGAAGGCGGTGAGACCAACCAGGCTAATGCCGAAGTTAGCGGTGAGCAGTAGGACGAAGATGATAACATAAGACGAAGTGTTGTTATAATAGGGGGTGCAAGCTCTTTATTTTTTATTTTCTAATTGAGCTTTGTTGACTCAGTAATAACTATTCACGTGATGCCATATCAACAAAACTTACACAAGTGGACGCCGTGGCACCCAAATTCGGGGTGGTTTAGGGCAATAGGTGATTTGCTCCGATTTTCATAATTAGGGCATAAAAAGTGAATGGTTTCATAGTTGAAGGTGTAATTCAAACTCAGGGCATGAGTTCAGCGGGGTAAATTGGACTTGGGTTGAATCAAGTATTCTATTCTGAACTCCATTGCTGATATGATTTATTTCATGACAGTACCCTCCACTTACACAATGCACAAGTATGGAAATAAAAGCATTTTGAAGAATTTATCCGCTACCACAACAATTTCACATCCCACAAAACTGTAAGTCGTCAACATACTCATATTTGGAATCAAAGGAAAAACAGATACTAGGCTTATCTCCCGCTTAAGTAAGACCGAGATGACCCTGATAGTGAAGGAGCAGAATGTGTGGACAGCAATCGTGAATGTTCGCCTTCTTTCATATCCTCAACGCCCTCAACACTTAAAAATGGAGGATCACTCAAAATAATCTCGACATCATGTCTGTGGCTTCTCAGCAACTCCACAACATTCGTCATTGAAGGCCTGTCACCAGGGTTCGCTTGGGTGCATAGCAGTCCAATCTGCAAGATATGCATGACCTCATCCCTGATAATATCTTCATAGATGCTCCGGTCAACAATCATCTCTACTGTGTTGTCCTTGTAGTGATTCCATACCTTGAATGTACAGAAGTTATTTAGATTAAACATATTATAAGATAGAAACTTGGTGATTGACTGAAACCTGACAAAGTCAAGTAAAAGGTCTGCAATACTATGTGCTATGCTACAACGGTGTACAATTCTGAGCGGATATCTATTACCTTTGCCCATCCATTACCATGTTATTATTAAGACGTAAGCAACTTTTCAAAATAGATATGCTTTCATTCTTCACCTAATCCTTCGAATAACCATATAAAAATGGAATGACGTTAAATGGCAGTTACCCATGAATTTATATTCATGAAGAGCAAAAGTGATAGGATCAAGAAGTTGCGGCTCCGTGCTAGTGTTCACTAATGTATTGCATTGCATGTACTGATGTACATTCCTACTTGTCTTGAGATTATTGGGGCTTCTTGAGATTATTGGGGCTTCAGGTTATTTTTTCTTCTCTTGTAGTTCATCCCTTTGTTTTAAGGATTATTACAGTTTATGGATTGCATTTGTAATATTCTTTTTCTCTTATTTTGAGGTTGTTGCAAATTTGCAGTTTTTGAGAGAAGTGCACTTCCATATTGAAATTCATGCTTAGCACTTCCATCTTGAAATCCATGTTTAACCAAATATCAAAAACATACAGACCCTAAGACCAGCAAACAAAGTCAATAAATTTTAAGTGTGAGATTAATAACATCAGAATAGTACCTTTGTTAACAACACCTGCCCTCCGTGTGAACCAATTGAGCCGCTACATCGTTTTCCTGTTACAATCTCGAGAACAAGAATGCCATAGCTGAAGACATCAGCCTTCTCTGTAAGATGACCATGCACCACATATTCAGGAGCCATGTAGCCTCTGCAACAAACTTATTGAGTGAGCTTAAAATATCCAGATTCCACTGTTGCTGTTTGACATGACACTGAAATCAATCATCTCACAACACCACTAATAAAGAATATGAAAATTCGATCTTACAATGTTCCAGCAACACCAGTGGTAAGATGAGTTCTGTCCTCTGCAAAAGCTCTCGCAAGGCCAAAATCTGTTATTCTGGGCTTAAACTTGTCATCCAATAAAATATTACTAGCTTTGATGTCTCGGTGGATAATCCGTGTTTCCGACTCCTCGTGGAGATAAGAAAGTCCCTCCGCAATGCCTTGAATGATATCAACTCTCAGATCCCAGGTTAAATTTCTGCTACGACTTGTATCTGAGAGGATACTATATGAAAATTAGTTATCATGATTTATGTAATATCCATTCAAATTTTCAGTAAAAAGATTGCAGTGACAGAAGAGCGGGTCCTTTTCAGAACTTCAAACTAGAATTGTCTACACAAGATATATAAAACAAAGTAAATAGGATTATACAATTAGATTGAATAATAGCCAAGTAGGCATCTCACATAAACCAGAGAAAATTGATCATTTGCCCTAAAGTTTATATGTCATCGATAAAATGCCCTCGATTACATTGACATAGATAAAATACCTCAAAGTTCATACGCTAATTGACGATTTGCCTTTTTTTTAAAATTTTAATTGTTTTTTATTCCCTGGGCCCTTAAATTTGAGATGAAATAACCGAAATACCCCCGGCTCCTTATTCTTTGCCTCCCCTTTTCTTCTCTCTCTTCTCCTCTCCCCTCCTTGTCTCCCCATCATCTGCGCTGCCTGGCACCACCCCGGCCTCCTCCACCTCCCTCCGCTCCTACTCCGCCGCCGCCCACACCCAGCCACTCGCCCCCTTTATCCTCGGCCTCACCCTCGCCGCCCACGCCAAGCCCAGCAACCCACCTCCATGGTCATCATTCACTTCTACAGCCACCCTTCTACCCTCCTAAAGCCAATAGCACCGCTGCCTCGGCCCAGCTTCGTCCCTAGCACCGGTAAGCCGCGCCACCACACCATGCCCCAAATCCACCGTCTTCCAAAATTGCTCGCATTCAAAGCCTCCCTTCCAAAATTGGTTCCACACGATCCATTCCCATCACATCGCGTCCCATTTTGCCCATTCCTCCCCTCCAATTTATTTGCAAGCCGCCGTCGCCATGAACGCCACCACCACCAAGCTTGGTGTGCACAACACTAGCCCAATGCCGGTCGTCTCCTCCCAAGCCAAGCACACGCACAGCTTCCCCTCAGTCCACTGTTGCTCATGCTCCCCTCCGTTCTCTTGCACCATCGCCGGAGAAAAAGGGTCCCGCGGCACAGCCGTCGTCACCAGGTCGTTTCGGCCACGACCCCGCCTTGACGTCCACATCACCAGTCACCTCGATGTCCTCATGCTCTTCGACACCTCTGTTGGCTGAATCTATCACCGGAGAAGCCGCCACCATCCTCCCTGTTCCGCGACCGCTGCCAGCATCGCACCGTCATTCCAGCGCCGTAGGAGGAGGGGAAGGAGATGGAAGCCGCGAGGGGCAACGACGGTCGGCTAGGGGTAGCGGTCGGTGAGGGGCAGTGGCGGCATCGAGTGAGGAGAGAAGCCAGAGGAGCATTTCCATCATTTATGGGGAAAACATTCATAAATTTATTTATAAACGAAAAAGGGCAAATGATCCTCTCAGTTTTGGGGCATTTTATCTATGTAAATATAATAGAGGACGTTTTAGCGATGGCTCATCAACTTTAAGGCAAATGATCTATTTTCTCTATAAACTATCTTACACACACAAAAAAATAATCATTTTTCATGCATAATACGACACTTTTTTAAGAAATATAACTGAAAATAAATAAAAGGAAACAAGAGTTACAACAGATGGCATCAAGCGAAAGGCTTACCAAATAAGAAGAGATCAAGACTTTTGTTGAAGTAGTATTCATAAACAAGCAAGCTCTCTGGGCCATTCACGCTGCAGCCAAGCAACTTAACTAGATTTTTATGACGAACTTGACTTATGAGTTCGACTTCGTTGAAAAACTGATCAACCCACTCCCTTGTATTTAGGAATAGCCTCTTGACAGCAACTTCTTTTCCATCCGGAAGTACAGCCTACGGAGCAGGTCGCATCTTGGGATCAATATATGGAAACTTCAGTTTCCTTTCTCCCCCATTGCCGAGGGCAAGGCAAGCTAAAATTTCAGAGTACTTAATTTCCTATACCTTGTATACAGCTCCGTAGCTTCCTTGACCAAGTTTGTTTGCTGGATCAAAATAATTTGTTGCTTTCCGTAGCTCTTCGTATTTGAAATTTAAACTAGACTGAGCAATTCTCACAGAGACTCCATCTCCATACATGTCTGTAGTTCATTATAAATACATTAAATATGAAGAAGATCAACTGAATATTAGATATTTTTCATTCTGACACTGACCAATGAATGAGTTGGACTTATTCTTGCTTGCAAGAATTCTTTTCTTCCAGGCCAAAAAACCAATGATGAAAACAATTACAAAAGCACCAAGAAAGGAACCCAACAGTATCCAAACAACGTCATTGTTTCCTGCATATGGTAGAGAGGTGATTGTCAGTAAAATAACGAAAACAAATGGATGGATCAGGATTTATGACATTAATAACAGGAATACAGGATGACAAACTTGTAATGTATGTGTTTACTGTTTAGTCAAATGAAGCTACCAAAGAAAAGAAAGTGACAAGATAAGCAGAAATTATTCATGGCTGTAACAGACTATAGATGACTGGATGAGAAAATGTCACCGGAAATATTTCTCTTTTCTAACGCCACAGGAAACAAACACTGCATCCGAACAGATAAAGAGTTTCTACCATGGACTTGACAGTGATGATATGTAGACTATTCAAGTCTATGTACACAGGGACATTATTTGGTCAAAACTGATTCAAAACCGGTTAGTCTGCTGCTGGTTTCGACAACCTTGCATTCCTTACACGGCAAAGCAAACCCTCTTTGGTTTGGCCATTCCTGGTCAAGAAAATGAGCTTTGGCTAACGATGATGCAAGACTACACTTCAATTAGCATTTCTTTTACTAACTTTCATCAGGAGCTGAAAGTAGTCAACATTGGGCGGCATTGAATTGGACTGAGCAATGCACCTATGTGAAAATTCAAATCCCCCACCCCTAAGACTAGGAATTTTCAATAATGGCATTTCCAAATTCGAATTGCACTACCTGGTGAGCCCGACCCTGCCGTGGCGTTCACATTCCAGAAGAGACGCGTGGAGTAGCGGAGGTAGCAGCCGGAGTAGAGCGCGCGCCCCTGCGTGGCGGGCGCGCACTCGGCCGCGGCGCCCGCCGCGGCGCGGAGGCACTGGCCGCACGCGGTGATGTTCAGGCTCTGCCAGCACTGCGCTAGCGCGAACGCCGTGGCGCCACCCGCCACCGCGGACCCCACCGCGTACCCGTCGGCGCGCACCGCGGCCGCGGTCACGTTCGCGAGCGCGGCCATGACCGCGGCCGCGAACCCGCGCGGGTTGGCGGTGTAGTTGGACCCCGAGTCACAGACGGCAGCGTCCGCGGGCCCGACGGCCTCGGCGAAGAATGAGTAGTTGGCGTAGCGGCCGAAGCAGCCGTCGAGGTAGAGCCTCCCGCCGACGCGCGGGTAGCACTTGGGGAGGAGCGACCTGACCTCGGCAAAGCAGAGCTTGCAGTCGACGGGGGAGAGGTCGCGGAAGCACTGGCCAAGGCCGAAGACGGTATTGGGCCCGGTCCCCACGGCGGAGGTGCCGAAGCCGTTGGCGCTGACGTTGGTGTTGAGGTTGTCCATGGCGGGCACGAAGTTGTCGGCGAGGGCGGAGCCGGAGACGGCAGCCCCCGGCGCGCATGACTGGCCGTCCACCGCCGTGCGCGGGTCCCCCGCCGCGGCGCCGCACAGCGCGAGCAGAAGGGCGAGGCCGAGGCGGAGTCGGTGTGGCGCCATGCTTGGAGACGGAGCAGCTGCGTGGAGTGCCGCGGTTGGGCGCACTAGTCGCATCTTATGGGCGGAATGGGTGGGTCGCGGCCGGGACTAGACGGGTCGGAAAGGTGGGCGGGCTGGCGCGACCGGACCGGGACAGGTCGGGACGGAGGCGGTAGCGGAATGGGTTTGGCTTGTTGGATTTGACCACTGGTCAGGTGCAGATGGGCGGGACACGTCAGTGCCGCACTTGGCTTGGGGGGAAGGGACGGCGGGGGCGGTCGCTGTCGGGGGAAGGAGAGCAAAAAGTCTCCGCGCGGCAGGCGATCAATGCGCACGATGCCGACCAGCCGACGCGCGCCGGCGCCGGCGCCGGGCCAATAAATGAGGTGCGACACCGCCGCCACAGTTGGAGCAACGGGCAGCTAGCCGCCGTGCTGCGTTCGCACCTGCGTCCGTTCTCCGAGAGTAACTACGTGCCAGTGTTAGGGGCTAATCAACATTAATTCATAGCCATTCAGCTAATTATCTAAAATTCTAGCAAAAAATCTATTATGTATATCAATAGTTGAGCCAAATTCATCATATTTGTGAAAGGTAGAGAAGATGAGGATAAAGAAGAGAGGAGGTGGATTGCTTTGATATTGATGTTAGCTAAATGACAGAATCTGGAATAGAAGCCACTAAGAGGGGATTTAGGGGCCTTCCCGGAGAATTTTTTTTCCATATTCCGCCTATAAATGTAAACCAAGTCCCCTTGTATTGTGCACATCAATCTTTGTACCCGAGAAAGTCCTAATAAAGTTAATGCTCCAAGGATATATCTATCTATTTTCGTGTATTTGTTGTTTGCAACTATTCTTGTGATTGATTGTGATTGTAGCTGTTAATCATCTACTGGGACATGAGCAGTGTGACGTTAAATACGCACCCATTACTTAAGGAGTGTTTCTTTAAGAAAAAAGTATCTGCAAGTTAATTTGTAACGCCCTGCATTTTCAACTAACCTTAAGCGATGTGTTATGAAGCTAAACGGAATCAATTAATATCTAATTAATAAATTACTAAGTAAATTTGAACTTTCCCATGCCTAAGTATTTGGAAATCTAAAGAGTGGTAAATAAATAGATTGCATTCATAAATTCATCGCCGAGAGTTAATATAATTTGAATACACCGGATTAAGAAATGCAAATAATCAAGCGACAATTTAAAAGTGTTCAACTCAAATAAAATATGCAATAGTCCGTATTAAACAATTAGTTAATTACAGTCTATTTATAGCAAACGAATTACATTCATCAAGCAATAATTAAAATTATTCCTCGAATCGAATAAAAATATTACAGTTCATATTACATCAATAATAGTCCGAATTATAGAAAATTTACAAATCTTGATCTCAACCAAAATAATCATCTCAAAAATATAAATAATTATAGCACAATTACAATTAATCAGAAATTGCAAGATTTAAATTACAATTGAGCTCATTGCATACATCAATTACAATTAACAAGAAATATAGCAATAACCTGAAGTTTTAATTATGAGAAAAGTAAATATTAAAATACCAAAAGTAATTGAACAAAAGAAGAAAATTAGAAGCCAGCTTGTCATTAGAACCCTAGTTTAGTTATCGAATTGGGCATTCCGCTCATTGAGATACTAGACCGTTTGGAGCCAACCGGCACCTCTCGCAGCTGTAGAATTTCATCATTCGATGTTAAAAACCAACTTGAATCTATTTCAAAGTTTCATTTCACAACCAACTTGCCCAAAATATCCAAATCCAACCCACCCATGCACAGTAGCATTACTAGTTGCACAAGAGAGCATAGGGGAGAGATAAGGCCAAGCCAAGTGTCAGACCTAGATTTTGCAATCCAAAATTCTCTATGATTTCACCACACTATTTTGGATCAGTAGATAGTGCTCACAGATACATTGCTGAATTATTTCATATATCGTTGAGACCATACCATTCCAAAATATTACATAATAGAGTTTACATATACCACATCAGACAGTTTTTGCATAAAGGGCCATTTAGGCCAAATACTTACAATCAAAAGCGAAAACGAGATTGATTATCAAAAGCGAGGCCACATCCTCCAACACAGAAGCGATTGGGAGCAAAAACTACCATATCCTCCCACAAGCAAACGACTGGGGTAAAAACTATCATACTAACGATTTCCTTAGTTCCCTCTCTCTTCTTCACCATCCAGACCTGATGCATCGTGATGGCATAGGGGTCTTGCTCCACAACGTCTTACTTAATTGTGAATATGACCACAATCAACTATGCTCTGCGAGCCAACACACAGAATGTATTATTATATGTGTAGGGCTGAGCAAGGCTGGCTAGGGTTCTTTTGATAAATATCTTAGTTGACAATTACAAATAATAGAAATTTCGTGACTTAGCAATTTTATTTGAAATTAATTTTCTAGAATGCGTCAAAGATTGCAATATTAATAATAATATAGGATCCATTAACCGTTACATGGCTTCCTACATCTAATGCTCGTTCTTTAGCATTATATCTATCTATTATCATCAATGGGACCGACCGTCCATGGCAACACAAACCGATTTTCAACCCAATAACAAAGATTGTTTTATAAATAAAACTAACTCTGGTAGGTTCCCATGCCCACCTGTGATTGTGGGCACGATTGTTCGAACAGTTTTCACTCTGCAGAGGTGTAACATCTTGAAAATTTGAATTTAAAAATTTTAAAGCTTTTGAATTATTTTGCAATGAATTTTATTTGAATTTGGAGTTTATGGGATTTTCTTGAAAAATTTGATGAAGGTTCCAAAAGTTGGAGGAGAAATAAACATGTTTAAATATGAGAGAATTAAAAATTTAAATAAGAATCTGAAAAGATGATCCAAAAGAATTAAAAAGGAAGTTGTGATCAAACATAGCACCTCATTTCAAATAAATAATGGTATGAAAAGCTAAGGAATAAACAAAATAAAAATATTAACATTTATAATTATATTCATGTATGCATATAACTATGCATAACAAGAAAATAATCCTTATGAAATTAATGTCAAAAGAAATGGAAGATACAGAAATATAGGGGAGCAAGGAAGAGAACAAATAAAAATGGGAAATATACGAATATATGTATAAACATATGAAAGCAAATGCATAAAAAAAGCAAGTCGGGCCAGCCATCACCTCCGGCCCAGCCCAGCCTCTTTCCTTCCCGCCGAAGCGCGCCTACGGCTGCGGCCCAGCCGGACGCACCCGAGCGGCCCAGCTCGCGCGCGCCTGCTTCTCCCTCTGCCGAGCGGGCCCCGCTCCCTCGCGTCCCCTCCCTCTGACCAGCGGGCCCGATTTGTTGGCGCCCTCTTCTTCCCTCTTTCTCCCCGCGCGCCCGAACCCCCACCCCTTCTTCTCTTCCTCCGTGCGGCTCCGGTCAAAAAGCCGGATAACCCGGCCGCGAGAATCAAGCCGAGCAGTAGAGCAGGGGTGACGCTAGCGCATCGCCCAAATCTCACTGCCATACTCCTGTTGCCGCTGTCGCCGCTGACATCGCCGCCGTCCCCTGATCCACGCCGGGTTGTTCCCCACGGTCGCCGCCTTGAATTCTCGCCCCGCTACGCCCGGCCTCATCACGCGCACGGCGCTAGACTCCTTGCCCCTCCGCACGCGCACGGCATAAGGGCATCATGCCGAATCCCCGCGAATCCCCGGCTCTGCCACCACCGCCTGACATCGCCAGTGTGCCGCACGGCCTCGCCAGCGGTCAGCCCACCCCGTCGCCTATAAAACCCGGAGGACCCCCTCATTCGCATCGCCACGACTCCCTCTTCATCCCACCGAAAGCAATCGACCTCTACCGCCCTCAATCGCCGGCGAGTCGAGCGCCACTTCCAACTCCGGCGAACCCCGATCCGGCGATCCAAGCCGTTCCGGTCCAATTCCTCGCACCCACCTCATCTCCGGACCTCCGCGAAGCCATCCCCGGCCTCGCCCGAGCTCTTCATCGCCTGTACTCCGTTGGCACCGACGACCCTTCCCGAATTGCCGCCACCTCTCGCCATCAGCTCGCCACCGTGCCCCTTTGTCCCCACCGACCCCACCACCGACACCTCCGTGACTTCCCGGACGCGTTTTGGTGGTCACCTGCGCCTCTTCGGCCACCCCTCGCCGCCGTCGCCACCGCCTTCTTCTTCCTCTGCCCGGCCCCCTTCGAGAGATATTTCAAAGGGAATTATTCCCCATATAGGGTAAGCAACAACTGAACGATCACTTGGCTAGCTGCGCTGATTCTCTTCTCCCCCTCTCAACTCCCCGGTCGCGCGCGTTCGAGCCTCCGGCTCCGTAGCGCCGGGTTGAGTTTTCTGTGTTTTATTCCGGGCTGACAAGTGGGCCCCGCTAGTCAGCGACCGGCTGTCTGTGGGCCGGCTGACCTCTAGGTCCCGCCTGTCAGTGCCGCCCGCTGACATGTGGGCCCTACTGGCCATAGACACAGAGAATAAGTAAATAAAGAAAAAGATAAAATGGAAAATATGACCTATGGGGCCCACCTGTCAGAAATTTCATAATTTTTGGATTTAACTGGACTTTGAACTTTAAATGAGCATAACTTATTCATTTTAACTCCAAATTGAGTGAAACAAATTTCTAAATTTATCTAAATTCAAGATCTATCCAATGGGACTGGAACTATGATTTTTAGAGTTCATTTGAATTTCTGGTAATATTTTGTTGATTTGCTTATTTTCTTTTTATCCAAATTTTTGCGCACGATTAAAATAGCGTACGAGGCTCAAGAGGAGGAGATCGAGGCAGCAGCACCAGATCACCAAGAACCAGACCACTGTGATAAAGGCGAGTTAACACTTTGACCATGTTGAACCTATGATTTCGCAAAATTAGTTTCTTTTAAATTATCAACATGCATGCTGCTATTTTATGTGGTAAAATATGTTCATCTTCAAAAGTGGTAGTTATACACCTAATATAATGCTTGTTAATAATGATCCGTTGAAATGTTTGGACATGTGAACCTTGTCGCCTTAGCAAAATTATATTATCGTAGCTTTTACCAGTATGTCCAAATAAATATTGCGTTGCTTAGTATTGCTAGATAAAACGGGGGTACATAGCTGCCCCAAAAACAACACTTGCAAAGTACGATATGTTTTGCGACAGTCATGGATGAAATGGTTGTAGCAAGTGGACACAATATTTTCTATCTCTGAAAAATCCTAAAATTTGCTTAAATACCTGGATGGATGGTTTGGGGCTGGTATGTGGTGCAGTGGATGCACAAAATGTGAAATGTGATAGAACCATCCGGGTAACCTTAAGGACTGAATCTTGTCATGTCACCCCGTGTAAAACCGTACATCCACAAGTCTGTAAATTACAACTTGGCTAAGTAAATTTATCGAAATTCCCAGACTCATCTCACCGGTAGTGGATGGGGAGTGGTTACGCACGGGCAAGGGGGGCCCTAAGGGACACCAGTGGAGGGTGAAGTTTTCCCAGCTGTTCTAAGCGTTGTGGGGAGTTGAGAAGCCCAGCTGCGTTAGTAACTGTGGGGAAACATCCCGTGCATAGATGGGTACCACCGCAAGTGGGAGAAGCCCATAAAGTGAGATGAGAAAAGGGACTAAATACTTTGAAAAGTCACTGTGATGGTCTGCTCAACCACACTTCTAAGGAATCGTGTGGGGCAATGAGTTGATTGTCTCTTGTGGTGAAAGTGTACAACTCTGCAGAGTCAAAACTATTCGAATAGCTGTGCCCGCGGTCAAGGGCGGACATGGGAACTTAACTAGATATTGTTCTATTTCAAGAATTCTTGGTGGGTGATAATGGAAATGTGTAAGGACTGCTGATGGTCCCGGTTTGGAATTGTCCTGGGTGTCGTCTCAGTGGTAAGTTAAGCGGCTATAACGCCGAAATATGCTATATGATGCAGATGTCATGTAATGGTGGATGGAATCTGTGTCAATTATAAGATCAACTTACTTTACAAATGTAAGTCTTGAGCTTAAAATTGCTAAGTCTTAGAGATTTTTAAGTAATTGTATTCAAAAGCACTCTTCGCAAAACAAAATAAGCCCGAGCCATTCTTTGACAAGCCATACATGTTAAGGGCCTGTTTGGGACTGCTCTGCTCCAGTTTTTCCAGCTCTGCTCCACCAACTCCACCATGGAGCAGCTCCACTGTGGAGTTCCTGGAGCAGGTGGTCCTGTTTGGCACGCAACCTAACTCCAGCTCCAGAAATGTGAGGTTTCCCTGAAAAAGGTCCAATATACCCCTGAATGATGTTTGGTGTATGTTTTGATGTCTGCGGAGCATATGTAACTGAATATTTTTTGTTGCCAATTGAAATAATTCAAAAGTTTTAATCTTCTGTAACGAGCAACACTCTCCAAAATTACTCTGGTGAAAGTATAAGTTGGTACATGGTACTGCCTTACTAGCAATGCAAACAACTTGGAAGGGTTTGAGACGTACATTTACATGAAATTTACTTCTGAATAAGTTTCACTATCCTTAGTTCTAAAAATTCTAATATGGAACGAAGAACTTCAACATTTCATAGTGTTGATGCCCATCATTTTCCTTGTTATTCCCTTCTTTATACTCAGATTTCGACTGATCTCTTGGATGGCGACCTTGCATAAGAAAAAGACAAAGCTACCTAAAAATCAAACAACTATTTTTTCTCTTTTGGATCAATTGTAGGACGTTCCAGTCTGTGGTTCTTGTCAGGAGGTGTATTCACAACGTCTTCATTACTGAACCCAAGCTCTGACATATCTTGCTTTGCCATCAGGTTTCTGGAAGGACGATAAGGTCACAAAAATGTAATGCACAAGAATAACATGATTGGGAATCCTAATGGAAAGAGCAGCACTACACTGAAATTTAAAAAGAAAAGTACATCTCGTTATGAATCTGAATAGTGAATTTCTGATATCAAAGTTGGTAAGAGCTCTTACCAGTGCAAGAATTTCAGAATGAATAAACTGCTTCACTCTACCACTGAATAAACTGAACTTGCAGTTCGTAGCATGCTAAACATAGAGACTAAATCGTTACTAGTCATTGGTTTAGCTAAGTATAGATAAGCCAAAAAAGACGTTGAGCTAACTACAACATGATAACTTAAGTTGTAGTCGTGAAATTAGTACAAAGATAGTATTCTTCTTTGCTTATTTTTTTCTTTGTTATCCTCCAGCCATTTAGGGTATTTTTCTACAATATCCTTCATGGGTTCATGAAGAATCTCCTTGGACAAAAGTTGTTGCATCATTGTTTCATATTTGTTCATATCTGTGAAAGACAAACAACACAAAGCAATTGGTTCATATTTGTATATATACAAGATAAATTAATTGCATTCTAACGACAGACGTTAATCTAACAGCTTCTTTACCTAAAATGTCAAAAAAGTGAAACATCTCATGGTTCAGTATATCAAATAGCACTTCTCTTAGTAGAATAGCCACAAACATATATGATTTTCTCCTAAATGAACTAACAAGCTGACAAATAACTTGTGCTTTTGCATCCCATGGCTGGAAAAGAACCACAGTTGGTAAGTTACTAGGCATATATACTAACATGTGTTGCCTTCAAAACTTCTTAATAGTCACACATGAAAAAAAATGACAATTTCGTTGCACAATTGAAGACATAGCATATACAATTGGGGCCAACTAGCAAATCAATCTAATTTGTTAAATTAAGGAGTTAGTGCATTAAGGAGTTCATGAACTCCTTCATCATCGTCTCGTCGTCCAGGCCCCCGACACCTCCGGTGGCCGTTTCGAGCCCCCGCACCGCCTCCCGCATCTCGCGCGTCAGCTTCTCGAGCGCCCCCGACGCGTACGGCTACGCCCCCCTCGACGGCGCCGGAGCAGGCTGCTTCACCGCCCGCCGCCTCAGCGCCCTGGGGTCCGGCAGCTCCATCCCAACTCTCGGCGCCGGCGCCGGAGCAAATCCACGAGCATCTTCGGATTCATCCTGACCAGCATCTTCGGATCTATCCATGCCAGCCATCACGTCGCCGGCACGGGAGGGGAGCGGAGAGGAGGAGCGGCGCGGGTGGGGGCGGAGAGGAGGGGCGGCGTGGGTGGGGGCGGAGAGGAGGGGCGGCGCGGGTGGGGGCGGAGAGGAGTGGCGGCGCGGGAGGGGGCGGAGAGGAGGGGCGGCGCGGGAGGGGGGCGAGAGGAGGGGTGGCGCGGGTGGGGGCGGAGACGAGGAGAGCGGCGCGGGTGGGGGCGGAGACGAGGAGAGCGGCGCGGGTGGGGGGCGAAGAGGAGGAGCGGCGCGGGGAGAGAAGTCGCGGGTGGGTGGGGAGGGAAAAGAAAACGAATCGGTACGGAAAAGGAATTGTGTAATGGCAGTGGTGGGTAATTTTCTCCCAACTCCATGAGGAGATACAAAACTTCAGTTTCTGGAATACCCCTTGAGGAGCTCCAGAAAAAACGTGGAGCAGGCCTTCAACTCCACCTTTTTCTTGGAGCAGAGTTCTTGGAGTTTGACCCGTTTGGCTAGACAAGTTTAGAGCAGAGTTGAAAAAGCTGGAGTGGAGTAGTCCCAAACAGGCCCTAAATATTGCATTCTGTGTGTTGGCTCGCGAGCACGGTGGGTTGTGCTCATATTCGCATTATCAAAGCAGAAACAGGAACTCAAGGACATTACACCTACGAGGAGGCCCCTACCAACGTTGGCGGAAGCAATGGCGATAACTAGGGCGTTACTTGCGTATTTTGGGACATAGACAAGAGGGCTTGATGGAGATTGTGCGCATATATATTATCTGGGCTTAGATAATATACATGGTACATGATTACCCACAGTCGCTTGCCTGTGGCAATGGTTTCACTTTTGCTTCACTCCCGCTGCTATGATGTAATGTAAACATTTGGCCTGACGGCCCCTTTTGTATAACTCTCACCCGACGTGGTGTATTTTAATTCAGTAATATTATTAATGCTCATGCGATGTATGAGATGATTCAGCGATGTACCTGTGTGCATTAACTACTGATCCAGGGATTAGTGCAGTAAACACAGTAGATTCTGGATTGAAAAATCCAGGTCTGACAAGAGGCTGCACACTTTACCCATAAAAGATAACTAACTTTTTATATTCCACATGCATGTTTCCTTAAATATACAGATCAAGAAGGTCACCACAAAGCCTTTACAATGCATCTTTCCAGCGGGGCCATACGTGCTAAGATTTCCACCGCTGTGGGATACGACCATCCCTCTAGAAGCCCCCTCTTACGTCGTCACGCCAAAGACCCTTCCCTTTGCACGTGTTCATACCAATGGCGCAACCCACATTAGGTCAATGCAAATTAGTTAGCTAGGTCGTACCTATTTTAGACTTGTGTTGCATTATTTTACACTAGAAGACGCTACAAGATTTAGTCCTTAAAATCTATTTGGGAGGTTCTACCACAATCCAACACTCTCATGCATCCACTGTACCAGCCCCTCATACTATCTGCCTAGACATGTTAGCAAGTTGAGGGTCATATATGTCATAACTCATAACTTATGTATAGATACATGACACAAAAGCCCAATGATCGCGAGAACCGGTGGGTTTTCTCGACCCACATTTGATCTCTGAGCACGCATTCTATGTCGAGAATTACATAATGATGGAATTGCTTGCTCAGGCCAACAAGGAGTACATACTATGCCCCACAACCAGAGGTAAGTGCTTCACTAATTACTATACAAATTTTATTTGTACTTTATACTCAATACGAACTTAGATTTAATAACTATGGTGACATACATGAGTAGGTGGCACTGGATCCTTATAGTGATTGTATCAAAGTGGAATAAAATAATATACCTTGATTCCTTACTCAAAAACAACTACAACTTCACCCTTGTGCAACAAACACTCGATAAGTATGCTCATTTCCTCCATATATAACTCTATTGTAGTCTTCTCTTCATTTGCAATGGCCAAGGATAACTTTTTGGAATCACATAGATCGTTCAGCTCCTATGTCTCCTATATTGCCGGGGGAGGGAGACATAATGAATCGAGTGCCACATTGCAACACATGACATGATTTTCAGTACCCCTACAACACAGTAGTCCTATATCACACTTCATAACAATGCCTCTCGAATTGACTATATATATGTATGTATTTCTATTTTTGCAGTGCCACCAGCAGGTACAAGACAACCTATGTGCATTCTACGTTTGCTGTTGGTTGCACGAAATAATAAGTGCTAAACCAAATGATCTAGATGTTTTTCAATTTCGCAATAATTATTTTCTAATTATATATACATACATACATACATACATATATATATATATACATATATATATACATATATATATATATATATATATATATATATATGCTTACTATTTTACTCCTAGCGATAGGGCATGATAATCAAATCAAGTACATTCGATCCGAACGAATTCTCGGACGAGGTCATTGACTCGAAAGGAGAGTTTCATGCTGGCAACACCGCTTAATACATGTCCAAATAACTGATTCAACTGTAACTCTAGCGATAATACTTGAACATTCTTTTATAATTGATTTTGAGTTGTAATTCACTTTGAGATGTAAATCACGTTAAGTTATAATTCACTTATTTGTCATTTATCTGTAATCTACTTGCTTGTTTTTAAAGGGCATAGCTAGCATCTCCTTAGGGTAGCCAAAAAATAGAAAAAATTTAGCTATACAAAGAACTATCACAGATGGTTTCTAATACAAAACCGTCTGTGACACGTAGTCCATCATAGATAGTTTTTTATATTAGCTGCTTGTGATATGCCGGATATTACAGGCAGTTATTTTTAAAAATCATCTATGTTGTGACTCATCACAGACGATGTGGGAGCCATCTATGATAACCTCCTATTATCTCTGACGTAATAAATCAGACGGTTCATAAACCGTCTCTGATGAAGATTACTAACCACCTGTGATGACTCCTTGTGTGGTAGTGCAACAAATAGTAACCATGTCTTTTACTTTTTCCCTTTTATGTTTTGACATCAGAATTTGTGTTTTATGTTTTTCATGTGTAAATCTAATTTAGATTTGAAGTTTGGTTGTATGTTCGATTTTTTATCAATATGGTCAACTTTTTTCTGAATTTGTTATGACCTCTTGCATAGTGTTTTAACATAGATGTACGGTAACACATAAAAGTAAAAAACATCACTCTTTTATAATCGAAGCAAGTAGAACAAAAGATGCTGATTTAGGTCTGATGACAAGAAGTCGTTCAAAAATGATTCAACAGGATGTGAATTCGCACCAAGCTGAGAATAGTTATCATACCGGTGAGAACTTTATGCTACCTAGTAACTATCTCGTTTTGATTATAGGTCTGGCTATTACACAGTTGCCTAATTTTTCTTAAAGAACAGTCACTTTTCTCCACCATTAGATCAGCATCCTATGGCCTAGATTCTCTCCGTCTCATAAATATAAAAGCAACCCAACCCTAACCGTAACCCACCCCCGCTACTCCCAGCCCCCCACCCCTACACCGCCTCCCACCGGTGAGGCCCGCCAGCCTTCCCATCCCACCACCCAATGTGGCTGCCAGCCCTGATGCTGCCCACCACCACCTCTTTCATCCTCATCAACCTCTACCACGGTTGTGTTTTTCCTCTTCCCCAGCGGTGCTTCCTCATGTAGATCTCGTCATCGCCCCGCCCACCACCATCATCCATCCTACAACCGAGGTGGCATCCGTCGCCCATTGTCAATCTACCGTCGCCCCTCCTCTCTCTAAATTCCAACACCGTTAAATCCGAGTGAATCCTAACCCTAACTCGGCGTTGTAGGTGAAGAGGACGCCACCGCGGGTAGGAGAAGAAGTCCATAACCCTCTCGAGCACTAATCTCTGTACCGATCCAAAAGTTAGAAAAATGACTGATTTTTAAGAAAATTTCAGTTGCCTTAGATTTAGCAGATCGGTTTGATTATTCACGAGATGGTGCTGAATCGGCAAAAAGAGATCAATATCAAGTCCGCTTGCTGACCTGCATGTGGGCCCAAAGTTCAAAACACGTCTACATGTCAGATTCAAGGGCAAGAGTCCAAAGAAGGTAAGGTCTACATGTCTACGTTGGGAGCCGTACTATGCTCAGGAGATGGCGGATTGCGCCCCCGACGACCTCTCATCACCGTGTTTGCACAACCAAGCGTACTGGCTCACGTGGAAGAAGCTCATTTTTGATGTGTTCATCGAGGACTACGTAGTGCATAGGGGGATGAGCCAGTTCGATCTTCGCCAGGCTATTCTAGTCTTCGCCACGCATGAGTTACACACAACATATGTCCCTATAATTTTTCTCAGTTCTGTTACGATGCCTTCTAATTGTAGTTGTACATTTCACAGGCATAATTGGAGGGGTGGGAGCGGGATAGTCTTGGCCGTGAAGATGGCGCAGTGGGCGGATGAGTGGGGGCACTCCAGGACTTCGTGCATGAGGACACAACGTGTGACCCTAGCTCGTACGTCGAGTACCTACGCTGCTACGGTCCGCAGACACGCACTAGGCTGGTGTGTGTCATTAACCCTCCCGCTTCTCACGTACCAGCACCAACCGACGCATATCTCATACACTTAGCACAAAACTTGGCGCTCGTAGTACGTACTCTCGTGTTTGAAAGTTTCAGGGTACAGTTACCACAATTACTCTTTTGACGCTTTTATGTACTTCTTGTAGACAGACATCACTGCCGATATTGTGGGAGACACCGGGTCGGTCGTGGACAGAGTCGCCTATGGTTTAGAGGTGACGCGCGACAATGTCCTTGCCCATCGGGTGTACAAGAGGGTAAAACGTGTCCTCACCCTCACGTCGTGCAGGACGCTCTCGATAGCCACGTTCTACAGCTCAGGTAGGAGGCTTCGGAGGGCCACGTGCACGGGCCTCACCGACGACTGACTAGGCCGGAGGGTTTGCGTGGCCACGTGCCTACCCCCGGGCACCAACACCGCCATCGCCGGGTCAGGTCGGACGGTCTGGGTGGGCACGTGCCTACACACCACGGCCATCGTCGCCCGTGGACCCCTACCTGGCATCGGCAGGGCAACCCATGTTGTACGGCCAGGGCGGGTTCGACAGCTACGGCAGTTGGCTAGAGGCCATGACCCACTTGGAATGTACGTTTCGTCTCTTAATGTTTTTTGTGTCAATATATGGCACAAATAAACAATAGCTATCCTGTAGGAATGACGCACCGGTTAGGAGTTTACCTATCCCCCATGAGGATCTCCAGGGGTACGTGAGCGAGTTCTTCATGGAGGACCAGCGAAGATCCTTTTCGCGTCACAGCTCAGCAGTCCCCCAGTTCCCATGCAGCCATAGGTGCAGTCGATACCCGAGGCATTGGGAGCATGGGTCAGCAGGCCTCCTAACCGCTTCACCTCGTCAGGCCTCAAACCCCGACACCCCGCACCGAGGAAGCCCAAACGGGGCCGTACGGGCGGCCATGGACGGGGATGGGACGTGGTGATGACGGAGAAGATGCTGGGGGTGGTGTAGCTGGTGGCGAGTAGTGGATATTCCTCTTGCTTGTGTGTGTGTGTATAGACACACACACACATTCACCTCACCCAGGATATATTTTTATAATTTTAAATAAAAAATAATTATTTAAAAAAGTCGATGTTCATCTCCCCTCAAGTATAGGCTAAGCTTGTGTGTGTGTATAGACACACACACACCTCACCCAGGAACTACCAGGTCGGATCATCCGGCCTATTCAAACTAACCGGTTGAAAGACTAGCCATTAGCACAACTCCGAACCCGAATCATCTGTAGGTCCTGATCATCCGACTTCACTGAACTCTAGAGGGGCACTACCAGAAAGCAGAGATTTCGTGAGAGTGCGAAACAGGTCACGAAATAAGGTTTTACTCTCACGAAAATAATTCGTGACGGTAGACCGTCACGCATCAACTCTCACGGTATTAGACCCACGAAAATACCATTTTCATGAGAGTTCACCGCCACGAATTATTTTCATGGCGGGAGTTCGTGACGGCCACCCTCATGAAAATAACGTTGTCGTCAAGTTTGCATCAGTGTTTTCATGACGGTTTTTTGTGGTATTTCGTGAGAGCTATCGTCATGAAATGAATTTCGTGAGAGTTCGGTATTTCGTGAGAGTCACTGTCATGAAATGAATTTCGTGAGAGCCACCGTCATGAAATAAATTTTGTGAGCGTTCCAATAACTCACAGGAAATATAGTATTTCATGAGAGGAGCACACCACCACGAAAAATATAGTATTTCATGAGAAAAGCCACCGTCATGAAATAATTTTCTACATCGTCACGAACACTTATTTCGTGAGAGTATAAACTGCCATGAAAACTACCCAACAGGAGCATCTCAAACCAAATTCCAAATGCACACATATGATCCAAATGTAAATCCAACATACAAATACAATAAATTCCAATACATGCATATATGCAACTGATTCCAATCCCAATATATTCCAACTTCATCCAATTGTCCAACCATTACACTAAAAGGCTATACTATCTCATAGTCCTAACCATCCAACATAATAAGTTCCAGCACATAGTCCTAGCCATCCAACATAATAAGTTCCAGCACATAGTCCTAGCCATCCAATATAATAAGTTCCAGCACATACTTAGTACAACACCAAAAGGTTTTGTTTAAACCAAGGGTTGCTGGTTAGCAAAAGAAGACAAAAAGGTTAGCAATGGTCAGGTTTCAATCACATCCATTGCATCAGTTATCACTGATATCAGCCCCATTGGCATCACTGCCATCCTCTTCTTCATGGTTGTTACTTATGTTGCCATCTTCACTGCCTCTCAAATCATCACTAACATCATCTTCATCAAAGTCATCACAGATATCGTTGTCATCATCATAGCTGTTACTGTCATCCATCTCATTGTAGTCATCGTCATCATCATCAATGACTATGTCATTGGCATTGCTAAGCATTTCAAGTGAGTTAGTGGCAGCATGTGATGATGCAGAGACCTGAAAAAGATCAAGTATGTTTGAAATGTTTCAGTCTTCAAGTAAAAAGAGATTATACAGTGGGCTCATGTTTTTTTTGTAGAGTGCTAACTATTTTATGTGGAAAACTAGGCTCACGTTTGGTGAATAGTACCACATTTACCTGATGACGACGAGCATCAAGATTTGCTAGACGGTTCATTAGATCAGCAGGTGGTTGCTTCTTAAGATCTTCATAAATTCTCTGAAAATTTTGACGTGTAAGCACATGAGATCAATGCATATGATCAATAAGTTGTTACATGAAAAGGAATATTTATTACCAGCATAAGCTCACGATTAACACCATTTTCCTCAATGAGAATCTCATTATTCTCATTCAATTTCTTATTTGTTTGTTCCAAGGCATCATTCCTCTCCTTCAACTGCTCATATTCATGTACCATGCATTGATAAGCAGCGGTGCTTGCTGAAGAACGATGGGATTTAGCTGTTGCTGCAAGTGCTTGCTTATCCACACAACCATCAGCTATTGGCACTCTGCCATGGGCCATTCCATGTTCCATGACATACAATGCTTGTACATCCAGATCTTTTGAATTCTCAGGTAGCTGTGTTCTTGTACTGTAGTTATCCTGAAACAAAATACCAGAGCATTGATATGTAGTAAGAAATAGCAGAGAGAGAGAGAGAGAGAGAGAGGAGCATAGCATGGATGGCATAGTTCACTGAGGCAAGAGTGTACAGGCATAGTAGCTACAACGCAGCGGTGCTCAACGTTAGTGTAGATGCCTTCTACTCATTATAATGGCCTAGAGGAAGACAAATAAATCTGCGGGTACGCTCGATTAGTTGGCAGCCAACGAACACAGTTGCACTTGCACAAACATGCTAGCTGCCACATGGAAACACACTGCTGTACTGCTATTTCGCATTATAGCTGTTCGTTACATAATTTATGGGACTCCCACTGCTGTACTGCTAAACTATGCAACACACTTTGCATTATTAGAATTTATATACAAATCTACTTCTGTGTTCTATACCTCTATGGAACCTAGTACAGCTAATGAATTTAGCAGCCCATACCGTAAATTGTATGTTTAAGTGTGAACGGTGAGTTATCTGCTTCATTACCCAGAACAAAGTCTTATGTTACTTCTTAATCTTATATTCTTATTTCATGTTCTCTAGTTGTGCTATCAGATTCGGTTAATAAAGATTAAGTTAATGTGAATTATGAGTATTCAGCAGCATTACTTCTTCTTTGAACCAATCAAAGAAATTAGGACCATGCTGCCCACGGCTGTTTTTCCATCCTTTCAACCTTAACTCGCGGAGCTGGTCAGGTCTTGCTCTACTTCGACTCTTTCAATGTGGTGGATGATCACCAACTAGGCTAGCTAACATTTCATCCATGTGGTCAGTTTCAGCAAAATTCTCATCATGTCCACCTTCAACATAGGTACTGTCAAGTCCCTCACCATGTGCTGTCCATATTCTGTAGTCTTCCTTAAAGCCAACTCTACACAAGTGCATCTCTACCGTAAACCTTTTGTGCCTAACACAATTGCGACATACTGCGCAAGGACACTTAATGGTGCCATCTTCAACTAGATTAGGCATAGAGAAGGCACGATCCAAAAACTGGTTAGTGTTGTCTATCCAATCATTAGAGGGGGCTGTGTACGAGACCAACCAGTGTACATCCACTCACGTTCCGCCATCTTTTTGTTCTGTTTTTATTAAAAAAACACTAATTTTAGATACACAACAAATTCACACGGCTATCAAACAAAGAACAACACTATTTTCTACAGATTTACCAAACAATCCAATACAATCAAACCATGATGTTTGCATATACACAGCAGCCAACCATAAACAACATTATTTTTCTACAGATTCACCATACAATCGAACATCAGGGCATGATATTCTAATATACATAGAACAGAAAACTTGATTCTCAGTATATATGGATCAATGCAAAATTGATAATGAACACAGCATAGCGTCAGTTAAGTTCATATGTGAGGCAAATGTTGCATTCAGTACCAGATCTTGCAAAATTGACACTAGACACAACATAGTTTATATACTCCCGATTAAGTTCAGTGCAACACTAAGCAAAACACAGTGTGACATGCATCAAGCATCCTCATATGGGTAGAGCACAGCACAGAAAATTTGGGGGGAAAGATGAAGCTTTATTACCTCACTCCGATTGGAAGCAGGAAGCGCAGATCGGCGCAAGGCAGGACCCTGTCTCCTCCAAGCTCGGCTCGGCGTCACTACTGCGTTCTCCTCCAAGCCTAGCTCGGCGTCGCTGCTGCCTTCTCCTCAAAGCTCCGACGGAGGCCGGCCTGAGGGACGGCGGCTGGATCCACGGCGCCGACGGACTGAGAGGTGGCAGAGCTCGGGCCTAGGGCGGCGGCGGCTTGAGAGGCGGCAGGGAGAGGGCCGGAGAGGCGGCGGCGTCCTGAGAGGCGGCGGTGTCCCGAACACGGACCTAGGGCGGCGGCAGCCTGAGAGAGGTGGTGCGCAGGGGATGGAGCTAGGGCGGCGACGACCTGAGAGGTGGCGGAGCTCGGGCCTAGGGCGGCGGCGGCATGAGAGGCGGCAGGGAGAGGGCCGGAGAGGCGGCGGCGTCCTGAGAGGCGGCGGTGTCCCGAACACGGACCTAGGGCGGCGGCGGCCTGAGAGAGGTGGCGCGCAGGGGATGGAGCTAGGGCGGCGACGGCCTGAGAGAGGTGGCGTGGCTCCCGGCTAGGCCGCCGGTGGCGGGGGCGCTACGGCCATGGGCGGCGGGGGCGCGATTGGGGGCTAGCTCACGCGGACGCGGGTGACGGCGCGATGAGTCTGGCGCTGGGGAGGATAGGGTTGGGGGGTGTCGGGCTGGGGAGTCTCACGCGAGTATTTTTTTGGGCCAAAAAAACGGGGCTGTGGCGCGGCCTTTTTCTTCCTAGGCGCGAACGCCGAACAAAGCGCGGGTTGTGGCGCGATGATTTTTTTTCCACCAAAACAAGGAGTAGCGGTGCGTGCACAATAATTTTCATGAGAGTTTACAATAACTCTCATGCTAATGAGTATATTTCATGGCGGGTTATCCAACACCATCATGAAAATTACCATTTTCGGGGCGGTGTGTGAATCACTCTCATGAAAATGAGTTTTCGTGGCGGGATTTACATCACCTTCATGGAAAATATTAATTTCATGAGAGTGTGTTTTTAACTCTCACGAAAAATTGTTCCACTCACGAAATCTCCAGTTTCTGGTAGTGGGGGGCCTCTTTGTATTAATGTTCCCGTCAATGATCTAGCCAACCTGAGCCTATTCTATCTGACTTCCGAAACCAGTTTTTAGTTTTTGCTACAACATCTAGCTTTTAAACAGAGTATTTTTTTAAGATGATATTTACAAGTTAATTATAGTACATATTGAAAGCCCATATCTGTATCAATCAAAATCACATGTAAATCTCTTTCTATAATCTCCGTCATGCATAACCAAAATATAAAAATTTTAGTTAAAAATCATATCCCGTAGCCATAAAGAACAAGTCTAGAGTCGTCAGAACCCCTCACCTTCCAGCTCACCCGGATTGTTCGGCCTGTAGAAACTCCGAAATCACCCTTCCCTTCTCTGGATCATTGATTCGGTTCTAGACAAAAGATCCGGCCAATGATCTGACTGGCCCAGATCATTCTGCCCATTAAAAACATCAGAAAACCAACACTATGCTTCAGTGATCCGGCCTATTGGCCCGGATGATCTGCCCTATAGAAGATTTTTCAGAAACCATCCAGTTCGACAACCTTCGATTTTTATCCTTTGACTTCTTGGGCTTCCACTAACTACATAGGAACTAGAGAAACCTAATGTGTATCACAGTTAGTTACTCAACTTAACTAAGCTCAAACTATTATATCAAGCACTGTGTAAATCTGGAGCATTTTAGCAATCAATTTGAGCTGGTGCTTTGCGACCTGTTGAAAGATACAATATGTCTAACGACGTGATTGTCTAGCAACGGTGAACTTTATTTACCAGAGCAGATACATTTCCTTCGTACCAATATAGGAGAACTTTTTTAGTTCAATTTTTTTTAAAAAAATTTATGAGTTTCAAACGGGTACCCGTGAATCTCGAAAATTGTAGAGTTTGTTTGAATTATATATTGATTTGGCAGTCGGCTGGGAAGGACCAGCTAGTGTAGCAACGTGCCAACGTGATCGCCATGCCTCAAAAATCACACACACGCGGTCGGTGCCAACGATTTGCACAGAACTGAAAAAAAAAGTCCAGAAAGGACCGCATGCTAATAGCGGTGAAAACGGGACGGATATTTGATTCGGGAGAAGATTTCACTGTCCGGCCATATCTGGACGTGATGCACCCGGATTTGGGACAGGATACGGAGCAGACAATGGCTGAGTACTTTTATGAACTTGCTTATCATTTTTTGCTATATTAATTAATTTTTAAATGATATATTTTTTTAAATCGAGGTCTATTGATATATTGTAGTAGACACACTACCAAGTTCTGCTATATCAGCTAAAATTATATGTAAATATTTTTCTCTGTGTATTATCTCTCACAAATAGTTAAAATTTGAAAACCATAAACCAAAGTTACAGTCAAGAGAACGTAGCCAATTTTATGGAGAATCCGGGACTGGACCCAGATGCCGGCATGATTTCTTTCCTGCATATCCGACAACAACCACATGTGGGGACCATCGGATCTGCGGCTGTCCAATCAAAACATGCAGAACGCATTCCATCACGCTCACACGCTCGCACACCCTCTGCTGCAGTTTGCACCAATCATCACAGGCTTGCATTTCGGAGACAGAGCTGCTCAATGATTTAGACCCTGTTTATTTCCACTTAAGATTATTATAATCTAACTTATAATCATAAGTGGAAACAAACAGCCTAGATTATAAGATAACTTATTATAATCTAATAGCACAGATTATTGTAATCTAATAAGCTCAAAAAAGAAGCTTATTTCAGCTTATAGATCCACCTTTTATCTTAAGGACCATAAAACTTTAGGAATATTACCCACCTTTGCCATTCATCCATCCCCCAACTCCCTTGCCTCTCTCTCAAGGACATTGTAGTCTTTAAACATTCGAATACAACAATCCATAACTCTGATAATCCAGGCTGCCAAACACTTGACAGCTTATTTTCCACCAGCTTATTATAATCTAGCTTATATAATCCCCCACCTATAAGCTAGATTATAATAATCTTAAGTGGAAATAAACAGGGCCTTAGTAACATTTAAGTAGGACCGTGATCCTGTGAGGACCAAATCAGCAAGTACTCAGCTTAGCTCGATCGAGTTTGGCATCACATCACACGCCCATTCCAACTCGACTCAACGATGGCGGTTGTTCACAAATTAATCATGCACTAGCAAATCAACCACGGCATACATGAGATTAAGCGATGAAGTAACGGCACACTTCAAAACTTGTTCTTGGATCATAACATGCATTTCTTCTCTCTCTCTCTCTCTCTCTCTCTCAACAAATGGTTCGCATTGCATTGCGAATTTGCATTGGAGGACCTTGCCTTGTTCGATGATCATCATCCATGGGTGTTGACGGCCTCCCAGACGAGGTTCTTGGGCACGGGCCCGCCCGCGGCGACGACGGCGCGCGCCTGCATGGCGGCGTCGCGCAGCGTCCGCAGCGTGCGCGCGTTGGCCTCCCAGAAGCCGCAGCGCTCGTAGGGCAGGCCGTGCTTGCTGCAGAGGTCGCGCACGACGGGCGCGACGGCACGGAGGTGGCAGCGCGGCAGGCGCGGGAACAGGTGGTGCTCCACCTGGAACTGCAGCCCGCCGTGGAACCAGTCCATCCACGCCGGGCACGCCACGTCCAGCGTCCCCCGCGTCTGCTTCTCGAACCAGTCGTCGCCGCGCGGCCGCCCCACGTACGTTCCCGCCGAGAAGTGGTTCAGGCAGAACTGCACGTGCTGGATCCCCGTCACCGCGAAGCTCACCACCACGAACGCAGCGCGCTCGCCCCACCCCCCCGGGAGCTGCGCCACCAGCCAGGGGTACCACGCCCAGAACACGGCCACGCCGGCGAGCTCCGCGAGACGCCCCGGGACGCGCGTCCTCGTGTCTGCCAGGAGCAGCAGCAGCGACTGCGCGAAGAGGTTGACGCGCGCGACGCACATCACCGGGTAGAAGGTCCAGTGCTGGTAGCTGACGAGGAGGCGCGCGGCGGCGTCGAAGCGCATGACGCGGCGGTAGAAGGCGGAGGTGAGGGAGGCGAAGAGGCGCGGCGAGACGGCGAAGAGCGGCATGTGCTGCACGTCCGGGTCGTGGTCGAGGCTGTTGCAGGCGATGTGGTGCGCGTTGTGGTTGCGCTTCCACCACCCGATGCTGATGCCGGCGACGCAGTTCCCGGCCACCAACTGCACGGCGCGGTTCAGCGCCGGGGTCCGCATGGCGCAGTAGTGGCCCGAGTCGTGGCCCAGGAAGCCCGACTGCATCCACAGGAACCCCAGCATTACCGCCGCTGCCATGTGCGCCGCCACGCTGGCCGTGGCCAGCACGAGGTACACCGCGGCGGCGAGCAGCGCCGCCATCGCGCAGAGCGCCGCCATGCAGCCGTGGCCCTTGCGGTCGAAGTAGCCGGCCCTGGCGAACTCGGCGACGAGGTGGCGGTAGTCGCGGGAGACCTCGGAGACGGCGTAGTCGGAGAGATGGCCGACGTGGTAGCGGGCGAGCACCCGCCAGGCGGAGGGCGGGTGGTAGGCGACGAAGGCGTCGGTGACGTCCTGGCCGGCGAGGCTGAGCAGTGGGAGGTCGCCGCCGGGGTGGTGCGGCAGCCAGGCGGTGACGTCGTAGACCTTCCCCTGCACGGCCACCCAGGCATCGCCCTCGGAGCTGTGGCGCGACATCTCCGCCGACGTGATGCACCGCTTCTGGCTCTTCTCCGCCTTCTTCTCACCGTCCCCCATCGCCGCCGCCGCAGCCATCTAGCCGCCTCCCTCCGCGCCCAATCAATCCGATCAGGATCAACGCATCCACCAAAGATCGAAAGAAAGAAGGAAGAAGCGATGCGATGTGGATAGATCTACGCAACGCAACGCAACGCAATGCAATGCGGCGAGTATCTAGGGACCTCCTCCGCCGCCTCTTCCTCCTGCTCCGGTGGGGGAGGAGATGGGATCGGATTGAAGGGGAAGAGGAAGAGCGGGAGGCTTTGAGGAGAGGCGAGCACGCGAAGCGGGGAGCCACCAACGGGAGGGGAGGTGCCAAATTTGTTGATCTGGCGGGGCGCAGTGCACAGCACAGCTGGACGCGCCTGCCAAAATCTGCCCTCGTTGGTACCGTTGCTTTACGCACGCAGATTCTCCTGGCCTTTCTTTGAGGGGTGGTTTGGAGTTTGAAGTTGCACGCGGACCTTGTAGGAATCCGAACAATTTTGTCGAGAATTCCCTCCGATGCGAGAGAGTTCTTTTTCTCTCTGAGAAGGGACGCCCTTTGGTTCCATACCTCCATTTAGTGTTCCAGCTGGAAACAGGGTTTCCAAATTCGGTTACCACGGCAGCAGCACGTTTGCCACACCGGACGTGCTCCGCATGCATATACAGCAGTCTGCCAGCACGTCACGACGTCGATGAATAGCACGACCTAGTGACAGCAAGGTTTGCTGCAGCCTCGTCCGTTTGTGGCGACTGCAGAGCTACGAGAATAAGGAGATATCGATGATGAAGACCCATGGATTTATGGAAAGGAATTCGTCGTATATGCTTGATCATGGTCTCCGTATCAATTATCTATTGGATCAATGCTTGTGCTCAATTGTGATTATTATTGTCTCAAATCTCTTAATCCTTAATTGAGAGTGGGTTGTCATCACTCACCAGAAAGGGGGAAATTGTAACCATCTAGGCCCCCTTTTTCATAGAATTTGGTGACTTTAGTGTTTTGGTGATTAATGACATTATAAGATTAACCTTGTTTGAAGTGAAGTTGTTTTGAGTTAGTGTTGGACATTGGAATTGGGTGTTCTTGGTATTGATGGTTCCCCAAGTTTGTTCAAATGATGGCTAAGCATAAAGATTAAGGACCTTGTGAGGTTCAATTCTAGTAACTTGAGGCTATGGAGGTTGTAAGCATCTAGGCCACAAATTTACAATGGTTTAGCGTTTTTGGTAATTTTGGTGATTAATGACATTATTGTGTCAAAACTAAATTGTTTTTGAGATGAAAATGAGATAAGTTCAGTCTGGAGCTAAAGAAAGGGATAATCTTGATTTACATGGATCCCCATTGTATTGGATGGCAAAACCTATTTGAATGAAGATTGTGTTTAGAATTGATCCAAGCAGTTGAGCTTGGATCAATTTTGATATTAAGTTCTTATTTTGCTTTGGTTGTGCTATTAAGGGGGTTTAAGGCTAGTAGCTTAAGCTTGGATAGGATAGATAGTTATGTGTGATACACACTAGATCCTATTGCTCGTATTGTAGCCAAAGAGTGCCAAGAAGCAAGTTTTATTTACAGAAATATCAAAGTTTGGATTAAATTTAAGCTAAGACTAAAAAATCAATAGAGGAAGATTATTTGGGTGAGGCGGAGCATAGGGGAAGATCATTGGTCCTTAGAGTGATTTCACTATACTCTTCCAATTTTCAACAAGGCAAATTGAAGGACCATGTAAGAAGGTGCAGGGTTATGTTGTGATGAACCATTGTCATTTTGAAGAAGTGAAAATTTGGAATTTGTAAATTTGCATATTTTTCTAGACAACTTGCAAAAATGGATGATTTTAGAAAATTTAAGTCATTGGATGATTTGGTTTGACTTAGATTAGTACATATGTGTTGCATAATACATGTTGAGTTACGTTGTGAAGAATTTGTGCCCAAAAATGATTTCTTAGTGTTTAGATGTACAACGTTGTTTAGAGTCAACTATGATTAACAGCGAGGACCGAAACTACGCTCATGGAGGACCACACTGGGTAGCTTTGCGTAGTGATAAGACCAAAGGGTGAAGCTTTGCACAGTACGAAGACCAAAAGGGGTAGCTTTGCGCAGTGACATGACCAAACGGGGCAGATAAAACCAAATGGTGCAGCTTTGCACAGTGACAAGACCAAATAGGGTAGCTTTGCGCAGTGACAAAACCAAAGAAGGCAGCCAGTGATAAGGCTAGACAGGGTCACCACCCCTCTATTGGTGCAGGGACCCATGCGAATTTTTAAGTCTAAATAGCAACTCAGCCTGGGCATGCATTATTGGGGTTGTGCGAACTACTCCTGTGACTATCCCAACTGCCGTCGAGACACAAGCAGCCATCGGCAGCCAGTAAGGACCAGTTACATTGCGTTCCCCTACTATTTCTCTTTCAAAGTACGCACTAAAAACCTCTTCATCCACCTGTAATCCCTAGAACTGCTATATGGCTACCACAAATAGATTGACCTAGAGATCCACCCACATAAGCAGTGGGCACTCGACTATGAGGAGTGAAATGACATAAGGGCCTGCGAGATTTGGGAGTGTCGCAATGACCAGCAAACTGAGTGTATACATCGGGAGATGAAAGCTCATCTTGAGGCATACATATGCAGGGAGCACGAAGCTCACGAGAGGGAGCGTGAGAAAAGAGAGAAATGGTGGCCAAGGCCAAAGAGGCCACCGAGGAGTTCAATGTCAAGCTCGCAAAGAAGAGAAAATGACCCTGATCCACGAAGTAGATCGGGCCATCCTGCACTAGTCCCCTGAAGGTCGAATTTATTTCCATTCCAATACATCGGTTTGTTGCATCGTGCATGATGTTGTTTCTTATGCATGTAATCAAACCATGTGCGCCATGTTATTTCCAGCTTTATAATAAAGTCTATTTTAATTCGCTACATCAAATCTCGTCGTCTTTTCACATTCAATTCTTCACGTGGTCAATATTACCTACCTTCGTACTTACCAATAGTTACTATCTCAATCGTCGTCACAAAATTTTTCAGAAATTTTTTTGCACTACAATAACATACGACGATCGCAAATTGTTATTGTGAATCTAACATATTTTATACCATTCACAATCTACAAAAATCACAAATGGATCGTATTATCACTTACCTTCGTACTTACGAGTCATTGACGCCTTAATTGTCCCCACAAAATTCTGTCAAAAAATGTTCGCACTACAACAACATACAACAATCACAAAATGTTATTGCCAGTCTAACAGATTTCGTACCATTTAGAATCTATAAAAATAATAAATAGACCAACCAACCTACATTGTATGCCCTTTTATTTTGAAAAAAATAACAATATAAAAAATAATTCGCTACATGTATTATCTACGGAAATTGCTCTTTATTTTTCTATAATTACTTCTATCAGATCAATACAAAAATATTACTGTTATTTTTCTCAATTAAATTTTTAATTGAAATTGCCACTAAAAATAAAAAACTTAAATTTCAATACCAATTTGTATTAAAAAAGCTAGAATGCTTGCACGGGAAATTTTTGTACCGATAACCCATTTTTTATTCGAAAATACAGAAATATACCCGCGACAAATTTTTTTACACAAATAGGCTCGAGTCGCCAAACCATTGGGCGATTTACGCTTGTCGCCCCACCAAAACGCGACTTATAAAGAATCTGGTAACCGTTGGGCGATTAAATGCAATCGCCTCCCCGTTAAGCGATTCAATTGAATCGCCCCCCCCCGTTCGGCGACATAAAGAAGAGTCGCCCAACGGGGGGGCGACTGCATGTGAATACAGCCCGACGGCCAAGCCCCTTTTCTTCCCCACGCCTGCTCGCCATTCACTCTCCACCGCGCGAGAAGACAGAGCAGAAGAGAGGAAGGAAGAGGAGGAGGAGAGGGGAAGAAGAGAAGGAGAGGGAGAGGAGAGGGAAGAAGAGAAGGAGAGGGAGAGGAGGAGAAGCCGCGGGATTTGCAGGTATTTTCCTAATTTTAGAAAATTTATTTTAGAAAATTTGTTTAGATAAATTTAGTTTAGAAAATCTAGTGTAGATATTTAGTTTACAAATTTAGTTTAGATATTTAGTTTAGAAAATTAGCTTAGATATTTAGTTTAGATATTTAGTTTAGAAAATCTAGTTTAGAACATTAGATTTAGAAATGTAGATGCAGTTTACAAATTTAGATGTACAAATTTAAATGTAGAAAAATATAGTTTTTTGTATAATATTTGTAATGCATTATTGTGGAAAATTTACTTTAGAAAATTTGTTTAGATAAATTTAGTTTAGAAAATGTAGTGTAGAGTGTAGATATTTAGTTTACAAATTTAGTTTAGATATTTAGTAGAGATATTTAGTTTAGAAAATTAGCTTAGATATTTAGTTTAGAAAATCTAGTTTAGAACATTAATTTTAGAAATGTAGATGCAGTTTACAAATTTAGATGTACAAATTTAAATGTAGAAAAATATAGTTTTTTGTATAATATTTGTAATGTATTATTGTGGAAAATTTACTTTAGAAATTTGTTGTAGATCATTCAATGTACAAATGTAGATGCAGTTTACAAAATTGAAATGAAGAAAATTTAAATGTAGAAAATTGTTGTGTCGAAATTTTGTATACTATTTTTCATGTATTATTGTAGAAAATGTAGTGTACAAATTTACATTTAGATAATTTTACAGTTATGGTGGGTGACTGGCGGTACACGCTGTTGGACGAGCACTTGGACCGCGTGCACCGCGCTTCCCGTCGTGCGCCGCCACCGGGGAGCACGGACGAGTCGACTGAGCTGGGAGTGGTCCGGACACGCACACCTCGTGTGGCCTGGGGACTCGACCCCCGTTGGACTGCCAGGTTTGCACTACGCCAACGTTTTAATATTACCATAAAAATATTTAATGCTGACCTTCACTTTATTTGCAGGTTGCGGGATGCCGGACTTCTCCCTCTTGCCCGGATGGTGCAGGCCACAGATGAGGACGGAGGTGCCTTGGGCGGGGAGGGGGACGAGGCGGGCGTGGAGCGATCACGACACTTCCCGTTCGACCGTTCCCTGCTGACGGCTTTGGTGGACCGTTGGCGGCCCGAGACGCACACTTTCCATCTACCAGTCGGGGAGATGGCGCCGACCCTGCAGGACGTGTCCGTACTCCTTGGCCTTCCGGTCGCAGGAGACGCTGCCTTCCTACCGGAGGCTCCCGCCGAGTGGCGCGAGGACCTGCTCGGCAGATTCCAGGGGGTCCTTCCACCGGCCGATCAGCACCACATCTTCGACGAGAGGCAGAAGCATGGACCGACGCTGAGGTGGCTGGCACAGTACCGGGTACGTGGTGTTTCAAGTCGATCGCGTCTTCGAAACTCTTATTTGTGCAATTACATACTAATAAAAACTTGTTCGCATTCAGGTTGAGCGCATGGTTGCAGATGCTGACGATTACCAGGTCGCGCGCCACCTGGAGGCTTACTTGCTGTGGCTGTTTGGTTGGGTGCTCTTCACCACCAGCCACGGCAACACCGTTGACGCGCGCCTTATCGCTTATGCGAGGGCGATTGCGGACGGCGAGGCCGTCCAGATCAGCTGGGGATCGGCCGCACTTGCCGCGACGTACCGCGGCCTGTGCGATGCGTGCACGAGGATTAAGGCGAACTCGATCCTCACGGGATGTCCCCTGCTGCTGCAGTTGTGGTCGTTCGAGCGCTTCAGTCTCGGACGACCTGTACTGGACGACATGGGTCCCTAGAGGTAGATTGGCGAGCAGGCGTGGGGAAGAAAAGAGGGCTTGGCCGTCGGGCTGTATTCACAGGCAGTCGCGCCCCCGTTGGGCGACTCTTCTTTATGTCGCCGAACGGGGGGCGATTCAATTGAATCGCTTAACGGGGAGGCGATTGCATTTAATCGCCCAACGGTTACCAGATTCTTTATAAGTCGCTTTTGGGTGGGGCGACATGCGTAATTCGCCCAATGGTTTGACGACTCGAGCCTATTTGTGTAAAAAATTTTGTCGCGGGTATATTTCTGTATTTTCGAATAAAAAATGGGTTATCTGTACAAAAATTTCGCTTGCACGGCGGGTTGCGCGCCAGGTGGCCTGGCGGGCGGGCGGGTGCACCAGGCAGCCTGGCGCGGTGGGGTGGCATGTCACCTCCCTTGTGCGCTGTAGCTCCATGCCAAGGGTCTCTTTCGAAAATTCCGCACGAGAGGAACCTAAATATGGAATTACTCCATCAGAAGGGTTGGTGACATAGAAACAGGGGATGGTGCGGGGGTGGCTGTTGGCGGTGGTGTGAGGTGGCGTTGGTGGCCCGAGGAGATGGAGGACGGCGTCCGTGGCGACGGTGCTCCGGTGTTGATCTTCTGCAATTGAGGAGAGCATTGTGAATAGGGATGTACAAGGGTGCTAGAGGCAAGGCTAATTGGGAAATGATTCACCGTGGAGGGAGTGTGCCTTCGGCTTGGGCGCGGTGACATTTTGCCGAAGCCGGAGAAGAAAGGGGCGGCGTGGCCAAGCTAGGGGACGGGCGCTCGAGGGGAGGGGAAGGAGAGTACGAGGAGTGGATTGGGTGCTTGAGGGAGACCGGCGTTAGCTTTTATATTCAGGGAGACGAGCGGTATGCCACGGCCAAGCGCTACGCGACGCGGCCGATCTCGGCAGGGGAATCCGGGGACGGCAGCAGCACGCAGATGATGGCAGAGCTCGGGCAGTGACGCGACTGAACGAGCGCCCACGCGGCAAGGTGGATGCAAGCGGCCAGAGCAGCGGCATTGGCGCAGAGGCGGGGAAGACGTGACGGCTCAGCGCGCGAATACGGCCAGCTCGGCGTGGTCGGTGGTCAGCGAGGCAGGCACGTCAACAGCGAGTGAGGAGCACTGTTCGAGGCTTGGAGAGGCGTGCTGCGCGTTGGTTTGAGGCGGCGGGGTCCGCGGCGCCGGTGGTGAGCCTGTGCGGAGACGCAGCACGACGGCCACGGGCTTGGCGCGCAGCGCAGGCCCGGGCGTGGCAGAGCGCGAAGTGGTGCGGTGCGAGAGAAACCGGGCGTGGGTAGGCATGGCGTAGCCACAGACGGCGCGGTCGGGTGGCGTCCTGGGCGCGAACGGAGTTGGCATGCGCGGTGCGGTGCTTGAACGGTGTGGTCGGACGGCGTCGTGGGGAAAGTGTGCTCCGACAAACACCCTGCAAAGCGTACTCCAGCGAATACCGGAAATGGGGAGGAAGGAAGCGGCTTCGGGCGGGGTTGACACGGGCTGGGGGTTTATGGGCCGACTCTCCAAACAGCAATAGGCGAGGGAGGGGAACAGTACTATGCTGGCAACAGGACTCGAAGCAAAGCCACTAACAAATTTTGAAAATGATTTTAGAACAAAATAAATCCAGAAATTGTTTCTAATTTTTGAAATTATAAAATGACTTAAATAAATTCAGTAAAAGTTTACAAAGGTACTTTGGAATATTTGGAACCCAACTAAAATATTTCTAAACTTTGATACTATTTTCAAAACTCTGCAAAAAAATTAAATAGTCTTTGCAAAATAGGGAAAAATATACATTTTAGAAAATAAGGAAAATTCGAATTTATTTACATATTCCTTTCGGTGAAATATAAATATCATTGCATACTAGATGAATATCTATGCTTTGTTATGGATAGACAAATCATATTATCCCAGTATGTCGAGTCAATATTGTCAAAAATGGCCTGCCTGGCCCACGCCATTGGCTCCGCCTCCGTGCCCTCGGCTATGTCGCATACCCAGTAGAGTTCTATTTTTTTGTTATAGAATTTGTAGGGTGGTGGAATTTATTTTTTGGTATTTTTTTGTTAGTGATATTTTAGGGAGGCGCAAAGGGCACTTAGGAGGGGCAGATTTTTTAGGAATGCATTCTTTGCATAGGCTGCCTTTTATTCTTAAAAATTATCTAACACACAAATATTAATTCCTAGGAAAACTATAAAATCTTGTATTTATTCGTAGTGGCAAAACCTAATTTTGAACATCGATTCATAGTGGCAAAGCCTAATTTCCAATATAGGCATGAAATATTCATTGTTACCATTTCTATTGCAAAGTATATGCCATTGGCAAGGTTCCAACTTATCAAAGCCAAACCAGAGAAAAAAGGGTTTTGAATTTTGATGCCACATTTCTCAACTTTCTTTATCCTTAACAAAATAAGTTTCTTATTTTGATACACTTTTGGCACAAAGAATAAAATATTTTGAAATATCTAACCCGTGCAAGTGCACGGGTTGGCGACTAGTCTTGTTAATTCAGATGATCTTCCTTACCGCTATAGCAGATCGTGTCTGATGATGAGATAGAGCAGAATAGCAAAATACAGAGCATTTTTTCTACCCATTATCATATAGCAACTGTCCCATCACAAATTGACAATCCAATACTCACAATCCTTCGCCTTTGGCCACAAGCGCTTGCAGCCTTTTTTTTTTGAGGAAATAGCAGAAGCTCTGCTATGTAATTCATTAAAGACCTGCCTTGTTGCCGCGGCGATGCATTTGTTATCTGTCTGGAAAACGAGCTATACAGACAATACGTTTTGGTTGGTATTTTTTTCAAACGTAAGTCTGGATTTTCTCACTGTTAGACATGCTTGGAGATGTCAGATGTGTGTACTTTATGTGTTGGATTTGGATGAATAGAATAGACACCCCCTATAATTACATAGAGACCGTTAAACTCCAACACTTGAATTTTACGAGATTTGTTTTGGGGGGGGGGGGGGGGGGCGGGATTCTCTGACGTAACAGAGCTAAGTCACAGCGTGACTTTGCACTGTATCGGCGCTCCATCTTCCAACCAACGGCCCAGATTAATCTAGCTTTTTTTGATTTTTTACTTATAGCTTTTAGATTTTTTACTTTAATCTTTTTTTAGCTTTTTTCTTTTTTTCCTTATATTTCTTTATATTATATGTGTTAAAATAACCTATTTTTTAAAATATTAAAAAATAAGTTATTTTAACGCATATAATATAAAGAAATATAAGAAAAAAGAAAAAAACTAGAAAAAGATTAAAGTAAAAAAATTAAAAGCTATAAGTAAAAAATCAAAAAAGCTAGATTAATCTGAGCCGTTGGTTGGAAGATGGAGCGCCGATACAGTGCAAAGTCACGCTGTGACTTAGCTCTGCTACGTCAGAGAAGCTGCGCCGGGGGGGGGGGGGGAGAAACATCAACCATGCACCAGGAATTTTATTAGGATTTAGGAACAACACTACACAAGTATATATACAGCCAACATTGAAGGCCAAGGTTACACTGCATTATCTATGGCAAACAAACTCTCTTCAAGTGTTGTCTTGCAAATCACATCCTTACAGGCAGGGGCGAATCCATGGGAGGTGCGAGTGCTCTAGCTAGTCTGGTGCACACGGGGACCGCACCACCAGAACCAGCGTTGAAGCATAGTGCACTAGAAGGTATGTGTGTTGACGTAAGATACACATACAAATTTGATATATGTAAGTACACAGGTCATCTATAACTTTTTACAGAGGAGTATTCCAAGGTATCAAAATCCACAGAGAAGCGAGGAATAGACTCACTACTTGAAATAAAGCACTAATAACTAAAACAACGATTATGAGATGATGACAGTAACTAAAGAAAATATGCCGAAACTAGAACAAGAGACATTAGGTTTAACCAATATAAGAGAAATCCTCCCCTAGATTAGGTTCATTTGTCACAACTAAAGACTACTGATGAGTCTGGTCATGATTGGGTTATGAAAACTTTTAGAGTTCCAAAAGATTGCTATGATATGTTTAGGATGAGTAGGCCACTATTTGATAGATTGCATGACTTGTTGGTGACGTCTTATGGTTTGAAGTCAAGCAACAAGATGTCTTCTATTGAAGCTTTGGGTATGTTTCTATGGACTGTTGGGGCTCCTCAGTCATTCACTCAAGTGAAAAACAGATTTGCGAGGTCAAAAGAAACAATTAGTAGAAAATTCAATGAAGTGTTGGATAGTGTTTACCTCCTATCAGCAGATATTGTGAAACCTAGAGATCCAAACTTCACGAATATACACCCAAGACTGCCAGGTTCCCGGTTTTATCCTCATTTTAATAACTGTATAGGTGCAATAGACGGCACTCACATACCCGTTGTTGTGCCTTCGGCAAAGGTGGTTCAACATGTTGGTCGGTATGGTTATTGCACTCAAAATGTGTTGGCGATATGTGACTTCGACATGAGGTTCACCTTTGTTGTTGCGGGATGGCCTGGATCAGTACATGACATGAGGGTGTTCAATGATGCTTTACGTAAATATGCCACGCAGTTCCCACATCCTCCAAATGGTATAGTAACATTTTAACTAGTTATCTCAAAAAGTTGCATACTGTAGCTATATATCTCATTGTGTATGTTTACATTTTGTAGAAAAATTTTACCTTGTCGACTCAGGCTATCCAAATCGACCGGGTTTTCTAGCTTCATACAAAGGGACCAAGTACCATTTACCAGAGTTTCGAAATGGACCACGCCCTAGTGGCAAGAAGGAGGTATTCAACCACTTGCATTCATCACTTCGTAATGTGATTGAGCGATCTTTTGGTGTGTTAAAGATGAAGTGGAGAATTTTGTTGGACTTACCAAGTTATCCAATGCTCAAGCAAACCAAAATAATACATGCATGCATGACACTCCATAACTTCATTCGGGATAGTGCGTTGAGTGATGAAGAGTTTGACCGGTGTGATCGAGATGAAAACTATATGCCGATGCCTTCCTCTCATGTGGGTTCAAGTCAATTGGGAGATGAAGAGGGGGGCATGAATGCCTTCCGTGATAATATTGCTAATGCTTTATTTGCTAGAAGAGAGTAATTTGTTTGTAAGAGCATATTTGTACGAACATATGATCATGGATATTTGAATAATTAAGCTTTTCTACCACTTATGTATTCAAATTCTTATGTTACTAATGTTTTGCAAGTCCAAACTAATAAAAAACATGTCATAAAAGAATAAATAAGTCACCAAAAAAGGTCAAGGGCATTGTAGTCTTTAAACATTCGAATACAACAATCCATAACTCTGATAATCCAGGCTGCCAAACACCTGACAGCTTATTCCCACCAACTTATTATAATCTAGCTTATATAATCCCCCACCTATAAGCTGGATTATAATAATCTTAAGTGGAAACAAACAGGCCCATAGCAACTGTCCCATCACAAATTGACAATCCAATACTCACAATCCTTCGCCTTTGGCCACAAGCGCTTGCAGCTTTTTTTTTTTTTTTTTTTTTTTGAGGAAGTAGCAGAAGCTCTGCTATGTAATTCATTAAAGACCTGCCTTGTTGCCGCGGCGATGCATTTGTTATATCTGTCTGGAAAACGAGCTATACAGACAATACGTTTTGGTTGGTATTTTTTTCAAACGTAAGTCTGGATTTTCTCACTGTTAGACATGCTTGGAGATGTCAGATGTGTGTACTTTATGTGTTGGATTTGGATGAATAGAATAGACACCCCCTATAATTACATAGAGACCGTTAAACTCCAACACTTGAATTTTACGAGATTTGTTTGGGGGGGGGGGCGGGCGGGATTCTCTGACGTAACAGAGCTAAGTCACAGCGTGACTTTGCACTGTATCGGCGCTCCATCTTCCAACCAACGGCCCAGATTAATCTAGCTTTTTTTGATTTTTTACTTATAGCTTTTAGATTTTTTACTTTAATCTTTTTTAGCTTTTTTCTTTTTTTCTTATATTTCTTTATATTATATGTGTTAAAATAACCTATTTTTTAAAATATTAAAAAATAAGTTATTTTAACGCATATAATATAAAGAAATATAAGAAAAAAGAAAAAAACTAGAAAAAGATTAAAGTAAAAAAAATTAAAAGCTATAAGTAAAAAATCAAAAAAGCTAGATTAATCTGAGCCGTTGGTTGGAAGATGGAGCGCCGATACAGTGCAAAGTCACGCTGTGACTTAGCTCTGCTACGTCAGAGAAGCTGCGCCGGGGGGGGGGGGGAGAAACATCAACCATGCACCAGGAATTTTATTAGGATTTAGGAACAACACTACACAAGTATATATACAGCCAACATTGAAGGCCAAGGTTACACTGCATTATCTATGGCAAACAAACTCTCTTCAAGTGTTGTCTTGCAAATCACATCCTTACAGGCAGGGGCGAATCCATGGGAGGTGCGAGTGCTCTAGCTAGTCTGGTGCACACGGGGACCGCACCACCAGAACCAGCGTTGAAGCATAGTGCACTAGAAGGTATGTGTGTTGACGTAAGATACACATACAAATTTGATATATGTAAGTACACAGGTCATCTATAACTTTTTACAGAGGAGTATTCCAAGGTATCAAAATCCACAGAGAAGCGAGGAATAGACTCACTACTTGAAATAAAGCACTAATAACTAAAACAACGATTATGAGATGATGACAGTAACTAAAGAAAATATGCCGAAACTAGAACAAGAGACATTAGGTTTAACCAATATAAGAGAAATCCTCCCCTAGATTAGGTTCATTTGTCACAACTAAAGACTACTAGCATGTAGCACCAAGTAATACCATGTTGCCCCTCACTCTATAGTTCAATTCCGGTGCCTTCGCTATTCTCCCCTACCACGAGTCCATGAAGTTAATAAACACCAGCATAAACTGCACAACTTGATATAGATCCGCACACTAGATCCAAACACCATGTCTACATCTAGGGCTAAACAATTGATAACCATAAGGTTCTAATTATCAATCAAGAAACAAGAATGATATCGAGAAGATACAACCATATATAGCATAAAAGTACAAAAATAATATATCAATCCATATGTCCTAAGTTACATCAAAATCCCCACACCTAGGGAAGAAAAGACGACTACTCTATGTAAGATCAAAGTTACACATGGTTACCGATGAAGGGGAGTCGATGAGGAAGACGTGGGATGAACCGAGGGGCACATGCACCGTGAGGCCGTGCCTACCAGCGCTAGGGTTGAGCGGCTCCGTGCTCTTGGCGAGACTTCTTAGATGGCTAACCTTAATCTCACAATTTCGACGGATTCCAGCGGATTTTTTTGATGGTTTCGACGTGACAAGGCCTCCTCTTTATATAGAAACCCATGGGGAAGAGTCCTAGTCAAAAACGGTGAAGAGAGACAGTTGACACTAGCCAGCGCAGGGGAGTGTGGGATGGCATCGGACTCTCCATTGACTCAAAATCAGCTCTCGAACCTTCCAAAACGTGTGCCGGGCCATGCTTATACTTGGGCTTCAAGTTGGGCCAAAAATAGGTCTCGGGACCCTAAGCATTGGCCGACATAGGCCTGACGCCGAGCAGCACAGGGGCTTGACATGTTGGGCTCTAACGGCTTTTAAGCTTCATTACTTTTACATCCGATCTCTGATTTAAGAAAATAATATATACATTTCGATCATTTTGACAAGGCGGACATCATGGTGACATTCAATTTGTCATATGATGAAGTTTATTTAGCCACATTTTCTGAGGAAGCTCTTTGTTGGCTCTTTTCATCCAAATACAATGTGTTTCAGCATATTCCCTGCACATCACTATAATATCCAACATCTTAGGGAATCGTTAGGGTTAGTTACCAAATGGTACAATTAAGCATAGATTGTCGTAGAAAATGATGATAAATAAGGCAAGAAAAGTATACAAATCGAGTACCAATAATGTGATATGGTGTTGCTACCTAGGGATATCCCAATGCTAACGTACGCCCCATGGATTAGGCGGATATGCATGGGATTATATCGCCCTCACACAATGATCGGACGGTCCAAAATAATATTTTCACCTTAAAGTAGGCGTTTGCACTATATCGATTTTCCCTGTTCTCAATTAACAGCCGCGCTATACATTTCCGTGAACAGATTCCTTCTGATGTTATTGTACTATATCATACCATGCATATAAGATGCATCATTCTGGGTGCTTTCACAACTCCCGATGCAAAGCACAAGCACAACCACCATCTTTTCGCTCCCAGCCTGTTGATCTCTCTTCAGCAGAAGCAGCAGCTAGCACTAGCAGTCTCACACATGTGCCCCATTACCAAGGAACGCTGCACGCCAATCTTTTAGTAGCTAACTAAGCAAATCACTTAACACAGCATGCAGTTAATTCTATTCCTTGCAGATAGAAAAGCTGATGGGAGTATGGTACCTAGTATTTGTCTAACCCAGGCATGCGCAAGGAAGGCATGTAAATGTGAAGCGAGGCTTTAGCTTTTTCTCGTGTATATATATGTGTATACTTACGCTTGCAACGTGCCAACGTGGTGACTTTGAGGTGTGCATGAGGCGTTGCTCAAAGCTGTAGGTTCAGTCTGTGGAGATGCCTAGCTTCTCATCGGTTGGCTTGTTCATCGGTGCACTCCTGTGCCTGGCGTTGTCGTCGACGCCGGCGGCTTCGGCGAGGTCACGCGGAAGAACGTTCAGCGTCTTGTCGTTCGGAGCTGCGGCGGATGGGGTCGCCGACGATTCAGAGGTACCAGAGTTCACAAGAGCTTCTCCTCCATCACGGTTGTTGCTGTGTCGCGAGTCGCGACACCTTTTTTTTTTTCAGTTTAGCTTTCGTATCTTGTTTTTGCCACCTGAAAATGTTGGCTAAACTTGGCATCAAACTGCACTCCTCCTTATAGCAGAATCAAAATATTTAGTTGTTGCATTCATGGACATGTGATCTTCAGTTCTTGCTCCTATCGTTTTCTGATACAAGTGTTGTGTACATATATGAACTTCAATTGCGTGCAGGCACTTGTAGCAGCATGGAAAGCAGCATGCCCAGTTCCACGCGCAACTGTACTGATCCCATCAGAACACAGGTTCCTGGTATCTCCGGTCAGTCTCCAAGGCCCCTGCAACACAAAACTTACTCTCCAGGTGGTTCTCCCTTCTCCAATTTCAGTTACTTCATTCTTTAAGTCGCTTTCTGTGCAACAGATAGCTGATGATAAGTAGAGCTACATGTTAATTGAGCAATGTTTTCAGATAGATGGCACTTTGTTAGCTCCTCCAGATATGGGTTACTGGCCAAAGCCCAGGAGGCCTCTGCAGTGGCTCAACTTCAAGTGGCTGCATGGCTTCACAATCCAAGGCGCTGGCACTGTTGATGGCCAGAGCCCTTCACTGCGAAGTGTCTCACCAGCTAATGTTTCTGAGGTTGGACGGCGAGTAAACTCCAATTTTTGCGACATTTAGAATACATATATTGTAGACTTCTATAAGCATCAGAGATCAAAAAAATTTCTGTGATATATCTCCCAGGCTTTCTTTTATCTTTTGCAGCACTGGCATGTATCAGGAGCAAAGCCTACGGTACGAAAAGAAACTCCACTGCAAATGAACTTACGTTCTGTTGTCATTAAAGTTGGACCTTGATCTCAAGGGGAGGAAAACTGCACCTAGCGTGACTAACATTATTTTGCTGTCAGCTTATAAGGTTTTACAACAGCTTCAACGTCAGCGTGCGGAACATCCGGATCACCAACAGCCCACAATGCCACCTCAAGTTCGACAGCTCCGGGGGCATCAAGGTGAAGAACATCACCATATCTTCCTTAGGTGACAGCCTCAACACCGACGGCATTCATCTTCAGAACACCAAGGATGTCGAAATCAGGAGCTCTAACATCGGTTGCGGTAAACAGCCTGAGCTTGCAAAATTCCAAGTTCAAATATGCGTCAGAAATCTGATCCATACAGCCATTCGACAGGCGATGACTGCATATCGATTCAGACGGGATGCTCGAATGTCCGCATAAAGAACATCAACTGCAACCCCGGCCATGGAATCAGGTAGTAAGCACGATCTGATACTCAACCAATTGCTTCTACAGTTCTACTATGCAATTTTGTTTTCGAATGCCTGGCTTTGTTTTAATGGTCGCAGCTTAGGAGGACTTGGTAAGGACAACAGCTTGGCTTGTGTCTCCGATGTATATGCAGAAAGCATCACCGTGCAGAACGCGTTGTATGGTGTCAGGATCAAGACATGGCAGGTAAAAGAAGCAACAAATTCAGACACACATCAACGAGGAAATTACCACATAGCTACTCACACCCCCAACACGCGTGTCATTGTCACTTCAGGGAGGCATGGGCTCGGTCAGGAACATCACCTTCTCCAACATCAGGGTGGCGAACGTCGCGACGCCGATCGCCATCGACCAGTTCTACTGCAACAAGGCGTGGTGCGGGAACAGGACCGACGCGGTGGCGATCACCGGCGTGACGTACCGGCGAGTGGCCGGGACGTACTCCTTCCAGCCGGTGCACCTGGCGTGCAGCGACACCAGGCCGTGCACCGGCGTCAGCCTGGTCGACGTGCGCCTGTCGCCGGCGAACGCGTCCGGAGCTCTGCAGAAGCCGCTCTGCTGGAAGTCCTACGGGGAGGCGTCGGGATTGATAGAGCCAACAGGCATCGGCTGCTTGCAGAGGAGCAATGGATACATCGTGCCTTTAACCAACCCTTTTAACTACACGTGCTGAATCTTGTAAGCTGGATGGTTCTCTGACCAAAAACTTGTCAGAAAGATGGTCATGAGATACCAGTTTTGTTGCTACCGTGGAAGCCAACTTTGACAACACAATTTGGCACGGGATGTCTAAAGTAGTAATGGTGGCAACTTCGAAACCACACTGCTATGGGTAAGAACTTACCGTGGTGTCGATAAATTCTCAACTAATTCTGGGATAGAATTTCCAGTTTCCAGTATGACACAACAGTAACATTCAACTCATGTTTATCGGTAAAACTAACTTCCAAAAAACTGCGTTCTAAGATAAACGGCTCTTTACAATTAATCATAACCAAGCAGGAAAACACAACACATGAAGGTCGAGATGGAGGACGTCAAGATGTAACCCTCAGAGAACATGATGTAATTGGTAAGAGCCCAAACACTCGATATAAGCAGCAAATATGAGCAGCATTTTCAGCTGCTCGGAGAGATGTAACAACGTCTGACAATTGAAGCTTGCAGGAGCAGAGTAGCAATTCTCACAGCCGGAACAAATTACAGAAAAAAGAAAGGCTTAAACAAAGTACGATTACAAACAGTCACATCAACAAGTTACATTGCGCAGCATCTACACAACGATACAATGAGTGCTTAACCAACGGCCTGATCCCTTATGATTCAAAGAACACAACGATGGTTTAAGTAGTCAATGTACTGCACAACAATGTAAAGCTTTATAAATTATAACTGTGAGAAAAATATCACTGCAGACAAATACCAGATCAAAATCTTCACCTCATCTGACACAACTGATCAATGGAATGCATAACTGTGAGAAGCACCAGGTCATTATCATGAAATCACTGCTGTATAATCGATTACATAGTACACATACTTTTACAGCATTTGTACATGCTCGCATTTCATCAAGGGGCCCTACAAAGAATAGTGTGTCAAAACTGTACATCTCTACCAAGTGAAAGGTCAGTGGAAGATATCAGTTGTCTATGGGACCATTTCTTACCATAATCACCACTGCAGAACTCAAACAATAAGCTGGTCTTAATACCCTTACAAGACGAGTTGGGGCGAGAAGCAAGCTGGGTAAGCATCATGGTGTAGAAGTGCAGAAAACAGTTCACTATTTCTCTGTCTTCACATCTAATGACTTGAGCTCTTCTAATAATTCCTCGTACTTCTTTCTTGCCTCAGCGATTTGAGAACGGAGCTTTTGTTCCTAAGAAAATGGGAACGATATTTCATTTGTTCTATTAGTCAATCTTCTAAAGCATAGAGCTCTAAAGAGAATAGCACTAAGGAATAATGTACTACAGGCACCAACCAGGGTCTAAAACATAACTAACGAGTTCCAAAACTGTAGACGACAGCACTAACCAAATACAGTTTCAACACAAGTAATCAGGCACCATTTGGATCGCTAAGTAGGCTTCAGCTTCAATGAGTAGACAATGTTTTCACAAAATAAAGAACAAAGTTTGACATAACTTTGCGAGCATGGTTGAGTACTTTTTTTAGCATGGGTAAAGTAGGTATGGTAATGGAGTATTTGTCAGTTGTCGCTCGTAGGGGTGGCAACGAGCCGAGCCAGGCTCGTGAAAGCTTGATGGAATAGAGGCTCGGCTCGGTTAGGATATCAAGCTTTTTTGTGGGCTCGGCTCGGCTCGTGATGCGGCTCGAGCCAGCTCGCGAGGGCTCGCGAGCCAATAATGCAGCCCACACGCCGGCCAGCACCGCCACCATGCCGACTGCTCCTCTCTCCCTCGCGCTCCTCCTCCTCCTCGTCTCGGCGCCGCGCCCAGCTGCCCCCACCACCTCCGACCGCGCGGCGCTCTCCTCCTGGCGGGGCCCGCTCTCGTCGTCCTGGCTGGGCGTCTCGCTCCACCCGCCCATCGCCGCCGCCCCGCCCTCTGTCGCCGTGCTCGCCCTCCCAGGCCTCAACCTCTCCTGCCCGCTCTCGGCACCGGCACTCGCCCTCCAGTCCTCCGCCGCCTCCAAGCGCTCGACGCTGAATCGCAGCGCCGAGAGAGCCGCCTCACCTCCCGAGGTCGCCGCGGCGCCCTCGAAATCGAGCCGAATCGACGGAGGCCGCGGCAGATCGCGCGGCGCGGGGGCGGGGCCGAGCCGAGCGGAGCAGAGGCGGCGAGGGCTAGGAGGCGGCGGGGGGAATAGATGGGGGTGGAGCCGAGGCAGCGCGGCATAGGAGAGAGAGAGAGAGAGCCGCGAGGGAGAGGAAGCAGAGGGGGAGGCGTTGAGGCGTCGGTGGAAAAAGGCGAGGAGAGGAAGAGGCGTTGAGGCTGGCGGCGGAAGCCGGAAGGAGAGGAAAAGAAAAGGGGAACGGGCTGCGCTGCTGCGGGCAGAAAGAAAAAAGGAATGGGCCGAACGGCCGAATGGGGGAGTCGGGCCGAGCCAACCGAGCCGCTCGCGAGCTGGCTCGAGCTCGGCTCGTTTAGACCACGAGCTTTTTTGCTGGCTCGGCTCGGCTCGTTTCATCCACGAGCCCGAGCTTTTTTGCCAGCCCTAGTCGCTCGGTAGAGTTTGTTTGATTATTTGCCACTATAGGCCATGTAATGAATTACCTGCCACTCTCTACGATGGTCAACACATTTTTCTGCCATTTTGGCATTTTCGGGGCATTTTCAACCAATTTCCATTTTTCCCCACATGAAATGACCTTTTTACCCCTCAGATCGTCTCTCCCCTAATTTGTGGGGCCGGCTGTCAGGCCCCTCTCTTCCTTCCCCACAGCCTCGCCTGACCCTTTGACTCCCCCTCACCCAGCAGCTCCATCCACCACCACCAGCTCTTGTTCCTCTCATGTTCCATTTTTTGGGTGGACGTCTCGCTGCTGATCCCCCCCCCCCCCCTCTCACTGGCAACCTCCACCGAGCCACCACACTGATTTGTGGGGGCTGGCGCTCCCTCCCCCTCCCTCCCTCCCCCTCTCCCTCCCTTCGTTTATCTATCTATCTATCTATGCAGAGTGCGCCCAAACTCACTCCACAGAAATTGCCAAACCCAAGGAACAGGCCGAGGGGCAAAACATCATTTCACATGGGCAAAAAAGGGAAAGAGAGGAAAATGCCAAAATGGCAAACATATTGCCCCTTCTGTGGCAAACAACATATTGCCCCCTTCCGTGGAGTGGCAAATAACATATTGCCCCTTCCGTGGAGTGGCAAATAATTGATTACATTCTCTATAGTGGCAAATAAGCAAATCCCACTCTATTGGGTGGCAAATACTCGATTCCCCCAAGTAGATATGGGCTTTGATTAGCATATTGTTGGGTTCTAATGAAAACCTAGCATTCACACTGTCACAAACAGTAACCAAGACTAATTTTACCACCTCTCCACAACCTTAATGCAGGGAGAGTTACACCTCTCGGCCTCTCCACAACCTTAATGCAGGGAGAGCAAATTTTGCTCCCTGCGCAAAGCAAATATCTACTCACGCAACTAGATTAGTTTGCCCTCAAAAACAAACTCTGTTTACACTGTTGGAGCTGTCCAACATCGTACAAGGCTAGATAGCGATTTGCTTACATTGGCAAGAGATGCAAAGCAAGTCCATAATTTGCAAAACTTTTGTATTCAGGGAAGTGTTGACCACTAAGAAATTGCACCCATAGTTCCAAAAACCGCCAGTTACTGGCCAGCGATTTGGTTAACCTGGTATAAACACCTCCTGTTCAACCCACTAATATCCCTCTTTCAAATCAACTTCTATAGTAAAATACTCGTAATTACTTCTAGTATATATCCCAAATTTCAAATCTTCACAAACCTAAATTTGAATGAAAAAAATCAAATGGCAAAGAAAGCAGTACGAGCAATTATGCCTCCTAAAGAATATATAGTAATGAGACCGGAGCCATGTATAGTAAAATTTAAGGTACATGAGCTTATCATTTGCATAGGAGAAACAACAGTGAGATACCAAGTTACTTGCACAAAAGATAATACCTTCAGGACAAGTTGTTTCTCTGACTCCTCATAATGTAAGCATCTGAAAATTCAAAATTAAAAAAAGTTGTTAACACTAAAATTGCCAACAAGAATTTGCAGCATTGTTATTACTCAAACATTCTCTTGAAAAACCAAGCATTAAATAGTAGTATTTGAACTTCAATAACGCAACCAAACAAAAGTATACAACTGGACATTGCAAGCACACAGCTGGCAAAACGAGATACAGTGCAGTTAAGGCGGTAATTAAACTGGTATTATTAATAGATAACCAGATGACTATGCCTAACACGCCCTAAAGTAAGCCACAATAGCATACTGTACTTTGAAGAAGCCTTATCTTTTTGTTTGTATTAACACCTTCCATTTGTTTGCCAACTACCCTAACGTTGCTAATAGAAACCCAGCACCCCAGACAAATGAGCAATTGGTAACTCTCTTATCAGCAAAAACCATTCAGATTCCTCATTAACTACATAAGCAGTAAGAGATGAATTGCACATGGGGAAAAGCATCCTCAATTGCTTTGAACTCAGTAGTTGTTCCTCAGAAAACAAGGAAGTTGGTGGGATCACTTACTCGTCACGCAACTTGTCATTCTCTATGGTCAAAATCTTGTGTTCATTAAACCGTTTCTGTTGAGAAACATCCCGATACTGTCAAACAAGAACAACAAACTAGTCATGTAAGAATATTTTTAGTATTTTAAAGACATTTAGTATCACGCAATGTGCTTCTATCATTGAAAAACAAAACTTGCTTCTAGAGCAGTTAATAGAGTAAATTTGTAAATTTTTGTTGTGAGCCTTAGCTCTGGGTCTCAGATTGTAGGGGTGGATAGGCTGGGCAGTATTGAATTCTTCCCAGCGAGGCTCTTCTTGCCTCGCCGTGGTTGATCCTCAACTGCAGAACTAGGGTTTAGGGATAAGAGATTACTTTATTTCTTGTCTACCTCCTCCGCTCAAACACAGGAAGGTATATATAACTTACAGCCGCAGCCTCCCTCAAAGACCGAATCCTAAACAACTTCTTATCTAAACAATCTTTAAGAGACTTTCCTAATGCCATCAAGTAGCGAAACGGGACTCCTAATCCGAATAGAACTGCTAATTCTGATTGTCTTGGACTGCCTGGATGGGTCGCCTGCCATAATGCTTCCCCCAATAAGCATCCGTAACATTTCCTCCCTCCTGAGGAAACAGCTCGTCCTCGAGCTGAAAATTTGGGTATTGTTGTTTGAATTTTGTAACCGGGACCCAAGAAGCTTCCGATGGTGATTGGCCAACCCACTGCACCAGAACCTCCCATTTGTCTTTATACCGTCGAGAACGAACAATCGTGGAAGGAGTGGGCAGGTACCTCCCGTGAAGAATATCAGGTAAGGCTGGTGGAGCAGCAGGAGGGGAACCAGCGAATTTCTTCAAAAAGGCCACATGGAAAACATTGTGGAGACGAGCAGACGGAGGAAGCTGAAGTTTATATGCCACTTGACCCACCCGTCCAATGATTTGATAAGGCCCGTAATACTTGGGTGATAACTTGGAGAACTTTGTTGTAATCCCCACAGCTTGGCGATGATGAAGCTTGAGCAAAACCCATTGGCCAACGTCAAATTCAACTTTACGATGGTGCTTGTCATAGAAATCCTTCATACGTTGTTGAGCTTGCACCAAACGTTCCCGGATTTCAAGCAGAAATTCATCACGGGACTGTAGAATTGCGTCCACCGCCGAAACCTGAGTTGATCCTTCTTTGTAAGGGATAAGTGCTGGAGGAGACCGACCATACACAACCTGAAATGGTGTACAGCGTAGCGCAGAATGATACGATGTATTGTAACAGAATTCAGCCCACGGAAGCCATCTAACCCAATGACGAGGACGATCCCCACTGAGACAACGGAGATACATTTCAATTGTACGATTGACCACTTCACTTTGGCCATCAGCTTGCGGGTGAAAAGCGGACGTCATATCGAGAGATACTCCTGCCAGCTTAAATAGTTCTTTCCAAAAATTGCTAGTGAAAATGGTATCCCGATCGCTGACAATAGATTCGGGAAACCCATGGAGTCACACAATAGCCTCAAAGAATGAATAAGCCACAGATTGAGCTGTATAAGGATGCGCCAACGGAACAAAATGAGCATATTTAGAGAATCTGTCCACCACCGTCAATACTACTGACTTCCCATGTACTCGAGGACACCCATCGATGAAATCCATAGATATATGAGACCAGATCTGATGTGGAATTGGTAGAGGTTGTAACAGACCTGCAGGATGCAAGTGATCCACCTTATTGCGTTGACAAGTATCGCAGCATGTAACATGATCGTGAACAAGCTTTTTAAGTTGGGGAATATAGAAATCCTTTCGGATGCGGTGCACTGATTTCTGGATCCCCTCATGACCAATGGCATGATATGTTGATATGATCTGCGGTACATGAGCTGAAGAAGTTGGAACAAATATCCGGCCATTGTATAGGAAGAAGCCATCAACAAAAGACCAACGTGGAGGGAGTTCTTGGGCTGCCAACTGAGATTGTAACATTTGAAGTTCAGGTAGAGAGCTGACCTCTTCTTTAAGCTGATTAAGCAGTTGGAAATTCGGTACTGAAATGGCTGACAGGGACATGTGTTCCTCCCGACGAGACAAAGCATCAGCGACTGTATTGGTTTTACCTGGCTTGAATTCAATTTGGAAATCGAACCCAAAGAGTTTGCTGACCCAATGGTGTTGAGGAATAGTGTTTAAGCGTTGATCTAGAAGATATTTCAAGCTATAATGATCCGTGCGAACAATGAATGACTTGCCCCAAAGATAATGGCGCCAGTGACGTACCGCTTTGACCAAACCGATGAGTTTGCGCTCATAAGCAGTTAATTTGGCGTGGTGAGGTGGGATTGCTCGGCTGAAGAAAGCAATAGGCTTAGATCCCTGATGGAGTACAGCACCAAACCCACTTCCAGAAGCATCACATTCGACTATGAAAGAAGTTGTGAAATCTGGAAGAGCCAAGAAAGATGGCTTGCAGAGAGCTTCTTTTAAGGCTGAGAATGCCTCATCTGCTTCCCGGGACCAACAGAACCCATCCTTGGTGAGCAACTGGGTTAGAGGTGCGGCAATAGATCCAAAGTGACGTATAAACTTACGGTAATAACCTGCTAGCCCCAGGAATCCCCTCAATTGGCGAGGAGAAGTAGGAATTGGCCATTGGTGAATATCTTGCACTTTGGATTGGTCCATTGAAACCCCATCTGTTGAGACAACATGACCCAAATATGATACCGAAGTTGTGTCAAAAGAACACTTTGATTGCTTGAGGAACAGTTGATGATGCCGAAGGAGAGCAAAAACTGTTCGAATATGGCACAAGTGTCCAGACCATGATGGAGTGAAGATTAATATATCATCAAAGAAAACTAACACGAATTTGCGAAGATATGGTTGGAGAATAGCATTCATAATAGCCTGAAAAGTTGCCGGGGCATTAGAAAGACCGAAGGGTAAGACCAGATATTCAAAGTGACTGTGATGCGTTCGGAAGGCTATCATGTGAATGTCATCCGGATGCATTCTTATCTGATGATAACCCGACCGTAAATCCAGCTTGGTGAAATACTTGGTATTTTTTAATTCATCTAATAACTCATCAACCACTGGAATAGGGAATTTATCCTTGATGGTTTGGGCATTAAGAGCACGATAGTCCACACATAGACGCCATGAGTTATCCTTCTTTTTGACCAAAATCACTGGTGAGCTAAAAGGAGAGGTACTGGGGCGTATGATACCCTGTGATAACATCTCTGCACATTGTTTTTCTATCTCGTCTTTATGATGGTGGGGGTACCGATAATGGACGGACCGCTGCTGGTTTGGACCCTGGATAAAGATGAATGCGGTGGTCGAAGAATCGTTGAGGAGGTAATCCAGAGGGATGCTGAAAAATGTCTTGAAAGTCAGACAAAAGAGCTGGTAATAAAGCTTGAGTCGGTTCATTGATCGCAAACAGACGAGAAGATGACCGGTGCGGAATGCCCAGCAGTTTAACTTGATGTCCCTGATGCCAGAAAGACATCGACAGATTGGAAAAGTCCCATAAAATTGGTCCTAAGGTGCGTAGACATTGAACTCCCAGAATTAAATCGAAGCCCTGAAGAGATAATGCATAGCAGTTGATAGAGAACTTTTCCTGATCAATGGTGAGCGGTAAGGATGGACAAAAGCCCAGGCAAGGTAGCCTGTCTCCGTTGGCTACTGCCACGTTAATACCCGTGCGATCATGCAAAGGAATAGCAGACAGTTTAGCAGCCTCAATACTGATGAAGTTGTGAGTAGATCCCGAATCCACCAAGGCACAGAACTTGTGGTGATTAATGAAGATTGTCAACTGCATAGTATTCCCGGAAGAGATTCCAGTCAGCGCGTGTAGTGAAATTTGAGGGTTGGGATCCTCAATATTGTCTTCTGGAACATCATCTTCATCCAAGATCTCAATCCAATACAATCGCTTGCAACGATGGCCTCTTGTAAATTGTTCATCACAATTAAAGCAAAGACCTTTTTGTTGGCGATCAGCCATCTCAGAAGGTGTGAGGCGCCTAAAGGCTCGCTGGGGTGGTGTTGATGAACCTGTTGATGGCGCCGGAAGGAGCGGAATCTCAGGTGGTTTAGACAGAAGTGGGGCCGTGCGTTGCGCCGGGGAATATTTTGCGGCCGAAGACAGTGGACTGGATTGCGGTTGACGAAATATCATCCCCGAACTATATAATAGCTTGTAATGCCTCTCAGCTGCTTTGGCTAGGCTTACGGCGGTATCCAAAGAAGCTGGACTCTGTAGTTCAACATCTGACTTGATGAGTTCACCCAAACCGGCCAAGAATAGTCCAACTTCATGCTCCGGCAAAAGATTGTCAGCGCGACAGAGTACCCTATAGAAGTCCCGTCATACTCTTCAACTGAACCCGTCTGCCGAAGAAGAGCAAGTTCTGAAACTGGATTTGATCTAAAGGGGGGGGGACCAAAACGCAGTCGGCAAGAATGTTGAAATCGGGGCCAAGTAGGAATCCCTTTGGTGCGCTCCAATTTGTAGTACCACTGCTACGCAATGCCCATCATATGATAAGTCGCCAGCCAAACTTTTTCCTCCTCGAGAGTACGATGGCCGCGAAAGAATTGATCGCAACGGGAAAGCCACTCTAATGGATCGGAATTTCCATCAAACAAAGGAAAATCAACTTTATATAACCGACCTATAGTTGGTGCTGCAGCTTGATCACTATGAGGATGTCGTGCCGAAGAGTTAGCAGAATTGGTGACCGTAGTTGGTGAAGAAACGCGACCTTCAAGAGCAAGGACAGCAGCCTAAAGGTTTGCATGAGCAGTAGATTGTTCTTCCTGCCATTGCAATATCGTGCCCAAGATCTCCTTCAATTCGCGTAACTCCTTGTTGATTGTGTCGGTAGCCATGGAATCTGATACCAAACTGTTGTGAGCCTTAGCTCTGGGTCTCAGATTGTAGGGGTGGATAGGCTGGGCAGTATTGGATTCTTCCCAGCGAGGCTCTTCTTGCCTCGCCGTGGTTGATCCTCAGCTGCAGAACTAGGGTTTAGGGATAAGAGATTACTTTATTTCTTGGCTACCTCCTCCGCTCAAACACAGGAAGGTATATATAACTTACAGCCGCAGCCTCCCTCAGAGACCGAATCTTAAACAACTTATCTAAACAATCTTTAAGAGACTTTCCTAATGCCATCAAGTAGCGAAACGGGACTCCTAATCCGAATAGAACTGCTAATTCTGATTGGCTTGGACTGCCTGGATGGGTCGCCTGCCATAATGCTTCCCCCAATAAGCATCCGTAACAATTTTAGACAAGTCCATAAATCATGAGCTATTATTAATCTTCCTTACCTTTGTGCGGTGATTATTTACAACTCTATCCGTGTGATCTAGACCGTCTTGGTCAGCACTGTCTGTCATGGCTCCGAGGGCATCAAAATTTCTCTTCAATCCCATCTCTGTTAAGAGTCAGAAAAACATTAACAACACAGTGACATTTGACAGAATGAACCTAAAATGATGGATATAACTTACTGCTGCCTGTTGGATCATCAGCAGCCAGTAACTGACGTGGAACACTTGTTGGGGAACTATCAACATTCATCTGATTGGCGCGATAAAGTGCACGGGATGCTTTAGGTAATTTCTTGTTGTCATAACCAAGACGATGGCAATGCAAGTCCCTACAAAAATATTAAGTTCAAGCATGAAATTGTGAATAAGATGCACACCGCCCCCCCCCCCCCCCCCCCCCCAAAATGACAAGGACACAAGAAACACCAACAGATCAATAACAATTAAGAAATATCATAGCAGTTATATTTGTTTATCACACAGAATGTATAGAAAACCGAGGATGATCTAACGTGTTGATAGGTACATGCATATAGCATTGCCAATCTCTTGGTATGTTCTTAGCAATATCTATAATGCCTCTTTTTAAGGTATGCTTCTGCATTTGTAACGGAAAGTACAGTTCTGATATCTGAGCAACACACTGTAATAAAACAACAAAAGTTATTGTTGTTAAATTGAATCAGGATTTTATGTAGAGAAAATATTTGCACAATGACGCGCCAAATAGATGACAAATTTCAAGAAATAAACCATATAAGTACTTAGTACACATTGTGGGCAAAAATGTTGTTATACAACAAATTTCCATTTAAGTACAGTTGCAGCAATAACACTGTTATGCAACAGGTGAAATCAAAGAAAAGGGGGCATGTAGTAGTAACTGCAAAAAAAAGTCAACAAGGCTATCGGCACTAGGGTTTTAAGACATGGATTATGTACGGTACCTGATCACCAACCAGCATGCAGTAACTAGCTGGTAACAAGAAAAAAAACTACCAGAGATGTTTAATTCAGATGGGAGAAGGTAATCTTGTCCCCTTTCTTCAAACACTAGCAAACACAACTCATAAGTCATAACACAATGAAGATGTAGCAAAACTAACTCTATTTGGAAGATATAAGAAATTTTGGGCACACTTTAAGATCTGAAGCATGATTTTTGGTTGAAGTTTTCATGGTCAACAGTGTTAAAAGATGCCATCGGTGTCAGAGCTGGCACCGGCTTTGTTCAATATTGCAGTGTTATAAACGATCATACCAGATTGCTGGCTATTAAGTGAAAAAAATAGTGCTGTGCCTATCATCCTAGATTCTAAATGCAGTTATTGGGAAAAGCAACTCCGTACGTATATGGACGTCCATGCACTATCCTAACCATCCAAAGTGCTCCGAGATTTGTGAGAAAAAATTACAATCATTGGAAGATGAGGTGGTGGTTTGAATTTTGAAAGTTTGCATCAATATCAAGGCACATTTGATGGTTTGTAAAATGCATGGACGTCCACATACATGTGGAATAACCATTCTTGCAGTTATTTGACTATTTACAGTTCTGGTAAAAGCTGGTAGTGGGCAAATAGTCCCAAGTGCCCAATACTTGGGCAATAGGGCTGGATGGCATAGAATCTAGCTGGTAACCAACAGCGGCCAGTGCAGGCTTGAAGTCAACAGTTTCTGCTACTTGCTTAAAACTAGGAAAGACTGGTCCATCCAGCTGCAAACTGCACAAAAGTGCTAGCATAAACTTAATACTCCTCCATTCTTTTCTACTTGACATTTTTTACTTTTCACGATATCCGATATGCGACTTTGACCGCTAATTTTCATAACTGTACGTTAAGATATACTAATAAAATTATGATGTTATAAGCGCACTTTTAATGACAAATCTAATAATATAATTTTTATATAGCCAATCTAAATGGTTTTAAACCAATTGGTAGTCAAACTTTACAAAGTTTAATGGTACAGATTCTAAGACATCAAGTAAAAAAGAACAGAGTGGGTATCAAACATAAGTTGCTCCAATAGACTCAAAAATGAAAATTTTGCACAAATCTTCATAGTGCTATTTCATGTCGTTTTGGGACTCTAAATTTCTACGCAAGTCACCATAATGCTGGTTCATTTAATACTGACATTTTGCATAAATCTTGCAGGTCAACAATACTGAAAACGCAGCCAGCCATACTGACATTTCTCAACAAACTTCTTTTTGGTGGTTCTTCTTTCAGCTTTGTCACTTGAACGTTATTCTGCTTTCCCTAGTATTTCTGCTTGAATTAGGGACAAGTCACAGGAGCAATTAGCAACTGGACAACAAGGCTGACCCTCTGAAAACAATTAGATTTACCACAGATGCAATTGTTACTGTCTTAGCAATCATACAAAGCCCATAGGAATAGGTATGGCATAAAACCTCATTGTGAAGGTTGAGGATTCAAAATCTTGACTTAGCATATAGTCAACCACTGTCAGATTACATCTCAAAAATGAAACTGCCCCTTCCTATGGAAGCCTGGGAAAGTCTGTGCCTGCATGTGTTTATTCATGGGAACATGCATGTGTGCATGCGTGGGTGCATGAGCACGCATGTGCAGTGTGTGCACTTGCCAGTGTATTGTGAGCACATGTGTGTGAGCAGTGAGCACATTTGTGTGGGTTTATAGAAGATTGGGAACATGACAAGGTTAACATCACTGCTGTGAATCTTTAGAAAAATAATTAAAAAAAAGACAAAATTTTACCAGTATTCATAAGTCATTTCTTTCAAGCGGTTCTCAAGCCTTTGATAAAGGACTGACTTCTCAAAATCCTGCTTATCATGGGTTGGTTTGATGAAATTTGCCTCCAGAATGCCTGAAAATATAAAACATAAACATCATTTTTCTTCTATATCTTGCATTGATCATCCTGCTTTGGATAGCTCAGTAGAAAGTCTCTAACCTATAACTCCTCGCCCTTTGCCATATGAGTTGTTTGCAACTTTCCAGAAGGGCTGCAGAAAGTTTGGAAGTGTGACTTACCAGTAAATGGATGATAGCATGCAACATAAATTTACCCAATACATGTCAGAAATCATATATCAGACATCGTTTGAACTAGGCTATCCGGTTAATGACATCCTATGGAAAATTCATATCAATTTAAGCCAAAAAGATAATTTGCTTTTGTAGAATATCAGGAAGAAGTCCTGAAGCAGCATAGAAGAGAGGTTTTGGCAAGCAGGGTTAAAAAAACTGGTGGTTACTAGCCGGTTAAGTTACCCCGATACGCAATACGGATACGGTGATACGATATTTTCTAAAAACAAGGATACATTAATATGGCAAATATATATGTATTTAAAAATAAAAAATATAGAGAGGTTACAAGATAGCAACAAATTGAGATTACCTTTAAAAATCATACGTACGTACGTACGTACGTACATACATACATACATACATACATACATACATACATACATACATACATACATACATACATACACCATGGTGCCTAGGCACCAACATCCGATACACGTGTATGATTGATAATTTTTTTGAGTTTGGGTATGAAAATGTTTTATACCCTTGATATATTTATGGTAAGTTAGTTTTGAACTCAGTTCAAACTAGTTTGAACTACTTTTGAGTTCAATGCAACTACAGTGAGTATATACCATAAAAATAGTTCAAACTAATTAAACTGAAGTTGAATTTAAATTTTTTCGGAGTTTGACATCTCAAATATACTTTTTTATGGGTATATGAAGATACCCACATCAAACGTTGCGAATCTCGAAGCAAATCAACGGGTATTGATATTGGTGCCTAGGCACCATGGTGCATGAAACACTCGTCATATATATATAGGAAACCTCTTTTCTACACCCGGGTGTAATTACACCCTATATCGTATCTCGCGTAACGGAGGGTATGTATATGTAGTATACGAGTATTTAAGACCATCTAGGTAGTATGAACAATTTTTCAAAGATGGTATGTACATTTTTTTTGACATACTCCTTTTTATGTGCGTATATGAAGGTATTTATAAAATACGCTAAAAATTATGGACTCCATTGCAATTTGTTCATATGGTTTACATTGGAGTATCTTATAATTAGTATATGAGTATACCTAAAGTGATAAAAGAGTATTTCAAGTTTATATAGGTGGTATATTAGATGTGGGTGTAATTACACCCGGGAGTAAAAAATATTTTTCCTATATATATATATATATATATATATATGCAAAAACTGTTATACACTCACCTTACGGTGCGCTCACTGTGCACTCAGCCTAAAAAAGTCATGGAAAATTCTGAAAAAAAATTCTAGATGTACTTCATGGTTACTCCACCCATGCATAAAATTTCAAGTTCAAATTCATTTTATGTTAAGAGTATCAAAATAGAGAATTTTGACAAATTTGAACTTTTAACAGTTGTCATATTTTCTCTTTTTTGTTACGCTAAACATAGAATAAATTCGATCTTAAAATTTTATACATATATAAAGCAAGTTTAGAAATACATGTAGAAATTTTTTCGGAATTTTTTGTGACTTTTCTAGGTTGAGTGCACCGTAAGTGATTGAACTGGATAATGTTTTTGATGACACCGATAAGTGGTTTGTTCGAAGAATCTAGGATTCGGAAGTAAGAGAGGCCTTAAAAAGGATAAAAGTGGGCGTTAGGGCCTGATAACATCTCTATTGAGGTGTAGAAATGCCTAGAAGAAGTGGCGATTGTTTGGCTGACTAAATTGTTCAATAGCATTTTTAGGTTGAACAAAATGCCAAACGAGTGGCAGAGGAGCACATTAGTACCAATTTTCAAAAATAAAGGAGACATTCAAAGTTGTACTAATTATAGAGGAATTAAACTCATGAGCCACACAATGAAGCTTTGGGAACGTGTGATTGAGCGTTGTTTAAGAAAAGTGACTAGTGTGACGACAAACTAATTTGGTTTTATGCCTGGGATGTCGACTACGGAGGTGATTTTTTTGCTATGACAGTTGATGGAGAGGTATAGGGAGCAAAAGAATGACTTTTACATGATACTTATTGACTGGGAGAAAGCCTATGACAAAATGCCAAGAAATGTCATGTGGTAGGCACTTCAAAAGAAAAGAGTCCCAACAAAATATATTACCCTAATTAAGGACATTTACGAAAATGTTGTGACTAATGTCAGAACGTGTGGTAGTGTTACTAATGACTTTCCCATTAAAATAGGACTACACCAAGGGTCAGCGTTGAATCCATACATTTTTGCCCTAGTGATGGACGAGATCACACGGGACATACAAGGAGATATCCCTTGGTGTATGCTTTTTGCTGATGATGTGGTTCTGATTGATGAGAGTAGAATAGGTGTTGATAGGAAACTCGAGTTATGGAATAAGACCTTAGAATTGAAAAGCTTTAGACTTAGTAGGACTAAAACTGAGTATATGAAGTGTGATTTCAGTGGTGTTAGAGTAGATAATGGAGATGTTAGATTGGATGGACAAGTAGTGCCTAAGAAGGATGCGTTTCGTTATTTGGGATCGATGCTACAGTGGAATGGTGAGATTGATGAATACGTGAGCCACAGGATAAGAGCGGGGTGGGTGAAATGGCGCCAAGCATCTAGTGTCCTGTGTGACAAAAAAGTCCCTCAAAAGTTAAAGGGTAAGTTCTATAGGATGGCGATCAGACCCGCAATGCTATATGGAGCAGAATGTTGGGCGATTAAAAGACAACATATACAGAAAATGTGTAGCGGAGATGAGGATGCTGCGGTGGATCTGTGGTCATACAAGGCGGAATCGCATCCGCAATGATGATATACGTGATAGGGTGGGGGTAGCACCAATTGAAGAGAAGCTTGTCCAACATCGCTTGAGATGGTTCGGACATCTTCAACGACTGCCTCCTGAGGCACCGGTACGTAGTGGAATTTTAAGACGTACTGAAAATATAAGAAGAGGCAGAGGTCGACCAAAATTGACGTGGGAGGAAGCAGTTAAAAGAGACTTGAGGGATTTGAATGTATCTAAAGAATTAGCTTTGGATAGGAGTGCATGGAAGTTAGCGATCCACGTACCGGAACCATAAGAAAGTTAAGGGCAGTGTTTTAGGTTCTTGGCTCAGATAACAGGTTGTACAGCTTAGGGTTTGAGCATGGCAGGTTTTATTTCAAGGCTCATTTCTCTTTGATCTTGAGAATGTTTCATTCCTAGCCTACCCCAACTTGTTTGGGACAAAAGGCTTTGTTGTTGTTATTGTTTTAGGTTGAGTGCACGGTGAGCGCACCGTAAGGTGAGTGCATAGCAGTTTTGTGTGTGTGTGTGTGTGTATAAAGATATGTTTGTAAAGTTTTGTTATTCCACTAGGTGTCTTACGTATTCCACTTTTACAGGATTACTATAAGTGCTTTTAGAAATATTTTTTAATAGGGAAGCTTTAGTACTTTCTCCTTTGACATTATCTGGTAGTTGGATAGACTCAAAATAAGGATGGACAGATTCTGCAATCTTTCCACCAAAGGTCTTCCATTCTTTTGAGACCTTTTTTTATGACACATAAGTCATCAGGCTTTAGATCATTTAGATCAGATTTTAGATTGTTTAGATCAGACTTTAGATTATTTAAATCAAACTTTAGATTGTCTATATCAGACTTTGGCTTGGCCTTAATTTTTGATTTACTCTTTAGTTTAAAGAATTCTTCAATGTATGATCTGACTCTTTTCATACCAATCAAAGAAGTAAACATGCCTTTTTTGTTCTTTCATTTCTTTGTACCAAACTTATCTTATTCTCTTTATATAAGGATTGTCTACATTTTTGTAATATCTTTCAAGTTTACATTTTTGTAATATCTTTCAAGTTTATCCTTATTTTTGAGAAGATTAACCCCTTGTCTAAGGAGTTCCTTATCAATTTGAAACTCGTAATCTTCTTCTATAACATTGATCTCAAAGTCCGAGATTGAGGATATATATATTAATAATAAAACTAGTACCATATACAAATACATACATAAGAAAAAGAAAAAGGAGAAAGAAAGGAAGATAAGAATACCATCTTAACCAGCCCATTCCAGTATTGGCGTTGTGACGCTCGCTCCTCCAAATACCGTAGCACAATTCCCTTTCATGGCTCCTCCTCGCTCCACGTCTTTTGCGCGCTCGCCTTCCTATCTGTGCCCCCCAGCACTCCTCGTCCATCGCCGCCCGCCCCCTTTCTCCCCCGCCACCGACCCCTCCCCTTCTTCTAGGCCACCGCCGCCGGCCGTCTTCTCCTTGGCCGCCGCCGCCCCCTCCCCTTCTTCCAGGCCGCCAGCCCTCTTCTCCCTGGCCGCCGCCCCCTCTCCCAGGCTGCCGCTGACCCCCTTCTCCCTGGCCGCCAAAGCTCCCTCGCTAGGTACGTAGGCGTATCGGGAAGTATCGGAGGAGTATTGGATTTTATTTATTTATTTTTAAATCGTAATTATTCCAATACCTACCAATATTGTATCGCAATGTATCGCCCACATATCCCGTATCAGATACGTATCGCGTACGGGAACGATAGTTCAGCAATGTATCGGGGTATCCTAACCGGCCGATAACCGCCCGTTACCAGAAAAACTGGTGGGAAACGGGAGAGAAAAAACCAACCTAAAATTTTCAAATGTAAATTTAAATTTACAACTGCATAATGCACTTCCTGGGTTTTTTAAGCGGTTTTCTTGAGTTCTTTTCAGTAACTGAAACGGTTACCAGTTTTCAAACAGCACAAATTCAAAATGATACCTGAATTTCATCCGGTTTTTTTCCCGGGTGGGTTTTTTCTCTGGTTCCAAGATTTCTATCCCTAGTGGCAAGTATTATATTGAACGAAGAGAGAGCAATAACAAAAGGAGAACTCAAGGTGTGCAAATCAATAAATCATATTTTGCTTTCTTTTGATGTCATATATGCTGACTACTGAACAACAGCCAGTGCAGCACATCCGATGATATCCCTTCCATGCTGACTGTTGTGGTATGGGTTGGTTGGGTATGGGTCCAAGGACCGAGAGTAGGGCACTCGCCCTTGATCAGCAAGCCTCAGAGCTTCAGAGCCTTGGCGACAGCATGGCCAGCTGATCAAGGGCGAGTACCCTACCCTCGGTCCTCGGAGCCATACCCAACCAACCCCTACCACAACACTGACACTCAAAATGATTCTGCAGACCACAAGAGGGACCATAAGAAACTAGAGTGGAATTATAGGGCTTATTAAGAAGGATCCACTTGAACTGAAACATACACTAAAGGGGTGAATAATAAGGAAAATGAGCAAAGATTCTTGTCATGCAAAGAACAAAGCTCTCACCATTATTAAACGATTCTTGTGATATACATTGAACCCTTGTACATCAATGTCTGGGGCACCTTTGACAAATCCAATGGTGGTGATTGTAGAGATCTAAATAAAAGCAACATAAGGAGGTTAATCAGAGAAGGTTTGCTAAAAAAAACTTTTGTAGATATAGAAAAAATAGAAAATTAAGTACACTTGCAGACATGAACAAAGCAGAGTCTAGTGCAGGTTAAAAGGAAAACAAGCAAGTAACCATTTCGTTGAAGTGAAAACCACAAAAAAGCCCCAGGACTGGCTGATCCATCCACTAGGACATATTCATTTCAAGGCTATAGCCATATCGAGAAGGTATGGTGTCAAGTATAAATATATTAAAATCCTGTTTTACCTAGCAACTAAAAAATTGGGTTAGAAAAAACTTGCATAACATAGAGGTAAACCAGATATGCGTGACAAGCATGGTAGAACAACACAAGGGGAGAGTTATTGTGGCATTTCCTCATGATCCCCATCCAATTCTTGAATCTAATATATTCCCAAGCAAGCTAGCCACAAGAGATTGTTTCCCACTTCCCAGATATTCGAACATACAGGTTATGGGCGTGAATCCTCAAAAGCTGAAAAAAAGACAAACACCCAGCCTACCTCAACTATACTTCACAAGAAAGGTTGTACTTTGCACTTCGTAGATATGACTGATGGGCAAAACTGGATAAGCCACATTTGACATTTCCATCAAAATCTAACTTTGTTTAATGTACATTTTGTCCTTGACTTTTTTTTTAGAATACAGAATTTTCTGCAGAAGTTAAAGACACTTCTACGAGTGGCATCCAATATGAGGAAACTTATCACAAGGAAATCCACAACAAGTCAATAAGCCACTGACTATAAAATAGTCCATGATTCTCACAAGACCAACCAGCCTAAAACATACAGCTATATCACTATATAAGTAAATATTATATCATCATTCTAAACAACTGACTGGCCAGACATTTCCTAGTTCGTCAGGTGAAACAAGTTCAGAAAACAGCTCGAGTCTGTAAAAGGGGCTATTGCATCGATCAAAAATGGTAAAAATGGACAATATGCTTCGTAAATGCAAGTTGCACATACCTCCATAAGTCCAGCAATTTGTGGTTTATACAACACACACTCACGATACATCAAATCATTAACTATATTATGTGGTTCCACATCGTGTCCACGCAGGATTATTCTGAAATTATCAGGCACACGAAGATACAAGACAGATGCATATGCCTGTTTGAATTCAGATTGAAATGAATATGAAAATATCAGTCCCAACAAAATAAATATAACAAATTTAGCAAACCATTTAATGGGGATCAATACTTAACTCTAAGAGAATAACGAAGTCGAGTTGCAACGTAGTTCCGCAATGCAATCTTATCGGTATTATTGGTTTTCACCTTCTTGTGTGCCCCAGTAATGAGGATGTCCTAAAATATTAGAAATCAAACAGTTCAATGACAAATGTACATGCAGCCAATGGTAGAACAGGTCATATAATAACCCCCAAACACAGATGCAAACAAAGAGCATGTAGCATGTAGGATGAACAGAAACTTCTACTTGGTAGCATGTAGTGAGCATTGAACATATCACTGTATCAGACACAAACTTCCACAACACTTCTTCAGCATAAATCAAATCCGTGCCAGGTCTACAGAGTAGCCATGTCATGTCCAAGTCATGTTTCCAATGGTGTGTTCCCCATATTGGATTGAGAACACTGGTTTAATTCCTTTTGTGTTACTCAATAGCTGTCTTACCTTATGAACGTAATCAACCATCTTATTTCTTCAATTTGTACATGGCTGCCGAAAACTTGAGTTAAAGTTGTTCTGGTAAGGTTTTAATTAGATAAACACACACATATGGTTCTTGTTTCTCTACTTGTTGGGAGAGGGTCCCCACGCTACCTTGGGCCCACGACCACCTCGGAGCGACGATACCCATTGGAGGACCTACCTTAGCCAAGTCCCCAAGTCAACCCCGAACGGAGTGCGTGAGACCGACCCAGGAGGGTCCAGGGCCAACCTTGGCGAAGTGCGCGAGCTGACCCCAGGAGGGTTTAGGACCGACCTCGGACTGACCCTACGGTCCCGGACATGGCGGGCCCACGCGGAGCAAATGGCAAGAATGCTCCTAGGAATAGGTTAAACCCTAAGAGCAAAGTTGTAACTACACTTGCCTCCCCTCCCCCCTATAAATTGGACCCCATATAATAGGAGGGAGGAGGCCACTCTTGTAACAAAAAAAAACACTCCTAGTGAATACACTTGTGTGCTTCTCTTGAGTCCCTTCGCACCTGCGGCGACCTTCGTATCCGACCGGGGGTGCTTTTAAGTTTAGTGTCTGAACTCGTACAGACGACAGATGGCGCCGTCCATGGGGACTCGAGCAAAAAGCCATGCCGCCTAACACGGAGAAGACCCGGCTGCAGAGGGAACCGACTAACGCAGAGCTCGCAGAGGCCATGAACAGCTGAGGCGCCACCTCGGTGCTGACGGAGCAACCAGGAACAAGCTCGTCAAGCATCTAAAGCTAGAACTTCATATACACTCCTATACGTGTCAGGCACTACTAGAAAATGCTTGTACACTGTTGATCTCTGAAACCAAAACCTAAGAAGCACTCCTACGTACTATCACTAGATACTAGTAATAAATAATAGTGGTACAACTAGCATATGTGTTAATAGGTTGGTGGTGACATCTGCGCCTTCGGACCGCCCCCGCGCATGATTAGCCAAGCAAGGCGACTTCAACCTTCTTCGTTGAGGATTCGACCTCAATATAGTGCTGAAGACCGCGCCCGTCTAGATGCGCTGCAAGTGCGGCTTCATGAGCCATGCTCCATTCTACGCCTGAAACGGACGTCATGCTCTGGGAAGTGATGGTTGTCGCCTACTCACAGAGTGGAGACCTCCATGCTTCTTGGCGAATGTTCCGTGAAATGGACCACACTGTGGTGTTGCCCCATGCACTCACCTACGCAGGGCTCATCAGTGCATGTTCGTCCGCCTAGGCATTACAAACTGGGCGGCAGGTCCACGCCTGCTTGTTCAAGTTTGCACTGGAGCACGATATCTCTGTGCAATGCACTTGCAGGCTCCTACAGCAAGACTAGGGGTTCCCCCTAGTTCGAAGGATTCACCTCGGCGGCCTCCAACACGCCCCGATGGCTGCACCTCGGTGTGGTTCGGCTCGGCCTCGATGGCTTTGCCTCGGCTGGGCTTCGCTTCGCCTTGACAGCGTCCACTCAACTAAGGGCTCCCCCTGGCTTGACGGACACCTCGGCGAGCCTCAACGCGCCTCAATGGCTTGACTTTGGCACAGATTGACTCGGCCTCGATGGTTTTGGCCTCGGCCAAACTTCACTTCGCTTCGACGGTGCCTCCTTGACTAGGGGCTCCCCCTAGCTCGATGGATTCACCTCGGCGAGCTTCAACATGCCTCGATGGCCCAGCCTCGGCGTGGTTCACTTCGGCCTGGATGACTTTTGCCTCGACCGAACTTCGCTTCGTCTCGATGGCGTCTCCTCGACCGGGCTTTCATAAGTATTAAGTATTACATATAGTTACTAAGTCTGGTATGTCACCCTCATTGCATCTTACACCAAGCCTACTATGACGCCCCTTGCCTTGAAATACATATGCTCTTGCCATGCTCTTGTGGAATATTCTTTGCTCTTAAGCTGCAGACCAGGTCATGTTGGAGATTTTCCCCGTTCCGGGATCGAGTTGGTGATCACCCTCCCCTCCGAGGTCGAGCTAATTCTTCTCCCCGGGCGCCCAAGGTTCTCTAATTGGGAGACGGCGACGTTCTCACCTCCTCCCCAACCGAAGTGCCGCTCGTGAGCCCTGTCTTGAGCACCAAGTTTTTTCCGATGGGAGACGGCGATATTCTGGCCAAGTTTACTGTTCGGACTCGTACCGACGACACTACTATTATGAAAAGTATATTCCTAAAAGAAAACCAGGAAAAAAGGCCGGTTAAAGAGCTTGTTACTACTTGCATCACCTCTCCCTTCCCACCTCCCTCACAAGCAAACAACAAAAAAGGTTGGGAAAAAAACTTCCCCAACAACTCCTTCGCAAGATAAAACTCTTGCCGTTATGTCTACCTCTTATATTATAGGAACATTATCAGATCCTCAAATTTAAAAGGAAAGAAGCACTATCAGATCCTCAATTTGAGGATACAATTTCGAAGGCGCAACACATATACTTCAATGGTATATGCCTATATGGAGCTGTAAACAACTAAACATCAATATCATCTGCCAGCAACCAACAGAACTCTAAAAGAGGCCAACATTACTAACCTTCTTATCAGAGTTGAAATCAAGCTCCATATCCCCATCATCATTAAGCCAGAGGTTGAATACAATTATTTTTGTTCCATGCTCTCCAATATCATCAAGCTGTATCAGTAGTAAAAATCACCTGAAGTTGAAGTAAACTCAACAAAAGCTCAGCTAGAATGATAAGCTGGCCCTTGACAATAGAGATCTACCAAGATATAGATGAGACATACTCTACAAGGGAACTTTCACATATAAGAATTGATATGAACCAAGACAACCATTTGGTTAAATTTTAAAAGAATGACCTATACATGCATCAATTAATATCCGTAAATACATTTGCAATAATTTCCCAGCAAACTTAAATTCAGAACAAGTTTCAGTTACATGAATTATATGTACCGTGCATTGAATAACTGATTTTAACACATTCTATAGCATGTTAAGCAAAATTTAAGTGATTTTAAGAAGTAGCAAAATCATTTTGCAAGTCTGTTCTGGGGGCCAAAAATTGTTACAGTGGCACCTCAACATTTGGTCCTCCTTCATAAATTAAAGGGCAGAATATACAGCTTCTTTTGCAGCGTCCTGGTGCATTTCTAGACCATTTCCTTTATTAGGGCTATTGGTTAATCTGACAAAACTCCTAATTTTTCATAACATCTCTCCAACTCATTGTTTATATGATTACTAGCATCATTCAACAGTTTGCCAGAAATATACCAAAATAATGAAATATTAGTCACATACTTGTTTAAGCAACTCAGCCTCACTAGCAAAAGGAGACCATTTCAAAAGGATTGCCAAATTAGAAGAGAAAAGTTTCTGATCATGACGCAACAACTGAGTATATGAAGCAGTTGCTACATCGTACTGATAGTCTACCTGCAAGAAAGACAAAGGACACAAGGGGGTAAGTAAAAATACAAAAATAGCTTGATGACCAGCTATAAAATTATCAGAACTTGCTGTCAGCCTAAACAAGAAAGCATCAGACTCACCGTTGGCACCAATACATCATCGCAACATGTTTCCATCAAAAATGTGTAAGAAAGAAGGCCAATACTTCTTGTAGGCACCCTACAGAAACAGAAACCTGTTACTTGAACAGACACATGAGCTAGGGTGGACAAACATTTTACTAGAGCTACAGGGGAATCAGGCGGTATCATCCAATTTTAAATAACAAAATAGAATGACAGCTGGCGTGGTGGGATCAGTGGTGCATAAGTGTTTGTCTGACCACGAACAAGCAGCAAGTAACATATAAAGTGCATAGTTATCACAATCAGATTCTAGTGATACTTGTTTCCAGGTAACACAAAAAATGAAAATCAACACATGCCAACATATTTTTCTAGAAATTCCAATTAGAACAAAAACATTGCAAAAGGCCGTATGGGCAGATATGGGCTATGACTGCTGTTGACCAATATTTTACCTTGTTTCATTTCTATTCCTGAGCACTACTGTTAGAACATTCTAGTCTAGTTTCCTAAGTGTGGTCCTATGTTACCAAAGATCAAGGTAACATCATGAAATTGTTGCGCTGATGTGATGTTGAAAAACCACATTTCCAGAATGAATGCAAAGGAGAAATACCAGTTCTTTTGGTTTTGTGTAAAAACAATCACATCCGCTCCAAGCCTCATTGTGCTAGTTTTGAAACCATTTCCATCTGATACAATAAGCAGCAGTAAATCCAACCATAGGGGTTCAAGACATCAATTTGACGAGGAATTAGAGAAAATACACCAAAGCCATACATTGCCCAATGAAAACATCAGACTGCTTATCTGAAAATCCAAAGCTCATGCAACGTCTCAGCGCCTCAGGATCCATTCCCCCTCCATCATCTAGTCCATGTGAAACACCATAAGATCGTTATACATATAAAAATTTCAATGAAGGATTCACATGTATCTATATTATTGAATCTGCCAACCTTGAATCAACAATGAGGGGCTCCCATCCCGTGGATTTGTAAATTTATTAACACGAACAAATGTTGCCCCATTGTTCACCTGACAGAGAATATGCAACAAAATAAACCATACTTAGCATTCATGTTCAATCTCAATTTCTTTTGGCATTTGAGCTAAGTGTGCATTGGTAATTACCTCATCAATTGCATTATCAAGAAGCTCGGCAATGGCTGCAAAAAAGACAAAACCAACATTGAACATGAATCAGTGGAGAGATAGAGCCATATAAAACAAAGCAAAGTGTGTACTGTATACAGTGTAAACACAAGAATGTGGGTTAGCATCAAGATGCTAGATATGATTTGACTTTGCCCAAACAGAATCATACAATGAAATTGTAGAAACCTAGATGATGTGCTAGATTTTTAAAATGATAATATTTATGATGTGCTAGATTTTTAAAATGATAATATTGATGATGTGCTAGATTTTTAAAATGATAATATTTCTTTCATAGGTACACAATGATTTAAGTCTCTACTTATAAAGGTTATGTAAACAGCGGATCACTTGTGACAGTTCCGATTCCTGAGTACAAAAAAGCATATTCAAGCCCAACATTATAATTACAAATGGGCTAGGCTGCCTTTTATATGGCAAAGACAAATTTTGGCTTTAATGATCTACAATCATCAAAACACGCCTAGTATTCCTTTCTGTTTTACTGAAGTGGGTACTTCATTTAGAAATGAAAGTTCTATTTACTTCAGCGAACATGCAATGTTCCAAATTACAAGTTTGCTACCAGAAATCAATGCTGTCGGCAAGAAACTGACCCATGGCAATTAAGTTCATATATCACAAATTCTTACTAAAAGAAACACAGCTGATAGAAACTGGAGTGCAGTTATGATTATGAACGAATTTGTTATCCTAAAAACACATTCATTTAATTTCCTAAAACCGAGTTGTTTCCAGTGACAAGATTAGCCAATTCTCATACCGCCAAAAGCCCACTTGTGGGAAGTAGCATTTGAGTGCAGGAACTTGGGATTTATCCGCAGCCGGTTCCGCCCACCTGCACACACACCACCAAACCACAACTCTCAGCCTCCTCACCGACACGCCTCCACCAAAATCAAAAGAAAGCGAATGACTAGCAGAAATGGGGGATATCCCCCCGCGAGATTTCTAGATCCAGCCTACCGGGGGCATCGGCGTCGGGGTTGCGGCGGGCAACGACGTAGTCGCCGGACTTCCAGAACTGGCGGCAGAGGCGCGGCGGCGGGAGGGCCCTGGGCGGCGGGGAGGCGGCCGCAGGGACGGGTACGGGCTCCTCGTCCTTGACGGGCACGAGCGCGCGGCAGTCCGGGGGTTGGAGCGGGTAGAGCAGGGGCTTCACATCGGCGAGCGCGTACGGCATGACGTCGCGGGGGGAGAAGAGGGGGATGCGGCGGGCGCTGGTGCTGGGGACGGGGACGGACTCCTCGTCATCGTCGCTGGAGAGATCAATCACCTCGGCGGCAGCGCCGCCGGACCTCATCGCCGGCGCCGGCGCCGGCGCCGCGGCGCTATATGAGGGCTTTTCTCTCTCTCTCTCTCTAGGGGGGACCAGGACACGAAGCTTTTGGGTTCGTTGACTGGTGCGCGTGGTGTCGCCAGGCCGGGCCGGGTCAATTCATTCCTCTCTGGGGCGCACGCTTTTTCGCGGGCGTTCAGAGCGCTCAACTGCAAAGATTTTGGGCGTGAGAGTTTCCTGCGCTTCTCGAAATTTCGACTTAAAGAGTTCACAGGGACACGGCGTCTGACAACCGAAGCTATTTGGAACTTCTTTGAGAATGGCGGCGGGCAGGGAAAGTGCGTATTGCAAATCAGGTCTATTCTTTTTAGGTTCGGTGTACGGTATATATAGAGGTGAAGGCAACCGTCTGAATAAAGTGGACACCTGTCTGAGCTTGTCGGCGTTGAACCCTGAACCTCTCCAGTGATATCCCGTGTCGGCAATCTCCATGGAGCTACATCTCCCCAGACAAGCGGGGCGATGGGCTGGTGGATTGGTGCCTGGGTGGCTCGGTGACAGTGAGTCAGTGGCTGGTCGCCAGTGTGCATTGTGCTCTGGGTCTTGGCTGGGCGTCTTGGTGGCTGGGCCGCCACATAGGCCAGAGTGTCAGAGCAGAGTCTGCAGTGCAGTCATGTTTCGCCCATTTTAACTTAAATTTCTGATTTCTAATTTATTTTTTATTATTTCTAAATTTTATTTTTTTCTAGTTTTTAGCTTTTTGAGCTTGTTTGTCGGTTTTTTCTTATATTCGTTTGCATTGTCTATGATAGGCTAACATATTTTTATTTTTATTTTTTTTAATTTAGTTATGTCAAATAAGTCACTATCAGCTAAATGTAATTTCAACCAGCTACAATACAATTTTGGCTATAAATCTACTTATTTCAACCTAATCGAGCAACACCAATGTCTCCATCCATCCCCTATTCCTCATAGGCGACAACCACTCACCCCACTCCTAAGTCTCCATCCATCCCTCAATCGGTCGATCCCCAATTACGTAGTCCGTACCGGGCACTGACTACTCGCCCCGGCGCAGCGACGTGAGGCAGGCAGCCAGGCAACAGCGTAGCCTATGGCAGAGCAATAGCCAGTAGGCCACAGTAGCATAGGGCGGCGTCCTAGCGGCCACTAGGCGGGGCGCTGGCTGGCAGCCACTTGGCAGGGCGCGAGGCAGGCCCGCCTTCACCTGGAAGGAATCACTGAATCGGCAACATTGTCTAACAAACTAACGATTAGGTGTCGTGCTGGTTTCTTCGCTCTTATGTCGTATCTAACTATAATTTATTTCAGAAATCGTAAGTTAAAATATCTCAGTCTCTCGGATGTTGCTAGATTTATTTATATATTAATTTGCTAATGCTGATTAACAGTTCGAGGCACCGCACAACTGAACTTACTTCATTGTGAATTTGTGATTTGTGAGCTGTTAGACTCTATTCGGTTCAGTATTTTGCATGTTCTACCAGGGCTATTTTTGTTATTTTTGTTTAGAAATTTAGCATAGATAGATATTAGGTTATTTCGGTATGAATTAAAATTTTAATTGATAATTCTAGAAGTGAGGAAGCACTCAAACTAGTGGAAGTGGAAACAATCCATGGACAAGTTTAGTGTAACTACCAGCTCAACCAGAAGATCCACCACCAAATAGGGCCAATATGATGGGTGAGTTTAATCTGGATAAGATCATCTATGATCCTGCTCTTAGAAAACAAATAGATGAGTATGCTGCAGATATTCAAGACTAGGTGAGAAGAGCATACATAACAAAGAGTCCAACCCAACCAATTGTGAAATTTTCTTGCAAACAATGTGGAGATAGTAAAAGAGTCTTCTCACAATCGTGGTATCGCAAATATGATTGGATAGAATACAGTGAATCTCAAGATGCAGCATTTTTTTCCTACTGTTTCCTCTTTAAGCAACCGAGAAGGGCTGAAAAATATGGTTTTGATTGGAAGCATGTGTATAAAGTATTGTTGGAGCATGTGGGTGGTGTGAATAGTGCTCACAACAAGGCAAGGTTGCATTTTGATGGTTAAATGACTTAATGATGTGCTACATTGAGCGGAAAATATTTAAAATAATTGATAATAATATGATTATCTAACGGTTTCAAGGCTTCAAATCTCGGAGAATGAACTTGCCTTGTAGCCGTAGATTACCATTTTAGCGGTATGTTTTTATTCTTTTTCAATATCAATTTTTGTATGTTATATAATTGTTACACTAATCAACATATTTTGTCTTACCAAGTGTCGTTTGGGTGTGAGCCGTTTGTGAGAGAGTACAGAGTAATATAAACTCGTGTATAGTTTTGGCCTATATATGAAGTTGCTACAGTATATATTACTATCAATTATAGACTTATCTTAAAAAGACACTCATTTAAAAGCGAATTGAAAAACCGAAAAACAGCTTTAGAGGCTAAAAAGAAGAAACCAATAAGCCAAAACATGTCTTGCATTGATTAGGGGTTGATGCGTGCCTACGGCGGCATGGACAACACAGAGACGTGCCATAAGTGATGAAAATAGCAACTCTCGTTCCACCTTACAAATGAACTTTTGAAAAGTTAGCATAGTCAAAATAGCAGCCAATATAGTTATTTTTGCCCTAACAATAATAGGTGCTGCTCGGTTGGACTGAAAAATAGTGGCTTATAGCTGAAATTGTACTATAGCTGGCTAAATTACACTGTAACTGAAGATGGCTTATTTGGGTAATTAAATTTTTAAAAATTAAAAATAGAAAAATATGTTAGCTCATCACGAACAACGCAAAACGAATACGGAAAAAAACTAGCAGAAAAGCTCAAAAAATGTCAAAAGTTCAAAACAAGATGAAATTTATAAATAATAAAAAAATAAATTAGAAGTTAAAAACTAAAACTAAAATGAGCGAAGCGATAACATAGCGTAAGCTCACAACACATGATCCACACATACTAAAAGTACTATTTCAAAAGCCATATTGATCAAACACTTGCAGGAAAAGTGCTATCTCAAAAGGATATATAACGCTTAGTAGGTAGCAGAAATAATTAGGCCTTGGCTTGCCCGCTCCGCCTCTAGCGTCAACGGTAGGAAGCATGTCCACAGAAACTTGTCCACGTAGCTGTCATCATTCCTAGGCTACGCCTCAATGCGCGCGTATGACAAGGTGAATGGATGGACTGCACAATGTTTTTAGACAAATAGAACACTGGCCGAAGCAGTGCTCTAATCCGAACTCTATTGAAACTGAAACAGGAAACAAAATTAGTTTAACCCTTCAAGCATCAAACAACCTTCATTTATAGCCACCCAATACAACCCAGGAAATGAACAGAAGCAAAAATGCCTAGTTGAAAGCTTCAACATCTATTCTCTTCGGATCTCCATACCCTCTGCTAATTCTTCGGGAAAGAACTGAGCAGGCTCCAATTGAACTTGACATCCATATTGGTCCTTCAGCCTTCTTTGCAAATATGAAGCAATTCATCACCAGCTCGCAGTGTAACATTACTCTCCAAGATTTTAGCATCTTTAAAATCACCTTCGACCTTGATGTAGACCCAAAGCTCAATCTGAAGAAAAAAAATCACATCATTTCTTACTTCCAAATGGGCCACATAACAGCAAAGGTTTATTGTATTGAGGACAACAAGGTTGGAATTGCCATTCCAATATATAGCAACAGGTTCAAAATTCATGCTAATTTGTACAATAAAATAAGTTGTAATTTCTCCGCACATCAACTGACTAACCACATAGATGAACTAATAATTATTTTTCAGTATAAACATGCAAGTATTAGGATAATATCTTGTTGCAGCTACGATCACCTTGGCAGTCGTTTCGATCACTCAAAGCCAATCTATGACCACATTGTAGCTGCTCTGACTACTCTTCCCAGCTTCGACCACGTACTCATAACTTCAGCCGACAGAAGTTACGACCATGTTCACGTTGCGCTGCGCTCCTTCGACCATGTAGTAGGCTCGATCACCATAGCCGTAACTCAATTACGACCACGTTGTGACTCTGTCGACCACCGTGATCGTAAAGCTTATGACCACATTGAAGACCTAATCACTGTGGTCGTAACTCGTTTACGACCACATCTTCTGATCCGCGACAGTTCGTAACTCGTTTACGACCATGTTTTCAGTTCCTGCGGACACCTCCGCTCGATCGCCGTGGTCGTAACTCGTTTACGACCACGTCTGTGAACCACGTCAAACTCGATACTCGATGGATTTTCTGAAGCCAAAACCACTCCTTTTCTTCTTTATTTCTCTTTGTTCGATCACACCGATCGCTTTCACTCTTGCTGTTCTCTCATTACATTGCTCTCTTTTGTACCTAGCTCTATGACTAAGAAATGGACTCGACTTCGACTCGACTTCTACGACTACGACATGAACTCGACGAACTGACTCGTACTCGTACTCGTGCACAACTACGGCCACGATGACTCATACGCGGAACAAAGTCGTACTCGTATACGACCACAAGACCAACTCAACTACGACTAAATAAGATTACTAACTCTAACAATCACTTTCTTAATCTTGTTCCTCCATCTTGATCACATTGATCTTCTCTCTTGCTTCCACTTCTTCTTTCTACCTGCATTCCCGTGCGGCGTTCCTTCCTGAGCCTTGCACAATCTGATGTTTGCTGCACCTCGTATCTGGACTAAACCTCGTACCTGCATTCTCTCACTTTGGCCTTCTCTTCAATCTCAGTACGAAACTTACTCGATTTAGTCTCTTTTTCTGCTAGGGGAAAAAGATTAAAGGAAAGCAAGAAAGATATATAAATGAATAGTCTTAAATTTCAAAACTTACTGTTTATTTTCTCCTGTAAAGCCATGACTGCAGAGTTAGCTTTCACAAGGTTTATTGATAGGTTAGCATTCTCTATCTTTAACCTCTGTGAATTGGCTTTCTCGTTGTCGATCGCAGCAGCCAAAAATTCTACGTTGAGCTTAGGGCCTGTTCTTTTGGACCGAAGCTAGCAGCTTTTGGCTTTTGCTACAGTACCTAACTTTCAAACGGGGTATTTTCTCAAGACGGGGTCTACAAGTTAATTGTAGTACATGTTAAAAGCCCAACATTTGTATCAACCAAAATCGCAAGCGAGTATCTCTCTCCATAATCTCTGTCGCAAACAGATAAAATTCAAAAATTCCAGCCAAAAGTTACAAGCCGCAGCCGTACCAAGCAGACCCTTAGACCTACAAGAATTAAAAGCAGACATGAAAGGCTGGACAAATGGTCGAAACAGAGTTCGACTACTGATCATGCAAAAATAGCACACCTGCAAGTGTATAGGTTGCCACTGAAATAGCGACGAGTGTCGTGTTCTCCACAGGGACTAGACTGAGGCTACTGGTGCTCAACTAAAGCTAGGCCAAACAAAACTAAGGAGAAAACTAACCCTAAAACAACTACTAAATGGGTCGAATGAACTAACTATCGAGCAAACTCTAATTCGCACGAACAAAACTACGAATGAACTAAATAAATGAATGAACAAAGGAAGACGGGACAAACGATCGTACGAATTGATGTCGCATGACCGAACGAACAACATGACAAGAGATAAACGAACGAACACGCATGAACTACAATGACTACAAGAACAATGACACGACTACCGACCGACGACCGAACTACTGACCATGAGAAAGAAGGGAGTTTCGAAGCATAGAGGGAGTCCAGAGAGAAAGAGGAGGAAGACGATTGATGGCTAATTAGACGATAGCGGCGGGGCAAACAAATAACTATGACGAACACACACACAACTTAATTATCAAACGACCGCTAAAAGAAGAAAAGAGGGAGGTCGAGAAGCACAAGGGACGACTAGAAGCAAAGAGGGAGTCGAGATAGCAAAGGGACGGTCATCAGCTAGCTAATTCGTGCAACACAAACACTGAAACTAACAACTGATCACAGAAACACATAGACACTAACCTAACAGCATATTGATGCTAATCTATCTAACACATATAACCACAAAGCAAGGATTGGGAACAATACACGGCTAACACTATATTCAATGCCCACACAGATTACAGTGATCAATATTGAAATTGCTAAACAATTACCAATAGAAATAACAGCTTACATAAACATCACAAAACATTGCACAAATCACATACCACAATCATAGATCACAAGTTAACAATCATAGTGCAATAGAAATTAACAAGCACTAATAGTAATTTAATAGAACAATAATTGAGAACAGCAAGTAGAGAACGGAAGAAGGATTGGAGCATGAACCGAGGGGTAGATGGTAGCAGCAGAGGAAGCAGGACCGGGTTTGGAAAAGAGGAATCATGGGTCAGTGACATAGTGGTGATGCAGAGGAGGGAGATGGCGTTGCAGTTGAGGTAGCTGGTGAGATGGTGGAGGAGAGGAGGGATGTGGTGCTATGGATTTGGAGGAAGAAGAGTAGAAAGGAGGAAGAGCAAAGGGGATGCAAGGGAAAGAAGCAGAAGAGAGGGAGTGGGGAGCAGAGGCAGTGGCACCCAGTGAAGTTGGCAGAGGAGCTACGGAGGATGGTAATCAGAGGGAGTTGAGGTGGCCGAGAGGAGATGATGGCCTATTCTGGGAGTGGTGAGGTTGAGGTGGCCGTCGGCGTTGACGGGGAAGGCGGCGCCGAGGTGGGTAGGAAGCTACTGGCGCCGGTGGTGTACAAGAAAGGGGTAATGGCGCGCCAGCGAGATGGGGATCGAAGAGGGATGAAGTAGGAAGGGAAGAGGTGGTGCTGGTATGGTAGATGGGTGCGGTGGTGAGTCGGCCTGGCCTCGCCGCTGGCTAGTGGTGGAAGAGATGGGAGAGGGGAGCAAAAAGGGGGGCAAAGGAAGAAGAAATGCTAGGCAGCGACCGGTGAAGGAAAAGGGGGCGGCGCTAATGGAGTATGTAGTGACTGGTGGATGGTGGAGAGAGGCGGTAGAGAGAGGTGCTGGGGGAAGAGCAAAGGAGGGAGGTGGCGCACCGGCGAGCCAGTCTGGCCTCGCCGACAGCTGGAGATGAAGAAGGGCGTGGGGAGAAGAGAGAAGAAGCAAGGGGGCAAGGGGAGATGAGAATGCCTGGTTCAGTTGAAAAATTGCGACGGCTAGGTTTTATGGCTGATTGGGGGTTTTGAAATTTTGCGATTTAGCCCTCAAAAATTTTTGGAATTGCGAATAGGTCCTTTCCCCACTTCATTTCTTCTGATATAGACCTTCAGAGCTCTGTTTTCTTCGCGGTTTCATCCTACGTGTCCGAGACAACGCGTACATTTGTACGGAGCAGTCCCGAAATGCCAAATTTGTCCTTTATGTGCCTCGATCATGACGGACTGCGAAAAAGTACAAAAATATAAAATGATCCAAATTGAGCAATTAATTATAGAAAAGCGCGTAAATGATGATAAATGATCTCAAAATGTGAAAAATATGAGAGTAACATGACAGGTAAATATATGTAAAAATGATGCATGTCATACCCCCAAGCTCTATACTTTTACTTGTCCTCAAGTAAATGGCATGTTATTATCAAACCTAGACAACAAGTCATCATGGTAAAAGACTAGTTTAATGCACGTACTAAGTTAAGAGGCATACAAAATGTAAAATGAGATTATCTAACCTGAGTTTTGAGGACCATCCAAAATGAGAATGAAACATTCAAGCAAAGATCTCAAGTGATAACTATAACATTTGACCAAATCAAGTTACACACAAAAGTGTCAAAATACACTCCAGCGATCACATGAATCCAACCAAAATTGTAAGGCATCGGAACTACATATAACATCAAGAATGAGCATATCAAAAGGTCATGCTAAGACATTTGCTATTTGAGACAAAGAGACTAATACTTGCATGATATTTATGAAAAAGTCCACACTTGAGCCATGATGCCTAATTTTTGTTGATTTTTAGCAAATTTAGAACATACATTGGGCACTTACGCCACTTATTCAAACCTTTGGGCAAACTTGCTGCTTATTCACACTTTCATTTCACTTGGGCAATTCTTGCCACTTATTCAACACATTTTCGAACCAATGTAACGTAGTCACATATTCCCGGCACTCACACATTGCACCACAATGTTTTTTTCTTCTTTTTTTTCTTTTTCAGTTTTGATTAAGCAATTATAACCAGTTTTCATTAATGCTAAGTAACATATGTTTTGAGACATGAATACCTAGATAAATCAACCAAGTCATTGGCTCAAGTTAAGACTACCCCTTTCAGAAATTTTTCATTCAAGTAAAGTATCAATATCTAAAATAACATAGTATGCCAAAGCATGAATCTAAGATATAATCATTCAAGAAGCGATGACTAGAACCAATTCAATCTGCAAATGGTTAAAGCATATGCGCAACTCGCAATGAATCAAATGCTATAGGATCACAAGGTTTCTAAGCACATCAAGGATAATAAACACAGCTCAAGCTCTACAATATGATGCCAAGTGACTTAAGACATACAGGGAACTAGTGACAATATAGCTCAATTAAGAAAATTTCAGCACAACCTTTCTGAGGCAGCACAAGTAGGTCAGAAAAGAGTTCTTTGATCCATTCTGCCTCTACAGCCGCTGAGTCAAGAGCTACCAACTCAACCTCCATGATGAATCGTGTAAGGATAGTTTGTTTAGAGGACTTCAATGTGACAGCCCCACCTGCTAGAATGAAAACATAGCCATTCGTAGCCTTCATGTCATCTATGTCACTGATCCAATTAAAATCATTGAATACTTCTAAGACTGTCGAATGGCCAAAATAATATATTCTAAAATTTGTGGTCCCCTTTAGGTACTTAAGTACACTCTCTGGTGCTATCCAATGATTATATCTTGGACTGGCCATATAACGACTTAATTTGCTTACAACATATGAGGTGTCCAGCCTCGTTGCACTAATTAGATACATTAAGGATATAATTATTTGAGAATATTTAATCTGATTTTTTATGTCCAGTGTTTTTATGTAACTTAATATTTGGATCATAGGGTGTGGCCATTGACTTACAGTCCATGAACCCAAATCTTGTTAGGACCTTGTCCACATAATGGGATTGTGAAAGTATAATCCCATTCTCACCCTTTATTAGCTTGATGTTTAAGATAATATTAGCTTCACCCAAATCTTTCATATCAAAATTATGGGAAAGGAAAGACTCTGTTTGATTAATTACGTCCATGTTGGTCCCAAAAGCAATATATTATGTATGTATAAATAGAGAATGACACCTTCGCCCCCATTAAACTGATAGTGGGCACATTTATTGGCTTCATTTACACAAAAGCCGACTAAGTTCATAATACTATCAATTTCTCATGCCATTGCTTGGGAGTTTGTTTTAGGCTATACAAGGATTTAATCAATCGACATACTTTCTTCTCTTACCTTTCTTCCACAAAGCCATCGGGCATTTGCATATAAATCTCCTCATCCAACTCTTCATTTAGGAAAGTGGTCTTTACATCCATTTGATGTACTTATAGTTTATATGCGGCAGCTAGTGCTAGAAGCACCTGAATTGTGGGTAAACAAGCCATAGGAGAGTACATATCAAAGTAGTCTTCTTCCACTTTTTTTGCATGAAACCTTTAGCCACTAAACCAGTGTTGTACTTTTCTATAGTATTGTCAAGTTTACATTTTCTTTTAAAGATCCATTTGCAACTCACTAGCTTGAATCCAGATGGAAGGTCTGTAACCTCCCATGTTCTATTAATTATGATGGAATCCAATTCGCTACGGACTGCCTCCTTCCAGTAATCCACATCCGGGGATGCGTATGCCTCTGAAAGGTTTCGTGGTTCATCATCTATGACATATGTGACAGTCATCGTCAAGAGACTTTTTAGTCCTCTACCTCTGACTCCTCCTCAACTCCAATTCAGGAGTGGTGCTTTCCACACTAGGAAGAATAGAGTATTCATCTGAACCATTATGGCTAATGACTTCATTTTGTCTTATAGGAAACACATGCATTATGGCCAATGACTTCATTTGGTCTTAAAGGAAACACATGTTCAAAGAACACCGCATCACAAGATTCTATCATTACATTTCTAGCGATGTCACTCACCTCAGATTTTCTCACTAAAAATATATAAGCTGTGCTATTTTTACCATATCTTAGAAACACACAATCAACAGTGTTAGGATCAAGCTTTCTTTTTTTTTTCAGTAACAACATATGCACTTTTGCAAGGTATCCCCATATTCGAAGAAATGATAAGTTAGGTTTTCTTCCCTTCCATCGTTCATAAGGTATTTCCTCCTGATTGCAAGGCAAAACCCTATTGAGGACATAATTAGATGTGAGAACAACTTCATCCCACCAATAGTCCGGCATAATTGAACTTTGCTACATGGTACCGACCAAGTCACAAGAGTTGGTTCTTTCTTTTGGCTATTCCATTTGATTAGGGTGAGTATGGTGGAATAATTTCATGAATTATTCCACTTTTTTCTCAGAATAGAGAGAATTCATTTAAGATGTATTCATCACCTCGGTCCGACCTTAACTATTTGATTTTCTTTTCTAGTTGATTTTTCACTTCGGCTTTAAAGACTTTAAAGTATTATGTGCTTCATCTTTTGACTTAAGTAAATTAATATAGCAATATTTAGTCGCATCATCTATGAGAGTAAGAAAATAACGTTTGCCACTTTTAGTTAATATTCCATTCATCTCACAAATATCAGAATGGATTAGTTCAAGTGGAGAGGTGTTTCTCCCCTCAACATTGTGAAAAGGTTTTCGGGGTTTTTTTGCTTGCATACACACTTCACACTTAGAACCCTTCTCATAATTATAGCTTAGAATTAAACTCATTTTGCTTAACCGCATAATGGCTTCAAAGATAACATGACATAAATGAGAATGTCTAACATCATAAATTTTATTGCAATAAGAAACATTAAAAATATTTACATTATTGAAATCAAGAATGGATAAGCAGAACATGCCTCCTCTATCATAGCATTTGCCCACAAAATTACCAAATTTGGTCAATAAACCTTATTAGACTCAAACACAAGCTTTATTCCTTGCCTACACAGTAAAGACCCACTCAACAGATTGCGAGTCATGGCAGGCACATATGATACACATTTAAGAAAGAGTGTTTTGCCTGAAGTGAGCTTCAAGCAAACCTGTCCAATCCTACGTACTATAGCAGTGCCTCCATTCCCCATTAGGACGGATCCACCACATTCACCCTAAAATGAAGAGAAACAAGATTGATTAGTACATATATGTCTAGTATCGCATGTATCAATTCACCAATCAATAAATGGATGTACCATAAAGGCCTGAGGTACATACCCTTTTGAACTGGAACTAGCTAGTGCGATATTTACTTTAGCCTTATGGCCTTTGTTCTGACCAAGAGAAGGGCCCTTGCCCTTACATTTGCGGCAATGATTGGCTTTATGACCAGCCACTCCACAAACATAGCAAATAATCTCCTCCTTGTTCTTTTTCATTTTCTTTACTTGGAGCGTGACTTGGGGCTGATTCTTGATTTTCTATTTCCCAAAGCCTCTAGCATTCTTGACCTCCACCTGATGAGCCTGAACTTGAGACTTTCTTGCACCATTGTCGGCTCTTACATGTTTTTTGACATTAATAGCTGCTAACTCATTGAGGGTCAAGCACTCTTTTATATGTCGGCGAGCGGTCACAAAGTCACACCACGAGGGTAGTAACTTAGCCAGGATAACATTCACTTGAAACCTCTATGGTAAGACGTAGTCATACTGACTTAAGTCACACATATAGAGTTGTAGCTCATGGAGTTGCTCCATCACCAACTGCCCCTCAACCATCTTAAGGTTCAAATAGGTAGCAGTTATGAATGACTCATTCCTATTATCCCCTTCAAAATATTTCTCATCAAGTTTGTCCAAGAGTTGTTTAATATCTTTGAAGTTAACATACACGTCGAACAGCCAGTTGGATAAGATGACTAACAAACAAGCTAAGACTGAATTGTTTGCATCCTCCCACTGCGTCATTTCAGTGGTTTCCAATGGAAACATTGGAGGATTTGAAATGACCTAAAAAAAAGTCTGAGGTCGGTCAGCCATAACCTAGTTTTAGCTTGCCAACGTTTGAAGTTGGCACTGTCAAACATTTTCGGCTTAACGGCATCGGACAAGGAACTATTTCTTCAAATATTGGTTTTCTAGATTGTTGAATATTTGGCAATGTCAGAAAAATAATTCCATTAGAATTAAACATAAGTAAAGCATATTTCCAGCAGCATATAAATGACAAAATTAATATATAAACATGTAAATCTTCCATGTCATTTAAGTAGGACAATATACTCAAAACATAGAACATGAGGGCAATAAGAACCAGCATAATGCTTAGGTTTTTATTTATTTGTTTGTGTGCTCTCAGATGCCGAGTTGCTCAAGATTAAATCTTGGGCCTCACGGCACTTGTGTCAATTTTATTCACAAATTGAATATGACAATTATGTGAGGTAAATTAGGCCTTGAGCTAAACCGAAACTTTGCTTATAAACAATTCATGCAAATCTGTAAATAAATGTCTACTAAAGTCTGCAACTGCACAAAATCAAACTGAAATACAAGTGAATATATCAATACAATGCACTGTTTAGTAACTGAATGAATCACAGTGATGCCCGGTGACAATAAGCAGCTACATTAACACAATGAATCACATATAAAAGCTAGTAAAGGACCGAATAGATCATATACAGAGCATTCATGAATTGCATATTTCAAACTTAAAACAACAAGTACTTATTTAGCTCAAGACCAAATTATGCTCAATTGTCGTATTCAATCTCAATTTAGATATCAAATAATCATTGAGCATGAAACCGAGCCCACATCAAATTGATCCAAGTCTCTTAGTACTAGTCAGAGATATAAAAACAACTAGCACAACACACTTGGATGAATATTGCTCACAACCAAAAAATACTCACAATGTGGATGGCATTCAAAGTCACCGAGAAGTGGCCAGGCAAGGCATGCAAAGGCACTGTCCTAGAAAACCAATCGCCCCGCTGTACCCCATAGAATGGATGAGGTCATTGGAGATCTAATTCCGAATTGCAAATCGGGACACACTGAAATGCAAAACTGAGATGCCGCACAATAACCATTGGAATGTTCTAGCCAAGAACACCAGAGCACATCGAGAATCAAATCCAAGTTCTTCTCCCCAACTCAATCCTCACTGCCGGCTAGATCCAACCCTTCGAGATGGAAAGCCCCCAAAATATCTCACTGCTATCTCAAAGATAGACGGCACAAGGAACCGATTTGGGAAGTCCTCAGAGAGGAAGGCCGACCCGCACTGCCGTCAGTGTCGCGAAGGACATGGCGATACAACAACCTGGGACTCAAGACCAAGATCAGCCGGAGAAGAAGCACTCAACAAGGGGGACACTTACTGATGATTTTTGCCACGGGCCGAAGGAGAAGATGAGGTGGCCATTTAATGGAGGAGAGGCGAGATGCCTGAAACGGCTGCTGCTAACGCCTGGCACCAAAGCGCCCGGGCAGTTAGCACCTCTTGTGCCGTCACCGCTTGCCCGCAAGAACTCCACGCTGCCATCGCCCAGAGGCTGTTCAGCCGCACACACGAGTGGATAGGGCTGGAAACTCGGTCTCTAGCCTTATCTCTTCCTCTCATCCTACTAACCGGTGGGACCCATCTCCTCTCTCTTTTTCCTTCCTAAATTGGAAAATTACCATAATGCCCCCAAGAATCCTACACCAACAAAGCAGAATCCCATGAGCGAACCACAGGAGGCAGCCAGCCGTCTGTAAAACACACACACACACACACACAATATCCACGTTAGACCAGTAGCATTACCACAACCATTCCCTCCCACAGGAAAGCAAACAGAACTGAACACTGACAGAATAGCTGACCTGGAGCAACCGAACAAAAGCAGAAAGCAGCTGCAGATTTCCTCCAGGCACACTCCCGGGAAGCAAAAAAAGCATACCACAACCCAACACCAAGCACACAGCACGGAAAACGGAGATGCAAAAACTTGTAGAAGCTCACCACTCCAAAACCAAAGGAGGGCGGTGTAGAGGGCCTCATCTGTATGGTCAGAGCACCAATAGTTAACTTCAGATACACGAGCAGTATTTTTTTGCTACCATTCCTCGATGTATTAAGAAAACAACAACAGTACACTGCTGCAAAAACTAAAGCGAAGGGATTACTTAGGAACTCACCGAATAGAAGGCTTGCCTAAAAAAGCTTCCAGAGGAAGGCCCTTCGCCCTACCAGCTGCAAGACGGTGCACCAGGAAGAACTCACAACACTCAACTTAGATGAACACTAACCAACTATGGACGATGACAACGCCAATCTTTGCCTTCTGTACAAATTTTAGGCATCAGGTGGCAGTCTATCACCCAGTAACAGCTTCATGCGAGAGCCCGCTTCGAATGATCGATGTTCCGTGGCCCATACTGGCACCGGAAGGTCGTTTATCATGCATTCTAGAAACCAGCTACTAATCTGCAAAAATATTTGGAATGCTCAACAATAGTACTTGTATAATACATGAAGAAATCTAGCAGAATGCAACAGCAAGGCAGTTGGCCTCTCTAACAAGGGAGTGGATAAATTTTATAATTAAAATCAGCAACTATGTTCCAAAAGGCCACCACTGTGACACCTGCAGCATATATACTTTTAACTGTATAGAATGAGCTAGCAACATCTAAGCTCAAAGAACATAAAAATGGGCTGGGTGTAGGATAAAAGATAACTGATTAGAGAGGGTGAATGTGAGGTTTTTAGAACTTTTGGTTAAATCATAGTTTTTAAACAAATAGGATGAAACATAAAAATGGCATTGATGCACAAATGTATCTTGCTTTGCCTGCTTAATTTGGAATCTAAGGAAGGAGGTCAACTCCTCCATCATACTTATCTCGAACTCTCTGCTCATGTGTCTGAAAACTTAGAAACTAAAACATGAGATGAGCCACTGAAAATGATGTCTTCCATACATATTTGAATCAAGAGAAGATCACTAATACACCTGAGGGTGAACAGTGCCTTGTCTACTCCGCCCATTTGAAAATTATTGTTCAATAGAAATGACTTAAACCTATCATACTAAACTCTAAGAGCTTATTTAAGATCATACAAGGCTTTGGACAGTTTGTAGACATGATTTGATAATTTTGAATTTTTTAACCCAGAAGGTTTTTAGATATAGATTTTTTTCTCCTATGAAACCATTAAGAAATATACCCTTGGCATCCATCTGGTACAGTCTAAACCCCTTGGAGGCTGTAAATGCTAAGAGAATTCTAATAGCTTCTAGTCTGCCTACAGGTGTAAAAATCTCCTCAAAGTCTAAGCCCTGTATCTAGGTAAAGCTCTGAGCTACAAATCTGACCTTATTCCTAATAACTACCACATTCTCACTCTATTTTTTCTTGAAAACTCACTTAGTTCCTATAATATTGTGTCCATAGAGAGGCTCAACTAAGGTCCAAATATTGTAAAGTTCTTTAACTTCTCATGCATGGCATTGATCCAAGACTCATCAGTAAGTGTATGATTGACATCACGGGGTTCAAAGGAAGTAATGAAAATAGAATGAACATGTGAGTCAGGAGTAATGAATTTGGAGTTAGTAACTCGCTCATGAATATCTCTATTAATTTGATCTAGAAGATGTTGCCACTTGATATGTTAAGACATCCCTGAAGTCGAGGTGGCCTCTACCTCATGGGCTATGGATGTAAGAGTAGAGCCACATGTTACTAAGATAGAAGTGGGAGCAAGCTATCCAGCTGAAGGGAAGTAGTTGAAGCAGGTGCTTCAGTTGGCTGATGAGGAAGTAGATCAACAACCTCATCTTGTTTATTACACTCCTTAAGGAAGATGGCCTCAAAATTTCTTTGAACATGTTTACCTACAATGCCTAGTTTAGTCCCTATACTAGCCTTATCAAAAGTTACCTCGTAGGTCTCCACAATTTTGGTAGCCTCAAGATTAAGCACACGATAGCCTCGAGAATGAGCAGTATAGCCTAGAAAGATCCCATCTGAAGAACTATACTCAAACTTATCATTATTGCCATGTTTAAGAATGAAGCACTTACAACCGAAAACTCTAAAATGAGACCCACTAGGCCTACGATCAAATCAACTTATAGAAAGTCTTATGCAATGAGACTCTCAAGACTACCTTGTTAGACACCTAACAAGCAATGGAAATTACCTCAGCCCAATACCTCCTTGGAGTGACATGCTATCTAACATAATCCTAGTCATCTCAACTAAAGTCGTATACTTCCTCTCAACTACACCATTCTGTTGAGGAAATCTAGGAGAGTAGAACTAATAATCTAGACCATACTCAGAACAGAAGGAAGAGAAGGATGAGTTCTTGAATTCCGTAGCATTGTCACTCCTAATGACTCTAAGTGCTCTTGGAAGATCAACTGATAATCTAATGGCTAACTCTCTAAAATGACCAAATGTCTCATCCATAGATGCTAGAAAGTAAACCCAAGAGTATCTAGAATAATCATCAACAATAACTAGAATATACCACTGTTCTCCTACTGACTAAACTCTATAAGGACCTACAATATCCATGTGCAATAGTTGTCTTGGTGTACGGTCGAGGAGGCCGATTAGAGGGGGTGAATAGGCAGTTTTAAAACATCTTTGGCCACAATCAAAGTTTGTATGTGGAAGTGTAAATCAAAACGGTTTAGCACAATTAAGGGCTAAATCAACTAGTCCCACTAAGTGCACCAACAACCTAAGTCAATATCAAGATTTGCATTCCTAAGATGACATGCAAACAATTTAATTCTAAAATATAATTTGCACAAGGTAAAGCACAAGAGAGCATACCAACATAAGGTGACATGGCCTTTTTTACCAAGGTGTTCAGAGATTTACTGGTCTCCCCGAGTTCATGTTGAGGTAATCCCAAATAAATTGCACCAGCTCTACAAATTAAGCCAAATACCCCAAATCCACTAGTGGTAGCTTTTCCCCCTTCAGGTAGGTGAGCTCCAACCTTCACAACATGACGGGCCTTCTCATAAGTTTCTTGAGAAGATCACCGGACCATGACGCATCTATGCCGTCTAGGAGTCGGCAACCTCCAAGAGTAATAAACCAAACCCCTTGCCTAACTCCCACCAAGTGTAACACATGCACAAATAGATATTAAATCCACCTCTTCATGCAACACATGCAACTAGAGACCTCTCTCCTTGCTCACAAGATGCAACACATGCACAATTAAGAGAAGAAGCTCATACTAGCTCAAGAGAATAAAATTGGATGCATCAACCTTGCTCCCAACTGGTCATGATGGGTATATATAGCCCTCAAAATAAAAACTAGTTGTTAGGACAATATTTCAACAAAATCAATCTAGACCAGTTTGACCACCAACACATGGCTGGTCGAAACAACCGTAACTATAATGGTAAAAAACTAGGCATTACAGACCATGTCAATCAAACCGCCCACATAGGGATCGGATGAACCACTCAAACAATGCCAGCCAGACCGCTCGGCTAAAACATTAGAGACGCACCAAAAACATGCTCTTTGGGAAAAAAAAGGTACCAGCTACATTGTCCGGCTGAACCACTCCATCGGTCAGGCCGCCGACTGTAGGATCAAGGATAACCGACTAGGGGGTGAATAGGAGGTTTTTAAATAATTTTGGCCAAAATAGAATTTTATAGCAAATATAAACTAATTAAAATTGTTTTGCATAATTCAAGGCCTAAAGTCTATAAGTCTTGCTATGGCGCCACAAACTTAACCCTAGGCAAGATACTGTTCCTGCTAAACAAGTCAATCAATTAAATGCTAGAAATGTAAGTGCAAAAGGTAAAAGCAAGAGAGATAAACCACACGAAAGACACAAGAATTTTTCCCGTGGTTTTGAAGACTAGCCGGTCTCCCCTAATCCTTGCACAATTTTGAGTCTTTTCTCCATCCACTATGGTCGCTCTTTCCCTCTCCAGAAGGTGAGCTCCGACCTTTCACAATTGTGTCGGGCTTCTTCATAATCTTCTTTCAAGGAATCACCATGCAAACTCCTCCAAATCACCTAGATGTTGGCAACCACCGAAATTAATAATGCTTGCTTGATTGTTTTAAAGTGCCACAATGATCAACTAGATGATGCAATGTACTTGAATGCTCTCAACAACCTTAAAATAAGAAAATGAAGCAAATGAGTTGAAGAGAAAGTGGCAAGAGGTCAAGTGTATTCAATGAGCTCCACGAGTTCTTGCTAGCTACTGATTGGGAGGTATTTATAACCTCTACCCACTAGAATGACTGTTGGGGTCGAAATCCTAAAAATCAGGGGATATGGTATTACCGCCAATAAATGGCCAGTACTACTGTACCTACTGTTTAACAGCTACTGGAGGTTCATTAAATGCACATAAACTAGCCGTTAAATCAATTATCAGTAGTACCGCACTCCTATGTCTTGGTAGTATCGATTTTGCGATAGTACCGCACCTCATCTACGGTAGTACCAATTTTCATAAGAGAGAAAATGATCCAAAAATGCACCTCTCTGGAAATTAGCTACCGTCAACTAAAGTACAGTCATACTGCACTCTGGTAGTACTAAATATCAAGTACGGTCATACCGCTAAGATGGTTCCAAAATGAAATTCTAAATCCATGCATGAACCATATTTGATTCAAGTGGCACAAGATTAACTTTAAACTACTAGTCATGACCCCTCTTTATAGTACATCTATTCTACTAACCTGATCTTTTTTCACCAAATACCGAGACCAGTAAAACTATAAAAAGGTCCTTAGGCTACATTATACCTTTGCCTTGAGTCATGTCTTGATCCATGTCAATCTTTAGTCATTTTTGCATGCCATGTCTAAGATACCATCAAATGTAGGGACTAAACCTTTCAATCATCTTAACAACCATGTTAATCCCTTAAACATTATCATTATTAATTACTAAAATTATATTTAGGGGCCTAGATGATTCACCAACACATGGCTGGTCATACCGCCAACACATGGTCTGTCAGACCGCTACGAGAGAGCTGGTCAAACTGCTCACATAGAGTCAGTCAAACCACCGACCAGTTCGACTGCTCACATAGAGCCGATCATATGCCCTAAAATTTTTAGCAAAGACAAAGATGCATGTACTTTAACAAATTTGCAAAATGCATTCACAAATTATAGTACCATACAACCAAAGGTCAAAGGATGATTCACAATAAGTTGCAAAATACATTCGCACACTTTAGAATTACCACAAGGTTTAAGGAACTTGGACTCAAACCATTTGCAAAACACATTCACAAATTTAAGTCACATGCTATAACGATTATGCATGATCTTCAACTATTTACAAAACACATTCACAAATAATAGCATGATGGCATGGAAAGTTAGAGTAAGTGAGATTGAGCTATCAACACATGATGAGACTCAAGCTACTAGACAAGGCTCTCTTAATAGTACGATAATCTATACTATCAATTCGGTCACCCAACCAAACATGGGACCAGTAAAAGACAAAAAATACACCCTTAGCCTATTCTAGTTATACTTTTATCTTGTGCATCCACTTAGAGCTTTCACTTAATAAGGATCATCTCCATTCCATGTCCGGGGTCCTTGCCCTATTGTGCATCAACACATGATGTAAATCACCACTTAACCTTTATCAATATATGATGGTCTTCATTTGACTTGATGATCAACTCATGATCATCTTTTTCTTCAGAAGCTTGACTTGATGTTCATCAACTCATGACAATCATATCTTCTTTCCGAACCTTGACTTGATGGCGATCAACTTATGACGCTTTACCAAGTCATCCTTGTCATGGGATCTAACATATTTCATCAACTCACAGAACATATTAGTTCCATAAATCGATCATTATTAATTACCAAAACTTACCATAAACTCATAATAGAAGTACTAGATTCTTCACCTGGGCTATCTGTCATGACCATGGTATGAGAAGGATGTGAAGTAGTAACTATCTTACCATGCCTAAGGGAGAGCAAACATAATCCTTTCCGCCCTTGAGCTTAGGTAATCCCTTAATCAAATCCGTGCCACTGATCCGTGCTAGGTATCAAAATCAATGTTTCCAAGTCTACGGTGCCAGAAAACCAGATATCTAGACTCACTTAAGCATAGAAGAGGAAGACTCAGCAAAATTAGCACTAAAAACTCTCTCAAGATGAGAAATCCCAAAGACTAGATCCTCAGCACTTCTCCTAAAGTTCACCTCGAGATCATCATTAATTAATTGCGAGACAGAGAGCAAATTGTACTTAAGCTTGCGTACTAGGGCTACATCCTTGAGTATGAAGTTATCATTGACACAGATCGTGCCCTTGGCTATCATGGTCTTGGTAGAAGCATTCTCGAATATGATCAACTCGTTGCCGAATGCTTGGGTGAGGGAGGAAAACCATCTTGAATTTTCGAACATACATAAAAAACATTGGAGTCCACTAGCCACAGGTTCTCTTTTCTCCTCTACCGGACCTACATCACAGAAATAGAAAATCATGAGTTCTCAGTACTAGTGTTAATAATAAAAGACTTAGGAATCCAGTACTGAGACACACGGAGAGTAGAAGCAAAACCAGTTGAGGCATGGATTGAAGATAATGCAAAATGAGATAAATCATGGACACCATAAGAACGCACGCCCACACAAGCTCTACCCATACTCCCCCTGAGTGAAGCCTTTAATCAGTTAATTCAGTAATTTTGTACATGGTACTATTAAGCTTCAAATCTAGCAAAGTGAGCAGGATAAAGCAATAGCATTTATGTCCCCTGCTCTTAAGCATATAAAACAGTTGCTAGACTTGAGTTGAGCAATTTGATTATTAACATGTTTGAGTTGTTTAGCATGAAAAGTATACACTAAGGAACTAGCAAGGAAAATAATTTTTTTAGTAAAGTTATCCCTAATAACTAGCAACCTCTCAACAATATAAGCATGTATAGTAGTGCCAAGATTAAAGCATGCTTCTATATTCCTAATTTTATCCAATGCTACTCAAAGTTGGCTAGCAACATCAGAGTAAATGGTCTTTAGCTTATCTAACTCAGCGCAACACTAGGCAAGATTCACAATAATCATCATTAGGAATTGAGGATATAAGCCTAGCAATTTTAGCACTCAAGTCCTCAACTAAGAAATCATGATTGTTCATATTTTTTTTTTGCATTTTTAAGCTCATGATCTTGGTGAACTATAGCATGAGATATCTCATCGTATATGAGCTTTACTTCATTAGGGTTGTTGTAGCGATCACCACACTCGAAACATCAGATAAGATCTCCTCCTTCTCTCTTTCTCATCCTCACTATATTTATGGCTCTAGTGAACTTGATGGATAAGAAGGCTAGGTTATCCTCAAGAATTTTCTTAATCTAATCATCACCCATAGTTTGCAAGGCAGGCAAGGAGGATCCAGAAGAAGCATATTCAACTGGGCCAGAAAAAGAACTCTTAGCAAGATAGTCACAAGAGTCATCGACTCTGACTTGTTCCTGCGAGAGAGCAAGCCGATCTCATGAGTCTTTAACTTTGAGGAAAGCTTATCCAAGGTGATCTCGCTCATGATAACAGTGTCATTGATGGAAGTGACTTTTATCTCCCAAACTTACATGTTTAAGACTCCAAGGACTTAGTGTGTATTTTTCAGAGTTAGGATGGACTACACTGATAGCATGTAAGTGGATGTGGATCTTGTGAAAGCGAGCAAAAAAACTCATCCAAATATTCTCTAGGTCTCATCTCAAACTTCTGATATTATTTCTTGAATTGGTTCTAGCGCACCTACTTAATAGTTATAGAGCCCTCATAGTAATCAGCGGGAGTCTGCTAGATATCGCGTGACAAAGTGAGATGAGGCACATGATCAACTCATTTTTATAGAGCCCTTGAATTAGGAGGTTCCTAGCCTTACTATTTGCCTCTACATCCAGAAGATTTGTCAGAGTGATCTAATCATCATCAGGGATAACATAGAAACTCTTAACCTTCTCCCAGATGGTATAGCCTTGAGCTTGAATGTATGTAGCCATCCTCGCCTTTCAATATGGGAAGTCAACCCCATCGAAGAACCTATTTGATTTCATGACTCTTAAGATCAGGTAAGATCTATGAGGAAGAGGTTAACCAATCTCTGATACCACTTACAGGATCGATGCCAGCAATCAGAGGGGGTGACTGATTCCCAAACTTTTTCCTCATAAGGTATTCAAAATCTTCACTCAAGTTGATTATAATAGTTACCAAGTTCATATCACAACAACTAGGCCAAGCAAAACAAAGCTAGAGGACAAGAACCAACAAAATCAGTAGCCTATTGCATAGGCCTAGCCAGACCACCATTGAGAAGCTGGTCTAACCGATTCCCTATTCCCAAACCTGAAAACCTCTTGAGACAAAAGGTTAATTATCAAGAACTTGCTTAATTCTTATTCAAACACTTCAATGTTTTGCATAAGATTGTTCTAGGTGATAGGAACCTAAACCAAGCAAGAATCACAATGTCCTTGGACTCGAGTTCACCAAATTGAACAGAATCAAATCTAGTTCACAAGAACACCCAACACCCTAAATCTCAAATTTCTTCTTGCTCGTAACGATCTAAGCCATGAGGTCTTTCAGATCTATTCACACATGTTCTAGCGAAGTAATTTAAGTAAGATATTGGGCTAGAACTCCAACAAATCCGAAATCACAGATCTAGCTCAAGAACAAGCAAAACCAAGCAAGAACACGAACAAGATCATGATTAAGATAAAGTTTTGATCTATTTCAGTGGAGGATAAGGTTTACATTCTTATGGATAACTACAAGATGTAGCCAAAGCACCACATGTTCCTCTCTCAAGTTCTCTCTCACAACCATGGAAGGAGACAAGGTGGTAGAGCAAAAACTGTACCCTAGAATTTCCTCAATCTCACACCTCCTCTCCTCCCCTCTAAATAACTAACACAACCCTAATAGGTCTAACCCATTAAGCTTACTGAGGAAACCCATCAACCCCACTAACACGAGTTTTACACATCCACACACACTTCTCAAAGCATTTGCAAGACTTAACATGCTAACTCTTTAGCGATTGATCCATTTGTCAATTCCAACTCTCCTTGACCTAAACCACTTCTCTTTTATGCCTCTCCGTGCCGTGGTTCTGATCAAGGTACCAACCCGGTATTTGGTCAACTACCAAAATATCCTCGATAAAGTTTCTGGGCATCCTCTCTTGACTCTGTCTTTATCTTCACCTTAAAGTATATCTGCATGCTTTGACATGCAGATCGTAGTACCCAATGACTAGCCATCACGTCTTCATCCATTCGAACTCTCCTGAACCATTTTTATGTGCATTGGCCTCATCACTTAGCGCACCACATGCACTAACTCGTCTCTTCATAATTCTTGTCTTTTCTGTGCTTCCCGCTTGAGACACATAGCCTACCCGGTCTTACATGACCACTCTGGACCTTAGCTCCATGCCTTGTTCTAATCCATTGCCATTGACCGTTACGTCCTCCAAGCCACCTACACATCCAAAGACCAAGCAACCATATCGAACACAAGTTCCATACACTTGACTTACATTAGTCAAATTCATGCATAATGCAATTCAATATAACCAACCCATGGCACCCATGCCATGCGCATACTCAATCACCACTGATCCTAACTTGACCAAACCAAATCACCAATAGTCGGTCTAACCACCATTACCAGGCAAGCGATCTGACCATCGACACCATGCCGATTAGTCCTCCTAGGTCAGACTGCCAGCCATTGGCCAGTCTACCCGCTTAATTACATAAAAAAAGACTCTCTTTGAAATTTCGGTTAAACTCTATATAGTTTAAGCTCTAGTTTCCAATTCTAGTGGGACCAAGTACAAACTCAACCCTAAACAAGCCTACACAAGTGTTTGGTGTTCATTTTCCCAAAAAGCCCATGGCCGGTCTGATCGCTCGCCTCATGGTGGTTTGACCGCTGGCCATCTGCTAGTCAGACCGTCAACCCCATGGTGGTCAAACCGATTGAACCCTGACAGCACACGCTGAAAATTGAATTTTCTGAAACTTCTGCAACATATAAATTCAACTCAACTAAAGTGACAATTCTTCATCAAAAAATATATTAGACCTTGTACACGGTCTCTCACAATGCTTTCCTTAATGAAGAGCGCACCAACTCTCCAAAAATAACATATTCAAAGCCTCTTAAAAATTCATAAAATAATTATTGCAAGACACCAACTCAACCAAAAATCTTTCCTGCCTCATCATCTCAATTCCATAAAATGCTAAAATAGTGTCGTCGGTTATTATTCTATTTTGGACACTCTTTTCACATGTGCTACCACATAGTAGAGAAAGAAGTGCCACACTAGCTCCAAAAAGTCATCATAATCTTCCCTGTCATGTTGTATTATGCTAGTGGCCCACTGGATGATGAAATTGCAAAAGCCCTCCAAAAAATATACAACACAATGTGAAAGCCCTCCAAAAACATCCAAACAAATGAATGAGACTATCAAATTGATCCAACTCAAATATACCTTGAATAACTTGCATAGTAAATTTTTGCTTACTAAATCACAAAGCCAGTACTATCAAATATTGTTTCTTTGTGTGGGGCCTTACGATTGTCATTTTCAACATGCCAAACAAGTTTATAGTCTTCCCAAATAATGACAATGTTTATGTAATTTCCCTATTAGTAACTCTCAAAATCTAGCAAAAACATATTTGTTTTTTCATACATGTAGCCTAAGGATACCTACAATAGCAAATTGTGTTACCATTGAACTCATCTTTATCTTAATCACCAAACCCAAAAAAATCTCCCACACTACTTCCCAAGCTATAACCCCACCTCTATGTACACGGGGGCAGACCTAGTATGAAAATTGAATGAGGCACCCTTTAAGAGCAACTTCATCACTCCACAGTCCTTAAACAACTATTAGGACTAAAAGTTAAGTTTTTGTGTGGACACCACATATTAAGAGAAACTTCATCACTTCCCTCTTTGGGATGTATGAACCTACAGGATTCCCATGGGAATTTTACTATTTCCTATAAAGTTCCCATAAGGTTCCCATGTTCTAAACATGTTCAACAATGGCATACTCTTTTTAGGAACAAGAAAAATTTTCTAGTAAATAACCAAAGAGATACAAATATACCATTGGCCAGAAAATGCTACCAAGATAATTACAGAATAGGACAACAAATTAAAATGTTAAACAACAAATATGAAATACATTACCACAACTTTTTATAGGATTAAGCATCATAATTAATGAAATGACATCAAACAAATGACCTGAACTAGAGAACAACGGAGGTAAATCTCTAGAAGCAAATGATGCCAATTAAAAGAAGCCCATTTAATTGTTAGCATCAACTCAAGTTGGCTTTGTCCACCCATTAATGTAGAGTTTCTTTAATGCAGCTTCAGGTGTCCATTTAGAAATTGGCATACAAGCGCAATAGAGCATCCTTTTCGTTCTACAACCTTACAATAGCTAGATGTGCGTGTGGGGATGGGGTGCCATTGGGCTAGTAAGTACATTAATCCAGTAGCAGTTGCCTGTTGAGGGCCTAGTAATTGGGCCAATAGGGACATCCATAGTGAGAAAATACAAGAACACCACTATAGCCCATATTTGAGTAGGGCCTAGGTCCCCACTGTGCTCCACATAGGTATGTCCGATCCCTACCTCCACGTCATTGAAAACCATATATAGCCACCATCCCTAACCCTGTTCTCCTTGCCTCCTTCTCTTTCCTTTTTGCGCCGCCATTTCTATCCTCTTTCTCCTCCCATCCCATCCCTTTACATCACCAACAATGCCCGTTCTTGTTAGATCTAGGGCTTAGCTATGATGGCTAGTACCATGGGCGTTAGGAGCAACCCAAACGATGGAATGTGCAGTAGTCTTCCCAGGTGTGGAATCCACTGAGGCACTGATGGTGTCGAAAATACCTATGATCTATCATAGGGGCACCTCATTGGTTGAAGTGAAGGAGCAAGATGCACTTCACCTAGGTGTGTCCTCTAACAGGTAAGTACTTCCACCTTTACAATTGGATGAGTAAACGAGAGATATGCTCCATGGACCATCTAGCAAGGTAAAACCAACTAGATCCTCATCCCCCATGTCTAGCAAGAGTTGTAGGGGATGGAAGAAGAAAGGGTAGCCAGTCGAAAGATGGAGCCAACAACGACAAGGAGGTCGATTACTCACAGGGTGGTCAAGTCAGCGTATTGAAAAGCTTGAAATTTGGATTCAGACCTAGATCTAGATCTAGAAAGGGGACTCTTTCATTAAAGCTCACCACCTCATCCTATTGGTAGTAGCGGCGGCAACTTGAGGAAAATAAAACTACGGATATAGTAGATCTACATAAGGGGGTAGGTCCCTCTACCTCTTGTTGTCAGGGAGGTCATTATAGAGGGTAAGAAAGGGGGCTTGGGGAGGACCGAGAAGTGACAAGTCGAGGATGGGTGACGGTAAAGTGGTAAACCTAGCTCTTGGAGTTCCTGTGAGGGAGTCATGTGGGAATAAAAAAACCTTTCTTCAAAGTAAATTTTGTCACCATACTAGTCCATTTTGTAGTACTATTAATTCGTAGTTCAAAGGTTAATTTGTTACATATTATGTAGAAGGAGCTAATGCTACAATGTGCTGTTTCACTTGTGCAAGGAAGCATTATATTAAGATTTGTGTAGCTTAACTTGACTTTCTTGTTTTAGTGGTCTTTCTTATTATATTTGAATAGCTGGTTGCATCATTATCCGTAATTCCATATTATTGTGTCCCTGTATTGCATGGGTTGGTTCTTCCATGGATAAAGTGAGTATTTTATTTCTGGGAAGTTACCAACTTGCTTTGTCGAATAAGTTACAAAATGTGTATACAGCTATATGCTGCCCTCTCTTAACCTAGTACCAGAATATCAAATTAGAACCCCATAAACAAACCAAACATGTAAATATGAAGCATTGAAATAATTCTAGACCATTTCTTTTTTGTTTATTTTTTAATTACAACCCTCCTTGTTATTTGACTAATTATTGCTTGCATTACATAATTTACCAACGCTCGGTCTACCTTAGGGTTCATAGAGTAGCTACAATTAATGGCTCATGCTCTTACATCCTTTTTGAACTTTGAGACCTCATATGAGATCACACAAAAATCGTAGTATTAGATATGTTTGTTTGGGGGTGGTTCAGGAACTGAAAAGAATGGCATCAAAGTGAAAATTCGACAATGTTTGCTGGGGAATATCCATAGACCGCATATAATTCACTTGCACTCTCACTATCCCGTCTATATCTTAATCATACAAGTGAATTGTTGATCCATGATGGCCCCTATTTTACATTTTCTACTCCTTACTCTGCTTTCCCATGATGACCCAGTGCATATCCCTCGTGTGGATGGCTCCAGTGCATAGGGGTAATGCAACAATGCAAGTCACTTATGGAGGCATGTGGATCTTCTCTTTTTTTTGTTGGAGCCTCAAAGAGCGTCATAATTTAGATTTTTACTTGTTTATAAAGCATTTTTTATAGTTGCATTTTTAAATGAATGAATATGAGATTTTTTTTTGAGGTATGGATTTAACTCAAAAGCATTCTTCTCACTACTTCTCACTATGTGCTAACTGATACTTTCGTAATTTCATCACATTTTTTGGGGAATTTTTTTATATACCACAGCAAAGTTCTTAGATCCCTGATCTACCACTGCAAAACACACCTTTTCTTTTATGCCACTGCATTTTCAATACCTTGCCCTTATTCATTCGAAAACTTGAGCTCGGTCACCATGCTAAGACTTGATCTGGCGGCCGTGTCCTGCGATGCTAGATACACTCAAAGCTTGAGCTCGGTGGCAAAGAGAGAGAATCGAGCTCAGTGGAAGGGCAAGAGAGAGAAGATAGATGGGTAGTAGATCTGAGAAACAAGATAAGGGTAGGATGGGTATTTTCAAAAGAGCTGACATGTTTTGTAGGGTTAGCAGTGATGGTATCGACGGCTATAGCAAATAAGGGTAAGGTTTTGAACATGCAGTAGTATAGAAGGGAGGGTGCATTTTACAATGGTGGATCAACTTTGCGGTGGCATATAATTTTTTTTATTTTTTTCCTTCTTTTTTCTCCACACCTATTGATACTGTTTTACATGTTTACCATCGCTTCATTGCACCTAAGAATTACGCGGAGAATCCAACTAGTTTACGATATATGCAAAAAAGTATCTACATGCTAATAACAATGATTATTCACTTTTGGATGCGATCTCCATCTACCCTACTCTATAATACACCAAAATTTTTTTGCTAAATCCACCCCCTCAACCACCCCCACAGTCATGCCTAATCTAAGTCCACACAGATTTGTGTACCAAGTAATCCAACTTCATACAAATGAATGGCCTGGATTTCTCCTCAAACCTTTTTCTCTTACTCATTGAAGATCCTAAGGCCAAAATCATTTGGTTCATGCATCATTGAACCCACCCCGCGCTACGTGTGAGCCTCCTCCTCCCACCTTCTACCCCATCTCCCCACGATCTCCGCTCCTCCCCCGTTCTCTACGCCGCCTCCTCCCCTCCCTCCTCCATCCGCGCCTCCGCTTCTCCCCCCGTTCTCCGCGCCGCCTCCTCCCCTCCCTCCTCCGCCCTCGCCTTCTCCCCTCCCTCATCCGCCGCTCCGCCCTCGCCTACTCCTCCCCACCTCGCGCCGCCGCCACCTCCTCTTCCCTCCACTTCTCCGGCCCCGAGACCGCGATGGCTTCCGCCGCTTCCCGCTCCTCTGCTCCGCCGACGCCTCCTCCTCCCCACCCCGCACCTGAACCCCAAATCCCCCGGCCGATCCCACCCCAAACCCCTCAATCCCCTCCGATCCGCCGCAGCCCCGACCCCTCTGCCCCCCAAACCCTAGGAATTCGCGGCGGGATGGAGGAGTTGGTGGGGAGGGCGGTGAAGAAGGCATTCCCGGGCTTCGGGGTGTTCGCCGGCGTCGTGGATTCGTACGACGCCGAGGCGGGGTACTTCCGCGTGCTCTACGAGGACGGCGACTCGGAGGAGGTCGCTCGACTCGCGCGGCCTCGAGGCACAGGCGGCGGCAGCGGCCGAGGCGGCGCGGGAGCTGCGGGAGGCGGCGGCCGCCCTCGCCATGCGCCGCGCAGCCGACGAGGACGCGCTGCAGCAGCGCACGACGGCGCTGGACGGGGACCTACGCCGCCTCCAGGGCTTGCTCACCACCCTCGACCCCTCCACGCTTGAAAAAGTACGCCCCTTTCCTCTTCCTCTCTTTTCTTCCTCTTCTCTGGCCTTGATTGGAATTCGATCTCTCTCGCCCCCTCATCTCTTCGTGCGGTGTCTCGGATTCAAACATGCAGGTTACGGTAGATCGCGTTTACCTTGCGAAGCAAAAGGCTGGGTGCTATGTTTTGCTATATCAGATAGTGATGTGGCTGCATTTCTCCCAAGCAATGGAAATGGTTTGCTATGTTTTGCCCCCCCCGGTTTCAGGATGAAGTTTAGTTGTTATTTATGGGTTATGATTTAAATATACTTTTTCTGAATTTTTAGGGAAATTCCTTAAGATGTTTCTTGGCCCTGTGAATGGCCTTGTAATTTGGTTGAATTCTAATGGCCAGGTATGCAGTAATGCCATGGAGTGTTGTTCTTTTTTCTTTGTTAATCTATAGACATATCTGGGAAAATAGGATGAGATCATTTTGAATGCAGCTAGGTATAAATACGCACAGAAGTCTAAGGCATGGTGGACAAAGGAAACCTATATCAGTGGATAAGATGTACTCAAGCAAGCCATGTTCCACAACTTTATCTGGTCACCAACATAGAATTCATGCCATTGATCCAGAAGAAGCTGACAATGAAAAATGTCGGCAGAATGAAAACAACAATTCCACCTATTCTACCAAGAGGTATCTATCCATTTTTGCGAATCTGTTTACAGGTCCTGTTCCTTGTATTCCTTGCCCAACCTGTGCTAGGATCTCCTTGTTACTAAATCACAATAATATTTGTCTGTGCGTTATGTACAACCACCAAGTTTTCAGTAGGCTTGCCATATTTTCTCCCTGTGTTTCACAATTACAAGGCACTACTATTTACAGCAACACTTGTGCTTAATTGTAAATATCAGTGTTCTGTTGCTGCAAATTTTAATAAATTATAAACCACTGTCAGTTAGGAAATTTTGTTTGACAGAATTATGAATTTGGTATGTTGGTTTCGTTTTGTTTTGGAATATTGCAGACCTTTGTAATGGCAATGGAGTTCTGAAGACAGGAATATTAATATTGTGTTCAATCAAAATGATAGTAATACAAGTTGTATCACTTTAGTTGATGCAGAGTTCGTACATCTACTATTCCATGTTTAGCAATGTCATGTTAGTGTGCCTTTCTTTTGGAAAGAGAACACGTTTTCTTATGCTTTTGTAACACAACCAGTATAGTTTTTTATATTTGCTTTTACATTTCGTATACAGGGGCAGTATTAGAACCAGTAATAGACCTGTTTGCCATAGGTTAATGAAAATGTGCCATTATGTGGAAATTTATATCCTGGCAAAATATTCTATATCGCAATTTTGTTGTAAGAAATATTCACATATGGTCATATCTCTCGATATATATCAGTATCGCATCCCATAATGTATTATTTTGTTAAACCAAAGTATTAATCTGAAGTTCTTTTTCAACTCTTCTACACAGGAGAAAGTCAGAGCATCAGGATTCATCTCTTTTTTGTTTTCAAAAGGTGGGTATGCTGACAATCATCTACAGCAAGAAAAGTACTATGCTAAAATTCCCTCAGGATTTTGTTCTATATTAATTATACATATTTTCCTATTGCTTGAATGTTCACAATACGAACTGTTCATTTATTATCACGAACTAAATGTTGAAAATAATTGATATTGCATGCCAATGTAGTCCTATTGCATGCGGTGTGCAATTGAGCATATTATGTTTGCTTGACTTCAATCATTGTAAGTGTACAGAATGGAGTGGAGCTGTTTACTATTGAGAACATATCTAATTTCTTTGAATTACTAAAGCATTCGAGACAATGTCTTCAGTTTTAACATGGGGGACAGACTTTGCTTTTGTTACTTGATGTTGGCTTCTGAAGAAAGCTGGGGTTCTTTCCCCTTTAATAGACACTGTGCTATACTTCCCGTTAGTAGTTTGTCCATGCTATATTGCGAAGTTTGGCAGCAGAGCCTGAGACGGAGCTTAACAAAGCACTATGGTGGAGCCGAGAGTGTAACACAAGCCAGACCTATCAACATCAGGTTGATGTGTTGGCATATGATTTTTTTCGTAGCAATGCACGGGCTTTAAACTATACATTGATATATAACAGTGTAGGCTCCTATATATCTATTAACTTCGCAGTATGATATACATGAGGATATATGCGTCTTGTTCATTGTTATCTATTATTTTCATTTTTTGAGTGGCGTGGATTCCAGTATTTTGAAAAGTTTTGTTTTCAAAATACTGGTATATGTCTAATCTTTGTTTTTCGTCTAATACTGGTATGCGCAAACTTTCAGTTTCTGCACATGTATTTCGTGTGACTGCATTTTAGTGCTGTGCAACCTTCTCTCACATGGGCTCTTGTTATGCATGTGATTGATTAACTAACCTTGGTTGGATGTTGCGTTCTGTATTGTTCTTCCATGGATGTCTCGCGAGAATCATGGAAGCTTAAGCCCTGCCAAATGTGGAGATGTTGACATAGCAGATTTGTAGATAAGCATAAGAAAGGGAGATATAGTTCTGTTAGTTACATGTAGTTTTCGTTCCATTTGAAAAAAAAACAAGAACCCTCTGATACTCTTGTGCCACTTTTTTTCAGGGCACTAAGGATGATATAAGTATAAAAATAAAGACATGGTATGATCTGGCCCTTTTATACCTAAGTATATCATAGTGGAGGGATACAGAGAGTTGCATATCGAAGATAAAAGCTATCAGTCCATATTCTCCCTTGGCTTGTCATGCTACAGGTGCTTCATGTTCTATTTATCATGAGGTTCCTCATGCTTAGAATCCTTGCATTGTATTAATACCAAACCTTTTTGGGAGTTAAGGCACTGTTCATTTGCGTTGTTGGGAAAATTCTGAAATTTTGTTAGAGGTAGCACTGAGAAAATACAGTGAGTGAAAATACACATGATTGTTTTGCTGATATTGATATTAATTATATGGTTCAGGATCCTTATATTTATGTATCATCTTTTTTTGGATTCCGTTGCAATGCACGGGCAATATACTAGACGGTTGCAATGCACGGAACTACTTAGTATCGTAGTAATTTATTTTGTTCTGTTTCAAAAGGATTAGCAAATAAGGTAACTTTGAGGAAAAAGATGAAGATACTACCTATTTCATACTCCCAACTGCCAGGTATACATGAGATACTACAATACTAAATAGTTGGTTATACAATATATGAGACGTGAATCTTAATGAATCTGATTGTTCGTTTTATTTTTTACAAATTTTATCTTGTTTTGTATTTTACTGTAGCGTTAGCACAGGCACACTACTAGTGAAAATAGTAACCAAAGAAGATCAATAGAGGAAGATAAAAGAGTAAGGAAGCCGAGAGAGAGCCAACTTGGGCCTTGTCTTGGGCCTTAAGCCGGGAGAACTCGTTGCGAACTCGACCACCGCAAAATTTCACAATAAAACGCGAGGTAGAGAGAAAAAATTAGGGCAAAAAAGTCACACCCTCGCTTCGCTTTTCCCCTGCCCTCGCCGCCGCCGACGCCGCGCACCACATCTTCCCATCTGCCGGCGAATCCACCCCCCGGCCTTGCCGGAGACCAGAGATCGGGCCAGATCTGCTAGCGGCCATGTCAGGAGGGAGCGGCTCTACCGGCCGCGTGTCGGGAACCGCGGCCCCGCGGTACGCGCCGGAGGACCCGTCGCTCCCGAAGCCGTGGCGCGGGCTGGTTGACGGCACCACCGGCTACCTCTACTACTGGAACCCGGAGACCAACGTCACCCAGTACGAGAGGCCCCTGCCTCCCGAGGAACAGCTCCCGCCGCCGCCGCCGCTCCCGCCTCCGCCTCCCCGCGGCCGCGACCGCAACCGCCGTGACCGATCCCGCTCCCGCACCCCGCCGCGGCGTGACCACAGGGACCGCGACCGCGACCACCGGCGCCACGACGACCACAACTCCTCCAAGTCGGCGTCATCCCACCACCTTCCTCCTCCGGCCGCTGCTCCTGCCGCTACCGCCGATGATCCGTCCACTGAGGCATACCGCCGGCGCCACGAGATCACAGTCATCGTAAGGATCTCCAAGCCCCCCCCCCCCCCCCCTCCCGGGGGTTACATCTTGCTCGTACCATGTTTACTTACCTAGTACCTACTTGTTGGTTGGCCTGCTTGTCGCAGGGGGATAATGTGCCTGCTCCCATAACTGCGTTTGAGTCTGGTGGCTTCCCGCCCGAAGTCCTCAAGGAGGTATGCATTAGCTTGGTGATGAACAATCACCCACGGTCTAACACTAACCCAAACAGAGTGGCATGCGAGGGATGAAGGTCTCCTAGCTTGGCAAGCGTGGTGGATCATGGGCACACGTGCCCCAGTTGCTTGCTTGTTTCTCTTTATTTGCTTGATTGTGCTAAATCAGGGCTGGCTGCTGCGAGTCTCAATTACTCATCTACATCTCTGTGGCAGATGCGATATTTGCTCCGAGGTGGAGCTAATGTCGTACGCTGCCTCACGCCGCCCTCGGCCAATCTATAAGTGCGGCGGGCTGAGGGCAGATGTCGTTGATGGAGCTGCCAAGGGTGGTTGGACACCTGAGGCGGCTCTTTCCCTGCCGGGGGGCTGCCCATGGCGCAAAGGGGCGCCCACGGTGGCCGATTCGTTGCTCTGCGTCCAATTCTTGGGAAAGGCCCCTCACATGGATGGTGGGCCTCTTCTGGGGCCTGACTATGGAGGTCTCGCCCAGGCTGTCAATGTCCAGATATAGGATCGGTTGGCAGCTGCTGGAAGGGGCCTGTGGATGAACGATCCATGGTTGATCGAGCCTGCCTCCAGGGATTCTGTTAGAGCCTTTTCTACCTCACCTTGCGTCTGCAAGTCTACGCGTTGCGGATGCACTTTCTTTTGTACGACTTTAAGTTGACTTCATGCATTGTTGATTCTTTGTTGTTTTCACTACAAGGGCTAAGAGGGAAATTGTAGGTGTATGTAATACATATTATTTGTATTGTTATTCTTATTTTGTCTGCCTTGCTCCCCCCTCCCCCCTCTTTTGTCTTCAGATACAGCGTGCTGGATTCTCAAGTCCGACACCGATCCAAGCCCAGTCGTGGCCAATTGCCTTGCAGAGTCAAGATGTTGTAGCTATTGCAAAGACAGGATCTGGAAAAACTCTTGGGTATTTACTTCCTGGATTTATGCATATTAAGCGTCTGCAAAACAACCCAAGGTCTGGACCAACAGTGTTAGTTTTGGCACCTACAAGGGAACTCGCAACACAGATTTTGGAAGAAGCTGTGAAATTTGGCAGATCATCGAGAATTTCTTGCACGGTTTGTTCATTCTGTTTCTGTGGTACTTGATATACAACTGGTCATACTTTGGTACTTTGATAAATTGTAATAACTCACTAAAGAAGCTTTTACAACACTTTAGAGTGCTGATGTGTTACTTAATCCTCCATTTTGTATCGTCATGCTGTGTTATCTCTGTTTCTATTGTAAAGACCTTGTATTATTACTCAATTTTCTTTCCCTTCTTTCTTGATTATATGTTCATTATCTGATTGTTTGTTGTTGGTCTGTTTTTAGTGCCTATATGGTGGTGCTCCTAAAGGTCCCCAGTTAAGGGATTTAGATAGAGGGGTTGATGTTGTTGTTGCTACACCTGGAAGGTTGAATGACATTCTAGAAATGCGAAGGATAAGCCTGCGGCAAGTCTCATACCTTGTTCTAGATGAGGCTGACCGCATGTTGGACATGGGGTTTGAACCACAAATAAGGAAGATAGTGAAAGACATACCTCACCGTCGGCAAACCCTTATGTACACTGCTACTTGGCCCAAGGAAGTCCGAAGAATTGCAGATGATCTTCTTGTTCACCCTGTCCAGGTGACCATTGGAAGTGTTGATGAACTTGTTGCTAATAGTGCTATTACTCAGGTATGAGACTTGTCTTATAGACTACATTCATGATACTCAAAAGGCTTTTTTTAACCTCAAGCAGTACATCGTTATGAGATATGAAAAAAAGTAGTTCTGTGCTGATGTATCTATTTCCCAAATAACCCTGTGTTGTAGAAACTATTTCTATTCTCTTATCCTCTTGTTCTGGGCAGCATGTGGAGGTGCTCACACCCTCAGAAAAGCTTCGGCGTCTGGAGCAAATATTGCGATCCCAGGATTCAGGTTCAAAGATATTAATATTCTGTACAACTAAGAGAATGTGTGACCAACTTGCAAGGACACTTACTAGGCAATTTGGAGCTTCTGCCATTCATGGTGACAAGTCCCAAAGTGAAAGAGAGAAGGTTCTGAATCAGTTTCGATCTGGAAGGTCTCCTATTTTGGTTGCAACAGATGTTGCTGCACGAGGTTTAGACATCAAAGATATCAGGTACTAATTTTCATTCTATGTATGTTTGAAAGTTTTGATTTGATATGTTGTGCTACCTTGCTGCTATCATTTTATAAAGAAAAGAATGGAAAATGAAAGTGTTGCTGTATTGTGCTGATAGGACCAACAACCATCCTAATAAACAAATTGACTACTTATGGAGCAATTTGATTGTCTTATCAGTTAGAAGGATTTGATAGAGATCCATGGTAAACAAAAGTGTATGGTATCTCATGGACATACTAAGATGAAGAGTAATTAATACTGAAGTAGTCAGTCAATAGGGCCTCAGTTGTGCATTATCTACTGTAAAGGTTGCTGAAACAAAATTAACTGATTGCATTGATTATATCATCTCCCGCTAAATGTACTGGATGAATTCATGTTGCATCCACTGTATAAAAGCTAGTGCAAATGTACGCAGAACCTTGAAGAGAGCATGCTGTTTTTTCCTTGAAAGTTTCACCATTGTTTTGATGTATTACTCTAGACTTCCACTAAAAAATCGCAGCAGTGATCACAATTTTTTTTTCTCGGTTATACTAATGCGCTTTTTGTGCATCTCATGTTGAGGTTTACATTAAAAAGTTCCTCATGTTTCCTTGGCACAGGGTAGTGATCAACTATGACTTCCCAACTGGTATTGAAGACTATGTTCACAGGATTGGCAGGACAGGAAGGGCTGGTGCCACTGGTCTGGCCTATACATTTTTCTGTGACCAGGATTCAAAATATGCTGCTGATCTTATTAAAATTCTGGTAGTGGCAAACCAACGCGTTCCCCGTGATTTAGAGGACATGGCTTCTCGGGGCGGGCGTGGTAGGAAGCGTAACCGCTGGGCAACCCGCTCTGATAGGGGTGGTTCACGCTCTGAATTGGATTCTAGGTATGGTGGAAGAGATGGATTTTCAGCATCTTCTGGGAGATTAGAGAGTGGTCGCAGTGGTCGTGGAAGGGATGATTATGATGGCCGTGGCAGGTATTTTCGCTACCCCCCCTCTCTTTTTTTGAAAGGGACTGACATTCATTGTCAGTTACCCAGTAACTTTCTTTCATATAAATTAGCCATTTTCCTGGTGTATGAGGATCTATTTAGCTCTATTTTGGTGCAATTCAAACCAGAAGTTTTCTGCAATTGCTGATGCCAACTGGAGTCTAGGTCTTGTTATTTTAAGAAGATCTGATTTGAGGTTATGATTTCATTATGTAACAGGAGTGTCAATCTGAACCCTGTTTATTGTTCAGTGATTTGTTTTCTGCTGTCCAAATGCTGGTCCTTACTGAATGTTTCTGATGCTGACAGGCACGATCACGGTGAATCTGATGGACGGTCACGCAGGTCTGGTAGAGGTCGCAGTAGAAGCCGTAGCAGGAGTGATAGTGATAGGTACAGCCCAAGTCCTAAGAGGTCACGCCGCCATGAAGTGCAGGCTAGCCGTAGCAGAACTGGGAGTCGGAGCCGAAGCAGAAGCAGGAGTTACACTAGGAACCATCGTGCTAGCCACAGCAGGAGCCGTAGCCCTGGTGCTAGCCATAGGATCGAAAGGAGTACTGCTGGCTCTGGGTCTGCACGCCCTGACTCTGGGCACCCAGAGCACAAAAGTTCGCCAAAAGCTCACCATTCAAATGACCATATGAAACACACTGACCAGAAAGATGACCATCACCCGGAGGATGGGAAGATTGCAAAGGTTGATCTTGATCGCTCACCCAGCCCCCAGGATGACAAGTCTGCTCCATATAGCCCCGTGTATAATGGCAAAGGCAGTGGCTCAGTGAGCCCTAATGGTAAGCCAGAAGGAGATGCCAAAGTCGTTGAAGTTTCTGAGAAGCCCGATCCTGCATCTCCACCTCACAGCAGCAAGAACAGGGATGATGAAGAGGAAGGTATGATAGATGAAGCTGGAGAAATAGCTGAGGATGATCCTCGGGCAAGCGCGGCTGTGCAGAATGGCGACATAAACTGATCGTGTTGACACCCAAAGTTTCAGGAGCAGCTGATCTGCCGTCAACGTCTGCAGTGACGCTCAGAATATTTATATCTGCAAGCTGTCTTTCTACCAGCAATCAATGTTGTAGACTTTGTTATGTCTGAATTGTTATTTGTTATAGCATTTTGTTTGTCCTTATGGCAGTGGAACTTATCAATGTGGTAGCTGTGCCATTTACGAACCAAAATCGGAGATGCAAATCATTCAATGCTGCATGTGAAGGAAGGATGAGCGCCAATGTTTTGTGCTTCAGTCAAATAACGTGACTCTCGTGCTCCATTCCGCTGGTAAGAAAAATCTTAGTCAAAAAATGGAGCACGAAGATGGCGAAACATGGACGTTGCATGATTTAAAAAAACTCAAAAAAATCTTTAAAAACTAATTCCAGCAACATTTAAAAAAAACCTAATGAGCATTATTGTTCTTCAACGAGCTATCACGTGAACCTGAAGATAGCGAAACATGGAAAGCATTGAACTTTTAATGAAAACAACGGCCCAGAAAATCGTATTTTATTACATACAAAAACAATAGGGCGCATCCTATCTCTTAGATACAATCTGGTACAAGGTATGAATTTGTGCGGGTAAAATCAGAATAATCAATGGAACACAAACATACAACTGAGCTCACATAGACGCATCTGGCAACGAACCCATAAGAATTACAGGACTGCTGTTCCTCGGTTTCCACATTTTATCCGGCCTTGCTTTCGAGAGAATATCGGAGAAAAACCCAGATGAAGAGAAAGATGGGGGCTGGGTAAACTCGGTTGATGACCTGTTTGCACCGCCTTGTTCTAGCGCAGCAATTTTCCTGCCTGTGCCAGTAGTCTTACCACAAGGGCAGACACTGATTTTCCTAAAGCATTGCTTATGGAAGATTGATCCACACGAAACACATTTTGTAGCTTCATCCTCCTGAGATTATCATAAAACTAAGTTCCTCAGCAATGTAGATAAAGCTGCATACAAATTAGAGAGCAAAGACTTGGCAGCGCACCTGAAATGGAAATATAAGGGCAAGGGCGTCATCACAAGCTTGCCGAGCAGCACAAGGAATGCCGGCATCATAGCACACAAGGCATTGTTCGGTGATGTGTACAAGTATCCTATTAGATATGGTCTGCACCTTAACTGGAAGCGCTGTTCCAAGCAGACAGAACTTGTATCAGTCGTGCAAGAAACAGTATGAGACCATGATTTCGATTGTCGTCTAGTGGTTTACAATTTTTTATATCATCAAACATCAGTCATTCTTGAACAATATCCAAAGGGTCAGCATATGAAACAACCGTATCTGAAAAATGTTAGAAACCTAAACAAATATTCAGAATCCTTTTTTGCCCCTGGAAAAAACATTCAGTTAAGTTTTGGGGGAGCTGAATCCTGAACAAATATTCCATATCCCTTTTTTTTTGGGGGGAGGGGAAACATTCAGGCATGTTTGGGGAAGCTCCTTAAAACATGGTCTCATTATCCTAACTTTGATAGTTCTAAACAGACTGCAATTTCTACTTTTAGTTGTGCAGTACTTTCCTGCACTAGTGTTTGATAGATCAAAATCATTAAGGGATAGCAAACAAATTAATTTAATATGATTGACATATCTATCATGCCAAAGCATGGCAGCTTGCGAGCATACATAGATGCATTTCTCAGATAAACCCTCTTTCAGTCACATATTAATCAATTAACCTTGACAGCAACAAAACACATACATATTTGACATAACCATCGATTGATAAAGGCTATATGAAATAAGCATACAAGTTCATGAAACGAACAATACCTGCAAAAGCCCCTTTTGAGAGATCAACAAGGTCACGGAGCGCAAAGAAGTCATTGCCATCAAGAAGGTATCTTCGAACTCCTAGTCCTCTAAATATGGAGTTCCGAAAAGGACATTGGACACAAGGAAGCATAGCTGCTATTTTCTTCCGGATACTCATGGTATTAAGCAGAGCTGGCACTTTAGAAAATAGGAAAGGGTTGACAGCACTTACACAGAGCATAGGCTGAAAATGAAAATAATCATTTACTGAGGTCGCGGCAAAGAATGATGTAAATTACATTCTTTGGTGTGATCCTCTGACTTAGGTAAGTCACGGTATGATTTCCCCCCAACATCTGCCATCCATTTTTATCCAACGCTTCTTGTTTCATTGCCATATCACCCATCTTCTCTTTCCTCTTTCCATCTCATTCCCGTCATCTTCCTCCGATGGTTCTTCTTTCATAGCCCATCACCAATCTTCTCTTGCCTCTCTCCCGTCACATTCCTACCATGTTTCTTTGTTTGGATTCTTGCGGAGAGAGAGGGACAGGAGAGGAGCTCTCTAGTTCATGAGGGAGGGCCAAGTAGAGGGGAAGGTGAGGAGAATGAGGGGCGGACGTGGGATTTTTGGATGTCTGATTTCTCCCCCTAGTCTTACAACTCAGTGTATGTGCAATGCAAGGGCTCTCTAATTCACTGGGACAGGAGGATGATGGGAGAGGAAAGAGAAAATGGGTGATAGGGCTATAAAACAAGAAGTGTTGGATAAAAACGGACGGCAGATATTGGAGGGAAGTCACACCGTGACTTACCTCCTCTAAGTCAGAGGATCTGTGTCCCAGACACTGTATACCAAAATAAACAAGAACTAACAAATTAAAGAAAAATATAGAGTTAAAATATCATTACCTGCTCATAGATGGAGTCCAAATACGCTTTTGCTAGCTGGGAAATTGGACATAAAGAAAAATCCCAGTGGTGCAAGACTCTTGCTGGAAGAACTGCAGTATCATTTGTGTGACAAGAAGCACAAAACAACTGGCTAGTGTAAGCACAAAACCGAGGCTTGTTCCATCCAATAGTTTGTGCAAGTTCTTGCAGCAATGTTCGTCCAGCATCCAAATGCCTATGTCATCCCGCACAATTGTAGTGCTGTAACTCCAACAACTGTCTAGTCGATTTCTGAGGCCTATCTTCTACAATAAGTGATATTTTCTTGCCCATAGAGGTAGAATCTCCGTGCGAAACTCCATTGCAGTCAGAATCTTTGGAATGTAAACCACTGCTCAGCCTTTCCAAAGAACACGGAACAAGAGTTTTCAAAAAGCTATATTGATAAGCAAGCCTCCCTGGTGACAAAAAACTAACCAGAGGGGTGGGTGATCCAAATGGATAATTAGACACAAGCAAAGATTGCAAACAATCTTGAATGAGACCACTTCTCTCATTCACAACGTCTGGGGATGCATTCCCAAATATTTTACTGGACTCTTTTTCAACATTTCTCCATGCGGGAGGAAGGCTCAAACCTTTCTCAGAAAAAAAGAGCTTGAGTTGTTGGTAAAGTGCATAAAACTCACGGTACCGATGCTCAATTTCCCATTCATCTTTGCTGTTTCTCACTTTTAACAAATAAACAGTATATTCTTTGACCCCAACCATCCGCTCACCGAAAGAAACGTCCCCTGCCCTTTGCTTTGCCCCCACAACTTCCACCCAATCAATTTTTGAAGGATAGTGAGGAAGGGGATATACGTAGGCATCATCGGTACCGGAAGTAGAGGCAGTGGTGCTGCCATCTCTGAAATTATGAGTTTGGTGAGCAGCATTACTCATGCGGTTATCTGTAAAAGATCCACTTTCATGGGGCTCCCGTGAATTGAGCAGAATCTGTTCCATCTCTTGAACCATATCATCAAATAAATCATTGTAGTCAAGGTTGTCCACCTATAGTTAGAAAGAGACATGTCAATCTAAGAACGTGGTTCAAAACACGTAGGTTGGTGCAAGTGCAATACTGCAATTTGATCAAGCAAGGGAGCAACGAGTTGTTTCTTTTTGATGTACAAGACCACTAAGAGTCTAGACCTGGTACAAATGGCGGAGTATCAACTATCAAATGGTACAGTACCTATTAAGTGTCTCCAACACTGCACAAAACGGTTTTGAGTTGCACTAGTAGCCCTAGCAACCATCTGCTTCAACAGACAAAGGTGCACATTTGGTTCACTTTATTTAAATGTGCACTTTCAATCCATTCATGGTTAATTACAGTGAGGTGTGGTCAAGATGCGAAATGGATGGGTATCACAACTTTGATGCGGCAATAGTGCAACGGAGAACTCCCAGAACAAAGACCAAAATACTCCCTAAGCACAGCTGCTTGAAGCGAATATCTTTTGTTTCCCTGGCAAGATTAAGCCAAATTGGGGGGGGGGGGGGGGGGGGGGGGGCAACGCATTGAAAACATCCATGCTCGCATCTACACAAGCAAATTAACTTAGCTAATTCTACTGGCCATCAATCGCACCCAAGCATAATCGCATTCAAAAGTGAAACTTGACCACTATATCGCCCCGATTCACCTCTTTCTCAGTAAACTACCACCCCAGAACAAGTTATTGGATGTCAGATACGAGGGAACCGACCTGTGCGGGATCCGGATGCGGAGGAACAGATGGCGAACCAGAATCCGACTCAGAGAGCGGCGTCTTCGGTGGCGGCGGGAGAATCGGGTCGTGGCTGCTGCTCTAACTGCGACTGCGATGGCGCCTGTTCTTGGAGCTGAAGGCGATTCAGTTGGTGGTTCTTGGGGAAGCTGGCGATGGGGTCGTCGAGGAGGAGGAGGAGGTCCATGTGGTGATCCCAAAAGTCGGGAGGAGGGGAGTAGGGTGGCGAGGGAGCTGGGCGTGCAGAGGGCGGAGTTGGCGCTCCAGTACCTGTCGTCCTCGGCGTCCGATCCGGCCGCCGATGAGCCGTCCGCCCGTCCGACGCGACGCCGCCGGTGGATCGCCGGGCCGGCTCCATGCTATATTGCTTTACAATGCTTTTTATGCCACGTGTCATCGCCCGATTAATTGCACAAGTCGGATTGCGCCACGTTACTCAGCAAAATTTTTCCTTGATCTTGGTGGGTGCCATGTTCGTAGGGGTGAAAACGGGTCGGGTTAATCCCGACCGATCCGGCACCGAATCCGATTGGTACCGAATCCGACTAGTACCGAATCCGGAGAAAAAAATATGGGTTAGGATATGGTAACAGCAATATCCGTCCGAATCCGAATATCCGTCCGAATCCGATACGTCTTCAAGTTTGATTTCAGGTTAGTACTACTATTTGACGTTTCATTTTCTTTTGCAATGGTAAAATAAAATCTTTCACATCAGCTATTAAATAGTAACATCAAGTCAGTGCGTCCTACTCCATTTACTGCACTGTATGCATTCTTTACAAACAAGTAGGGGTGCAAACGAATTGGGTTAATCCCGACCGATCCGGCATTGAATCCGATTGGTACCGAATCCGGAGAAAAAATATAGGTTAGGATATTGTAACAGCAATATCCGTCCGAATCTGACCCGTTTTCACCCCTACATGTTCGCACCCTACGAATATGGCACACCAAGGTATACTAGAGTATCTCAATTCTCAAATCCCTTAGCAGATCGTACATACAAGGCACGAAGATATACAAACACATATACATGTGTATATATACATATATATATATATACATACATACATATATGTGTATATATATACATACATAAATCGTGATTTTAAATGCACCAATTCAACCTAAACTTAGATATATTTTTTAAAATATCAGTTTTAAGGTATATACCTATCAATAATAATTCAAATGAAACATATACCTTAAAAAAAATACTCAAATTCAAATGAAATGCATAACTTAAAAAAATACTCAAATTCAAATATTTGAATGAATTTAGATCACATGCTTTGCTGACTTTTACATAAAATCAGCATATATTTACAATTAAACTATTATAAAAAGCAATTATAGTTAGAATTTTAGTTCAAACCTGTTTGATCTAGTTAGTAAACTAGTTAAACTCAGCATCCAAAAAATTTCAAAAATTTTTGCATGCGATGCTGGTTTAGGTTTGTAGAGAGTGGTGACCTTGCTTGGGCCAGGTAGGGCTGTTCATGGTGGTTTCAGTGACCCATCCAAAACCATGTCACAGCAAGTCGCAAGCCACAGCGAGGCAGCTAGCAACCTTGTTTTAAATGTTAACCGGTTTTGAACGGGTTGCCAAAATTGCGTTTGAATGGGTAACAGCCCTAGGGCCAGCCATCGTCCCAACCCTAGCTCCGCCACTAGGAGGAGGTGTTAATGGTGGGTCTTTCAAGCGATGCAAAAGATCCATTGCCACAGCGCTCTATGAATGATACATTGGTTACTACAACAACATGAACCTATAATGATCTAATCCAACAAACCAGATTAACAAACGGCTCAAGGGCACAAAATATGATGAATTTGGTGAAGACAGGTTAAGGTCTCGATTGGAATACATGATTGTCACGAGAATATCATAGTAATCGTATGAATCAGCCCAATTTCCATCAGAAAATGAAAAAAATCCAACATTTCAAATAGAATCTAAGCCCTCTCTCAAATCTCAACCTTAAAGAGTGGTTACCATTCCAGCAAGAGAGTGGTTATCATTCTAGCAGAAGGATACCACTACCACACATGAAGTCATCACAGACGGTTCATGACCCTCATCAGAGACGAGTTCTAAACTATCTAATTTATTCCGTCAATAATAACAAGTGGTTATCATAAACAGCTCCCAAACCGTCTGTGATAAGTCACAACACAAGCGATTTTTTAAAATAACCGTATGTAATATCCGACATATCACAGATGGTTTTGTGTTAGAAACTATCTGTAATAGTTCTTTGTATAGCTAAAAATTTTACTGTTTTTGGGTAGCCTCAGGAAATGCTAGCAATACTCTCTGAAAACAAGCAAACAGAATACAGATAAATGGCAAATAACTGAATTATAACTCAAAGTGAATTACAACTTAAAATCAATTACAAAATAATATATATGTATTGTACCAGAGTTACAATTGAATTACAACTCAAAGTGAATTCCAATCAAATGAATTACAATTGAATCAATTATTTGAACTTGTATTAAGTGATGTCACCAAAGTAAAACTCTTCTTTCGAGTCAATGACCTCTGTCATGAAGAAGGTAGAGGGCCATTCTCGAACGTCTGAGAGTTCGTTCGAATCGAATGTACTTGATTTGATTATCAAGCTCTGTCGCTAGGAAGAATAAAGTATTAAGCATATATATTTAAATTGATAATTAGAAAATAATTATTGCGAGATTGACAAATCTCTGGATCATTCATTTTACCACTCATGATTTCCTGCATATGACAACAAATGTAGAATGCACATAGATTACGTTATAGCTGCTGGTGGCATTGCAAAAATAGAATTACATACATAGGCATAGTCGATTTGAGAGATATTATTATAAAGTATGATATAGGATTATTATGTTGTAGTGGGTACTGGAAATCGCATCTTGTGTTGCAGTGTGGCGCTTGATTCCTTATGTCTCCCTCCCCTGGCAACATAAACACTGAACGACCTACGTGATTCCATAAAGTTATCACCATCCATTGCAAATGAAGGGAAGTCTACAATAGAGTTATGTATGGAGAAAATGAGTATACCTATCGAGTGTTTATTGCATAAGGGTGAGGTCGTGGTTGTTCATGAGTAGGGAATCAAGGTATATTACCTTGTTCCACTTTGGTACAATGACTATAAGGATCCAGTGCCACCTACTTATCTGTATTATCATAGTCATTAAACCTAAGTTCGTGCTGTGTATAAAGTACAAACAAAATTTATATAGCAACTAGTGAAGTACTTACCTCTAATTGCAGGGCACCAGTATGTAGCCCTTGTTGCACTGAGTAAGCAATCATGTTGTTATATAATTCTTGATGTAAGATGCATCTTGGGTGATGCATTGCTTAGAAATCAAATGTGGGTCAAGAAAATTCACCAGTTCTCGCGATACCGGTTCTTGTATCATGTATCTATACATAAACAATGAGTTGTGATATTTATCAGTATTACATGAATGTAAAACTTGAATGTATACCTTATAGTGTCCAGCATCGTAGAAGTGAGGCGTCGAGATTGAATAGTTCGAATAAGTCGTCGAAGCCCATGATGAAGAAGCTCGACTCATGGATGAAATGCCTCTCCATGTATCTAACGGTGAATCTAGTAGGCCGATTTATCCTCCACATGTACCAAGCATGCAACCTCCCTCAACCCATTCCAAGGCAAGGTAACAGTGTGTCAGGGACCAACAACATTTCGAGGGAGAACATCTAGGGCTTGTGAGGTGCCTTAATGTTCTTTGATTTGGCCTTTGCTCTTTGCCTGTGATACGTCTTCCCAAGAGATGAATTGGCACCCTATCCTTGTTTTTCAGTGTCATCTCCATGGGATTTGATATGGCAACCTTCTAAAGCAGAGGTTGAGATGGAGTCATCGAGGGTTCTGTTGGAGACGCATGGTCGTGTGAAGATTGCATATCATCGGCAAATTTGTCCACTGCCCTTTTCTAATGTAAATATAATTTCTTAATTTCCAATAATTTCAAAGGATGATTGCACAAAAACAACTTCTAGCAGCATTCTTAGTATTACTTATCCAAAATTTAGCAATTGATTCAAAATCATCACCAATTTATATTCCTAGTAATTGTGAAATCTATGACCAAACAAATTTCAACACATCACATTCAAAAAAAAGGTGGGCAATAGATTCTTTTCCTAAACATGACAAATAAGTATCATCGTTAGTTTTTGCCTTTTGCTCAAATTGTCTCTAGAAAGCAATTTGTTATGAGATAAAAGCCAAAGAATGATTTGCACCCTAGGAGGGACATAAAGTTTCCACATAGCACAAATATTCATAACGGATATACTACCAAAATTGACTACTGCATAAAGCGATAATAGACTCCATAAGAATTACATTTCTAAACCATAGCATCTTCTTCCTCGCTGAAAATATTAGAGTCAGCAATATTCAATATTTCTAACCACATATTAATTATCCTTTCATCAACACATCTTCTAAAAGTGAATTTGAGGCTAGGGCCATCCCAAACATCAGAGTTCACAACATGTTTTTCATTTAACATGATGTAAACTTCCCAATATTGGATATGTAGACTTGAACTCCCAAACCAATGATCTTTCCAAAATCTAATTTCATTTCCCTTACCGATTCTCCATTGACAACCCAAAGTCGAGGATAGGGTACATGTATACCCTTTTTTGAAACCCCTTTGAATCAAGTATGTTTCTATCTGCGCTAAATCGGTAAACATCTTAAGATTTTCGCAATCAATGCATGGACAGTACATAAACTTCATCCACCTCTTTAACATATCCTGCCCGGTAGCTCTTTTAAAAGCAAACACACCATTGATGTACCCTTCACTCACACGGTTCTCACACTACTACAAAAAGGGTCATCACAGATAGTTCAGAACTATCATCATAGACAGTTTTCTGAACCGCCTATATTTATGTGTCAGTGATAATCGAAGGTTATCACAGACGATTTGTGAGCTGTCTGTGATAAAGACAACACAGACGGTTTGTAACTAGAATCGTCTGTGATAAAGATAACACAGACGGTTTGTAACTAGAAACGTGTGTGAAAAAACTATTACAGACGGCTCGAACCAAAAATCGTCTGTGATACTCACACATTACAGACAGTTCTAGTTACCAACTTTCTGTGATTAGCGAGTATCACAGACGATTGGTATATAGAACCGTTTGTGATAGTCCTTCATAGGTGGTTTATACCACAAAATCGTCTGTGATAGTTCACTCTATACCTTTTTTTTGTTTTTTGGCTAGCCTCAAGAAATAATGTTACCTATGCCCTTTTGAAAATAAGGAAATACAGTGGCAAATTAACATAACAACACATTCCATTTCCATTAAGATTAGAATCCATCATTACAGCATAACAAGATAACGAACCCAACTCTTTAACACGGCAAGAATATATAAGAAGCAGAGATCCTAACAGACAGTAGAAGCTGGATGCATCGGATGGCAGCTGGATATCACCGACAATGGAGAGGTGGCAGTAGCGCCACCTTTGTGGCACGACGGTGAGATTACACAAGACAATCTTATGACACTTATGACAAGAGTGTGTTGTGCAATCGACTGTGGTGTCACAACGAAGGCGCTAGCTCACGGCGGTAGTCAGCGAGGTCGAGGAATAAGCTAGATGCATCGTATGGTGACCGGATATCACTGGCAATGGAGATGCGGCGATAGCTCCACCTTTGTGGCACGACGGTGAGACTACAAAAAACACTCTTACAATACTTATGTCAAGAGTGTGTTATGCAGCCGACTGTGGTGTCACAACGGAGGTGCTAGCTCACGGTTGTAGTCGGCGTCGTCGAGGGGGATGTAGGAAGCTATATAGTGGATGGTATCACCCGTGACTGCTGGTGGAAAGGTAGATGGGGGTAATTAATAAGGGCCGAGCGATGGGAGGAATTGGTGCCTGCCATTCGATGTGGAGAGAATGGACGGGTGAGATCGAAATCCTAGGTGACACGCCACGGATCGGTGACGTGTCATTATTAGAGACGGTTTGTTATACGAACCGTCTATGATAACACATATTAGAGACGGTTTGTGTCTGTGATAACTCACATATCAGTATAACAAACCGTCTGTGATAAGGTATACGAACCGTCCATGATATTAATATTAGAGACTGTTTGGTATATGAACCGTCTGTGATAACGCTTAAATAGTGCGCCCTAATCCAGCTCTTCTAAACTGTCCTCTCATCTTCTTCACTAGATTTCTCAATAATAGCATCTAATATTCTTTTGATCTCCTTTCTCTCATCTATCCATTATGAGTTGTTTGGCCGCAACCTTATACAGGCGGCCAACAATTTATGTCTGGAGTAGCTCCTCCGCTCTTGCGTTGCTCTCCTTTCTCTACTTGCTTCCATCCATCAGCTGGACATCATCATCCGCCGTTGACGGAGGTGTCTCTTTGCCGCTCAGCAAAGGGAAACCGCCCTTAGCCTCGTTCTTCTCCGTAATGTGCACAAAGCGGAAAAAGCTCTTGATGCAGTGGAGAGACACATGGATAACATTGCCGATCAAGCAGAAGTGGCCGATTTTGAGGAACCTTATCATAACATCCTTTATGAGATTATAGACTGTGCTAATGATTTGCCTAGACTGGAGGAGGAAGTGCACATGGCAAGAGCAAACTTCACGGCATTCAAGAACTCAGCGGCTGATCCTCCAACTCTAAAAGTCGACGAAGAAGCATATGAAGCCCAAAAGACTAATATCTGGGAATATCTTTTTTTTAGACTTTTGTAATAAATTTGCCTTGAATTTGTCTCTCGTCTCTGTAGCTTCTGTAGTTCATATGACAAACGACAAAACACAGACGGTTGTAAATAAAAACTGTTTGTGATAGTTTCATAGACGGTTCTAGTTAAAAACCGTCTGTGATAATTCGTATATCATAGACAGCTTTTAAACCTAACCATCTGTGATAGTTTCATAGATGGTTCTAGTTAAAACCCATCTGTGATAATTCGTATATCACAGACGGCTTTTAAACCTAACCGTCTGTGATAGTTTCAGAGACAGTTTTAGCCATGAACTATCTGTAATAATCAAAGCACAGATGGTTCTACATGAACCGTCTGTGATAAGATGTCCATTATAGCTTATTTTGTAGTAGTGTCAATGTACATCCAGTTTCAGTCCATCTGTGCTACACATATAACAAATTAATGTTAAATTAGATTAATGCTCTCCTAGATAGCCATTATATGTACGTACACTAGCTCTTACACATAATTGTCATTCATCATAGTTTATCCATCTAAAGTAGCTAGCTATGATTCATGAACCAATCCAATAAGAATTAAAGTAGATAAGAGTGAGACCCACTCTTAAAATGGAGTAAAAACTATCAAGCTAGATCTCTCTTTCCTTTCAACTAAAAAGTGCACAGATCTAGTGAATATAATGATTTCATGATATATATAGTACTAATTATTAACCGTAGATCACTAAGACAATAGATATACAAGCACCATTCCAAATGTTCAGTCTCCTTTTGCCAAATCACCTCAAAGCCATCGCGCACCTAACAGATAGAATATCTGTCAGGATGAGGCCATGAGGGTATTCCATAACGTAGTGAATATCACAAACACTTTCATTCATAAACAGGGCTTATTGCTATCGATTCGATGATCCCTATAGGTCGCGGTCAGCGAGAGTTAATTATTGGGGACAGACAGACTAGCAAAATAGCAGTAGCCACAGATACAATTCTCAATCAAAAAGGGCAAGATGTAATATGTGTTTATGTGGCTATCGGTCAAAGAGCATCCTCCGTGGCTCAAGTAGTAACTACTTTCCATGAAGAAGGGGCCATGGAATACACTATTGTAGTAGCTGAAATGGCGGATTCACCTGCTACATTACAATACCTCGCTCCTTATACGGGAGCAGCCCTGGCTGAGTATTTTATGTACCGTGAACGGCATACTTTAATAATTTATGATGATCTCTCCAAACAGGCACAAGCTTATCGCCAAATGTCCCTTCTATTAAGAAGACCCCCCGAACGCAAAGCTTATCCAGGGGATGTTTTTTATTTGCATTCACGCCTTTTAGAAAGAGCCGCTAAATTAAATTCTCTTTTAGGCGAAGGAAGTATGACCGCTTTACCAATAGTTAAGCTACAGTGTAAATATCAGTGTTAAGCTACAGTGTAAATATCTTAGACATTTTTATTAGTGTAACTGTCTATGTTGCAACCGATGGTAAGAACCGTTAGTGATGACTTACTTATCATGTATGGTTTTTTACATAAACAAATATATCACAGACAGTTCATAATAAAAAAACCGTTTGTGATGTATGGACTCATCACAGACGGTTTTTTGTAAAGAACCGTCTGTGATGAGTTCATACATCACAAACGATTTTTTTATTATGAACCGTCTGTGATATATCTGTTTATGTAAAAAACCATATATGATAAGTAAGTCATCACTAACGGTTCTTACCATCGGTTGCAACATAGACAGTTACACTAATAAAAATGTCTAAGATATTTACACTGTAGCTTAACACTGATAGATTCTATAGAATTATTTGTGATGAGATATCTACTATGATTTTCTCTGTAGTAGTAGTGTATGCTCGCATCCTCCATCTTGTGTCCCGTGTGGAGACAGAAGACAAGGCCTTGCCTGGGCGAGCCTGCTTCCTATGTGGTTGGTTGGTTGTTATTAACTTCGATAAAGCCATAAATCGTTGGAGATGCTTTCATCGCCGCTTGCCAGTGTCAAGATTGTGACTGTAAGGTGTGTGATGCTTGTGCCAAACTAGCATGTGGCATCTTTTTTTATATTTCTTTGTTACACCAAATTAACTTATAGGCTATTTTTAAGAGAAATTATACTGTAGGTTTTTAAACTTGTGGGGCTATATCATTTTATTTTTTAAACTTGCATTTTACTTTTCGGTTTTCTAAATTTATCTTCGTTTACAATATAGATATTTCTTTTATTTGCTAACAGAAATAGTTGAGCTACCGCACATCCTCACACAGGTGGCACATGTGACTGCTTATGTGTTATCACGTGCGTCTTACATGACCACGTCGGGTAGCAGGGCCTACCCGAGAACATTTTCATGTGACTGCTCACATCCATTAACCCATTATTGAATCACCACTTGATCCACTTAACATTTTCAGCACATACAAGGCCTAAACCACTTAGGCCAGCACTGTGGTTTTGCACACTACCACTTTTCGGAATTAGGTAATTTACCAAAATACCTATCTACTGCCTTCCGCGAAACTCCCTGCTTTCTTTTCTGTGAAGCATCGCCCATGCTTCACTATATTTTATGTGGTCCCAATGACTAGCTGCCAAGCTTCTCATGTATCTGAATCCCACCAAACCGTCCTCACTTGCAAGCGACCCAAGTCACTTGGCACGCCACATACTTTTTCTCGTACATGATGGCATCCGGCTTCCTTGACCTCACAGGTTCTCAGCTCCTCCCTAAGTCTAGTCCTGGTCCACCACGCTATTGCTCCAGTTCCTCGTCGTCCTGCCTTGTAACCACCCCACAATTCTCGGTCATCTTTGGTGGCTCCTTGATTATTTGGACCTCGACTCCTGAGCGTAGTCTCAATTACTTGACCACTTGTAGGATCAAGGATACCGACTAGAGGGGGGGGGGGTGAATAGGAGGTTTTTAAAATTTTCTTGCTAACTTGATTAATTCTTTACAATTTAAATGACAAGAATGTAAAGCAATTAATCCTATGCAATTTTAGGTATCAATATATCAACTATAGCTCTAAGCAATCAAGTGATCTCAATGAAGCATATAAACAAGAGCTAAAAGGACAAGAGACACAACCGATGTTTTTACCGTGGTGTTCGGAAACTTGCCGGTTTCCCCTAGTCCACGTTGAGGTAAGCCCGGACAAATCGGACCGGCTCCACGAATTGAGCTAAACACCTCGATCACTAATGTAGCTCTTCCCCTCTCCGGGTAGGCGAGCTCCAACCTTCACAATTGCTGGGTCTTCTCACAATCTTCTTGAGAAGATCACCACGCCAATCTCCACCGGATCGTCCAAGTGTCGGCAAGCACTAAGAGTAATAAACCCCGGTGTTCGCTTGAATGCAATCCTAGTGCCAAATGGATCAACAAATGGAATTCTAGCACTAATTGCAAAACAACCTCAATTTAATGCACAATGTGAGAAAGAGGGTGGAATGAATGCTCTTGGGCTTAAGGAATATGCAATGAGTCTATAACCTTAGCCCTTGTGCAGTGGTGGGGGTATTTATTGCCTCCACCAACCAAAACTAGCCGTTTGGCATAATTTCCCGCAGAAATCAGGATGAGCGGTACTACCGCCCTTCTGGGGCCGGTACTACCGCTCCCAAATCTTTGCGTCAGAACGGCTCTGTCAGACGTGAGAAGTGACCGTTGGATTCGGCGGCGCGGTACTACTGCCGTTGAAATTTGCGGTATTATCGCTCTCCGGTAGTTCCGCAAAGTCGGCGCGGTACTACCACTCTGGCCAAAATCCGAAGGGTACCAAAGTTGGCGCTCTCTGGAAATCTCGATCCGCACTGAGTCCGGATCTTCCGGACTCCGGAAGTACCGCTCTGGATAGCGGAACTACCGCTCACAGCGGTAGTTCCGGCGTTGAAATCGCCGGTACTTCCGCTCCAGGAAAATCCAGACTTCATCCGGAGGGTGCTCTCTGGAAAACTCGATCTGCTCTCCCTCCGGATCTTCTGGGCTCCGGAAGTACCGTTCAATAATGCGGTACTACCGCTCGGTGCGGTAGTTCCGGCGTTCAAGTGGCCGGTACTTCCGTTCCCGCAAGTGCTCAAGTGCATCCGCGGGTGCTCTCTGAAAAAATTGATCCGCTCAAGAATCGGATCTTCCGCTTTCCGGTACTACCGCATTTTGATGCGGAACTACCGCTTTCCGGTAGTTCCGGACGTTCTAAACTGCGGTACTACCGCCCTTCCAGACAGAGCACAGAAATTGATTTAAAACATATTTTTGATGGATGCAAGTTTATAATGTTGATCCATGTGGCACAAGAAATATGTTTTCAAGCTACTTGCCAAGATCCCTCTTGATGGTACGATCATTTATCCTATAATCCGGTCTTCCCCCATTCACCTAGGACCGGTAAAATCAAAAGAGGATCCTAAGCTAAGTATACCTTTGTCTTGAGCCAATTTGGTCTTCACATATATATATCCTTTTGCTTGCATCTTGTTGCACATATGTAGACTAACCCTTCACATTCTCATAAAATATGTTAGTCCCATATTCACATAATTCCATTAATTACCAAAACAATTTTTAGGGGCCTAGATGCTTTCAATCTCCCCTTTTTTGGTAATTGATGACAACCCAAGTTATGTGAGAGATTAATGTTTTGAATATATCAAATTGTTTGACAACAAATTGTATATTCCATATTGACTTTAAATGAGAGAGGTTCTTTGCAATAAATCTTGAGAGGATATGAATTGAACTATCTCCATTTTAAAGTTCAAGGAAGGAGATGACTCCCCCTAAACATGTGCATGGATAAAAATTATAGCATTTCAACAAGATGCACACAAAAAACAACTATGTCATAAACGTAGAATAAATTGACAGAAAACCAACAGATAATAGCATAACCAATTTTGATCACAAGGGTTCATTACATCCATAAGATTGAAGGATAAAACAAGTTCATTACAACCGAGCGACAATAAAGTAAACCCCCATAAGATAGTCCCATTACATAACTTCTCCCAAAGACTTGACTTCTCTCCCTTTGGCATCAAGTACCAAAACAAGATCACTCCTGAGAGGTAGAGGGAGGGTTGCTACGAAGGCGACGACGACGAGCGTAGTGACGAGTAGGCGACGGAGAGCGCTCCAGAGCTGCAACTCGACCATCTAGCGAGGTCAGACGACCATCAATGGAATCCATTCGCGCATCAACCCTATCCATCCTGGAATTATGGGTAGAGAACCCCTCAAGCATGGAAGAATAGATCTGAGAGAGTGAGGGCTGGTCAGGCTCCTGAGGCTGAGCTGCTGCTGCTGCTCCTGCTGCTGCGGTAGATGAGCCTGCTCCTGGATCCGTCGTCTGTCGGGCTCGAAGACCAGTGGGAATGGGAGGCTCTGGTCTTGGCTTGTATGGCTTATGCACTCCACCTCTTCCACCGAGAAACTTTGAGTCAATCAAAGCCATGATATAGGGTGCATAATTGATGCGCTTGTTGCGATCATTTTTGGATGAGACGATCTCCCTCATGATCACATCCACGACATCAAACTTCTCACCCTTCATAATGTAGTCTATGATGTTCCAGACATGGCCTCGAATGGCATCATAGTTGCCACCCTTTGGAAGGATGGTATGATTGATGATGCGATTGATCAAGCTGGGAATGGGAAGAAGTCCAACATTCTTGCCCAGCACATGTTTCTCTGTAGGGTTGTAGTAAGGATATATGGCATTAAGATCGAGAGCGGGCTTTTCATATACTTTCTCATAAGCACTTAGCTCCGCTTCTAAGACAACCTCAAACTCATGCTTGGTGGCCTCATATCGGGTGCACACTGTCATCCAAGTCATATGCTGAAGGTCGGGAGTGACGTGCACGGTAGCATAAAACTGTCTGATAAACTCCTCATTGTAGTCACGTCCCAAAGCCACAAGCTGTCGAAGACCACTGCGCTGAAATAATCTGAACGTCCCATCATACTTATCAATCCCATCAATGTGATCCCAGTCAATGTACTTATGATCTGCAAACTGGCAATCTGGTCCATACATCTCATCAAATATCTTCTCCTGGAACTTGGTATGGAATTTTGGATTGATTGAGTTGGAGGGGAACTCATACTGATTTGTGTGCCGAAGGCGAGCGTACTCATCAGCTGAGATTTTCTTGAGATTTATCTCAAGGCATTCTCTCTCAGCTACATCTTCTTCAGATTCCTCCATGGGAGAGCTCGCAGGCAGTGGCTGTTCAGATTCCGTTTCAGATCCAGAGTCGGACTCGGTGTCAGATGCAGGTGCCTTCCCTTTATCTTGGGCTGCCTTTTGAGTCACCTCAGGAGATGGAAGAGCGGGAGGGCCAGAGGAATCCCCAAAAACATAGGACTTCCTGCTAGTGGCTCTTGTTCTAGGCATCTAGAAACAAGAAGACAAGATTGAAGATTTAATGGAGTAGCCAAGTTAGAATGAAACGAAATGGACTGAGTTTGCTGCTCTGTCAGGAAAAACCGGTAGTACCGCCGTTCTGGGCCGGTAGTACCGCTCAGCGGTAGTACCGCACCAGTCGGGCGGTAGTTCCGCTTCCTGGCAGATTCTAGGGTTTTGGAAATGTGAAAGGATTATTTGGTGTTTTCTTGGATTGAATCCATGGGATATGTTTGTTTATACCCTTAAACACCAAATATATTCAATTTCCCTAGAGTTAAAAAGCAAAACGGCCACATTTTGATTTATCCTAAAGCTAGACCTAGGGTTCAAAATACCTTGAGGATCGGAGGAGTTGAACCCTTGGGAATTGATTTGATGCAAAGATTCGAAGAAAACCCCACCAGATTTGAAGATCCGAGGTGCGGTTTTGAGAGGAGTTTGGAGGGAGAGAGAGAGAGGAGGGGTACGGTCGCGAGCGGACGAGGAGAGGTAGTACCGGAGGAAAAAAAACTTTGGGGGTCAGAGAAAAACCCTCGGGCGTGGGCAGTTGCTCCCCCTTAAATGCTGGTCCGGTAGTACCACAGATACGGTCGGTAGTACCGCTCAAAGCGGTAGTACCGCTTCCTCGGCCGGAAGTACCGCTCCCCGGTAGTACCGCAAGAGACAGCGGTAGTTCCGAATTTTCTGGAACTTCGCAGAATTGGAATAAAAAGAGAATAGATGCAAATGATCCCTAGTTTTTGCAATCAACTGAAGTCAATAAGGATCATTATGCATTAATTAGAACAAAGTATTACATTTTAAATAATTTTGCATTTTCCTTTAAAAATCAAAACCTTTGCATAAAAGCACAATTACAAATAACCTTTCAAGCTTCCTCAAATGAGCATGCATTTAAATTTTCCATAATTTTATGCAACATTTGAGTAATCCAAGACATTCAATTCACTCCTAAGCTTGCAGAAATGGTTTTCATCTAATGACTTGGTGAATATATCCGCTAATTGATCTTCGGTCCGGATGTGGCTAATGCAAATATCTTCCTTGCTAACATGGTCCCTCAAGAAGTGGTGGCGTATATCTATATGCTTGGTTCTTGAGTGTTGGACCGGGTTATTGGATATTTTCACGGCACTTTCATTGTCACACAATAAAGGCACTTTATCAAAGTTTATTCCATAATCCAACAAGGTTTGCCTCATCCACAATAATTGAGCACAGCAACTCCCGGCGGAAACATATTCGGCTTCGGCGGTTGAGAGTGCTACGGAGTTTTGTTTCTTTGAAGACCAAGATACTAGGGATCTACCTAGAAATTGACAACTTCCCGAAGTGCTTTTTCTATCCACTCTGCAACCGGCATAATCGGAATCCGAATATCCAATTAGATCGAATTTAGCGCCTTTGGGATACCAAAGCCCTATATTTTGAGAGTGTTTTAAATATCTCAAGATTCTCTTTACGGCTTTTAAATGACGCTCTTTTGGTGAAGCTTGAAAGCGTGCACACATACATACACTAAACATGATATCGGGCCTAGATGCGGTGAGATAAAGCAAGCTACCAATCATAGATCTATAAAGCTTTAAATCTACCGACTTACCTCCTTCGTCGAGGTCTAGATGCCCGTTGGTTGCCATTGGTGTCTTGATGGGTTTTGCATCTTCCATACCAAACTTCTTGAAAAGGTCTTTAGTATACTTTGTTTGGCTTATAAATGTCCCATCTTTGGGTTGCTTGATTTGGAGTCCAACAAAATAGCTTAATTCTCCTATCATGGACATCTCAAATTCCCTAGACATCATTTCACCAAATTCTTTGCAAAAATCTTGGTTAGTAGAACCAAAAATAATGTCATCAACATAAATTTGGCAAACAAAGAAATCATCACCAATGATTTTTGTGAATAGGGTTGTATCTATTTTACCAATCTTAAATCCCTTCGAAACAAGGAAGTTTCTAAGGCGTTCATACCAAGCTCTACGAGCTTGTTTTAAACCATATAACGCCTTTGAAAGTTTATAAACATGATTAGGATATTTAGGGTCTTCAAACCCCGGAGGTTGTTCAACAAATACAAGTTCGGAGATTGTTCCATTTAAGAATGCACTTTTAACATCCATTTGAAATAATTTAATATCAAAGCTAGATGCAAAAGCAAGCAAGATTTTAATTGACTCAAGTCTAGCAACGGGTGCAAATGTTTCATCATAATCTAACCCTTCGACTTGAGTATAGCCTTGAGCTACTAACCTTGCTTTGTTTCTTACCACAATGCCGTTCTCATCTTGTTTATTTCGAAAGACCCATTTTGTGCCAATCACGTTATGCTCTTCGGGTCTCTCCACCAAGGTCCATACTTCATTTTGTGCGAAATTGTTTAATTCTTCATGCATGGCATTCACCCAATCCGGGTCATCTAGAGCCTCATCTACAAGTTTAGGCTCAAGAGAAGAAACAAAAGAGTAATGTTCGCAAAATGAAGCTACTCTAGAGCGAGTTTGAACACCCTTACTCACGTCACCCAATATTTGATCTATTGGATGATCCTTGGCAATTGAATTGTGAATCTTGATGTTATTTTGTTGTTGATCCTTTTGCTCATCTTCACCGACTTGAATATTGGTAGGAGTAGACGATGTGGGTGGCTCCACTTGTCTTGACGAGCTTGGTGAAGATGGATCTACCTTTGGCTTGACATCTCCAATTTGCATGTTTTCCATAGCTTTGCGCAATCCTTCATCACCTACATCATCCAAGTTTTCTTGCTCTTCTTGAGAGCCATTAGTTTCATCAAATTGTATATCACATGATTCTACAACTAAGCCCGAATTTTTATTAAACACTCTATATGCTTTGCTATTTGAAGAATAGCCTAATAAGAAACCTTCATCACAACGACTTTGAAATTTTGAGAGCCGAACACCCTTTCTTAGAATATAGCATTTGCAACCAAATACTCTAAAGTAAGAAATGTTCGGTTTTCTTCCAACAAGAAGTTCATAGGAAGTCTTTTTCAAGAGTCGATGTAAATAAAGGCGATTTATGGCATGACAAGCGGTGTTAATAGCTTCCGCCCAAAACTTGTCGGAAGTATTATATTCATCAAGCATTGTCCTAGCCATTTCAATTAATGTGCGATTTTTCCTTTCTACAACTCCATTTTGCTCCGGAGTGTAGGTTGTGGAAAGTTCGTGCTTTATTCCAAGTTCATCACAAAAATCTTCAACTTTTGTGTTTTTGAACTCGGAACCATTGTCACTTCTAATTTTCTTTATTTTAAAATCAAATTCATTTTGGGCCCTTTTTGAAAAACTTTTGAAAATCTCGGAGGTTTCGCTTTTGTCATTTAGGAAGAAGACTCATGTGTATCTAGAGTGATCATCCACAATGACTAAACAATAGCTATTTCCCCCGATGCTCTTATAGGTTGTTGGCCCAAACAAATCCATATGTAAGAGCTCCAATGGACTAGAGATTGACATGATACTTTTAGAAGGATGAGAGCTAGCGACTTACTTTCCGGCTTGACAAGCACTACAACGTCGATTCTTCTCAAACTTCACATCTTTCAAGCCAACAACTAAGTCATGTTTGAAAAGCTTTTTAAGTTGAACCATACCCACATGACCTAGCCTCCTATGCCATAACCAACCCAAAAAGGTTTTTGCAATTAAACAAGTTTTTAAGCATGCATCATTTGAAGTAAAATCTACCAAATAAAGATTTCCAAAACGAAAGCCTTTGAAAACAAGTTTATTGTTATTTTCTTTTGAGATAATTACATTTTCTTTAGAGAATGAACATGTTAATCCTAAATCACATAGTTGAGCAACGGATAACAAGTTAAAATTTAATGTTTCAACTAAGAATACATTAGAAATGGAAAGATCATTGGATATAGCAATTTTACCCAAACCAAGTACCTTCCCTTTGCTATTGTCTCCAAAAGTGATTCTTTCATTGCTTCCGTTCTCAAAGGTCGTGAACATTTTCCGGTCTCCGGTCATGTGTTGAGTGCATCCACTATCCAACACCCAATGCCTTCCACCGGTTTTGTAATTTACCTACAAAAGAAAATTAAGCCTTTTTAGGTACCCAAATTTGTTTGGGTCCTTGGAGGTTAGTAACCAAGGTTTTGGGCACCCAAATAGATTTCCTTTTAGCACCCAAAATCGAGGTGCCAATAAAATGAGCAATTACATTTCCATTCTTAGATTTTTTAAGCATATAGCAAGAATCATATAAACCAATGGAATGCATGTTATTCTTAGAGCAATCATTTTGAGCATGTCCAACACACCGACACTTTGTGCAAAACTTACCATTCTCCTTTACAAACCTTGGAGGCTTGTATGCCGGTTTCTTACCCTTTTTGGGGACATATCCAAGTCCCTCCTTGTTGAAAGAGCATCTTTGAGCACTTAGCAACTTATCAAGAGTTTCCTTCCCCTTGTAAGCTCTTTCTAGACTTTTGTTCAATTTTAGCACTTGTTCTTTTAAATTCTTGTTTTCATTAGTGAGCACATCATCATGAATAATATTTAAAGCATTTCTAGAGTCAACGCTAGATGAACAAGGCATGGCAAGTGAATCATCACAACAAGTAGATATGCTAGACTTTCAAATTTCTATACTAGACATTTCATTCAAGATATCACAAGTAACTCCAATGCTAGTACTAGATTTATGATTTTCTTGGAGAAGCAAATCATGAGCTTCCTTTAGCTCCTCATAAGAGTCTTTAAGAGAGATGTGTTCTCTTTTCAAGACCTTAAACTTTGATTTTTCTTTTCCAAGAAACTCATTCAATTCAACTAGCATATCTATCAAATCATCACAAGAAGGCTCATCGTCATCTAGAGTTTTTACCTTCTCTCCTTTTGCCATAAGACATGTGGGAGTGGAGAATAGCGATGGAGCTTCCTTGATAGCGATGCCGACAAGTCCCTTCTTCTTGGGAGACTCGTCTTCACTTGAGTCGGAGTCGGAGGACTCCTCATCGGAATCCCACTCACCAATGTGAGCTTCGTTCTTGCCATCCTTGTGAAGTTTCTTGAAAAGCTTCTTCTTGCCTTGATAGCTTTTCTTCTTGAATGACTTCTCCTTGTCATCCTTCTTTGTGGGACATTGAGAGGCAATATGCCCCTTCTCGTCACACTCATAGCAACGGATGTTGCTATACTCCTTGTTGGAGGAGGATTGCCACTTCTTGCCTTTGTCATAGCTTCCCCCTTGATTTGAGCGTCTTCTCATGAACTTGTTCATCCTTCTCACAAGAAGAGCAAGCTCCTCTTCGGAATCTTCTTCTTCATCTTCGGACTCTTCACTTGCCACCGCCTTTGCTTTGAAGGCGGTGATCTTCTTTCCTTTGGAGGTGGATTGCTCCAAGAGTTCCGCCTTGTCCTTCTTGTACAACTCATTGGTAAATAGATTACCTAAGAGTTGTGTTGGCGTCATCCTTGACAACTCCGGTGAGTTGAGGAAGAGTGTCACCAACATCTCATACTTCTCCGGTAGAGTCCTAAGCATCTTTCTCACAATATCAAGATCGGAGAGGTTTGTTCCAAGGCCTTTGAGCTCATTCACAATGTTGTTTAGCCGTGTGTACATCTCATTGATGTCCTCATGGGGCAACATTATGAATGTCTCATACTTAATCCTAAGCCGATGCAATTTTGCCTCCTTAACCGTGGATGTCCCTTCGTGAATTTCCGAAAGGGTGGTCCAAATAGCGTGAGCCGTCTCAAGATTGCTCACTCTATTGAATTCATCCGCGTTTAAGGCTCCAAAGAGAGCATTCATGGCTTGGGCATCTAAATGAGTGTTACGCCCATCTTGTTCCGTAGGATTCTCGGGATCAAGTGGCATGACGTAACCATCATTTACAATTTTCCAAATGTTAGGACTCGTGGCTTTTAAATAAATTGACATTCTAATCTTCCAATAAGCATAATTTGAGCCATCAAATAGAGGTGCATTTCCTACCGCAATCCCCTCACTAGCCATCCTTTTCTCTCTAGACGGTTAAGTCTAAATGTGAGAGACCAAGCTCTGATACCACTTGTGGGATCAAGCATACCGACTAGAGGGGGTGAATAGGAGGTTTTTAAAATTTTCTTGCTAACTTAATTAATTCTTTACAATTTAAATGACAAGAATGTAAAGCAATTAATCCTATGCAATTTTAGGTATCAATATATCAACTATAGCTCTAAGCAATCAAGTGATCTCAATGAAGCATATAAACAAGAGCTAAAAGGACAAGAGATACAACCGATGTTTTTACCGTGGTGTTCGAAAACTTGCCGGTTTCCCCTAGTCCACGTTGAGGTAAGCCCGGACGAATCGGACCGGCTCCACGAATTGAGCCAAACACCTCGATCACTAATGTAGCTCTTCCCCTCTCCGGGTAGGCGAGCTCCAACCTTCACAATTGCTGGGTCTTCTCACAATCTTCTTGAGAAGATCACCACGCCAATCTCCACCGGATCGTCCAAGTGCCGACAAGCACTAAGAGTAATAAACCCCGGTGTTCGCTTGAATGCAATCCTAGTGCCAAATGGATCAACAAATGGAATTCTAGCACTAATTGCAAAACCACCTCAATTTAATGCACAATGTGAGAAAGAGGGTGGAATGAATGCTCTTGGGCTTAAGGAATATGCAATGAGTCTCTAACCTTAGCCCTTGTGCAGTGGTGGGGGTATTTATAGGCTCCACCAACCAAAACTAGCCGTTTGGCACAATTTCCCGCAGAAATCAGGATGAGCGGTACTACCGCCCTTCTGGGGCCGGTACTACCGCTCCCAAATCTTTGCGTCAGAACGGCTCTGTCAGACGTGAGCAGTGACCGTTGGATTCGGCAGCGCGGTACTACCGCTGTTGAAATTTGCGGTACTACCGCTCTCCGGTAGTTCCGCAAAGTCGGCGTGGTACTACCGCTCTGGCCAAAATCCGAAGGGTCCCAAAGTTGGCGCTCTCTGGAAATCTCGATCCGCTCTGAGTCCGAATCTTCCGGACTCCGGAAGTACCGCTCTGGATAGCGGAACTACCGCTCACAGCGGTAGTTCCGGCGTTGAAATCGCCGGTACTTCCGCTCCAGGAAAATCCAGAATTCATCCGGAGGGTGCTCTCTGAAAAACTCGATCCGCTCTCCCTCCAGATCTTCCGGGCTCCGGAAGTACCGTTCAATAATGCGGTACTACCGCTCGGTGTGGTAGTTCCGGCGTTCAAGTGGCCGGTACTTCCGTTCCCGCAAGTGCTCAAATGCATCCGCGGGTGCTCTCTGAAAAAATTGATCCGTTCAAGAATCGGATCTTCCGCTTTTTGGTACTACCGCATTTTGATGCGGAACTACCGCTTTCCGGTAGTTCCGAACGTTCTAAACTGCGGTACTACCGCCCTTCCAGACTGAGCACAGAAATTGATTTAAAACAGATTTTTGATGGATGCACGTTTATAATGTTGATCCATGTGGCACAAGAAATATGTTTTCAAGTTACTTGCCAAGATCCCTCTTGATGGTACGATCATTTATCCTATAATCCGGTCTTCCCCCATTCACCTAAGACCGGTAAAATCAAAAGAGGATCCTAAGCTAAGTATACCTTTGTCTTGAGCCAATTTGATCTTCACATATATATATCCTTTTGCTTGCATCTTGTTGCACATATGTAGACTAACCCTTCACATTCTCATAAAATATGTTAGTCCCATATTCACATAATTCCATTAATTACCAAAACAATTTTTAGGGGCCTAGATGCTTTCACCACTTTGGACCTAAGCTCTCATAGCTTAGTCCTGGTCCTGTCCTTCTTACCATGACGTTGCTCTGGAGTCCTACAACCAACAATAACAAGTAAACCATCATGTAGCACTACAAAATATACAAAGTCATCAATTGACACAATTAATTCATACAATACACCATGCAACATGTATGCAACCAAATCACCGATTCTAAACCTAGGACCAAACAATAAACCTATGCACACAAGCAACGACACCCATACCGTGCTCACACTTGAACAACATACCTCAAACTAAATCATGTTCCAATAGCTCCTCGGCCAGTCATACCGCCAATCAAAGGTTGGTCTGACCACCACCTCCCACAGCTAGTTTGACCACCAGCTCTAGGCCGGTCAGACTGCAGGAAACACAAAACAACTAGAAAATTGTAATCTTTCAAAAACCAAATTCAACCCCGTAAACTCTCTTAACTAAAAGTCAATTACTCTTCACAACCATGTGGAGCAACCAAGGGGTGACAACTATATGGTCTCATATCCTCGCGAAAGCATTTTTCCAACATCGACATCAAGCTTTGCCGTGCTCCCACGCTGCTACGTGGCTAATGCATGCAGCCAGTGTTGCCTTCGCGCCACGCGCCCACGTCGCTCCAACACAAAAGCATCTCCACATGTGCACATCACCTGAGAGACCATGTGGATATGACCCCATGAGTGTGATGAGTAATTGACACTTGATCTGGAAAGTTTGAGTTTGATTTGGTTGGCTCGCGCCAAGTCGGTGCATGGTGCAATTTAGTACGGTTGGACCTGGTCGATCGCAGTCGGACGTGCTAGGGACGCTTGTTCTTCTTTTCGACCGGTCAATTGGTTATTTCGTGCTTGAGTACTATCTCTGAGGCTAATGTATGATTATATTGTTTCGAGTGGTGCTATGTGATGTTTTCTTGTCTGTGATGGTTGCAGGACTTTGAAGCTCAGTCATGGCAAGGCATGGGATGGCCGGACTAGGCACAGGTGGTGCTGAGGTCAAAGCGGTCGAGAGATGCCAAAGACGGCGAGGGTTCGAAGTGGTTGCGAGGCTTGGACAACAAGAAACGAGGAAGCTTCCAGGAAGGTGCAGGAGTGGCATTTTGGTAAATGCGCAAGACTGCAAAAGAGGAAGCGGATTCGGTCTTGAGTTAACAGGTAAAGCACTGAGTTGTTGGAGTTAATGGGTAAAGCATTTGTAAGCCAGGAAATGAGAGGCTATAAATAGGAGGGTTGTCTCCTGGTGGCTTTAGGGTTTTAGGGGTTAGTTTTGCTTTTTCTCATGTGCTGGTAAGAGTTGGTGAGAGTTGTTGGCTTTAGCAGTGTTCTTGTTTCTCATTTGGGAGAGTGCTCACAATGTGAGATATGGCATGAGATTGCTGTAGAACAATTCTTTGTAATCATTCATATCTCCGATTCAATATGAGAAGGATTGTGTTTGAGCTCTTCTTGTTTTCTGTACGTCTTTGTGTTTTTACTTCTGCTCCTTCTTCTCTGCGCTCTGCTCTTCTCTGCACTTTGAATGGAATTCTTGTTGAGTGACTGCAAATCTTCCTAGTTCTGAGCTGGATATCTCTTCAAGGCCCCTTGGTCAGTTTTCCTGAGAGCAAAAGATTTCAATTGCAGTTTTTCTTCCAAGAACTTGCCCGTCTCAAAATTCCTCTGTTTTCATTTTCTAGGGTTTGGAGGCAGAGGATTCATGTCCTCATGATTGTGCCAACTAAAAGATGTTAGAGATATGAGTTCTTTTGATCTAAAATCATTTCCTCGGTGAAATCTAAAGGCTCATGAGAAAAAGATTCAAGTTTCTCAAGCTTTTTGAAGTTCAGACCTATTCTCTATTCTGCACTTCAATTTTCGGTTTCATGCCCTGACTGTGCTCTTTTTCAGCCAACTTGATCTTGGTCTGCATTCTCGCTTTCCTGAGACTGTTTAGCTATTTAGTTTGAAGTCATGTTCAAAGATCCTGAGAAGAGCAGCGAAAATACAATAATTTCTCTGTTTTCATTTTGTCTTTAGTAATTATTGTGCCAGCAGTTTATTTTCAGTTAGTTACTTCTTGTAGGCAGACAATCTTTATTCTGATCAGTTTTATTTTCTGCTAGCAGCTGGTTGTACACCGATTTCGACTAAGTCTATTTATTCAGAAAAGCGTTGACGATTTCTGTTGGTTTGAGTATCAGATTGTTTTCTATTTTGTGCTCGCCCCTGTTTACAAGTTCACGGTAGAACAGGAAATAACACAGCAGTTCAACCGTTCTGAATGTGTCGATCAGACCAGTGGTAGTGTTGCGGTCAGGCCGGGAGCTTCTCGGCAGAACAGCTGGTTGTTTCTTGTGCAGTCATATCTTTTTTTTTTGCAACCCAACTTGTTCTCTTCTCTGTTTGGGCAAAGGTCTATTTTCTCGCGCTTTTTGTTCGCCTCTGCTCTCTGCCTCTCTACTCTCTGCTCTCTTGTTCCTTTTCGTATGCACGTACTATCTGTCTACATTATCTGTTTTCGATCCAAAACCGTCAAGTATCCGTTCCGGCGGCACCGTATTCGAAATTCCAAATACTCCGAATTCGTATCCGGTTTTACCGTATCCGACCCCAAATCCGAGAAAAAAATGGGTTAGGATACAGTGTGAGCAATATTCGTCCGAATCCGACCCGATCGCACCCCTAGTTTGCGGTAATTTTCTATTATTGTTTCGGGCACTATATTAGCATAATTTGATAATATCATCTACTATATAGTTGTACATAATTTTGTTAGCTTTCTATAGAGTATTTGATCATGTCAATTGGATGGATAAATTTTAAGTTATGATTTTTGTAATCCTACTGTCTAGAGAATTGTGGTTAGTTGGCAACATTGTGGTAAACTGTAGATCAATAATAGTAAATGGATAAATTGAGGTCTTTGATCTACATTAAAGTTTAGATTAAAGTTCAAGGATTTCATAGAGTCCAAAAAATGAATTTTGGATGGGTAGAACAGAAGTTATGATTTTTGAAAAATTGTTGTCTAGAAACGGTTGCTATTAGACACAGTCATGGGAAATTATTAAATTGGCCCGGTAAATGGTAGAATTGAATTTTGGGAATAACTAGAAAGAGGTAGACAATTTTTTTAATATTCTAAAAAAGTTATGGTTTACTGGATTTACTTGTGTAGATTAATAGATATGAAAATATTAAAGCCTACTGTCCAGAAAATGATGGATCTGTCTTCTGGGTTGAAAGGAAATGATTTAATCTGGACTTGTGACCAATTCAAACTTGTATGGAATCTTGTGTGGATTTCAGAATTGGTATGGTTTTCTACAATAGGACTTGGGAGTTGGAAATTATGTCATCTTTTAGTATCGGGACAACAAGGGTGACTGCCTGATAAAGGAAATATTATGGATTTGGCAAGCGTGTTGGAGCATTGTCATTTAATTATTGTCTTGTATTGTTGTGTCTTATATTGAGATTGGGTAATTACTGTAGGAGGAGTAGCCTCATGGTTGGTGTCATCTTCTAATCAACATAGTCATCGCACCTAGAAAAGGAAATACATAATAGAATGGTAGAAAATGATTGGTTATTGCTCATTATTATTGAATTATTATTGTCATGCAATATTTGATTATCTTTTATTCAATATGAGAAAAAAATCGATGATGAGAATGTGAAATATGACAAAATGATGAATTGCTGCACTTATGACATGATAAAATCATACGAGCCAGGGTGATGAGTAAATCAAATAGCTATTTTAGAGTGGATGAGCTAGGTCAGTGAGAAAGATATTTGACTATTCCATAGTGCTCTTGAATAAGACCTACAAAGGTAAGCACCTCCATGGGATAGAGGTGGAGGGTGAACATCAACGGCTGTTTTTTCAGCTATATCGGTATGAGCTCAAAAGGTGCAAGTGGTCATTGCATTGTGTTGCACTATGGTTTGTTGATGATAAGGAAGAGAAAGAGATGGTATTATGGTAAATATGGTTTATTAATGATAAGAGAAGAGAAAGAGATTGTATTGTGGTAAAATGTGGAATACTACGCATGTTGATGCTATTATTTTATGAGAAAATTTGTTCAGTAGCACTGAAAGTTCACTGCTTCCGGAAAATACCACCAAAAGAATCGGGCTCCGGAAATTACCACCAAAAAATTCAATTCTCTTCGAGATTTAGCACTCTGGACAAAAATGCCCCTCTCCCTCCCCTCCCTCACCTTCCTCTCCTCCTGCGCCGCCCCGTCCGCCTCCCTCTTCCCCCACCTCTTCGTCGCCGGCCTCCCTGCCTCCTCCCTCCTCACGCCGCTCGCCTCCTCCCTTCTCACGCCTCCTCCCTGCTCCTCTCCCCGCGGCGCCCGGAGCGGCAGCCTCCCCGCGGCATCGGGGAGCAGGGAGAGCGCCTCGGGGAGGAGGGACGGGGCCCGCGCCGTCCGTCTCCCTCTTCCCCCACCTCTTCGCCGCCGGCCTCCCCACCTCCTTCCTCCCTCCTTCCTCCTCTTCCTGCTCCCTCCTCACGCCACTCGCCTCCTCCCTCTCCGCGGACCCCATCCCCGTCGCCGTTGCCTATATCCACACGGGGTAGGGTTTCCCTACCCCTCATCTCCATTTGGCGGTGGCACCAGGGCTCACCCGGTCGCTCAGTCAGGCTACATGCCGGCAGCCGCGGCGAGGTAGGCATGAGCACGGGGCGGCGTGGTTGGCTGCGGGCTGAGGTGCGGCGATGGTGGCCGGCGTGCGGCTCGACTGCGGGCGAGCGGAGGCGGCCGGTGTGCGGTGGCGCGGCGACTTCAGGCCGAGCTTCCTCGGGCGGCATGCGCGGCGGCTTCGGGCCGAGCATCCACGGGCGGCACGCACGGTGGCTTCCGGCCGAGCTTCCTCGGGCAGCACGTGACGGCTTCGAGCCGAGCTTCCTCAGGCGGCGGAGGTAGGCAACTGCGGCGGGGATGGGGTGCGTGGAGAGGGAGGAGGCGAGCGGTGTAAGGAGGGAGCAGGCGGGGAGGCCGGCGGCGAAGAGGTGGGGGAAGAGGGAGGCGGACGGGGCGGCGCAGGAGGAGAGGAAGGTGAGGGAGGGGAGGGAGAGGGGCATTTTTGTCCAGAGTGCTAAATCTCGAAGCGAATTGTATTTTTTGGTGGTAATTTCCGGAGCCCGATTCTTTTGGTGGTATTTTTCGGAAGCAGTGAACTTTCAGTGCTACTGAACAAATTTTCCCTTATTTTATTATGTATTTGCTGAGTCTTAGACTCACCCTTGCTTATGTTGTTGTTTTTAGGTGACTGATGAAGGCAACATGCATGGGGAGGGAATAGCACTTTTTCAATTCATGCACCGCCAACACCTCACTTGTCACATCTATATGATAGACATTATTAGTAATTTAATTTATGCAACTATTGCAATTAGTTAATAAATTCCTTTAGAACATAGAGCTATTAGTTTGGTTGCAATCATATAAAATATCATGGTTATATTTAAATTTTGGATTATCTTCCTTCTAGTCATTTCTTCCATTAATTGTTCATCATTTGTTTTATTTAGTATCATTATGTTTATGCTTAATTTAATATTTGTGAGAGCTTGGTCATTTTGTAGATATTAATAGTTTATGAAGATGGTTTAAATTGGGAAGGATTGGAGTTAGCAGTGACATTATGGGCTCATGTTGGGCCAAGCTATTGCCTTTGTAGTTGAAGCCAAGAGAAGCTGCATAACCATTATTGTCTTCCTCTCCAGCTTTGTGACAGCCTAAACCACCTTGTTCCCATCATCTTGGTGAGTTCGGCTTTATTCCACTAGCATTATTTCATGTTCTATCAGCTATTTGTGCTTACCCCTCTCCTAATTTCCTTATTCTAGTAGCGTGTCATTGAGACCACCCATTTTCCCTTGTTCTAGGTGCCATCACCATTTCATTGATTTTTTCCACTCCGGTGAGTGTTTAGCTGATTTTGTTCGTTTTCACCATCCTTAGCATGCATGTGAACTTACACATGGCTCCTTGTAGCTTCTCTCCTCATCGCGTCTACTACCACTATGAAGCTTTTGTCGTCGCCCTTGCTCACCATCATTGTACCATCTCTGTAGCTACCGACCACCGTGGTGAGCATCTCTGTAGCTACCAACCACCATGGTGAGCTCCTAATAGCCCCTAGTGCTAATGCACAAGGTAGATTTTGAGCTTAGTGTCGTTTGCCTAGACTTCACCATAGCCAACCATGGTGCTGTCGCGACTGCATGTCATCAGTCAGCCTCTGGTGACCATTGGTCCCCGTGTCGAGCCTGTTAGTGTCGCAATCACCCTTTAACTCCAGTGTGCTAAGTCTATAGGTGAGAGCTAGCCCCTTTCGCGGATGTCGTCGTGCACCCACGCAGCCTCACCACCTTTCGCCGTTGTGCCACCACACCTAACCACCTCCATCACTGTCTGTGGCTTCGCCTTGGACCTGTCATCCTATTTAGGCCATGCCTGAGCCCGCGCCATCACTGGTGAGCTCGGCCGTGGCCATCGTCAGTCTCTCCTGTCCCCCTCTCGCTGACATGTAGGCACACTTGGTTAGGATTAAATGAGTGCTAAGTAAACTCAGTTAAGATTAATGAGTCACTGTCGTGCGGGACTAGTTAATCAAGATTTTAATTTAAACTAATTTTAAAATCTGAGTTGATGACATATAGGGCCCACTAGTTGTAGACTAGACTCCACTTGCCAGTTGATGATGTGATAAATCAGAAATTTCCTTTAGAAATAAAATAGAAATTAATTTGAAAATTTGTGCACAGTGTTTTCCTTTTTCTAGAATTTTCCAATAGAACCAAATTCAAATGCGTATAATTTTTGCATATGAACTCCACATTGAGTTAAACTTGTTTCTATTTTTCTAAAATCATGAACTTTCTTAACCTGCAAAATATTTTGATTTTTCTCTCTATTTGAATTTATTTGGATATTGTTTATGTTATTTGTCTCTTATTGAATAGATACTAACGTTTTGGAAATCTCCGAGGTTGATCCAGAGCAAGACCAAGAGTTCAATGAGCAAGGCAAACACCCCTTTGACCATTTTGGACCCATATTTTTACTATTAGATATGTTGGCGAAGTTGGTAGCTATATCCTATTGTTGCATTGATCCAACCTTGATAAATTGTTACCCCCATTATTGTCAGCTTAGTATTTTTATCCACTGTTGGTATAAATAATCGTGGAATTTTAGATGAATCGAATTAGTTTATGCTTAGGCATGCTTCTTGGTACTAGTTCGTCTAGGTTGGAGCAGCTTGTAAAAATTGTGCAAAATGGGAAATACTTGTATAATGGTCCAGAGAAGATATCACTATTATTTTAGTTAACAAATAAAATTTAAAACATATTTTGGACTTGGACGAGTGGTTGTAGAGACCGGTGCAATTGTACGAGACTTGATTTGTGGTTGTTTCACCAAGTCTATGGTGTAGGTAGACCTAAGATTTTAGTGCAAACCACGTCTGTCTCATATGGGGAGGCCCTAGTATAATAAGTTGTCGTGTCCTAGTAATCAAACCACAGGTGATACTGGATAGGTGATTTGGGCTAGTGCGGACATGACAGAGTGCCTTTATGTTCGTAGGGACTTTGCGAGAACCGCAAAGCTTACCAACACAATGCATAAGTTCTTAGGATTTAAGATAGCTCTCCATATTTTAAGAAGGTACAATAGCACGGTTTTTTATTAGGACAGGTAGTGTAAAAGTTTTGTCATATACTTTCAAATCGGGTACCGGTTGGTATCACATGCCATGTATGATATGGTGTGATGTTTATATTATGTAGGTAAAGTTATACAACCTCAACGGAGTATAAATCTATTTGAATAGCCATGTCCTCGATCATAAATGACTTGATGAATCATCCACCTTAATAGTTTTATGTCTTGTCAAATAGATTGGGTAACATATGGATAGGGAGTCTATGCATGGGATTGTTTGGTAAGAGGTTTTTGTCGCTGTTTTGGTATTGGGGCAACAAGCCACTTGTTTACTTATGGATATTTATATTTTATTATTATTTATTTATCAATATCAAATGCTCTTACACTTGGTGATTTGTAATCTATTTGCTATCTATTGGAAATAAAATAATTGTGTTGTGCTAAATCAAACTAGAATAGACAACCTCCGTTGCTCAGCTTGCATATTGTTAAATTTTGCTATAAAGTCTTGCAGAGTACAATCAGAGTAAGAAGAAGATGACTCCATGATTGGTTACTTTTATGCTACTGGTTTTTGGCAACGACGACACCGATTACTGGTGGTTACCTAGTCAGCTGTCACTAAGACTTAATTTCACTTGTTTATTTATAATATACTACTTGTTTTTAGCCCTGTTCTTTTTCAGTTTTTGGCTTTTCTATAGCAACTAGTTTTTAAACGGAGTGTCTTTTCAAGATAAGGTCTACTAGTTAATTATAGTACATACTATACTGACTTCATTTATATCGAAAAAACCGTACATGAGTTTCTGTTACTCTATAATCTCTCGCACGAACAGCCCAAAAGCCACAAGTCGCAGCCAAAAGTTATAAGTCTCAGCCAAAAAGAACAGGCCTTTAATTATCTTTGTAGATGTGATATCAATGATGTCGAATATGTTTGTTAACTATTGATCATAATACTAGCACAAAAAACACGTGTGGATTTGGAATGCAAATTCTGGGTACCTGCAAGAAGAGTGAAGGGAGAGAGATGAGAAATAGAGATAAATGGTGGGGCCACGCTGGAATATGTTGTTTAGAAAAAGATGGAAAGGGGATGAAATACGATGGGGATATATGGGTACGCATGAATCTCGAAGCAAAATGAGCGCGGCTTCGAGTAGAAGGATGTCCTGTCAAAGTAACCCAGGCTTTAGTCGACGCCGGCAAAAATGCCTACAAGCTGCAGCTGAATTTCTGTAGTCAGCACTAGCTACAGTAACTAAACAAATTTAGTTAACGCAGGATCTGAACTGATGGTTGTGGTTTTGAACTGGGCAGTAAAGAATCAAGGCAATAGAACACCAGATGTTTTGTGCAGCAAGCGCTACATTTTCTTGACTCTATTGAGAATATAAATAGCAAAGAATACAAATCAAAACAGACCGCTTATTGTGTTCCACAATCTGCCATGAGTAGCGCTAACCACTACTCCAGATCATGCCGTAAGACTCGGTCCCCAACTTGACTTCCAAACCAAGTTGTTTCGGACCCAAATTCAGAAAGAAACAGAAATAACAAATGACTAGCTAAATTCAAGCTATTAGCAAAACCTGTGAATACGCTTGATGACGCCTATCAGCTCACGGAGCTCCTGGAACCTGGACCTCCCGAGTGACATCGTCATGATATCCGCAAGCTGCTCCTTGGTGCTCGCGAATTCCAGACCACTGCCCCGCTATCCACGCACTCTCGAATGTAATGAAATTTGCTGTCGATGTGCTTACTTCGATCGTGAAGTACTGGATTTTTGCTGAGGGCAATTGCGGACATATTATCCATCTTGAGTAGAGGCGGAGACGACTTGGCGCCGAGCACATCTTCCAGAAGACGCCTTAGCCACACCCCTTGGCAGGTAGCTGCTGCGCCGGCAATATATTCCGCTTCGCATGATGATAGAGCTACCACCCGCTGCTTCTGTGACTGCCAAGCCACCGGATTGCTGTCGAGGAAGTAAATGATCCCAGTCGTGCTCTTCCTGTCGTCGACGTCTCCCGCCATGTCGCTATCGCTGTAGCCTACGAGACTGAGCTCAGCATTCCCCTTTGCGTAAACCAAACTGTAGTCAACTATCCCAGCCACATACCGAAGCAGGTGCTTCACTGCCGCCATGTGTTCTTGCCTTGGGTCTTCCATAAAATGACTCAAATATCCAACAGCAAAAGCTAGGTCTGGCCGAGTGTGCATAAGGTACCGCAAGCTGCTGATTAAGCTTCGATACTCCGTCGAGTCAACTGCTGGTGAGGTGCTCTGTTTGGATAGCTTGAGTCTTGTCTCCATTGGAGTTGCACACGGGTTACAAGTGCTCATACCCGCCTTGTCGAGCACCTTCTTGGCGTAGGCGGCTTGAGAAAGCTCAATACCGCGCTGCTTCTGCCGAACCTCGATACCGAGATAGTATGACAGGATGCCCAAATCGCTCATGTGAAACATAGTCTTCATCTCCTCCTTGAAAGCTCCAATTTCTTCAGTGTTCTCCCCCGTGATGATGAGATCATCGACATAGATTCCCACCACCAGCTGGGAGCATCCAGCGCCGCGCATGTACAGCCCATGCTCACACTTGCTCCTGGAGAAGCCAAGCGTGTGAAGGCTGTCGTCGAGTTTAGCATTCCACGCTCGCGGCGCCTGGCGTAACCCGTAGAGTGCCTTGTGAAGCTTCAATACCTTGCGCTCATGCCTAGCAGCGACGAATCTAGGTGGTTGCTCGACGTAGACCTCCTCACTAAGTTCACCATTGAGAAACACCGATTTGACATCCATGTGATGCACTGCCCAAGCTTGGTGAGCTGCCACAACCAGGAGCACACACACAGACTCCATCCTGGCGACTGGCGCGAAAACCTCTTCAAAATCGATCCCCTGGCGCTGTACATACCCTTTCGCTACGAGTCGAGCCTTGTGCTTGGTAATGTCGCCGTGTTCATTGCGCTTAAGCTTGAACACCCACTTCAATCCGATGGCATGCTGACCTGCCGGAAGGTCCACCAGGGTCTAGGTTTTGTTATGCTCGATGGAGGTCATCTTCTCAAGCATCGTTGCTCGCCACTCCTTGCTCTGCTTTGCCTCCTCGACTGTCGCCGGCTCATCTCCGATCACCATCATGAGCTCCTCGGCAACTTGTCGTTCAGCGAGACCCGGGGGTGATGATGCCCCGAGCAAATTATCCATGGCACGGAATCAGAGAGGAGCATCGTCGTGGTTGTCGTCCAGGTCGAGTTCGCCGGTCGGTGGCGAAATGAACTCAACTCCGGACACCGGTGTCAGGGACGGTGTGCGAGGCTCAGACCCGCATGTGGGCATCGCCGCGCTGCCTGGCATTGAAGATGTCGGAGATGTCACTGTTGGTGTTGTGGGCACTGCCACCCCGCCAGGTTCTCCATGTCTTGTCAGCACCGTGACGTACTCAACATGAAATGGGTCGGCGTCGTCGTTCGGTCCAACACCCTTCTCCGCACCCCAATCCCAGCCGCGCTCCTCCTCAAACACGGCATCACGCGAGATGTGCACACACCGCGTGATGGGGTTGTAGAAGCGATAAGCTTTCGTCACTGGTTCATAGCCAACGAACACCATTGGTGTTCTTCTGTCGTCAAGCTTGGCCAGGTGCTTGCCGGTGTTCTTCACGTGTGCGACGCAACCGAAAGTCCAGAAGAAATGTACCGGAGGCTTGGAGCCGTGCCACACTTCATACGGCATCTTCCCGTCGACGCTCTGGGTCGGGGCTCTGTTTAGGATGAACATGGACGTGGTGACCGCTTCCCCCTAAACCACCCTGGCACCAACATGGCCTTCATCATGCTTCTGGCCATCCCCATTACCGTCTGGTTGCGTCTCTCAACCACACCATTTTGCTATGGGGTATATGGTGCAGTGAGATGCCTCTGGATCCCCTCCTCGGCACAGTAATCGGCCAATGCGCGCGCCGTGAACTCACCGCCGCGATCGGTGCGCAACGTCCTCAATTTTCTTCCGGCTTCAGCTTCTGCACTTGCTTGGAACTGCACGATCGCCATCGCTGCCTGGTCCTTGGAGCTCAGCAGAATGAGCCACATGTAGCGGCTCAAATCGTCGACGAGGAGCAGAAACAACTTGTTGCCACTCGGGGTTGCCGGCGTTACAGGCCCGTAGATGTCACCGTGCACCAGCTCGAGCTTGTTCACCGCATGGTATTTCGCCTCACTGGGAAATGCCAGACGACGATGCTTTCCCGCTAGGCAGCTGTCGCAGACTTGATCTACGTGATCAATCCGCGGCAACCCGCGCACCATGTCTTCCTGCGCCAGCTTGCGGAGCCCACGAAAGTTGAGGTGGCCAAATCTTGCGTGCCAGCGCCACGCCACGTCGTCTCCTTGCGCCGCCATGCACACAGGCCTGTCCATGTTGAGCCTGAGGACATAAAGGCGGTTCATCGAGGAGGGTACCTTCGCCAGTAGCCACCGTCGCTCATCCCAGATTCTGAGTACGCCGCCTTCGATTTGGATCTTGAAACCCTCCTCGTCGAGTTGCCCCAAACTCACGATATTGGCGGTGAGGCGCGGGATGTGGTACACCCCGGAGAGTGCCTGGTGCTCACCCTTCTTGTTCTTGAAGAGGATGGTCCCGCGTCCCTCGATGTCAACGACAGATCCATCACCGAACTTGACGGTCCCCCGGACGCCGGTGTCAAGCTCGGAGAAGTCCATTCTTGCTCCCGTCATGTGGTTGGTGGCGCCCGTGTCAAGGATCCATCGCGTGTAGTTCCCTTCATGCTCATCGCCGAGCTGGACAAAGAGTTTGTTCTCCTCGAGATGAATTGAGGAGAGGTCCGGCGATGTCGTCAAGCTTGTGGGCGGCGGCGACGGGGTAGAGGAAGTGACCTTGTTCTTCTGGAGGTGGATCGGAGTGCGATTTTCAGGCGGCGTGGAGCTTTCGGACAGCGGCCGTGAGATGGGGAAAGTTGTTTTGACCGAAGCTGTCGCCACCAACAACGTGGACTCTTCAGCCTCCTCAACGTGGGCCGTATGGGCCGCTTCATCCCACTTATTTTTCTTGCACTCGCGAGCCCAATGGCCCGTCTTGCCGCAATACCTGCATTGGTCGTTGCTGACCGTTCCAGCCGCGCCACCGGTGGCATTTCCGCCCCCTTTTTGTTGCCTTCCTCCTCCTCGAGCTTTGCTGCCCCCCCCCCCCCGGCTGCGTCCTCTCCGCTGGCTTGATCCTGGAGTCGGGCCCTCGCCGCCGAGTTGCAGCTGCGATGCGACTCGCGCCACAAGCTCCTCCTCCGTGAGGTTTAGCCTCGCGATAGAGCCGCTGCCGGCGCCCAAATAGTGACGTTCCTCCGCCGCCTTGAGGCGCCCGACCAGCTCCTCCACCGAGACCTCGATGAGATCAAGAAGAGTCTCAATGGCCATCGCAATCTGAGAGTACCTCGGTGGGAGCGCTTGAAGAAACTTGCGAACGATCTCCTCCTCGATGTAGCCGTCGTTGAGGACTGCGAGCTGGTTCGCGAGCCCGTTGATGCGAATGCCGAATTCGTCCACCGTCTCCCCGTCACGGAACTTAAGGGCGTCGAATTCACGGCGGAGCATGTTCACCTTGGCCTTGCGAACGCGCTCAACACCGACGTGCATCATACTGATCACGTCCCACGCGATCCTGGTGGTGGCCTTGCTTGCGACAGTACCCATCATTTCAGCCAGGACAGCTTTGCAAACTACCTCGAGCGCCATCCGGTCTTCAACATAATCATCTGTCCCGAGGCTCACCGCGACCCACAAGCTACGTGCATGCAGCATCACGCGCATGAGCGATGCCCAGTCGTAGTAGTTCGTCTTCATGAGCGCCGGGAACGCGCCGCTGCCGTTGATCTCCTTGGTGACGTGGTGGATCACCAACCCACGCTCAGTGCGGCTGTTGCTGCTCTCGGCCTGCGGTGTCATCTCCCTGCGAGATCGCCGTGGTGTTGAAGCCGAATGTGGACGCGCCATCTCAGTTCAAGCAATCGATTGAGTCTGCTCCCAGGTACGGTCGCTCTGATACCAATTGTCAGAGTAACCCAGGCTTCAGTCGACGCCGGCAAAAACGCCTACAAGCTGCAGCTGAATTTCTGTTGTCAGCACTAGCTACAGTAACTGAACAAATTCAGTTAACACAGGATCCGAACTGATGGTTGTGGTTTTGAACTGGGCAGTAAAGAATCAAGGCAATAGAACACCAGATGTTTTGTGCAGCAAGCGCTACATTTTCTTGACTCTATTGAGAATATAAATAGCAAAGAATACAAATCAAAACAGACCGCTTATTGTGTTCCACGATCTGCTGTGAGTAGCACTAACCACTACTCCAGATCGTGCCAGATCATGCCGTAAGACTCGGTCCCCAACTTGACTTCCAAACCAAGTTGTTTCTGTTGTATATGAGAGGGCATTTTGGGAATTTCCCAATTGCTTCCAGCCGTCGGTTGCTTTAGGGCGGGGCCCACTGGCCGGTGGCCGTGCAGAGAGAAAAAGGGGAGGAGACTCGGTCTCCTCTCCCGACTGGCCTGCCTAGCGGCGCCCGTTCCTCTCCCGTGCGGCGGTTGAGTTTCTCCTCCCCAGATCCGTGATTTTTGGGCTCTCGTGGGGAGATGGAGAGTGAGGAGGCAGCGGAGGAGGCGGGGCAGGCCCGGGTTCTCCGGAGCCGGCCGCTCTCGCCACCCCGAAGCCATCCTCATCTCCTCCTCTTAAAAAGAGGGCTCGGCCGACGGTGAGGAGGACTGAGCTTTGATTGCCGATTGCTACTCCTTTTTGATTCTTCCTCTTGTTCTTTGGTGGGCGGAAATTTGATCTTTGGGTCATCGCCGATTGAGGTCTTGCTGCCGGTCCCGTGTGTGAATCCTAATCTGGGTTTTGCGCATCTCGGGACTTTGGGGGACCTAGCTAGCCGAGGAAGGAGGAGAACACGGTGAATCCCTGCGGTGATTGGGAGACTCTTGGCCAGAGTTCTCCTTTGGGCTTGTGCGGCATCTCTGAACCTCGACTTCACCTCTGGTTTTTCGACTGAGAAGTGAAGAACGGCATTGTATCTCCGTGAATCATCTACTTGCTTGCGACAGCGAGTTGATAGATTTTCTGGGACAGCGATTCATCGTGCCTTGCCGATTTAATTGATTTCTCCTGCGGCTCATTGTCTTCTGGACAGTTTAGAGTACTATCTGTGTAGTGAGTATATTTGTCTCTTTGCAATTTACAGCAGTTACTCTTGAACTGTAATTTTGGCAAATTATCTGTGGGCTGCTGTGATTGAATGTGGGCACTTATGCTCTGTGATGATAATATCGTAGACTGAACATAATCTGATTAACCGAGTTAGATTTGAGCTCATCTGGGTAGTATACTTTAATTCTGTTAATTGCTCATATTTCGGCTGAGGAGATCAGTTTTCATGCAATTGAAATTTATCTGGTATGCAGTAAAACTCTTGTCTAGCCTTGTGTAGAACAGATCCCTTTTGTTCTGTTGATCTGTGATTGCTGCCAGTTACATTAGTGGTTGACTAGATACTGCATGATATTTCATTTGCTTGTGAACTAATAAGCCAAAACTTGCTAGCTTATTGCTTACTGTTTATCTATTCTTTGTGAGCTCAAATCTCTAGTTGTCAGATTATAGATGATGAGTAACGATATTTGCATGAGAAGGCCAAAATCTTTGATTTTGCGCAACTCTGTCCTGAGAGCAATAATGAAACAATTAATTTGTTATATGCTGGAATTAGTTGTTTTATTACTGCTAGCACTGTTTTACATGATATTTTCAGATGCTTTGAAGTTATATTCATTGAATATATATGTAGAGATGAATAGCAAGATAGAATTTCATGTTTGTATGCAATTTATGCTATTCTTCTTGTGCTGGAAATACATTGTTTATATAATTATAATTGCTGGAAATAAATATTCAATTATGCTTATACCGCAATATTTACAACAGTTTCGGACCCAAATTCAGAAAGAAACAGAAATAACACATGACTAGCTAAATTCAAGCTATTAGCAAAACCTGTGAACACGCCTGAGTTATTCAACATGTCCTCCTAAGAGGACAATTGCGTGTCCCCTGCATGCACCACTACTGCAGCTCCGAAATCAGAAAACTAAATTACTTATACAAGCATGATCAAACAATCCGTTCTTTCTCCCACACGTTTGGACAATCAGATGATCAACACAGAGAACAATCACGAGACCAAACGGGCTAATTAAGATGACCAGCTAAATATACATAGCTTCACCGTAATAACCTCCATATTTATTTCGCACAGCGGCAGCCGAGAAGGTGGAGCGCTAGCTTCTCAGTTGTTGGCCGGAGGGGGAGCAGCAAATTGCGCCTGCATCACCTTGGCGTACTCGACGACCCGGTCGACGTCCGAGAAGGCCCCCTTGGCGGCGTCGAGCGCCGTGAAGCGCTCCGCCCACGCCGCCAGGAGCGGGGTCCGGCCGGCGTCCAGGAGGTGCACGCCGGCCACCTTGTCGTACGTGCGGATCCACGCGACGAGCCCACCCAGCGCGACGTCCACGTACCCGGGGCCGTCGCCGGCGAAGAAGGCCTTCCCCTTGGAGAGCTCCGCGAACGCACCCTCCAGCGTCTGCAGCGCCGCGAGCGTGGCCTCCGTCGCCACCGCCCTCTCCTCGTCCGTCTTTGCCCTGAACGCCTTGTACCACGGGACGAAGAACTGCACGTACGCACGGACACACATACGTCATGGCAGATAATTAAGTAGCTATATAAAAGGTCTAAATGTTCATGTGCAGGTTACGTACGTTGTCGTCCACGTAGGCGGCCCAGAAGCGGGCGATGGCGCGGTCGTAGGGGTCGGCGGGGAGGAGGGCCGTGCCAGCGCCGGGGAAGACCTCGTCGAGGTACTGCACGATGAGCCTGGACTCGCAGACGGGCTTGCCGTCGTGGATGAGCACGGGCACCTTCTTGTGCACGGGGTTGGAGGCGAGGAGCAGGTCGCCCTTGTTCTTGAGGTCCTGCTCCACGTACTCGTAGCCCGTGAGACCCTTGAGGTGCAGCGCGACGCGCGCCCGGTGGACGAACGGGCTCGGCCACGTGCCCAGCAGCATCAGCCCGTTGCCTCCTCCGGCTCCGGGCGCCATCGGGTTCGCGCCGCGCTCGGTCGTCGTTTGCTCCATCCGTGCGAAAATCAACGCGCGGCTAGCTTCGGTTTTGTCTTGTGTGCGGTTGTGATCTGAGGTAGCTACGTACCTAGCTTGTGTGGAGGAACGGAGGTAGCTACCTAGCTTGTGTATGCTCAGGCTTATAAAAGAAGATGTTATAGGAAATCAAGATGGAGATAAGGCCGCATGTACACTTGGTGCAGAAAATAAGGCAGGCCGTATACGTGTGAAGACAAGGCAGCATGGACTGGTACATGCAACATTAAATGCATTGGTTTAAGAAATAAGTAAGAAAGCCACAAAAGAGTTTTTTGCCCACTGGCCTCTGGGAATTTTTTTTGCAAATATAGTACGAGGGGGTGTGTTTTTTTATGTAATTAGTCTTTTTTTGATTGTGAAATCATAGGTAGCTGACACGTGACGTGACAATTCTACGGCCGAGGAGCGTAAATCAGCAGCTGAGTACAGGCTTTTGACTTTCCTAGCGCACGTGGAACGGGGCCCACCTGGGAGCTGCGGTCTGGGGACGCAGAAATAGCCGGGGTCTACGGTAGCCGAGCGCGAAAATGGCCAGCAAATCGCATCCATTCGCGCAATTTAACTTCCTTTCGAAAAAAGAGGTGTGGAAGCACTTGTCATGTAGTATGTTTCTACCAACCCCAAAATCAAGCCTATCAACTGATCATCCATTCACGCAGTTTAACATCCTTTTGAAAAAAAAAAGGTATGGAAGCACTTGTCGTGTAGTATTGTCTTTATCAACCCCAAAGTCAAGCCTATCCCTCGGTAAGTTCATTAGCTGACTGAAACATATGTACATATTATATCTGTAAAACAAAAAAGGTCTTCAGGACCAGACGAACAAAAAATTCCACAAAAATAAAGGAAAGGAATAATATGCTGCATTAGAGAGAGGACAGAGGAAGAGGAAGGCATGCGGTTGAAGGTTGCCTCGCAAGCTGTCTATTCTCTACACAGGACTTCCACGAGAAAACACATCTAGAAGGCAGCCTTGCGTAATTGCAACGCCATTAGTGCTGGGGTTCTGTGTTAGCTGCGCTATGAGAGCACATAAGGTCTGCGTGGCTAGTATTTTGGCTGAACCTGAGTTCGGTTTGTATCATTCGCTGAGTTCAAACCAAAGATGAGTTTTAGGGTCTGTTCTTTTTTGTTGTGGCTTGTGCCTTTTAGTTGTAGCTTGTGACTTTTAGGCTGTTTGTACGAGAGATTACAGAGTAACAAAAACGCACTTGCGGTTTTTGCCAATATAAATGAAGTCAGTAAAGTATGTACTACAATTAACTAGTAGATCCTATCTTTAAAAAATACTCTCTTTAAAAGCTATTTACTGTAGAAAAGCCAAAAATAGCTTTTAGAAGCTGAAAAGAACAAAGCCGCTTGCTTAGGGAATAGAGATTAGATACGCTTTTTAGCGAAACACAGCCGGCCCTAGGCCGCGTGTGCCTGAGTTTAGGGGAGGCCTTACCTACCCAGCACCCCCATTGTAGGGTATGTTCTTTTTGGCTGCAGCTTCTGGTTTTTGGCTACGGCTTGTGGTTTTTGGGCTGTTTGTACGAGAGATTACAGAGTAACAGAAACTCGCGTGCGGTTTTTGCTGATATAAATGAAGTCAGTAAAGTATGTACTACAATTAACTAGTAGACCCTATCTTAAAAAAATACTTCATTTAAAAGCTAGTTACTGTAGAAAAGCCGAAAACAGCTTTTAGAAGCTGAAAAAACAGGACCGTATTCTGAGGGCAGATTATTTCTACAGTAGTTAATATTGCTTAATTTCGGATTTATAATACGCGCTATTCTTGATAATATCACCGTTGTTTGTGTGATTCTATCAGACACCCTGTATCATAAGAAAGTAGTGATCCAATGTAAACGCTCTGAAACACCCCAAAATTTTGAACTTTTTGAATTTTTATTTAATTTTGATTAAATTTGAGTTTCTTTCCCAATTTGGCAAATCACAGTGAAATTACGCTTTCCATTTTCGGCATGTGCGCCATCTCCTCCTCCCTGGCGCTCCTGTGCACTCAGCGCCTCCCCCCTTTTGCCTCTGCACCCCGTGCTTCATTCCCCCTGGCCACAGTGCCTCGCGTTCACCTCCCCTAGCCACAGCACCTTGCGTTCATTCCCCCTCCTGTGCAGCTGCAGTGCCTTCATTCCCCCTGCCCAGCGTGAGAAGAACGAGACCGAAATTGACTCCCTGTTGCCACCGCCCTACATTGGGTATAAAACCTGTTGACCACAGTTGAACATCTCCCAGAGCACTCACGAACCTCCTCGAGCCACCGATCGACTTCCCATCACCTCTGCCGCCCGCAATCGTAGTCCCTGCGCCGGTGAACCCTAAAACTCAATCCCTTGATTCACTCAATTATTTTTCAATTCACTGCTCTGGTGTACTTCTTGTTATCTCTGGAACACAATGGCATACTCGTCGGAGTGGGAGCATCGGTCTAACGCCCTGGCGACGAAGGTCGCTGCCGGCCGATGAGACCTCTCCGTGGCTAGCTTGATTGAGTCACTCCAAGCCCAAATCGTCACCGCTATCTTATCTCTGACGCCTCCAAGATGGTCAAAAAGCAACCAATTTGATTAGAGCCTTCATAGAAAGTCATGGCGCCAACGTGGAGGCCATTGTCTTCCCGGCCACCGCCAGCCATAACCGTCCACCCCCATCTGCCCGAAAGCACCAAAACGGAAACCCGGCTTCTAACCCTAGTCCTCTGAGAAAGCTATTCCTTCCTAGTGCAATGTCGCCGCCGTGCCACCGCCGCCTATTGCCTCTGTTTTCCGCCGGGAGTATCGTCTGGAGGTAGAAGATGACTCCGGGGGCGACGTGGCCCAATCGTAGCCGTGGATATCCCTTCATCCAGAGCGTTCGTGTCGGTTTGAATCACGACCGTTGATGCGGTTACGACCTTCTCATCCGAGCGCCTGCGCATGCTCCATCGTCTCCGTTCGTAGACGCCGCGCGTCGCCAATCGGGCGCACGTGCGCGCGCCTGCGCTGGGCTCCGCCCGCGCGAGCGCGTGGGCCGTGGCCTGCTCGGCCGAGCGCTCGGGTCGGGCCGCCGGCCGGTCTACCGCGCGGGGGAAAAACCGGGCTAGGCCGCACTGTTGATAGGCTAAGCCCAACACTATTTACATAATTTTACAAGTCCCGAAAAATTCATAAAAAAATCCCAGAAAAATCTAGAAAAATCCAAAAACCCAAAAAAAAACCAAAATACACTATTTTGACCAGTTTAATACCCTGAATTCAAATCTGACCTCCATTCCTTCAAATTCAAATTTTATTAATTCAAATTATATTAATTTAAACCTTATTAACTTAAATTTTATTAATTCAAATTTCACCCTTCCACCATATTCATCTCCAAGTAAATTCGAATTCCTTCGTTTTACCAAATTAAATCTCAATAAAACTCAAATCCATTCAATTCAAAGATCAACCATCCATTTCTAAATATCTATCTCCTATTTTCCAAAAACTGTTCTAACACCTATATTGCCTATTCAATCGTCCTAAACCTGTCTAATTCAATTTTAGCCATGTCAGCCCATCCAACCTCGATGAACCTCGACCTCCCAACCCAATCCATTTCTTTTATACTCTTTCTTGTTTTTAATTTGCATTTTGTTCCCAGCTTGCATCTGGCAAAGCAGGAACTTATTTGATTTCGTTTTCTGCGCTAGTGTACGGACCAAGTGGATTGGTCAACTGAAGGACAACGAAGACAGAGGAAGTAAGTTTAACGTTAGCCAAGGAGATCAAGAGCAACAAAAAGAAGGCAAGTCATATGTTTTTGATCATATTGAATCCCATAAGATTTACATTATTTATTTAATGTATTTTCATTATTGATAGTTGCGAAATGATAATTGCTTAAAATAAAGGTTTAGAATGACATGCTAATTAGATAAATCCTACCACTGTTAAAAGCCCTGTTTACTTTGATGGCCACATTCACCTTGACAAACCTAGTAAGAATTAAAGTATTGTACAAGCATATATATATGATCATCTCATTCAACATTTTACACTATTAAGTGACTTTGGCTGCGGGCCATTAGAATTTCAAAATGAACTTAACCTAGGGTGAAGGTGTTGTGGGAATCCGTGCGGCGGACTTCGCCCACCGCTTGACCCTAGGGTTGGAATTAGGGTGAAGGTGTTGTGGGAATCAGTGCGGCGGACTTCGCCCACCGCTTGACCCTAGGGTTGGACTCCAGGTAGAGGTGTTGTGGGAATCCGTGCGGCGGACTTCGCCCACCGCTTTACTCTAGGATGGGATTACGGGTAGAGGTGTTGTGGGAATCCGTGAGGCGGACTTCGCCCACCTCTTTACTCGGGAATGGAGGCTGGTTTGGTTTGGTGGTGGTTGGTGCTGTTGAGCACAAGGGAAGCTGTGGTGGAGTGCCTCAGGTGAAAATATAAGGACAAGAACCTTGTGCCAAATAAACTACATAGTGATCGCTCAAACCACAGGGGTTGACTTGTCAACACTGGTTTAGTAGCTGCTCAATTCGATTGAAACTCTACAGGATGAGATGACAGGATGCCGGGGAGTTAGGTATGCCGCTGGGTACCTAACAACGGTAGTAGACACTTAAAACGGCAGGGAGAAGTTTTTGTTTATTTTTGGCCGTGACTGAGTGATGCTACCGGGTAGAGCCTATATAGAGAATTAAGCAGTGAAACGACCTAGCTTTCTTAACTCAGTCATGAGGGTTAAGGAATCGTGTGGGTAAAGTTGAGCAACTCTGCAGAGTCAATTAAATGGTATTCGAATACGCCGTGCTTCCGGTTAATGAAGCTATGTTAATTGGGTGATTCCAACAATGAGGCATAAGTAGGATTGTGATGATTTTAGTGTGGTTAATGATGAACTTTGTTAATAAACCCCTGATCTTTAGGAGCAAATGTTTTAAATTTTATTTGTTTGCAAATAAAACTGCATCCACCCACTGTAATAAAACCAATATATTCCCACCCTTGATTGTTCCTTGCAAGTAGATATACAGTATCTCCACATGTGATTTGCTGAGTACGGGGTTGGAGTACTCAGTCTTGCACAATTTTCCCCCACAACAGATACCAGAAAAAAAGAAGATGCTGCAAGTGTTCGTGTTAGGGTTACGACTGCACTCAAGTGTTCCTGTGGAGTTTTCTTCGGCTTTTCTGTGTGTAAGTTGAGCTTTGGGCTTGGACGCCCGTATTGTTAATAAAGTTGACCATTAGGTCTTATTTCAATCAAATTAACTTCTTTTAATTGTTCGTGAGCAGGCATGATACACTGTTACGCCGCAACAGAACTCCTGGGCTGTTGCGGGCCGTACGACGTCCCTGTTCCCAAAAGTCGGGGGCGTTACACGCTCGTCTTTTCTAGGGCGCAGAGAAAAAAAATCATCCGTTGATGTCAGCGTGCTTATTTTTCCCGCTTGGACCGTGAAGTTGGATCGATCATTCTTCGAGAGATTCCAACCACTGAGCATGCTCATTTTTCCCGCTTGGACCGCGAAGTTGGATCGATCTTTCTTCGAGAGATCCCAAGGACTGAGCGTGCTTATTTTTCCTGCTTGGACCGTGAAGTTGGATCGATCATTCTTCTAGATATTCAAGTACTGAAAGCGCTGTTTTTGACAAGGGCGAAATGGATGGACCATCATGTCATAGTTCAGATATGTCACCTTGAAATCTACGGTGAGTTAATGGGAAGTGTTGGATCATTGAAACGGGGTTGTATTGCAAGCTTGTTCTGATAGAGAATGGCGTAGCATTTGGATGCACCCAAAATGGCTTAGATCATACAAAGGAAGAAAGGACCCCTTTGGATCAAAGGATTTTTGAAGGAACATCGGAGGAAGTAGTATTCCATAGGAATGGCTATTGTACACCCCTTTGGTTCGCATGAAACGCTCAAGGAAACTCCACACGAATTCAATTCACATCCCCACGATTTCGTAGAAATTTTGCCGAAATTATTGAAGCGGAGGAACATTCTCCTCCCATTTATAGCTCTCTCTCCCTCCATCGGAGAAGAGAAGACAAGGTTTTACTAAGATCTCCATTCTCCACCCCATCTTTTGGAGCCCTAACCTCAGATCCACCATCGCCAAGGACATAGCTCTCCAAATAGAGTAATTTCAATACACAAGTCTTAGTATTGTAGCAATCGACTTGATGCATTGTAGTTTCGAGTGGACGGTCCGGATCCATTTAACGTCATTGTACCTCTCACTGCTGCACTCATACGTCTGTTGTCTGGCTAGAAATTAAGAAGTTTTGGAAGTTCTTGGGGAAGTACGGCAAAGAAGTGTTTCCCGCACGGCGTCCATCTCGCGGATACAGCTCTGTGTGCGACGCGTGCCCCCTTCAACTAACAAGATGGCGACACGTGGGATGATGTACAGTAACTCACGGAAGCGCTCTTGGTGCGAAGCATGACCAAACGATATAGAGCTTGTTCTTTTTGGATTGTGGCTTTTAGCTGTGGCTTGTGACTTTTGGGCTGTTCGTATGAGAGATTACAGAGTAACAGAAACTCACGTGCGGTTTTTGCTGATATAAATGAAATCGGTATAGTATGTACTATAATTAATTAGTAGACCCTATCTTTAAAAACACTTTATTTAAAAGCTAGTTACTGTAGAAAAGCCAAAAGCAGAAAAAGAACAGGGCCATACCCATTCACCTCCCAGTCTCCTCGTTCTGTTATCCCTTCCTGCATCTGTTGCTCCCAACGCCCAACCCCAACCTTTCTCAACCCCCAACCGTCGCTCCCACTCATTTTCACTCTACGCCACCATCTTGTCAGAGCCAGAAAATTAATATTATATCTTACATATTGAAAGAATCCTAACATTAATTAACTCTAAATAGTATAATTAGCAACAATTAAAAAGACAGTTAAAATTATTACAACACAATAATTACAAGAATGAATTATGCCTTTTGGCTCTAGGCCTCAAAAATGAATTAAAGACAATTTTTACAACTCTTTTTCAGTTACAAGAATTATGCATATATGAAAAACTAATTTCTTAATAAAATTGCATTAAAATAAAGGCTAAAGTAATTATTGTAATGCATTTCTCACCCTGTCTCCGCGTGTCACCAACGTTAGCATCCCAAGCCGGCCACCCTTCTTCTTCTTTTGTAATCGGAGAGCAAATCAAATAACAATCCAAGTAAGAATAAAAAAAGGAAGAAAGCTGTCATCAGTGCCCTCGGGCTCGTAGAGCCAAAAAGAGTGGCGTTCATCGAGATTCCCAGACCGTCCCGAGTCGGTTAACGCTTCTCACCATCAGTGAGCCTCATCATTCGACTTTTTAAAATTCAATGCCCACATTTTGGTAGTTTACCTTAACCCAAAGAATCCCACAAATAGGGCAAAGCCCACATTTTGGTTCATGTTAATAACTGTCTATGAACTATCATAGACGGTTATTAAGATAAACCATCTGTGATAGTGGCTCATCACAAATGGCAAATGGTCTCTCCTGTAAAATCATCCATGATAATAACAGCACAGATGGTTAACCATGAACCGTCTGTGATGAGACGTCTAGTATAACTTATTTTGTAGTAGTGTTGACAGGTAGGATAGAGGACATGACTCGATCTAGTACATGATAATTTGTGGGAATGACAAAAAGTGGACATGACAGGATGACCCGGGTGGCCGAGCCGACAATGCCATAGGTCATTGGAGGCATGGACAGTGGTTGCAAGGGCTTGAGTAGGAGGACAAAAGTAGTAGAGACTACCTGCACTACTACAACGAAGAATCTTGGTCTTGGTTGGAAGATCCTTCACCGAAAAGCCATATGGACCAAATTCAATAGAACAATTGTTGTCAATAGTGAAATGATGGACAGAAACGAGATTTTTAGTGAGTTGAGGAGCTACGAGGACATTGTGAAGATGTAATGACTTAGTAGGAGATGGAAAGGACATGTGACTAATTTGAGTAACAGGAATAGAAGAACCATCACTGATGATGATAGACTCAGAAGAGGGAAGTAAGGGTTGAGATGATGGCAAGTTACTGGGATCTGATGTCATATGAGAGGTCACACCTGAATCCATGAACCACTCGGGAGAATTCGAGAACGTTGTATTGTTGAAAGTGTTCACGAAGGCCGCTTGATCCCACATAGACCCAAAGTATATAGATGGTGAAGATTGTGGAGCATGCTGAGGTGGCACGAATAACGTGTAGGTCTAAGAGGGAGTCGGTGGATGAGTTCAAAGGATGTTGCTGTTTCTGCCAATATTTGGGCCACACCATTGCATGCCCCACGTCTGTGGCCAGGGATGCATTGCATTGATCCATGGATTGAACTATTGAGGAACCGTCACTAGCAACTAGTCCGATCGATTCCTCTACTTATGGAAAAACAGATCAATCACAGAAGATAGAAATAGTAGATTGAAAACACAGAGAGATAGAGAGAACTCTTGGTCTTTCTATATTACTTTCTTTCTAATTCCGTATACAAAATAGCCAATAGTACTCCCTATTTATACCCTAGTGGTAAGGTGTCCACCATGGGCCAAGGCTTCAAGCCCAGGTCCAGGTTTCTTAACACTCCCCCTTGGGCACTCATCAAACACGTTCATGCCTCATCAAAACTCCATAAAAACCCAGTGGAAAAAATTTGGAGAAAGAGTACACGATACATGTTATGTTGCGTTGCATGAATTGCCTCATTAAAAACCTTTGCTGAAAAACTTCAGGAAAACTCGTCAAGAAAAAAGAGTACAATCCACCCAATTTCATTTAATCTCCAGGATTTATTCTTTGGGTACTTGATCTTCATGATCAAGTTTTAATAACGAGCTTGAGAAAATTCTCCCCTTAAATTCTGCACTACTCTAAGTCTCATCATTCCAATTCCTCATACACATCTTTCAAAACTAGATGCTGGAAGTGACTTAGTGAATAAATCTGTAAGATTCTCACATGATTTAGTATACAGTACCTTAATTTTGTCTATCTTTCGCAATCCATGAACATAGAAGAACTTGGGATTAATATGCTTTGTGAGATGACTTTTCATGTAGCCCATCTGCACTTGTGCAACACAAGCTGCATTATCTTCATAGATAATCATGGGAGCTTGCATAATATTCATCCCACATGACTGCTAGATGTGGTGAATCATTCGTCGGAGCCAAGCACATTCTCATGCGGCTTCGTACAGTGCTATAATTTCTGAGTGGTTCATCGAAGTAGTTGCAAGACTTTACTTAAACGATTTTCATAAAATTATAGTTCCACCACACAGGAATACATAACCTATTTGTGACATTGCGGTATGCGGGTCCGACAAGTACCCAGCATCTGCATAGCCAGTTATATTTAAATCTTGATTCTTTCTGTAGAATAACCCAAGGTCCTTACTACCATGGAGGTATCGGAAGATGTCATTTATTCCCTTCCAATGCCTCTTGGTAGGTTCTGCACTATGTCTTGCTAATAGGTTTACGGCAAATGCAATGTCCAGTCTAGAGCAGTTTGCTAAATACATAAGTGCTCCTGCTACACTTAAGTATGGAAATTCTGGCCCCAGAACTTCCTCCCCCTCTTCCCTGGGTCGGTATGGATCATTTTTTTACTGTAAAGATCTCCCAATCATTGGTACTTTCGATGGGTATGTCTTCTCAAAGCCGAACCTTTCTAACACCTTTTGGGCATAGACTGACTGATGTACTAATATTCCTTCAGGAACATGCTCGAGCTGTAGGCCTAAGAAATATTTGGTTTTACTCAAATCTTTCATTTCAAATTCTGACTCCACGTAAGAATTTGCTTCTTTTATATCCTCTATTGTCTCGATGATATTCAGATCATCTACATATACTGAGATTATACAAAATCCATTCTGGGATCGTCGTATAAATACACAAGGACAATCTTCATTGTTCGTGTAGCCTTCCTTGCATAGAAAGTTACTTAAGCGATTATACCACAGCCTGCCTGATTGCTTGAGTCTGTATAGTGATTTCCTTAGTTTCACACTATACAGATTTCTATTTGCTCTATCTTGGCTCTGGACAGGGATACCTTCAGGTACCTTCATATAAATTTCTGAATCCAAGTTTCTATAAAGATATGCAGTTACTACATCCATTAATTTCATTTCTAAATTCAAGTTTACTGCCATTGAGATTAAGTATCTAAAGGTGATTCCACTCATGACTAGGGAGTAGGTTTCTTCATAATCAACTTCTGAACGTTGCATGAAACCTTGTGCAATAAGCCTTGCTTTATATCTTACAACTTCATTTCTTTCATTTCTTTTTCGAACAAATACCCACTTGTGCCCTACAGGGTGCACATGGAGAGGTGTGTGGCTTACGAGCCCAAACACCTCTCTTTTGTTCAGAGATAATAATTTAGTTTCTATTGCCTTCTTCCAATCTTCCCAATCTGATCTTTTCTTACATTTAGTGAGCGATGCAGACTCTGGATCAAGATCGATGATTGTGACAATATTCTTTGCAAAGTAGCTATCAACATTGGCTATTGTCCTATTGATGGACTCTCCCGTGTGCACAAAATTTATAGCTATTTCATCATGAGTTTCTTCTTCTGATGCTTCTCCTTGCTCATCACTTCCTCCAGTTGCAGTGGCAGTCCCTTTAGTTTTTCGGGTCCAATGTGTGTGAACACATCCATGCCGATTTCTCCTTCTACGGGGATGTTCAGATCCAGTATGCCCTTTTCTGAAGGTGACATGCTGGTGTCAAGTCTCAACTGGCTTCTCTTTTGGTTCTGGGGTATTTCAGTGATCGGCTGTGTCAAGTCCTTCTTATTCTTCTTCATCAGGCGTCCCCGGTTACTTAGGATTAGAGGGCCAGAGTTCTCGTCCTTTTATTCTGAGGCCTTTGGATGGGATTAAGGATACCTTTAACTTTCTTTAGTATTTCAACCCTCTCTGGTGCATTGCGTGCAGGCACATGTGACTTGGTCACACTCTTCAAATCACTAAAGTGGTCAGATAGTTGATTTGCTAATGCTTGCAAATCAATGATCTTCTGGACTTCTCTATTTACTTCACTAGTGCATGGGTCATGTGCATGGATCCCGTGGTTTGCCACGTAATTTCCCAATATTTTTTCATTAAGGGGTTGATTTCTTCCCCCTAATGTTGGGAAATTATCCTCATCAAATATGCAATCAGCGAAGCGGGTAGTATGCAAATCTCCTGTCATGAGTTCTAAATACCTGATTATGGATGCTGTCTCATAATCAACGTATATTCCAGTCTCTCGGAGAGGACCCATTGCAGTACGCTATGGAGGGGTTATAGGTACATAAACCTTGCATCCAAATCTTCTGAGATGAGAAATTTTCGATGCTGACCCTTGCGCTAGTTGCATAGGTGAATGGATGTTATAGGCCAATGGTCTAAAATTGATGAGATTTGCTGCATGTAGGACTCTGTGTCTGTAACATTCTGAAAAAATTAAATTTAATAATGTGAATTTCTTGAATTATTTTTGTGATATATTCTATTGAAATTTGGATTTTATGGTATTTTCCTGAATTTGGATGAGGTTTCAAATTTTAAAGAATTTATAAAAGACAAAGACAAACAATAGTAATACCAAAAAGGGAATATTAGAATATATCCCTAAATATATGAGCCAAAAATCTTTTCTTTTAACTCAATTAGGAAACCAAAAATCCAATGCCGAACATGCAAAAAATTATATACTTATTTATATGCACAATTCATAATAAAAATAATCAGAGTGCAAAATGAGAATTTATATTTTTATGTCATGCAGAAATTCAACTCTGTAGACCCTAATGTAAGAAAAAAAATCCAAATTCAAAAATTATGTTTAATCCTCTCCCCATTATCTTTTTCCCTCATTTCTCTTCTTTCTCTATTACATGCGGGCCCCTTCCTCCTTTTTCTCTCTTTTTCCCCTTTCCTTTCCCCTGCTGGCTGGGCCCATTTTCTCCATCTCTCTTCCTCCTTCTCCCGAGCGCCGGACCACCCCTTCTTTCTCCTCTTCGCTCGGTCAAAAGCCGCCCCCGCCACGCCCGCGTCAACGCGCGCCTGCCGCCGCCCCTGTCTCCCGCTGCGCCAACCCGCGCACGTCGCCTTGCATGCCCGCACGCACGTCGCGCCCTGTAGCCACGCCGAGCCCGACCTGTGCCCTGCTCCGCCGCCGCTGTTCGCACGCCGCCCGGTCGGCTCGGGGCCCTTAAAGGCGAGCAAACCCTCCCGCCCGCCCCCGCCTCACCTCCACCTTCCTACCACCGCGGGGAATCGATCCCTAAGGCCTCGTAGTTCGCCGGCCGCCTTCTTCTTCCTCACCTCCGGCTGGCGGGTGACCGACCGATTGAGGACGTCCCCGGCCAATTCCTCCGAGTCGGAGCGCCCTAAAGGCATCGCGAAATCACTCCAACCTTCGGCCGAGCTCCTCCCCAGCTCATCTTCGCCAGCGTCGTGTGCCTCCGCCACCCGATCCCGCCTCACGCCACCAGCCGGCCTCGGATCCTCCCTGGGTCACTAAATAGCACGGTGAGCTTCCCCTTTACCCCCTTGTGCTCCCGCGGCCGCCCAATTCTTTCTCCTTCTTGGTCGCCGGTGCCCCGATCCACCTCCATCGCTGGCCGCTCCGAGCTGTCGCCCTCCCGCCTCACCGCCGCTTCGGCCAACGCGCCGCCTCCGGTAGTTTGACCACCTCCCCCACACCCCATTTTGCCGGTCCCCACCTCCCCTCCAGCCGCTACTCACCGCCGGCAATGCTGCCTTCCGCCGGCGCCAATTTGCTCTGTTCTGCCCCAGCCGTGGAGTGCAATTGCAAAATAGTTCCCTGTGTTCAATCAATAAATAGGCAATAGCTCAGTGGTCAACCCAGATGAGCATTAACCCACAGATCCTGGGTTCGAGTCCCCTCCTCCCCTGTCTTCCACTCTTTTGATGTATTTTATTTTGAATACATTTCAATTAGGAAATTAATCAAGGAAAATTTAAAAATAACCTAGAGAAGCTAATAAATTTAATTGGAATGTAAATGAGGTTACTTGAAATTTAAATCATGATTAGATTAGTTCATATATGATTAGTTAATACGGATTGAATAATTATCTAAAAATGTAATTACTAATTAGAAGCTTTAATAAAGAAAAAAGGGATTTTGGTTAAATGTCCAAATTTAATATGGATCCTAATTAAAATATATAGGTATATATATAGATACATGCAAGATTAAATTTTAGGGAAATAAAAATTGATCACTGTATTATCAAGGTTTCAAATTAAAAGATTATCCTAGACTATAATTAAATACACGCGCCACCATTTAACAAGTTGCCGTTGGGTAAATTACAATGGTAAGATCAATTAAGTAAGGCATCTTCATAGAATTTAAACAAAAATGTTGTGACCATAAACATTTAAAAGACCCTAATAGAATCCTCGCCAATAGCATGTCACCAATAAATCTCAACGATGAATATAGTGGAGTAGATTTTTGGGTATAGCGAGCTCGATCCTATGTAAATCGAAGATTAATTAAAATGTGCAAGAAACTAATGCTAAGGAATGAAATATCGGTATTAGTAGTTTTCAGAGAGCACTCAAATTAAAGGGTCATAATAATATACAGATACTAACATATAGTAGCCCTGGGTCATCAAATACCAAAATAATCTCACGAACATATGGATACTCTAAAGTAAGTAGGTAACCACTAACATGGGTAATTAAGTTCACATAGAATGATACCTACCAAGCGTTGTCAGATATCTAAATTAAAAATAAAACTAAGCCAAATCGAAACTAATGCATAGATAAAATAATGATGGTATTATTAGTTAAATCTTAATACTAGATTTAGTAAATAATAATGACGAATATGAAATAACAAGATATGGTCCAAACAACCGAATCCTAATTCAAGTTGAAATAGGCTTAGCGAAAACTGATGCTACATAAAATGTCATCACATAAAAAGCTATACACTTAGACACTAAAATTAATTCGGTAAGCCAAAATGCCCTAAAAAGTAACGCTCGACAAAATGATACCTACTTATAGGTCCATCCTAATTCATGGAACTTCTTTGATAAATATAAAAATAATAAAAGAAACTGTTAATAAAAGATCGAGTCATCGTTTTCTACCACCGGCCATGCCTCAAATTACCCAAATCACCCATTAACTTATAATAAAACTAAATTGAGTTTATTCGGATTTATCTGGATCTTTTTGAGTTATTTGCTTTTATTTGGATTCAGTCGTTTATCGCGTAATTAGAAATTGGAAGTCGTGAAGATTCAGTGGATTTAGCGTGATTAAGCTCGAAGTGAAGATAGAGACCAGAAGCTCAAGATAAAGCATTGTGTGAGCTCAAGACCGCGGTAAACCGCGCCAGGCGAGTCAATACTTTGATCATGTTTAACCTATATTTTATGCAAATTACTTTCATTTAAATTATCAAATTGCATGCTGTTACTATTTGCAAAATATGTTGATTTAAAAGTTTAGCTATATGCCCATCGTTCAACTTGACTAAGTATTACACCCCTCTTTGGTATATTGCATATGTGAGCCTTGTCGCCTAGTGGAAAACTTTATAATGTTTAGTTTTCGAAAATAAGTCCTTAATTATATGCCATGCTTAGCATTGTTTAGGAACCCGGGGCAAGAAATTGCCCCAAGCATCACTTTTAATCATGGTGGGAATGACTGGTATATTTTGATATGGTTATTTTATGCTCCCAAAACTCTTAACTTGCTTAATATCTGAGCGGATGGTTTGGGGGCTGGTATGTGGTGCAGGGGAAGCACAAATTATGGAATGTGGTAGAACAGCTCAGATAATACTAAGGACTGAATCTTGTCATGACCTCCTGTGTAAAACAGTACAACCGCAAGTCTGTAAAGTACAACTTGGCTAAGTAAATTTATCGAAATCCTCGGACTCATCTCACCGGTAGTGGATAGAAGTGGATATGCTATGGCAAGGGGGCCTGAAGGGACACTGGTGGAGGGTGAAGTTTTCCCAGCTGTTCTAAGCGTTGCGGGGGGTTGAGAAGCCCGGCTGCGTTAGTAACTGTGGGGAAACATCCCGTGCATAGATGGGACCCACCGCAAGTGGGCAGTTTCCCATAAGGTGAATGAGAAAAGGGACTAGATACTTTGAAAAGTCACTGTGATGGTCTGCTCAACCACATGACTAAGGAATCGTGTGAGGCAACAAGTTGATTGTCTCTTGTGGTGAAAGTGTACACACTCTGCAGAGTCAAAACTATTCGAATAGCCGTGTCCATGGTCATGGGCGGACATGGGAACTCAACCAGATATAGTTCTATTTCAAAAACTTTGTGGGTGGTATTGGAAAAGTGAAGGGCTGCAGATGGTCCTGGTTTGAATTGTCCTGGGTGTCGTCCCAGTGGTAAGATAAGCGTTTATAACGCTGAAAAATAAGCATATGGTGCAGATGCCATATATGGTGAACGAAAAATCTGTATCACTATTAATGATATTGCATTCTTTTCACACAATATGATTTAGTTCAAACTGCTAAGTCTCAGGGGATTCCTATGTATTATATTTCAAATGCAATTTATGGCAAATAAAATAACCTGAACCTTCCTTTGATAAGCCATGCATATTATCTACTTGCATTCTGTGTGTTGGCTCGCGAAGCACGGTGGTTTGTGCTCACTCTCGCTCTTACAACTAATCCAGCATGAGGCGTCAAGTCACTACATTTTAGCGATGCGACTGGCAAGATGGAAAAGAAGGTGAATACGACAAGAATTAGGTCGCGAACCTCCAGTTGGCTGCCTGTGGGCATGTCCTGAAGGTCCCACCTGTGTGCTTCATTCCGCAGCTGCAATTTATTGATTTCGGCCTAATTGGCCCATGAGTAAGTCTATTATTTTATTTATGTTTCCGCAAGATATGCATATTTGATGTCCATTACTGTAACTGTGTGCACTATCTACTGATCCAGGGAATAGTGCAGCTAAACACAGTAGATTCCAGATTATAAAATCTGGGTCTGATAGTGTCCCTAACATGTAGCTGGTAAATTACAATTTTACAAAAGTGGTCAGGCAATAAATTTAATTCTCTTAATTAATGCCTCCGCTAGTCCATTCTGGGTGTGGACATGTGGTACAGAATGCTCAACTGTAATTTCCATTGCCATGTAATAATCATCAAATGCCATTAAAGTAAATTCTCCGGTAATGTCCATTTTATGGACTTTATGTGATGATCAGGGAAATATTCCTAATGCAAATTATCTGCAAGATCAGCTTTGCGAAAGTATGGTTTCTCGTAGATAATAAACATACGTGTGATCATTTCAAGGAAGTATCGATGGGCACCATGAAATATTTAAATGGCCCTGATAGGGACTGTATGGGACCGCAAATGTCTACTTGGATGCGTTCCAGGAATACAGAGACTTCATCCTTCACTTTCAGAGTAGAAGGTCTAGTAATTAATTTCCTAGTGGCACATGCAGGGCACACAAAATATTCATGACTTGGGAAATTCTTTACATTAGTATTATGCCCTTGTGAATTGTTAATTATATTCCTCAGCATTCTAAGACCTGGGTAGCCTAATCTGTCATGCCAAAGACAAAAAAAGTTCAGAGCTTCTAAATATTGTTTTTAGGGCAGTATAGGCTGCAGATGCCTTGATGTTGGTTTAGTATAGCCCAGTTTCTAATTAAGGAAGTTTTTCTAATACCCTTTTTCCATTTACTTCGTGCTTCGTAATAAGCAGGTATTCCTTACCGCACTCTTCTTCGGCTTAACATGTAAACCATTGGCACGAATATTCTTAAAATTTAGGAGAGTTCTAGCCAATTCTGGTTATAATAAGACTTCTTGAATGACCAAAATTGTGCCCATTGGCAGTATAATTGTGGTTCTTCCTGAACCTATTATACAAATATCGCTACCGGCGATTGTTGTAAGTTTGCCAGCATTCTTACTAATCAACTGAAAATACTTTGTCTCTCTTAAGATGGTATTCGTTGTGCCGCTATCGGCTAAGCACACTTCCTCCACAGGGCGCCACACGTGTTCTAATATAAGGTATTTTATTAATATGCATTAAAGGGCAATCAACACATAAATAAAATACTTCAATATCAGAATATATCATGCCATTATGAACTAAATAAATGAATGAATTATTCAAATATCATCCAACCATCATGAGAAAATAAAATTGCTTAAGTACCATCCATGCAAGTTCTAACTTATTCTTCCACACAAAAGTACATGGCAATTAAAGTCTAAATGCATTCTGTGCATTAGACTGAATCTGCTAAGAAATCAGTGACTTCGTCTGCTATTTTCTTGGGGGTGATATGCTCTTCGAGAGAAATCATGGCGGTGGCAGCTACTAGGTCAAAAGGGGATGTTGCTGCCAGAATGGTTTCAACCTCCATCAGCGCAGGCAGCTGCTCAGAACTCTCCCCCTCAACAGATGTAAAGTGGGTTTTATGCTGCCCTTTGCTATCCTTCTTCTTCTGGGCTTGGAAGGCATTGATGACATGCTGCGGCTCTTTACAGATCTGCGACCAGTGCCCCCATTTGCCACACTTGTAGTAGGATTGGTCTTGGTGACCATAGGCCTTGCTATCCCGTTTTGGCTTGCTTGTCGTATTCTCATGTGGAGTATTTGACTTGCCTTTCTAGGTTGCGGCCTTACCCTTCCTTCCCCTTTTCTTCAACATGGGCTGTCGCACCTTGTAGCTCCCAGCGTTGGCTTCACGACCAGCGGAGCTCCCAGGTGGCTGTGTGACGTAGTTCTTGTGGAGAACTTCATCCTTAATCTCTGCAACCTGCATCATATCAATCAATTCAACATACTCCTTGTAATCGTCTTGGCGATAATTACGAGCGGATTGCACTACATTGGGGTGGAAGGTGGATAGAGTCTTCTCAATCTTCTGCTCATCTGTGATCTGCTTGCCACAAAGTTAAAGATTGGTACAAATTTTGTGCAAGGCAGAATTGTACTCCCCGACTGTTTTGAAGTAGGAAAACCTCAGTCGGATCCATTCTTGCTCTGTCTGAGGGCGAATGGTGTACTTTAGCCTCTTGAACCACTTCTAAAGTGCTAGCGCGCTCTTCTCTGCCATGTACTCATTCTTGAGGGTGAGGCAGAGATAATGCTTGAGGAAGTGAAGTGCCTGATCATTTTTCTCAGGGATGGGTTGGGCATCCTGCGGTGCGCCAATCCCAATGGCAACGGGAATCTTCTTGGCTCCAAGTACTATCTCGACATCGAAAGCCCAAGTCAAATAGTTTTAGCCATGCTGGGTCAGCTCCTCGAACTCCCGGTTCGTGATGCTAGTCATCTACATGTGCATCAAAGGAATAAATAAGTTTACTACTGGTAACATGCATGGAATAAATTTACTACAGGTAAATAAATTGGATAATAGTACAAAAGATTCTCGTAATGTTCTAGAATTTTCTATGCATTTTCTATAAATTTTACTATTAATTTAGGTGATTAAAGGCAATTTAACTAAATATGATTAATCAAAAAATAGTAAATAAATACAGAAAATATAGAAAATAATAATCACAGAAATAAACATGCTTCAAATGGTAAAATAATTCAAAATTTGAATTCCCGAGGCCCTTTTATGCCGAAAAATGAATTTTCAGTGAATTCTACAATTTTCAAGGGCCTATACGCAAAATTTTAATTTAGAGAAAATTTTCACATAAATTTCTGATTTTTCGAGGGCCTTTCTGCAAAATCTAGGACCCGTTTGCAGATTCTAAGAGCCTTTTTGTAATTTGTAGAGATCGGGGGGCTTTTTGCAATTTTGTCGGCACCCCCCTCCGACCGGGCCATCTCCCGGCCCATTTGCTTGCGCCCCACTCGTCCCGCTCATCGGCTGGCTTAAGAGGTCGGGGTAGGGTTTCCCCTACCCCTACTACTTCAGTGGCGGTGGCAGCCCGACCCGAGCGGCAACTCGGGTGGGCGCAAGGCGACGGTGGCCAGCGTCGATGGCTGGGCTGGCCGGCGTGGTGGTGGTTGGCTTCGAGCCGAGCAAGCGGCGGGGCCGGCCGGCGCAATCGTTGTCAACACTAAGGCTAGAGAGACAGAGAGTAGAGAGAGTGAACTATGAAGATTGAAGAAGTCTGAGAGAGTGGCCTTCTTTACTTCAGTCTTCAACAGAGAGTCACCTTCTACTTAGTCTTCAACTGATAAACGTTAGTTCTTTACTTCTTTACTTCCTTCTTAATTTAGCAATTTAGAGTTTAGACTTTAGACTTTTAGTGTATATTAGTATGTAGATAGTTTAGTTCTTATAATTTATTCATAGAATTATAGCTTTGTATGGACAAAAATTAATAATTTATTTATAGATTTTGCTATAATGGAGAAATGGAGTTTGTGTAACTATTTCGCAAGCAATTAAAGTAGTTCTCATCCAACCGATGAGAGTACAACTCAACCAAAGAAGCTTTGACTAGAATTTAATCTAAATGAAATTATTGTCGATCCAATGCTTCGCATACCAATCGAAGATTATGCTAACAAAATTAGAGATAAAATCATAAGTTGCTTCCAAGGCATGAAGTCGCGTAGAATGCTTTTGCCCCGTAATTCAAATTTTCTCGTGATTTAAATTAGCTTATTTGTGGTATGTTTCATATTACCTAAATTTTTATTGTCATTCATAATTTTCTATTATATCACTAATTTTCATATGTTCCATACACAGGTGACTTATAGCTACTCTGCACTTTCTATTGTCGGGGTACCTACTTTGTATTTTTTGTTTTTCGTTGTTTGTCTTGAATTATGTAATTTTTGTATAAATTCGAAATTCTACAAAACTACAAAACTATATTTGTATTAACTTAGTTTAGTCCTGATTTAGTCCACTCTCAATTTTATCCCTGCCTTCACTACTGCATGACGATGTCAAAGATTCCATGGACATTTATCCATACAACCATGAAAGTACCGTAAAGTCATCACACTCCCAAGTGACGTCAATGGAGCTTGAGTCGGAGTTGCCCACGTGTTTCTTGAGAGAATACTTGTCAAGGGTAACAAGAAAAGTTCTTGCCACTTGGCATAGTTGGACGCTTGTAGGTTCAAAGTCACCGGCACATGGGTTTTGATACCGGTGACTTAGACAACTTGTGCCGACAACGTCAAAACTGGGGCAGGCAGAGGAGCAGAGGGAGTTGGCAGCAGCAACAGCTACTGAAACAGCAGCGGCGACGGCAGCAGCGTATGTTGCGTTGGCAACAACGACGTCTTCGTTAGCCTTCATGACTACTGCAGAGGCGGCTAATGCGTCAGACACACAGAGATCGCTCATGGCTGGTGCGATTGCTGAGGAGGGGCAGTGAAGAAAATTCTACAGATGTGCGGTGTTTATCAAAAAAAAAAAAAAAAGAAGCTTAGCTCTGGTACCGTGAAAGATGACAAAAGCGCACATCCTCAATCGTTCTATTGATCAGCATATATAGGAACACGTACGTGACAAGCCTTGTACAACAAGAAGAGATAGACAAACTCAGATACAAATTATACACAGGCGACAGCAAAGATAGGAAAGGATGCTATTATACTCAGATACTATTGCTGGATGCTATTACTGGAATCTGGTTCGGTTGTGCAAAGAAGACGGCTACAGGACGTGTTCCATGTTGAGCTAGAAGAGGGGCCGAAGCCAGAAGAGAAGCCGGAAGGCGAGCTAGAGAAGAATTATCTTCTAACAGGAAGAGTTGCGATAATTGAAATGGGCTGATATTGTAGACGGATCATTGAAATGGAGTTGCAGTGGGATGCATGCCGGTGGATCAGATGATACAAAGGAAGTAAGGGTCCATTTGGACCAAAGGATTTTCGAAGGAAAATCGGAGGAAGCAGTATTCCATAGGAATGGCTATTGTACACCCCTTTCGTTCGTAGGAAACGCTCCATTGCCCACGATTTCTTAGGAATTTCACGAAAAACATTGAAGAGGAGGAACATTCTCCTCCCTTTCTAGCTCTCTCCCTCCATCGGAGAAGAGAAGGTAAGGTTTCCTTTGAAGATCTCGATTCTCCACTCCATGCTTGGGTCGGCTAGCATAGTAATATGTGAATTTGTCTTAGGAAAATCTACTAACAAGCCAACAATCTATACAAATGAATTTATCTTGTGCATATATACTCCTTGTAAATATACATCTTATAAGATCACATACTCTCTTCTTCTACATGCTCCCTTTTAAGATCACATACTCCCTCCGTGTACTACTTCCCTCAAATGACACATACTCCCTGCCTGTACATACTTCCCTCAATGAACATATACTCCCTCCATTAATGGTACACATATATACCTTGTGAATTAGTACTACATATGGGCATAAAAATACAGATGTACTCCCTTTTTAGTTTAAAAAATTGAATAGGGAAAGGTCCCCCAAAAAAGTGGTATACTCCCTCAATCCAAATACGATGATATACTACTCCGCCCACATACTCCCATGCATAAATCAAGTGGACATACTTCCATTCATAAAAGTGTAGATACTCCCTCAATCCTAATATGATGATACCACATACTACTCACTACTCAATTTGTTAGCCACTTCAATCACATGTGCATGCTGCCGAGAGAATAATGCAGTTTGTTGCACTAATTAATCAGTTTACTTATTATTTAATTGAAACAATTGGTTAGTTAGCTTACTAATGGATATCTAGTGGATCCACAAACTCGATCAGCATAGGAGTATCTCGAGGATGATCAACAGAAGATACAATAGGAGTAACTACACCCTAGGAGTAGAAAAAAAGGCTTCATAGACACACATGAAGCTTTTTCCGCACTCCCGGGAGTACATACTTCCACTTCTAATATGCCACTTAAACAACTATTTTATATCTCTTTATCACTTTCGGTATACTTAAAATACTAATTTTAAGATACTTATATGCGACTTGGTTGAAAATTTTTCATCGGAGTCCTTTATTTTTGCTATATATAATTTTTCATGTATAAAGGAGTACATACACAAAATATGCTAGAAAGTGGACTTTTATAAAATGTTTCATGGAAAATTATAGGATATTCCAATGTGTGTTCCATGAAAAATTTCACTAAATTTCACTTTTTATAGCGTGATTTGTGTATATAAGCCTTTTATGTATGAAAAAAATGGTATATAGAAAAAAAAAGGGTTCTAATGAAAAATTTTCAACCAAGTCGTATTGAAGTATCTTAGAATTTGTATTTAAGTATACCAAAAACGATAAATGGGTATAAAAAATGATAAATGGGTATAAAATATTTGTTTAAGTAGTATATTAAAAGTGGGAGTATATGTGTGTGTGTGTGTGAAGCCTTTTTTTACTCCCGGGTGTAATTACATCCATATTATCTTCCGTCCATCTTCCTTGGGATACTCCTCAGTTGATCGGGTTTGTGGGCGCAAAAACAACCATAGCAACCCACACAATGGAGCACCCGGCTTGGCTAATTGCAGTGTGCATGGCTTGACGTGTTTACACCCAGGATTTGCCCTGAAAGCCGAAGCAGCTGACAGGAAAGAAGCTGGAGAGCGGCGGTGTGCCAAGGCTAGAGATGGGGTCGGGGAAGGAGGGGTCGCCAGGGGTGCATGGGAGGAGGGAGGCGGCTGGGGAGTTAGGGAAGGAGGGGTCGCTGAGGTGGGGGTGGGGGAGGAGGAGGCGCTAGGGGGAGGGGCCGGGGGAGGAGGGGTCACCGGGGGGGAGGAGGAGGTGACCGGGGGAGGAGGGAGGCGATCGGGGGACGCGGGGAGGAGGGAGGGGGCCGCGGAGGTGGGGGAGGAGGGAGGCGACCAGGGGATGGGGGAGGAGAGAGGGTGCCAGGGGAGGAAGAAGTAGCCAGGGGAGGTGGGAGAGGAGGGAGGCGAGCCGGGACGGAAGGGGCCGGGGGAGGTGGGGGAGGAGGAGGCGACCAAGGGAGGTGGGGGAGGAGGGAGGTGACCAGGGGACATGCGGAGGAGGGAGGGCGTCGAGGGCTGGGGGAGGAGGAGGTGGCCAGGGGAGGTGGGGGAGGAGGGAGGCAAGAGGGGGATGAGGAGGAGGGAGGGGGTCGGGGGAGGAAAAAGTGGCCGGGCGTCGGGGCGTGGGGGAGGTCGGGACTCGGGAGGAGGGAGGCGTGCGGCTGGGAGATGGGGCAATGAGTAGCAGGGCGAGGGAGGTGGGGGAGTAGTAGGCACCATCGGTAGTCCCTCACTCCCTCTGGCTCTCGTAGTAGTAGTAGACTAGTAGGAGAGTAGAGAGCTAAGCGTCTGATTCCTTGAGCTGAGAGTTGATTGAGAGAGACAACAGTCGACACAACATTCGAACTTCAGAAGAAACGTTTGGGAGAATCAATGTTTAGAAGTTGCAATGTTCGGGACTCGAAAGCAACAACTCCTTCCTGATTCATATAAATTCACAAGCTTAGACCTCTCATTTCTTCCTACAATGGTCAGACTTCTCATGTCTTCACTAGCTAATCAATCCCTTATTTCTTCAACATCCCTCTACACTCCCCATTTCTTCAACATCCCTCTACACTCTCTATTTCTTCAACATTCCTCTACACTCCCAAATCCCCATTTATTCACCAATCACCATCCATCCACTATGCTACCAAGGAGTCGGAGTACCAAGGAGCTCCTAAGCGGTATGCAAAGGAGTCAAAACTCAGTAGGGCGACTTAGTGTAAGCTCCCGTCGTCGCTCCTCTAGTCATTTTCTGGCTCCGACCCCCATTGATGCTCGTCATCTCTCGCCAAGCATGGGAGACTCTACATTGATTACTGTCACATAGATGGTACAGAGGGCTACAAAGAGTATCAGGGCGGTTCGGAGCCAATAGGGAGTCTAGAGTTCCCTTGCCAGCCCCTGGACGACAACATTGATGGGTCTAGATGAAGGGTAAATTACTTGAAACACATGACCTAGAGCCAAGAAATCCGAGATAGCGAAATGGTAGAGATCGCAACATGTAATTATTACAATGCTAAATTAACTGCTCGTACAGCCGTAGGGACAGAGTACTTGAACCGACACTACAAAGCATTATCCGACTAAATATTCGTGACCGAGACTAACCGTATCCGGAGCGGCATGTATTCGATCCGTATTCATGACCGAAAATATTCGCATTTGTATTCGTATCCGGCATAATCCGTATTCGACTCCGACAAAAAAAATATGGAAAAAGATACGAGATGAGCAATATCCGTCTGTATTCGATCCGTTTACATCCCTACCTCGAAGTTAATTTGGCAAACGCTCCATAATTCTCATTCTGTAAGACAGATTCTAGTTTTTTTAGACGGAACATTGGGATTCCACTGAACTGCCCACGAAGCTAAATCGATGGCCATATGAACCAGCCGTACAGAATCAGGAACTGAACCCGAGCAAACAGTCGAGGGTTAGGGCTCAGAAGCAACACCAATAGATTGGCTAGCGTGTGTGCAACTTTATTACAAGTCTTTGGGCGATACGAAACTTGAGAAGCAACAAAATTTTCAACAATCAAGATTTGGCCTCTCTAAATAACACAACTTTGGAGCGTCGATGGATTGAATTCCTCCACGCAGAGCATGAACCTATTAGTGATATGACTTATTAGATGTAATTATAGAGTTGATTATATCGTTTCTATATTTAAGTAATACGTTATTTTATCTGTTAAATAAATATTATTCATATTGATTAATAAGTATGTGAGTTACTCGTGAAAATCTTTATAATCGTTACAATGTTATTCTAATTTATTCTTGATTTTATATTATTATGTGTAACATTTATGCACACATACTGATTGACTATCATGTTTCACGGATTATATAAATGTTGTTGGATGGACTCACCTTGAGACACGGTGTGATTGTTATATTCTTAAGTGTCGTCACTTAGTTTTATACATAGTACATGTGTTGGTCTTATATATAGCGTAGGCAGGACCTTTAGTCATGAGATTGTTATGATTTTCTACATGTGTAATAATTTGCTTAAGGATTTTATAACTAGGTAGTTATAAATGTAGCTTTGTATTTACTATAAAACATGTGAAGTAATATACGCGATCAAGATAGAATTTGGCTCTCCTATATAATGGGAGAGACATCTCTAGCTCATTGGTGTGGATAAATTAAAAAAGTGCACAATCATACCAACCGACTGCGGTTAAAAAGCCAATTGAACTAAGTAATCCAAGTTATCGTAGGATGCGCATATTTTGCTTTAATTTGATCTGGGGTATCGTAAGGCAAAGAAATCACTACCTAAGGCACTGTATAGATTCATTCCTCTAATACGATCTTTACGTGTATTTAGAGGATGCTAACTTGCTATCTCCTGCCAGTGACCGCTATCAACCTGTGGATCGACGATGAGTTTCCGGGTGGGCCGTGCCCCTTGTCGGCCCATGGGGTGTGTCGGCCCCGACCCGATGCGGTCTGTAACGGCCCGCGTCGTGCCCCCAATCCCCCAAATTCCAAATCCTCTTCCGCCGTCGACTCGCACGCCAGCCCACTCCGGGAACCCTAGAATAGATCCCGAATCCAAGATCGCTACTCCCCACCGCCTGCGCTTGATTTCTCTCTTTGCAGCCGCCTGACCGCCTCCGCTCCGAAACCCCCCGGTTCTCGCCTCCTCCACCTCTCGCGTCTCTCAGATCTTGAGGTGAGTGCGTTGCGGTTGCTGCTGCGATGACGGCTCGCATGGGTTCGCGAGGCGTGGGTTCGTGTTCTCCGGTGCTTAACACGCGCGCGCCTCTGATGTTGCTGGCGCAGCCAGGATGGGAGAGGCCAAGGACAACGAGGTGTACGAGGAGGATCTCGTCGACTACGAGGAGGAGGTGGAGAACGCCGTCGACGGCGCCGCCGCCAACGCCTCCGCCGACGTCGTCAAGAAGTACGTGCTGTTGATGCTTCTCGCTGTTAGTTTTTCTTGCTAGGGTTTGTGGTTGAGGAGACTGATCTGACCTGCTACGTTTTGCGGTGCTTGGACAGGGGGTACGTGGGGATCCACAGCTCCGGGTTCAGAGACTTCCTGCTCAAGCCAGAGCTGCTCCGCGCGATCCAGGACTGCGGGTTTGAGCATCCTTCCGAAGGCAAGCTCTTGTTCTTGCTGCTGCTAACCTTCCATCATATGCCTTGAGTCTTGAATTGCAATTGTTTAGTTTTTAAACATATAGAGTTGGCAGCTGGAGTTTTAACTAGACAAAGGATGGCAATCCAATTGTATTATTTTAGGTTCAGGACTTAGATGAATAAATGGGTTAAGATAATTACAAGAATGATAATTAATTAAGTGTAAGCTTTGCTAATTGAAACTTTGTACCATATAAAGTTATGAGCTGATATGATGAATAAAAGTGCCTTGATTAGATATCTCTGAGTAGTATGATTAGCTGAATTTCTACTGTTTTGATCAAGTACAAGACCATATTGATATGTTCAACAGCGAATGAAGATACAAAAAAAAGTATCACTCGCTTTATTGGCTTTACTCTCCCCCCTTGAGGTGCTATGTGTTATGCTGTTAGCTGACATGGGCATATCTGCATATCTCATAATTTTGAATGCATGCCCTAGATCCATGCACTTACCCACTCAATTTTATATTGGCTTTTCTATTTTAAGGATAGTTAATGCACAAATAAACAAATCATGCCAGTATGCAGAAGGCAAAATAGCAAATCAGCCAATGGTACATGTGCAAAAATATCGCACTTGGCCCATTGCTTTTTAACACCAAATCAAATTGAATATAGTCAAACATCCATCTTTTCATATTTTAACCTATCCCAATGTGGTAGTGAAAATCCTATTTTTCTGATATGCAGGTACAATTTTTTTCTGACATTTTCTGTCGGAGGAGGATATGGTAAAACTTTCTATTAATGGACCCGGGAGGTTAATTTTTTCTCACTCGGGTGCTGCTCCAATTTTGTTTGGTTCCACATCAGTGCAACATGAGTGCATCCCTCAAGCCATTCTCGGAATGGATGTTATCTGTCAAGCGAAATCTGGGATGGGGAAGACCGCTGTTTTTGTCCTCTCAACTCTTCAGCAGATTGATCCTGTTGCTGGCCAAGTAGCTGCACTTGTGTTATGCCACACAAGGGAGTTAGCTTACCAGGTTTGTATATATGTTTTTCTCAGTTTTATTGTGTCACATGTGCTTGCAGATGCTAATTGACTCTTTACTTAATATCTTGTAGATTTGCCATGAATTTGAGAGGTTTAGCAAGTATCTGTCTGAAATAAAAGTTGTTGTGTTCTATGGTGGTGTTCACATAAGAAAACACAAGGATCTATTGAAAAATGAATGCCCTCATATTGTGGTTGGCACACCTGGAAGGATTCTAGCTCTAGCTAGAGATAAGGACCTTTCCTTGAAGAACGTGAGGCATTTCATTCTTGATGAATGTGACAAGATGCTTGATTCGCTTGGTAGGCTGTCATTTGCTGATCATCTTCTTATATTTATTGTAGTTCATCTTAGCCTTATCTTCTCTGTTTCTTTGACTTTTCACCATTTATCATAGTCCATATCTCTCTTATTAACCTATTGGTGTTCTTCAAGACATGCGTAGAGATGTCCAGGAGATCTTCAAAATGACTCCCCATGATAAGCAAGTGATGATGTTTTCAGCAACACTTAGCAAGGAGATTCGCCCGGTTTGCAAGAAATTCATGCAAGATGTAATGTCCTGTGTCCTATCTCATTTCAATAGTTCCTACTTGAGTCCCTCCTTGCTTCTGGCGGTTATGCACGCGCATAGATATGAGAGATGGCAGTTCTGCTGTCAGTAGGTTGAAGGGATCGCTGATTGCTTGCTGATCCTGTTGATTTATATACACTACGATACTCAGTGGATTGTGAGTTGGTTACTTCTGTCGTGGCCTTGGTTTTTTCAATTGGTACCTGTGTGCATTCCAATGGGCCACGAAGAAGTGAAGTCTTGTGTTGTTAATGTGAACTATTTGGGGAGAATGTGGGAATTGGGGTTGGGAGAGCACCATTATCGTAGATTGTACAAGGCCAGTGGTCTGGATTCTGCTGTGCCAGAGTAAACTGCTTCTGGTTCTCCTACCTTTTGTCATGGTCAGTGCAGACAAAGCAGCTTTCTTTTGATCAGAATTCTTATAGCAAGCACTGTTGTAAAGCTTGTTGGCTATGGTTTGGTTAAATTCTAGTGCCCATTGTGCATAGCTGAAGCTCTGGAGGAGGCTGAAAGTTCTGACATGACAAGAAGTTACATTGATGCCAGAATTCTAATGTCTTTATCTATCATTTGTTACCTTACAGCCTATGGAAATTTATGTCGATGACGAGGCTAAACTAACCCTTCATGGTCTAGTCCAGGTATTGTGAACTGTCCATTAGCCATTGGTACCATTTTTTTAATTCATCTTGTTTCAACTTTTTTCCCCTGATTTCAGCACTATATAAAACTAAGTGAGGCGGAGAAGAATCGGAAATTGAATGATCTCTTAGATGCGCTCGACTTTAACCAAGTTGTGATATTTGTTAAAAGTGTTAGTAGAGCTGCAGAACTGAATAAGCTGCTTTGTGAATGTAATTTCCCTGCAATCTGCATACACTCTGGAATGACACAGGAAGAGAGGTATGTGCTTTCTAATTCCTTTCCAGCCTGGCCTTTTTTTGGTGCCTGCTATTATGTTTGTTTGTTTTGATGGTTTGGCCGTTTGGGGCTTCTTTTTTCACACTTTTTGTTATGTAAGATAACCGTTGTGCTTACAAGAGCAATGATCTGTGCTGTACTGCTGTAGTCCATAGATGGTTGTTTCCTTCCGATTTTAGTGGTTTTTCCTTACTGCCTTTACATACGTTTAAGATGATTTGGGATTTTACATCACAGTATCACACTGCTAGTTCACATTTGTTTGCCTAATTTGTACAACAGCCTGTTGTCGGTGCCTGTAAATACTTCACTCAATGATCAACCATAATCCATGCGAAGGATTATGATGTAAATAAGCATGGATGCTGCTGACTTATTATTCAAATATTTTTCTCTTGTTTATCTTGCTTCAAGAACTAGGTGTAGAATAAAGTCATGGTAACTTATTTTTCAAATATTGTTCTCTTGTTTATCTTGCTTCAAGAATTAGGTGTAGAATAAAGCCATGGTACGCATGTCTTTGACCAAGGTTATTAAGGCATCACTTAGGCGGTTCTGGGGTGGCAAGGTGACACCCTAAGCGGTAAGGTTGTTCTGGGGTGGCAAGGCATCGCCTTGCCTTGTGTGCATGACTAAGGCGACGGCAAAACTAGAGAGAGAAGGGCGGTGGCGGCTAAACCAAAGAGAGAAGGGCGAAGACTCACCTGGAACACTAGGCGGCGGCGCCTCCATCTCGTCGCTCCCATCTCGGCGTCCTCTCCAGCCTATCCCCGTCGCTCAGCGAGCATCCTCCCTATCTCGGCGGCAACAGCAGAGGGACGGGGAAGGCGAGTTGTGGCTGACGGAGCAGCGGCATTGGGTGACGATGGCGCGCGAGTTGGGGTGGCGGTGTGCGCAAAAGGCAGGGGAAGGGAGGCACATGGAGCGGCAGCGTGTGCAGAAGGCAAGGGAAGGGAGGCGTGAGTTGGGGCGGCGGCGTGCGCAGAAGACAGGGGAAGGGAGGCGTAAGTTGGGGGGGGGGGGGGGGCAGCGCACGGGAGGAAAGGATAACCCTGGCTGCCTCTTATGTGAGGAGTGGAGTGGGCTGGGTTGGGCCAAAGCCCACTCCACTCTTCAAATACGAGTTATTTGTAGGCTTCTACTTTCCAAATTGGTTAAGTAGTCTCTCTCACTTGCAAACTATCCACCTGTTTGACTGTACAAAATGTTCGATCCTACCAGCGCTAGGAGAGCTGCCTCTACTCAAGATATTAGACATTGGTGGTTTTCCTGCCACTATTCAAATCAGCCAAGAGTTTTTAGGTACTGGTGAAGTTAAGGGGTTTCCATCACTGAAGGAACTCATATTTGAAGACATGGGCCTCTTATTTGCTGTCTTAGCGCCTTAGGATGCGTGTAAGGCGTCGCCTTGCCTCGCGCCTTACCGCTTAAAAGGTGTGAGGGGGGTGGGCCACTTCATCTTGCCTTACCGCCTTAATAACCTTATTTTTAACAAGCACAACATACTAAAAATCTCATTGAAAGCTTAACATGCCAGGTCTGTTCTTTTGAGTTGCGGCTTATGGTTTTTTTGTTGCGACTTATTAGTCTAATGAATAGTGATTACCGAGAGAAACCAAAAGCCGCTGAAAAGTCAAAAAGAACAGGGCCAGCAACTGTTGCATACTCGATTCGTCACAATCCTGAGCACTGACAATTTTGGTGATATTTCCAATGTATCAACTGGTAGTAGTGGTTGATATTCAGCTGGGTTTGATGATAATGCATCTTTTGTTGCTGTGAAGTATGCATTTGCATTTTGCTTTCCTTTTCAGTCACCATTCGTTTCTTTTATCTAATATGGGCTTTGGTAGGTTGACCCGGTATAAGAACTTCAAGGAAGGGCACAAGAGGATTCTTGTTGCTACAGATTTAGTTGGCAGGGGAATTGATATCGAACGTGTGAACATTGTTATAAACTATGACATGCCTGATTCTGCTGATACATACTTGCACAGGGTAATTGTAACACAGCCCTACTGCTTGTGGTATGGTGTTTTTGTCTCTTGCTGACATTTTCACATCCGCAGGTTGGAAGGGCTGGACGTTTTGGTACCAAGGGACTCGCAATAACATTTGTTTCTTCTGCCTCTGACTCTGATGTTCTCAATCAAGTTTGTATAACTCATCTTTTTAACTTTGTTACTCATCTGTTGTGATGAGCAACTCCTAACTGGAATTTCATATATGATATTTAAAGGTGCAAGAAAGGTTCGAGGTTGACATAAAGGAGTTGCCTGAGCAGATTGACACTTCGACATACAGTAAGTACTGTTTCCTTATTCTAGATCAAGTGTTAAATTGGCCTATTTTAATGCCCACATAGTGTTATCATGATTTATTTTAAGAACTGATTTGTTGTATTATGAATTGAAATTTCCAGTGCCATCTTGAAGATCCAAGTGGACTGCTCTACATTACATTCGAACTGGAAATTAGGAGGGTTTGCTTCAAATACAGCATCTTGAGATGTCCATTGGATAACGATAAATTTTATGTAAGAGATGTTCCATCTGTTTCTTAATTAGCAGTTTAGGTGGTATGTGCTGCTCAACGTTTCTTTACAGTACTTAAGTAGTTCATCTGAATCAGCTGTATGAGGGCCAAGCACTATTAGAAATGTTGTTGTTCATGATACTTTCACGATTTTATTAGGATATTCTTACGTTAGTTTGCTATGTTGGTTTTTATTTCTTACCCTTCCATCATTTTTGGGTGCTTGTTTTAGGCATTTAGCTACTGTAGTTTTTCCTTATGAGAGGATTTTCGCTACTGTACCTGGAGGCCCTGTTTTGTTTTACTTCAGCTTTTTCTATCTGATAAAAATTCTTTTGAAATTTTTATGGCTTTGCTATATGATCTAAAAAAATATTTCGGGCTCCTAAAATGGTCTCAGCTACAATAAGAACCAGCCCCCGCTAGCTAATCAGCCACTCGCTCTTTTGGCTATCTCGTTTCTAACTGATAATGCTTGAGCGGAGTCGGTTCACGATCAGAGCGGTCTCTTCTGGTGGTGGCCCGATCAGAGCGGTCCCATCTGGTGGTGGTCAAATAGGCAGCACGCGGTCAAATAGGCAGCGCGGCGCCTGCTGGCGTAGTCTACTTAGCTCATCAGTTTAAGAGTAAGTACAACAATGGTCTTATAGCCAAGCTAGTTAGCATTTTTGTTGATGTGGAGGAGAGAAGAGAGGAGAGAGAGGAGAGAGAGGAGAGCTTGGCTCTTATGCAAGCAACAAGCTGCACACGGGAGCCTATGCAGTGGTGGGTCCAGATAATAAATGTATGTGAGGAGGAGTAGGAAAGAGAATGTGAGACATGGTACCATATAATAATAAAAAAAATCTTTTGTAGACAAATAGAAGACAGATTATTGTATAACTTGGCTCTTATAACTTGGCTTATAGCCAAACACTTGGCTCTATTATTGGACTTGCTCTAAATGGACTGTTGTGTCCACTTAGAGCAACTCCAGCAGTAGCCCTCAAAACAGGGCCCCTACTTTTTATTTGAGAGCTTCCTCTACTTTTGAGGGCCTTGTTTTCTGGGCTGCACTCCAGCAGGAGCCCTCAAAACAGAGCCCCTACTTCTCAATTCCCTCTATTTCCTCACACCCTATATGTATATGTATGGGACAAAAGCACAATACACAATAAAATATTTATGATTTCACAATGAGGGACAATATTTAAATATATGAATTCAAATACGAATATTCAAATTTAAATTCAAATTTGTTCCGAATTTAAATTGAAAGCACAAAGTTCATCACATAACATTAAAATTTGTTCCGAATTCAAATATGAATTCAAATACGAATATTCAAATTTAAATTCAAATTTATTCCGAATTTAAATTGAAAGCACAAATATGAATTCAAATACGAATATTCAAATTTAAATTCAAATTTGTTTCGAATTTAAATTGAAAGCACAAAGTTCATCACATAACATTCAAATTTAAATTCAAATTTGTTCCGAATTCAAATACGAATATTCAAATTTAAATTCAAATTTGTTCTGAATTTAAATTGAAAGCACAAAGTTCATCACATAACATTCAAATTTAAATTCAAATTTGTTCTGAATTCAAATACGAATATTCAAATTTAAATTCAAATTTGTTCCGAATTTAAATTGAAAGCACAAATGTTCCACAAAAAACGAGGAAAGCTGAAAAATGAGAGCCGGAGTAGGGGGCCCCTAGGAATGAGGGGTGGGAGGGTGATTTGAGGGCCTCCTCAAATTTGAGGACTCTAGTAGGGGCTCTGCTAGAGCTCGTTTTTTGGCTCAAGCCCTCAAATTTGAGTTTTGAGAGCTCAAGTAGGGGCCCTGCTGGAGTTGCTCTTATGGTCTTATCCACGGTTTCAGGCATGGCTCACTGAACGCATAGGCCATGCCGTGCTAGCTGGGCTTATTTAGCTCGACATGTCAAAATAGTGCTATCGTGCCGAATAGAGCTGAGACAATGCTAAATGGTTTGTGTCTACCGTGTCTAACAAGCTAAACTGTCTACTGTGTCTAATAGGCTAAACATGCCTAATGGACTATCGTGTCTAACGGGTTAAACGTGCTTAATGGGCATTTATCGTGTGCCTAATGGGCTAAACGTGCTTAATAGGCTGCTATCGTGCCTCGCATGTTAAACATGTCTAATGGGTTGCTATCGTGCCTAATAGGCTAAATAGGTGGCTATCGTGCCTAATAGATCGTACTCGTGTCGAATCGTGCTTGGCTCGACACTATTTGTGTCGTGCCGGGTTGGGGTGCTAACTCAAGCACGGCCTGACGCATCGTGTCGCGCCGGCTTGGCTCATTATTGTTGTGAGCCATGCTATGCTTGGGCGGGACAATAGTGTTGTGCCTCGGGCAGCCCTGACGGGCACGACCCATTTGGCCAGCTCTTTCTCATTCGTATAGTCCTCGTCGAACCGATATTTTCCTCCATAAAGAAGGAAGGCACCACCTAATACTAAGTATCTCCCTTAGATTATGGGTAGGTTCTTTTTGGTTGCAGCTAATGGTTTATGGTGCAGCTGATGAGTTTTGGTCCTAGTGCAAGCGCTGTGTGAACAAACCAAATGACGATAAGCCGTTTCAAAAAAAACTGTCTCAATAAACCGCTTCGAAAAAACTATGAAGAAGTTATTCTGCTTGTTTTTTTAGATGAAGCTATATGCTATAAAGTATAAACTGAAAAGAACTAGACCTACATATAAAGAAGTGCGAAATTCAGTGTAGTTCTTAAGCCGGCGCAAGAGCATGTCTATTACATATGCGTGCCGAGAAGCATCACCGCGAGGAGCGCCCAGACAACAGCAAACTATACACTCGGGTAAAGAAAGTAATCAGAGATGAACAGGTGGAAGCCTTGCACCGAGCTCCGCGCTGGGTCCTCTGTGGTCCTCTGTTGTATATTGCCGAACGGGCTACAATGTTTACAACCGACACAACTCACACATGCGTTATCTACACGGTGCGGTTACATCAACGTGATCCCCAAAGCTGGCTATCAAGCTTAACGAGCTATTATCAAATTTCTTTTGAAAATGACATAGTTGGACATAAAATTATTTTATTTATCATTTAAGTGGTTATTTTAAATTCGACCTAACGAGCCACTATCAAGCCGAGCCTCGTTAACCTTTTTTCGTTAAGTGATTATTTTAATTTTGAACCCATTAACTACTATAATCAAAATAATTTTAATTCGAGCCTTAACGAGCTTTTTTTGCCAGCCGATCCCACTCATACGATAACTCAAATTACAAATATGTACCAAAGATAAGGTAGGAGATAAACTGTTCAACAGCTCCCCTCAATCTCAATAGACAAATATTGAGATAGTGCCGAAGAGGCGAAGATAGAAGAGGGTTAGCGCCAAGAAGGTACTATAGAAGGCGACGTGATGGCAGGAACAAGGGGAGAGCGATCAAGACATCAAGCATTGAAGCATTTGATCCCAATTATTCTATAATCACTTTGCAAACACCTGTACTCCTGGAGACCATGAATAGTAAAGAGAATGTGGCTTGATCACTCAGGTCTGTCGCTCGACAAGACATAGGGTTGTTACCAAGGTTATTAAATCGTAGAGTCAAGTTACCAGGGGCAAGTCGACATGTTGACTGACTAGTCACGACTAGTATGCAGACGAGGAAGTATGTTAACAGAGCATGCCATATACTAAGTTGTAGCAACAATTAAACATATACACATGTTGTAAAGCATGAAATGAAGAGAAGAAGAACAACATAAGCATGACGTTGAGTTGATGACTTACTTCTTTTGATCCCGAGTCCCGAGTTCATACTTTATATTGATGAGATCTACCTCAAGATGCCCTTCTCTATCCGCAGAATAAAATTTTCGACTGTCAACTTCCTTTGCCATATGATTATTTTAGTTACACTATTGGCATAACAATGTTAATAAACCTACAGTAACATATAAAATCTCTTTTTTCGAAGCATCATCTAAACATTTAAGTAATCACTATATTAATTGAGACATTTAGATCTGAGTTCTTCTGTAGAGCCATCACTATACTAGACAATAAGTAATTGAGAAGCAACACCCTGAAAATTGAAGGACAGAATAATGAGAAAAATTAAAAATTCAAGTCGGGCGGCTAGACATGCCCGACTAGTCGCTGACTAGTTGTCCAGCTGCCAACTAGTCGCTCCTAGTTGCTGACTAGTCGTCCAGCTGCCGACTAGTCGCTCCAGTCGAGTCAAGCAACCTAGTCGTCCTCCATGTGTCGACTCGACGGCTAATCGTGGATTAGTCGATGACTTAATAACATGGGTTGTTACTCGCTAGTTGAGGACATGAATTTGGATACATGCATGTTCCCTTTGTTCTTTCTCATTGATTTAACGTTTTGTTCCTTCTTTCTTGATTTCATTTTGTAAGTTTGACAGGGGTTTTCACGATCTTCCACAGCCACTACCTTCAAGCCCCGTAGCAAAATAGCCTTGAAAACCGGCCATAAAGATTGTTTGATCTGGTGAAGGTAGTGTTGTAGGGGTGACCCCCCACCTAAGCCCAGCAGGCCTATTAGAAGGTTGTAAGGTCCAAAGTGGAACATGTGTGATGACTTAAATACCCCTGACAGGGGTACACCGATGTAAGGGCACAATTGTAAAAGCGTACCCCATGTGAATATATATATCAAGGGAAGGCTATGGGAGGGGGGATCACTTCTCCCAACTCTCCACTACCACATCTCTCTCTGTTTGGTCTGTAACCACAACAGTTGGCGCCGTCCGTGGGGAGGACAGGAGCAAGCCTAAAATCCGAAGAAGGATGACACCGAAAAAAGCTTCGTCGGCGGCGGCAAAGGGAAAGAAGGCGGCTGGGTCGGATAGTCGCGCGGGTACCAGGGCCGCGGCATCGGCCCGCGCCGGCGCGGGTGATGACGCGGGCGCGGTGGCCGCGGACGTCGACGCTCGCGCTGCAGCGACCGACCCCGCCACCGCTGCGACAACGACACCCAACCTCGTCACCGGCACGACAACGACCGCCCCCGCCATCCCCGCCGCAACGCTTGTCGGCAGCGCGGACCGGGCGGTTGGAGGTAGCCAGGCGGGGCAACCGGCAGCTCGGGAGCTCGCGAGGCGATCGTCACCGTGCCGACCCTCAATGCGTTCCAGCGGGAGTTAGGCGATCTTCGCGGGGCCGTCCGAGACATACAAGAGGCTCGGAGCCAGCAGACCGCGCCCGTGGTCGCACCGGAGCCCACGCCGGAAAGGGCAGACAGCCACGACGCCCCCGCATTCAGTCGCGTGCCGTTGCGACGCGCTGATCCAGAGTCCCCGCTCTCCGCGGGTTTGCAGCAGGCGGCGTGGCCCGAAGACTTCAAGTTCCACAGCGTCATCGACCCATATAAAGGCGATACGGAACCTCAGGAGTTCGTGCGTGTGTACGAAACCGCGATCGAGGCTACGGGCGGCGACGACACCACGAAGGCGAAAGAACTCCCCCTCGCGTTGCAAGGAGTGGCACTTTCTTGGTTTTTTACCATAGAGCCAAACTCCATCTACGCGTGGGAACATATCCGCGATCGCCTTTACAATAACTTTCAAGGGAGCTACGCCGAACGGGTCGAGGTAGACCAGCTCTTCGCTGTGAAGCAAACACCTTCGGAGAGGCTACGGGACTACTCCAAGCGTTTCGCGAAGGTGCGCTGCCAAGTCAAGGACGTTAATGAGACGACCGTCATCAACGCGGCCATACAGGGCCTTCGTCCGGGCCCTACGGCCGAGTACCACACGCGGAAGCCTATTAAGACAGTCGCCAAGCTCTTCGACAAAACGGAGGAGTATGCGCGGGCGGAGGAGGACGCGCGGAGACGCAACGCCGCCACCGCCGACCTCGCCCAAGCGAAGCGCTCGTCATACGAAGGGGAGGCGGGCGATGATTCCCCGAAGCAAGGCCGCACCCGAGAACCCCGGGAAGACACTCCTGGAGGCAACGATACCGGGGAACAGGAAGGCTCCTCAAGGAGCAGGCGCAAGCCCCGACGTCACCAGCGCAGGCCACAAAAGGCCCGCCATGCCCCTAACATCGGGAACGCCCTTTGAACAGCTGCCCCCACCTCGCGGGGAGGGGGCCGGGAATGGGAAGGCGGACCAGCCCGCGACGAGCGACCCCGCGCGGAGCAAGAACTTCTAGATTACGGCAAATGGTGCGAGGTGCGTGGTTACGGCGATCAACGCACGAAGGCGTGCACCGCAGTCATGGAGCTGCGGCGGGGGATGGCCGGGTCTCGGGCTTCGTCCCTTCGGCCCCCTACCGAAGCGGCATGGCATACAAGGGGTAGCCCCCCGCGAATCTTCGCCGAGGAAGATACGCGGCACCGCACCATCAGCGTCATCACTGGAGGTTCCCGATCAGGGGCCCCCGTGGAGCAGCCGCAATCGTGGGTGCCGCCCCGCAGCATCACCTTCACCCCGAATGACGCTAGGGGTGTGGAGTTCCCCCACCAAGATCCCTTGGTCATTCAGGCCCCCATCGCAGGATGCGACGTCAGGTGCATCTTCGTCGATGGGGGAAGCTCCGCAAATATTCTGTTCGCAGGAGCCCTCGATCGTATGGGGATCCCCCGAAGGCGTCTAGAGCAGTCCGGAGCTCCACTTCAAGGCCTCGGAGGTCAACCGTTGCAGGCCATAGGGCTTGTGTCCCTCCCGGTCACATTCCGCCAGGAGGATAACATCCGAACCGAGCATGTCACCTTCGACGTTGTAGATGTCCCATCCCCCTACAACGTCATATTGGGGTGGCCCGCCATCAACTCCTTCGAGGCGATCTCACACCACGCCTTCTTGTGTATGAAGCTCCCAGGCCCGGAGGGTGTCATCACCGTCTTCGGCGACCAGGATCTCGCCAGACGCACCAAAATCAGCAACCGGGATTTGCATCGCCCGGTGCATGTCCTCTCAGACACGCTCGGTGACGCACCCTCCGCTCCGGGGTGGACGCCTAAGCGTCGGCCTCAGGGCGGAGTCAAGAAGGTGCCGCTACAGGCGGAAGGGCAATTCGTATCCATTGGCGAGGGGCTCCCCCCGGAGGTTGAGCGAGATTTACTCCAAGTGCTCCAGAACAACGCCGACATTTTTGCATGGTCACCGGAGGATATCAAGGGCGTAGATCGCGCAGTAATCGAGCATCGCTTGGCGGTTCGCCCCGACGCCAAGCCGGTCAAGCAAAAGCTTCGCCGTATGTCCATGGATCGGCAGTAGGCGGCCAAGGTAGAGGTGGCGAAGCTTCTTCGGGCCGGCGTCATTCGCGAAGTCCACCACCCAGAGTGGCTCGCCAACCCAGTATTGGTCAAGAAGGCCAACGAAGCCTGGCGCATGTGCATCGACTTTACGGCACTCAACAAGGTGTGCCCAAAGGACAACTACCCCTTGCCACGCATCGATCAACTGGTCGACGCTACCGCCGGGTGCGAGCTCATGAGCTTCTTGGACGCCTACTCTGGCTATCATCAAGTATACATGGCCAAAGACGACGAGGACAAGACTATCTTCATCACACCGATTGAGACTTTCTGCTTCGTCAGGATGCCCTTCGGCTTGAAAAACGCAGGCGCTACCTTTACCCGCCTTGTGGCACTCGCCCTGGCCGCCCAGCTCGGGAGGAACGTGGAGGCCTACGTCGACGACGTGGTGATCAAAACTCGGCACCTCGCTTCGCACGGCCAGGACCTCCAGGAGACCTTCGACAACCTCAGGAAGACCGGCATCAAGCTCAACCCCGACAAATGCGTCTTCGGCGTGCAGGCGGGCAAACTCTTGGGCTTCCTCGTATCCGGACGGGGCATCCAGGCGAATCCCGACAAGGTTGAGGCCATCTTGGGCATGGAGCCGCCCAAGACGACGAGGGAGGTCCAGAGGCTGGCGGGCCGCATGGCAGCCCTAAGCCGCTTCCTATCTAGGGCGGCGGAGCGGGGCCTGCCATTTTTTAAGACACTTCGCGGGTGCGATGGATTTCGTTGGGATAGCGATTGTGCGGAGGCCTTCAATGACCTCAAGAAACACCTGGCGAGCCTCCCCATTCTGGTCGCCCCAGCACCAGAGGCTCCCCTCTTGCTTTATCTATCTTAGAGGAAGGCGCTGTGCAACAGCCCGTATACTTCGTCTCCGAAGCCCTCCAAGGCGCCAAGACGAGGTATACGGAGCTTGAAAAGCTCGCTTACGCATTGGTCATGGCCTCCAGGAAGCTCCGACATTATTTTTTGGCTCACCCGATCACAGTGCCTTCCTCATTCCCCTTGGCGGAGATGTTGCACAACAAGGAATCCATAGGGCGCATCGGCAGTGGGTTGCTGAGCTCACCCCGTTCTCCCTGACATACGCCTCGCGAACAGCAATCAAGTCTCAAGTTCTCGCTGACTTCATCGCAGAATGGACTTCGCCGGCTCAGACCACCCAGAAGCATGACGACCCAGTTTGGACGCTTACCACCGACGGGGCCTACGGCGTCGCGGGCGCGGGCGTCGGTGCAGTAATTGTTACGCCCGAGGGACAGCGCCTGCTATACTCGGCGCGTCTCGCGTTCCCGGCCACCGATAACACGACTGAGTATGAGGCGCTGCTCTTCGGCCTGGCAAAGCTCAAGGCAATCGGCGCGCGGTGAGTGCTTGTCCGCACGGACTCGCGTTTGGTGGCAGGCCACGTAGACAAGTCATATCAAGCTAAGGACCCTGAGCTGGCCAAATACCTCACGGCCGTGCGAGCAAGGGAAAGGCACTTCTTGGGCGTCACGGTCAAGGCCATCCCTCGCGCGGACAATGAGCAGGACGACACCCTCGCAAAGGCGGCCAGCCAACAACTGCCGCCTCCTGACGGCGCGTTTTACGAAGTGTTACCGCAGGCGGCCATTGCGCAGGACAACCGGGATGCGGCCCTCGTTCACCATATCGTCCAGCAGGGCGACTGGCGAGAGCCCATCTTCAACTTCTTGCAGGGCATCGCCGAACCGGAGGACCCTGCCGAGCTCCGGCGCCTGCAGCACCGTGCCAGATCCTTCCAGGTGTTCGAAGGGATACTCTACAAGAAAGGGGTCTGCGCACCGCTCTTGAGCTGCCTCTCGGGCGAAGAGGGGAAGAAGCTCCTTGCGGAGATCCATGCCGGCGTGTGTGGGTCTCACCTGGCGCCGAGGTCATTGGTCGGCAAGGCATTCAGGCAAGGGTTTTACTAGCCGACCGCCATCACCGACGCCCAGGATCTCGTGCGTCGGTGTCAGGGGTGCCAGTGGATGGGGCGTATCATCCGCAGGCCTCCAACGAACATCAACCCCATTCCCCCGGTGTGGCCTTTGGCACGCTGGGGTGTCGACATAGTAGGACCACTTCCCCGAGCCCCAGGGGACCTGTGATTCGTGGTGGTCGCGCTGAAATATTTTTCCAGATGGCCGGAGGCGGTGGCCCTGGCCAAAATAACCTCGGTGGCCATGAAGCGCTTTCTCTGGCAGAACATCATATGTCGCTTCGGCGTGCCCAGGGAGCTCACCGTTGACAACGGCCTGCAATTCGACGCCACCCTGTTCAAAGAGTTCTGTGACGGCATGGGCATCACGCTTCGGTTCGCCTCCGTTGGGCACCCCCAGTCCAACGGAGCGGTCGAGAGGGCGAACGGCGCCATCTCTGTCGCCGTCAAGAAGCGCCTCGTCGGGTTGCCGAAGGGCAAATGGCCGAGCGAGCTTCACAGCGTCCTCTGGTCCCTTCGCACAACGGTAACACGCCCGACGGGGTTCACGCCCTTCAAGCTCCTTTTTGGTGACGAGGCCGTGACGCCTAAGGAAATCAAGGCCGGCTCGCGGAGGGTTCTCGTCCAAGCACCCGACGAGGAACGCCGTGTATCCCTGGACCTCCTCGATGGGGCACGGGCAAGTGCAGCCCAACATGTCGAGAAGTACGCGCGGTAGACAATGCGTACTCCGAACCGTTCCATATACCCGCGAGGGTTCAAGCCGGGGGATCTCGTCCTCAGAACAGCGCTCCATGCGGAGACCGTGGGCAAGCTGGAGTCCAAGTGGGAGGGTCCATACATCGTGGCGGAAGCATTACAGAAGGGGGCGTACCGCCTCGCCACGCTCAAGGGACAAACTCTCCGCCACACATGGAACGCGGACAAGTTGCAGCGATATTACGCCTAGAGGCAGGGCGAAAGTTGGAGGTGTCAGCCCCTTATTGTATGATGCTCGCCCGCGCAAACGGGAGTTCAATAAAACTCGCTGTTCGCAGAAAGTACCATGTTGTCTGGCACCCCTGCTATCTAAATAAGACGTAGCGTCGAGGTCCGCCTCCGCACGCGCGAGTCTACGGACTATAAATTAAGTCGTAGCGTCGAGGTCCGCCTCCGCACGCGCCAGTCTACGGACTCTAAATAAGACGCAGCGTCGAGGTCCGCCTCCGCACGCGCCAGTCTACAGACTCTAAATAAGACGTAGCGTCGAGGTCCGCCTCCGCACGCGCCAGTCTACGGACTATAAATAAAGTCGTAGCATCGAGGTCCGCCTCCGCACGCGCCAGTCTGCGGACTCTAAATAAGACGTAGCGTTGAGGTCCGCCTCCGCACGCGCCAGTCTACGGACTCTAAATTAAGTCGTAGCGTCGAGGTCCGCCTCCGCACGCGCCAGTCTACAGACTCTAAATAAGACGTAGCGTCGAGGTCTGCCTCCGCACGCGCCAGTCTACGGACTCTAAATAAGACGTAGCGTCGAGGTCCGCCTCCGCACGCGCGAGTCTATGGACTATAAATTAAGTCGTAGCGTCGAGGTCCGCCTCCGCACGCACCAGTCTACGGACTCTAACAAACGCAGCGGGGGGACGCCCTCGCGCACTCTGCGGAGTATGAACAAGACACGAGTCCCGCGTACGCACAGGCGTTGTTCTTGTGTGTACTTAGGGCTGGATATCGAGCTGGCTCGGCTCGGCTCGGTCTGGCTCGGTAGGATAACGAGCTGGCTCGAGCTGGCTCGTTATAACTAACGAGCTAAAAAGCCAGCTCGGCTCGACTCGACAAAAAGCTCGAGTTAGCTCATTTGGCTCGTGAGCCAGGGCCAAAAAATATCTCCATCATATATTCATCCATGGAAGTTTGGCTCGTTTGGCTCGTTAGGCTCGTTTGGCTCGTTTGGGTACAATAGAGTACAAATTAACACATGCATGGCTCGTTTGGGTACAATAGAGTACAAATTTACACATTAACACATGCAATAGAGTACAAATTAGGTCCATGGAAGCAGCATATGCATATCTAAATTCCTAGAAGCATGGCTCGTTTGGCTCGTGAGCGGCTCGCGAGCTGGCTCGAGTTGGCTCGTTATAGCTAACGAGCTACAATCTTGGCTCGGCTCGGCTCGTTATCCTAACGAGCCGAGCCGAGCCGAGCCAGCCACGAGCCGAGCGAGCTAACGAGCTTCAAGTTTTTCGTCCAGCCCTATGTGTACTCTTCGGGGCAAGAGTAAAGCATGAACGTCGGCCTCAAAATACAGCATGCAACAGTAAGAAGTGATACTTCAGTTCATCGCAAAAATATGGGGATCATGTGATTACAAACATGAGCGTACAGTACATCCCACACCAACCGTTCAGCCTTCGCGCGGCGCCGAAGGGCCCGCGCCGCCGTCATGGCACCGGGGAACTCCTTCGAGCCAGCGTAGGAAGTCCCCTCCCCCGCGCAGCGTTTGCCGCACTGCAACCTTCGCCGCATCCTCCCCGACACGACCCCAGATCCGTCGGTGAAAATTCTAAAGGCCTGGCTCGATGGAGCGGATAGCGTCCGACATCGCCTCCGGCCGGCTAGGAAGATCCAGGCGAGGATTCGTCAGCTCATGGATGTGTCTACACCCATGAGTATGAAGCGTGGCAAGGGCGAGGCACGCACCAAGATAGCCGCAGTGCTCGCCGAAGGTTTTGACGCCGCGGAGAGCAACGTCGGCCCCCTCCTCGACCAGCCCGAGCGTCTCCATCAGGTCCTCCGGCCCGTGACTAACGGCCGGTACGTCCACGCACAGATCTCTGAGGGCCCTGTTCAGAGACTCCATTGCCCTCCATGCCGACACGGACACGTCGTCCAAGGCGCAATTCTTCCCTGCAAGAGACTCGGCCAGCTGGGTTCTCTCCTCCTCCAGAGCGGCGATCTGCTGCAAGAAGGAGGCGCGTTCCTCTGCCGCTGCGCGCTTGACTTCCTCGGTCTCGAGTTGAGCGGCCGCCACGGCGCCCTCCAGCGTGCGAAGCTGTTCGTCCTTCGTCGCATGAGCATCATCCGAGGCGCGAAGGCTGGCTTCTAGGGCCCTCCGCTCCCGAATACGGGCCTTGTCTAGGGCCTCGCTGATGACAAGTGTCTGGAAGCAACAAAAAGAATCAGCAGGTGCCCGGTAGTACCCTGGAACACGCGAGCACGCGTACTCACCCGTATCTCCGAGGCCCGCACCGCGAGCGCCAGGAGATCTCCCTCGCACGATGACAACATCTGTCGGTCGAAGCTACCGCTGGCGCGCTCTGCAGCTGCAGTGAGAGCACGAAGTATCTCCAGGCACGGAAGGAAGTCGGAGAGAACGGGCTCCAGTCCCACCACGTCAGGGGCTGTGGAGGCTTCGGCCGCTTCGACGGCGATAGACGCCTGCGGGGCACCCTGCATAAGGTTCGGGACTTCGCGCACACCCCTGTTGCTCGATCCTTCACCACGCCCGGGAGACCTCGTCTCGCCTGAGGTCGACGGAATGAGCGAGCAAATCGGAGAGAGTTTCGCGAAGTCGTGCGAAGAAAAGGAACCGCGCCTACCTTTTGCCCCCCTCGCCGCGGCAGGAGATGGTGCTTGTTCGACCGCCAGCTGGGGTGCGAGCGCCTCGATGATGGGTTGAGGGGCCCCCTCGGTCGCGTCAGACGCCACAATCCTATGGACGGAGCCCGCAACACCGTATCGGCCCCTCGAAGGCGGCGGGAACTGGACCCAAGGACGTTTCGCCTGTGGCACTGCAGGCGACTCTTCCGCGACGCTGCTAGTCGTAGTTCCTGCCGCACCCCCAGCCTCTGCCGCCCTGGGCACGTCCTCGCCGGCTACCGCGGGCGGCAGAGCACCGTCGACCGCGGCTCCCTCGTCAGGCATGACGTTCCCCACCGGGTTGGCGAGTCTTGGATCAATGACGGTCGTGCTCCCAAGCCCGCGGTATCGGCCAAGGGTGCCAAGGGACTCGAGGCGGCGCGCCCTCCCGAACCAGTCCGGCCGGATCCATCGCTGGTCGCACGTCCCGTCCCAGCAGTGCCAGCCGCCGAGGTGGCGGGCGGGCTGGACGCGACAACCTCGGAGCGGACCCGGCGCCGCGAAGACGATGCCCCCGCTTGGCTGCCACCACCGCGATCGCTCGGAGTCCCCACAGGAGTCTCCGCCGGCACCGTGCGCTCGGGCACAGCAATGCCCAAAACCTCGCACGTGCGGTTTATCCACCCTTGCTTCGCCGCCCTGGTCGCGGCTTCGCACAGCTTATGCTCCTTCAGCGTGTATGGCCCGAGGAACGCCACAACCGCGCGCTCCGCATCCTCTAGCCGAGCCACTGCGTAAAAATATAACAAGTCGATTACGCGGGGACCACGCAAACACAAAGGGATGCGCACTAACGCGCTGGATGACTCACAAGGAGCAGAGGGAGGAAGCAGGCAAGACGCCGGCGGGCGAACACTATCTTCTCGGTCGTCGCCCCGTCGCGGGTACTTCCTCCGGGCGGAGAGCGGCGCCACCCTGTACATCGTATACTCGTCGGCCAGGTCGCGCATACTTAGCCGGCGAGCGACGCCGGCGAGCCTCCATAACCTCCGAGCGTCATCAGCCTCTGGCTCCACGCTTGGCGAGCTATTGAACGAGATCGGCCCACCTCGGCATAGCAGGCCACTCGTGCTAGTCACGTGGTAATAAAACCACCATCGTGTCCAGCAGGACTCCCACTTCCCCAGGGTGGCCGATGCGGGGAATAGCGTCGTACACGACGGCCGTAGCACGAAATCCACGCCGCCAAAGTTGGACACAGCCCCCTCTGTCGTGCAGGGTGGCGAAAAGGCTCGTGCTCGGGTGCCGGCCTTCTGTCGTCGCGGCGGGGTAGGCGAGCCCCGTCGCGCTCCTCGATCTTCCCTTCGCGGACAAGCCGCTGCAACGTCTCTTCAGTTACGCGGCTCCTCCCCAGTGCGCGGGAGCAGCGGCCCACCGAGTATTCCATGGCGTCCCACCGCCTGTCGGCGCGTGAACGCCCCCGCAGCGCCAGCTCATACTCCCCGGAAGGGAAGGCCAACTCGTCCCGGCCAGACAGGGAGCCACCGCTAGGGGGGCGGGAGGCATCGTCCTGGCCGGCCATTGCTCTCTAAGATCGGGGCAAGTGGAAACGAGGCAGCGGCAAGTTGCGTTACTATCAGCACGAAGCAAGCAGAGCTAAGCGATAGGCGAGATAGAACGCCCCCACGACAACGATGGCGCCTTATAAAGCCCACACGCCACCCGTCCAAAGGGTAAGGGATGGAGCGCGCGGCGCCAGCTTCGCCGCCACCCGTCCGAAGGGTAAAGGACGGAGCGCGCGCGCGCGCCTATTTCGGCTGCGAAGCACTCGCGCGTCTACCTTAACTGCCAGCCCAGGCATCGGCTTCGATTTCAGATCCCAGGCCCCGCTACGCACTAAGACTACGCAAGTCCGGAGAGGTTCACAGGCCGCAGGGACGGAGGGGGCCAAAGGACTCGACGACATGGCTTCGGCCCTGTGAAGCCCTTCACCATGATAGGCTCCTGTTGTAGGGGTGGCCCCCACCTAAGTCCAGCAGGCCTGTTAGAAGGTTGTAAGGTCCAAAGTGGAACATGTGTAATGACTTAAATACCCCTGACAGGGGTACACCGATGTAAGGGCACAATTGTAAAAGCGTACCCTATGTAAATATATATAAGGGAAGGCTATAGGAGGGGGATCACTTCTCCCAACTCTCCACTACGACATCTCCCTCTGTTTGGTCTGTAACCACAACAGTGTACTTATTCATTGAGCTATTAATATGAATACAAATGAAAAAAAAGATTAACCGTCGCTTCACTCCCCACGCCGCGAGTCCACCGCAGCGACACGGCTCTTCCAATCTTGATAGGTACAGTAGGTTTAGCCGCCGCCCCACGGCCGCCGTCGTGAAGCGGATGGGTGAAGCTGAGCGGAATTCGGGTGACGCCCCGGTTACAGCCGTCTCCGCGGGGCCGCAACTGCGGGTCGGCCATGCCCCCGAGGCCGGGGAGGCCCCTCCAAATTGCGGCCAGCCGTGCGACTGGGCCGAGCTGCCGCAGGACCTGCTCATCCCCATCTTCAGCCAGCTGCAGATCCCATCCCGGAACTCGTCTTCTCGCACGTCCTGGTATCTCCCTTACCTGGCTGTCCGCCGGCTCGGCCTCTGCTCCCCTAATCAGAGCGCCTGCCTCGTCACTCCTCCGGGGACAGCGACCCCAGCACAGTCACCCTGCGCACCCTCTCCACCAGCAAGCTCTGCCACATCGCCCTCCCGGATCCTCCGTCCCGCAGCCACTGCATTGTCCCGCTACATTTTTGGGACGGGTTCTGACCCAAATCCCGCTATCCCAAACCCTAATAGATGTAGCATTCAATGCAAGACTTCGCCAATTTGAAAAGCTTAGAGAGCCCGTACAAGCAATTTTGAATAAAAATCACGCCTACTCTTTCTAAATTGATGGGTGTCGTAGGGATGGCCCCCACCTAAACCCGGTAGGCCTAGTAGGAGATTATAAAGCTCAGAGGCCATGTGTAATGACATAACTGCCCCAGAGGGGATAACCAGATGTGAGGGTATAACTGTAAAAGCACTCCTCATGTGTATATATATATATATAAGTACAAGCCATGGGGAGAACCCAGGCCATTACACTCATCTTCATCAATCTTCACTACCATCTCTCTCTGTTTGGTTTGTAGCCACAACAATGGGCCTTGATAAATTTGGGTTGCAATACAAAAACCAAGCAAAATACCGAGTCGCGACCAAACATCTGCACGCTAAGCTAAGGCACAGAAGCTCGTCATGTTCGTCTCGTCGCCTTGGTCGGAGAACTATTGCATGCCGTGGTCGTGGCTGAAGCCCCCTTGGCAGTACGAACCCTAGTACGAAGTTTTTAACCGAACGGACCGAATACAGATAACTATCTCGATAAGCGGCTCCTTTGTTTATTTAAGAGAAGGCATAATCTATAAACCGAAAAGAATTCAACCATAGTCTACGTCGAACTAAGATTTTTTTTTAAAAAAAACAAGACAACACAATTTTCATGCACAGTTTAAATTTCACTGAACTGAGTTTGAAAAGGCATATATTACAACAAATCGCAAAGCAAATGGCCGAGGATATGATACGAACCTCCACAAGAACAAACCAACAAGAATTCCAGGAGAACAGCCCAAATTTCACTGTAAAAAAACATTTTTCGCTGAATTTCTTTGTTCTATATTTGTTAACTGCTGTAAAATTCTAGTTTGACTTCTGCAAGTACACTTCCCAATGAACGCTGACTAGCACAGCAGCAGACGCAAGTTGCATGGTGATCACTTCTCAGTTCGAACCATAACTGGAAAAATCATTAATACATACGCTCATGCAGCACAAAAACAAATCGAGAAATATGTAACAAATTCAGCCGGATTCAGATAACACGAGCTTTGTACAGGCAGATGTAAGCCATGTGCCAGTCGCCTGTTAAGATAAGCAATAGCCTACTTCAGAACAATCCACCGCAGATTTGAGTCGATATTTAATTAAATAGCTGCTCACCTCCACCAGATAGTTTCAAAATCTCTTCCTCGCGTATACTTGGGTTGTCGTCATCGAACTCAATCCATTTTCCTGAATGGCAACACATAATTATCAGCGTGTTTGAAGTGACAGGGAAATAGTTGATTCTAATAATTGAACTGACTTTTGGCCTTACCATCATCTTGCTTAACCCAGCCAACATAGTGGCCAGAGTCTGCGCTTCTTCCCTTGTGCGTCAAGACAGCAATTAAATCATAGATGCCAGTTAATTGTTTCTTTGGAGCAGAGGAATCAGCTGCACAACACACAAGAACACATCTTAGTTTAAAGCTAGTCAGGCCACACTAGCAGTGGGTGGAACTATTTGGAGCAGGCTAACTGTTGAGAACATGCATTTGAATATGGACATTAGAAAGTTAGTCATAATTAAGATAGTATGGGAAGAAAAAACACTATAGTAGTATAGTTACATGTGAAGAGTAAATATGTGAGCTTATTTACTGAATAAGAACAGAAACAAATTATTTGCCTTTGTCAATGTCCATGCTGGATGATTCCCCAGGACTAGTTGATGAGCCCTGAAACAAAATGCACTAATTCCATCAAAGCTATAACATGATCGAAGTACTAAAAACAAATGGGAATGCTCAACTAGCATGCCTTACAAAAGAATAATCTAGTCATTTCTTAGCAGTTCTCACTAATGAATTGACCATGTAGTAAAATGATACTCTGGTTAGCAGAAAGATCATTACATCATTTTCTTTTGAGCTGCTGGTTTTCCCCTGTGCTTTTAATCCAAACTTCGCATTTTCTGCATCTCTCAGCATCTTCACATGCAAATTGAGTGCCCCAATCAACACCAGTGTAATAGAGCTAGCAATTGAAATTTCAACAAAAACAGTGCTACCTGTCGAGGAGCTTGGAGTTTTTGTTTCTGTTCATCTGAGCAAAAGTCGTATACATCCAATTCCAGGGGGTAATCCACTTTCTGGCAGGAACAAAAGAAAGTAATAGAAAAGTTTTTTTATAACAATAGAGGTAAAATGAAGCATCTCCGACTCGACAGTGTATGGAAAAAATTATAAAGCTTCCTTACAAAACCCAGTTATAAAATTCACGAAGGCATTTGTAGTTTGCAAAAGAAAAGAGAGCAAAATAAGCTAACATACCCGTAAAATCTTCGCCTTCTGGTTTGATTCCCTTTTCCAAAAGAAACGAACAAACTGCACAGTCAAGTACCTGAAGAAGAATCTACATAAATATCATTGCAAAATAAGCAAGCATATAATCATGATTCATGAATGAAAATATTTTATGTTCTTGCCTAGGCAGCTCATTTATTCGTGACTCTCTTGTATAAAGAGCAGTCCGACCCAGTGACGGTGAAACCTTTTCGAGTTCTGTCTTCAAGCCCTAAAGAAAGAATACATGATAATTAACACTGACCATCTTATGAAAATTTTGAAGCCATATGCAAGCACATATATAACATGAGATAAGCCAAACAATATTTCTTTATATTTTCCATTTCCCCACAAAACTCACCCAGAAGAGATGGTGTGGAGGACAAATCAAACACAACTTTCTAATTCAAATCTGCAGCAGCCATAAGTCCATAACAGATTGTAACAGACCAATTCTTTCCAGTACGTCAGGAACACGTTCTTTTTATCAAACAAAAATGCTAGTATTAGAACTTGGTGGGATAATATAGAACTGCTCTAACACAAAAATAAAATATCAACCAACCTTGTAATTACCATCCTTTCTATCTTAAAAAATTCGGCCCTATGTAAATTGTTCTACCCAGGGTTCGGATTACCGGCGGTTACCGGCTGGTAACCGCCGGTAACCGTTCTTCCCGGCGGCGAGCGGTATGAAAATACCGGCCGAGATGGAAATTTGAAATTTTTGAATTTGTAGATGGTGGAATGGGTTCCAGGGGGTATTTGTAGCTACTTTGGATGGCTAAGCATATGTTTAGGAACAATACCACAAATTCACTCTTAAAGTTGGTTAGCTTAACATTGTTCCACCTTAATTAAATAGATAGGCAACTCTGAATTACAAGTATGATGCATAGCAATGTAGAATACTAGAATACAAGCACTATAAATCTAGCATGGGTACTTCTAAAGTTCTAATATCATATGATAATGTATACATACATTAGTTATCCAGAATTCCAGATGCAATTCAGACATGGCTAACTTAGTCCAGTGACTGACCAACATCTCTCAACTCCCAACTATGACCATTAGCTGATGACATCTAGCCAATGATGTCAGTTAAGACACCATTTATTTATAATAACTCACTATTGTAAGTCACAAAACATTTATCCAGACGGATAGAGAAACAAATATGAACCCAGTGGTACAAGCTGTTACGAAACATAAAGCATTCAACTTCTACATTTAGTACATCCATTTTTGTTCATCTCTGGCTCAAAACACTTCAACTCAGCAAGAAAGTAGAATATTTCAGTATACAACTAGCAAATTACATCACAGCCATATGTAGCTTGAAACTTTGAATATTTCATGCGTTAAATCTTCGGATGCTCATGTGTTTTGAAATTCATAGTATAGGAGGGCTCAAACACATGTTTTTCTGCTAAATCTTTCAAAAGTATAGGTAGGTTTTATGCAAAGGATCCCACAAGGGTATTTCCATACTCTTGTACAAATTCCACCGGTTTTTCCGGGTTTTTGACCGGTAAAACCGGTAACCGGCCCGGTTACCGGCCGGTTACCGGCCGCCTCCCGCCCCGACAAAAAAAAATGTTTGACGAATTTCTTCCGGTTTTACACCGGGATTTCCGGTTACCGGGCGGTAACCGGCCGGTTACCGGTACCGCCCGGCGACCGGGATTCTCTCCAGAACCGGTTTTTCAAACCTTGGTTCTACCCCTAAGCTCACTTTGTGCGATGTTTAATGCATTGGCTCATATAGCTAGTCTAATACCCAGATCGGCAGATTATGTGAAGTTGTGAACGGGCTCAAAAGATTTTGGGGTTATAGATACAAGTGGGTTTACAAAAATGTGTTCCTAACTTCTAATATAAGACATGAATCTCATTAATTTCGAATCAATGGCTTCTAGTTGAGTTGAAGTTTTGTTAGCACCACTGCTATGATAAATTAGATTGTAAAATCTACTGCAAGATCACTAGGCAAAGATTCCAACCCACATAAAAACAACTATCCTAACAGTACCAATAATGAACTAAAAACAAATGAAGATTTAAATGAAAATTTACTTACATGTTTAAGTCCCTCATGAAGGTGGTTTACATCTTGAGATATATGACACTTCAGAGAATAAACTGACTCTGTCTCTAAACTCTCCTCACCACTTTCTGCGCAGTGGACCCTGGAAGTAAAAGCAACAGCAGTGCACTGGAGCATTGTCAACTTTTGTTACGAATAACTACCTTTTATCTATATGAATGTGTGTGTGTGTGTGAGAGAGAGACCTGCTCACAAGATCAATTCCAAATAGTTCCTTCACTGGACCAGCAGGAGGTTCACTATTGAAAAAGGCAAATAGTATTCAATGGAGTAGCCAACCATACATACCACAATTAAATGCTAAGGTGATTGGCTTGCTGCTCCACAACTACATTGTGCGTCCACACTACTTTGTAGTGGCAATCCCAAAAAAAATGTACACAAAGATATAAAAAATGGTGATAATAGGTGTTAAGACTTAGAGAGTGAACAGAAGGGAGATGTGCTGTCAGTTGAAACTGCACAAGTTACCTTGTTTCTGATGTAAGAGTTTGAGAAAGTGTATACACCAACTGTGTCCAGCATTCTTCTGCATCCTGCAATGTTTCAAATAAACAATGTACATCATTTAGCATATATATTCAACAGTAGATAACCAACTCAATCATAGATTCATAGGTGAGCAATAGGAACCTGTTGCATGTAAACATTATTTTGCTGTTGTGCAAACTGGGGGTATTTTTTCCGCAGCATCTGCTCAAAATTAGACCAAACAAATATTATGACATAACACACAGTTAGATATACTAAACTCTTTTCTATATTTTCACAAAGCAATAAAAGGCATGTTAATGAACTCATCAGTATATAATCTACCTGCATTACAGTGTGTCAAATGCAAAACCAAACAGTGGAGAAGCTAGGATGGAGTCAGCAACAACCCACCAACACACACACACATAGTTGTCACGGCGTTGCCTAGTTGACATGTTGTCCAGCCAACCAGCAGAGGACAACATGGCTGCTTGCCTAGACTGGCAGCGCCTGGGAGAGAGGGGCTTAGATCTGGGCCATCTAGCCTTTGGGCGACCCGAGAGAGAGGGGGAGAGATGGCTTAGACCTGGGAGAACACTAGCCGCCGTTGTCACCACCATCGTCAAAGTTCTCCGGCTCGCATCCACCGCCGCCGCTGTCTGGAGCACATCATCACCACTCTGCCTTCTGCCGTCGCCTCGCGGTTACTCTTCTCTCCCTCTCCTTTCTTCTATGTCCCTCCCTCTCCCTTGCTTGTCTCCACTGCTCCGCTGCTCTCTGCTTTGCCGCTTGGCTCTCTGCTCTGCTACTCTCGGTGCTGGATGCTGCTGCTCGCCTTCCTCACTGCTCTGCAACTGGAGGTGGGCAGGTGGTGCCCTGGTGGTAATTAGGGCACAGGAGGAAGGAGGGGATGACTTAGGGCCTATTTGGTAGGGCTCCAGCTCTTGGACTCTCAACCGGAGCAGCCGGAGCCCTACCAAACGCCTCGGCTCCTCATTTTTTTAGAATTTGGATCAGGGGAGGAGCTAAGCAGCTTGTACGTGGAATTCGCAAAGCGAATTGGGCTCGCTCCCCACCTGGAGCAGTCACCCGTTTACGGAAATACCCCTGGTGTTGGGGTGGAATTACCCCCCAAATGCCATCGAACAAAACCCCCTCCCGATCGCATCTCTCCCCATTAGCACAGTCTCCTGTTCCCCCACCCCATTCTCTTCTCATCCCGAATGGAGCACCAAAACCCTATTCGCCAGCCCCGGGCTCCCTCCTCCTCGCAGCCGGCTTCCATTGCAATGACCGGCGACCTCCACCGCGACAAACAGCCAGCCCTTCCCTTTGCCTCCCTTGTCTTCACAGCTGCCACCCAGATCTGCATTTTTGCAACTACCTTGCAGTCCTCGCCGTCGAAATTCATCTGCCCCTCGTCGGAGTCCCTTCGCTGCCAGAGTTCCTCCCGCCTCACCGCTTGGTCATTCGCCGCCTGCTCCTGCTCCCATGAAGGTAACAGCTAGCTGCCGCCCCTCCCCTTGTCCTCTCTCCTCCCTTGGATTGTGTAAAATCATAGGAAATTATGCAGGAAAATGAGTTGGATTCGTCCCCATTTTGTTGAAATGTGTGGGATTTACCTAGATCTGGAAATGGTTCCTATGCCTAAATCATAGGAATGCAAGATATTGTACTGTGAAATTGTTCCTTTTTTGTGCCTAGATCTGAAAAAATTTTGGTGCCCAGATGTTTAACAATGTATGATTGTACATGAGTTTGTGAGAGTTCAATACAAAAAAATGTTGACCTATGCTTGCTATTATGGTAGACTACATGAGTTGATTATGGCAGATGGCAGCATGGACACAAGGCAAGATCTATCGTTTTTATCTAGTCTCCTTTTTTTTAATTGTAGATGAAACAAAACTCAAAGATGTGGTGAACAAAAGCTCAAAGATGTAATTTTGTTTTGTGTCTTCTCTGTAGTGCTAGTACTTCTCTGTAATCCTGTGATCTGTGAGTTTAGTAGTTGTAGCTGTATTTTTTATGGGGTACAAATTGATATGGAATTTGTATGCAGTTGTAACATAAGGAGCTCTTCTACTCACAGAAACCTAGTGAGGATATTACACTGCTTGAGATTTAACAGCCAAATGGGGAAACTTGACCTGTAAGAAGTGTAGAGGTGCAACAGGCTGTATACTTTGATCAAGCTCTCCAAAAGTATTACGAGTTGAAACAGTCAAATTATGGGAGGCTTGGTCAACCCCATTACCCCTAACATTATCTGAATAACTGCATGAGTAAAAGAGAATAAAATCAACAACAATAAAAACCTTTCTTGAAAATCAATACTTCCAGGGGATTTTTAGTGGTACCTCAGTAATGCTGACTTCAGCTCTGGAACAGAATGCAGACATTGTAATGTGGAATTCATGTAACATGTATTCCCCAGGTTATAAAGACCAGCACTGTGCCCCTGAAAGTCAAAAGAGCAACCCTCACTTGTAGCATAGACAGAGAATACCCAAAATAAACACACCATGCTGATGCTAAGATTAATGATGACCCTAGTGCAATTTCAATATTGCCAACTACATTGCAAGAAGAGATACTATCTATAAATGATTTATGCAAAATTAGGATCAGTTGGCCTTAGCAGTGATTACATGCTGTAATGATCACGTTTGTTATGATTCCTATGGTACATTAGGCGAGGTTAGCAAATTAAACATTTTTATTTTGTAATTCTATGGCCACCATGGAATGGTAACTTAAGATCAAGGCTTAAAAATCTACAAGTTAGATATGCCTAAGACAAAAAGGCCATACACACCAGTGAGACCACTTGCTCTTCTTCTGGTAGATCCTCAACAAACACTGGACCTTTCTCTGGAGCTTTCACGATCTCATCAGCTGTACCTATCATCATCAATTTTTGACCCTACAGAGTGCATTTCCAGTCCATAAAAATTATTAGATGCAAATAAACACTAATACAGCATGTAGTTGAATGCAGTTAGGGTTTGGTAGAATAAAAATGTGCAATGAAGATAAGTTGAGCATCTCACATCTTTTACTCCCAAAGTAGACCAATCTGCGTCATCCTGCATTATACATAAAGAAAATTTGTCTGTTGTTATGCAGCCACATTAAGTATATGTATGCACAATGAAAATTAATTGAATTTATAAATATATTACCCAATTATTCTACCTTCAATATTGCACCCTTCACCATAATTTTTTGCCTTTCGGGTGGTACACCAGTCAGTGTGTACAACTGGCTCTTAAAAACAATGGGTGGCTGGTTAGTGTCAATCTCTATGCTTGGAAAGACCTCCTTCTGCCATTTCACGCTTACTGGAAAGCATTTGAAAAGCGCTAGTTATAGAAAGAAAGCAAGCATGTTGTGTGCATGCACTTATAATATGACGCCATAGGCAATATTGACAAAAGAGGTAACCACCAATACTCTATGCTATACCACCTGCCAATTTGTCATTTTCATAAATGGTATGCTTTAAAACGTGAATGTAATTCATTTGTGAAGCATAAATACCAAGTTAATACTAAAATCGTGAATCGTCGTATGTGACATACAGAAGAACAATCAAGATATCTGCCATGATGTATTGGGAAAAAGGGTGAAGATACCACAGATAGATTGTTTTGACTAGCACAATGAATTTGGGTTTGATAGAAAGATACCATTGGCCATCTGAGATCTCAGAAATCTCAAAGTATTTGCAGTTATCGATTAGCCATAGGACAAGCACACCCTGCATCTTGCATGTTCTAAACAGTTTAGCTCAGATCATGCAGTGGATAGATCCTAGTTTGACTTGAGTCACTGAGCCTGACAACATTATAGACCAATGGGATAGCTTCATAAAAAGCAACTACACATTGTATGTATGTTCTATCGAACCATGTTTCCAGCTGTCTAGGTATTATAGCCATGCACGTGTGGCTTTCTGTGCTTTGCAACAACTGAAAACACAACACAATAAATGCAAACGATAGTGTCCATTTAATTTAGAAAACTTGATAAAACATGAGATCTTGATCGACAAGGTGTAATAGTTTCTGAAATATCATTTATATTGGATGGACCTGTTATTAACATTCAGTCCTTTGTCTTGTCATTTCTGCATCACAGATAATTTGTTTGGGACTAAACATTTTGTCATCTTCTACAAGATCATGAAGTAATCCTTCTATTTCATATAATAATGTTACAAACAAGAACAAACTATCAAATAGATCTCTCCCTTCCCAACTCGAGTGACTCGGCAGTAAAACTGTGAAAAATTGGGAGAATGATCACAGAAGCCAGAGTTCATCTCAAGGGTCGCTAGGTCTATGATGCCTATGGTATGAGATGAAGTTGGGAGACAAAAAGACGTGTTGGCCGCGGAAGCAGATTCAATTGAACAAACGATGTGACTTCATATTCCTCAGGCTAGTACTCAACACCAGCAGCTCACCTCTTTGACAAGTTTAGGGCAGCAGTACAATTAGAGGGCATCCTCAAAAAGTACTAAGGTTACACACCTCCTTGAGGATGATCAGGCAGACCAAGTCCCACACTCAACAGGAAAGGAGCCATTGCAGTACAGTTGTATAATCAATGACATGTGGGCCTGTTTGATATGGCTGCAGCTCATGACTTTTAGCTGAGATTTTTGAATTTTAGCTGCTTGCGACAGAAATTACAGAGAGAGATACTCGCTTGCGATTTTGGTTGATACAGATGTTGTGTACTACAATTAACTTGTAGATCCCGTCTTAAGAAAATACTCCATTTGAAAGTTAAGTAATGTAGCAAAAGTCAAAAGCCGCTTTTAGAAGCCGTTAAAGAACATGCCCACAGTACAGTTGTATAATCAATTACGCATACCATGGGTTTGGTGCCAAGGACACTATTTTGAATAGCTGGATAAAATTACATGGAAATGATAAACCTAGTTTCCTTTCATGCATTCTATTTCATATTAAGAGAAAATGTAAAGTAATTCAACATGAAGTTTAATACAACAAGATTCTGTGGACAAAGACATACAGTAACTGAACTAGGAGTCAGAAACTGCCAATGAGTTTACTACAATAATTCATATATCATCAATTCTTATGGATGGATGCAACTACCAGTGACAAAGTTGCACACATGTACATTTGTGTCAAGTGAATAAAAGAACAACAGTTTGCTGAACCGAATGACGTAAAGCCTAGCAGACTTCTACTTTCTTTTATTAATACTGAAACATATAATTCTTGAAATCTGGTGGACAAGTGCTCATGTTCTGCACAAAATAGAAAGCTGCAAAGTGAAAACACCATTCCTACTAAGCTGCTCATGTTCGCGCTAGACTCAGTATGTCATAGAATTTATTAGCACCCTTACAAGCTCACAACAATAGCCCAAGGCACACGGCATGCCATTACCCAAGGGCAGGGCACAAAAGGGATCGGTTATCTGCTTTCGGAGACTTGCCAAAAGTACATGCCATCAGGGATGCAACACATTCAACAAAATGACTAATAGTAGGAAGAAGGCTTTAACATTCGCGACTACCCGTGATTACGAGCCTAGGGCTTAACACGGCCATACACCACATCCACCTTCCACACATCGTATAGCTTAAACAACACCGCGGGGCGTGCATCACCTACCAAATATTCACAGTAACATAGAACTGGGGCTCGGATGAGGCGCAGGACGCTAGCGCACACATCTACGAGCAGCACAGGCAAATGCGAATGCGGTCACGAGCCCAAATAGAAACCTTGAGCGTGCGGTCGCGAGCCCAAATAGAAACCTGTCACAGGCGAGAACCCCCTCGAATCCACCACGCCGAAACCCTACTAACCCACGGCTCCCTGCCACCGCCGCCATCCGATTCCAAACTTTTCCCCACGCGATGAGGCAGATCGAACCGAGCAAACCCAAGCCTTCAAAGGAGAGGGGCGCGGAAGCACGACACGGCAGAAACGCCGATCCGAAAGTGAATCCGCGCAGACGCGGCGATCATCAGATCGATCGAGCGGTGAGGAGAGAGGAATCGAGGGATTGGAGGGGGAGCTCACCGGTGGGCATGGCTGCGGTGCGGCGGAGCGGGGCGGTGGAAACGGGGTTTACTTGGAGGGAGGAAGGAACAAAGGAGCGTGAGAGGATCTTTTATACAGTGCAGTGGTACGCCACGGCGCACTCGGCACTCAGCCTGCTGTCCGACCCGAGCTCGGTATTTTAGGCCTATTAACAAGGCCCGCTGACAAGTGTCGTTTCTAGTAGGCCTTCTTCAATTTTCGGCCTAGAATTCGGGGTTACTTTTCGTCGACTGCCATGTTGACACGGTAGGATAGAATAGGATTTGAGATCTCAAAAAACATATAGAACTTTGGAAAAGAAAAGCCAACCTAGAAGCTAGCTACATAGATTATGTTTAATTCTGTTTTATCCTAACACATTTTACATGGGTTCAAAGCAATACGGTGGACAAGTAGACGAGCTTAGTGCCACCTTTCGCCGGCTCCCTCCTACAAAACAATTTGTGGAACTGCTAGGTGATTTCAGGTCATCGACTAGGCATCAGGCCCTATTATTGGCACCATTTTCGTTGTTGGTGTTTGAACCTTTTGAGGCTTGCTCTATGCTCCATTTACATCTTGGTATATAACCTTTTCACAATTTTTCCTACGTCCTATATATATAACCCTTTTTCCGTACTTCGCGAGAGTACGTACTTCAACTTCTAATATACCATATAAATGAACATGTTATATTTATTTACCACTCTCGGTATACTTAAATAATAGTTATAAGATACTCCAATGCGATTTTGTTAAAAAATTTCATCGAAATCCTTTATGTTTTTTGCTATATACCCCTTTTTCCATATATAAAAGGAGCATATATACAAATTATGCTATAAAAAGTAGAGTTCGATGAAATTTTTTATAGAACTCACTTTCAAGTATCTTATAATTATTATTAGAGTATACTAAAAAGGATAAAGCGGTATAACAATATTATTTAAGTGGTCTATATAAAGTGATAGTATATACTCCTAGGAGTATGGAATCATTTTCGTACATACATACACACACACAATACATACATACATACATACATACATACATACACAGACACATATACACACACATACATATATATACGTATATACATATACACATATACATACATATATATACATGTATATGTATATGTGTATATGTATATGTATATACATATACATATATATATATATGTATATGTATGCATGTGTTATATTTATTTACCACTTTCGGTATACTTAAATACTAATTATAAGATACTCTAATGTGATTTGGTTGAAAAAATTTATCGGAGTCCTTTATTTTTGATGTATACCTTTTTCCATATATAACATGAGTATGTATATAAATTATGCTATAAAAAATAGACTTTGATTGAAATTTTTTATGAAACTCACTTTGAAATATCTTATAATTATTATTAGAGTCCGCTCAAAAGATAAAGAGGTGTAACGACACCATTTAAGTGGTATATAAGAAGTGGGCGGGAGTACAAACTCCTAGGAGCATGGAATCATTTTCCTATATGGGATACGCCAAAATGAGATAGCATAGTGTTAGGGCACCATGATTTTAAATGCATGAATTCAGCCTAAATTTGAGTATGTTTTCCAAAATTCTAGTTTTAGGGTATGTATCCATTTATAACAATTCAAATGAAACGCATACCATTGAAAAATACCCGAATTCAAAGATTTTGAACGAATTTAGATCACATGCTTTGCTGTTTTTTTATATAAAATTAGCACATACTTACAATCAAACTATCATAAAAAAAAGGCAATTGCAGTTCAAGTTTCAATTCAACCTTGTTTAAACTTGTTAGAAAACTAGTTAAACTTAACATCCAAAAATTCTAAAAATTTTCGCACGCGATACATAGGGGAAATATATAGGAACGCCTTTTCGTACTCCTAGGAGTACATACTCCCACCATCCAATATACCACTTCAATGAATGTGTTATAACTCTTTATCACTTTTGATATGCTTAAATACTAATTTTAAGATACTCCAATGTGACATGGTTGAATATTTTTCATCGGAGCCCTTTTTTTCTATATATCCTTTTCCATATGTAAAAGGGGCATATACATAAATTATGCTATAAAAAGTGGAGTTTGATGAAATTTTTCATGGAACTCAATTTGGAAAATGGTTCCATACTCTGGGGAGTACATACTGCCACTTCTTATATACCGCTTAAACAAACAACTTATACTCCTGTTTTATATTAGCTAAGCGACAGTTCACCCGTGCTTTTTTGTTGTGTACTATTCTGTGAGCTGGGGTGCCATGTAGGGTTCGAGTCCTCAGGCTCGACCCCGCCCCTCGTGCCGATTGTAGCGAGCAGACATGCGAACGCTTCGCGCTGCGGACCCTGGACTGAGGAAGTAGTCGAAGTAGTCGCGCGAGCGCTCCGTCCCCTACCCTTCGAAGAGGTGGCAGCGGAGCTGGCGCTTAGTCGAGGTAGTCGCGCGAGCGCTCCGTCCCCTACCTTTCGAAGGGGTGGCAGCGGAGCTGGCGCCTAGTCAAGGCAGTCGCGTGAGCGCTCCATCCCCTACCTTTCGACGGGGTGGCAGCGGTGCTGGCGCCTAGTCGAGGTAGTCACACAAGCGCTCCGTCCCCTACCTTTCGAAGAGGTGGCAGCGGCGCTGGCGCCTAGTCGAGGCAGTCGCGCGAGTGCTCCGTCCCCTACCTTTCGAAGGGTTGCAGCGGAGCTAGCGCCTAGTCGAGGTAGTCGCGCGAGCGCTCCGTCCCTTACCTTTCGAAGGGGTGGCAGCGGAGCTGGCGCCTAGTCGAGGTAGTTGTGCGAGCGCTCCGTCCCCTACCTTTCGAAGGGGTGGCAGCGGAGCTGGCGCCTAGTCAAGGTAAACGCGCGAGCGCTCCGTCCCTTACCTTGCGAAGGAGTGGCAGCGGAGCTGGCGCCTGGTTGAAGTAGACGCTTATTAAAGCCTGGGCGCGTGGGAATTTCGACCACGTCTTGTTTATACTCCGTGGAGTACGCGCCAGGACTACGCCTGCACGTGCGTGGGGATATCCGTGTCTTGTTTATACTCAGTAGAGTGCGCAGCGACAACATCCGTATCTTATTTATACTCCGTAGAGTGCACACGGAGGTGGGCCTCACATTGCATTTTCTTTATACTCCGTAGAGTGCGCGCGGAGGCGTCCCTATGTTGCGTCTGATATAGAGTCCGTAGACTGTGCGCGGAGGTGAACCTCCGCACGTTGCGGGCGGTGAAGGTGTGTGCGGAGGCGGACCTCAACGCTACGTCTTATTTAGAGTCCAGAAACTGTGCGCGGAGGCGAGCCTCCGCGCGTTGCGGGCGGTGAAGGTGCGTGCGGAGGCGGACCTCAACGCTACGTCTTATTTATACTCCGTGGAGTGCATGCGGAGACTGTGCGCGGAGGCGAGCCTCGCGCGTTGCGGGCGGTGAAAATGCATACGGAGGTGGACCTCGACGCTACGTCTTATTTATACTTCGTAGAGTGCGCGCGGAGGTGTCCCCCTACGCGTCTTTGTTTATACTCATACCCGTGTTTTCCACAGAGAGTGCACGCGCGAACGCGTGTCTTTGTTTATACTCATGGAGAGTGTGCGCGAAGGTAGCCCTTTACGCGCTTTTGGCGGGAAACAAGAAAACTTGTGCAAACGGTGAACTTTATTAAATTCCCGTTTGCGCGGTGAGCGGTTACAAGAGGTGAGGTACTAACCGCTGGCCGGTTAAAGGTGGGGGTGACCACAGCCGTCATTCCCCGGTGGTAAAGCATCACACGTTGCGAGCCTCTAGTGCTAGAGCGGCTCGCGCAGGAGCCTGGCGAGGCGCTCCCCGAAGCCATCAAGGGTCCTTGCGCTTGCACACTTGGCTCAGGCGTAGTACCGTCGTAGCCTGTCTGCATTCCACGTGTGGCGGAACGCCTGCCCGTCCAGCGTAGCTAGGCGGTATGCTCCCTTTTGTAGGGCCTCCGCGATGATGTATGGGCCTTCCCACTTGGACTCCAGCTTGCCTACCGTCTCTGCGTGGAGTGCCATCTTGAGGACGAGGTCTCTCGGTTGGAATTCGCGCGAGTATAGGGAACGATCCCGCGCGCGCACCATTTGTCGCGCATACTTTATAACACGCTGTGTTGCGCTTGCCCGGTCTTCATCAAGGAGGTCCATGGACAATTGGCGCTCCTCTTCTGGTGCTTGGACGAGGACCCTTCTCGAGCCGGCCTTTATTTCCTCAGGTGTTACCGCCTCGTCGCCGAAGAGGAGCTTGAACGGCGTGAACCCCGTTGGGCGTGTCACCGTTGTGCGGAGGGACCAGAGGATGCTGTGGAGCTCGCCCGGCCACTTGCCCTTTGGTAGCCCGACGAGGCGCTTCTTGATCGCAGCGGAGATAGCGCCGTTCGCCCATTCTACCGCACCGTTAGACTGCGGGTGTCCAACAGAGGCAAACCGGAGCGTGATGCCCACATTGTCACAGAATTCTTTGAATGGGGCTGCGTCGAATTGTAGACCGTTGTCGATGGTGCTCTCCCTGGGCAAGCCAAATCTGCATATGATGTTCTGCCAAAGGAAGCGCTGCATAGCTGCCGAGGTAATCTTGGCCAGGGCTACCGCCTCCGGCCACCTGGAGAAGTATTCCAAAGCGACCGCTACGAACCGCAGGTCGCCTGGAGCCCTAGGAAGCGGTCCCATGACGTCGATGCCCCATCGCACCAGCGGCCATACCAGGGGTATGCGATTGAGGCTCGTCGGGGGCCTGCGGATGGCCCGTCCCATCCATTGGCAATCTTGACAACGGCGCACGAGATCTTGGGCGTCCGCGACAGCTGTTGGCCAATAGAGACCTTGCCTGAACGCTTTGCCCACTAGCGATCTTGGTGCAAGATGCGAACCGCAGAGGCCCGCATGAATTTCTGCAAGGAGCAGCTTGCCTTCTTCGCGCGAGAGGCATTGCAGGAGTGGTGCGCAGACCCCCTTTTTGTATAGCACCCCGTAAAGCACCTGAAAGGACCTAGCGCGGTGCTGTAAACGCTGGAGCTCGATGGGGTCGTCCAGCTCTGCGATGCCCTGTAGAAAACCGAAAAGAGGTTCCCGCCAGTCACCCTGCTGGGTGATCTGGTGGACGAGGGCTACATCGCGGTTATCCTGCGCAATGGCTGCCGCTGGCAGGACTTCGTAAAACGCCCCCCGGGAGTTGGGAGCTGCTGGCTGGCAGCCTTAGCAAGGGCATCGGCTTGTTCGTTGTCTGCCCGAGGGATAGCTTTCACCGTGACGCCCAAAAAGTGTCGTTCCTTCGCTCGTATGGCTGCTAGGTACTTAGCTAGCTCCGGGTCCTTGGCCTGATATGACTTGTCCACATGGCCCGCCACCAACCGTGAGTCGGTGCGAACGAGGACGCGCCTCGCACCCAGCGCTTTGAGCTTCCCGAGGCCAAAGAGTAACGCCTCGTACTCGGCCGTGTTATTCGTGGCAGGAAATACGAGGTGTGCCGAGTACAGCAGGCGCTGCCCCTCAGGTGTGGTAATGACTGTGTAAGAGCCCAGATATTACGATCCGGAATCCTCTGTGATTCCACCGCACTATTCCCTGGATCAGTAGATAGTGCTCACAGATTACAGTTCTGAATATCAAATACATATCATGCGGAAGCGTAAATATAATAGTAAACTTACTCACGGGCCGATTGAGCCGAAATCAACAAAATGCAGCAGCGGAAACGAAGCACACAGGTGAACCCTCAGGACATGCCCACAGGCAGCCAACTGGAGGTTCGCGACCTAGCCCTTGACATCTTCATCTTCTCGACCAACTTGTCCAATCTTGTTGCTGAGATGAGGTGATTTGATTCCTGATTCTGAATTTTGTCGCAAAAGCGAGTGTGAGCACTCCAACCCCGTGCTCCGCGAGCCAATACACAGAATGCAAATAAATAGTATGCATGGCTTACCAAAGGAGAGGCTCGGGTTATTTTATTTGCCAAAATCGCTTTTAGTAGCATTATTGTTATCACATCATAGTGTTATTATTCCTACCTAAACTCCACACGTCGATTGCCATAATTGACTTAATCCACCAAAGACACACTTCCCTTACTGATTGCTGTTTAAGACTCCAAACAGCGAGAGTTATCATTTAACTAATCCACCGACATGATTCCTTCTATATCGATTACTGTCTAATACTCTAAACTGAGAGCGACATCATTTAATTAATCCACCAATCATACACTCTCTATATGGTTTGCTGTCCACAACTCCAAACAGCGAATATCATCAATTGTTCAATCCACCAATCAAATGCTGCCTAATCCTCAAACAGCGAGTATCATAATCTATATAATCCACCGAGCAAGTACTGCCTAAAACTCCAAGCAGCTAGTGACATTATTTATCTAATATCACTTATATAATCCACCAATATCTTTTGTATTCTAATCCCTAACAGTCCAATCCTTTTTGTTACTGATCCACAACCATAATTTCCTCTTCCACTTATCACCTTATAATCCATCTCTAACTACTTCACTATTGTACCTCCACCAAGAATATCATTGATCAAGTCTACAAATCTCTAGTATACATCCACCAAAAATGTCATTGATCAGATCTAGAATTCTCTAATAAATATCCACCAAGAATATCCTTGATCAGGTCTATGATTAACTAATATATATCCACCAAGATTATCATTGATCAAGATTAATCTCCCATAGTTATTTTCATACCTCCAAATTCCCAAGGTTCAAATTATCCATCTAATATTTGATCAAATCATATTAATCCCATCATTGTCAACATCTTCCAAGAATTTATACTAAGTATTAGTGTTGTAATCCAACAATTACCTTTATACTCCCTAATTCTTCAAAGATCATTTAAATCATCTATCTAGCCTATATATTCATTTAGACTCCACCAATTTATTTTTCCCAGAATCCACACTATCATTATCCCTATTATGATCAACATAAATCCACCAACTTCTTTATGCAATTACCATAAACAGCCATCTTCTTTTCTTACGACTCTATTTATTCTTCCCATATTTTATTTTGTAAGAATAGAAATGCCACTATTTGAAATACAATATGAAATTTCCTGAAACCTAGCAGCTTTGGAACAAAACATAATGTTCAAGGAATATTAACATGATTTTCCATACATATGGCATCACACCATATGCCTAATATCACCATAGTTTCTCCATACATACAGCATCACACCGTATAACATCTTTCAGCGTTATAGCCGCTTAACTTACCACTGGGACAACACCCAGGACAACTCAAATCAGGGCTTTCCACTGCCCTCCACTTTTCCATCCCACCCACAAAACATTTTGAAATAGAACTATATCTGGTTAAGTTCCCATGTCCGCCCTTGACCGTGGGCACGGCTATTCGAATAGTTTTTGACTCTGCAGAGTTTGCACACTTTACCCACAAGAGACAGTTTACTCGTTGCCCCACACGATTTCTTAGCCATGCGGTTGAGCAAACCATCACAGTAACCGTTCAAAGTACCTCGCCCCTTCCATCATCTCACCCCTATGAGCTTGGCCCGCTTGCGGCAGGTCTCATAGGTTGTGCGGGATGTTCTCCTTCTGAACGCCTAGCAGCTGGCTACCCACACTGCTAGCACGCCACAGCAGAACCTCACCCTCCGCGGATGCCCCATTCAAGCCGTCACACAGACTGTCACTTGCACTACCTCACCTCCTCCACCTATGACGATGACTTTCGGGGTCCGGTAAATCTACTAAGCCAAGTTGTACTTTACAGACTTATGGTTGTACTTGTTTTACACAGGAGGTCATGACAAGATTCGGTCCTTAGGGTTATCTGGGTGGTTCTACCACAAACCACACTCTCATGCACACCTGCACCATACCCCCAAACCATCCGCCCAGATAAATAAGCAATTCGAGGTTTTTGGGAATATAAAATAACCATATCCAACATACACCAGTCATTACCACCATGACTGCCCAACCAATTTTTCTCAGGATTAAAAGTGATGCTTGGGCGCTCTCGTGCCCATGATTATCTAATCAACATTAAGCATGGCATATATTTAGAGATTTATTTTCGAAAGGTTACTATTATAATTTTGCTAGGGCGACAAGGTTCACACATTCAAATATTCCAAAGGAGGTGTAATATTATTCAAGGTAAACAATAGGCATATAACTAGAATCTTAAATTATCATGTATTTGCATATAAAATAACAGCATGCAATTTGATAATTTAAACAAAAGTAATTTGCAGAAAATGTAGGTTCAACATGATCAAAGTATTGACTCACCTGGCGCGGTTTACTGCGGTCGTGAGCTCACACGATGCTTTCTCTTGAGCTTTTGGTGTTTATCTTCACTTCGAGCTTGATCTCGCTTGATCCAACGAGTCTTCACGGCTCCCAATTTATAATTACGCGACAACGACTGAATCCAAATAAAAACAAATAACTCAAAAGATTCAAATAAATCTAAATAAACTCAATTTAGTTTTATTATGAGTTAATGGGTGATTCGGGTGGTTTGAGGCAAGGTCGGTGGTAGGGTACGATGTCTCGATCTTTGGATTAATAATCTTTTTTATTAATTTTGTATTTATCAAGGGAGTTCCATGAGTTGGGTTAGCTCTGTGAGTTGGTGTACAAATCTAGCTGGGCATTATTTTATCGAGCGTTAATATTCAGAGCTTATACTATATACGCGATGCATACAAATTTTATCTTATCGGATTAACTCATATTACTAGTAATTTAATATGTAGCATTTTATGTTACCTTTATTAATCATGTTATTAGTTAAACATTTACGTCAGAGTGTTTACATATATTGGCCAGGTCATTTTAATGTATGATAGCTTAGGGCTATTATATTTTAGTAATTGTATATTAATATGACCTTTTGATTTGGAGGTACTGTGGAATTGTTCTGGTATTGATATTTTATCTCTTAGAATTTGTCATACGTTAATCTTAACTTATTTACGGTCGATGAAGCATGTTATATAGGATTACATTTCATCATCGCTACTAATTTAAGGTGGTCATTTAAGATTTTATGATCGGTGGTATGGCAACGATGATGTCTTCACTTCTAATAGGGTTCAGGGTGAATGCAAAATATTTACTAATATGTTTACTAATGGACCGCATACATATCGTCTACATTCCTCTGATTATTTTCGTTTAATTAAGGTTCTTGTGATATTTAGACATTTATACAAAAAGAACCATCTTGAACTTTCAGATTTAGAATATACAATAAAGGCACATTAATTTTTTGTACATGATTATTAACTTAATATTGAGTCCTAGCTAATGTTATTTATATTCTAATAAAATTTATTAGCTTTCATAAACTAATTCCTAATTTTTCCTTAGTTGAAACGGATTAAATAAAAATAGAAATGCACAAGAAAATGCGCAGACTGGGAATCGAACCCGCGACCTGCTGTGTGGAGGGTTCAGCATGCCGCTGCTAGCCATCCGGGCCCTCAGTATTTCGCGATGTAATAGAGGGAATAATTTGAAGAAGCGAGCGGGGGCTGGGGGCTGAACTGAAGAGCTAGCCGGACGAAACAGAGGAGGCGCACGGCGGTCGAGGCAGGTGGGCTCGCCGGCGCGCGGTGGCCGGAGGAAGGGTGGGGGCTAGCAAAACGGGTTGTAGGGGATGTGAGGGAACCGGTGGAGGGGGTGGCGCGGCTCGGGGCAGTGCAAGGAGGGGATTGGCGGCACCGAAGCGGCCGACGGTGGGGGTGGAAAGGGGGCGGCGGCGCCGGCGTGGAGGGGGCGGAAATTGATGCGGGCGTGAGCACTAGGGGGTATAGGGGAAGCTTACCAAGGGACTGGCCGAGTCGGGGAGGCACCGAGGCTCGCCGGCGGCGATGACCGGTTTTGGCGCAGGGAGGTTGCCGTGGCGGGAGGAGCCCAGGCGATGGGGGGCTTGGCCGGCGGTTGGGGGAGGTTCACGACTTCGTGGAGATGCTCCCAGGGCGCGGAATCGGCCGGAGAAGCCTCGAGGGAGCCATGGCGGCCGTGGAGGCGGCGGCGGCCGGGGTTGGGGAAGAACAACGATATACGAGCTCCTGTGCACGAGAATCCAATTAGTTCGGATAGGGAGTAGAGGGGGAGCAGGGACACGGTATGACACGGTCACCCTGGTCGAAGCTTCATCGGATGGCCGGAATCGCACTCGGGCACGGCGGTGGCTGGCGCACAACGTGGTAACGGGGAGGAGAGAAGAAGCGCCGAGAGCAATGGAGACCGGGGTGACTTATAACGTGGAGGCGGAGGTGTGGCAGCAGGCTCACGGGCGGGACCGAGCAACGGGGAAGGTCCGCTGGGCAAGTACCGGCGCGTGGCAGGGGGTGACGCTGGCGGCGCTGCGCAGAGGGCAGAGAAGGGCAGCGAGAGGAAGCGGCGAAGGGACGGCACGGGAGCAGGAGCTGCGCAGTGGGGGCGGCGACGAGACAGAACGAGCAGGCGCTGAGAGAGCAGGGAGGAAGCAGCACGACAAAGATTCAACGAGATTTGGCGCAGAGCTGAGAGAAGGAGGGGCGACGCGGAAGCGGCTCGGCCACAGAAAGCAGCAGGAGGCGCGGGCATTCGGGGAGGAGAGGAGGAGGAGGAGCGGGACGGGAGCACGGGCCCGCGGGCAGAGGGAAAAGAAGGGGGAGAGAGGAAAGGGTGCGAGACCCGCGCGGAAGAGAGTGGGGGAGAGGAGTAAAAGTGAGAAAAGGAAGGAAGGGTTAGGCATATTTTATAATCTGGGTTTTTAATTTTAATTTTAATTTACAGTTTAATTTAACATTAGGGTTTATTGATTTTAATTTTTGAAGTGCATTTAAAATTTGAATCTTAATCTGCGCTTCGATTATTATTATTATTTTGAGACTTAAAGTTGGGAATATTCTTTTTGACATTTTCCTTTTACCTAGGTAAATTGAAACTCAAATTATCATTGTCATTATTTAATACTTAACTTTAATTTGTGTGCAGATGCTTAGATTTTCCCTTTTTTTTGTTACACCTTCATTGTTTATAAAATTTTGGGTATTATTTCTTAGTGTTTTATTTTACATGACACGAAACTCAAGAAGTCTCAAATAAATGATCAAAAATAAATTTTGAACACCAGCAAAACGCAAGAAATATTTTAAAATTATATATTTTTGAATATCCAAATTTTGGGATGTTACAGACTGCGCCGACCCCTGCGCCTGCGACGCCATAAGCTCCGTCGGTGTTGAGCATACACACCGGGTCTTCTGATTGGAGGCCCGGCTGAGCTGGGGGGTCCACTCCGTGAGGAAGTCCACCAGAACTTGGGACTTGATCGCCGTTCGGGAGGTGTACGTTAAGGCAAGCTCGGCTGCCCATTTGCCGATTCGCCCCGTGGACTCCTTATTGTGCAGCATCTCCGCCAGGGGGAACGAGGATGGCACCATTATCGGATGGGCCAGGAAGTAATGTCGGAGCTTTCTTGAGGCCATGACCAGCGCTTAAGCAAGCTTCTCGAGCTCCGTATACCGCATCTTGGCGCCCTGAAGGGCTTCGGAGACAAAGTACACGGGTCGCTGGAGAGCGCCCTCCTCGAGAACAAGGACGGCGCTGACCGCCGTTGCCGAGGCGGCGCTGTAGAGTAGGAGGGGAGCCTCTGGTGCTGGGGCCACCAGAGTGGGAAGGGTTGCGAGGTGTTGCTTGAGGTCGTCGAAGGCCTTTGCACAGTCGTCGTCCCAATGAAACCCGTCGCAACCGCGGAGGGTCTTGAAAAATGGCAAGCCCCGTTCCGCTGCCCTGGACAGGAAGCGACTCAGGGCCGCCATGCGGCCGGCCAGCCTCTGGACCTCCCTCGTCGTCTTGGGCGGTTCCATGCCCAGGATGGCATCGACCTTGTCGGGGTTCGCTTGAATGCCTCGTCCGGATACGAGGAAGCCCAAGAGCTTGCCCGCCTGCACACCGAAAACGCACTTGTCCGGATTGAGCTTGATGCCCGCCTTCCTAAGGTTGTCGAAGGTCTCCTGGAGATCTCGACCGTGGGAGGCGAGCTGCTTGGTTTTTACTACCACGTCATCAACGTAGGCCTCCACGTTCCTCCTGAGCTGAGCGGCAAGGGCCAACGCGATGAGGCGGGTGAAGGTTGCGCCCGCGTTTTTCAGGCCGGAGGGCATCCTGACGAAGCAGAAGGTCCCCACCAGCGTAATGAAGCTAGTTTTATCTTCGTCATCCTTGGCCACATAGATCTGGTGGTAGCCGAAGTAGGCGTCCAAGAAGCTCATGAGCTCACAACCCGCGGTGGCATCGACCAGTTGATCTATGCGCGGCAAAGGGTAGTCGTCCTTCGGGCATGCCTTGTTGAGAGCGGTAAAGTCGATGCACATGCGCCAGGCGCCGCTGGCTTTCTTGACCAGCACCGGATTGGCGAGCTAGTCCGGATGTTGGACCTCACAAATTACCCCCGCCTGGAGGAGCTTCGCCACCTCCGCCTTGGCCGCTTGCTGCCGGTCCATGGACATACGGTGAAGTTTTTGCTTGACCGGCTTGGCGTCAGGGCAGACCGCCAGGTTATGTTCGATGAGGGCGCGGTCCACACCTTTGATATCCTCCAGGGACCATGCGAAGACGTCTGCGTTGGTCCGAAGATCCTGGAGTAGGTCTTGCTCCACCTTCGGAGGGAGACCTTCGCCGATGGACACGAATTGCCCTTTCGCTTGAAGGGGGACCCTCTCGACCCCGCCCTCTAGGTGGGGCTTAGGTGTCCAACCTGGGGCGGATGGCGTGTTCGCCTGAGATTCATTAGCGAGGACGTGCACCTTGCGATGCGGACCCTTGGCGTCGGCTTCGACGCTCCTAGCGAGGTCTTGGTCGCCGAAGATGGTGATGACACCCCGCGAGCCTGGGAGCTTCATACACAAAAAGACGTGATGCGGCACCGCCTCGAAGGAGTTGAATTTTGGACACTATTGGACCCCTGTGCATCAAGAATTCCATTTTTGGCCCCTTGTGCAAAAAAATTCCAAAATTGGACCCCTCTCCACCGCGGGATCTCCACACGCCGCCACCTGTCCCGGTCGTGCGGTACCAGACCGCACGACCGGGCTGCCTCCGCGCCATCTCCCGGGCGAGCGCGCGTCTCTCCCCTGGCCGCACGACCGCGGCGCTGAGCGCGCTATTCCCCGCCCGAGCGCGCGACCGCCCCTCCCAGCGCGTGATTCTCCGCCCGAGCGCGCGATTGAGCAGCCGAGCGCGGGATTGATTCTGCTCCGAAAATAAATATTTATGTGTATATATATTTATGCATATATAAAGTAATTATTTGAAAAAAAATTCATGTATACATATAAAATGAGTGGAAAAATATGATTTTGAAGTGGAGTCCACTGAAATGCTTGTGTAATTTTTTGTGCAATTTAGAAAATTTAAAATATTGTTTGGTAGAGTACGAACGAAATTTGTGCGAAGTAACGATTAGTGTATTTGTGATTTTCATATATTGCTGACCGTGAAAAATGTGCTGAAGTGACAATATGAAATTTCGATCATGGTATGTTGTTTTATTAGAAGCAATTTGATGAAAATTTTTTTGAGCACAAATGTGATATGAACAATTGGACGAAATGAATGAAAGTGATATTGAACACGTGAGAATGAGTGCAGGAACTGTAATGATTATAAGTTTTGTTAATTTTGTAGGTGTGAAACAGAAAAAAAATCTGATAAAATTGTAAAACAAGTTTATGTTGATTGGCTCGTTGTAGATGCATACAAATTTATGGTAATTTTGTTTAGGAACGATTGTGCGTAGAACGAACGATATATAAAGTGGTAAGTGACTTTTAGGGTTTGGTATGTTTTAAGGGTTTGCAATCCGCGTGATGTTTGTATGTTTTGTCAATTTTGTAGTTATAAACTGCGTAAAAATCAGATAAAGTTTCAATAGAAGTTTATGTTCAATGTAAGTTGTAGATGCATAAAAAATTTGGTAAATTTTTTTAGGAACGATTGACCGTATAACGGTCGATACATAAAGTGGTAAGTGAATTTTAGGGTTTGGTCTGTTTCTTAGGGTTTGCATTCTCCGTGATTGTTTTCAGTTTTGGCAATTTTGTAGTTATAAACTGGGTAAAAATCAGATAAAGTTGTAATAAAAGTTTATGTTCATTGTAAGTTGTACATGCATAAAAAATTTTGGTAAATTTTGTTTAGGAACGATTGACCGTATAACGGTCGATACATAAAGTGGTAAGTGAATTTTAGGGTTTGGTCTATTTCTTAGGGTTTGCAATCTCCGTGATAGTTTTCAGATTTGGCAATTTTGTAGTTATAAACTGGGTAAAAATCAGATAAAGTTGTAATAAAAGTTTATGTTCATTGTAAGTTGTACATGCATAAAAAATTATGGTAAATTTTTTTTTAGGAAAGATTGACCGTAGAACGGTCGAGACATAAAGTGGTAAGTGATATTTCGAAGGTTAGTGAGAATTCGTGTACGGTGAGGAGCGCTATGTTAATATTGTTAAATGAGGTGATACGTGAATCATGGAATGCGAAAATACGAGATATTGAACTTCATAATACAGTTGGGAGTAACATGCCGCGTAGATTTTTATTACATGCATAACATATAGCATGATATGCGACTAACCCACCCAACTGCTCGTACGACCTACTGTGTGGACCGGGGCCACTTTCCCTTCCTTGCCCGCTCGGCGTTGAACTCCTCCGCGGCCTCTTTTGCCTTAGCCGCAATTTCCCTCTTTCTCTCGTGCTCCATCTCGCGAGCCTCCCGCTCCCTACGCGTGCACGCTTCAAGATGAGCTTGCGTCTCGCGCTGTATACGCAGGGTGTGCTCGTGCTTGCGGCGCTCCTCCTCCAGCAACTCCTTCTCCTTTGTGACATTCCACTCCTCGAAGTCGAGGGTCCATTGGTCCTCAGGGTGGATCTCAAGATCGATCCATTTGCAGTAGCCACACAGGGGCTCCGGAGACTGTAAATACATGGGAGATATTGTTAGTGCGTGCTGTGAAGGAGAAAAGGTAGGGGAAAAGGAGAAAAGATATTGTTACCGGCTGCCGATAGGTTGCGGTGTCAAAACGGCGGTTGGGGTAGTCACTGGAGTAGTTTGCGCAACCCCAGTAACGCATACCTAGACTGATGCTGTGCTTAGACTTGAAGAACTTGCACACGTCCCCGCACCAACAAAGGGGAGGTGTCTCCCTCTCAGGTGGTAGTTGTGGCGAACGCTCGGTGGGGACATCCGGGATGGGGTTTTTGCTACGCGGGCGCTCTGGGGGGGACCTTTCATGGTAGCACGATGGGCTTGTTCTACCCGGGCCTGTATCGCCCTTATTTTCTCATCGCGTGCGGCATCGCGGGCCGCAGCTGACCGTGCTATGTCACGGGTCTCCTCCCAATCCTTCACCATCTTGTCCCATTGCTTCTTCTTGCCTTTGTCCATCCCGGTTGGGTAAGGGAAGCGCGATGTAGTATGGGGTTTGGATGTGCAATGTTCGCTGGGAAATGGAATGCATACCAATTTATAGGGGCCGTTTTGTCTCTACTCATACGTGTAAAGCTGGTCCGCGTGGTCGTAGCAGTGAGTAAAGATGGGAGTGCTGCGATATCACTGAAAAAAGGCCCCGTTTTGTAATGTCTCACTGAGCAAAGCTGACCTCTTGTTGTCATGTCACTGGGAACAACTGCCCTCTTTAGTACTGTCACTGTCCAAAGCTGGCATGTTTTGTCATCCCACTGAGCAAAGCTGCGCCGTTTCGTCATGTCACTGCGCAAAGCTGTCATGTTTTGTCATGTCACTGCGCAAAGCTGGCATGTTTTGTATTCTCACTGAGCAAAGCTGCCCCGTTCTGTCATGTCTCTGAGCAAAGCTGCCCCGTTTTATCATGTCACTGCGCAAAGCTGGCATCTTTTGTCATCTCACTGAGCAAAGCTGCCCCGTTTTATCATGTAACTGCGCAAAGCTGGCATCTTTTGTCATCTCACTGAGCAAAGCTCCCTCGTTATGTCATGTCTGTGAGCACAGCTGCCATGTATTGTCATCTCACTGAGCAAAGCTGACCTCTTTTTGTCATTTGACTGAGCACAGCTGCTCTCTTTAGTAATGTCACTGCGAAAAGTTGTCCTCTGTCATCTCTTTGAGCAAAGCTGCCCCGTGTTGTCATGTCACTGAGCAAAGCTGGCCTCTTTTGTCATTTCACTGCGAAAGCAGACCTGTTCTGTCATCTCTCAGAGCAAAGATGCCCCGTTATGTCACGTCTGTGCGAAGAACCGTCCTTTTATTCGTTTGAGGTGAATGCAGCAAGTTGTCTCGTTTGGTATAAGTAGCACGGTTGGGGTCCCGGCACATTGTTGAGTCGAACAAAGAAGTACCCTGTCTTTCGTGCTTGAACAAACCATGTCGGAAGCCGAGGGGCCAGTGGGATTTGGGTCACCGAAGGACGACATTCCCTTAGAAAGGAGGGATATGTTCGGTCCACAGTACCGATTGATGCCAAGTCGGCGTGCTCAACCAGCGTGGCCGAAATGCAGGCACAATGAGTACGCGGTCGTCCAGATCTTGGATTCCCCGAACGATGGCGGGCGACGTTTCTTCCGATGCTCACGCTCCGGGGTACAATTTAGTAATATTACATTTTTGTATTGCTTATGGACCCGCGAAGTTAACCGTCCTTTTTTTGCAGATGGCAAAATGCGACTTCTCCCGCTGGATCGACCCTCCTCATGAACAGTATGTTGATCGTTATGTGGATACATTATGGGCTCGAATATGGGACTTGGAGTACCGAATGGAGAGCCTCACTGAGGAGAACAACGACCTCCGCGAACAAATGCAACGCGAGAGGGGCAACGAGGAGGTCGTGAATATAGCAAGCTCTTATGATCCCACATGTTGCTGCGCGAACCCGAGCTGCATATGTGCATGCCACTCCCACGACGGCCAGCCACGTCCGCGGCGGCCCCCTCAGCAATTCTCCATGTGGGTGCCACGAGGCTCGTTTGGCATGTAGGTAACGAGGGTTATTGTTGTGTCGTATTGTAGTTCATGTATGCGTTGAATTAAAATGTTGGGTGTACTACTTTCCATAAATTCTGTATGTGCAATGTATGTGTTGTTTCGTGTTGTAAGTGTGTGATGCCTTCATTTCCTGCGACCTTCAGGTTCTGTGGCCTCTTTCCGTAACGATGTAATGTGCAACGTTGTTAAGCATGTGATGGATTGGTTGTTATCTTCGTGGAGTTGTTATGACAAGCCAAAAAAATGCACTGCGCAAAGCTGACCTCTTTTGTCATGTCACTGCGGAAAGCTGGCCTCTTTTGTCATGTCACTGCGGAAAGCTGGCCTCTTTTGTCATGTCACTGCGGAAAGCTGCCCAGTTTTGTCAAGTCACTGGGCAAATCTGCCCCGTTTTGTGAAGTCACTGGGCAAAGCTGCCCCATTTTGTCATGTCACTGTGCAAAGCTGGCCCGTTTTGTCGTGTAACCCAGCAAAGCTGCCCTCTTTTGTCATGTCACTGAGCAAAGCTGCCCCTTTTTCTGAGGTCACTGCGCAAAGCTGGCATGTTCTGTGTCCGCACAGAGCATGCTGTCATTGCCTGATGCCTTCTTCTTCTGTGGTCTTTGTGCGTGAGGCTGTCCCCCCAGGCTATAAAAGGGGGCCATTCCTCACCTAGTCCCGTGCCTTGTTATCACACAGCCTATAAAACGGAGCCATCCCTCACATGTTATCAGTCACCTCCTGACTTAGTTGTTCGCAATCTTTGTAGTTTTCTTTCGTGCTCACTCCCCCGGAGTAGGCAATGAGTCAGCTCAGCACGTCTTCATGGGCACCCACGGTGATGTGCCCAAATTGCAACACGGTGGTTAGACGTAGGACAGCACAGACGGCCGCGAATCCTGGCCGACACTACTACAAGTGCCCCCAACACTCGGTAAGTCTGATTGTTTCGGGTTCATTCAAATTGTGGTGGTATGTTTAATAATCGTCTTGTCATGGAATCGCAGGAAGCTGCTGGTGGTTGCCGATTCTGGGTGTGGGAGGATGAAATGGGAAATAGGACAGACACTGTTCGCCGTGAGAGAGCTGTCGTGGGGGGTTGCGACCCCGTCGGGATGCCGCATCGTTTCGACAGACTAGAGTGGAAGATAAATTTAATGTTGTGTGCTATTGTGTTTCTTGTGTTTATTGTTATCCTAAAGTTGTAGTGCTGCAGGTTCTCCTCGTGTATGTTGTCAATGTTTTATGCTATGTTGTCGTCAAGCTCTTTTGGTAATGTTTTATGTACGGTTGTGTTGTATTTTAGTTGTTGTGTTCGTTGGTGTGTTGGTGGTTGTACTACTTGCTACATTTCAGGTACGTGCAATGTATGTGTTGTTTTGTGTTGTCATTGCCTGATGCCTTCTTATTATGTGGGTTGTCCCGTGTTGTCATCTCTCTGTTTGATGTATGCCCTAGTAAATCAAAGAACTTAGAGCAACCCTTTTATACTGGAAACCATATTTGAACATCAAACCATCAAGCACTTGAAAAACATCACAAAAATTAGAAAAGCACAATTAAAAACATTCATTCATCGTCTCCTTCTCGGCGCCTCGTACGGCGCAAATGATCCTCTGAGAAGGTGAACCTACTAGGAGAGCGTGGTGCATCGCGAAGATCGTAGCGCGAGGGCTGTGGCCGAGTCGGTGGTGGGTACAACTGTGTGGACAGTTGCGGCGGCTGGCCAAAAATCATAGAGCCTAGCCAGTCGGAGGAGGTGTCTACGTCCTGCTTAGATGGTACAACTGAATTAGGCAATGGAAAGTACAAAAATTGTTATTATGTATAGCTTAGAACGTTAGTGCATACCGGGGTATGTGGCTCCTGAAATGACGATGTCGACGGGTAGTCCTACATGTACTCCTGCGATGACATGCCTTCATAGGTCTGCCCATACCACCTGTCCCGATCACCTAGGTTGGACTGCACGGTAGGGAGATACGAGGGCATGGGCCCCTCAGGTTCGTCCGCAGAGTTAGGATCGCCCTCTGGAGTGGGCCCACGTCGGCCTGGAGAGCGCGGTCGCTCGTCCGTCGCCCTCCGTGATGACGATGCCCGCTGCGACGTGCTATCCCGTCGCAATTGCTGCAGGACGAACATGTGGTTAGACATAATTGGTAAACGAGTGCATGAACAAATAGTTGGCAATTGTCAAACCGCCAGGCCGAAGCGCGTGAAGGCCGAGCGAGCGTCCAGAGTGGGCCCCCCTCGTCCTGGAGAGCGCGGTAGTTCCTCCGTCGCCCTCCGTGATGATGTCGCCCTCCGTAGCAGCGTGCTATGCTGTCGCAATTGCTGCAAGACGCACATGTTGTTAGACATAAATGGTAAAAAAGCCGATCAAAAATAGTTGGCAATTGTCGAACCACCGGTCCGAAGCGCGTGGAGGCCGAGCCACCGTAGCTGGCCCGACTCTCGGACTGGGATGGACGCGACGTCGATGGCCGTGCTGATGGTGGTGCTGACGGCGGCGCGGAGGGAGGTGGTGGTCCCTGGCCACGTCCGCCACCGCGTGTAGCAACAACGTCATCTCGGTGGCGACCACAACTCAAGCCCCGTATCGTACTCCTTGCAGTTTCGCTGATGCTGCGCATATAACCTACCCACCGAGATTCGGTATTCGACTTCCTACGTCGTATAGCCTCATTAGCCTCGTCATCGATTTGATGTAATCGGTCCACCTGCAGTGAAACAAACAGTCAGTTCAAACGTAATCCTGCACTGCGTAACGACATAGTAATCTCGTACCGCCTGGTCGACCCGTGCCGCTAGATGACGGTCTGGACCTTCCTGTATAGCGGCCTCGTGAACAGCCTGAAGTGTAGGATGTGGCACCTCCCCTGTAGTAAGCCTAATGCGGGTCCGTGGAGTGTACCAGTCAAGGTATGCCCTATACGTCGAGGGGTCGTCGGGGTCGTCCGGCCGTGTCTCATCCACAACCATCGTATCCGCATGCTCAGACCACATGTCTGTCCACACCCGCTGTGTGGCTCTCCAATCTTCTGTCGCTCGCCCTCTCCTCGATTGCCTGCAAGTGCATTGAGACATTACAACAATTAGTAGGGTAGTGACATTGCGAGTATTGCAGTAATTAAATTTGGGGTGTAGTGACATACCGGTGGGTGATATCTGCAAGAGGGCGTCCTGGCATGGGAGGGACATGCTGGTACAGGCCGGACTGTCTCATGACTCAGTGTGGGCTGTACGGCTCGACGCAGTGTGCGAACACCAAGTGGCAGGTCGTCATCCAATACCTGTGATCCAATACATATGGCCTTTATTATTGCTATCATGTTATGCTTGATTGTACATCTTGGCCATGTGAGCCCATGCCATAATTAATCTAGAAAGGTCATGCTGAAATTTTCATTGAGCTATATTGTAACTAGTTCCTTGTAGGTGTTAAGTCACTTGGCATCATATTAGAGCTTGAGTTTTGTTTATTATCCATGATGTGCTTAGAAGCCTTGTGATCCTATAGCATTTGATTCATTGCGAGTTACGCATGTGTTTTGACCATTTGCGGATTGAATTGGTTCTAGTCATAGCCTCTTGAATGATTATATCCTAGTTTCATGGTTTGACATATGTTATTTTAGATATTGATACTTTGCTTGAATGAAAAATTTGTGAAAGGGGTAGTCCTATCTTGAGCCAATAACTTGGTTGACTTATCTAGGTATTCATGTCTCGGGACACGTGTACTTAGCATTAATGAAAACCGGTTAAAGATGCTTAATCATAAGAAAAGAAAAAAAAATTGTTTTGCAATGTGTGTGTGTGGAATAAGTGACTATATCACATTGGTTCGGAAATGTGTTGAATAAGTAGCAAGTTTTGCCCAAGTGAAGTGTGAGTGTGAATAAGCGGCAAGTTTGCCCAAAGTTTTGAATAAGTGGCACAAGTGCCCAATGTGTTTTAAATTTGCTAAAAATCAACAAAAATTAGGTATCATGGCTCAAGTGTGGACTTTTTCACAAATATCATGTGAGTATTAGTCTCTTTGTCTCAAATAGTATATGCCTTAGCATGACTCTTTGCTATGCTCATTCTTGATGTTATACCTAGTTCCGATGCCTTACAATTTTGGTTGGATACATGTGATCACTTGAGTGTATTTTGACACTTTTGTGTGTAACTTGATTTGGTCAAATGTTGTAGTTATCATTTGAGATCTTTGCTTGATTCATTCTCATCTTGGATGGTTCTCAAAACTCGAGTTAGATAATTTCATTTTACATTGTTGTATGCCTCTTGAATTATTACACGCATGTAACTAGTCTTTTACCATCATGACTTGTTGTCCGGGTTCGATAATTCATGCCATTTACTTGAGGACAAGTAAAAGTTTAAGCTTGGGGGTATGACATGCGTCATATTTGCATATATTTACATGCCATTTTACCCCATTATTTTTCGCATTTTGGGATAATTTATCATCATTTACACGCTTTTATATATTAAATTGCTCGAAATGGACTATTTTACACTTTTTTGTGCTTTTCTACAGGCCGGCGCGATCGAGGCGCATAAACGACAAATTTGGCATTTCGGAACTGCTCTGTACAGATGTGCGCGTTGTCACGTACGCGTAGGATCAAACCGCGCTGAAATCGGAGTTTCCAAGGGCCAGAAAAGAAGAAATGAAATGGGAGATGGACCGAATTGAAAACCCTAGATACTTTGGGGACCAATCTGAAAAGTGTCAAAACTCCCATCTCCTTCTAAACCCGTCGCCGCCGCCTGGGAGAGCCTGAGCCCGGTTCCAATCTCTGTGTCTCCCCTTTGCCTCCTTCTCCTCCCCCATTCTCTTCCTCCTCTCCGGCCGCCGGCGAGACCGGGCCGACTCACCGGCGCGCCACTCATTCGCCGCCCCTTCTCCTTACCCATCTCCGGCCGCTCTTCTCCACGTCCTACCGCCTCCCTTCTCCTACCTCGGCCGCCGCCTCTTGTCGCTACTCCGGTGCGCCGCCTCCCCTGCTCATTCACCGCCGCCCTCTTCCTCTCCTCGGTTCGGCCACCACCTTCGTCGGCCGCCACACGCCTCCCTTCTCCACCACCTCTCACCGCCGCTACTCCTCCGCGCCACCCACCAGTGCGCCGCCGCATCCCCTTCTTCTCCCACCTAGCGCCTCCCTTCTCCACAGCCACCGCCGCCTCTGCGCACCCTTCTCCACTTCCTCCGGCCGCCTCCCCTCTCCTCTCTCTCCAGCGCCGCCTCTCCCTTTCCATTTCTGCCACCGGCCGCCTGTGTTCCCTTCTTCATCGACTTCTGCGACTCCCTCACCGCCGCCACTCCTCCCTTCCTTTGTACCGCCGGCGTCTTCACCGACTTCAACATCTCCGCTGCATCATCCTCTTCACCGACCCTTCCAGATCCACGGCGACCTCTCCACTGCGTCTTCTTCCTCTACGCCGCCGGTCTGCATCTGCGCCCACATCTGCTCCGCCGACTGCATCACCTCTCCACCGACGGCGAAGGCACGGCGACCCTCTTCTTCCTCTACGGCTAACTCCTTCACCGACGACCTCTTCTGCTCTGCTTCCTCTTCTCTACTCCTCGGTTATCTCTATTTCCTCTTCCATTTTCTATTTTCTAGTCTCAAGTATTGATTCACTGAATTGGTACTAATGCGCTGTTAATTAAAGCTTCATGATGCACTAATTTTTCTGTGGTTGCGAATTGTCCCTGCTGTGACTTATTATTGCACTGTGGATTATGCACTGCGTTGATGAATTGTGGAATATTTTCTGAGAACTGTGATTGTGCATGTATTCACTGAGATGATATTATCCCCTGCTATGTTACTGTGATGTATGTGTCAGTGGTTAGTCTATGTTTATGGTCAATTGTGATCAGTGTTGTGTAGGCTTTGTCTTGTGCTTGTGTTAGTAGTCCGTGTTAGTATGTGTGTGTTTGTGTCGCACGAATTAGTTAGCCGGCGACCGTCTCCTTTCCCTCTTGCTATCTCAATCCCCCTCCTTGCTTCTCGACCTCCCTGTTTTCTCTCCCTTCCGCGGTCGTTAGTTAGTTAAGTCGTGCGTTCGTTAGTAGTTCTGTGTTTAGTGCTCTACCGTCGTCGTCTATTTAGCTATCGTCCTTCTTCTACCTTGTTCTCTCTCGACTCCCCCAGTGCTTCTCGACTCTCCCTTTCTTTCTCGTGGTCGGTAGTTAGATAGGTCGTAGGTCGGTGGTCATGTCGTTTGTTCTCGTAGTCGTTGTAGTTCGTGCGTCTGTGTTGTTCGTGCGTTAGTTGTTGTTGTAGTTCGTTCGGTCGTACGACGTCCATTCGTACGGTCGTTCGTTCTGTCGTCTTTCGATTGTTTAGTCCGTCCGTTGGTTGCTTTAGTAGTCATTTTAGGTTTAGTTATCCCCTGTTTCGATTGACCTAGCTTTAGCCGAGCACTGGTAGCCTCAGTCTAGTCCCTGTGGAGAACACGACACTCGCCGCTATTTCAGTGGCAGCCCGTGCACTTGCGGGTGTGCTATTTTGGCACGATCAAGCATTTTGGCGCCGTTGCCGGGGACTAGCTTAGAGCGACAGTGTTAGGCTATAGACTAGGTTGTTTGTTTTCTTTTGCTTGTTTTGTGCTGACCTGTCTTTCATTTCTTCATCGTTCATATTTGTGATATATCGCTAACCCCTAACCCTTTTCCTAGCTATCTCTACTTTTTGTGGTTTTTCTCATCTTGTCCCGTAGGTTGATCAATAGAGGTATATATTGAGGATATGGCATTGGTTCATGATCTTTGGGCTCCGAGTAGTCAGAGTGCTATGTCAGGGCTAGTTTTACCAGTAGTTGAGGCCGATGACTTTGAGTTGAGACCTGGTCTGATTGCCTTGGTTCAGGAGAACCGTTTTGGAGGATTACCTAGCGAGGACCCTTATGAGCACATTCGCACATTCTTGGAGTATTCTGATACTATTAAGTACCATGGGGTTTCTCAAGACACTATCAGATGCAGATTATTCATATTCTCTCTTCGAGATGGCTCTATTCACAAAGTACCCGACGGTTCGGTTCCAAGTCTCAGCCACGATTGCCGTGATCGGCAGGGATCTGACGCCCTTCAAGACACCATTGTAAACCTCGGACATGTTGGTTGTCATGATCCCATACCTTGCCCCTCCGGTGTCGTGCAACAAAGACCACATTTCCAAGTCAGGTGCATTGGCCTGAACCCATTGTGAGAATGCTCCGACTCTTGTGGATCCCCCCTCCACGGCCCCTGCTTCTGTATGCACATGCTTCGTAGCCTCCTGATCGAGCTGCCTCCGCAAGGTGTCGAACTTCCGCGTTTGGTTCTGCATGCATAGCTTCTTGAACATCTTCATTAGGTCCTTGCTACGGAACCTTCTGTGGAAGTTCGCAGCAATATGCCTCATGCACCAGCGGTTCTTCACATCAGTCCACTGGAAGGGGGGCTGCATCCCATTCTGCAACGTCCGCAACGCAGACAGCAAGCCTGCATTGCGGTCGGAGATAAGGCACACTTCAGGGCGTTCTTGCACTACGGCATGCTTCAAATTGCAAAGGAACCACAGCCAGCTATCTATATTCTCGTTCTCCACAATTGCAAATGCCACTGGGAGTAACTGGTCATTTGCATCGGCTGCAACTGCGGTCAGAATAGTACCCTTGTACTTGCCGGATAGGAACGTGCCATCTACGGTTAGCACTGGACGGCACCACCTGAACCCTTGTATCGCCTGATGGAAGGCCCAGAACACCCTGTCAAGAATGAAACAGTTCGGGCCCTCCGTAGGATGAGCCCTCTGCTGCCTGTTTATGTACGTGCCTGGGTTTGATTGTGAAATCTGATGCAGCATTCTTGGGACCAGGTCGTACGCCTCCTCGTACGTCCCATACATTTGTTGCAGCACCTTTCGCTTCGCCCACCAAACCTTCTTGTAGCTCACTTCGTAGCCCGCCGTGTTCGCTACTTCTGCCATTAGAACCTTCGGGGTAATTGACACATCCGCCTGGACAAGGTGCGTGACCACCTCCGCAAGATACGATGATGTCATGTTGCGGTGCCTATGTACTGGGCCCGCAAGCTCGCACCTGTGATCTTGGAGCACCGTTATCCGGAACTCCGTGCCAACGCCCTTGTACCATTGTGCACGGACTTTGCCACCACATGACCCGTCAACACACTTCACGACGTACGTGTCCGGCTTTGACTTGTGGACCCGATACGTCCGGCTTATGTTGACGGCATGTCTAGCAATAGCCTGCTGGACAGCACTCTTATTACGGAAGCACTGCCCCAAATACAGTGCGCCCTCGCTGAACCCCCATTCTCCCTCCTCCGCCTGTGGCAGAACTAGGGCTGCCGCTGCGATGTCGTCCTGTCTGGACGACACGTACGCACCTTCCGTGGTCACAACACGACCTACCACGCCTCCAGTTGCACCTTCACCATCCTCGTCCTCTCCAGAGCTGCCTGTGTCAACCTCCTCCTCCTCGCTGCCCTCTTCTTCCACCTGGTCCCCCAGATACTCATGACAGTCAATACGGGCAGCCCACCACCTGTCGTGCACACCTTCGTTGCGCTGAAAATTCTCCGCACGCCTCCTGTCGTCTTCATCACCCACTTCCTCGCCCACATGTTCTCCCGCAGAAGGGTCTTCATGACCGCCGGCCACTACATCTCCACCAGCGGCAACTGAACCAACCATGGCTGATGATTCTGCCCTCTCCACGAACTCGACATACACCATTGGCCTCCCATATATCGCAGCATCAGGGTTGCACACGACCTCCATGTAGTTCGCCCATGAGGCGTCATTGGTCACCTTCAGAAGTTGCCATATGCTCTGCCTTTCATCATCCACCATTGTGGCATAGACTGCCTCGATCCGTAACTTATTCCTTGCGGTCTGTCGATCGAACGCCGAACGGACACACCTCCGTAGCTCAGACAAGCTCATGGCGCTCAGACCGGGTGCCCGGATCACGGTCCGCTCGCAATTTGACAGGTCCGCCCCATACGGCCCATCACGTACGAGACCACTCCCATAAAACACGAACAATTGTTTAATGCCAGCCATTGCGTACCTAACATAAGTGCATAATCAACCATTTTAGTACACAGCATGCCAAATTTAATTTCCCATTACATTAACAATACCTACCCATTTTAGTACCTAGCATTACTAGTATATGTTTTGTATGTGTAAATCTAAAGTTTATTTCTAACTATTTTACTTATAAATCGATTAATGCCAAATTCCAATTACATAGTTTTCTTCCATTCTTTTCTATAATGCGGCTTTCACTTCCGAAATTATACATAAATCAAAAAAATTGTAATTTGTAATTTCATGTCCTAAGTTTATTTCATTTTACAGTACCTTCGTACTGCTTTCCAGGTAATTTAATTTTACTATACCTTCATACTACGGTCATGCACTAAGCCTACTAATTATACAAATTGTTTCTAATACAACTGTTGTTGCTATCACCTACAAATGCTCGAACATAAATATTTACTTCTTCAACACCTACACATGTAAGCACAAATGTTCAACAAAAACTCACTACATTACAATACGTAACTTCAACAAAAAATACGACATTATTTACACTACAATAAATCATGCACCATACACATACACACCGTATCAAAGATTGGCTTATAACAACGTTAACGATACACGGTTTGGCTAATTACGGCCTAATGACATTCGCATAAAATTACTTGGATGGGGGCAAAAATTACCTCTTCTTGAAGCTCGCGAGACGATCTACAACTTTTGTATTTGCAATATCCGTTGATTCGAAACAAAACCAACTCGAAATCTTGAGTTTGCACTCTCTTTTTCCTCCCTTCACTCGCTCTGTCTTCACTTCAACTGCACCGCGAACTGCAAATGAGTTGCTTCGCTTGCTATGCGAGCATATGCGCTGCTGTTCAACCTCTTTAAGCCTGCTGAATGTATTCACGGAGAGGGGCCATGCAAACCTCCTGCAGACGCGTGTGCAAACCGGCGTGAAAAAAGACACCTCGGGTGCTTTCGGCGGATGGATTTGACACCACTTCCCGTGCGGTCGGGCGCAGCATGCAACGCGCGGAATATCGGTCGTGCGCTGGGACGGAAGTCGCGCGGTCCGCGGGCCAGACGCACGCTCGGGGCGGGGCGACGCGCGCTGGGGCGGGGCGACGCGCGCTGGGGCGGGAGACGCGCGGTCGGGCGCGGCGTCAGCTGGGTCATGCAGACTGGTTCCGCACGACCGGCCCACGTGTCGGCGTCCCGTGAAGTCGCGCTCAGCAGGGGTCCAGATGCGGAATAAATTCGATCGGGGGCCAAAAATGGAATTCTTGATGCACAGGGGTCCAAATAGGTCCAAAATTCGAAGGAGTTAATGGCGGGTCGGCCCAGTATGGTGTTGTATAGATGCGGGGTGTCCATGACATCGAAGACGGTGTCCTCAGCTCTGGCATTGTCGGCCTGGCCCAAGGAGACCCGGAGGCGCGCCTGGCCCAAGGCCTTGAGGGGCTGGCCGCCGAAACCTTGGAGAGGGGTCTCCGACGCCCTTAGACAACTCCGGGGTATTCCCATGCGGTCGAGGGTCTCCGCGAACAAGATGTTCGCAGAGCTTCCGCCATCAATGAGGACGCGCCTAACGTCGCGGCCTGCAATGTCAGCCTGGATGACCAAAGGATCTTGATGAGGAAACTCCACGCCGTGGGCGTCGACTGGCGCGAAGGTGATGTTGCAGCGCAGTCTCCCCTGGGGTGCTTGGGCCAGGGAGGTTCTCGACGAGGAACCTCCAGAGATGACGTTAATGATGCGGCGCTGGGTCTTTCCCGGGGCCCCAGTTTGTTAGGGGCTTCCTTGCGGTGGTTGCACGTGAGCTGTCGAGGTCGGCGCTTCCAGGGCCCAAACTCGGGCCGTCGGTTGTCTCAGCGCTATAAGTTCGACACATGCTCGCGTAAAGTGATCACCATAGCCATGCACCTCGCACCACCGGCCGTAGTCTAGGATTTCTTGCTCCGCACGCGGTCTGGCGTCACTGCTTCCTTCTAGTTCTCGGGGAACGCCTTGTGTGGCGAAGACGCGGCGAGCCTTTTGGGACCTTCGTTGGTTATGCTGGGGCTTGCGCCTGCCGCTTGACGAGTTCCCGTGCGCCCCGGCGTCGTCGCCCTTGGGGGCGCTTTTCCCAGACGCTTTCTCGCGTTTTGCTCTCGAGTCGTCCTTCGCGTTCCCTCTTTGTGGCAACTTCCCCGCCCGAACGGTGTCGGAGTCGTCGTTCTTGCGTCTTCGCGCATCTTCCTCTGCCCGGGCGTACTCTTTCATTTTGTCGAAGAGCTTCGCGATCGATCTGATTGGCTTCCGCGCGTTACACTCGGCAAGCGGTCTCGGGCGGAGACCCCGTATCGCTGCATTGATGATGGTTGTCTCGTTAACGTCCTTGACTTGGCAGCGCACCTTGGCGAAGCGCTTGCAGTAGTCGCGAAGTGTCTCGGAGGGTTTCTGCTTGACGGCGAAAAGCTGATCCGCGTCGACACGCTCGGCGTAGTTTCCTTGGAAGCTGTTGTAAAGGCGGTATCGGATCTGCTCCCACGCGTAAATGGAGTTTGGTTTTATGGTAAAAAACCAAGAATGCGCCACTCCTTGCAACGCGAGGGGGAGTCCCTTCGCCTTCGTGGTGTCGTCTCCACCAGCGGTTTTGATGGCTGTCTCATATACACGCACGAACTCCCGAGGGTCCGTGTCGCCTTTGTATGATCCGACAGCGCTGGGGAACTTGAAGTCTTCCGGCCACGCCGCCTGCTGCAGACCCGCAGAGAGCGGGGACTCCGGGTCGACACACCGCAACGGTGCGCGGCTGGACGTGGGGACGTCGCGGCCATCCGCCCTCTCCGGAGTGGGCTCTGGCGCGACCACTGGTGTAGTTTGCTGACCCTGAGCCTCTTGCATGCCCCGTACAGCCCCGCGGAGATCTCCTAGCTCCCGCTGGAATGCGCTGAGAGCTGCCAGCAATGCGTTCTCCATTGTGGACGCAGCCGGGGCCGGCGGCGCACCTGGCGGACCGGCCGGAATGGCGGCGGCCACCGCCCGGGCTGCCGGTTGCGCCGATGCGGCCATCTCCGTCCACCTGAACGGTGTTGCCGGCCATCGTTGCGGCGGTAGTGGCGGGGTCGGTCGGCGCGGCGCGGGCGTCGACGTTCGCGGCCGCCGCGCCCGTGTCGTCGCCCATGCCCACGACCGCCGACGCCGAAGCCCGCGTGTTGACGCGACGCTCTGCCACGACCGCCTTCTTCCCCTTTGCCACCGATGATCAAACTTTTTTCGGTGCCATCCCTTTTCTGATCTTGGGCTTACTCTCCTGTCCTCCCCACGGACGGCGCCAGCTGTCGTGGCTACAGGCCAAACAGAGAGAGAGAGAGTATGGTAGTGGAGAGTTAAGTGAGTAATGGCTTGGGGCTTCCCCCTTGGCTTGTATTGTATTCATATACCCTTTTGGGGAATGCTTTTACAATAGTACCCTTACATTTGAGTATCCCCCTCAGGGGCACTTATGTCATTATACATGTCCCATTTTGGGCCTTACAGCCTTCTAACAGGCCTGCTGGGCTTAGGTGGGGGCCACCCCTACAACATATACCATAATTTATGTATATACTCCTTTTATATATAGAAAAGGGTATATAGCAAAAATAATGGGCTTCGATGAAATTTTTTCAACTATGTCGTATTGGAGTATCTTAAAATTAGTATTTAAGTATACCAAAAGTGATAAAGAAGTCTAACACATTTATTTAAGTGACATATTAGAAGGTGAGAGTATGTACTCCTGGGAGTATAAAAAAGGCTTCATGCGCGTCGGTCAGACGAGCGCATCCAACCCACCCCCGTGACCCACTTTTATACAGGACTAACCAACCAGCAAATATGGATTCATTATTAGTACTAAAATGTTTCTTTTCTTATTCCTCTGTAAAGTCACTGCACTATTCATTAGATCAGTAGATAGTGCTCGCAGATACATCACCGAGTCATTTTGTACATGACGTAAACATGTGGCTCTTTTAGGGGCCATATGAGAGAACAACCTGATTTAAACTAGAGGATATATATGAGGGTTCACTAGCCCTATATAAGCACAACAGAAAAACCAACCAAATAAGAGAAAGATAAAATATAATACAAAGCCTAATATGGTTGCATTACATTAGTAGTAAGGGTTAAGTATTATATGACTATTGGTACATAGCATATAGGCCATGCTAAGCTATGACACATAGATACAAAGCACAACGTTTACCTGGCTATGTACAAAACGAGAACAAGGAAAAGAAAAAGTGCTTGCAACCCAAAAAACTGTCCTAGTAAGCATTGCTAGCTAATATAAACTAGCATTGCTAGCTAATCTAAACTAAGTCCAACTACTCCTCCATGGGGTGTTGGCCACCACATGTGGTGCAGTTGCCTGGAGAGCGGGAACGGGAGCGACTGTGGCTGAAGGTAGGCATTCAGGAACAAGAATGGGAATAAGAGAGACTACATCCTCTGTTGGAGTCTTCGATGTCGATGATAGGTGGCAGACTGGGATGTCGCACGCTCTTGCACGTTGTGATCCTAATGCGGGGTCCTCCAATGCAGGGTCGAGGTGTAGCAAGGTCGGTGGGGCGACGACGGGTGTAGAAGGAGCTGGAGGATAGGTGGAAGCTGTCACCCTAATGTGCTCAAACACTGTGACAGCTACAAACCTCTCCTACTCCACGATAGAGAGGGCAGTCTTGCACCTGATGAGCTAGCCACGAAGGGTGTCGGAGTGGTGGTAGCTGGATGTAAGGAGCATACGGAGCTGACCAATCTCCTCCAAGGTGATGAAGTGAGTAGCTGCCATGTCCTGGGTGAGCTAGACCTGGTGGGTTAACCGTGGGTCGTCCTCTTTGATGTCGTAGATCTCGGGGTAGCGCTCTCCCTCTTGGAGCGATGGGTAGAAGCAAAAAGGTGACCTCAGCAGGGTGTCTTCGTGCATCTTGCACAGGCGAGCCGAGGCGAGGCACAGCGTGTCCTGGATGGCGTCCAAAGAGTGGCTCCTAGTATGCTCAATCTTAAAGGTGTGGGAGTTGAATTCCCCTTCCCTCGCATAGAGAACGACCTCCATCAACCAAGACTCATGATCCATGATCTTGGTCTTCTAGCCCCTGAAAATGGGCTGGTGGTGATATCCCATATACTACACGAGCTTGCAGAGGATACGCACAAACTCTCTGTTGTCCTCACCGTGAGAGAAGAAATCCCATGGGCCCACAGAAGATGATCCGACCATCTACAAGTTTGAAAAAGGGAGAGGATCAGAACAGGATAAAACATAAGGATAGTAAAGGTAAGTAAGGAGCTTAGAGAGATGAGTAAAAGCAATAATTATGATATATTTTGTCAAAGCTTTTCTTAGCTTTTGAAAATAAGACTCAAGTCCTTAAGCACGACTAATCTAACTAAGGTCTCTATAGTTGTATGCTCTGATACCAGCTCTATCAAACGCGGATTTAGCTAATCCAGAATCCATTGTGAAGCCACTGAACTATTCATTGAATCAGTAGACAATGCTTACTGATACATCACTGAATCATTTTATACATGACATAAACCATACCAAATATTAATATTATAATTATCAGAGTTTAAATAGACTATATTGGTCAAGTTTATAATAAGGGTCGATCAGGCCAAAATGGATACATTACATAAATTTCGGAAGCGGTAGCGGAAGCAAAAAAGGGAGGACATATCTTGCCACAAGCAAGCAACTAGGGTAACCTATGTGTGGCCGATATTAACAAAGGATTGGATAATATAGGTGCATGCAAACACCAACTGAGTCAGCCGAACTAGGGTGAAACCTAGACTACTACAGACTAGTCTAATCTCCTCCATCTTCATCACCATCAGCTCCTGATACATCGTAACATGCGTAGTGTCCTTGGTCCACGAGCTCTGAGGGATTTTGTGGGTGAGAGTGAGTACAAGCAACAATGCTCCGTAAACCAACAAACAAAATGAAGTATTTATACATGCAAGGTTTGATAAAGGAAGGTTGGGTTCTTTTATTTGCTTAAGGTAACATTTGAAAAACTACATAATTAGAAATTTCTAAGACTTAGTATTTTAAAACAAACCAATGTTTTATTAAAGAAAGTGAAGGTATGCAATATTTATAACAGTGTAGATTTCATCCACCTATTACGTGGTTCCATCCATCATATGCATAATTTTGGTTACTAGGGTTACATCCATCTAATTAACAACACTGGGTTACATCCACTCGATGAATTTTTATCCCACCACAAAGGTTTTCATCCTTTGACCATGGGCACAACTGTTCGAATAGTTTAAACTCTACAAAGATTGTATATTTTACCCACAAGAGACAATCAACTTATTACATTTTACACATTTTCTTAGACATGTGAATCAAGAAAATCATCACAAGGCCTTTATAATGCATCTACCAGTGAAAGTTACACCCGCTAAGGTTTCATCTGAGAGTGGTTACACCCACAACACTAAGACCCCCTCTTGTGTCACACGGTTGCTTACACCAGTGACATAACCCGTGTCCACAACAGCTTAAAACCAGCAACACGACTTGTGGGTCACTCCAATGGTGCAACTCAAACTAGTGTATACAAATTATTTAGCTAGGTCAACACTATTATATAGTTGAGGTTGCACTATTTTACATTGGGAGCTCATCACAGAATTAAATAGTTAAGTTATCTGTGGTTCATGCTATAAACCACAAGTTCTCGTGCTACATCCACATCAACCATCAAACCATTTGCTCATATATGGTAACAGTAAGTTTTTAGGGTTTGAGAAGTATAAAACTAAATTATCTCAAAATACCAGTCATTTCCTTTCAATGACTGCCTAAAATAAGTTTCATAATTAAAAGATGATGAGTACGACAAATTAATACACTGGTACTTAAGCAAGATTAGCATGTCACTTAAATATACCCTATAGCTAGTACATTTACCATTTAAATATCTAAGGTGACAAGGATAATATGATTCAAGTGCCAAAGGATGGTGTAATAATACTACAATATCAAGTAGACATGTATCTATCTTAAGTTTAACATATATTTACATAACAAATAGAGCATGCAATTTGATAATTTAAATAAATATAAATTTGCACAAATTTAGGTTCAATATGATCAAAAAGTTGACTCGCCTAGCTCACAAGCGAGTTGGTCTTAAAATTTTTTATTTTCTCGAACTAGGGCTCTTCCACGTCCTCATACTCTAATCGGACGATTACAATGGAAAATGAAGAAACAAGTGAGCAAAATAAATACAAAATAAAATTCAAATTAACTCCAATTTAACAAATTCAGTGGTAATTGATATATCTTGAATTTAGAAAAATTAGAAATAAATTTCATTAAATTTGGAGCAAAAATGAACGAGAACAGTCTCTCTAAAGTTTAAATTTGGATTAAATCCAAAAATATGCAAGGTTTACCAAATGATAGCTGAGTCGTTCTTTTGCAAAAAAAACAATTTAAAGTAAATATAGTAAATAAATTGATAGCAAACATTGAAAATTATTAATAACTAAATAATCAAAAGAATTAAAATAACCACAAGTAAATTGACCATTGACACCCAATGAACCACCTGTGAACTAACCAATCACGTATGAACCACCAGTGAACTAGCTATTCACTTCCCAGACTTAACCTATCAAGCTTTTAATGAAATCTGTACCCTTCATGCGAAATCACTAAGCATTGTTCATAACTAGGGACACGGCTATTCGAATAGTTTTATACTTTACAGATGTTACACAACTTTACCCACATAATATGATCATCTCATAGTGGCACTAGAGTAACATGCTTCCTTGGGAATACTGACCAAGAAGATCATAACAAGGCTAATACAATGTTCAATCCCAACTCAGTTTTGCCTACTAAGATTTTACGATCGAGTAGGTTAACCACCTAGTCGAATAGATCCCTCTTACTCCCTCAAAGTGCTAACCACACTTCCCCATTTACTGCATGATCACTCGCCCAAGTAAAAACCAAATTTATATTACCAATACTAATGACACTACCCATGCTATGGTACTCAAATTTTATAACTATAGCTGACCACCACGATTCAATATCTCATTAAGTAAAAATTAATTAATTAATATGTGATGATGAGCCCAACGTACTACAAGCATGGTAAGCATATTAAATGTACAACCTATGTCATAACTAGTATTGTATCACTAGATAATTACCCATCCTATGGTGACGAGGGAATCATGGCATTCAAATTATCAAGGTGAAATTAATAAAATTGTATAACAACAACCAGATATAAAGGTTTCTATTAAAATAGCAATGCAAATTAATTTAAAATAAAATAATAAATAATCGATTTGAAAACATGGTTCAACATGATTAAAGAACACGACTTGCATTGGCCTTGCTTAATTACCAACTCTTGGTCTTCAAATCCTGCTTCAGCTCCTTCCAAGATATTATCTAATGGAAGGGAAAGTGAACAAAACACAAATAAAATCAACAAATTCAAATGAACTCCAAAAACTTCAATTTTAGATGAATTTAGGAAAAAGAATCAGGTGAATCGGAGCTAGAACAGAGAAGAACGGGTTCTCAAAAGATTAATTGGCTGGAAAATACTGGAAATTGAAAAATACTACTATGTTGTGGACAAAATAGGACGGTCCACGATAGTCTTGGCTCACGGAACAATGCACATGCAAGAGGCTTGCTGACATGGCACCTAGGGCTGATGAGGCGGTGACACGTGGTATGGGTGGGGCGTAGTAGTGATGATGTGGCAGGGACATGTGGCACTGACGTGGACGCTGACATGTAGCTCGGTGTGTTGAGGTGGCTACTGACTCGTCTTGGTCTACAAGTCCATGGCACAGTGGACGCTGACACGTGGGCCCGCTTTGTTAAAGACAGCGCACGGTGGATCAAGTCCACGGAGAAGGCGAAGGGTCAGCTAGGCGTGGTGCATGCTGATGTCACTCAATTAACGTCGGTGTCACGGGAACAAAGGTGGATCTTTGATGACCGGACTGGCACAGGCAGCGACACGTAGACTGAGGCGACGGAGCGGGCAGACGAGGCTGCTGACAATGGCGGAGATGGCTCGAGCGATGAACGATGGAGGGGCAAAGGTGACCGATGGCGAGCTTACCGGCAGTGGCGAAGACGGCGGCGACTCGAATGGCAGTGAAGTCAAAAGCAAAGGCGCATGGCAAGCTCAGAACGGCACAACTTTGACAGCTTGGGATGCGGGAATTGGGAGGCATGGCTTGGCCTTTTATAAGCGCGGACGCCAAGGAGGCGGGGTCGGACACTAACGTCAAGAATGGAAAGGACACAGTAGCGGCGACGTCGCACTAGACATGGAGAAGGGAGTCTAGATTAGAGACAACAGCCTTACAAGTGGGCCCCACCTATCGGTGAGAAGAAAGAAACGAACGGCTGAAATACGGTGTGGGTGAGAGGGCATACACAGATGGCTAAAACGTGTCAATCATCCAGCGGTCACGGCATGGCTCGGATGTGATACGCATGGCAAGAGCAGGCTGAGGTTGGCGGGCTGAGTTGGAGGGAAGATAGGCCAGGCTAGGGTTTCAGCCTAAGGCTTTAGGAATTTTAAAATACCTTTTTAATTTTCAAAAATAGGAATGAATTCAAATGAGCTCCCAAAAATAGCAAATAAACCCAGAAAAATTCTTGAAAATTCAAAAAATCCTTGAAGCACAAGGAATCCAAATTAAATATTTTTAGCAATATTGAAGTTTAAGTTAGTCACATTAAATCCTTTTAATTTGCAAATTTTCAATTTAAACTTTAATTAATTCCAGAAAAATTCAAATGATGAATTTTATTTTAAAAGCTTCAAGAAAACTCTGAAAACAAGATGTTACATAAAGTTAGTCCAAAAGGATGTGTTGGAATGAACAAAAACTACAAGTAGCAAGGCAAGTCATGATCATTGATCATGTTGCTATCCAATTAGTTAGGTATATTGTATATGGGTACTTTCCACATTACCTATCTGTTAGTGTTATTTTATATTAATTGCTTTTGAATGATCCTACTTAGGTAGCTAATACCTTTATTTACATTGGTTATATGCTATGCTTGGTAATAATCTGATATGGTTTTCCTTGATAAGCCTAGAGGTAGGAGTAACATAGATTACATAGTAGTGAAATAACACAATTTAATTACTTATTACATATTATTTGTCTGCTGCCACGAGCTGATGTATTGGATCATGTGCCATAATGGTATATATCATATGTCGATCACTCGCCGAGAGTGATGCTTTGGAAATATTGGCCAAGGTTGAGGATTGAGCAAGTGGTTGGTTATATGCAATGCTTCCGTTAGTCTTCACGTTGTTTGTTTGGATTCCTTGCCCAAAGCATATAAGGACTAGAACTTTGTGCCATGAAATTGACTTAATTATCGCCCATCTACAAGACCGAGAAATTGGACTTAGCCTAGTACATTATCTCACTTCACGAAGTCTGTTGGAGAAGGCTCTATGTCAGCAGGTAAAGGGTGGAATCAGGAGTAAACCTTTGGGTGTCACTAACTGCATTTTCACAATGGTGAAACCTATGTAAGCAGTTGACACGTAGTCGTGCCGTGGCCCTACTTGTTCTCAACTACTAGGATGGATGCGTAGTTCACTAGGCAGAAACTAATGTTTTGAGACTCTCGAATAGCTCTGTTGTCTCTCAATGATTGGAAGCTGTGGATATCTTATGGGTAAAGCTAAGCACTCTCTACAGAGATTAAACGTAAATCATTCAAATGTGTCGTGCTTCCAGTTAAAGGAGCTATGTTATAGGGAGTGATTCCTAAACTCGAGGCATAAGTAATATTTCAAAGATTAAAATGTGGTAATTTGTTGGTGAAGTTGATTCATTTCTTTTGTTTTTAACTAAATGATTCAAAAATAAAACTATGGGTATTAACTGTCATAGGTTTAACTCTCCTTGATAGATATGATCCATTGAATCTCTTGCACTCCATTAACAAAGTTTACCATCGTGGCTTGCTGAGTATGTTATGTACTTATTCTTGCTTAATTTGGTCAGTGACATCGAAAATGGAGACAGTTACGTGATAGGGTCGCTTCTGCACTCTGGCTTGCATGTGGAGTTTATTTTTTTTGAACTGGAACACAAAGGTTTCCACTAACCAGTGGCTCTGGGCATATCGCCAGAGACCAAACTGGTCACAAATTCGGGAACCTGGTTCATGAACACCTCAGAACCATAGCGCACAACGCTCGCCCCAAAAGCAGCAAGGCTATCAGCCACTTTGTTGCAAGATCTCGGGCATGACCGGACCTCACAGTGAACAAAAGATTCATTCATAAAATCCTTGATACGCCGAAAGATGCAGCCTTCTGGACTCCTGTCCATTGAGTCAGACCTCAAAGCCTTCTCCAAATTTGTTGCATCAGTCTCAAGAATAATTCTGGTCATTCCCAGTTGTGCCACCCTCTTAAGACTTCTCAAAGCTGCAAGTGCTTCAGCATGTATAGGGTTTGTGAGTCACTCAAGATGTCCACATCCCCCCTCTAAGAACTCATCGTTGCTGTTGCGGGCAACAAAGCCCCAACCACCTGACCCCTTTGTAGCACGATAGGAGGCATCAATATTGATCTTGTAGCAGTCAGGATGTGGTGGCGCCCATTTCTGTTCTTTCTTTGGTCTTTTCTCTCCTTCCCTTTTCTTCAGCTTCTCAAATTCTATCACATAGTAACTCACAATTGAGCATAATTCTGCTACGGACATTCTTTTTTCCCCTACATTTGTTTTGTTTCTAGCCGACCACCATTTCCAGAGCAGCACCCAAACTTTCTGTTGTGTAGCAGCATCCATCTTCCAAATTTCCATAATTGCTTCCTTTCCTGATTTGCACTCTGCAAGCTTCAATCTGATTTGCTCTAGGTCCATTAGCCGCCAAATTTCTTTAACCCCATGGCATTTGAAAAAAAGGTGACCACAATCTTCATCCATCCTGTGGCACATGGGGCAAATTGTTTCACGCTTCACTCCTCTTCTAGCTATGTTCCTTTGGACTGCCAAGCTATTATGTGCAAACCGCCATAAGAACATCTTGACTTTGTTTGGTAGCGGTAAGTTCCAGAGTTTCTTCCAATCAAAGGCTTCCTTGCTTTGTCCCCCCATTTCTGAAACTGACGCATATCTTCCTCTTTCATGCTCTCTCCGCTTTACAGCCACCTTGTATGCAGATTTTACAGTAAATTCCCCTTTCGGATTGTAGTACCAAGCTGGCCAATCATCAGTATTATCGTCCGTCGCCATTGACAAAATCATATCTGCATCCCGCTGCCAAAAAGTATCCTTCACCAGATCTTCATCCCAAGAGCCAGTAACCGGGTTGATAAGTTCAGCAACTTTAGTCAGTAAAGATGTACCTCTCGGGGTGGCCAGCTGACGTGTAGCCCTAAGTGGAATCCATGGATCAGCCCAAATATCCAGAGAATTTCCGTTGCCCACCCGCCATATAATCCCTTCCCTGAGGAGTTGAGTGCCTTGAAGGATGCTCCTCCAGGTGTATGAGATCCCATCTCGTGCATTGCATTGCAAAATGTTGCTGTTAGCAAAATACTTTGCCTTGAGGAGCTGGCTGCAAAGATTGTCAGGATTGGTTAGAATTCTCCATGCCTGTCTTGCTAGCATGGCCAGGTTGAATAAATGTAAATCCCTGAAACTCAAACCACCCTCCTTCTTTGGCAATGTTAATTTGTCCCAGCTTAACCAATGGATTTTGTTCTCCTTATCATTTTGATTCCACCACCACCTGCCAATTAAAGAGTTCAACTCCTCACATAGACCTTTTGTTAGATCAAAACAAGACATGGCATAAGTGGGAATAGCTTGTGCCACAGCTTTAATCAACACCTCCTTTCCTGCCTTGGAGAGCATCTTTTCCTGCCAACCTTGTATACGCACCCAGATCTTCCTTTTTATATATTCAAAGGCCTTCTTTCGTGATTTGTCAATCGAGACCGGGAGGCCTAGGTATCTCTCACTTTTTGCTTCTGACTCAATGTGCAATTCAAATTTTACCTGCTTCTTGTTTACTTGATTTGTGTTGGGACTGAACAAAACAGATGACTTGTCCCTATTAATCATCTGACCCGAGGCTCTTTCATATACATCAAGGATTCTTTGTAGTTCTTTGGCATCCTCTATTCGTGCTCTCATCAGGACAAGGGAGTCGTCAGCAAAGAATAAATGATTGATTCTAGGTGCCGCCTCACACACTTTGATCCCTTCAATTTTCCCATCAGCTTCAGCTTGTTGCAGCATGGCAGAGAGGGCTTCCGCACAGATAATAAACAGATATGGGCTAAGTGGATCCCCTTGCCAGAGTCCCCTCTGTGGAATCACTGTACTGGTGTAGTCATCATTAACCTTAATGCGATATGAGACTGTTGTGACACACAGCATGATCAATTCGATCCACCTCTCATGGAAGTCCAATTTCTCCATCATTTTCCTCAAAAAGGTCCACTCCACCCGGTCATAGGCTTTACTCATGTCCAGTTTTATTGCTGCTAATCCTACTTTTCCTCTTTTTCGCTGGTTCAAATAGTGAGTCAGCTCATAGGCTATCAGCACATTATCAGTAATTAGACGTCCCGGGACAAAGGCACTCTGTGAATGAGAAATAATCTTCGGCGGGATGGACTTCATCCGATTTGCAGCGGTCTTTGAAATCAGCTTGTAGGCAACATTACAGAGACTGATCGGCCTAAGATCTTTGAGCTTTTCTGGTTTATTCACTTTCGGAATCAGAACCACTACTGTATCATTCCAGCCCTGTGGCATATTACCTCCATTCAACACATTCAGTACCTCCTGTTTCACTTTGTCACCCACTAAAGACCAGAATTTCTTATAAAAAATTGACGGAATTCCGTCGGCCCCCGGAGCTTTCAATTCCCCCATCTCTTGCAGAGCTTCCCATACTTCTTCATTAGTGAAAGGTGCAGTCAATCTCTCATTCATTTCCTGAGAGACCCGAGATTGCACACACCCAATAACCTCCTCCATCTGTTCACCTGCACTTGACATGAAAAGTTGTTGATATTGGTTAGCAATAAAAATTTTTAGGTACTTCCCCGCCACCACAGCTCCTCCCTCCTCCATTAATTTTTCAATACGATTTTTCCTTCTCCTCTCAGAAGCTTGGGCATGGAAAAATTTTGTATTTCGATCTCCTTGGGTCAGCCATGTAGAATGGGCCCGCTGCTTCCAATAAGTGTGCTGCTGGTCCAGCAGCCTCTCCAGCTTGTAGCGAAGCACGTGCTCTCGATTAATTTGAGCTTGGCTCATGCTTCTGCATCGGCAGATCTCCAACTCCCTCTTTGCAGCTGTTATACGCTTCTCCAACTCTCCCAAAACACACCTATCCCACTCCCACAAATCACTTAAAAGTTGTTTCTGGATCTCCATCAGCCTTGTCTCCCCCTTCTCCAAAGCCTTACACCATGCTTCCTCCACTTTAATTGGACCCTCCTCCTCCTCTAGCCAACGCGCCTCAAACTTCCTCAAAATTTTCGATGTTCTCCCCCATTCCCTTCTCTCCCTCCCCCCTAGTTCAACGATGATTGGTCTATGATCCGAGTGCCTTGGGTCTCCATTTATTACACGAACCAGAGGAAAGTGAGCCCTCCAGGAACTATTGGCCACCGCTCTATCCAGCCTCTCTTTCACAAAGCTGTCCACCCTATGGTAGTGATTTCTCCAAGTGTAGGTGTCACCCTCGAAACCGAGATCGCATAAGTCACACTCCACAAGAGCCCGGCGGAAATTCTCCATACACCTCTCCGGTCTAGGCGATCCCCCCACCTTCTCACAGTTGAACATTATCTCGTTGAAATCCCCACAACATAGCCACGGCAGATTGCTTTTATTACACAAAATTCTTAACAATTTCCAAGTTTTCTCCTTCTCCTCACCCCTTGGCTCACCATAGATCCCAGTAAAACGTCATTCGAACCCAACCTCTTCCTTCACAAAGGCTTCAATATGGTACCTCGACATACTTCCAACAGTGATATCAATCCCTTTCCTCCAAAACAAAGCTAGGCCCCCGCTTAGGCCCCCGCTGTCCTTCACAAACATGTTTGGCAAATTAAGGCTCCACCTAAACCTCTCCATCCAACCTGTGCTGTGCTTGGTTTCCGACAAGAACAACACATCTGGAGCCTCCTTCTTCTGGACGTCCAGAAGACCACGACATTTAGGTCTTCTACACTGTATCACATTTGGCCTAGCGGGCCTTATCTCAAAACTTGGTCAATGCACCATTTTTTCCACTGCTTTGTAAGTATTTTAATTCTTAGAAGCTTGTGTAATATAACTTTTGTGCGCAACTGAAATCATGGACAGTTACGGGAATACGGTGACACCTGAAAATTCTGGGGTGTCCCCACATATTGTTTCAACATACATTTGGAAGTCAGGTTTATATTCCTTGGTGAAAGTTTATAAAATCTTAATGGGTCATCAGCAGGTCGAGCACATTTTCATTAAAATTTGGAAAAGTTCTTGTCAGCCAAAGCACTTTTTTTTGTTGTTACTAAAGGATCGTTTAAACACAAAGACTCTCTTGCGGCGCAAGAAGAGAATTCTGCCCATCTATACTTGTGTGCTATGTGAACAAAATGCTGAAGAAACGGTGGAGCATCTCTTTCTTCGCTGCTCATTTTCAGCTAATTGTTGGAGCTATGTATGTCCGGCTAGGCAACCTGGACTGTCGATGTTCCAGGCTTTTGATAATATCCGAGATTGTTTACAGAAACCATTTTATATGGAAATAATCATCCTGGCCTGTTGGTGCATTTGGACAACTCGGTACGACAAGGTTTTTTGAAGATAAACAACCCTCGATGGAAGTTTGGAAAAGAAAATTCAAATATGACTTTGGCATGGTTATTCATAGGGCAAAGAAAAACCTATTTTCCTTTAGTCAAGAATGGCTCTGACACTTTGCCTTAATCTTTTTGCATTCTTTTATAACTTTTATTTTGATGATAATGATGATTATTATTATAGCACAGTCGGATCAGCGTGATCCTATTTAGGAATGGTAATTGTGCCTGTTTATCCATATATTCGTGGCTAAATACCCTAATAGAGCTAGATATGTGATATTTTCTTTACCCACGGGTATAGAAATGGGGAAATACTCGTCGAGTAAACGGGCACGGGTATGGGTAAGCTCCGCCCGTACCCATCCCGCCCATTTACCTACGATATAAATTGACAGGTGGCGCAGTCATAACAATATCTCTAACTGCTATTGATTGTTATAAACTTTTGCATATCTCTAATTGCTATTGATTGTTATAAACTTTTTTGATAGCTATTATATTTTCTAACAATAGCTGCTACTTATATGTACCTGTCATTAGTTCAACTCTCAGTTTGTGGATAAACGAGCATGCCCACGAGCGACAGGTACCCGCGGCCGCGGGTGATGGGTATGGACAAGATTCTTCACCTGTTGTTATTCGCGGGTATATCCATGGGCGTAAATCGGGGTCACGGATATACGTATGGGTGAGCATTTTCCATACCTGCCATACCCGATTGCCATCCCTAATCCTACTGTTCCGTTACCCCTCCCGGCCCGGCCCGGCCCAGCCCTGCAAGACTGTTCCTCTGAGCCAAACGAAACCCGAGCTCAGGCCCGTTCATAAATTCCCCACGGCCATCTGGTTATTCATGACCCACCCAAGGACCCACGCCCGCCTCCTCCATGCGAAGCGGTAACCCCTGCCCTGATTTGATTCCCCATTCCTCCTCCCCCAAAACCCTAGCTCCTCCGTGTGATGGGATGCCGTCCAAACCCTACCCCGAGCCCCTGACCCCCGCCGCCGCCGCCACCTGGATGTCCGCATGGACGGCTTCCGGGCCCTGATCGCCGCCGGGGCCACCGCCATCTGCTGCCTCGTCTGCGCCATCTGGGCCTTCCGCTCCTCCTCCGTCTCCAAGAAAGAGCAGCCCTTCCCCCCGCGCTGCTGCGGCTGCCGCGCCAAGACCGCCGGCAGCGCCAACGGCGAGATGGCCGTGGGCGGGGAGAAGAAGAAGGTGCCGACGCCGGCTCCCGCCACGGCGGGCGCGTCCATGATGGAGCAGCTCGTGCCCGAGATCACCACCCACGCGCTCAGCTACCTCGACTACACCAGCCTTTGCCGCCTCTCCATGACCAACTCCGCCATGCGCCGCGCCGCCGACGACGACGGCGCTTGGAAGGCGCTCTACCACAAGGTTCTATGCCCCCCCCCCCCCCCCCCCCCTCTAACCTTTCCTCGATTGATCTGCTGTTGAATTGCGAGTGTAGCTTTCTCGATTAGGTTTAGGTTGTTTGCTTGCAATGATCCATCTGCGTGGCTTGACACTTCGTTTGTTATTATGCCATTGTGTACACCATAATGCTCGTTCCTGTTAATGTGATTGGTGGGTTCGCGTGCAGGGACAGGTTCGCATGGTATAGTTATGTCATTCATGTCATGCATCAGACACTTTTTATTGGCCCCATGCTCACGCATATAACAGTGGTATCATTTCTCGATTAATTAAAGACAAATGAATTATTTCATTAACATGGGGTGGCAACACATCTTTGATACGTTTACATAAGATACGACAGAAAAAACTTTAAATTGTTTCACCTTCTGAATCTTCCTGTCTGTTTTGCAATCCAGCCACGCTGTTGACCTTTACGTGACAAAAAGTTTGTAACTTAGATATGCACAATTAAGTTTCTAATGGAAAATATGTGATTTTTGTACCAGTTTCAGTGTATATGTACCCATGTTGTCCTGTTAGCTCCTTTGGTGAGAAAGCGATAATGCTGTGTTTACATCTGTCATAGCAGTGTCCCTTGGATTTGCAAATTTTATATGGAATTTTTGTATATCTAATCAAATAGCTATTCATTTTACATTCCTCATGTTTTTTTTGTTGGGACTATGTTAGGTTGTACCGTTGTATATTTGGACTGTTTAAGATAATGGCCCTTGTAAGTTGTGATTATTTGAAAAAACCTTTTACTTTCTATGAGTTTGGTTTGCAATATAAATTAACTCCTCATTTCCTTGTAGGATTTTACAGTGGAGCAGGATAATATAACTCCACCTAATGGATGGAAGGCATACTATGCAGCTACAAAGGCCATCATGAATGTGAATGTTGAGTTCTATAATATCATCAGGGAAGGGTCATTGCCAGCAATGAGTCACTTCTGGCTTAATGCAGACTATGTGAAGTGCATACATGCGACTGGAGAACTTTTTACAGGGTATGTCTTGAATTTCACTCTGATGTGTAACTTATGTTTCTCATGTATTATATCATTTGGAGTTCAATATTTTTGTGAGAAAAACAAAAAAGAAACACTAGTTCAAAAAAATATGGCGATATGGCCCATACAATTCATTTACTGTCATAAAAGATACAAATATGGCTCATTGTCTTTCATGTTTGGAAAGAACAAAAAAATTGGTAGAACAAAAAAATTGGTAAGTGTAAATTAGTTGTGCCTCTACATATCGATATATCAACAAGTTACCACACATAAATTTTGTTTCTTTTTGTGGACTTGAATACAAACAACAGTTTCAAAAAGTAAAATGAGTCCATATTATGTTGATTGCTGATATATAGCATATCAAACCATTTTGTACAGCTGTATTCAAGTGATATACATTTCATTATGTCAATTTACCCATCTATAGCATCCATTTCCTTGGATTTTTCTCTCTTTTTTCATCAGTGCCCTGTTGCTGTCACCTTATATGCGCAAACTTGAGAGGTGTAGCTATTTTTATTAACAAGTGCAACTAGAAATGTACATCTAGGCCTAGGTATGTAAGAGCAACTCCAGCAGTACTACTCAAAACAGGGCCCTTACTTTTCATTTGAGGGCTCCCCTTACTTTTGAGGGCCCAATTTTTTTGCTTCTACTCCAACAGCACCCCTCAAATCTAAGCCCTCAAATCTATTCCACCACACACTGACACATGGGACCCACTCCTGACAAATCCATTCGGGCGACGGCGGGTAGGGTGGTGGCCGGAACAGGGGAGCAAAGGCGCCGGCGATTCGGGCGGTGGGAGTCCGATTCCTCGGCATGGGAGTATCTACGGGCGCTACTGACCTCACCTGGGGCGTCAGCCGAGGTCGGGATGGAGCAGGGCGGGCTGGCGGCGAGAGCGGGTCCGGCGGTGAGAAGGAGGACGGCGGCGGCTTGCTGGGGAGGGCGGCGGGGTCCGGCGAGGTGGTGAGGGTGTTCACGGGGTCCGGGCAACGCTCCACGTGCAGTGAATCGGCCCGAGACTCGGTGGTTCGCCGACGGGGATCCGACGCCGGCGTCAGTGGAGAAGGAGCTCGCCGACGCGCGGGAAGGGAGGCGGGGGCGTCGGCGAGGGAGGCGGGCGGGCGGAGGCGTCGGCGAGGGAGGCGACGGGCGGAGGCGTCGGCGAGGGAGGTGGGCGGGCGGGGAAGCGGAGAAAGCGGGCGGGGAAGCGGAGGAGGCGGGCGGGGAGGCGTCGGCGAGGGAGGCGACGGGCGGAGGCGTCGGCGAGGGAGGCGGGCGGGCGGGGAAGCGGAGGAGGCGGGCGGGGAGGGAGGCGCGCGGGAAGGGAGGCGGCGGGGAAAGAGGCAGGCGGGGAGGGAGGCGCTCGGGAGGGGAAAAAAGAGACGCGCCTCCAACAGAAATTTGAGGGCTTGGTCCAGAGCCCCTAGGAATGAGGGGTGAAGGGGGGATTTGAGGGGCTCCTCAAATTTGAGGGCTCTAGTAGGGGCCCTGCTGGACCTCTATTTTTGCCTCAAGCCCTCAAATATGAGGTTTGAGGGCTCAAGTAGGGGCCCTGCTGGAGTTGCTCTAAGACAATTTCTTCTAAATTTCAGTTATTCTATTGTCATTATCTTGGTAAAAGCATTTCACTTGTTCTATAGTTCTTTCTTTTTCCTTGGAATATCTTCCAAGCCTATGATGCACGGACATGGATACGTCGACACGACATGACACTGGCACGGGAATTCACTGTTTTCCCAAAAATACCGATACGGCGACACAGCTATATATATTGTGCAAATTCTGAGCCCAAGCTTTCTCTAATGCTGAAGGAGGCCCCCTCCGCTTCTTATTCCCCAACATAGCCGAGTCCATGCTTGAGGAAGAAACACTAGCACTAGCAACACTACCAATAGTTGATGGTGGCAAGGGCACATTTCTTGACTTTGTTTTTGCTTGTTCATCCTCAGCCTTTGCAACTTCATTTTTGAGCTGAGAAAGAATAGGTATTGTCACCTTAGGACATATCTTACATCCACCATTAGTAATTTTCAACAAGTGTGCTTTGACTCTAGAATAGCTACTAGTGCCAACATATTTGCAATACTTACATCTCCATTTCACATTTCCTCCCCCTTGACCACCTCCGTCTAGAACATCAACATGATTCCACAATGGAAGCTTCGACCTATTGTTGCTTGTGTTTTCCTCCTCTCTAGCACTAGACTTAGCAGTTTCCATTTTTTTAGAATGATGAAACAAGCAATCAAGCACAAGTTTGCTAAATGCCTAAATATATATTGCTGGCTTACTGCAGTCTGCATCTCAACCCTAAATGTTAAAACAGAGAAGCGGGGAGATGATGCCTCGGTGGAGCGGGGACATCGGCAGTGCGCGGGGAGGAAGCCGGCGGTGCGCGAGAGAAAGCCGACGGGCGGCTGCGCGAGCGGCCAATGCGGAGAGCGCGAGCGGCCGATGGGAATGAGGCGCTCGGGAGCCGAGAGGTTAGGGTTAGGGCAACGCTCATGCGTACGTTATGGGCCGGCCGTGTCGTGGGCCATTCCTAGGCCGGCTATGTCCAGGCCGTATCTGACTCGTATATTTAGTGTTTCCAATACGTGTCGAGAATTTTAATAATTAAAATTAATTCTGAAATCGGCAGATACGTCGCCGACACGTGTCCAAGACGTATCCGTGTCCGAGTCGGACACAGATACAACGGTTTTGACGCGTGTTCGTCCTACATAGTTCCAAGCAATGGGATTTTGCAACTTAGCTATTTATGTTGTTGGACCAGTTGAATTTTGTAAAGGCATAGTAAATGTGGTGTGTCATCTGTAGAAGGATTGTTTTTAGTCAGCATGCATGTGTTTTCTCATCTTATTTTCTCTGCTTATTTGGCAGGTGATTGTTAAAACAATGTAAGTTCACATACCAGTGAATATTAGTTTTGGAATTTATCATTTCTGGACAATTCCTTTCTTCCATCTTATGCTTAAAAATCGCATTTGTTATACCCATGCATAGTTATGGAAAGTTTATCAAATCAAATTTCGTATGCTTGGAGCCTTGGACAGTGTAGAGATCAATCGGGTACTATCTTGTAGTAGTCTGTTCTTGATCATTTGTCAATAACTACAGAACTGGACCCATTGACTAGTGGTTTACTTCATCAGGGTATAGAAGTTAATCCATTTCATGGTCTAGGTGGTATTTCTTATTGAATTCTGCTGAATGCGGATTTAGTGGTTTTTTAAGGTATCACCAGAGGCACATCTTTTTTGCGTACTATTCCTGTTCTTGATCTGGAGGCATCTCCAGTACCCTTTAACTAGAGGCCAGACATGATGACAAGGACTTTCATATTAGGCTCCGCCATTTCGGCTTCAGTTTCTGGCTTCAGGCTTATTTTTCACTATTCATAAATTTCATCTTTTTTCTGAACTTTTAGCTTTTTTGCTGGTTCTTTTTTTCCTGTATTTGTTTGCGTTGTCCGTGTTGAGCTAGCATATTTTTCTATTTTTAAATTTAATTACGCCAAATAAGCCACCTTCAGCTACAGTGAAATTTCAGCCGCTACAGTGTAATTTCACTTCCAGTATGCACTAAAAAACTGTTTGAGCTTGTTCTTTAATGTAAATTTCTTTCTTTCAAACTTCTTTTTCTAACCTTTTTGGGATGAAAATCTCATTTGCATAAGCCTTCTTCCCCATCATCATTTGGATGAATTTTCTTGTCAATTGTTCAAGTAGGCATTATCTCACAAGTCTTCTTGTGGCAATGCTAGTACTAAATTCCTCCTTTGACAGATACAATGCAGTGATGAACAGCTGGGGCTTGTTATTCAACTGGGGCCAAGATGGAGGGCAGGGCATTGCTTTCCAGCTACGGGATGTCCGAGCTCGTGTACTCAGTGACATGGCATGGGTTAACATGAAGGCACATGTTGATGTTGACCCGGGGCCGTTCCATGTGACCAACGTATTTGAGATCCGTAATGGCAGGTGGTATATGGTTCATCACCATAGCTCGCTCATGGCTGACCCGGCTCCACATAATCTGTTTGGCTAAAGCTGAGAACAAAGGATCATCCGCCAAAAAAAAATGGTGGCATATTTTCATGTTCCGTGCTTATTTTGCAATTAGACTGGTGATAGATTATCAAATGTATTTGGGGAGAGCTCTTTTTTTTCTCTGTTCCTTCATCCTGAATCTCCTGTTTGTTGATATTATCTCCTGCAGTTATGTATAAATGTGTTCTAGGAGTTAACCGAATTGGTCAATGGAAGGTTATGGTGCCCCGTGAGGCTGACGTGGCTTATCTGGTGCAAGTGCAACTTTGTTTGCGTTGCTGTTGTTTAACATGTTTTTTTAGTGTAGTTCTGATTGCAGGTTTATATTCTCCACGGTACGATGCTACGAGTGTCCAAATTTTGGAACTGTGTGGAGCAGCTGTAGTGCTGTGCCAGGTCTGTTTGCTGAAGCTGTTTCCACTTAGGAATCTTGGGCCTGATTGTTGGTGATAGCTGCAAGCCTGTTTTAGATGCATATAGTCCTACTTGCATCTCCAGGAACATTTTTCCTGCTGCATTTACCCCTTAATATGTTTCAGATCAAAAATCAAATGTAACTCATGCACAAGGATCTGATATTTTGATTCATCCAGCCATGCTAAACACTGCATGTAGACATGGGGATTCACAGCAACAGCTACGGTTACCACAGGATGGAGCCGGAACAATTCCTGTTCAATACAAGCACAAATCTACTCTCAAAAGAGCAAGATTGTTTATTCAGTTCAGATGTACAACAGGAGATACATCAAGAAATCTCGAGATTCGTACGAGGGCTAATCCTCTGCAGTCATTATCACACATGATAAAACAATGGGACGCATCATCTCTTAGCCCGCGAGATGGAAACCCTATAAAACTTACTAATCATCCATTAATCAGCACATTGCTAAATATCACTAGTATACTCGTAATTGATGTATACATGTCGATCTTATTGTGTTCTTGCTCGGCGGTCCTCTGAGCCTGAGCAGCTAGCAGGCAGCCTCAGGCATCATCCTTGTCTGCAAAGATGTCAAGAAGGGCGAGTGCCTGCAAAAGACAGCAACATCTCAATTAGCTCATCATGTCTCGCATCTCAAATGGAAAATGAACTGTACGCCACCATTCGATGTATGCACAAACCTCGGCGACGCTGAGCTCCAGCCGGAACTTTGGGCCATCGTAGTGGTGGAGGATCGGCCGGAAGGCATCCTCCTCCAGCGGGTCACAGATCTTCCTCGTCGCGACCCTCACCTGATTGCATCATCAACAAGAGGAGGCAGATAGATAGTAAGTATGGATGTTCATCTAAGGCAAGCTTTTCTCAGTACTGGAAGTGACTTAAGATAGAATTGATTTTATTTGGGACGGCACGGAAGCAATTGGAACAGTTTCTTCTAGTGGTTGTATCATCTGGTTGTCGGTCTCCGACTGACCAGCCAACCAACCAACCTAATTAAGGCGAGGTTGTTAGGCAGTGACTAGCAATCTCTGCCGACGATCTAGACCATCACCACCCATCCGTTTAATTAATTACTCCGGCTGATGGTTTCCTAAGTTATGTTAGTGTATTGATGCTAGACTAAGCTAGTACTAGTTGGGCAAATTGATCTACCGTAATTGACTAGAAAGTTGAGCTAAGTTAGTTCATGAGCAGGGAGTCACCGAGTCAGGTACCTGTGCAGGGAAGCGAGACTCGCCGGGGCACTTCTTGTCCTCCCACGCCGCTGGATCGATGTTAGTGCCGCCGAAGCTCGCAGCCTGCAGGATTTAGAGACAACAGTATAAGGTGATGAAGTTGCAAGGTAAAGAAAAAAGTTTCTGAAGATTTGTGTTATGTTACCTCAAAGATGCCGTGGAGCTGGTGGGTGGAGTAATTGTAGAGGAAGAGGGGTAGCCCAGGCCTGATTGCCCTCACTGAATCTCTGTATCTGGATGGCAACCCTGCAACCCAACACCCATCACTCTGATCAGCTCATTAAGATAACTTAATTTTCTGGACGTTTCTCAGTCCAAGAATTAGTAGGATTCAAGAACAAATTAATCGTTGATACAGAAAAGCATGATGTATTACTTGGTGCTTCAGGTAAATTCTTGACTAGTTCAGTAATACTGACAGTTTTAGCATCAGAAGCACGAGGGAGGGAGAGGGGTGTATATGCTGTGCATACCGAAGAGCTGCCTCTTGAGGTTCTCCTCCATGGTGTCGTTGTTGCAGACGAAGATGTACCCGCCAATGGCCTCGTTCCTCGGCAGCGCCTCCGATGCTGGCAGCGTCTTGAACCTCTTGTCCACCGCCGCCGTCCCGTTGTTGTTGTTGTTGATCTCGTTCTTGGCGTGCTTCTTCTTGCCATCCCCACCGCCCTTCTTGCCGTGGCCGCCATAGTGGTTGTTGCTGGCCGGCCTCCCGATCGACTTGTTGAAGTGGCTCTTCACCTCCCCGTTGCCGCCGTTGTTGTTATTGCCGTTGTAGCCATAGCTCCCCATCTTGTTGAACGCAAAGTTGCTGTTGTTGTTGTTCATCTTGGCGCCATAGCTGTTGCCGCCGCTGTAGGGCTTGTTGTCGCTGGGGAGGTTGACGTTGTTGTAGCGGTCGGCCTTGCTGGTGGTTGTGGCGCCGAAGGCGAGCTTGCCGGAGCCGATGAGGCCGGGCCCGTCGAGGCCGCCGCCGCCGTTCTTGGCGGCGGCGGTGAAGGGGAAGTCGTGGTGGCCGTCGGCCGGGGAGAAGAGGGCCGGGTCGGCGTTGCGGCGGTCGTTGGCGTTGGCGGCGGGGGACCAGATGGAGCCGCCGAGGGAGAGGCCGGAGAAGCTCGCCGTCTGCAGCCGCAGCTGGTCGCTGAACTGCCAGAACTCACGGTCGTACCCCTCCATCTCTTCTTCTTTTCCTCTTCCTTCTTCCCTGTGTTGCTGCGACCGTGTTGAGGCGGTGTTGCTGTGTGCGGTGCGGAGACGCGGAATGCAGACGGAGCGCGAGGCAAGACGGGTTTTATCGGCTCGGGGGTCGGGAGACAGACGGTGGTGCGGGTTTGGTTGGTGAGGCGCTGATTTCAATCGATTACTAGGCTTCGGTCCTAGTTTGGACTGGGACTACGGTGCGTGCTGCGATGTTGTCAATTGTCAGGTCGGACGTGGCCGTGGGGGGAAGCTTCGCAGGAGGTGGGCAAAGCGCGTCCGATCGATCGCCCGGCCCGTACAACGGCGAGAGGAAGTGCCCCGTGTTCTCTTGCTTCTCCGAAAATGAAAAGATCAAATATCACAATAAAACGATCCCGTAAAACAGATTATTTAAATAGATTTTTAAGCACAAAACTATATATATTATTATTGTGGCTATAAGCTAAAAGGTAAAACAAGGGACTAGTAGAGTGAGTATGAGAAATGAACTATATCCCTCTTTTCTACTCCCGGGTGTAATTACACTCTATGTCGTATCTCACAACATAGGTAGTATCTCGCGTAACGGAGAGTATGTACGTGTAGTATACGAGTATTTAAGACCATATAGGTGGTATGAACAATTTTTCAGAGGTGGTATGCATATTTTTTTGACATACTCCTTTTTATGTACGTATATAAATGTATTTATAAAATACGCTAAAAACTATGGACTTCCTTCCAATTTTTTCGTGTGGTTCACATTAAAGTATCTTATAATTAGTATATGAGTATACCTAAAGTGATAAAGGAGTGTTTCAAGTTTGTTTAGGTGGTATATTAGAGGTGGGTGTAATTACACCCGGAAGTAAAATGTATTTTTCCTATATATATATATATATGTGTGTGTGTGTGGCCATAGCCCATAAGGCCTTATTACAATCATACACCTACCACAGGATATTATTCCAAGAGTACACATATCTTTTACATGCTTTATTGGGTCTCTTGGCCCAGTAGGCCGAATGGATGCCGGTAGAGGCTATCTCCATAACAAGAGCCTCTCATGGTAAAGGGCTTCATCTTGAACAGGCCGAAACCATGTTGTGTAGGCCTTTTGGCCCCCTCTGTCCTTTCGGGCTGGTATGGAACTGGTACATGCATTTGGTCTTGTTGACCGTGGCCGTGTGCGGTTGCTATATCGGGGGACACGTCCATTTGTGGTTGGCGCGTCGTGCGCCGTCTTGTCTTGTGACGCGATTTCCGAAGGGATGCCTGAAAAAGGTATTTACCTTTAAAACCCGGTGCCCCTGGCGAAATGCCGCCCCAACTGTTGTTCTTTTTCGTCCTGTGTGCACTGGTTGGTGCCCTCACCCACAATTTGTTCTACAACAGCCGTCCCCGCTACCGTCGCTCCTTCGACCATGCTGTTGTGTAGAGACCCGAATCTGCTGATCCGAACTCTCTTGTGTATTATGCATCAGTCTAGTATCAGGCTAGTGCACACAGTATAAACAAAAATGAAATATCGACCATATCACGATTCACTAAGAAAAGACTCAAATATTATTAATAATTATCAGAGTTGCGACCTTATAGTCAAGCTTACAGATAATAGCCTGAATGGCTTAAGAAACTTACAGCGGAAAATAAAAATAAGCGTAGTAGTCATTCGACATGCCCACAGGCAATCGACTGGGGGGCAAAGTCCTAACCCGCGAAGTCGTCAAAGTATCCTCCTTCAGATACCTCCTGCTGTTCTGGACCTTCTTCCTCAGAGTACTTCGCAAGTCATTTGTAATAAAAATGCAATATAGTATGCAAAGCTTACCAATGGATGGCTGAAAGGTTATTTTGTTGAAAGCAACAATTTAAAGTAAATACAATAAATAGATTAAAAAGTAAAATTGGAAAATGATTAATAAGTAAATAATCAAAGGAATTGAGATTAACCATAAGTGAACTGACCATTCACTCCAATGAATCACCCGTAAACTAAGATTTATGTAATGAACCACCAGTAAACTAACTATTCGCTCCCCAACTTAACCCAACCAGATTTTTATGAAAACTCTACCCCTTGTGTGAAATTACCAAGCATTGTCCACAACCGAAGACACGGCTATTCAAATAGTTTTACACTCTACAGAATACTCCAATTTGGGAAGTGTCAACTTCGTGCTTGATCTACGTGTACAAAGTTGTTTCTAGCAAATCGACACGAACAAAGTGAGAGTCGGGCTGGATACGATGGTGGTTCTACCACCGGCGGAGAGTGGCAGTAGTTGAGGTGGTCGGGGCGGCTGATGAACTTCAACATGTCTCCATCAGTGACCCTCGACCACGGTGATGAGCATCGTGCGCGGAGGCTTGTGGGGGTCGCCCTTCGATTCAACATGCTTGATCTTGCAGAGGAGTACTACATGTTCGGTGTGTCTCTGATGATGCGTCCATGGCATGTTCAATCTGGCCCCGCCCGCGATGACGGCCTCCACCCTACTGTTGCTTCGTTGCCGGGGCTGACCGACCCATGTAAGCATTCACCGTAACCACCACACTTACCTCATTTATGTAGGTCATTGGCGATTCCATTTTGTATTCATGGCAGGACTCACCCCTTGAGGACACCGAGCGTGCTGCGACCGTCTTTCTGGGGCCATATACAACAAAGGAGCACAGCCTTCAGGAGTTAGTAACGGTGAACCTTGACTGGGTGCACCGGATGTGCAAAGCCCTCAACATCCCTATGCCGGAGCATGCCATGCCCAGCATTGTTCGGCCCCACGCCTCGAAGGGGACAAGGGGAGGCACCCCCTTCGAGTTGAAGAGGTCGCTCTCCCCTTGCAGCACAACTGCTGCGCTCAATGCCTCATCTGGATGGATCAAGTGAGCCTGAGAAGACCATCACAAGTACTGATTTGAAGTCAGTCGACTACGCGAACTTACATCTTGAACTCGAGCCAGAGCGTCACATAGGTGGCATTAGTTGTGAAGAGCCGTGAGCCCCACGAAGGGCCTGAGTGACGTGGCTGGCGGCGTGGGCATCCCCAAGCCTGCTGCGGGGCACGAGATTGTGGACGCTCCCAAGGACACAGCTTTGCCGTCCACCTGACATCTCTGGAGACTCCAGTCCATCGGTTGTCTCCTGATACTTTGGCGGCGAAGCATGCCCGGGAGGATGCAGTTCCATCCTCCCCTGTTCGTGAGGTGTCCCCGAAGACCAGAGCAACGAAGCATGATCTAGCATCATCTCTCGTATTCGCGGGCTTGGGGTTCCAAGTGGCATTGATGGCATTGGTGGGGGATTCAGACTCCGACATGGACATGTGTGATCCTAAAGTAGGGCGCGGTGCCAATGGTGGTGCTGAAGTAGTGTGTGGTGCCAGCGGTGGTGTTGCCTCTACGAGTCCAATTATGGAGACTGTCGGTGCTGCCACCTCCCAACCAGTGTCTCCCAGTCGAGCGCAGGTATGGCTAACTCATTCTCTTCTTGTGACTTCATGAGGCTTTCCCCACTTTGCTCCTAGACACTGTCCTCGGCGCCAGCGGGCCATCGATCTTTGGGGCGCGCACAGGGCTCTAGCAATAGAACTAGTCATGGCTTGGCTGGCACTACCGCTGTGGACATGTCTTCGGGTCTAACCATCGTCGAGGCTACCGACTTGGAATTGCGACGACTCATTGTGGCGGACTTTGTGCCTCGTCGTAAGGCACTAAGGGTTTCCAGGGGGCTGTGGACTATGCGGGCACATCCTCGAACCACTGCGTGCTTTCTTCATGCGTCTCGGAGCTCCTAGAGAGCTCCCTTGAGGCCGCGAACATGAAGGTACGTGTAAGTGAATACACCGACAACTTTTACAGTTTTGTTGCTGAGACCAGATTGGCATGTAGGCCCTTGCCCTTGCTTGTGTTGTCCAAGCGGCGAGGTACAAAGAGCAAATCGGTCTATAGGAGCAATTAGCCGCCGCAGAGGTAGAGGCCATGTTCGCCCGTCGGTCCATCGAGGATGCGGTTGCTGCTGCAGTGGTGAAGAATGAGCGCATTCAATTCCTGGAGACGGAAGGCGCAGAGGCCATCGATGAGGCGCGTGCCTTGGTGGAGTAGGGCCGGTGGGCAGCCACCGAGGAGCGCGAGGGCTGCTGCAGCAAATATTCACGCTGGAAGAGAAGAAGGGCCAGGTAACATCGGAGTTAGCGATGAGGGACCACCTACTTGGCGATGCCTAATTAGCAATGTGGGAGTTGCTTGAGGCATTGGAGAGTACTCTGGCCGACCTCGCGGTCGTGGTCCCTCCTCGGTCGCATGGACTCGAGGACTTGCTCTGTAGGCTTCAGAGGATTAAGGAGGCTTCATCACTTGCTCTGAGTGCCGCGTGCGCGTACAAGAGCCACTGTTCACTTGCAACCAATCAAATACTTTTTGGTCTACTTCACCACCAAATGCTCGTACGTAGTAGTTTGCGTGTGTAGCCATTCATGGCTCTGTGTATACGAGATGGGCGTGGGCATGATGTAACCATCATTTTGCAATGAAAAGTGTGGGGTGTCTATGTCGTGGCCTTATGTTGATGTTTGCCTGGCAAGCACATACTTTAGGATGACTGTCCCCTCATGTTGGATCACGTTGTTCGACGTCGGCTGTGACACTGGGGATGAGCAGAGGAGTTGTTGCGGTTCTAGGCAGAGCGGCCCCACAAGAGTGACCTCTCCATCCGGGGGCACATAAAGGTAGAACCCTCGAGCGGGGAGTTCGCGTGGAGGCTATGTGCTCTGCGCGGTTATTTATACTCTGTAGGGTTTGTGCAGAGATTATAGGCTCGGTGTGGTTATTTATACTCCATAGAGTTCGCGCGTAGGCTATAGACTCCGTGTGGTTATTTATACTCCGTAGAGTTCACGCGAAGATTATGGACTCCATGCAGTGATTTATACTCTGTAGACACTTGAGTAAGTAGACGTGGTGATGTGGTAGGCGTGGAGGTTGACGACAGGGTCGACACGAGCACCAAGGTCGACGGATGTGCCAGCGTGAGTGTCGAGGTCCATGGTTGTGGCTGTATGGGCGTCGTGGCCGACAGCCGTGCCGCCGTGGTCGACGGTCACGCCAACGTTAGCGTCGATGCTGGCCTCCCACGTCGGTGCGAACCGCTTGCTGGCTGTGGCGCTGTCGTGTCGCTACCATCGGGCTGGCGGGCATTCGACCACCAGCCTTTGAACACCGGCCTCATTAGCCGCTGCTGCCATACTCTTTTTTTTGCTTGGTTTCCGACGTTGCTTTCTTCAGTGCCATTGCTTTTCTCAAACTCGTAGCTTGTTCGTCAGTTCCCACGGACGACACCAACTGTTGTGACTACAGGCTAGACAGTAGAAGAAGGGACTAATAGAGTAAGTATGAGAAATGAGCTATATCCCTCTCTTGTTAACCCAAGAAAGTATGTATACATGATCATAAGATCTTATTGTAATGACACCTCTATCTAAAGGTATATATATCTTTTACATGTCTTATTAGATCTTTTATCTAGCAAGTCACTTGAATACCAATAAAAATCATTCCGCAACAATCATTAATATCCGTGTCTCCTACCATACGTTACGTTATCAGACAATCCATCGTGTTATCGTGGCTGTAGATTGTCCGCTCCAATTGTCTTCTCGAAGATGGGGTAGTTTTTTCCCCGGATGGTGACGAGAGGACGCGGAGAATTGATGCTACATTTTCCTTCGTGTTATCGTCCAATCGAGACGCACAGAAAGGTGGATGCTACAAACAATGGACATAGCTGTCACTGTCATGGTCGTCCTATTTATTATCATTACTCTAATAAGATCTGCTGAGAGATCTAGCTACTGACGACGTATTTGTTCACTATTGTTTGCTTGCTTCAGTAAAAAGGCCTTGATGGGAGAAAAGATGACTAGATGAGATCTTTCTACTACGGGACGTACCTTACGCGACAACGCTTGGCCCTGTCCAGGGATCTTAGATCACGTTTGAAACGCAAGATTTTTACTACAATAATCCTAGCGAAACAGTGCCGTGAAAATCCAACGTCTACACGAGATGTCACGCCTGATGCGACAGACCGTGCCGTGCAGGCACATAGGACATACGTATGCCAGCCCAGTAGTATAATTTCACCGTCCACGGCAGCCGATCCGAATCCAAAGTGAAAAACGCGTTCATATGCACCAACAAAACACAAACAAAAACGAACACATCACTCGCTATGTTAGCTTTTGGCCCATCTTTTGCTTTGTGGGGAAGCGAGTGGGGCCGTGGAAGGGGGAGCAGGTGCGACCGCGACGCACGTCTTTGCTGTTGCGCGCCTCGTCTGCGATGCGACCTGCATTGATTTTGGCTATCACATAAGCCTCCACTTTTCCGCACCGTACCTGCCTCACGACGACTTGGTTAAGAGCTATTTGTAATGGCTTTTGTTCGTCTTTGGCTTTTGAACAGAGAAGCTATATAAAAAAATATTTATATATGTTATAATTAATATAAATAAAATTATTATAGTGTCTACTATAATCAATTAATATATCACATTTTAAAAAGATACTCTATTAAAAGTTAGATAGAAAAGAAAAATTATTTATTATGGAAAGATAGTTTTTAGAATGTAATATGAATAGAGCCTTACATTTCTCACCTGCTATCCCTCATGCTTTAAGGAATTCTATTCACGTCCTTACAAAACCACGCAATTTCACCCGTCAAGAAGAAAGAGCCTTGTAGAATATTTGGTTCCAATGTTCTCTCTTTCATTTTGGCCGTCTGTGCTCGTGCTCCCACCTCGAAATTCGATTCTCTATGCTCTGCTACCACCGTTGCTGACAGATTTCCGGAAAAAGAAGGAACGGGGAGAAATCCGATCCTGCCGTATGAAAAGGAGAAAAAAAAAGATAGTACAGTAAGATGATTTGGGTTCGGTCGCAATTTGTACGTTTTCATGGGACACCAACCGAACTGCTGCTGACTTTGTTTTTCGTGGTTACTGTTAAGAAACCTGCAGCCCAGGCCCATGATGGATATCTCATTGTAGTCTATAAATAGAGAGTCATATCTCCTCATTATGTACGCATGAATGAAAACAATAAAGAAAGATCAGGAGTTCTCTCTATCTCTCTGTGTGTTCAATCTATTATTCTGTAATTCTGTGATTGATTTGTTCTTGTTCTAAACAGAGAAATCGCTCGGACTGGTCGCCAGGGATGGTTTCTCAATAGTTACGTGCTTATCCGAGGGAGCGTCTCCCCATCGCTCGCATTTACGCCGAATCCGGAGCCCGTACCGCTCGGATCGCGTCTCGGCGCTTCCGCACAGCATGCGGCGTGTACGTGTCGCGGTGTCCGCCGCGCGGCGTGGCACAGCGCCGTCGCCCTCGGCGGCAGCGCGACAGTGACCGCGCGGGTGCGTGGTGCCCGCGTACGGCGCGTGGTCCGCGCGGCCGGGCTCGCGCGCGGCGGCTTGGCCATTCTATCGTTTGGTGGTGGTGCCCGGGTTTAGGATAGCTTGGGCCACGCCATGCGCGCAGCACGAACGCCATGGAGGCTCGGAGAAAAAGGGTGGTGCCCTCATATTTTGTTGCGGAGTAGGGTGGCGTTTCGACTAGCTTATATTTAATTTTTTGGCTATGATTTTGATTAAAATTGTACTATAATGTCTGTTAAATTTTAAAAAAAATTAAAAAAATTGGAAAAAAAATTTAAAAAAAATGAGAAAACATAATATATCATTACGGACAATATAAAGAATAAAGGATAAAAACAAATAAATCAAGCTGAAATTCAAAGTCAATATGTTTTAAGTGGCTTCTAATTTAAATAAGCCAAAAACGAAAAAAAACTAAAAGCTAAAGCCGATGCGTTATGTGGCACTAACTAGAGAGCGACGTCGTTACCTTTTTCTTTTCTAGTCGGAAGAGTTGTTTATTATGTCGTAAAACAGCTCGTGCTCGCGATGTTGAGCCTAGTTTTGAGCTAGTAGCACATCACATGAGTAAGGGCATCTCCAATGGTTATAGCTAGCAACTAACTATAAGACTTCCACATCATCTATATAGTACACACTAAAGTTAGCATTCTAAAGAACTATCTATAAGGGCGTCCGCAATGGTAATAGCTAGTACTAGCTATATAGTTAGCTGACGTGGAGGTGAGAGACAAAAGCAAAGACTATTTTATACTGTTGGACCCACATGCTCCTCTCTCATGTTCTTGGACTACGTGAAATAGATCAGCTATTTGCTCGTCGCTAGTGACTACTCTCTCTCCTACTTTTTCCTTGCCACATCAGATCTAGCTAACTAAATAGCCAGCTGTTGGAGACGCCCTAAGGATAGCTATTTGATGCTTACATGCACACACAGAATTTATGGAGGCTGCCTCGTTTGGCGCTATAGACTATCTCTAGAGCTGTAGAGAGCTGCGTTCTCTTTCTTCATTTAATATCTTCCACGTAGGACAGTTGATGACATGGACTCTCTTGTAGATAGCTGCTATAGACCCATTGCAGATGCTCTAAAGGTGAATCCAAAATCCAACCTCCATGCTGCTGGGGCTTGAGCCAGCTGACCTCGGCTGTAAGAATCCCCTCTGGAAGGTTGCCAGTGTTAGGGAAAGAGAGAAGCAGGTTATCAAAGTCCTACTACAATGCTTATGGTCTCTATCTCTTTTGAGAAACCGAGCCTTGTTTGGTTGCAAGTCCTACGTCGCTATTGATGACTTAGGGCATCCAGTGGCGGAGGCAGAAATAATTTTTAGGTGTGGCAGGTTTATAAAGGTTAAACATATCAAAACTATGCAAGGGCTCACTAGAACATCCGTGCGTGATGATGTACAGCCTAGGTAAATTAATTAACACGAAAAGATGATCTAATTACAATCTAAATTAGAAAATACCTTTCATTACGTATTTGCTCTTCTTCTTTGGTGGTGCCATCGTTGATGTTGATTCGTTGTACAATTGTACTCAAGACTCGCAACCGGCAGCCGTCGTCCGGCCGGCTACCGCGTCGGCGCCGAGTCGCCGCCTCGCTGGTCGCCGCCTCTGCACGCGCGCGGCACCCCTCCCGACCCCGACGAATCACGGCAAGTCGGCAACCGTTTCACTACACCGAAACAGCGAAACCCGAAAGTACATGACCAAACACGCGCTCGCTACCTCGCTCCTCGCTTGCTCGCGGTCCCGAGCGCCCACGAATTTAAAGGACTTGTAGTTCGCTGCAGACGCCGGCCGGCCGCACGCACGTATTGGATGATTTGGATCGGAGATAGCGTTTGAATGATTTGGATGATTACCTCCTGCCCTGCACGTATTGGATGATTTGGATGGGAACTTGGAATTGGATGATTTGGATCGGAGATTTTTTAGGCTGAGCGATGGAGCTAGCGTTTGAAGGCAAAAAGGGCCCAGACCGCGAGGGGAGTTCTGATCGGTTTTGGCCTTTTGGGAATACGAACAGTCGGAGGCTCGGAGCAGCCAATCGACCAGTAGTACATTAGTACATGATGTATTGATGTATTTTATTTTCACGTATATGTACATAATACATACTAGTCTTTTGTAGGTATGGCGGCTACCAAACCTTGCCACATAGCTGCCTCCGTCCCTGAGGGCATCCGTAGTGTATATAATCCAAGGGGTCTTAAGGTGAGTTCCATCTAAATCTTAAGGTCGACTCCATAGTGTATATAACCCAAGGGGCTTTAAGACGGTCCCACTCGGCAGATAAAGAAAAATTGTATTTTAATGCTTGTGGCCAGGTCTTTAACTTGAGGACCGGCGTTAAGTCTTTTTTGCTTATAGCCTGCTTAAGGTCATCCCTGTAATTTATAAAGTTGACCTTAAGATGACTTAAAACCTTCTATTTTCATACACTACACATGACCTTACGAGTGAACTTTTGGTGACTTCTTCTCCCTTGACCTTTTCAGTTTCTAGAAACCCGTCCTCATTGACTCGTGACACGCGGCAGCGAGAAACAACTAGAACCGCAAGGCCCCGTGGCCGATGCGCCACCGCAGAAACTTGATTTCTGGTGACTGCTTCATAGTTTCTGTGATACCCAGGGAAAAAAACTCATCAAAAGGGGTCATGTGACGGGTAGAAGTAGACTGTCGCTAAAATTGAGTTTTTGGTGACGGGTCGCGTCAGACCGTCACTAAATTTGAGTTTTTTTTTTGTTTTTTTGTGATGGCTAAGATCGGACCTACCTATTCCTCGTTGCCATTACGTGGCAAAAAGTCCATTTCTTTTTTAGCTTTTGAATATAGTGTCATTTTAAAATAAACTCTTTTAGTTAATTATAATATATACTAAACTGACTTTATTTATATCGGTAAAAATCACAGTAAATCTTGTTACTCTGTAATCTTTCACACAAATAATTTAAAAACTATAAACCATATCTAAAAACTACAAGGCTCAACAAAAGTAGAATAGACACAAACTTTCCATGAGAGACGGTAACGGAAAAAAATTCTGCCGTAACGTGCACACTACACCTGTTCTACCTTCTACGCAAACATCTAAACCTGTTGTGCCCTGAAAAAAATTCAAAATCCAAATCCAAAACCCTCGCTGCTGCGCCTCCGCCGCTCGCCGCCGCTAGCCGCGCCGCCGAGCCATCACTCCTCTTCCCGCTGCTACGCTGCTCTCTGCTCGTGACCGGCTCAACTCTGGGGACCTCCATCCAGATCTGGCAACTTCCCGAGCTGATCAGACCTCAGCCCCTCTCCGGCGACCTCCCTACTACGGCGGACCTCCCAGCTCCTCTTCAGCGACCTCCCAAGTACTACAGTGTTGCTTGCTCTATATTTTTTTATGCAACTAAGAGGTGACCAGTACCTGTTTGATGAAATGCCCATGCAGAGAAATTTTGATAAATTGATTTGTGAGTAGTGGATTGTGGTGATATAAAGTAGTATTTTCATCTTAGAGTAGTGCATTTACCTATTCGATCAACTTCTTGTGAAATTATGTGCTTCATTAGATGGAGTTAAACCTTCAGACAAATATTATTAGGAGTGTTTCAGGATAACATCAGAGACAAGTAAGGATAGCCAATGTTATTCAGCAATGCTTCATTAGATGGATTGGTTTTTTTTTTCATTGACAAAAATGAGCTAGGTTTGCTTGTTAGATTGGGAAGGCCAGAGGTACAAGCTTTGGAAATAAATCTTTCATGGCTACTACCTAGTGCCAACTGGTACAGAAGTACTGTAGGCAACACACTGAATTTGGACTTAGATGTACACCTGTGATGTAGCAACGAACACATTTGCTCAACTTTTGCCATAATGTCATGCCAAGCTGAATTATGGAGTTTAATGGTATTAATGAACCAACTTTTTAGTGTGCTTGCTCAAAGTCAGCATTTATTTTTCATTTTCATAATGCTTGTGACACCTTTAATAGCTTGTTTATTGGACAATGCAAGCAACGTTCTGCCACTGCGATGTAGCACGAATATAATTTAGAAATGCTGTATGTAATAACCTTTGGGTGGACCATTGCAGGCTGTTTTGAATGTAGAGGAGTCATGGAATAGTAGGCTCAGTTTTTTTATTCTGGCATCTTTTGATTGAGTACATGTTGTCGAGATGGCTATATTGATTGAGGTATTCTTTGGGGTTAGGAAATGGCCTTTAACTTAGCAGTCATGCGTTGCTCTGAAGATTGTTAGGAACCAGTTACTTTCGAAAATGTCAGCCTGCTTTTAAATGAAAATGAGTAGATGCTGTTGAGTTTTTAATTGCTTTTATTTACACTACCTAGGATTACGAGGCTTGAATTTTTTGGAGAAAGATCAACAAACATCAGTCCAAAAGAGCACTAGGAGTAGGACATCAACAAAGGTAAAAATGAAACTTCAATCTCATGTATTAGATAAGATGCCTGCTTTATATAATTCCGACTACAGTACTGACTTGCTTGACTTTAAAACACAATATGCATTTTTGAGTCTTTTTTTTATCATGTATGTGCTGCTATGGTTATACACACACAAACACACATATGGATTAGTACAACTATTTTATTAGATATAGTTACTCTGTTGCTGGAATTAGAATGCTTTAATGGTCCATAGTTTGTTAAAGTTTGCGAGTTCTACCTTATGTATTAATTGGGAAATCCAGAATTACACTATGGCGAATGGCCGTGAGTGGATGGAAGCGTGGTCGTCCTCCAACTAATGAGTGGGTAGAGCGTACTAAGGATTTCTTGGATCGTGCCTTTTCCATGCCTAATGTAGTTGTTGATGGCAAAATTAATTGTCCATGCTTCTTATGCCGCAACTATGTTAGGAACGAAAGGCAAATGATTGAGATGCATTTGTGCTGTGAGGGATTCAAGGAGAATTACTGGATTTGGACAACTCGTGGTGAGAGTTGTGTTGGTCAGCATGACCGCTGACCAATCTAATGCATCAGCAACAGATGAAGGGGTTGATGAATTGGATTGGATGGACGATATGTTGGGTGACATATAAGGTGACTACCAGCTAGGGTAGGAAGAGCCAACAGCCGCTGCTCAAGCTTTCTACAAAATGGTGGCTAGTGCATATGAACAAGTTCATAGTCAAACAACGCACTCCCGTTTATCTACCATTGCTCACCTACTTGCCATCAAGTCACAGTACAGCATACCAGAGGCATGTTATGATGATGTGGTGCAGTTGATCCATGAGCTTATGCCTCCCGAGTCAAAGTTGGAGGAGAACTGGGTCTTGGGTGCCACATGAGAAAATTGATGTGTGCTACAACAACTGCATGCTGTACTACAAAGAGAATGATGAGAAACTTATGTGTGACTTCTGTCGGACATCTCGTTATGTGGATGACCAAAAGAAAATTACACGCAAGGTGCTAAGTGTTAAGGATAGAATAGGAAAGAGATTAGGACTGTTATTTGTTTCCTAATATGCCTTGTATTCCTTCTGTATATCCCCCTTGTATCTCTATATATATTGCCCTTTGGGCCTCATGAATACATGCACAATATTCATAACATGGTATCAGAGCTTAGGTTAAACCCTAACCTCGATCTACTTCCGCCCTAGCCGCCGCTGTACGGGACACCTCTGCCCGTGCAGCCGCCGCTGACTCTCGGGTGACGTCTGCTCCTCGAAGCCGCCGCCGTCCGGGCCCCATCGCCCGAGCCGCCGCCGCCGCACGAGCCGCCGTCACCCGAGGCAGATCTTCATCAGATCCGCCGCCACCGTCTGCTGTCGTCCCTCTGCTCTGCAGTCGCCGCCAGATCCAGTCGCCGCCGGTCGCTCGCCGCCAGATCCAGTCGCCGCTACCGTCGCCCGGCCCAGATCTGGCCGCCGCCGGTTGCTGCACCGTCGCCCGGCCTCAGATCCGGTCGCTCCCGGTTGCCGACACCATCGCCTGCTCTCGCCGCCGGGTCGCCACTGGGCCGACGTCTGCACCGGGCCGCTGTCGGGCCGTCGGGTTGCAGCCTGCGCCGAGCCGCCGTCGGGCCGTCGGGTCGCCGCCTGCGCCGGGCTGCCGTCGGGCCACCGGGTCGTCGCCTGCGCCGAGGCGCCGTCGGGCTGCAGGGTTGCTGCCTGCGCCGGGCCGCTGGGTCGCCGCCTGCGCCGGGCCGCCGGGTCGCCGTCTGCGCCACAGAAGTCGGCCGACCGAAGTCTCTGGGAAGTGAAGTGAGATTTCACTTCACTTCATCCTTTTATAGTTAGTATTAAAAAAAAGGCCAAAAAAAGGCAAAAAAAAACTCGTTGTTCTAACCGCCGCGCCGTTCAGCGCCGCCTGTTAGACTTCGTTGCCTTGGTCGCCGCGCCGTCCAGCGCCGCCTACCGATGGCTTCCATCCCATCTGCTGCGATCCCATTCTCGGGAACAAAGCTCCATGGAACGAACTACATGTTATGGTCTTCCCTCATGGAGATCACGCTTGATGGTCTCCGCCTTTGGGGACGTGTTACCAGTGCTCGTCCTTCTCCGCCACCGCCGGTTCAGCCTCCTCCTAGGCAGCCTACTTCTGCACCTCCTGGAGCAGATGATGCTGCTAAGAAGAAGGCAGAGGCTGATGCTGCTGCTGCTGACGCTGCTGATGAGGCTTTTCAGTATGCCATTGACGCTTTCGAGCGCTGGTGTGCTGATGAGGCCCGTGTTCGTGCCATCCTGGTGGTCAGCGTTGACGACTCCATTCAGCCAGACATTGTTGGTCTGCGGTCTACTCGACAGATCTGGGAGTACTTGCGTGAGAGATATCAGCAGAGCAGTGATGCTCAGTTCTTTTCGCTTCAGCATGAGTTGGAGACGCTTCGCCAGGGAGATTCTTCCGTCGACGACTTCTTCCGAGCTCTGGCTAGTCTCTGGCGCCAGATAGATGAGCTGGCTTCTCCACTGTGCCAGGAGTGCCACAAGGTTCAGAAGGCGGATCATGATCGCCTTCGTCTTTATGATTTCGTCTGCCGTCTTCGCCCAGAGTTTGAGCCTGTCAGAGCTCAGCTGCTGAGCCGCTTGCCACGACCGACTATCACCGAGGCTCTTTCGACACTTCGGGCTGAGGAGCTTCGTCTCGGGCTAGCAGCACAGTCCGTTCCGACTGTGCTTGTTGCTCCTTCTTCCACTACATCGACGGTTCCTGCTACGACTACGGTTCCTTCCCAGGTGCCTGTTGCCGCTCCTGCCTTTGCACCAACTGGAGTTCAATGCAACTACTGCAAGAACTTCGGGCATGACTACCAGCGTTGTGCGGTGCGAAAAAAGCGGAATAAGGCGCGTTGGGATGGACGATCCAAGGGGGGGCAGGGAGGCCCTTCCTCCACAGGAGGACAGACCAGCTCATCAGGATCTCAGCGAGGTGACTCTGTTCAGCAGCTTTGTCAGGCTCTTCTTCAGCAGCTCTCTCACAGCTCAGCGGGTTCTGCTAGTCTAGCTCAGACGTCTCCCCCAGGTACCTCTTGGGTTCTAGATTCTGGTGCTTCTTTCCACATGTTATGAACCTTAGTTCATAACGGGTAAACACCACCAAGAAGATGGCCGGATGGAGTCGGCGTAGGGAGGGAGGAGAGACTTTAGACTAGGAAGACTTTATTATTACTCTGCTTAATGACAATAGCATGCGGTAGCCCCTTTATATAGATGGCTCCCCCTAACAGATGAATCTAACTCCAATCATATCTCTAACCCTATATCTAATACAAGGAAACCAATCTCTAACTCAAATAGAAACCAATCTCTTATCCCTAATAATAACCCAACTGGCCCAAGGCCCATGTCTATAACATTACACCCCTCCCGGACAAGCAGCTTGTCCTCGAGCTGCTAAACGGCGGTCAATGGAAGACCGTTGATGCCGATGTAGAAGACGAACGGTGGCAGAGTCCTGCAGCGGATGGAGACGTCCGACCAGATCCAAGCGGAACAGGGCTAAACGAAGTCTGCAAAATATATATATTTTTAGATTATTATTATTATTATTATTATTTTTTTGATTTTTTTTTGAAAAAGTTTTTTTTAGGGCTTAATCATCCGGTCGGTTAAAAACCGACCGACACTCCTCTCCCGCATCGGCCCGGTTCTGGGCGAAACAGCAGGCGGAGCGGGCGGGAGAGCCGCGGCGGCGTGGCCCGGTCGGAGGCGGCCTGCGGGCGGCAGCCGAGTGAGCGGCCGGCGGAGCGGCGGCGGCGGCAGCCCAGGCGGAGGTGGACCGGGCGGCGACTCGGCCGACGGCGGCTCGCGGGCGGAGGAAGCGGCAGCACGTGCGGCGGCGGAGGCGGCCAGGCGGCGGCCTGCGGAGCGGGCGGCCCGGAGGCCGACGGAGCGGTGGCGGAGCGGCGGCTCGGGCGGGAACGGCCCGGGCGGCGGCTGCGACGCGGTCGGAAGTGCCCCGGGCGACGGCGGTCCAGGCGGCGGCGGCCTTGGCAACGGCCGCCCGCGGAACAGCAGCCCGGCGGCTCCAACCGATGCGGCGTGACGCAGATCGGCTGTCGGCTTCGACGTCTTCTCCGGCAGACGAAGATGACGCGAGGTAGACCTCGGCGGCGGCGACGCGGATGGCCGCCGCGAGGGCGACCTGGTCCCCCGTTCACTCGGCGGCAAGGCCGGCCGAAGAGATCTCGGCGACGGCGGTGCGGGCAGGTGCGGCGGAGGCGGCCTGGGCGACCGAGGACAGCGCGGACGCGGAGGCGGAGCTGGCGGCCCGGGCAGCGGCGGAGACAGCCTGCCCGATCCCGATCTTGCCGACCTGGGACGGCGACGGCGGTTGGTTGCTGCGGCGTGGACGGCGGAGAAGACACTGCGGGAGGCGCTGTGACCGAGGGAGGAGCGGCGTGATGGGATGGCGGTGCTTCGGGGGAGATGTGGTTTCCCTCGGCAGCGCTCGAAACTGGATCAGTGGATGATATATCTTCTTGTTTTTGTTGTTGTGAATCTGATGTTGGATGATCCTGTGTCTTGCTCTTTGTTTCTTGTTGCTCCTTCATTCGATTCTCCATCCTCTCAAGGATGGCATGCGCGTTGAGAAGGCTGTCCGTTATCTTCTTGTTGATGCTGGCCAACTCGTTGGCGCTAGCTTTTATCATGGCAAACGACTCGGCAGTAGGGCGAATCACAGAAACCATGGTAGCAGAAGTCGTGGGACGGGATCGACTGCTCTGATACCAATCTGTTATGAACCTTAGTTCATAACGGGTAAACACCACCAAGAAGATGGCCGGATGGAGTCGGCGTAGGGAGGGAGGAGAGACTTTAGACTAGGAAGACTTTATTATTACTCTGCTTAATGACAATAGCATGCGGTAGCCCCTTTATATAGATGGCTCCCCCTAACAAATGAATCTAACTCCAATCATATCTCTAACCCTATCTCTAATACAAGGAAACCAATCTCTAACTCAAATAGAAACCAATCTCTTATCCCTAATAATAACCCAACTGGCCCAAGGCCCATGTCTATAACACCACATGACACCAGATTCCACATCTCTCACTTCAGTAGGACCTCCTGCCCTCCCTATCTCTGTTCAGACTGCTGATGGTACTTCCTTGTCTGTTAGCTGTCAGGGCACTCTTTTGTCCACTGATTTTTCTGTTCCAGCTGTTTCTCATGTTCCCCAACTAACCATGCAGCTTCTTTCAGTGGGACAGCTCACTGACCTTGGTTGTAGGGTTGGTTTTGACTCTCACACCTGTTTCGTTCAGGATCGACAGACAGGGACGATACTTGGGACTGGCCGACGCTGTAGGGATTGTCAGGGTCTCTACATTCTCGACCATCTTCATCTTCCGTCTGCTCCTACCACGTCTCCTGCCACGTCTACCTCCACTGCCACTGCTGCCACCACTTCTGGAGTTTTTGCGCAGTGGCATCACCGTTTAGGTCACCTGTGTGGGTCTCGTCTTTCGTCATTAGTTCGTCAGGGTGTCCTTGGACGTGTTACTGTTGACACATCCATGTTTTGTCGAGGTTGTAAGCTAGGCAAGCAGCTACAACTTCCTTATCATTCTAGTGAGTCATTGTCTTCTCGTCCTTTTGATTTAGTTCATTCAGATGTATGGGGACCTGCGCCTATTATCTCTAAAGGCGGGCATAAATTCTATGTTATTTTCATTGATGACTATTCCCGTTTTATTTGGCTTTTCCCTATGTCTAATCGTGGTCAGTTTCTTGCGATCTATCGTAGCTTTGCCATGATGGTTCGTACTCAGTTTGAGTCCTCTACTCGTACTTTTCGTTGTGATTCTGCTGGTGAGTATTGTTCTAGTGCATTCAGACAATTTCTTTCTGAGCAGGGCACTCTTTACCAGTCTTCTTGCCCTGGTGCCCATGCTCAGAATGGGGTTGCTGAACGCAAGCATCGTCATCTGATTGAGACTGCTCGCACTCTTCTTCTTGCTTCTCATGTTCCACCACAGTTCTGGGCTGAGGCTGTTTCTACGGCTGTCTATCTCATTAATATGCAGCCTTCCACTGCTCTTAAGGATGTCAGTCCTATAGAGCGTCTCTACTCTAGAGCCCCCCAGTACGATCACCTTCGTGTTTTTGGCTGCACCTGTTTTGTCCTACTGCCACCTCGTGAGCGCACTAAACTGACAGCCCAGTCAGTCGAGTGTGTGTTTCTTGGGTACAGTTCTGAGCATAAGGGTTATCGTTGCTATGATCCTTCTACTCGACGGATTAGGATCTCACGAGATGTTGTCTTTGACGAATCTCGACCTTTTATTCTATCGAGATTCGGCTCCTCCCACTGCTTCCATCATCGAGACGATCTCATGGTTGTCTCTCCCTGACTCCTCACCCATTTCCCCCCTTTCCCCGCCTTTGGTACCTTCACCTCCTGTGTTGCCTCCTGCAGCACCGCCTCCTGCTCCTATGGCACCACCGTCTCGTTTCTCTGGAGTGCACTACTCCAGACGTCCTCGTCCTTCACCAGATCCCTCTCCTGGTCTTTTGCCGACACCGACATCTGATTCATCTGATGATGCTCCTCGTTACGTCCTTCGTGACCGGGCAACCATTCGGCCTCCTGATCGTCTTGGTTTTACTTCGACAGCTCATGCTCTCTCTGTCACTGAGCCTAGTTCTTATCGTGAGGCTGCTTCTCATTCTGAGTGGCAGCTCGCTATGGCAGAGGAGCTTGATGCGCTTCGTCGTACGGAGACTTGGGATATTGTCCCGACACCTGTGCACGCTCGTCCTATCACGTGCAAGTGGGTGTACAAGATTAAGACCAGGTCTGACGGTACTATCGAGCGCTACAAGGCTCGTCTTGTGGCTCGTGGTTTTCAGTAGGAGTATGGTCGCGATTACGATGAGACATTTGCTCCTGTTGCTCATATGACCACTGTTCGCACTCTTGTTGCGGTTGCTTCTGTTCGCCGGTGGTCTATCTCTCAGCTGGATGTTAAGAATGCCTTTCTTAATGGCGTCTTGCATGAGGAGGTTTTCATGCAGCCACCACCCGGGTATTCTGTTCCAGCTGGTCATGTCTGTCGTCTTCGTCGTGCTCTTTATGGTCTCAAACAGGCCCCTCGTGCCTGGTTTGCGCGTTTTACCTCAGTGATCACCGCTGTCGGTTTCACTGTCAGTGCCCATGATCCTGCTCTATTTATCCATGTCTCACCTCGCGGTAGGACACTGCTTCTTCTATATGTGGATGATATGCTCATTACTGGTGATGATCCCTCGTTCATTGCATATGTGAAGAAGCATCTCAATGAGCAGTTTCTGATGACTGATCTTGGCTTGCTTACATACTTTCTTGGGATTGAGGTCTCTGTCACGCCTGAGGGTTACTATCTCTCCCAACAGAAGTATGTCCAGGATCTTCTTGATCGATCTGGTCTGACTGATACTCGCACTGCTGAGACTCCTATGGAGCTCTCTCTTCAGCTTCGTGCTACTGATGGTGATCCTCTTGAGGATCCTACTCGGTATCGCCATCTTGTTGGCAGTTTGGTATATCTTGTGAGCACTCGTCCTGATATTGCTCATGTTGTTCATATCTTGAGTCAGTTCATGGCTTGTCCTACTCATCTTCACTACAGTCATCTTCTTCGTGTTCTACGCTACTTGCGTGGGACCATCTCTCGTCGCTTGTTTTTCTCTAGCTCCACCTCCCTCCAGCTTCAGGCGTACTCTGATGCGACCTGGGCTAGTGATCCTTCTGATCGTCGTTCTCTTTCTGCTTACTGTGTTTTTCTTGGCTCTTCCCTGATTGCCTGGAAGACAAAGAAGCAGACTGCAGTTTCCCGTTCGAGTGCAGAGGCTGAGTTGAGAGCTATGGCATCTGTGACAGCAGAGATTACTTGGTTGAGATGGCTACTTGCAGATTTTGGTGTACCTGTGAGGGGACCTACAACTCTTATGACTGACAGTACAGGAGCTATCAGTATTGCCCGTGATCCAGTGAAGCATGAGCTCACCAAACACATTGGTGTGGATGCTTCATACACTGGCTCTCAGGTGCAGGAGGGTGTACTTGCTTTTCAGTTTGTGTCCTCAGAGTTACAGATTGCTGACTTCTTCACGAAGCCACAGACTAGGGCACAACATTTGTATTTTCTCTCCAAACTTAGTGTGTGTGATCCACCATGAGTTTGAGGGGGGAGGGGTGTTAAGGATAGAATAGGAAAGGGATTAGGACTGTTATTTGTTTCCTAATATGCCTTGTATTCCTTCTGTATATCCCCCTTGTATCTCTATATATATTGCCCTTTGGGCCTCATGAATACATGCACAATATTCATAACACTAAGGTACCTCCCCATCGTACCAAGGTTTCAAAGGTTGTACGCTAACGAGGAGATAGCAGCACAAATGCGATGGCACAAAGAAAGCCATCCATTTAAGGGGAATGTGATGTTGCACCCATCTGATGGTGAAGCATGGGCTCAATTTGATGCAGATTTTCGAGACTTTGCACAAGAGCTAAGAAATGTGTGGCTTGGTTTGGCTATAGATGGTTTCACACCATTCGGTATGGGTGCAGCATCATACTCATGTTGGCCTGTGTTTTTGGTACCATATAATCTTCCTCAGGGTGTTTGCATGAAGCCAGAGAACATATTTCTCACCCTAGTTATCCCTGGTCCTCAACATCTTAGAAAGAATTTTGAGTGTTCTGTTGGAACCTTTGGTTGATGAATTACTCAAGGCATGGGATGGCGTGACAACATGGGACGCTTCAAAGAAGGAAAACTTCACAATGAGGGCAGCATATATTTGGTCGATCCACGATTTTCATGCTTATGGTTATTTTGCTGGATGGAGTACCAATGGTAACTTAGCATGTCCAAGATGTATGTGTGAGTCAAAGGCATTCCGTCCCGCTGGTTTGCTTGCCACTGTTGTTTCCTTCCAAGTGCCCATGACCATGAGTACCGGACCCAACCAAATGCATTTCAGAAGGGGACAACAGTACATCATGGACCACCAAGGTGATTGTTAGGAGAGCAAGTCCAAGCTGAAATGAATGCCCTCATAACAGATGGCATGAATTATGGTCAGGAACACAATTGGAGGCATGGAAGCTAGTTTTAGAAACTTCCTTCATCAAATTGATGCTTCGACACATTATTGATGTCATGCATAATGAAAAAATGTCGCTGAAGCTCTTTGGAACACTTGCTTCGACATTCATGATAAGACTCACAAAGGACAATTTGAAGGCAAGGCAAGACATGGAGGAGATTTGTCACCAGCCATGGCTACATTTGGAGTTGAAGGGCAATGGCAAATAGCACAAGCCAAAGGCACCTTATTGCATCAATAAGGATGACAGGGTCACCATTCTCAAATGGTTTAAAGAACTCAAGTTCCCAGATGGATACACATCCAACATTAGTTGAGGGGTGGATTTGTCACAGAAGAAGATTATCGGCATGAAAAGCCATGACTTTCACATCTTTATGGAGCGTTTGCTCCGAGCTGCATTTTGTGGCTTCCTTCCTGAGAGCATTTGGGTGACTTTAGCCGAGTTGAGCTTTTTCTATAGACAACTATGTGCTAAAGAGATCAGCAAAGAAACCATATCCAGACTGGAGCAAAATATACCTGTTCTCATTTGCAAATTGGAGAATATATTCCCTCCCGTGTTCTTTAATGCTATGCAACATTTGATGGTGCGCCTACCTTCTGAGGCTCGACTTGGTGGCCCCGTGCAACATCGTTGGATGCATCCATTTGAGAGGTATGAAACTGAAATCATCGATTAGCATTCATGTACTAGATTAACTTAGTACTGATTTCTTACTCTGTATAGGTTTATCAACAAAGTTAAAAAGAAAGTTGGCAATAAGGCACGTGTTGAGGGCTCAATTGTGAAGGCATACCTAATCGAGGAGTCTACAAATTTCCTTTCTATTTTAGGCCAACAACAGGGTCTAGTCAAAATGCGGCCCCTTGATATGATGATAGTGCGACAACATTTCAAAGCTCATGTGATTTAAGCATCTTCAAATATCCAGGCCGATACATTAGTCCTCAAGGGCCTCGTGATCTACCAGATAGAGTACAAAGCAGCCTACTTGTATATCATGTCAAACATATCTGAAATGGATGATTTTTTAAAGTAAGTTTATTTAGTTAAGCATCTTAAAGCAGAATGCATACTCGGTACTAGGTACTTAATGCTAACATAATAATGTAGGAGATTTGAACTAGAAGAATGGAAAGGGCGAATGAGACCTACCCAAAAGCAAATTGATGATCTAAGATTGCATGGTTGGAAAGGAGGGCATGGCACCAATCGAGGGCCTAATTTTTTCGATTGGTTCAAGAATCTTGTAGTTTTCATTATATCTTATACTGAACATTAATCTTTCTAGTTCCAAAATATGTTAAGACTAATGGGTACAATCTTTATTGCAGTGCAAGGGCCCGAGCAATGCCGATAATGCCTTGCGCCAGATGTCCTATGGGTTTCGTAGGCGAGTTATCTCTTATGAATGCTATGACATGATGAATGGCTATATGTTTCGGTCAGAAAAGTATTGGGAGTACAAGAGCAGGATTGTCCACTATCAATACCGGTGTTTGTGTGAGTAGTATAGATGAGAATAACGATACTTTGGAGTATTATGGTGTCATTGAGGGCATCATTAAATTGTCTTGGGAAGGTAGCTTGAACTTGAGATAGGCCCTGTTTGGATCAGTTTCAGATTCTTAAAAACCAGCTATTACTTCTAGTTTTTAAAAACTGGTTTCTAAGCAAAAACTGATGGGGTGTTTGGATCCCCTAGTTTTTAAAAGCTGGTTTCATTTATGATTGGTGCTAATAGACTATTATACCCTTACATTTATTGCTCTTGAACAGCACATTAAACAGCCATGCGTGGTCTTTAATGAGGGTAAATGGGTATTTGTGCAAAAAAACTGGCAAAAGCTGGGTATCAACAGCTTCTTGGTTTTTAAGAATCTGGGTAGGTAAATTTTAAAAACTGCCCCAACAACTGGTCTGTTTGGATCCCATCCAGTTTCGAAAAGCCAGATTCTTAAAATCTGGGTGGATCCAAACAGGCCCATAGTATTGTTTGATTGTCGTTGGTTTGACCCGACACCATCTGGTGTGAGACGTAATGAACAGCTTTATACTGTCGTTTTAATTTATTTGCCGAAGATCCTCTGTAGATGATCTATGGTGTGCTTCGGATTTTGGAACGACATCTCCTCGTCATCATCCGACTGCTTCCGACTACTTGTTTGTCCTAACTCCTTGAGTGTAGAAAGTGGTCCTTTGCGAGAGTAGTAGTCCTCGAGTATTCATTGGAAAACTCAACAATTGCGAATGTCATGTCCTTCCTTTTAATGGAGAGAACACCATCTAGGTTTGTCCTTCCGTAAGAGATTTTGCCCTTACCCCAGTCAGAGTATTGCTTGGAGTTCCGCGGCTCCTTGTCACCTACGGCCAAGACCTCTTTGGAACTATCGGCTTGAGTCCTTTGTTTGCCTTGTTCTTAGATTTCTTGACCTTCTCCTTTTTGCTACATGCACCTGCTTCTTTGGAACTTTGATCAGCTTGGTCAACAGTTTTGCTCCACTCAACTGCTTCAACAGTAGTCGCATAATGATCAGCCATCTCCAAAAGCTCGGTGATAGTAGTAGGAAGATTCAAATCAACATCTTATGTGAACCTTCCATTGCAAACTCCCTCTTGAATGCTCTGATAATAGAAGTGTCAGAAACTTCAGGCATTGAATTACGAACCTGCCTAAAACATCTGATGAACTGACGTAAAGTCTCATTGCTGCTTTGCCTCATCCTATGCAGGTCATCCTAGGGCGATTGTAAGTGCCCTAGAAATTGGCTAACAGAAGGTCGTAGAGGTGTTGCCACGAATAAATTGACTCAAACGGTTGATTTAACAACCACAATCGAGCAGACTCTTCCAGCATAGTCGAAAGGTAGTTCGCCATAACATGCTCTCCTCCTACTGCTCGAATGACAGTTGTGTAAATTTGAAGGAAGGGATTTTGAGATCCATCAAACTTTTCCATATTCACTGGTCAATACCGCGGTGGCCAGCGAACTGCTCGGAGATCGGGTGTGAATACCTGACATCTGGTAACAAGGTCATGACGCCTCCTTTGTGGAAAAGAATGATTGGTATCTTCAGGCGATCGCACTCGACAATGCCCAGTGGTCGATGGACCTAATCTATGATAGGTCTCATCCACACGAGGGTAATACTCCTTGTATTCTATCTATTGCTACAGATTTCTTGCCCGACGTGGTGAACGATCTCCTCCTCGATCCTGGGATGCTCAAAGAACTCTCCTTCGACCAGAGTTATAGTTAGGAGAACGACGTGATCTGTTATCATGTTGATTTCCATGAGGTGAATAATTCAAACAACTAGTGCTTATCATAGTCGTACCTATTTGACTCCTAGAATTGTGTTGGCACGGTTGCTCGAGTCTGGCCATCATACTTCGGAGTCTTCGTGTGATCCCCTCAGCAACATGGTCGTAACCAGGTGCTCGAGCAAACTCTTGAGTTGGATTTTCAAGCAAGTCATTGATACGCTGAAGATCTTGAGCCTCCTTGGATTGGTATAGGATGCGCCCATGCAAACTCCTCTGGGCCACCAACCTTCTCCTTCGGAGGGTCTCTAGATCTTCTATGCTTGAGGCTAGTTGAGGCCACCCTGATGGAGAGCGATTATTTCAAGGATTTCTCCCACGCTCATTAGAGTACTCATCTCAGTCGTCACCAGAGGTCTCCTCGCTATCACCATGAGGGGTCGTAGTGTGAGAGTAGCAGAGAGCATTGTCAGCCTTTCCTCCGGGAGAGTGATCAGTATTTGTGGGGAGGAGATTTGGATATAATCTTCACTTCCGTCAGAAGCCCCCTGGCTTGAAGAGTCATCAAATGACAATGCATCACTGCCTGGAGTAAGCTCCTCCAAGAAGGGGAATTCTGGGTTATAATCGTCTCTCACCAGAGTTGAACCCTGCGAAAGTATGGGTGAACTCACGGGGAGCCCACCCACATCTCTGCGGGGACAACCGGAGAGTGACGACCACCAGATGTCGTTAGAGTCCTAGAATGCTGGATTCCAGGGCCTACCAAACCAGGTCGGATGGTCGCTAAGGGACTTAAACATTTAGAGGTAGGCATCTCCTCATGTTGTGAGCCCTGTTTATGGTCGGATGGACCCTTGCTCTCTGGGAAAATTGGTTCCTCCGTTGGGCGTAACATTGTGGGGATAAGGATCCCTTCTCAACCTTATCCATGGTGTGATATCTGGGATCTTGTGGTAGATCTCTAGAGATAGGCTCACCATCGGATGAAAGTATAGTTTGCTCGTTGACGTAGCAGGCATCCATGTCAAGATCCGCATAGTCGGCCAAGTCGAATCAGTTCTCCTCGTTCCACTGTCCTGCCATGAGAACATTAGAAAAAAGATAATGTGTTGACCAGGAGTTACCGGAGTTTCGACAAAGATGATCCCCATGGACAGCACCAATTGTCGATGTTTTAATATCGATATTACATATGATTATTTGTATTTGGTGGATCTCTTGACGACCTGGCTATGATCACATAGAGAAAGACACAGGGATTTTATACAGGTTCGTGGCTTCTCCTAGGAGAATAATAACTCTACTCCTATGTGGCTATTACTTAGAGGACTGATTACAATTAGGAAAGAAAGTAATGCGGAATGTCTTGTGCTACTTCTATTTTTTCTCCACTTCTCCCTGAAGTTAATCCTTATATAGCATAGGAAGTGGTGGCAGTTGTTCCACGCTAAGAGATGTATTAACGTTTCGGATGATAACCGTCTGACGAGAATTATTGTCAGAGACACGATATCTCACTCGTCATCCGGTGGTTATTGCCAAATAGAAGTTACACGAAGTTATTTCAAAGAATAAGCACGTATGTCAACTGCTTTGTCAGACAAACCCACGATATGATAGGCTGTCATAGACAAGCTATTCGAAGTTGAACTGTTCATAGAAAAGTTCACGACCATAAGGTGGTCGTAGAATGACATATGATTTTGTTATATTCGTAGAAAGACTTACGATCATGAATTGATCGTGAAAAAGACTTACGACCAAAGAGTGGTAGTAGAAAAAGCTTACGACCTCTTAGCTAAATTTCTCCCTTACGAATAAGGGTATAGTTAAAAGGTATAATGACGTAATAATACTATTTACAGATAAATAAAAACTTAAAAATTATTATATCCTCATCAATATTTATAAATAAGACCAGTCAGAAATACACCAACATATTTTGAGGGTGGAATACCATCTACTCGCTTGCCCTTCCGGCGCGGGGAGATTCGTCCGTTGGAGCACATGTATAGCCTCGGGCGATCACATGTAGCACATGTACCTTAATTTGGTCAATTGATTGACCGATCTAATGCTGCAAATGATTCAATGCAACACAAGGATTTTGTATGTAATTTAATTAATTCCATAAGATGCCCGTTGTATTTTTCCACAATATTATTATTTTTCGATATGATAAACCAAGTCGTCATAATGACCTGACCAAGCTACCAAATTAGCACTTCTTTTGAAAAGAAATCTTACATAGACACTATAGATTAAAATTTTAAAAATCATAGATTTCTTATTTTTATAGTACCTATAAATTATTTATTTTATCTTTTCATATTGAAGAATAGTTTTGTTTGACACCATTCGAGATGCCCGAGGTTAATGTGACATGTTACAGACCAAGGTAACTGAGACTGAGGCCAATATTTGGGCCCAATTAATCAACAGGTGCAAAGGAAGCCGGGAAGGTGCGCTAGGCTGTGTTTGACAAAGTGGGCCACAAACCTAGAAGAGGCATAGAAAGCTTCGGTTCTTCGTATCAGCACAAGAAGAGAAGAGGACATAGATCAATTATACTTAGATCTGGGCGAAGAGGAAGGTTGACAGGTGTAGCCATGGTTGTCGGCGGCGGCGGCGCAGGTTTCACGGTGTCGCCATGTCGCCGTTGTGACTCATGAGGAATGCATCTCGTGGCGGCTAGGGCTTGTGATTGGGGATTGGAATCTGGGAGTAGCCTTAGGCTGTTGGCTACATTGGGTCATGGGCACTTGAAATTTTCCTATGGGTCGTGGACTAGTATTGTCTATTGGGCTGTAGGAGTTGGGCTAGTGGATCACTGAACGCAACAAAGGAGTTGCGGAGGATAGGAACTTGGAGTCCCATGTACACGCGAAGAAGTGGCGAGCCTCGTCAAATAGTTTGAGCATCCTATTAGTCATTTCTCCCTCTCTATTTCCTAGGATGAAGAGACTAGCTATTATTTTCAGCTCTCTATTTGAGTTAGCATTCCAATGGCCTAGCTATTTGAGAAGCGAGTGAGGAGGTGCTCGCCAAATCTAGCTAGCGGCCGGGAGAAAATAGCGACTCGATAAAAATGAAGAGGAGGATAAAGAACCGGTTGGACTCCATTTCTTGAGTTATATTAGGTAAATATACAATGAAGAGCAGGATAAAGAACCGGTTGGAGTTGCTCACTCGTCAAGGGGAGCGAGCCTCTTGTTCAGGCTTGAGCTCAACTCGTTTTGAGCTTCAAGCTAAGTTTGAATTGAGCCTACTTCGAGTCAAGTTTGAGTAGTTTGTTGAGGCCGAGTTTTTTTACAGCCCTAACTCTATGGCTCCAGACCACCACTCCAACTCCCATGCGCTGCAATTTTGCAAAAATGGCTGCATTGGCATTGACCGTCACCAACCCTCTTGTGGTGGAATCTAAAGGCATGTTTATATTGGTTATGGCTGATGATTTTTGGTTATATCTGATAGTTTTTAACTGAAAATAAATAGTAGTACCTGAAAGAATTGGTTTTTAGAAGGAGGGATGGGCGGTGGAGAAAGTGAAGGAGCGATATGTGTGCGAGATAGAAGCGAGAGGAACAGAGTACGTGATGTGCCTGTGACTCCCTGCCTTATCCCCAGAGTGAGATGGAAGTAAGAGGAGTGAAAAAACTATTTCAAAAAGTTGGGTGTTCATATTGATTTATGGTTTCATAGTCCCTTAGAATCCGAAGGAGAGAATTCACACTTTTTTTTGAGGTGAAGGTATTAGTTGTGCCCAAAGGTCCGTAAACCAGTACAGGGTTAATGGTCTGGGCGTTGTGCTTCTGGGTCACAACACAAAACATAGGGCTTGTTTGGGAGAGCTCCACCAGCTCCAGATCCACGAAAAATGGCTGCACTCCACGAAATTTTACCCAAACGCTCCAGCTCCGCAAAATCTGGATCCACCAAAATCCTGGATCTGAGGGCCAGATATATGGATTTCATGGAGCTCCTCAAGGGGTGCTCCACCCTGGAGTTGGGTGGTAATTACCCACCAATGCCACTAGTTACACACCCCATCCCACTAAAAGTGGCCATTCCCACCAAAATCTCAATTTCATGGATCTGGAGCTGCTGTACAAGCTAAACACTCCATGGTGGGATCCCAGATCCACGGTGGAGCTGCTGCTCCAGATCCACGTTTTCAGTGGTGGAACTCTCCCAAACAGGTCCATAGGCCCATAAACAGGTCGCTCTTCCTATTTTGCTTTGATACGAACCGATCAATCAACTCCAGGCATATATGTTTCAGTTGATTCATTCAACAACCGTTTAGTCTTCGTCTAGCAGGTGAGCAGATTGCAAAAATGATGGTTTGTTGTACCAAAACCGCATGACTTTCCCCCCCTACGCGAGACAATTTCGTTGAAATTGACGACGCACGCACGTAGGCCAGGTCACCCATGGCACTGGACTACTTGGCATACGCCGGACGTTTAGGCGACGGCAAGGACTATATCTGAGAGAGCTAGTCAACCTGGCTAATCAGAACGGAGTGGAGAGATTTTGACAGGACGGGAAAACGGGGGGCCGTGGCGTGGTTTTCAAGGCGGAGCAGTATTACTAGCACAGAGGAGTATTACTAGCACAAAACGGTCTATGGAGGACAAGGATCAATGTTTCGTACGGTCTTTCCAAATTAAGGCCTTAACGAAGGACCAGGATGGAGATGCATGGAAGCCATGCCTTTGTGACTAGTCTTGAGAGAGTAATTCACGAGGACTTCGCCGTACGTGGCTCCGCTAGAGCATATATACCCGGATGTAGAGTAAAAAAAAAAGCTCGTTAGTGGGACTCATTGATTTGATTCAAAATTATTTTAATTATACTTGTTAATTGGTTAAACATTAAAATAAATTGATTTCAAATGAATTTGAATTTTGCTCTAGCTCGGCTCGGCTCGTTAGCTCGTTTCTAAAAATACTTTTAAATTATACGTAAAATGATATTAAATCAAACTATGTCAATTCTAGAAAAAACTCGATAAGACGAGGAGTTAGCTCGATATCCACACCTACCCGGATGAATCAAACCGGCAGCGGCCATGGTTGGATCTGGAGGACGGGGTGGAGGGACCGACGCGTCGGTCTGACCCGTGCTAAGGGCTGTTTATTTGGATGTTTTTATGGTTTATAGTTTATTTTGTACTGTGTAGGTTTATTTTACACTGTAGTTGCTGGTGATTTTTTGGTGTAATTAAATTTAAAAAATTTTAAAAATAAAAAACAGATTAGCCCATCATAGACAATAGAAATATAAAAAACAGCAAAAAAAAACCCCTGCAAATTCAAATAGTAAGAAAAACGAAATTAAAAAAAATGGTAAATTAAAAGTTAAAAAGCTGAAGCTAGATGTGAGGAGAGAGGTCAGCGAGGAGCGCTGCCTTTGCCGTACGTGATAGCACCACCACAAGTCCACAACGCCGCGCGCGCCATGCTATCTTCGCACACCACTCGTTCTAGCGATGGGTTTATTAGTTTGGGCGGCGCGTCTCCGGCCAAGTGTTTGGCTCGCCCGGGCGCTGAACGCTTCAACTTCAAACATGCACGGCCTGCACGTCCTTCTCATCCGTTTCTTTGTCCACTCGCTTGGAAATTGATTATTCCATTTGTACTGGTACTATATGTTTATAGATATATTTGCATTGACTTCTGTTGATAATTTTTAACTGTAACTAATAGTTTTTAGCTGAAAATAAATAAGACTAAAAGAAGTAGTTTTTAGAAGAGAGAGACAAGTGATGTAAAAAGTGAAGAAGAGATGTGTACGTGAGATGAAAATGAAAGAAATAGGATATGTAATGTATCGGTGACCTCATATCTTGTCCTCAAAATGTGTGAAGTAGATAGATCATTTTAAAAAAACAGATATTTATATTGATTTGTATATTTTTCAGCTAAATGTGAGATACAAAAACCAATAAGTCATCGGAACTCACAACTTCCATTTATCAGGGTCACACGTTAGACGCTCCTCCCGCGCTCCGCTCCCTCTCTCCATGCATCTCCATCACACTATTTAATTTACTGCTCGTAGATGCAGGCACCATCATCTTGGCACTTCACTCCTCATCTGTGAACTTTGTACTGTGAGCTAGTAGAGTACATGGTTCCGTCCGGTCAACCTAACTCAGTGCAAGGATTAAAGTTGTTACAATCACGATTCTAAACAATGTTGATAGAAATAGAAAATAATGATAATGTTGATAAAAACCTTGAGAGACTCGGGGCTACTTCTCTATTGGCGCCAGCTGGCGACGATCACATTTGTTGATCTTATGAATCTCTACCACTATAAAACCACCAGTTGTAAACTTTTCTATAGCTACCCAACAAATGTCCCCCGCAGTCAAGACCTCTCCTAGATGCACCAAACCTAATGTTCCCAGAACCAGCGAACCTTTAAAACGAAGGGACGATATCCACTGTAGCCTCCCCTTTCTCTTACTCACTCAAATCCAATGGCCTAAATTGTTTGGATCATACCTCCCCACGCACCCCGCGCGAGGCGCGACTCCCCCGACGCCCTCACCCCGCGCGAGGCGCGACTCCCCCCCCCCCCGACGCCCCCATCTCCTCCTCTCCTCTGCCCTTCCCCTCTCGCGCCCGCCGCCTTCCCCTCTCACGCCCGTGCGCCTCCCTCCACCCCTCAGGAACGCCGTCGCCGTCGCCGCCGCCTGCCCCTCTCCCCTTCCCCTCTCGCGCCGCCGCCCGCCTCCTTCCCCTCTCCCCTTCCCCTCTCACGCCAGCGCGCCTCCCTCCGCCCCTCAGGAACGCCGCCGCCTCCTTCCCCTCTCCCGGCGCCGCCCTCCTCCGCCTCCCCACCCCGCGCCGCCGCCTCCTCCTCCTCCTCCCCACCCCGCGCCGCCGCCGCCTCCTCCCCTCCCTCCCACCCCGCGACGCCGCCGCCTCCTCCTCCTCCCCACCCCGCGCCGCCGCCTTCTCCTCCCCACACCGCGCCGCCTCCTTCTCCTTCCCTCCCCACCCCACATCGCCCCTCCTCCCCTGCCTTGCCATCCCGCACCGCCGCCGCCTCCTTCCCTCCCCCCACCCCGCGACGCCGCCTCCTCCCCTCCCTCCCAACCCTCCCCCCAAATCGATGCAATCTGGCCCGTAGCCCCTCGATTCGGCCGAGATGGCGGCCCGATCCGGGTTTGCGGCGGTGAAACCGAACCCTAGCTTCAGATCTGCCGCGGCGGAGGCGGGAGCGGGACTATGAGCGGCGGCGGGGACTTCGGGCGGGCGGCGGCGAGGGCGGCGGTGCGAGCGGCGATCGGATCGGGGAAGGGAGCAACAGGAGGCGGTGGTGCCAAGCGGTGGCGGAGGTGGGGGCGGCGGTGGGCGCCTCGGGCGCAGCGGCGCTGGTGGGGGTCCGAGCGATGGAGGGCGGCTCCAGGCGCGGGGCGCGGCGGCGGCCTCAGGCTTCGGGCGCGGCGACTTCGGGCTGCCGGGTGGAGGCGACCGTCGGGGCCGGTTGCGGTGGCAGCCGTTTCCCCCCTCTTCTTGGTGGCGGCAGCTTCTTGAGGACACGCACACGCCCCCGACCCTCCCTCCCACCCCGCGCCGCCGCCTCCTCCTCCTCCCCACCCCGCGCCGCCGCCTCCTCCCCTCCCTCCTACCCCGCGCCGCTGCCGCATCCCGCGTGTTCTAAAAAAAGGTGGATAACTATATGCATCAAGAACTTTTTTTGTTTCCTTTCAGCATTAAAACTTAGTACGTCTTGTATTTCAAATGTTTAAATCTGTTATGAAATTAAAACATGAAAATTCTTATGAAATCTGTTATGATATCCAGATTAAACAATTGCTTGTCTTCCCTGTTGTGCCATTTCATAAGAATTTTCATGTTTTAGTTGTTAGATTAAACAATTGCTTGTCTTCCCTGTTGTGCCATTTGTTTCTGTTGTTATTACAGGTTCTGCCAAAGAATCTTCTTCCACCAATAGACCTATTATTGTTCCCTTGAAACGGACATTACAAGAAAGAGTGGTTAAAACAGAGAGCTGCCATTTGTGTGGGTAAGAATAAGATTGTGTGCATTGGTGGAATTGACATGATTATGTGAGCTCCTTTGTATGTAACTCCACACCTTCAAATTTTGACAGAGATGGCCATACGACGGTTGGAATAATCAGTGCAGACATGATTATCTTCTGTAACCAGGTTTGTTCTGCTTCGTGCTTTTCTCCTATGTGTTGCCTTTGATGGTTAGAATGCTTGGTTGAAAATTATGCGCTATTTTTATCCACAGTGCGAGAGACCATGCCATGTTAAGTGCTACAACAATGGAATTCAAAAACAGAAGGTATGTGATATTTTCCTTCAACTGTGGTGGAGGAGAGCTTATCATTGTGAAAGACATTGCTGACTCGTTGTATTGAACATTTCAGGCACTTCTTGTGCTGTGAAAAATGCCAGTTACTTCGTGCTTCTTTACAGCAGGGACTGAAAAAGCTTGAAGAAATTGCCTTCCTTAGACAGACAAGATACAGTATTTGTTGGCTACTTTCTCTCTCTCTCTCTCTGCAGGGCTACTTTGCGCTTCTCCTAAGGCTAATTGAGGCACATTTGAAAGCCTGGAATATCCGACTTCTTATGGTGAAATATTGATCCTGAAATGGCATCAATCTGGTCTGAGAAGCTTGGGTTCACTCTTTTATCAGATGAAGAGGTAATTGCATCCTATTCTTTGTGTTTGCGCATCTCCTGTGGACGATCGAAAAGTTCAGTTTTTTTTAACTGACTAACTGGATTTAACAATATTGATATCACTCCAGTAGCACTAACGTAATTGCACTGTTGTTGTTGTGCCTGTTGCCTGTTTGCGTGCTGGTGCGCTAATGGCTGTCCTATCATATCTTGACTTTTTCTCCACTGGTGTTCAGGTATTTAATTAAATTTTAACACTCCATTTTAACAAATTTTAACACTATCTGGATGCTTGCATATATGCAGAGTGACGTGTGAGATTCAATTAGGAAGTGTTTTGCCTGGTAGTGGACCCTTGAGTTCAAAACTGAATTATGTACACAATGACAATGCTTACATGCTAATAACTGTTATCACAACACGGCATCGGCATCGGGTTCGGCGTCATGATAGCGCCGCTGTACATTTCAGAGATCTCGCCGGCGACGTTGCCTTGAGGAGCCTCCTACCTGTCTTGTTCCACTTCCGGAAGGATATAAACGCCCAGTTGAGTGGCCCAAGAGCAGGGACAAGGTGCTTCTGTCTTTTCATAATGTTTTCAGAACATTGAGTTTTCTTTAGCTGATCAAGATTGCTTTTTGCTTATTACAAATGACACTTTTTTTTGCAGGTATGGTATAGCAATGTACCTCACACCAAGCTTGCAGAGGTCAAGGGGCACCAAAACTGGGTTAAAGTTTCTGGGGATTATCTTATGTTTCCTGGGGGTGGGACTCAGTTCAAGAATGGCGCACTCCACTACATTGATACTATTCAGCAGGTTTATTACCATTACCCCAGATGCCCTTATTATGTGTCATCCCTTTCTTGTGGAAAGTGCCACTACTACTCCCTAAAAGAAGTTTGCACAAGTTCAAGGAAAATCTGAACGTATTCAACTTAACAATAACTAACTTCCACATTAGTGCCTGTACTTTCAAGCACCCTCATCCTTAATAATTCCAAGTTGGACTTAGGGAAATCAACAAAGTACTTGTTCTTTTGGTAAGCTGTAAGTGTCTTCCTTTAATCTATAAAGAAAACAGAGTATTGACCATGATGAAATTTCCATGTTGTGTCTTTGAAGTAGATATTATCACCATATCATGTATGTTTACATTCTATGCATTTACATGCTTTGGTCAAACTGCTGTGCTCAGGCATTACCTGATATTGCATGGGGCAAACGAAGCCGTGTTATTCTAGATGTTGGTTGTGGAGTTGCCAGCTTTGGAGGCTACATGTTTGATAGAGATGTGCTCACAATGTCATTTGCTCCAAAAGATGAGCATGAAGCTCAAGTTCAGTTTGCACTGGAGAGAGGAATTCCAGCAATATCAGCTGTAATGGGCACCAAGAGACTTCCATACCCCAGCAGGGTTTCTGATGTCATTCATTGTGCTCGCTGCAGAGTCCCTTGGCACATTGAAGGTTTGTCTTATTGGTGGCATGCTTTCCTTTCTTTTATAGATTTGCTCTGAATGCTATTGGTGACAACTGGTTACTTTCAGGTGGCATGCTTTTGCTGGAATTGAACTGCCTGGTGGTTACTTCGTCTGGTCTGCCACTCCTGTTTACCGAAAGCTCCCTGAAGATGTTGAGATTTGGAATGGTATTATCCTGACCACCTCTCTTAATTTCACTCACACTGGTTGATGTTGCAATATCAATGCCCACATGCCGAAAGAAGGATCCTTTATTTTTTCTCACTTTGCGAGAACAGTTCAAATCCATGAGTACAGTGAATGAGTGATACATCAGAACAAAATGACTTACTACCTCTGAAAGCTAATACAACATCCGAGTTGAATGGTTATACCAAATTTCCTTTTAAACGCTGCACGACATATAGAAAGACCATGCTGTTGCTTGTAACAAAAATTCACATGTTGTAAATCCTCTTTGCTTTCCTTTTCCCTATAATGACTACTGATGGCACAAGTTGAGCTTATAATCGCAAATAGAGTTAATCAGTGCCAAGGATTAGATGCACCCAATGCCATGAATGGGCCAGGCATGTACTTTTATATAAACGCATGCTATGACCGAACTGCAAAGTTTTTCATCCAGGTGGACAAGATATAACACATAATTGCTTACTCTTTTCAGCCATGTCTTCTCTGACAAAATCCATGTGCTGGAAAATGGTTAACAAGACAAAGGATAAGTTAAATCAAGTTGGGATGGGCATATATCAGAAGCCAATGGACAACAAATGCTATGAAAAAAAAATCAGAAGACAGCCCACCATTATGCAAGGAAACTGATGATGCAGATGCTGCGTGGTATGGTTATGGTTATTTTAATGGAAAGTATATGGTATCCTGTTTTATCTTATGCCACCCCACATTTATGACTGTTGCGCTTATTGTATTACATTGGTATCAGGTATCGAAGAGGCTGTACCGGCGGATCAATAGATTCTTAGCTGAGCTGCTGTGGCTTCAGCTGATCTGGCTTGTGGACTGGTGGGCAGGTGTTGAGGTATAAGATTTGAGCAAAAGAAAGGCAATTGTTTTTCTTCTTGATACATCATTGGCGCATTTTGCTTGGCAAAATACGAAGTTAGGTTCAAATGCATATTCAATTTGGGCTAAATGGCCTCTCTTGCACAATCTATATGTCGATACATTGATAGTGACGTTACAAGGAATACGTTAGTTCTTAATTGCCTAAAGTTGGATAGTGTGCCTTTGAATGATCTGCCAGACAAGCTAGCATGATGATGGTGCACTGAGCTATTTGCAACGCCTTTTGGATAAAAAAGGAATGTTGAGTGTTGCAGGGTTTGGGTGGGTTGGTCACCATCAAGACCAAGACTGGTAAACATATACCAGATGTTTAAAGTCAACATGCTCTTTGAAAGCAGCTTAAAGTCAATACTGAAGTAACTATCTTGTTGAGTCAATTGGAATTTGGGATGCCAGCTGAGGTTGCTCTGTATCATATGATTTTTCAGTTATATTGTTAATTTCATATAAATAAGATCAACCTGATGTTTCTTTCTTTTGATAAGCAATTCACTGGCCTGCCTGCTTGGCAATCGAAATACAATGCATAGTTTTCCTGTACTTAAACACACTTTTTAAGGTGAAATTCTTAAGGTCCACTTTTGCACTGCAATAAACAGAGCTGATGTGAAATGTTCAATTTGGGTGCTCTGACTTCAATGTATTATAATGCAGTGTAGCTTAAGCTTTCATATTCTTAGTTAGGTCTATTACCTGTGTTGTTCCCCTGGACATAATGGCATTTTTATTAAATTTGTAAGCTTTCTATTTTTATTTTATCGAAGGTGATGTTCTATTCCTTTATTATTATAATCAGCTGAGCATCTATTCCTCTATTATAATCAGCTGGAAAGTAATGTTCAATTCAATTGGGTTGCCAATAGCATTGATTATTTGCTGACTGCCATCTGTGTCCTTATTGGAACATATTTGTATGCACGTTCCAACACATTATCTATATCATTATAGTTGCTTACCGTACTGCATACAGCTGAATTAATCAAAGTTGCTGTCATGAGAAATAAATAGTACAACATTAATATTTGTATGGATGTTTCGAGACTGGAGCTATGCCATAAGATGCTTAGATCCTGTCTTTTATCTGTATACTATCAACTTCATTGTGGGGAACGGGGCTTGAATCCAAATATTCATGAACCTAATTTCCATTTCACCTGATTGAATTTTCCAGATTATATACATGGTGATATACAATTGCGTGAAACTTAAACTATGAAAAAAATATCATCATTTGGTTGTTTTCATGTGCATCCCTGAAATGCCGCCGTAGCGTTAGCACGGGCACTATACTAGTTGTAGAGAAAAAGCCGAGCCTCACGGAATGATTGAAAAGGAAAAATAAGACTATCTTTATCGCTATATTAGGATTACAGCCTACTTTTGTAGAGCGATTACAAAAGGGATGCTGATTGCCCTAACTTTGCTATTTCTAGCCTCCATTGTCTAGTGCTTATTTGCTTGATCACTTGATCGCTTCTTATATCTCATATCTTCGTCTTCTCTCATAAGGTTTAAATAGCGTTGAAGAGGTGTCAGTTAACCACATGAACAGACGTCTTGTCGATTCCTCGTGCCTGGCCGATCAAGTGGTTGCTGCCAACGAGAGAGATCTAACAAATAATTGTTGATTGGTTATTTATCAATGAGAGAAGATCGTAGCAACAACCGTGAGATGGTTGTTGTCGGAGGCATAAGGCCGAATTGCCGTGTAGTTATTAGGGATAGAGATGCATGAGCTTTATTTAACCACATGGAAAGTTGTCTAAAATTAAGCTCAGTTATCGAATCATAGAATCTCTGAATAGTGACTGGTTAAGTAGTAATCCTCCGACTACATATACTCAGATAGTAACCTTCCGATCAGTGCTACTTTAGTTATGTACTAGTTGGATGCCCGTGCGTTGCTACGGATTAAAACATAATCGTAACATTTAAAAAGTCTAATTGCAAAATGATAGGGAGCAAAGGAAATACTCTAAAATTAGTCTATCAAACAAGAACACTATAGATTAGTGGCGAAGCTAGGAATAAAATTGAGGGTAGGCTGAATCTTTTGTCGGACTAAACTAAATTGACATAAATATAGTGTTTTACTTTATACAGAATTTCAAATTCATATAGAAACACACAATTAGAGACAAATAATGCAAAATAAAGAAATATAAAATATGAATGCAAGCTCATGTTTTATTTTGAAAACTTGCACTTCAAGAATTACAATATAGGGACCTTTTTTCCCTTTGAGATCTTGGCTTGAGAGCTGTGACATCTTGCTAAAACACCCTTCCCTAAAATGAAAGGTGTAAGACAAAAAAAAATAATATGATACAAATGGCAAATTTAGCCTCGTCGCAAGGACATGGTTGTTCAAAACATAATTTCATCCCCAAAGAAAATAAATTATACTGGCATGTACAACTTTACAACATTCAAGATAATTACATAGCACAAATCCCATTATCATCGTTACACAAAATAAGTAATAAGTGATACAATAATGACATGTACAACTTTACAACATTCAAGATAATTACAGATTACATATTCAGGATTCAATTAGAGAAACAACACACTTATAATTCAACTATAGATCACAATTACAGAAACATCACACTTACTGTTGGATATTTGTCTACTGGAATATCAACCTTCTCTGTAGGGCACCGGCAAGTGGCAAGCCCATTCTTTTTCTAAATAACAAACATCCAGTCATATTCAGCAATGCACCCAGGTTTTTTTTCCGCAGCTCTTCACAATGGTAATTACAGAGGAACATAAGGCGCATGACAATGCTGGCACTACCAACAATATAATATCCAACAGAAGAAAACCTGTATGATAGAAGAAAATAAAATCACTACCAACAATATACAATCATCTCAATTCACAAACATATCTCAGCCTAATGTATTCACACATTCTTTTTTTCTTCTGCACAATGCACTCCCGTAATCATGGAAAGTTTGCCATCCAAATACCAAGGGCACATGGAAAAGTCAAGCATTTGGTGAACCAATGCACCATTCAATACAACCCACTGTAATCCAAAGCAAACTCTGAATGAACAAGGTTTTGCGTACTGAGAACATAATGATGCCTCCAGCAGCTCAACCATAGAGACCAAAAAAGTGTCCATTGGCTGTTGCCATTGAAATTCAAGCTATGCACCTGCTTATGCTCATACTAAAATGTCTACTCTTAAACAGACTTCACCCTAAGATTGGCAATTCTAAGGACTTATTGTGTTGAAATGTTTCATTGCATGTCAACTGTATTCATGATTATGCCTAAAAGCCAATTATAAGGACTTACTGTGTTTTCTCCTTAAAAAGACTTGTGCAAACTTTAGGATATAAGGTTAATATAGGTTAATATATACTAAGATCACTCATCTGAAAATACACACTATTATAGCACTGTCTTGGACAATAGAGAAAATAGAAATTTGAGAACAGAGCATTATTCCATTTGTTTGACCACGATACTGTCGACAAAGCTGAGTAATATCTGTATTAGAGAACAATGAGGTTGGGCAAAGTTCAGGTATTTACTAAAGCAGTAACCTTCACCCTCTTCAGAACTCAATCGACATCTGAAGTGAAAACAAACCGATTAAGACCAAATTGGCGTCCATTGGCTGTTGCCATAGAGAGACAAAAAAAGTGTCCATTGGCTGTTGCCATTGAAATTCAAGCTATGCACCTGCTTATGCTCATACTAAAATGTCCACTCTTAAGCCCTGCCCTCTACGATCACGTTGACAACATCCTTTGCGTAGAAAGCAACAACCAGATCTGCCTCAGTAACGGCGCCGGAGAGGGTACGGGAAAGCACAGATCGGTGCGGCGGGCGTGGGGTTGGGTGGGGGATGTTACCGTTTTTGGTGAGTTCGGCGAGGACGTGGGTGGCGCGCTTGGCGGCAGCGCGGTCGGCGTGGCGCCACGAGAAGCGCGATCAGCGTGGCGCCACACCGCTGCCGCAGCCGCGCCTCCTCCTTCCTCCGCCCCTTCCTCTCCGATCCAGCCGTAGCCGCGCCTCCTCCTACCTCCGCCCCCAAGGGGTAGGGGGAGTAGGAGGCGGCGGTTTGGGAGGAGGAGGGGAGGAGGATGCGGCGGCGAGGGGTGGGGGAGTAGGAGGCGGTGGTGCGGGGGACGGAGAGGGGGAGGCGGCGGCGCGGGGGGTTGGGGGGAGTAGGGGAGGAGGCGCAGGGGGAGGAGGAGGCGGCGGCGGCGCGGGCTGGGGAGGAGGCGGTTCGGGGAGGAGGATGCGGCGCCGCGGGGGTGGCGGCGGCGCGGGGGGGGGGGGGGGGGCGGAGGGGGTGAGGGCGGGAGCGCGGGCTGGCGAGGAGGGTGGGGGCGCGGAGGAGTGGCGGCAGCACGGGGGGCGGAGGTGGTGAGGGCGGAGGGAGGGGAGGAGGCGAGGGCGGCGCGGCGGCGGAGGAGGGAGGGGAGGAGGCAAGGGCGGTGCAGCGGCGTAGGGAGGGGAGGAGGCGAGGTCGACGCGGTGGCGGAGGAGAGAGGGAAAGAGTGACGAAGAAATCGGTGAGGCAACCGCACGAGAATCGGTGGGGAGGCAGCGCACGGTTTCGAGGTGGGAGGGGCCCACATGTCAGTGAAAAGGAAAGGAGTGTAGGATGCACCATCACCTCGAACTCCTCTTTTTAAGGAGTAGAGATAAAAACCATATTTAATAGATTGTTTAATTCTAGTCACCGAGCTTTTGTGACTAGTCTAGAGAGTAATTCACGAGGATGTCCTAGTACGTGGCTCCGTTATGCATATCCTGATGAATCAAACCGGCCGTGGATGTCGAGGACTGGGTGGAGCGACCAATGCGTCGGTCTGACCCGTGGTGAGAGCGAGGGTACTTTATTTGTCTTGCGCACAGGCCGGCGAGGAGCGCTGCATTTGGCGTACGTACGTGACAGCACCACCACAACGCCGCGCGCGCCATGCTCTTTTCGCACACCACTCGTGCTAGCTATGGGTCTATCAGAGCATCTTCGGTATATTAAATTCATGTTGACTCAAAGTTATATTATGTAAGTATTTTAAAAATTAAATTTATTTTTCTTTAATATATTAAAAGGTTTCTACTAACAATTAGGATCCACATTATATTAAAAACCATAAAATAATAATATTCTCTCTCAACTGTACTCTCTCCTATATAGTTGTTTAATGCTCATATGAATTATTTAATACTTTAAATTGAATCCTAAGTAGAGTCCGATTCTATGTATTTTTTGTTAGAATTGACTCATCTAATAATTTGAATCGATGAATACTTTCTCTTTTTATTTGAATTGGCTAAGACATAATATTGAATACGATCATAGGTTGGGCGGCGTGTCTTCCGTTGAATTTTGGACACATGTGGACCCCTAAACACCCCGAAATTCCGTTTTGACCCCCAAACCAAAAAAAATCCTAAACTGGACCCCGCCTGAGCGCGCGTTCGCGTGGCGTCGACACGTGTCCGGTCGTGCGGTGTGGTACCGCACGACCGCACTGTAGCACGGGTCGTGCGGTACCACACCGCACGACCGCCTCGCCCTCCGCGCCGGCCGCCCGTTTCGATTTTTTGAGCGCACGACCGATTTTTTGACCGCACGACTCGGGTTTTGACCGCACGACCGGTCGTGCGGTACCACACCGTACGACCGGGACACGTGTCGGCCTCTCGGTAAACGTGCGGTGGGGAGGGGTCCAAACCGGGAATTTTTTTGATTTAGGAGCCAAAAATGGAATTTCGGGTCATTAGGGGTCTAGATGTGTCAAGAATTCGCAAGTGTTGGCTTGGCCGGCCGCTGTCGCGCTGAAAGCTTCGTATGCTATTTTTCCCGGTGGCTTTTGACTTTATTTTTTTAAAATTCGAAATAAAGATGCTTCTTTGAACAGCTTCCTAAATCGGTTGGTATGTGCGTCGTTAACGTTAATATATCCGTAGTTCATCGTCATCTTAAAAAAATAAAGTCAAAAGGGTGTGTATAGGTATCATCCGGATGTTTTATTCCTAACAATCATCTAAATCTCAGACCGTTGGATTAGAGATCCAACGGCCTTTTATTTTTGAAGGGGGAGATTGTTTTTTTGAAGGGGGCGGGGAGAATTCGTGACCGTTGGATCTCTAATCTAACGGATACAAATTTAGATGATAGTTACAAAGAAAATATCCAGATAATGTTTATCAATACCCAAAAATAAAACCAAAAGCTTTAAGGCGCTCTTCAAAAGGAGTGTGTCCCAACCTTGCGCAGCCTGCACGTCATTCTCATCGGTTTCTCCGTCGATGCGTGTGCAGCTAGTCCACTCGCTTGGAGCTGATGATTCTACAAGTACTACATGTTTATATGAAGTCACAAGTCGTCAAGACTCACGACTTCCATTTATCAGGGTCACACCGTTAGACGCTCCGCTCCCTTTCTCCATGCATCTCCTTCACTCTATTTAATTTACTGCTCGTAGATGCAGACACATCTTGGCACTTCACTCCTCATCTGTGAGCCTTATATTGCGAGCTAGAAGGGTACATGGTTGTCTTGTAGAGACGAGGCACTACGCTCTATAGCTAAAGAAGCTAGGGAGAGGAATGATGGAGACGGAGTCTACGACGATGGGCGGCAGGAAGCCACCGTCTCTGCCGCCCGCGCTCTATCTGATGCACGCGCGGTCGCGGACGAGCAAGGTGCTGGACCTCGACTCGGCGTCGTCCGGGCCGCCCACGCCGCCGCTCCGGCCGCTCGTCACGGTGCCCTTCCTCTGGGAGGAGGCGCCCGGGAAGCCCAAGCTGCAGGAAACAGAGGCCAGCGCTCTGCCGCCCGCTCCGGCCCACCCCCTTCACGCGGACGGCGTCGCCACTGCCGCTGCCGGCGGCGATCACGACGACGGCGCCAGGGCGCGCTCCATGCCGCTGAAGCTGCCCCCGAGGCTGCAGGCGGCGGCCACGGCGGAGTACTCGCTCTCCCCCAACACCGTACTCCAGGGCCCCTACGGCGGCTGCGGCGGCAAGAAGCCGCCGTGGCCGCTGAGGAGGAGCGGGAGCACGGCGAGCTGCCGGCGGAAGCCCGGCGCCGGCGGGGGCCTCTTTTCCTGGAGGAAGGCCACGGCAGCGGCGGGGCTCAAGAAAGAAGGCCACGATCACGACGCCGCGCCTCCCGACGCCTCGTGCTGTTCGCCGGCGGCGTCATCGGCGTCCTCGTCGTCGTCCTCGTCGCTGTCCTACTTTGGTGATGACCACTGCCGTGGAGCCCACCGACGGCAAGCTGATGGCCGCGAGGATCCTGACGACGGCGTGGAGGGGGAGGACGACGCGAAGAGGTCGGTGAGGATCACGAGGTTCAGAAGGAACAGGAGCCTCCCCAGCATGACCACCTCGCACCTGTGGGTATGCATATGTTCCCGCTTTCCTCTGCTTATTTTTTTTTATGCCTTGCTCTGTTTTGCTAAAACTGAATCTAATAGTTTGCACTCCACCGTGTCTATCACTTCTAAAAATAACAAGTAAAAATTAGGGTACGTTTGGAACGGAGGAATTTTACTAAGATACTAAACAATTTATACGAAATTGTAATGAATTGTCCGTGTTCAATATAACACATTACATACTTCCTCAAGCTAATTACATCGATGATTCTTGTATGGTCACTATGATGTAGGAGGAATTTTGCTTCTGCCACTAAACGGTGTCCTTAGCTTGTTCTGCCACCATGGACCTTCCCACCGAGAGGTGAAGTCTGAGCGCGTGTCATTGGGAGAACCCAAAATTAGTGGCAAAAACTGTATTCATTCTAGATTTGTGCCAGGAAAACAAAAGGCCTTCCCAACGACTTGACATATTATTCCCTACCATCGTGCCATCAAAATACGAGTATATGGCTATTGCATACACTTGGTTCCTACTACAATTCCTAGTATGTACTGTGATTTGTTTTCTCTAGTGTTCAATGTTCGGTGAGTGTGGCCCATGACAGTACGGAGCCATATTATCATGCAAGTGGCGAGTACTGCCCAACCAAAACCGGCATGTACCCATGTACGTGAAGTCGCGTTCAACATATGCCCGTTCCCCTGTTCAGTCAGTCTCGAGCTACCTGCTCTGCTGAAAATTTGCAAGACCTAGCAATGCTTCGTTAGTGTTACTTGAGTATCTAGAAGACCAGAAAGGCTGAAATTCACTTCACGTCGATCTCCGAAACAAGTATTTTTCGGTTTGAGTGTTAATTCGACAGATTCAGTTTCAATTCTCGATCAGTGACAAGAAGGGTTGTCAGGTTACCAATCATGTACGTTTCAGGCTTTCAGCATAACTGCATCGAGGGATCGAGTTTTCCACTTGTTCTAATTTTTTTTTTAAAAACAAGCGCACTACAATTCTAATTAAGTAGATCGAATTAAGTTCAATCAAGACTTGGGAAATTTCGTCAGTTTCAGCTTATCATTGTTTCATAACATCCGAACATATTTGTTCTTTTAATGCCTATATACATTTTACTATTCTCTAGAAAACACCAACACATCTTGTGTATTTTGTACGCTGACAGTTTTGTGCACATCCATTAACATTATTATTTTTGTTTCACATTACATATTCAAATATAATTTGTTGGCAGGCCAGCATCCGCAAGAGCGTCAAGCAGATTAGTCCATGGAGCTAGAATCCTACGAGGTATCAGCATCGCCGTACGCGCGCAAATCGGAAGCGTAGATTGAAAATAATGGTTCCGCGGAAATACGTACACGCGTGTGGACAAATCAAGTACCGCTTCTCTCCATGTAACTAACTAAACAATGGAGCTACTGTTGCATAGGCCCCTCAAACTTTCCATGAACTATGCGCTGTCCTAACTTATCGATAATCATGTACATATTGTTAATTTGACGCAATAAAGCTAGCGGTGATGTATGCGCGGTTTTGCTTCGAGCTTTACCGCTAACCGATGCTCTATGGTTTCCTTAGAGCAAGTACAATAGTATAGCCAACTAGTGGCTATAACATCTGTCTATTTCATCTATAACCTTTAAAAAAATAGTTCATACAATAAGATAGCTATTACAATAACTATTTGGCCCTACGTGTAAGAGAGTGAAATGCATATTTTTACGTGCTATAGCTAGCTGTAATTTAGTAGCCAGCTTCCTTCTCTCTCTTCCTTTCTCTCTCTGCCACGTAAGATTTGGTTGATATTATATTTGCTATAGCCTGCTGACTAAGCCTTATTGTACCTGCTCTTAGAGCAAGTATAATAAGAGGCTGTTAGAGCAGGTACAATAAGGTTTAATCAGCAGGCTATAGCAAATATAATATCAACCAAATCTTACGTGGCAGAGAGAGAAAGGAAGAGAGAGAAGGAAGCTGGCTACTAAATTACAGCTAGCTATAGCACGTAAAAATATGCATTTCATTCTCTTACACGTGGGGCCAAATAGTTATTGTAATAGCTACCTTATTGTATGAACTATTTTTTTGAAGACTATAGATGAAATGGACAAGTGTTATAGCCACTAGTTGGCTATACTATTGTACTTGCTCTTAGTAGGCTGTATATTGAGGTGGAGGAGAGAGAAGAGAGGTGGGCTGTAAGTTTACAGTCAACTGAAGCACAAGAACCAAGAAACTTTGTGAGAGAAAGGGGTGAGTCATACAGCCTTCAGCTGGCTGTAAACTACTATATGAATAGGCTGATAAGTGGGCTGTAAGTATCCATATAGCCAGCTGAAGGCTGTATTATTAGCCTTGCTCTTAGAGAATGTCAGTTGGCGGCGACTACTATGCTTATGATTTCGTAACTATGTCTTGCTCTCTACCGATGTTAACTAGTTCTAATCCTTTCGTTGCCTCCAAAAAATTTTAAATAACCACATAAAATTTCTAGTCTTCTCACTCATGAAACCATAGCCAAACTGTATGGATTGTCTATGGTTATTTATTTCAATAAATGGGGCAAAAGACATCTTGTACAGGTTAATCATATAAGTTGTGTCAAACGACAAACAATCATTATACAACTTATAGGCCTCCCTAACAGCACCATCTGTCTAAAATATGTTCTGGACTCTATCATCTTCGTCAAGCTAAACTTTATAAAAGAAAAATGGATCATCCTTCTTTATCTTCTGGAAATATGCAAGTGTGTCCTGTATATCAGTATTTCCATATTCAGCAAGTATGGAAGCCCTATAGTTAGCTATGTCCTTAACCGTAAAGGCACATTATGAGCTGAAGCATACCAATCTACCATAAGCTATATTTACCAGCTTGTTGGGACATTGCAGTCATGCAAGAGGCACACAAATTCCCTTTCCTTCTTCGATGTGTGCCAATGACAGCGTAGAAATCTACTAAGGGATAGTTTTCTAATGGGGAGTGGTTGTGACTTGTGATTATGCATAAAGTTAGTAACTTCCCACATATAACCCATGTGTTTTACAACCATGCGAGTTGGACACTGAGTCCTGCCTATCTTGTTTCTATTTGCTTCTTAACTAGTAGCTTTGGGTTTTACAGGTCTTCCTTCTCTTTTTGTGTTTACACCAACCTTGTAACACAACAGGTGCAACTTGTCAAGCTTGTTATCCCTGGCCGAAGTGCACAAACTACTAATTCTGATAGCAAATCCATATCGCTTACCATAAACCCTATAATGTTCTTTAGCAACCTCAAAAGCGTCAAACGCCATCATCTTGAATGGTTCTTGAGGTGTTGACAAAACCTCAAAAACACACCCTTTATCTTCATCATTATCAATGTTATCCTCATCGCTTGAACCACCAATTGTAGTCCTGTTGTTGTTGTACCCTTAGAAACCCCAAGATTGTGTGACGATTTACCTCCGAAGCTAGCGCTTGTAGTTGCAGCAGCAAGCTGCACAATGTCATATTGAAGTGGATGCTTATCGACATTAATAGCTGACATATCCTTGCAGTCCATAGGCACTGCATATACAAGATAATAATCAAAAATTGTTATAACATGGTTTTTAATTTAAGCTGAACTGTGTGGCATTCTCACAAAACATACAAAAATTAATGCATATAATGGCCTGTAATGTATCTAAACATAAAATTTTCATTAACCAGTTGTTATCCTAAAAACAAACTTTTTCATTAACCAATTGTTATCTTTTTGCTTTTTTTCTAGGAACACGTGGCTGGGATAGCTTTTTTTGTGCATGAGGAGTGTGGTTTCTATGCAAAATAGTTAGTCTACTGTAGCTTTTAGCAAAACTAACCCTGTTTTACTGTTACAATCCGAAGAACATTGTGCAAACCCAAAAGCTATCTGGGGGAACCTTAAGATCCTGTTTTGGTGCACATATCGGTAAATCTTTTATTGGAACTTCTTTTTTAAGGGCTAAAAACCTTATTGCGATATGTTCTCTCAAAGGGTATTGTGGGCTAAACAGTTTCTTGGATCTAGGAACCATGGTGTAGCAAATTTCATAGAGGGGGTAGCAGTGGAGAGATGGTGAAACTAGAGGGACAATACACTTGAGGATTATGCTGTAGCTGTTGCCATCTTTTTTTGCAACATCCCAAAAGGGAACTATTGTAATTACGAAAATTATAAAAATTTTCATCGCCTTTTCGGTATATTTAAAACATTTGGCATTTATTCGAGTTTTAGTTTGGAGCTTCGCTAATTAATTTAATCCATGAAAATAAAATCTAAAGTCAAGAGCCAACTAAATTGAAATTTTAGTTGACCATGAGTTGCACCCGAAAATTCAAATAAAAAAAACACAATTCTTCAAAATTTTCAAATGAACTAACCGAGGATTCATAATCTAGAAATTCAAAATTCTGAAGTTCCAAAATACCTTCTGAAACTTGAAATTTGAAATTCAAACTTTGAATCCAAGCTTTGAGGCCAAACTTCAAATTCCAAAATTCTCAAAATTTTCTAAGAAGCCTCATGGGCCCATGGCCACCTCGGCCCACCCGCCCCCCTTCTCTCTTCTCCCTTTCCCCCTCTTTACTTCTTCTCGCGCCAGCCACTGGCCACCCACCGCCTGCCCCTACCGGCTCCTCCCCTCGGCCTAGCGCCACTCTCTCCCATTGGCCTAAACCCAGCCTAGCTCCCTCTCCTATCCTTCTGGCGCTAGCTGCCCGGCTGCCCCATGCCACGCGCTGACCACCCACGCGCGCGTACGAGCCGCCGCCCACCATTGTTCTTCAACAGTAGCCGCCGCCCTTGCCTTCAATGCGTCAACGACCGGCTCCATTTCCTTGCCTATAAGAAGCCCCGGTGCCCTCCTCCTCCTCCCCCAAGATTGAGCTTGGCCGAGCCGCTCCTTGTGCTGGCACCAACTGCCGCTTCTTCTCCGCGTTCCGACCAATCCAGCGACCCTCTCTCCAAGCCGCCCACGTCATGGTGTGTCCCTGAAGTCTCCTCTCTCCCCCTCATTTTAATTCTATGCCAAGACAAAATCTTCATGGTTGACAATTTAGCAAAGAGAGGCTGGCCCCATCAACCGATGTGTGCATTGTGCAACCAATCAACCGAAACAACCACTCATATGTGCCTACTTTGTCTTTTGCTTAGCAGGTTTGGTCCAGGGTCCTTAATTGGATAAGCTACAATATCTTGACCCCATGTTGACCACCATAAAGTTTTAGTAGCCTAGTGGAGTGGTGGCAACAAGCGAGCGGGATGCTGCACAAGAAAGACATGGTGGAATTCAATAGAGTAGTCATCTATATTTATTGGAATTTGTGGAAAGAAAGAAATAGAAGAACTTTGCAAAATCAGTCGCTGAGTGCATAGTGGGTTGCATGCATGGTTCGAGAGAGCCCGTATCCTATGTATTCTGTACTAGTCTAAAATCACGCTAGTGCACACAGTGTAAACATATATGAAATATCGACCATATCATGATTTACTAAGAAAAGACTCAAATATTAATAATTATCATAGTTGCGACCTTATGGCCAAGCTTACAGATAACAGCCTGAATGGCTTAAGAACTTACAGCAAAAACAGAAATAAGTGTACTAGCCATTCGACATGCCTACATGCAATCAACCGGCCCACAGGCAATCGACTGAGGAACGAAGTTCTACTCCATGAAGTCGTTGAAGTATCCTCCTTCTGGTACCTTCTGCTGATATGGCCTCTCTTCCTCAACTGAGCAAATATGGATATAGCCGTGAGTACATAGAATACTCAGTAAGTCGTTTATAACAAAGATGAAATGTAGTATGCAAGGCTTACTAAAAGATGGCTGAAGGGTTATTTTGCAGAAAGTAATAATTTAAAGTAAATACAATAAATAGATTGAAAGTGAACTTGAAAAATGATTAATAAGTAAATAATTAAAGGAATTGAGAGTAACCACAAGTGAAATGACCATTCACTCCAATGAACCACCCGTGAACAAACCATTCATGTTTTGAACCACTAGTGGACTAACAATTCACTCTCAATTTAACCCAACTAGGTTTTTATGAAAACTCTACCTCTTATGTGAAATCATCGAGCATTGTCTATAACTAGAGACACGGCTATTTGAATAGTTTTGCACTCTGTAGAGGTTGCACAATTTTGTCCACATGATACGATCATCCTCATGTTAAACAAAATCACAACAAGACCTTTACAATGCTCAACCTCAACCCAATTCTGTCATGCTAAGGTTTCACATCACACCCTGATGCGGATACGCACATGCTTAGCACTTTTAAGTCAAATACATTATTTCACTGGAAAGAAGTATTGAGCCGCACTAAATACTGTCAGGTGAATTTGTTTCTTAATGAATTTCCTTCTATTCGTGTGAACAATATACTACCTTATGCCAAATTCTTGTTTATTATTAGGTTTGAATATTGTGATGATTCCGGGGCAAAGCAATGGTGAAGCCCATGCAGCTGATCAAGGAGGAAAGAAGCCCATGCAGTGGGAGAGCAAAAAGGGAGGAGTCAAAGGACTTAAACTACAAGTTTTGGATAAGATTTTCAAGCCAAATTCGGTCTTCCCACGTGCTCAACCCAATTCAATATCGGATTCAACTCAGAATTCAATTCGGATTCGGTTTGGGACAGCCTGACAGACAGTTACTAAAAAAGTCATAACTTTCACAAACGGAGTCCGATTCAGGTGTTCTTGTACTCGTTGGAAAGCTAATTTCAAGGGCTACGCAATGGATATGGTCCCACCTTCAAATTCATCACGGATAAATAGTTATGACCGAAATAATATGATGGGTGGAGAATTTAGTTTCCTTTTTGTGAGAGTTCGTATCTAAAACCATATAGGGTTGAGTTGTACTTGGTTTGGGGACCATATGGACATCCCAAGGGGCTATATAAGCCTTGTATTGGCAGCCTTTAGGGGCAGATCACGTTTGATAATAAAATACTCTTGTTCTTTTTGATGGCCGACCCACTTGAGGGAATTGGGAGTTTGCTGAAATCAAGATTGTTCAACCTTTTCATTGGGAATTGGGAGCGCGATGGAACTTCATCGGTGGTCGTGAAGTTCAGCACGTGTGGTTAGGCGAATTATAGAGTGCTAACTCTTGCATTGGCAACGGGAGATCACTGCGGTTCATCAAATCCACGTGAGTATCTTGATCCTACGTCGAGAAGATCGGGCGACCCCGTATCATCTCTCTTGCGCCTCATGGAAATTACCAACCATGTTCATCACAACGGCGGAATCGAAATTGAAATATCACAAATTAGTCAGCTAGGTCTATCCTATACTAGATATGTGGTTGCACAATAAGGCTCAGATCAATGGTGAATAAAGTTAAGTACTTAGACATTGCCCCGGTGAAACATACACATCCCAATGTGTAAACTGCACCCTCTTTATTGCATGATCATTCACCCAAGAGAAAACTATTTTTGTATAACTAATACCAATGAAACAACCTATGTCATGGTACTCAAATTTTATAAGTGTGGCTAACTAGCACGATTCAATATCTCATTAAGTCAAAATTAATTAATTGATCACATGTTATGATAACTTAACGTACTGCCAGCACGACTGAGCATACTAAACGTACCACCCATGTAACAACTAGTATTGCATCACTAGAGAATTACCCATCCTATGGTGACAATGGAATATGACATTCAAATTATCAAGGAGGGATTAATCAAATAGGACATTAACTACCAATACAAAGATTTATAGTAAAATAGCGATGCATGACAATTTAAAATAAAATAATACATAATAGATTTAAAAACTAGGTTCAACATGATCCAAGAACATGATTTGCCTTTGCCTTGCTCAGTTAATGGCTCTTGATCTTCAAATCTTGCTTCACCTCCTCCGAAGGTGTGATCCAACGAGACAGATTACGAAAAGCAACACAAAATAAATTTAAATAAAATTTAAATGAACTCTAAAAATCACAAAGCTAGAACCAAAAGATATAGCTCGATTTTAGATAAATTTAGAAAAAAGAATCGGATCAATCGAGGCTAGGACAGTGGAGATCGGGCTCTTGGAAAACCTAATTTAAAAGAAAAGGCTGAAAATGAAAAATTCTACTGTGCTGTGAACCCGGCTCATGGGATAGCAGGTCTACGGTGAACTCGGTGTATGGAATAGTGTATTGACGACTGGTCGTGCTAATGTGGTGCTAGGGCTGACGTAGCGATGATGTGGCACTGTCGAGGCACAACATGTGGTGACACATCGGATCTAGGGCTGAGGTGGCAGCTGACTCAGCTAGGATTGATGAGGCTCGGTCCATCGGTCTACGACACAGTGTGTCTGACGTGTGAGCCCCGGCTGTCAGCAGCACAGTGCACAGTGGACTAGGTTTACGGAAATGTGAAGTGGCGCGGACGGCGCGGGTGTGGAGTGACGCGGTGGGTTCACAACCGAGGTGGGGCGATAGCGGCGACTAGTTGGACGGTTGGTGAACACTCACATACGATAAGATCAACGGAGTAGACGGCTCGGCGAAGACGAACGGTCAACGGAGATGACGTAGCGGCCAACGACACTAGAGACGAAAGCGAGCACGGCGGCACTACAACAATGGAGCGTCGGGCACAACTGCAAGGGGCGACGGCACTGCAGGATGTAGGAAATGGGGGGGGGGGACCACGACTTTATAGGCGCGAACGCTGAGGAGGCGACTTGAACACGGCAGCGAGTTTGACTCGGAGACAGCCAAGAGGCCTAGTCGGGCACAATCGCCGAGATGGCAGTAGAGTCGAAGTCGCAATCGGGAACGAAGATAAACAATGCTCGATGTCCCTCGATTGACGACATATGGCGGAGAGAAGAATTGGACGGCTGGGGTTAGATCGCACCGTTGAATAGTGCACGACTTTCGGATGGTTGCCACGTGGCACAACTGGAGATCGGATGGCTGAGGTTTAATAGGCCAAAAGGGAAAGGTGGGCCGGCCGGAGGGAGATTAGGCCATAAGGTTTGGGTTTAGGCCCACAAGGGTTTCAAGAGATTTTCTATTTTCAGAAATTCAACTAAATCTATTTGATCTCTAGAAAGTAGCAAATAAATCCAGGAAAATCATAGAAAATTTTAGAAAATTACTTGAAACACAAGAAACCTAAATAAAATATTTCCAGCAAATATTTTTTATTTTAGTTATATTAAATTCTTTTAATTAATAAAAATTCAGGCTAAGTTTTTATTAATTTTAGAGAAATCGAAATGGTAAATTTTATTTTAAAAGCTTCAAAAACTCTGAAAATCAAGATGTTACAGGCAGCTCGCTGCCCCCCTTCCCTAATCTGCTCGTTCTTTCTTCCTCCGACCCCTTAGTGTCTGACCATACCCCCGTTGTTTGTTTTGGGTTGTCGCTTTCAAGCAAGCTCTTTCTTAACTTAGTTGATCTCCTGTATCTATCTACTTTTTACTACTGTCTATAAAGATTTAGGCAGAGTGCCTGCCTCTTTCGCTCAATTTTTTTTTACATTGTTAACTACTAGCAACATTTGCCATCAATGCTCGTGGCCAAGCGCATTTCAAGTTGAAAATTTTCAAATCGGGAAATTTAAATTCCCAATTTGGGTTGTATTCAAATCGGGGGAAGCACACGCGAGCTCCGCCTAGTGACGAGGGCGTCTCAGTGGTGCTAGTTGAGGCTAATGGGTGTCAGTCGGCCACAAACGGAGGAGAGGATGGTGTAGAGGCCGTCGCGAGAGAGCTGCCAAGGAGTAGAGCAAGGAGATGAAGCTTCGCGCTCAGGACGGATGCAAGCTTTGTGCTCCGAACAATGCGGCCATGCGGGAGACGAAGGCTCAGTTTTTTTTGGCTTATATTTAGATTTTGGTTTTTATTTATACAGTCACTCGTTGTTAAACATTGTATTTTTTAAAAAGCATGGTATATAGGTAAATTATAGTATAAATTATACCGAGTTCAACTGTACTAACCAAAATTATATACGATTATTTTTCTCTATATATCATCTCTCATGAACAGACTAAAATTCAAAAATTATAGCTATAAACCATAAACCTTATCTTAAAAGAACTCACCTGAAGGAAGGACTCAAGTGGTTTGCGATTGCTCCACGTGGCAGCATCAGAGCACGCGTTCGGGGATGCGTGGCATGTCACGCGGTGAGTCTGCGAGATGAACGTGGTGTGGCCGTCCGTAAAATAAGATTTTTGATATTTTTTCGAGAGAATACAAAGAGGATGTAAATCACACGTACCTCCCACCCATGTTGCATAAGTATACACATGCTAGGAATTTTTACAGAGGCTTCACAGTCTATGGCTCCGTTTGGCACAGCTCTAGCTCCGAGATTTATGTTAGATCTGTAGTTTGTTGACTAAATTAAAGTGATTTAAATATTTTTATTTAATATATAATATAAATGAAATGAGTCATGTAAATGCACTTAACATGTCTGCAACTCTAAATCTAAGATTTTTTAGAGCTACAGATGATCAACTCTAGAAAATCTACAGTTAGAATTCTGCCAAACGGAGCCTATATTGTGTTAACCCCAAGGATCAAATCCGGAATGGGTGGAACAAAGACCCTCGTTCTCACCACCGGAATACTAGCCCATCCGTAAGATTTTGGATACTTAGGGCATCTCCAATGGTTATAGCTAGCAACTAACTATAAGACTTCCACATCATCTATATAGTACACACTAAAGTTAGCATTCTAAAGAACTATCTATAAGGATAGCTATTTGATGCTTACATGCACACACAGAATTTATGGAGGCTGCCTCGTTTGGCGCTATAGACTATCTCTAGAGCTGTAGAGAGCTGCGTTCTCTTTCTTCATTTAATATCTTCCACGTAGGACAGTTGATGACATGGACTCTCTTATAGATAGCTGCTATAGATCCATTGGAGATGCTCTTAGTTTATCCCTTTTATCCTTATTTATTTCATTATGCATGACTAGCCACACGGCCACGCATACCCCTCTCTCTCATCTTTACAAACACGTAATGGAAGAGTAATCATGGCTACCTTTACCGTATTGAACCGATGTCCATCAAAAATCATGCTATTTAACATTTCGGCCAAGGCGGAGTAAGAGCAAGTCTTATAATACAGTCTTCAGCTAGCTGTATAGATACTTACAGTCCACTTATCAGCCTACTCATATAGTAGTTACAGCCAGCTGAAGGCTGTATAACCTACCCATTCCTCTCACAAAGTTTCTTGGTTCTTGTGCTTCAGCTGGCTGTAAGCTTACAGCCCACCTCTCTTCTCTCTCCTCCTCTCTCTCCTCCACCTCAGCATACAGCCAGCTTACAACCTCTTATAATACTTGCTCTAAGTGGCCAGCGAGCTTGGGCTTGTTGAGCTCCTCGCCGCAGTCCTCACACTGGAACCGCACCATTTCGGCCTCCCGGGTATCAGGGCTTTTGGTTAGGAGATTTGCAAAAAAATTTGGAGGAAGGCAAAAGCGACAAAATACCAAAATTTTGTTCATTTCGTCCAAAATTTTGGACGAAATTTTCAAATAACATTTGAATTTTTATGGAGTTTAACTAAAATTTGAACAAATTTCAAATAGGGCCAAATTCGGCCAAAATTTAGCTGAATTAGTCTTGTTTTGTAGGGTAACGAAAAGGGGTGAAATTTCGTTCCATTTCGGATGAAATTGTTAACCATGGTTAGGAGGCGGCAAGGATAAGCGGCGATTGGGTTTTTGTCTGGCGGCCGTGGAGTGGACCCATGTAATGTCTTGTGGCACGGCTTTCCGGAAAAAAAAACCTTTTAGCCCTTGTTTGGATGGACTAAAATCTTAGTTTATCTATGTAGATGAGTCGGAATTTTAGTTTAAATTCTTGGTTTATTCACGTAGATCTCTATGAAAATAGATCTTCCAAACAAGCTATGGCTGAGACGTGCCTCTACTCCAAATTGAATTTGTTAGTTATCTTGTTGTAAGGTGCAACCGTAAGTCAGTATTCTTCGAATTGGAATTCGCCCTAGTCTGCTTGCTATGCCATCTTTTTTTTTGGCTCAGTGAAGCGTCCATCATGTGCTAGTTAAAGATTACAAGGCAAAACTTCATACTTGCCACTCTAAAATGTTGCAATTAAGATTGGCATATATCCAATTTCGCCAGATTATAAACGCACGGACCTTGCTAAACAGGCATGAATGCACCTCAGACCGTGCCATGCAGGTGGAAATCAAAACATTACTTCATCGGCATGAACAACCACATATATCGCTCGCTATATATACTAATACTACAATCATGCATACTCTATATACTACTGCATACAGATAAGTGAATTCCTAGCCGAATCTGCTGCTGCTCTGGCTGCACCGAGAAATTGTTGGTGGCAGAGGCAGCTGCTGATGTCCAAAGTTGTAGCAATGGTCAAGCGTGCTCACGGCCGCCGCCCTCCTCCTCTTGTAATTCTCCTTGAAGCACGCCTGCCTCAGCTTCTTGGTCCGCTCCGTCAGCTCGATCGCTGGGTTCTCCTCCATCAGCGCGCAGTACGTCTCCAGCGCCGCCAGCTCCCGCTGCATCGCCACCGGCGACATGCCCTTGCCCATCTCCTACACGGAATTGTTTAGGCAACATTTGGGTTAACATGGTGCATTTAAGGGCTGTTGTAAGATCGTATCATGATGTGGTGATTGGTCACCTGGACATTGAGGATGAGGGACTTGAGGCTCTTCATCTTCCGGTGAGGCCACCGGGCGACGCCGAGCTCGCGGCACCGCTTCTTGAGCACGGTGAGCCCCACGTTCATCTCCCTCGCCGCCCTGGTGATCGGCATGTAAAAATACTTGCGCAGCTCCTCGAACCCGATGTGATCCAGTCGAGTCCTCCCGGCCTGGGCAGCTGATCCGTTGCTGCTGCTCCTCACGGGCCGCAGCGCAGCCGCCGGCGATCTCCCTTTCTGCTGCCCGAAATATCCCACGGCCATTTCATAGCCCATGGCGACGACCATGGAATCATCGTGGTTTTCACAGAGGACGCCGCGTGCTGCATTCTGCTGCTGGTTGATGATCTCCATAGGGGAAGCGTGCTGCGCCCCGAAATGGTGATCCACCGGCACGTTCTGCGTGTCAAGAGGCGCGGCCTTATGCTCGTCGACGACGTCCCCGAATGCCTCCAGGTCGATGTCGCTGAACGGCAGCAGAAGCAGCGCGTCGTCGAGGCCGGCCGTCGCGCCGTCCACAGGCAACGGCGGAAGGAGATCGACCGGGTAGCTGTAGATATCGTCGGCAGCAGCCGGCGCAGCGATCATCGGCAGGTAGTCCGTCGCCTCTTGCTCCCTGAACAATTCCAACGCCGATCGACGCGCGCGCGAAAGGAATCACGCACGCATGCATGTTAGAAGAATCGGTAAAACCATAATCTGATAGAAGAGAAAGAACGAGAGCTGACTGACGAGCAATCTCCTAGCCCACTGTGATCGTCAGCAGGCGCGGCGGCGACGGGTAAGCAGTCGTGCTCGCTGATGGCGACAATGTCAATGCAAATTGCAGGGTTCGTCAACAGTCTGAAGCAATTAATTTCGGCGTGAGCTGTTGAAACGAATCAACGACGTAACTGACCTCATGAGGAGCGGCGATGACGAGCACAACGACGGGGGGAACGCGGCGAGCGGGTGGTACGAGTAGGAGCAGTGACCGTCGCTGCTGCCGTAGTACCCCTGCCCCTGCATCTCCATGAACGAACTCCGAGGATACTAGAATGTTAAGCTAGTAGTTGTTGGAAGAAGATGCTGAACAGTACACATATATACAAGCAGAAGAAGAGAGAGAGAGCAATGATGGATGTAGTACTATCTGCAATCACAACGGAAGTAGTAACTGATAAGAGGAGAATGCACTGCAGCATGCATGACGGGAAAGGGATACGAGCAGCAGTAATTGCGTGGATTTGGTGGATCTAGCGGGCTGCGAAACCGATCTATATCGTCATTAAAACTGGCTTAGTGGGGGACGGAGATGCGCGCCCGCCCGCGGCTTCCCAACGCAAGCCGATGAGTGAATTCATTCATGATCGGCGGCGCTTTCACGCAGTGGAAAACGCTTTCACATCGTCATTAGCTGATGCAAATGAGCACTGGTAGTAGCTGCATCTACATGCGCGCATCGATTATGCTTGCTGTTTCTGTGCCGCCCCTTGGCGTTGTTTCATTAGCGGGCGGGCGGGCGCGTCCATCGATTCCATGAAGTGAAACGTATACGAGTAGTACTACATGCTAGGACGTGTCCACACGTACACACACCCATATATATATAGACACAAACATACACACACACACACACATATATATATATATATATATATATATATATATATATATATATATATATATATATATATATATATATATATATATATATATATAATATACTAAAGGACAACACAGATAAGCGCGAATATGCAGAACGGACAAGACAAGAGTTGCCAACACAGGAAAGACTCTCTAATTACATGAGCCACTCTCAGAAGATGGTTGCCAACACAGGAAAGATTCTCCAATAATAGGAGCCACTCTGAAGGATATGACCAAAAAAGGAAAAGATGCTCAAAATGGTGCGCTTGCCAGGAAGACCTACCCTAAGGCCTTAGGCCTAATTAAGAATGCATATCTCTCTGCTATATAAGGAGGAGTTCTCCGCAGATGGAAGACATCGAAGAAATTGAGAGCATCACTCAGCTTCATAGTTTTCAAGAGCTCCACCTTTGTAATAGTTCTAGTATATCCACTATAAAATATCCATCTGAAGTGTGTTGTAACACTGCTGTGTAAGGTATATTTTCTATCTTTGTGTAAGTAACTTTCGGGGTTCCCGAAAGGGAAAACCATATGTAAGCTTGTTTGTGGAAATGAAGTAGTTCTTCTTCAGTTCCTTGGTTGTTCTAAGTCTGATCATATGGCGCAAGGTTTTATGCTAGGGACCCTATAGGAGAAACCTCTTTGGCAATTCTCTGCTGAACCTAAGCTTGGCTAAGGAGAATGTTGAGGCCTTAGAGAAGTGTTCCCTTTGGGTGGAACTGCCTGGGGAGACGATAAAAAATTGTCTCATATGATCTTGACTTTAAATTTCAAGGAAACGGTCTAGCTACTCCTGAAGCAAATTAGCGAGAAGTATGGTGAGTACCGAGTAGGATTTTTACACCACTGTAAGCACTTCGGCTGTCTTGTTGGTTTCGCCAACCTGCAAGATCCTGAAAAAAAAATTACTGCTTAAAATTAATCATAAGCAAATTACTGGTTAAAATTAATCATAAGCATCGTGCACGAAACATTCATTTCAGTGAATAGTAATTAGAATAGTAACTGAATAGTATACCCACCATACCATCATAGTGCACAAATACTATTCACAATACTAGTCACAAGTGGAATATTACTATTCAAATCCATTAAATAGTGACCAGAATTTTAGCATTAAATTGTCATATATTAGCATTTGAATAACTAAATTAGCATTCTAATACATTTTGCATAAGCTCCTTAATTTATATTGGTATCAGAGCAAGGTTTGTCATCATTGAAAAACTAAAATATCTTAATTTAGAAGTTAGTGCTGGTAAAGCTGTTAATACCAAAGATAATATCAATATAAGGTGTAGAATAAACCCTTCTGAAGAACATATCTGGCATACTTCCCATAGTCAATTAAATTTACTGGTTGATCTTTTACATAATTTCTATATAACTTGGGGTAAAAGACAAGACGAATTAGACTTAAAATTAGACAGGTTGTACAAGGAACATAACCAGTTAGCAGATAAATATTCTCTAATTAACAATAATATAAACTTAATCTTGCAAAATTTGGAAGAAGTTAAGGTACATCAGAATAAGATTAGTAAAAATAGTGATTATATTAAAGAAGAATTTACCATTAAAAGTTTAAGCAAACCCTCTATTGAAACTTCAAAGTTTAAAGAAGATTTTAAATATTTAGATCAAGAAGTAATTAATATTAAAAAATTAGTTGAGGAAGTTAAAACTTTGGTTATTTCATAATTATATGTCAGAATATAATAAAGCACTAAAAGAAACAGAAAAATATCTTGATCATCCTGTTGGTTTTTCTAACTACGAATCATCTAAGGAAGACTCGAAAGTAATAATAAGACAAAATAATACCATCCTTCAACTGTTAGTTCAGATTCTGAATAAAATTGATTCAGAAGACAAAAGCAAAGAAATAGTATTAGCTTCATTAGGCATAGTAGCTACTACTAGATCTATAAACTCAGAAAAATGGACATATCTAAAAGCTTCACTAGAAGAGATAAGGGACTCCAGTTAGTCAATACAGATAATAGACCCTTAACTTTAATGGATAAACTAAAAGGTAAGAGTGAAGATATCGATAATTTAGAAGAAGTCATAGATTTAGAAAGAGACTTAGAAAGATATCAAAAGGATACTTTAAGAAAATTAAAACCTCAACAAATATATCATATGGGTATGTTTGAAAGCAAAACAGGATTATATAGAATATCCAGAGAAGTGGAATTAAGTGTGTTGACACAACCAGTAGAACTAAGAATTGTAAGCAAACAATTTGAAAATGGATTAAAATATTCAGGTTACAAATATATTCATCAAGGAATGTACATTATAGGAGTTAAAGGAATGACTAGAAAGAAATTAGGGACAAAGGTTTTAATAACCCTATTAGATAAAAGATGGGATACAATAAATAAAGCAGCATTAGGATTCTTAGAAGGAGATATGAATGAAATTACCTAATAACATACATAGCTCCAGATTTAATTATGCCAATAAGAGAATTTATAGAGAAAATGAGTTTTGGGTTTCAAACTAAAGGTTATGAAGAATTTAAAGGAACAAATTTATTAATAAGCATAGAATTCATAGGAAGGCTTACTAACAAAAGTAGAACTAAATACAAAGTAAATGTAAATGATGTAATAGAAAGTATGCAATCAAAAGGAATCAAATTCATGAGTCCTCTGAAGATAAGTGCTGAAGAAAGAGCAGGAGAAGAATGGAACATAAGTAATTTGATAGAAGACAAAGTTCTAAAGCAACCTGAAGACTATATTAGTTATGAAAATAGCAGAGGAAACACTAGTATTAGATTTATAAATTATAAATCCAGGGCTTTAGATGATCTAGAGTCAGTCATATCAGAAAAAGATATTGAAGATAATAGAAGGCATAGCGTCTCTGAATTTATGGAAAAATCAGAATTAGATAGTGAAATAAAACATTGTGAAACCAAGCTAATAGAAATATCTAAAGAATATAATAATGTTATGAAAAGTGAATGGCCTATATTAAGAGATAAAGAAATATACTTCCACAGAGAACTATTTAGATTAAGAAAGCTAAAAAAAGACAAAGAGTTGGTTATAAATAATTCAAAGGTACAAGAAGAAAGTAGGAAACAGACTAAGAATAAAGAAAAAATAGAAAACAAAGAAGCCAAAGAAAAACAAATAATATCTGAAGAAGCACAGTGGGAAGAAAATGAAAAATTATTATTAGAAAGCTATGAAGAAGAACAAGAGTTATTATGTAATGAAGAAGGTGTTATAGACAATGCTACACAATATAATGATTTCATAGACTCTTTAGATGAAATAGGTCTATACAATTTAGATAATGCTATGGAAGCAATGGAAGTGGACTTAGGAAAGGGAAAGAGAAGAAGATATGGTGAAAGTTCAAGTTCGGTAAAAACTGAAGGAGAAAGGGAGAGACCCTCTAGAACAGCAGGAAGATGGCCTCCAGAAAAAGAAGATTGTTCATATAATTATATCCCTGGACAATATAGATATATGGGATCTAAGAGAAGAGAGTTTGAAAGGACTATAAGATTTCAAAATCATCACAGTGATGGGGCTATATTAAACTTAGCTGCACATGATCCCATAGATTGGCCAAATATCTTAAGCGTATGGAAAGGTCTAATAGTACAAAAATATATACAAAATCAGCATAATATTGGAAATAAGGTTGAAGATATGATAACATATCTAGAAACATTCCTAGGGGAATCTATAAAAATTTTATGGGAACAATGGGTAGAGAGTTATCCTAATCTGTATGAAGAACTAAAAAGAGCAGGAAGCAACCCTAACAACTTTGCAAATATAATATCAAATATCGTCATAGCAGAAGATCCAGAGCTTGGATATACAACACTACAGAATGAAAGGTTAAAAGAAATAGAGAAGTTAACATTGACAAGTTGGAAAGGAATAAAAGAATTTTCCCAACATTACTTATACAATGCCACTACGGCTAAACAAGGATACAATATAGGCATTGTAGAAAGGTATTTTAATAAATTACCCGATCCGTTAGGAAGCATGATATTTGAAGAATATAAAAAAGAATCAGTAGGGATGGTAGTTAATATATCTCAAGCTATAACTTTTGTATTTAAACAATTAAGAAAAATATGCACAAGTATACAAGCTCAGAGATCTATGAAGTATGATTATAATTTCTGTAACAAGATAGTCCAAATACCTTTGACATATGGAGATGACAGACCCAAAGGTAGGAAACCTTATAAATCTCAAAATAAAGGGAATAGCAATAACCACTTTAGAACAAAAAGGAGATATTTCCTTAGGAGATCTGATAACAAAGTCCCCTATTTACATAAAAGAAATGTAAGGCGTTATAATCCTAGGAAAAATTATGATAAAACATGTAGGTGTTTCATATGCAATTCACCGGATCATTTAAGTAAGACGTGTCCTAACAAAGATCAGAAAAGGTACTCAAGCAAATATGAAGAACAAGAAAGAGTCCTAATAATAGACAGTATAAATGATAATATACTGGTATGTGATGATGAAATAAAAGATGATGAATCAATATATTCTATTATAGAAACGGAAGAGGTTGAAAATAATGAAGATGAATACGAATCAAGTAATGATGAGATAGATTTAATAGATGAGTTAGCTGGTTTAAAAATTGAAATGATGAATCAAACAATATGTGAACATGATTGGATTAGAGGAAAAGGAGATTATAATATAAAATGCACATTCTGTATATATTACCCAAGCCAAGAAAATAGAGCTACTTGCAATCTATGTCTAAAGCAAGCCTGTTCAGAATGCTTAAAGGCAAAAGGGCATAGTTGGCGAAAGGAAATAGAATTTGAACCAGAAGAAAGGACATTATCTAGTAGAGTTAGAACATTAGAAAATAGGATGAATAAGCTAGAGATAGAATTAGAAGAACTTAAATATCAGTTAGATTCTAAAGAGACTCAAGAAGATAAAATCATAGAAGATAAAGTCATAGAAAATACTGAGTTTAATGAACAATCTATAATCTCAAGAGAAAATAAAGGGACTAAGTTAATTCAGTTAAAAGATGCTATAACTAGCTTTGGAAATAAATATATAGTCAAACTACCTTCTAAAGAAATATTAGGAATAAGAATCCCAGTAAAGATAAAATTAAAATCAAATATCTCTTATAAAATATTAGCATTAGTAGATACAGGATGTACTAAGAATATTATCCATGATAAATATTTCATAAAATGTCCTGAGATAGTTCACACAATAGATGATAGTAAGGCAGAGATATCTACAGATATGTCAGGAATAAAAAAGATCCATAATCAACTAGCATATAATATTGAAATGTACATAAATGGTACAAAATATATAATAGATGAAATTACAATAAGAGATTTATCCATGATAAATGATGAAATGATAATTGGTCTAAGATTTTTACAACAATCAGTACAAACCACAATTATACATGAACAGTGTATTACATTTATTCCATATCAAGATAATGTTCCTTATATCTCAGAAGTACGAAAGCGTGGTGGAACGCCTCAAAAAATTTCAAATCTTGATGCGCAAGAGGCCAAGACATACCCTGAAACAAAAATAAATGAACTTAGTGAAAATATAGAAGAATATTATATATCAAATTCTAGTGTAGAATGTATAGGGCTACAATCATTCGCACCAAATTGGTATAGAGACATAAAATCTAAAAAGGATATAGAAAGAATTGTTCAAAGGTTAGAGGATATTCAAATCATTGGAGAAATTCCTATGAAACATTGGGATAAAAACTCTATTGTATGTAAATTAAACATAATAAACCCTGAATACATAATAAAGACATGTCCCATAGAAGCCACTCCTAAAGATATAGAAGAGTTTAAAATGCATATAGAGGAATTATTAAAACTAAAAGCTATAAGAGAAAGCAAAAGCCCTCATAGATCAACCACTTTTATAGTAAGAAATCATGCTGAAATTGCTAGAGGAAAGTCAAGAATGGTAATTAATTATAAAAGACTAAATGATAATACCATAGAAGATGCCTACAACATTATCAATAAACAAGAATGGATCAACAGAATACAAGGAAGCAGGTATTTTTCTAAATTCGACTTAAAAGCCGGATTTTGGCAAGTTAAAATGGCAGAAGAATCTATAGAATGGACAACTTTTACTTGTCCACAAGGTCATTTTGAATGGCTGGTAATGCCTTTAGGACTAAAAAATGCACCAGCATTATTCCAAAGAAAAATGCAAAATATATTTAACGAAAATCAAGAATTCGTATTAGTTTACATAGATGATCTATTGATATTTTCAAAAACATATAAAGAACATATTGCTCATTTAGAAGTATTTTTCAGAAAGGTAGAGCAAAATGGGTTAATTTTATCCAAAAGAAAAATGGAAATCTGTATAGAAAAATTAATTTCTTAGGACATGAAATAGGAGAAGGGAAAATATATTTGCAAGATCATATAGCAAAAAAGATTCTACAATTCCCTGATACTATGAACGATAAAAAGACACTACAACAATTCCTTGGTATTGTAAACTACGCACGAAATTATATAGAAAACCTAGCAAAACTAGCTGGACCATTATATGCTAAATTAAGAAAAAATGGTCAAAAATACTTTAACTCTGAAGATGTTAAATTAGTTAGAATAATAAAAGAGAAAGTCAAAGAATTGAAACCACTAGAATTACCATTAGATGATAATTATTTTATCATTGAAACTGATGCTTCTCAGATAGGATAGGGAGCGATACTAAAACAAAAACCCAATAAGTATTCTTCAAAAACAGAAGAGAAAATATGCAGATATGCTTCAGGAAGTTATAAGCTAAAAACAGTAAACAATACTGACAGAGAAATTTTAGCAATAATCAATGCAATAAATTCTTTCAGACTATATTTAGGGTTTAAAGAATTCACAGTAAGAACAGACTGTGAGGCCATATGTAGATATCACAATCAAATAAATAGTAAGAAAAGTTCTACTAGAAAATGGGTTTTATTTGAAGATATTATTACAGGAAATGGCTACAAAGTTATATTTGAACACATAAAAGGAAAAGATAATAAATTACCTGATTTATTGTCTCGATCTCCTATTTTGCAGGAATGAAGAGATCCATGAATTACAATGGGAGCGAATTCTTCAGTTTCGGAACAGAAAATAAGCTGAAAATATTCCCACCAAATTCATATAAATTCAAGCCAAAGGATCATATAATTATTGATGAAGTTCAGGAATGCATATTAGATAATTTCTGGTATCAGTATAATAATAAGAGAGAAGAAAAGGGATATATGCTGTCAATATTAAATAGCCTTGCTGAATATTTCCACATGATGAATGAATTAATGCCAATATCAGATAATCCTGAATTCATAGAGCCCAAACCATTATATGTGGTGTTTGAAGGCAAAGTACCAGGAATATACATATCATTTGAAGAAATTATAGCTCAAAAAATAGACTCCAAATTAGCTGGAGGAATATCTTGGAAACAATATGTAACTATAGAAGAAGCATTAACACAAGCACGAAAAATATTAGGAGTTAATTACTATATGGAACCAGCTGCAAAGGAATATATTCAAAAATTTAAAAAAGCAAAAAATAAGAAGGTTCCAGTAGCATCATCCTCGATGAATATAAAAGAAAAAGAAGGAACTCAAAAGAAACCTACCTATAAAGAATGTCTAATAAAAGGGGTAGACCCGTTAGATGGATCATACCTAGCTGGGAAAATAGATGAAAAGTTTGAATCCATAACTCCTCAATGGAAAAATGAAATAAAGGAAGAAATTTTAAAAGAATTAAGAGTGGAAATAAATAACAAGTTTGAAGCCATGAAAAAAGAATATGATGAAAAATTTGAAATACCGCTATCTGATGATGATATAATGGATATTGCCGGTCACGGGCAAAATATGAAGGTATGATGAATCAGCATGTCTATAAACAGAAAGAATCCTAAAAAGGTAAAGGAATATCTAAAGATACCCCTATAAAGGTTGCTAATATTGATAGAATACTATCAATTATTAAGGCGCGGAAGATAAAATATACTAAAGGACAATACAGATAAGCGCGAATATGCAGAACGGACAAGACAAGAGTTGCCAACACAGGAAAGACTCTCTAATTATATGAGCCACTCTCAGAAGATGGTTGCCAACACAGGAAAGATTCTCCAATAATAGGAGCCACTCTGAAGGATATGGCCAAAGAAGGAAAAGGTGCTCAAAATGGTGCGCTTGCTAGGAAGACCTACCCTAAGGCCTTAGGCCTAATTAAGAATGCATATCTCTCTGCTATATAAGGAGGAGTTCTCCGCAGATGGAAGACATCGAAGAAATTGAGAGCATCACTCAGCTTCGTAGTTTTCAAGAGCTCCACCTTTGTAATAGTTCTAGTATATCCACTATAAAATATCCATCTGAAGTGTGTTGTAACACTGCTGTGTAAGGTATATTTTCTATCTTTGTGTAAGTAACTTTTGGGGTTCCCGAAAGGGAAAACCATATGTAAGCTTGTTTGTGGAAATGAAGTAGTTCTTCTTCAGTTCCTTGGTTGTTCTAAGTCTGATCATATGGCGCAAGGTTTTATGCTAGGGGCCCTATAGGAGAAACCTCTTTGGCAATTCTCTGCTGAACCTAAGCTTGGCTAAGGAGAATGTTGAGGCCTTAGAGAAGTGTTCCCTTTGGGTGGAACTGCCTGGGGAGACGATAAAAAATTGTCTCATATGATCTTGACTTTAAATTTCAAGGAAACGGTCTAGCTACTCCTGAAGCAAATTAGCGAGAAGTATGGTGAGTACCGAGTAGGATTTTTACACCACTGTAAGCACTTCGGCTGTCTTGTTGGTTTCGCCAACCTGCAAGATCCTGAAAAAAAAATTATTGCTTAAAATTAATCATAAGCAAATTACTGGTTAAAATTAATCATAAGCATCGTACACGAAACATTCATTTCAGTGAATAGTAATCAGAATAGTAACTGAATAGTATACCCACCATACCATCATAGTGCACAAATACTATTCACAACTAGTAAAGTGCCCGTGCGTTGCAACGGAGTACCAAATAAAACAGAAACACAACTGCAAAGGGACCTTGCTACCATAATATAAACGATAGTACAATGGGACAAAGCGCAGGGTATTATAAGTGTACATTAAAGGTGGCAAATGTGCTTTAAAATAGTAACAGTAGGGAACCAGATGCATGTCTTACATGTCAAGTATAGATCAATTGCACAAGCAATATATCATCGAAACAATAGGGAGAAATGTCATGCCTATGACATCTGGTGCTGAGGAAACATTTTTTATCCAATCAATAAAGTTATGAACAAGATCACAACCTCCTCTCCTTCTGAAGATTACTATCATATCCTGTAGAGGGAATACAATATTAATTATGTCACAAATGGATTAACCACCCCCAGCACGATTTGTTGCCAGCTAAAGAGGTGCAGCGCACACATATGCACTGTATATTCTTTCTTTCTTCGATCATGTTTGATTTTTCAAAATAGCCAATTTCCTACTGTGGATAATTCAGGTGGTTCTCAAAGATGTAGATAAATAATTATAATGCAGATGGCATCTTTATAGACTCATAAATTATACAGCCCTCAAGGTGAACCAACTATTCCTTAAGAAAAAAAGGTGAACCAACTAAGATATGACAAGCTTCTGTTCATATAAGCAATTACAGATAAAAAAAATTCTTTTATTATTTTAAAATGTCAAGGCAAGGAATGCTAACCTTCTCACTGTAATTGATGGGAGACACATTTGGCTTGCTTTCCCCATCTGAAAATCTCTCATTTCCAATTTCTCTCACGTAATTTTTGAACTCCAATTCTGGCAATTGGGATGAGTAACGCTGCTTTATGTATACCTCATCCTTGTTACCAACCATAACAGAAGTAATAATATGGGTACCATAATTCTCGATAAAGCTAGGAAAAAGTGGTATAAGAGCAAAATCTCAAATCTCAAAACCAACTTAAGCAAATAACCTATAGGGATATATCAGGAACACGTCACTGTAACATATCATCGGAGGATGTATTCCACCCAAAACCTAACATATCATCGGAGGATGTATTCCGTCCCTAAGTCCATGATTCTTTATTTTCGATGAATGCCTAGAGAATCTGGTGGAAGCTAAAAGTTCAAAATCAATACAAACCTTGAAATAATTGCCAACAGGGGAGACAAAAATAATAAAGGTGTACTCAGGAGCAGGTGCAAGACCAAGAACAGCACCACTTCCCATAAGTAGTGGCCTTATATACAAGGAACCTTTACCAGTAGGAGGCACCTAGAAATATAATACAGTAAACAAACAGTGAGGGGATCATGAACATAACAAGTATTATTGAATACAGAGCTCAATGAAACAATAATAAGAAAAAACAAAATTACTTACCCATCGTTTATTTGCCAAAGCTGTTTGTTTTACTGCATCCACAAATTGCTCAACAGTTGGTGCAGGCATGCACATCCTCTCTGCACCTTCCCTCATCCTTATGGCATTCTCGTCCGGACGAAATAATAGTATGGACCCATCAGTTTTCCTATATGCTTTTAGGCCCTCAAACAATCCCTACATAACAAAATTCTCATTGTTCAAGCACAAAATACTGTCATTTAGGGCTTCAAAGAATACCTATTTCACAGGTAACCATTGTTCCAAGCTCCCAATCCACCAGAAATATGAAACACAGCCTTGAGCAACGCACGGGCATTCTATATATATAAAGAGGAGGGGAGTGCGGAACCTTCCAAGTTCTACAACTTGTGCTGGAAAGGTAAAAAACGAAGAGACTCCTACTGATACTTTCACATAGAGCAAAGCTCAGCAGAGCAGCTACCCCTACAAATTACCATCAGTTCCAAGCAGAGGTTACAGAACAATTCACGGCCTATGTAATTGCCGTTTTTAATATTATCTGGGAACAATGTAAGCTTTACTAATTGCATGGTATTGCGGTAGATCACTATGAATACTCTTATATCAAGAAGGTGGCCGAGCTTTACCAAAAACACTGATATCGTTGGACCATATCATGAGAAATCAAAGTTGCAGTTTCACCCCTCTTTGTCATGCCAGCCAAAATATAGTCTCAAAATATATCCTAGACTCTTCTTCTGTTCCCTAACACATACTGAACAGGAACATCAGTATAAACAGCAAACTCAGCGAAGCATCTGAGGCAACCTGGTAATCGAAACAGCCGGTTTTCCTCACCAAGCTAGGATCCATCCTAACTCCTAAGCATGTTCAAGAGTTTTTCTGAATGGAGTTGAGCAGGGCCAATCGCTTTGCTCGTTAAGAACTTTGTTCCCATAATAAATACAAAATTGTCAAAAAAAAATCTATGGAAGGTAAGCATGGAATGGAAAGTATACTAAATATTGGTGTGCTAATTTGTGCTCACCGTCCATGACTCAGCTACCTTCGGAGGAGAAGTAGACCTTGCGGATGAAGTTGAGGTCGGCGATGACCTGGCCGACGGCGAGGAGCGCGTTGCCGCCGCTCCCTACCTTGCTCTCCCCGCACCAGCCACAGCGCGTGAGGGCGCATCCGCAGTGCTCGCCTGAGGCTACCGCCTGCGCTGGTTTCCTCGGCCGCGCTGCTGCCGTCCTCGTCCCTTACTCCCTTCGGCCATGTCCTAGCGACTGCATGGATAGCAGTTCGCGCAGACAGCGGCTTCAATGGTGGTGGCGGCCTTATTGGCGTTGTCGCCAGTCCCCGTTCGCCACCGGCTTCAATCTACGACGTCGCCGCGGACTCGAATCCTTGACGCCGCTGCCAATGTCGCGGCCACAAGTCGATGCCCCGTCCGCGCGGCCGTCGAATGGCGCGGCCGTGCTCGTCATTTAGGAGGATGACGAGGCCGATGGTTGCGGCGCGGATCGGGAGGGACGAGGGAGGGGAGAGTGGCGGCGCAGATCACCACCCCCGAGGCAAACCCGTCCACGGCCACCATGGGCGCCTTGGACCCCGACGACTGCGGCGATGGCGACGAGGACGAGGCTAGCGGGGGTCGGCGGCGGAGCGGAGGGGTGGGGGGAGGAGGAGGCAGCGGCGGAGTGGAGGAGCGGGGGAGGAGGAGGCGGCAGAGCGGAGGAGCGGGGGAGGCGGCGGCGCGGGGTGGGGAGGAGGCGAGGGCGGAGCGGCGGCGGAGGGACGGGAGGAGGCGAGGACGGAGCGGCGGAGGAGGGAGGGAAGGAGGCGAGGATGGAGCGGCGGAGAACGGCGGAGCGGGGGGAGGAGGAGGTGGGGAGACGCGGAGAACGGGGCCGGAGAATGTGGGGAGACGGCGGAGAACGTGGGGGAGCCACGGGATTCGGGGGGAATTGGGAGCAGCGGAGGAGGGGTGGGGGAGGAGGAGGCGGAGGAGGGGTGGGGGGGAGGAGGCGACGGGGGAGGAGGCGGCGGTGGGGGGAGGCAGGCGGCGGCGAAATCCAAGGGGAGGAGCGCACGGGTTCGGGAGAGGTGGGGGCGGTTCGGGAGGAGTGGGGAGGGCCAGAGGGGGACGCGAATGCGTGATGGGGTGGCCTACACGTCAGTCAACATACATTTTTTTTATCAGAAGAGGTGGGAGAGGCCGTACCAACCACCAACTCCTTCTTTTATATAGTAAAGATACTAGTCACAAGTGGAATATTACTATTCAAATCCATTAAATAGTGACCAGAATTTTAGCATTAAATTGTCATATATTAGCATTTGAATAAGTAAATTAGCATTCTAATACATTTTGCATAAGCTCACATATATATATATATATATATATATATATATATATATATATATATATATGCTCTTTTGAGCTTATAGTTTATAATTTTTCTTGAATAAAACAAATAGAACGACTTCCACTATTGCAAAACAAGCTATACTGTACGCTTCATTACAGTCGGTTTAGGGAAACCATTTATGCTGTAATTATCACATATGGTTCTTGTTAATAACTATCTGTGATAATTCACAGACAGTTATTAATATGAAGCATTTATGATAATTATAATCATCATAAACGGTTTTTTAATAAAAATCGTATGTGATAGTTCACATATAGTTATTAATATGAACCGTCTATGATAATTGTGTATCATAGACGGCTTGTGGTTGGAACCATCTGTGATATATATTTGTACGCATGAATAGCGCTTCGTCTCCTTGATGCACGCATTTCGATCTTTTTCGGCTCCCTGATGCGTCTCTTCGTCTCACATGCTGAATATATTCCTTGTTGTATAAAAATAATCGTCCGCCACCGGAGATTGATCCCCACATCGCTGATATATCCTGTACGAACACCTCGTTGGTCAGCTATCTTCCTTGTCTCTCAAGCATAAACAAATGGCTCCTTACTCTTCCTTATTGTTGGCATTGATCGCCAATCTGGCCATTTTGGACGAGCACCTCGCCGACTGTGCACTGATGGATGCTGCGGAAGGACACTGTTCCTCCTATGTCCGAAGTTTTGCCAAAGCACTTGAAGACCACCTTCCACCGTACCTACTCCGCCACGTCTTTCAGTTGGTCTCCCGCTTCCTACGAAAGATCCAGAGGTTTATCAACCTGCTAATATTTATTCCGTGATTATCAATATATATATATATATATACACACACACGTGTGTGTATGCATATGTATATGTATATGTAATGTATATGTATATATGTGCTAATGACTTTAACACTATTAGTGATAGGGTGTGAAATTCGACTCAAGTGCATTTGATCTTGATAAACTTACCGAAATTCGAGAAAAATTCTATGAATTCTTGATGGTGCAAGTCATTAATCTGAATGGAGAGTTCAGCTCCAGCGAAGATGATTAGATATTCAAACTTTTGATTCAATTGTAATTCACTTAGTTTTGCTTAATCAATCAATCAATTTAATTTTATTTCCTTTAGTTGTTTAATTCATTTGTGAGATTAATGTAATTATTGTCGTGTGTTATATATATGATCTGCTTGCTTATTTTCAGAGTGCATATCTAGCATTTCTTCAGGCTAGCTGAAAATAAGAAATAATTTAGCTATTCAAATAACTATGACAGACAGTTTGTAATACCAAACCATCCGTAATATGTAAAATATCACAGACGGTTATGTCTAAAAACTGTCTGTGATATATAACATATCACAGACGGATTTTTGTATTAGCTGTCTGTGATATTTCAGATATCACAGACGGCTATGTTTAAGAACCGTCTGTGATATATGCTATATCACAGATGGTTTTGGCATTAGCCGTTTGTGATATAACAATTATGGTTTAAGAATCATCTGTGATATCTGATATATTACAGGCAGCTTTTAGTATTAGCCATCTGTGATATGTCATATATCACAGACGTCTATTTTAAGAACCGTCTGTGATATCTGACATATCACATATGGTTGTTTCGAAAAACCATCTGTGTTGTAACTTATCACAGATGGTTTGAGAGTCGTCTGTGATAACCACCTGTCATCATAGACACATAAAATCAGACAATTAGAAACCGTCTATGTTGGCGGTTTTGAATTGCCTTTGATGACACTTTTTGTCGTAGTGTTCTTCATCGCAATTTCAAAGCGGCTTATCGCGCTAACCTTTTCGAAGCAACTTATCAACTTATCGGCATTCGAGTCGTTCCACAAGCATGCATGCTAGGGTCAAAAGCCATTAGCCATAGCTATAAGTCATAAACCGCAGCCAAAAAATGCACCATATATCTTGTATATTTATTTTACTAATTGAAAGCTCTCAAAGAAGCCTCCACGTTAATCCTAGAAACAAAAAAACTATAAATTTCTACATTAATTAAAAAGGAGAAAATTAATTAAAGGCACTCCTAGAAGCCCTCACGCTAATCCTAAGTAAAAAACTATAAATTGGCACTCCTAGAAGCCCTCACGCTAAGAGCATCTCCAATAGTGACTTATGAGCTAGCTCTAAGTATATTATTTCATATTTTAATAGAAGAGAGAGAAAAGCTATCTCTTGATCAAGAACTAGTCTCATACACACATTCCAAGATTATATGAGAGTGTCATGTGAGGCTATTTATGTTATGAGCTATGTGCTAAAAGTTAGTGTCGTAGGGATGGCCCCCACCTAAACCCAGCAGGCCTGGTAGGAGATTATAAGGCCCAGAATAGGCCATGTGTAATGACATAACTGCCCCCAGAGGGGATAACCAGATGTAAGGGTATAACTGTAAAAGCACTCCTCATGTGCATGTATATATACGAGTAAGCCATGGGGAGGACCCAGGCCATTACACTTATCTTCATCACTCTCCACTACCATCTCTCTCTGTTTGGTCTGTAGCCACAACAGTTAGTATTATTGGAGAAGTTGTCTTAGAGCTAGTAACTAGCTTATACTGTTGGAGATGCTCTAATCCTAACTAAAAAGCTATAAATTATCACATTAATTGAAAAAAGAGAAAATAGCTAGAAATTCTTATATTAATTAAAAAGAAAAATTCTTGACCCCATAATCCTTTTATTGTTAGTATCTACGGCTTAGATACGTTAATCCTAGAAGCAAAAAGGATATAAATTCTCATGTTAATTAAAAAAGAGAAAATGAGTTGAAATTCTTGTGTTAATCGAAAAAAGAAAAATCCTGACCCTCTAATATTTTGTATTGTTAGTATCAACGGCTTAGATTAAATGTAGACATTGCCATCTTGGATCTTTAAGATGGCACGGTACGAGAGTTTTGAGAAGAACTTCTAAACATACTTGAGAGAGGATTGAACTCTGCAAGTTAACAGTAGCAGTTTGAGAAGAACACGTTAGTTCGGAGTACCGAAAGGAAAAAAGCATATGGTGGGACCCACAAGAAAACAGGAGACTACTCTGCGGATTCAGGCATGCAAGGCTCCGACTTCAGCATGAATATTGCATTGTTCTTCTCCATCCTGGTAGAGCCATATGGTGGCAACACGTGTACTTCCTGTTCAAGATGTTCACAGTTGTGCGCCGCGGTAGGGCCGTGTGTCTTCTTCCACATCAGCAAATAGGGTCGGCGACCACGACAGCTCCATTCATCTACAAACCACGATTGAGCTCGATGGGAGGATGTCAACATCACTTGGTCTCCGACGGCGAGGTCACCGCTGTTGTCAACCTTGTCTCCGGCGATGAGGTCTTGGCACGGCGATGCTATCACCAAATGTAATTTTGTGGGCCTCCCATGATGGGCTAGATTACTATACAAAAGCACACCTTGGTTTCGAAAGGCCATCGTTTCGGTAGATGGTCCATGACGACAAACATTGAACTTCATGGGAGTGTAGTTCAGCAACGACATTCAACAAAGGTACTCATCTTTGTGCCTGTTCCATTTATATTTTAGAAGCTACATGTGATGATAAAGTACTACCTATCTTACGCGCATATGTATCTAAGTACAATAATTCTTTTTAAATTGAGAAACTAATCAAACTGCCAAGTTCGTGTGTGTGTGCATCACTGCCTCGGGGGCATATAGTTATGTTCACACACAGTCAATTACGTTGATCTTAGTTCGACAACCTTTTTTTTATCTATCTTTGAAAAATAATTGTTTTCTATATCCTGTGTTTTAACTTCCAATTTGGTGCATAAAAATGGCGAACGAAAGACACTTGGGTATAGGCATGGTAAACTGTTAATCATTGAGCAATGGACCCAAGCTAAGAGTGTGTGGTGCCCCGTAATTGTTTCTGTAAACAAAACAGCTGCACGAAAGATCAAATTAAGTAGCCTAAATTCTGTGTGGCAAAATGCACTTACAAAACAAACCAAGCCTAAGACTTGGTTTGTACATCGCATTTAACATAGTCATGTTTGCAACAAAGGAATTTCATGGTAATTTTCCAAGAAACAGCATAATTCTAGCATGATTTCTATGAAATTTACATGTTCCAAATGCCTAGAAAAATTAGCAGCCCACCACCACAGTCCTCTTTGAATTGGTATATGGATTTTGAAAAGATACCAATACTGGATTGTGTAATTAGTACAGAACATGTTTGATGACTCAAACCGTATGCATATGCGTTTTTTTTTCTGCACCGGCCTACTCGTTAAGATTCCACAGACCAACATAAAAGTTCAAATACAATTAAAGAGAGATTGTTTAAAGAAATTTCACAAGTCACGATGCAAGTCAACATAGATACATAGTACAATTGTGTTATCTGAACAAAACACCCAGCCGCACCTACGATGATATAAATCAGACCTAAGACTTCTTGGTTGTACATGGCACTTAAATAGCCATGTTTGTAACGCAAGAATTTGCGTGATTTCTGTGAAATTTCCGCATTGTAAATGCCTAGAAAAAATTTAGCATCCCTCTAGCGCAGACCTCTTTGAATTGGTATATGTATTTTGAATGGATACCAATACTGGATTGTGTAATTATAACAGAACATGTTTGATGACTCAAACCGTTTGCGTATGCGTGTGTGTGTGTTTTGTGCCTATTCATTAAATTAAAATTCCACATATCAAAATCAAAGTTCAAATACAACGAGAGATTGTTCAAAAAAAATTCCACAAGTCACGATGCAAATCAACATAGATACATAGTACAACTGTAGTTATATATGAGTAAAACACCCAGCCAAACCTATGTGTGATATAATTAAATCAAACCGCCAAATGGTACTCCCATTGAACAATAATTACTATCAGTAATTCTTTTATCATGGTAGGCACGTAATAATGTAGTTAAGAAATATCCCGGATTGCCATGCGACGACTTTTCTTTTTCAAACTTTTGCCCACAAACTTTTGGAGAACTTAGATAAGTAGTTTTAAGATAGTTCTTGCCAGTTTTACGAAATATGCTCAAGAAGTGAAAAAGATAGTCCTTCCGGTCACAAGTTAGAAAAATTACTAGCCCATGCAGACGCACGGGTTGATGACTAGCGTACATATATAGACGGGAATTGCACCTCGCTGGTGGCCTGCATGTACGTGTGCGTACGTACTCCGTGTGTGTCATACCTCATACGCCACGCATCGCACGCGTGAGACGCATACATGCACTTGCGGCGGCATGAGCATGATCGACTGAATATATGAGGCACTGTCATGTGAACGTACGTGGGAAAGTGGGCATTTCTTGCCCCTGTCGCACCGAAAATACCGAAACTGGCCGTCCTTCGCGCGGAACTCCTGGGTGCGCCTCTCGCCGCGTGAGACGGCCCTGCTCCTCCAGGCGCGCCCGCCCATCGCGCCGACACTATGGGCACGCTCCCTGACCGCGCATGCTGCTGTCCTGGTGCTGTCTCCCACCGCACTGGCCACCAGGTGCCCTTCCCCACCCCCATGAACGGCTTCCCAGCGCGTGTGGCTGCCACCCGTAAGTAAGGCTGTAAACGAGCCGAGCTCGAGCGAGCTTGACCTAGCAAGCTCGAGCTCGGTAGAAACTCGAGCTGAGCTCGAGCGAGCCTAAGATCAACTTCGAACTTTAAGCTGGGCTCGAGCTCGGCTCGAGTTTCTACCGAGCTCGCTCGAGCTCGGCTCGTGTAGGCTCGGTGCGTACCTGCGTGGCCGGATCCCGGTGGAGGAGGGGCGGCGCCGGCGGGGGAGGAGGGGCGCCGGGGGGAGGAGAGGCGTCGGCGGCGGGGGAGAGGAGGGGCGGCGGCGGGCCAGGTCGAGGAGGGGCGACGGGGGGAGGAGAGGCGTCGACGGCGGGGGAGAGGAGGGGCGGCGGCGGGCCGGGTCGAGGAGGGGCGCCGGGGGGAGGAGAGGCGTCGGCGGCGGGGGAGAGGAGGGGCGGCGGCGGGCCGGGTTGAGGAGGGGCGCCGGGGGGACGAGGGGCGGCGGCGGGGGGCGAGGAGAGGCGGCGGCCGGCGGGGGCGAGGAGGGGGACCAGGGGGGGCGGTGGCGGGGGAGAGAGAGGCGGCGGCCGGCGGGAGAGAGTGGCGGCGGCGGGGAGAGAGGCGAGGAGCCGAGGAGGGGAACGGGGGGAGGAGGGGTGCCGGCAGGGGGAGGAGGGGCGGTGGCGGCGACGGAGAGGAGGGGCGGCGGCCGGGGGGGGGGGCAGCGGCGGGGGAGAGGAAGGGGTTGGGGGGAGGAGGGGTGGCGGCGGGGGCGACGAGGGGCGGCGGCCGGCGGGGGCGGGGCCGCGGGTGGGGGCAGGGCGGAGGCCCGCGGGTGGGGGAGAGCCGGAGAGGCGTGGGCGTGGGCGTGTGGCGGCGGAGGGGGGGCCTGGGGGGCAGGGGCCAGGGGGTGAGTTTGAGAGGAGAGGCGGGAGGGAGGGGTGGGGCCGGGGGGAATTGGGTAGGGGTAAAAAATCCTAAGCTCGCGAGCTATTCGAGCTCGGTTCATTAAAGCTCGCGAGCTTAGGATGAAGCTCGAATTCGGCTCGTTTGGAGCTCGAGCCAAGCTCAAATCGAGTCTAGAGCGAGCCTACCCGTAAGCTCCTAGGCACCCCCTGGATTCCCCTCTGCCTGCATGCTGCCCCTCTCCGTACGCTGCTCGCCCATAAAATGGCCTCTCCACGTGTGCAGTTCATAGCCTCATTTGATATCTTCAGACATGGAGAGACGCAGAGAGAAACGAAGGCCGTGAAGTGAAATCATAGGAAATTTTTAGTCGTTCCTGATTAGTAATTTAAAGTTCACGGTGTTGCAAAAGTTGGAGATTGAACTGGGTGCATGAAGGGTAGGTATTTTGCATTTACATATGACTGTAATTTTATCACTGTCATTACCATTTAATTAAGAAAATAGTGACTTGTTACAATCAAAAGGTGGTAGTTAGTCATGTTTAGTTGCTGGTTGGCCTTAGTTCATGTCGGCTAATTATGTCACTATCGTTGCCTCTGCGTAGGAATTTTGTTTGCACGGAAAGTAGATTGTACACTTTGTATGTTGTTTTGCAGAAACTGTTAGACATGCATATTTTGGTTAAATTGGTGTGATATGTACATATTTTAGTTAATGTCCAGTTGTCACATTAACCTTATGTGCAATATTGGATATCGTTTCTATTGTTGTCTTGTTAGAGATACTATACAGTACCGTTATGAATAATTTATGAATTTTATAGTGGTACATATGTCATATGTTTAGTGGTGCACATTTTAGCAATAGCAAAAATAGTGAGAAATGGAAAAAAATGCTGAATATTTGTGTTTGTATAGGGATTTATGTTTGAAAAAAAAATAGTTTGTGTCGTTGCTTATGCATGTATTATCACTTCTGTTAGATAAAAAAATATGCTAAAAATTTAATATAGTTGTTGCTGTCTGCTTAGAAATATTATGCAGTACCATTATGACTAATTATTGAATTTTAGGGTGGTGCATGTGTCATATGGTTAGTTGTGTATAGTTTAGCAACGATAAAAATAGTACAAAATGGTGTATGTCAATGTTGGACACTTCGTGGATTTTTTTAAGTTAGTTTGGACGGGGGTAAATTGTGAAAATTACTTAGAAAATATGAAAAATAAAAAGGTTAACACTCGAAGAAATATAACTAATATTGAAGCACATTTCTGCCATTTTGTGATTTATCACAAATTAACAGCATGTAATAAAGAGAAAAATATTTAAAAAGGACAAACAAGCAAAAGACGAAAGACTCGATTTATTTAAAATAGCATACAACCTCCAAAAATTATAAAAATTTATAGAGATATTTTTCAATATGTTATTCACATGGGAAAATATTTCAATGCTATGTTCAAAGAAATTTGTAAGTTTTTTAGTGTAAATGGTAATTAATGCTACTACTTACAAACAAAGACTAAATGGGCATGTTGTAAATTGAAAAGCGTTGTTGTTGTTTGCTTAGAAATATTATGCAGTACTATTATGAGTAATTTTTAAATTTTAGGGTGATACATGTGTCGTATGCTTAGTTGTGCATAGTTTAAGTTAGTTTGGATTGAAGGGTAAATTGTGATAATTGCAATGAAAATGTGAAAATAGAAATGCTTTAGAGTCTAAGAAATGTAAGTAGTATTAAAATATCCATTTGTGCATTTGTATGTTTTTTCACAAATTTACAGCATTTAATAAAGAGAAATTTATTTTTAAAAATACCAAAATGGCAGTACGAAAAGATGAAAGACCCAATTTATTTAAAAATGCAAAAAAATTTCAAACAATTATAAAAATTCATAGAGTGGTTGGTTAATATGTCAGTGAGGTAGAAAAAAATATTTTGTAACACTGCTGAAAGAAATTTTTTTAGATTTTTAATGTAAATTCCAACAAAGGCTACTGTTTACAAACAGAGAATAAATGAGATCTCAAAATTCATGAAAAATTCTCACCTAGTCCTAAAATGTCACATAGCACCAAGAAATTTTGATTTTTTGTATAGTGAATTTGTTTGAATTTAAAAAATAGTGCAAATAGTATGATTTTGGAGTTGAATTTGTAGAACGAATGAAATGGAAGGGTTACTTCATGAAATTTTATATTTGAGTTTTACACTACCCCAATGAATTGTATATTTGCTATGTAACCACATTGTATGCACGTCGATTCAGGGATTCAAATATATTACATGTTTCTTGCCTCTCAATGGTAGTCTCGTGTAAATTGTCTATAATTGGTCATGTGTTTTACTTTTAATTTGTCATATGTTTTAATTGTAATTTGTTTGATGTACCTCACATTTTGAGTTCGGACTAACTTGATGTTATATTTTCGATAGGACATGGTGCAGTCCTCAATTGACCCCGCATATGAGTTGCTCGACCCACACTGGGATGCTCAACACTGCTGTAATGCGTGGGTGTCCGAGGTGCCCCCCCGGCTTTCATCCTCAGGCCCCTAGAGAGCATTGGCCTCTGGACCAGCGGTACATCCCATTACTGCAACACATGGGGCTCTCGCCCTTTGCTCACATGTTGGACATACCGCATGTATTCAAGTTGGACGCGTCATTGCCCCCTCCTAGGCGACCAGACTGGAAGATACGAAAGGCCGACCAATTCGGTTACCCAATCCCCGAGAGATCACTGGGGGGTGCCACATGAGTTGCTGTAGCAGTATATGATGTGCCTCGTCGATGCGACCCAGCAGGTGGTGCGCACATACTACCTTGCATACCTTTTGTTCCTATTTGGGTGAGTACTATTTTCTATGACCAAGGGAGACTGCGTGTACCCTAGGTACATCCGTCTGGCTGAGTCGTTGGTGGACACGTGACCCGACTAGGTGCCATAGTACAATTGGGGCTCTATGGTGCTTTATGCCACGTATTGAGGGTTGTGTGATGCCCCACAGTGCAGCACCGGTGAGGAGCCAGTCCTCGCGGTACACTACACCTTACTGCAGCTGTGGTCCTGAGGCCATTTCCTGGTTGGATGACCGTACTTCCGTACAGCCGTGGAGCCTTTTCAGTTGAGCCCCGAGTTGTACCCTGATGGTGCTGGTGAGGACCCTATTGACAGGCCCACAATGGGCACGCGTTAGACACATGCTCACCTAGGGTGGGCCAGGGAGAGACCTAGGCGCGTGTACCCCGAGTTTCATAACCTATTCGAGACTCTCCACGAGAGTGAGGTCATCTGGTGGCTGTGACTCTATAGTTCCTTACAGCCAAGGCCCCCCATGGATTGTCCTCTCAGTGCTTTTAGGATCACGCATACTGGCTTACGACCTACCACCTAGTATTCTCCCGCATGGTCGAGCCATACAACCCTCAGCGGGTCCTCAAACAGTTCGGGCTATACCAGCAGGTGCCACTGCCATGGGCATGACCGCTTTGATACCAGACGCACAGGTGTGTCCTCATTTGTTTTTGTCCATTGCCCTGTTTCCTGCATCTCTCTTTTTGATTTTGTGATGTCCGTACTAACTTGCAGGCAAACAACGTGTAACAGCCCGAAAATTTGAAATTAGAAATGAGAAGCTTCTGAATTACTGTTGCAATATATTCCATTTGAATTTGGATTTCTCGATGTTTTTCTGAATTTGGTTGAGGTTCCAAAAATCGAAGAATTAATAAAAGAGAAAGACAGGTATTGATAATACCCTAAAAAGGAATATGCAAGTAATGGAAGGGAGACAAAAATTTGTAAACACGAATCTGAAAAGATGATCCATAAAAGCAAAGAAAGAAATTTGATTTAGGGCATAAAATATTATTTGAAGACAATGGCATGAAATACAATGGAAGCAAGTAAAGTAAATACCAACATTAGTTGGAAATATTTTTATTAAGTCGAAAATGTCATAAAGATCTTCTGTGAATTTTCCTGAAAATTTTGGAAGTAATTACATATTTTTCCAAGGCTAAATGAATTTATGGGCTTTTCTGAAAATCCAGAACTCAGTAAAGAAAATAGAAATTCCAGCCCTCCCTCTCCGTTCGACGCGTGGGCGGCCAGATCCCCGCCGGAAACCCGCCTACCCTCTCCCATCGGCCGACACGCGTGTGGCCCGATCCGCCCTCCCGCGCGCGCCGGCTCTATCCGCACCGGCCGCGCCTTCCCTCTCCTCTCTCGCTGGACAGCGGGCCCGCCCTGTCAGGGCCTTCTTCCCCCTTCGCCCCGACTCCTCTCTCTGCGCGGGGACAGCACCGCGCGCCTCCGTGGCGCGCATGCGACGGCTTCGCCTGCCTGTGTCGTCCCGTCGCCATGGTGGAAAAGCCTGCGGAGCCGACGCCACCCCTGAATCCACCGCCTCCGCCCACGGTTCGGCGCCACCGCCCCCGGTTTCTCTCCGCCCCGTCGCTTCAGCTCGGCCACGTGGCGCCGATCTTCTGCCCAGCTTCCCCCTCGCGCGTGAGAGACCGCAAAAGCGGAGGAGACCGCGCGGGCGTGGGCATGCGGCGTCATGCACAGTGCACCTAGCATTAATGCCGCCCGCGTCACACCCCCCCTGCCTCCGCCACCTGCTCCGACGCGACCGCGCGGGAGCCGCCCGTTGCCAGCTCCCCTCCTAGCAGGTATATAAGGCAATGAACCCTCCGTTGAGTTCCCCACGCCGCTCTCTCCGTTCAACCGAAGGTAATCGGGTATTCGTGCCCTGTAGCCGCCGGCGATCTCTTTCTCCCCCAACTCCGGCGAACTAACTTCCCACTGTTTCACTGTCCCAGAGCCAAATTCCTTGAGCTAGGATCATCTCCAGAGCGCCGCGAAGCTTCCCCGGCCCTCGTCCGAGCTCCTCGCCGCCTGTGGTTCGCCGTCGCCTGGAGCTTCCCCGAGCCGCCGCTGCCGCTCGACGCCGACCCATCTCCGGACCTCCTCGGCCCTTGAAGACCGCGTCACCGTCTTCGCCATAACGCGAGGATCGCGTTTCGACACTCACCCGAAGCTCCCCGACCTTCCCTCACCGCCGGCCACCGTCGTCCACGACTTCTCTGCCCGACCCCGCTGCCGACCCACCCCAAGGGGATAAACTGCCCTATAGAGGTAGGCAAAGCCTCCCCCGCTCTCTTGGCTATCAGCGTTAACTCTCTTCTCCCTCCCAACTCCCCGGCCGCGCGCGTTCGAGCCCCTGGCTCCGCAGCGCCGGGTTGAGTTTTCTCGATTTTATTTCAATCTGACAGGTGGGCCCCACCTGTCAGCCACTGCATTCCCGAGTCACCGCTGACCGCCGGGCCCCACCGGTCAGTGAGACATCTAAGCAAGGACCGTACTGACATGTGGACCCAATGAACAGTAACTGGACCCACATGTCAGAATTTAGTAATTTTTGGATTTGACTAAAAACAAAGAACTTTGACTGACTATAACTTCTTCATTTTAGCTCTAAATTGAATGAAACAAATTTCTAAATTTGTCTAAATTCCATATCTATCTAATGGACCCAGAACCATAATTTTTGGAGTTTATTTGATTTTCTGGTGATATTTTGAGTGATTGGTTGCTTTTCTTTTAAATTGGGTATCCACGCGATTATATAGCATACGAGGCTCAGGAAGAGGAATCCGAGGCAGCAACCTTAGAAGCTCAAGATCATCAAGAACCAGATCCCTGTGACCAAGGCGAGTCAATACTTTGATCATGTTGAACCTACATTTCTGCAAATTACTTTGCTTTAAATTATCAAATTGCATGCGGTTATTTATATGCAAATACATGTTAATTTAAGATTCTAGTTATATCCCATTGTGTACTTGGTTAATATTACCCCTCCTTTGAAATATTTGAACATGTGAACATTGTCGCCCTAGCACAAATTATAATAGTAACCTTTCGAAAATAAGTCCGTAATTGTATGCCATGCGTAGTATTGTTTAGGTACTCATGGGCGCGAAAGCGCCCAAGCATCACTTTTTAATCATGAGAAAAGTTGGTTGGGAAGTCATGGTGATAATGACTGGTGTATGTTGGATATGGTTATTTTGTATTCCCAAAAACTCTCAATTTGCTTTAATATCTGAGCGGATGGTTTGGGGGCTGGTATGTGGTGCGAAGGAATGCACAAAATTGTGGAGTGTGGTAGAACCGCTCAGATAATACTAAGGACTGAATCTCGTCATGTCAACCCGTGTAAAACAGTACAACCACAAGTCTGTAAAATACAACTTGGCCCAGTAGATTTATCGAAATCCCGGACTCATCTCACTGGTAGTGGATTGATGGGGTTATGCTATGGCAAGGGGGCCGAAGGGACACCAGGTAGGGTGAAGTTTCTCAGTCGTACTAGCGCAGAGGGGAGTGGAGCCCGTACGCTAGTAGTAGTGAGAAACATCCCGCGCACAGATGGGACCCATCGCAAATGGGAGGTTACCCATAATGTGAGATGGGAGAAAGGACTAGATACTTTGAAAAGTCACTGTGATGGTCTGCTCAACCACACGTCTAAGGAATCGTGTGGGGTAACGAGTTGATTGTCTCTTGTGGTGAAAGTGTACAAACTCTGCAGAGTTAAAACTATTCGAATAGCCGTGCCCACGGTCATGGGCAGACATGGGAACTTAACTGGATATAGTTCTGTTTACAAAATGTTTGAAAACTGGGAATGGAAAAGTGGAAGGGCGAAGGGCTGCCCTGGTTTGGAATTGTCCTGGGCGTCGTCCCAGTGGTAAGTTAAGCGGCTATAACGCTGAAGAAATTGCTATATGGTGCAGAAGCCATGTAACGGTGGATGGAATCTGAATCGATATTAATAATGCATTTCCTTGTACATTATGATTTGTTCCAAAATTGCTAAGTCATAGGACATTTTAATTAATTGTATTCAAAAGCACTCTGCGCAAAATAAAATAGCCCGAGCCTCTCCTTTGTTAAGCCATGCATACTATTTATTTGCATTCTGTGTATTGGCTCGCGAGCACGGGGTCGGAGTGCTCATTCTCGCTCTTGCGATACAATTCAGAAACAGGAGTTCAAGAGCACTACGCCTACGAGGAGGCCCCCGCCAACATCGACGGAAGCAAAGGCGCTAATTAAGGCGTAGGCCTCGGTGGTTAGGCATAGACAAGTAGACCCTAGGCGTTGTGTACATTTATGTTGCCGGGACCCTGGTGGCATATATTGTACACATTACCCTACTGGCCGCTTGCCTGTGGATTTGGGTTTGCTTTTGCTGTATTTCCGCTGTGCGTATTTGTAATCATGACATTTGGCCTAGTCGGCCCCTTTTGTAAACTATCACCCGACGTGGTGTATTTCATTTTATGTAATATAATGGATGATTATGCGATGTATGAAATGATTCAGCAATGTAGCTGTGTGCACTAACTACTGATCCAGGGATTAGTGCAGTGAAACACAGTAAGATTCGGATTGAAAAATCCGGGTCTGACAGCGCTGGTATCAGAGCATACGACCGTAGGGTAAAAGCCTTGGGATGGGTTAGGATCACAATGTTTATGAAACCTATAAAAAGAATTTCGAAAGATATAAGGATACTATCTCTTTTCGTACCCTTCTTAGATCTACTCTATTCCATTGTTCTTTTAAATACCTTGAAAGATACTAACACTAGTAACCTGATTTCCAGATGGCAGGCGCAGGAGATGAAGGACACTGGGACTACATAGCCCACGGTGTCAATGAGGGGGAGTTTGCTACCATTTTGCGCAAACTCTTACACTACCTGGAGTTCAAGGATCAGCCTATCTACAGGGGATTGAAGGTTACCACAGGAGGAGAAGAATCCTGGGTTATGGAGGTATTCATATACCCCAGGGGTGAGCTCGATCCTTCTCACGTGTTCACATCCGAGCACCGGAGGAGTACTCGGGCCGCTGCGATCCAAGACGCTGCTCGTCTAGCCGCCGCGCGGCTATGCGACATATACCGGGCCCCCCTGCGCCATGCCCCATACTGCTACCACCCCACCCGCCGAGACGGAGCACAGTACAATGAAGTCACCATGCCGGAGAATGAGGACGACCCGATGCTCACGCATCAGGTTGAGCTCACCAGGGCCATGGGGGTGGCCCACACCGTTGCCTTGGAGGAGATCTCCTCCCTCCGCCAGCAGCTCCTCACCAGGCACGTCTCCATGACGTCTCTCCAGCAGCAGCTCGTCCAATGCGAGCAAGCCTTGGCGGAGGCCAAGGCAGAGGCAGCTGCCGCCAGGGCCCAGCCTCCACCGGCCCCTGCACCTGCAGCAGCACCGGTACCTCCTCCGCCAGGGTCAGGCCCCCGCACCCTATTGACCGCGCGCAAGAGCGCGCGACCTCCAGGACCACAGGCTGCGTTCCGTCGGACAAGGCCTCCCCCAAGCCGTAGCCCCCCAAGCACTCCATCGGACTATGACCCATCGGAGGGTAGTGGTAGTCGGTCCCGCTCCCGCTCGCCACACTATAGTCCCTCCAACTATGGTGCCTGGTACACGGAGGAGTAGATGGGATCGTGATGTACTTGCAGTATGTGATGCAAGTACTAAATTTATGTATCTTAGTGGTTGTATCCGTCCTTTCTATTTCGTAGTCGCGGACCTATGAACTTTAATTATTATGATGTAATTGTAAGCCCAGCATAAAAGCTGTCTATGTAATTGTTGGTGTGTTTTATGAATGGCTGGATATCGGCCTTATGATTGGAAATTGCCTCGTCATGGTTTTTACTGCTTTCTTTTGTATGGGTTGGCACCCCTTGTTTTTCCTACATAAAGAAATAGCACTGAGTATAAAGCTACCACTGCAGATGGCCAGCCGACGAACTACCAGGGCTCAGACTAATACAAACCCCGCCGAGGTAGACTCAAATCGTGGGGTTCTGCCTGAAGATCAGGGCAGAACTCAAGACCAGGGAAATGACAACCTTCCAAACCCTCCGGAACACCCTACAATGGCCCAAGTTATGGCACAACAAACTCAGATTTTGCAAGCCATATATGCGGGACAGCAAGGAAGCTCAGGAGGGCATAGAGCTGACTTGGGAGATTTCCAGAGGACAAGGCCAATCACATTTACATCGGCAGAAGAACCACTGGAAGCCGAGGACTGGCTTCGAGATATTGAGAGAAAGCTGCGCCTAATTAAATGCGCAGAGGAAGACAAAGTCATGCTCGCTGCACACCAGCTGCAGGGTGCCGCTGCAGCTTGGTGGGAGAATTACTTGGCCGCCAGGGGCCAGGAGGATGCCACCACAGAAACCAACACAGAAGCAGTTCCTTGGGAGGAATTCAAGACCGCTTTCAAGGCTAACTTCGTTCCAACCGGAGTAATGCGGATGAAGAAGAATGAGTTTCGCACACTGAAGCAGGGGAATAGGTCAATAAATGAGTACCTTACCAAATTCACACAATTGGCCCGATATGCCCCAAAGGATGTGGAGGACGAAGAAGAAAAGATTGATAGATTCTTTGAAGGAATGAACGAGGAACTACGAGTTCAGCTGATCACTCAAGATTTCACCAGCTTTCATCAACTGGTGAATAAGGCACTGATTCTGGAAAATGAGAGGAAGAACTTGGAGGCCAGCCGCAAGCGAAAGCTATCGGCTCAGCGCCCCCAAGGAAGGTTCGTACAGAAATTCTTCAGCAACCCCTCCTTTTCAAAACCCTATCAATCCAGTGCTTCAACTCCAACCCCTCGACCAAGTGGAAGTTCATCTCAAGCTCCGCGCACCGGGGGGCAGTACACGGGTAGCAACCCAATGGCCAACGTTACATGTTTTGGTTGCGGAGAAAAAGGGCACTATGTCGGTAAGTGCCCACAAAAGCAAAACGCCCCCGGGCGCAGTCAGGTTTCAGCCTCCAACAAGGGGTATCAGAGTTCACAAGGCAGTAAAAGTGTACCAGCCCCAAATCGCGGTCGGGTCAACCACATTACAGCTGAAGAAGCTCAGGAAGCCGCTGGAGTCCTTATGGGTACGTTTTCTGTTAAAACCATACCCGCACAAGTATTATTTGATTCTGGAGCTTCCCATTCATTTATATCAAAAGGGTATGCTGACAAGTTGGGGTTACCAGTATATACTCTAAAAAAACCAGTGGTACTTAGTTCACCAGCTGGTCCAATTACTACCACCTCAGTGAGCCCTGGGGTAGCAATTACTATGGAAGGATGGGACTTCTTAGCGGATCTAATAGTTTTACCCTCCCAAACTCTGGACATTATACTGGGGATGGATTGGCTCGCAAAGTATCAAGGGGTCATAAGCTGTGCCACTAGGAAGGTCAAGTTGACCAAGTGTCCTGGGTTAACAATAGAAGTGAAGGTGGATCGCCCGTACCGCTGGGGTGGGGCAATCTATTATTGTGAAGATGTGCCATTAAAAGGAATGACTGTGGTACAAGACTACCCTGAAGTATTTCCCGAGGAATTACCAGGCATGCCACCAGACAGAGATTTGGAATTTGTCATCAACCTGAAGCCCGGTGCTGCACCCGTCTCCAAGAGACCCTACCGGATGACGGTGGATGAGTTAGAAGAATTAAAGAAGCAACTATATGAGCTGCAAGATAAGGGGTTCATTAGGCCGAGTTCCTCGCCGTGGGGATCTCCAGTATTATTTGTGAAGAAGAAAGATGGCACCACTCGGATGTGTGTGGATTACAGGGCCCTAAATGAAGTAACCATCAAGAACAAATACCCACTCCCCAGGATTGATGATTTATTCGATCAACTTGGTGGAGCCACGGTATTCTCCAAAATAGACCTAAGATCGGGCTATCATCAACTGAAGATTAGAGCTGAAGATATACCTAAGACGGCTTTCACCACTAGATATGGGCTGTATGAGTTTACAGTCATGTCTTTTGGGTTAACCAATGCCCCAGCTTACTTCATGAACCTGATGAACAAGGTATTCATGGAGTATTTGGACAAGTTTGTCGTGGTCTTTATTGACGACATCCTTATATACTCCAAGAATGCTGAGGAGCATGCGGAACATCTGCGCCTGGTGTTGGAAAGGCTAAAGGAGCATCAATTATATGCAAAATATAGCAAGTGTGAATTCTGGCTGCATGACATTAGTTTCTTGGGACACATAGTGTCAGCAGGAGGAGTATCTGTTGATCCCGCCAAAATAGCAGCAGTCATAGAGTGGCAGCAGCCAGCTTCCGTCACTGAAGTGAGGAGCTTCCTCGGATTGGCTGGATACTACCGGAGATTCATAGAAGGATTTTCTCGGATTGCCAGGCCAATGACTCAATTACTCAAGAAGGAGAAGCAGTTTGAATGGACCAGGGCATGTGAAGAAAGCTTCCAAGAGTTGAAGAAGAGATTGACTACCACGCCTGTGTTAACCCTGCCTGATGTGCGCAAAGATTTTGAGGTATACTGTGATGCCTCACATCAGGGGCTTGGATGTGTACTAATGCAGGAAGGCAAGGTAGTGGCATATGCGTCTAGGCAGCTTCGCCCTCATGAAGCCAACTACCCTACCCATGACCTGGAATTGGCATCAGTAGTACACGCATTGAAGATTTGGCGGCATTACTTGATTGGTAACCATTGCGATATATATATAGATCACAAAAGCCTCAAGTATTTCTTCACACAATCTCATCTTAATTTGAGGCAGAGAAGATGGTTAGAATTAATCAAGGATTATGATATAAGTGTACACTACCACCCTGGGAAGGCCAATGTGGTAGCGGATGCATTAAGTCGTAAGGCTTATTGCAATAATCTTATGGTACAAGAACATCAACCTGAGCTCTACCAGGAGTTAAAAGCTTTGAATTTGGAAATAGTGGGGCCAGGCACTCTAGCCACCATGGAAATCCAATCAAGTATAGAAGAAATGATTATGACGGCACAGCAAGATGATCCAGCTATTTTGAAATGGAAAAGATTAAGGGAAGAAGGGAAGGCACCCAACATGAATATTGACCATGAGGGTACTCTACGATACGGAACACGTATCGTGGTCCCACATCGAAAGGATCTTAAGAATCTGATACTGAGAGAAGCTCATAGCTCCCCTTATTCCCTCCACCCCGGGAGCACCAAGATGTATCAAGACATGAAACAATTTTGCTGGTGGCCCCGTATGAAGAGAGACATAGCTGAACATGTAGCCTGTTGTGATGTGTGTCAGAGAGTGAAAGCAGAACATCAGAGGCCAGCAGGACTACTACAACCATTGAAAATACCCCAGTGGAAGTGGGAAGAAGTCGGGATGGACTTTATCACAGGACTTCCACGAACCAAATCAGGATATGACTCCGTATGGGTCATAATTGATAGGCTGACTAAAGTGGCACACTTTATCCCAGTCAAGACAACCTACAAGGGAGATAAATTGGCAGAGCTGTACATGTCACGCATTGTATGCTTACACGGCATACCAAAGCGGATAGTCTCGGATCGAGGTTCCCAATTTACCTCACATTTCTGGGCTAGTTTACATGAAGCTCTGGGCACCCACTTGGATTTCAGCACCGCCTACCACCCCCAGACAGATGGTCAAACAGAGAGAGTAAACCAGATATTAGAAGACATGCTTCGGGCTTGCGCCTTGGATTTTTCCAAGGATTGGGATAGATGCTTACCCTATGCTGAATTCGCCTACAACAATAGTTATCAAGCCAGTCTTCAGATGTCGCCATTTGAAGCATTGTATGGCAGAAAGTGTCGAACTCCTCTAAACTGGTCAGAAGTAGGAGAAAACTATGTTTTTGGGCCAGACACTTTAAGGCAGGCTGAAGAAAAGGTTCGCCTAATTAGAGATCGACTGCAAGCAGCCCAGTCCAGGCAGAAAAGTTATGCAGACAAGAGAAGAAGGCCACTAAGTTTTGAAGTGGGAGATCATGTTTATCTGAAGGTATCACCCTTGCGAGGAGTTAGACGATTCAAGGTCAAAGGCAAGCTCACCCCACGATATGTTGGACCATTCCCAATTGTGTCTAAAAAGGGGGAAGTTGCCTACCAGCTGGCGTTACCTCCGAATCTATCCGACATACACAACGTCTTCCATGTGTCCCAACTGAAGAAGTGTCTACGAGTACCTGAGGATCAAGCTCCGTTGGAAGCAATCGAGATTGAGGAAGACCTAACCTACAAGGAGCGTCCGATCAGGATCCTGGATACCGTAGAAAAGAAGACGCGAACTCAAATCATTCGCATGTGCCGGGTACAATGGAGCCATCACTCCAAGAAAGAAGCTACCTGGGAGCGTGAAGACCAGCTACGAAGAGATTACCCCGACCTGTTCACTAGTTAAGTTGAATCTCGGGGTCGAGATTCTTTTAAGGGGGGTAGGTTTGTAACAGCCCGAAAATTTGAAATTAGAAATGAGAAGCTTCTGAATTACTGTTGCAATATATTCCATTTGAATTTGGATTTCTCGATGTTTTTCTGAATTTGGTTGAGGTTCCAAAAATCGAAGAATTAATAAAAGAGAAAGACAGGTATTGATAATACCCTAAAAAGGAATATGCAAGTAATGGAAGGGAGACAAAAATTTGTAAACACGAATCTGAAAAGATGATCCATAAAAGCAAAGAAAGAAATTTGATTTAGGGCATAAAATATTATTTGAAGACAATGGCATGAAATACAATGGAAGCAAGTAAAGTAAATACCAACATTAGTTGGAAATATTTTTATTAAGTCGAAAATGTCATAAAGATCTTCTGTGAATTTTCCTGAAAATTTTGGAAGTAATTACATATTTTTCCAAGGCTAAATGAATTTATGGGCTTTTCTGAAAATCCAGAACTCAGTAAAGAAAATAGAAATTCCAGCCCTCCCTCTCCGTTCGACGCGTGGGCGGCCAGATCCCCGCCGGAAACCCGCCTACCCTCTCCCATCGGCCGACACGCGTGTGGCCCGATCCGCCCTCCCGCGCGCGCCGGCTCTATCCGCACCGGCCGCGCCTTCCCTCTCCTCTCTCGCTGGACAGCGGGCCCGCCCTGTCAGGGCCTTCTTCCCCCTTCGCCCCGACTCCTCTCTCTGCGCGGGGACAGCACCGCGCGCCTCCGTGGCGCGCATGCGACGGCTTCGCCTGCCTGTGTCGTCCCGTCGCCATGGTGGAAAAGCCTGCGGAGCCGACGCCACCCCTGAATCCACCGCCTCCGCCCACGGTTCGGCGCCACCGCCCCCGGTTTCTCTCCGCCCCGTCGCTTCAGCTCGGCCACGTGGCGCCGATCTTCTGCCCAGCTTCCCCCTCGCGCGTGAGAGACCGCAAAAGCGGAGGAGACCGCGCGGGCGTGGGCATGCGGCGTCATGCACAGTGCACCTAGCATTAATGCCGCCCGCGTCACACCCCCCCTGCCTCCGCCACCTGCTCCGACGCGACCGCGCGGGAGCCGCCCGTTGCCAGCTCCCCTCCTAGCAGGTATATAAGGCAATGAACCCTCCGTTGAGTTCCCCACGCCGCTCTCTCCGTTCAACCGAAGGTAATCGGGTATTCGTGCCCTGTAGCCGCCGGCGATCTCTTTCTCCCCCAACTCCGGCGAACTAACTTCCCACTGTTTCACTGTCCCAGAGCCAAATTCCTTGAGCTAGGATCATCTCCAGAGCGCCGCGAAGCTTCCCCGGCCCTCGTCCGAGCTCCTCGCCGCCTGTGGTTCGCCGTCGCCTGGAGCTTCCCTGAGCCGCCGCTGCCGCTCGACGCCGACCCATCTCCGGACCTCCTCGGCCCTTGAAGACCGCGTCACCGTCTTCGCCATAACGCGAGGATCGCGTTTCGACACTCACCCGAAGCTCCCCGACCTTCCCTCACCGCCGGCCACCGTCGTCCACGACTTCTCTGCCCGACCCCGCTGCCGACCCACCCCAAGGGGATAAACTGCCCTATAGAGGTAGGCAAAGCCTCCCCCGCTCTCTTGGCTATCAGCGTTAACTCTCTTCTCCCTCCCAACTCCCCGGCCGCGCGCGTTCGAGCCCCTGGCTCCGCAGCGCCGGGTTGAGTTTTCTCGATTTTATTTCAATCTGACAGGTGGGCCCCACCTGTCAGCCACTGCATTCCCGAGTCACCGCTGACCGCCGGGCCCCACCGGTCAGTGAGACATCTAAGCAAGGACCGTACTGACATGTGGACCCAATGAACAGTAACTGGACCCACATGTCAGAATTTAGTAATTTTTGGATTTGACTAAAAACAAAGAACTTTGACTGACTATAACTTCTTCATTTTAGCTCTAAATTGAATGAAACAAATTTCTAAATTTGTCTAAATTCCATATCTATCTAATGGACCCAGAACCATAATTTTTGGAGTTTATTTGATTTTCTGGTGATATTTTGAGTGATTGGTTGCTTTTCTTTTAAATTGGGTATCCACGCGATTATATAGCATACGAGGCTCAGGAAGAGGAATCCGAGGCAGCAACCTTAGAAGCTCAAGATCATCAAGAACCAGATCCCTGTGACCAAGGCGAGTCAATACTTTGATCATGTTGAACCTACATTTCTGCAAATTACTTTGCTTTAAATTATCAAATTGCATGCGGTTATTTATATGCAAATACATGTTAATTTAAGATTCTAGTTATATCCCATTGTGTACTTGGTTAATATTACCCCTCCTTTGAAATATTTGAACATGTGAACATTGTCGCCCTAGCACAAATTATAATAGTAACCTTTCGAAAATAAGTCCGTAATTGTATGCCATGCGTAGTATTGTTTAGGTACTCATGGGCGCGAAAGCGCCCAAGCATCACTTTTTAATCATGAGAAAAGTTGGTTGGGCAGTCATGGTGATAATGACTGGTGTATGTTGGATATGGTTATTTTGTATTCCCAAAAACTCTCAATTTGCTTTAATATCTGAGCGGATGGTTTGGGGGCTGGTATGTGGTGCGAAGGAATGCACAAAATTGTGGAGTGTGGTAGAACCGCTCAGATAATACTAAGGACTGAATCTCGTCATGTCAACCCGTGTAAAACAGTACAACCACAAGTCTGTAAAATACAACTTGGCCCAGTAGATTTATCGAAATCCCGGACTCATCTCACTGGTAGTGGATTGATGGGGTTATGCTATGGCAAGGGGGCCGAAGGGACACCAGGTAGGGTGAAGTTTCTCAGTCGTACTAGCGCAGAGGGGAGTGGAGCCCGTACGCTAGTAGTAGTGAGAAACATCCCGCGCACAGATGGGACCCATCGCAAATGGGAGGTTACCCATAATGTGAGATGGGAGAAAGGACTAGATACTTTGAAAAGTCACTGTGATGGTCTGCTCAACCACACGTCTAAGGAATCGTGTGGGGTAACGAGTTGATTGTCTCTTGTGGTGAAAGTGTACAAACTCTGCAGAGTTAAAACTATTCGAATAGCCGTGCCCACGGTCATGGGCAGACATGGGAACTTAACTGGATATAGTTCTGTTTACAAAATGTTTGAAAACTGGGAATGGAAAAGTGGAAGGGCGAAGGGCTGCCCTGGTTTGGAATTGTCCTGGGCGTCGTCCCAGTGGTAAGTTAAGCGGCTATAACGCTGAAGAAATTGCTATATGGTGCAGAAGCCATGTAACGGTGGATGGAATCTGAATCGATATTAATAATGCATTTCCTTGTACATTATGATTTGTTCCAAAATTGCTAAGTCATAGGACATTTTAATTAATTGTATTCAAAAGCACTCTGCGCAAAATAAAATAGCCCGAGCCTCTCCTTTGTTAAGCCATGCATACTATTTATTTGCATTCTGTGTATTGGCTCGCGAGCACGGGGTCGGAGTGCTCATTCTCGCTCTTGCGATACAATTCAGAAACAGGAGTTCAAGAGCACTACGCCTACGAGGAGGCCCCCGCCAACATCGACGGAAGCAAAGGCGCTAATTAAGGCGTAGGCCTCGGTGGTTAGGCATAGACAAGTAGACCCTAGGCGTTGTGTACATTTATGTTGCCGGGACCCTGGTGGCATATATTGTACACATTACCCTACTGGCCGCTTGCCTGTGGATTTGGGTTTGCTTTTGCTGTATTTCCGCTGTGCGTATTTGTAATCATGACATTTGGCCTAGTCGGCCCCTTTTGTAAACTATCACCCGACGTGGTGTATTTCATTTTATGTAATATAATGGATGATTATGCGATGTATGAAATGATTCAGCAATGTAGCTGTGTGCACTAACTACTGATCCAGGGATTAGTGCAGTGAAACACAGTAAGATTCGGATTGAAAAATCCGGGTCTGACACAACGTAAGGCTGAAAGAGCGATGACTCGACCTAGACTCAGCTACCATACACGACGCAGTGGGTCGAGTGGGCGACGATCAATGTTGTGTAGGAGGCATGACCGTATGATGTGGAGACGTACACTTCATACTTGATGTGGTACGTTATGTGCACCAAGAGTAGGCTTACTGGGCTGACGCCACACCGTACAGCCGAGATCACGCACGATGATGCTGTACAAGTAGGTCTAGATGCTAACCGGGCAGCATGATGCGATGAGGCGTAAGGCAATCTTCCTACAATTTTCAAATGACAACACGTTTCTAACCAGTCCTTGTTTTTCTTGCAGTATGACCACCTCGATTGTGTCCACCGCGAGGCTGTTAACACGCTACGCTGTGGGAGGAACACTATCGTTGACCGGCTCCTGGGTACGATATGTCCCATCTACGACCATGCACGAGTGAGAAAATGGTCTATTAGTTGTGGTCGGTACAGCGATGTTTCTGTGCCATGACACGGACACCGAGGACAGCCTCCACCCCCAGCACCCTCCATGTCTCCCTCCGCACCACCCTCCTCACCTCCATCTGCACGTCCATCACACTCCGACAGTCGTCCTACCTACGGTCGTTCCTTCTCTGTGCGCTTTGGGCTAGCGATACGAGAGTTCACAGATGTTGTCCTCTATTTTTCTTCATGCACTCCATTGTAACGTATCTCTTTCTAACATTTCTTCTTGCAGCATTTGACAGGGATAGCACTCTGCTACCGTCATCTTCATCATAAAGGGAGATGCGCGAATGGGCTTCCTCACCGTGCCGACGGCAACCGAGTACAGACAGTGACCCCGACTCTCCGCCGCGTCGAGATGACGCATTGCCGATGTTCACACATGGGGCTCCGTCCGACCTACGCGAGGGCGACCCCTGGTTCACCTAGATGTACTAAGGATATACTATGTAGCACTGCAGTAGTGATTGCGACAGGGGATCATCGTTCGCACAGCCACATACATCGGTATGCTGTAACTACATAATATAACTGTTGTGGGGGTGGCCCAACCCCCCGTGACTGGGCCTTGCAACTGGCCTAATATGTAATATGCCCGATAGTGTAGAGGAATATACTCATATAAATATACCAATGTACCCTCATCCTTTGTAAAGTACTGAGGGGTAGAATGGGGATTTCCTATTCTACCCCACTCATGTATATAAACCCCAGGAGGGGCAGGAAGAGGGACATCCTCTCATTCTTACCAACTCTCCTATAGATCTGGCTCTTCTTCCTCTTCTACTAGTCCCCTTCTTTACTGTTTGGCCTGTAGCCACAACAATAACATATGTCCACAATGCGCCGCACTAATGCATCGCACAAAATCCACAGGTTTGGACAGAGCAGCTCGGTCATCAAAGATAGGGTTCCGTCGTCTACACTTCCCACTCCCCAGGTACATGCCTTTCAATAGTATTACGCACTGCAAATATCACAACGTTTGCCCTAACGCACCTATACCATCTGCGTAGGAAATTGACCCATCTATGAACAACTGGCTCAGTACATTTTTGGCCCTTCACCGTACGTGGAGCATTTGCAACCCCTCCTCTAACACAGGTCTCGCACTACGACCTTTGAGACGCACGCTAGCCCCCCGCCAGGTTCACCTTCTCCGAGGATCACCTACGCCATCCAAGGCCGCGGTGGCCAAGTGCATGATGACTTCATGTATACTCTCCTTAGCTGCGTCGCGTTGTATCTCTGCATAATACACTTTAAATTCAAAAAACCTGCTTCGCGCTCCATAAAATCTATTTTATTTTTTGTATATCATTTTCTATACCTAACAATTTGTATATTTTTTAATTTCTATTGCTGCAAAATTAATACAAATTTTTTAAAAACAGCACTGTATATATTTTTATATAAAAAAACAGCACTGCTCGCGTGGTGCCGGGTGGAGGAGCTCGCGCGCCGAGGGGCCACGCCAGCTAGCTCGCGCGCCAAGCGGCCGCGCCAGGTAGGTGGCGCACCAGGCGACCGCGCCAGAAGGCCTTGCGCACTGAGCAGCCGCGCGGGGGGCCATTCATGGCATTCTGCGGGCAGTTTTGGCATTTCTCGGGCACCACCGGGGGCCACTTATGTCCAAAATTCACGTACTTGTACGATCTCGGCTAATTGGCGCTACATGATCGACTGGAGCAGGAGTGGTGTTACGATGGAATATGCAAATTGATTAGGCTTACATACGTATCAAATTCTACCGCATCGGTCATGTGACCCCAACGAGATCCAGCTTAGCTCATGAATCCTCTTGCTAATTACCCTAAGTGACCCTAATGTACCATAGCTAATTTTTCCTTTTCTCTTTGGTCGGAGATAAGTTAGTTCATAGTGATCCCAATAGCTTTATTTCCTGGATCCGCCACTTGATGGTCCCCCAGTACGTAGTACCACAGCGAGCATGCATCATGAGCATGACCTGGGTTTCACAATGGTCCAGGTCATGTAATGATGTAATACACTTGTATGTGATTGTTAATGAGAAAAACATTACTGTTGCTGATGTTTGGGATGGGGAAAATTTAAAGTGTACCTTTAGAAGGTGTGTAGGTGAGAGGTATGCAAGGATGGCTTCACCTAATTAGTATTGCCCAATCTGTGAATTTTTCTGAAGAAGATGATAGTCTAATCTGGAAATTTCATTCTTCGGGGTGTAATGATCCTTAGATCATTACGGGGTAAACAACATCAAGATAACAGCCGGGTGGCGTCGGCTTGACTAGGGAGAGACTTTAGAGGAGGAAGATAGACATAGACGGGATGAACTCTTGTTTCTCTCTTCTTATTGCTTAATAAAAAATAAGAAATACTCTCATCCTCATATAGATTGGATGCCCCTAAGTAACTTATCTCTAATATTATGGAAATAGATTATCCTAACAAATCTAATCTTATCTATAAGGAAACTAATCCAATCAAATCAGGAAAACTAATCCAACCAAATCGGTGCTGCACGTGAACAGGAGCCATGCACTGTTCGCCTGAACAGTAACCACGCGCACGACATCTTCTCCCGACCTTCACAACAGCTCATCCTCGAGTTGTGGTGGCGGCCATGGTTGCAATCTTTGGTAGCCCCACTTTGATGAGCAATTGCAATGTCTTGTATTGGAACTTGGGATATTGTTGATGATGGTTGATGGCGAAGGTGTGAGGGCCTTAATTCTATCCGATGTTGACGAAGATGCCATCAACGAAGACAGCGAGCGTAGGGTAGTGTTGCTACCCTTTCCTCCACCAATTGTGTAGGACCGAAATGGCGACAGAGAGAGGGGGGGGGGGGGAATGTCGCTCGCTTCAAAATCGCCCCCGAGAAATCGAACACTGATTTTTCAAAAAGATGCAAAACAAAGCAACTCACAAAAAATTAAAAATAAGTTTTCTGAAATCTTGAACGCATGCGATACTAAAAAATTCAGCATAAATCAGAGATTAACCAGTAAAAATTTCAGCTGAAAATAATGCCGTTTGATTTGCATGCAAAATGGAGAAAGATCAGCAAAAAGAAAAAAGAATGATGGCCAAATACTACTCCTTGTTGAGCTGCCGAGAGAACCAAAGAAAAAGCTATTTCCGAACCACACTTAGAGCAAGAAAAGTTGATCACATGCTCAACTGAAAGGTCATGCAGAAAAAACAAAGACAAGTACTACTTGGACTGCATACCCCTGCTGGCCGAACACAAGTAAAAGACTGGACTGCAGTCCAACGCTAAAGCTTGCAAAAGAAGGACTGCACTGCTTGGCCGAATCATTAAAGAGATGAGAAATGCAGTTCAGTAGGAGAAATGAAATGCAAGCCAAGAATGACTGCATGCAACCAATCTCTGCTGGACAGAGGAGAGACCTCCCCAAAACCCAACTAAATGCTGGTTTTTCCTTGCCGAGAGAGAGAGAGAGAGACAAAAAGAACTATACTATGAGATCTTCTCCCAGCTGAAAACACTTGAGAAATAAGTACTGTTTGACAGTACTAAAAGGAGCACAGAGAGCAGAAATCAAACAAAGCGGAGAGTGAAGAAAAAATAACTTGGAAGCCGACTAGAACAAGAACACCATAAACAAAGAACTCAAGAACAAGGAGCTCAAACACAAGAAATCATAAACACGATACGAAGGCATACATGATTAAAATAGAGGAATGATTACATATAGTTGTTCAGCTCATCTCTCTCAATCTCTCACTAAACTAGTCCCCATACATGCTTGAGAATCAAGAACTCATAGCATACATGCATAGAAGACACACCCACTCTCTCAACCACTAAAGCACAAAGCAAAAAGCCCTAAAACCCCTCTCCAAGTCTTGCCAACAACCAGGAAACACACTCCTATTTATAGCATTCCTTGATGGGTTTACACTTTGCTTTGCCCATTTTACCCCTCCATGCTTTGCCCGCTAACCCGCTTCCTTTTGCAGCCTCGCGCTTTCACCGAAACGCCCCTGCTGCACCTTCCGGGAAGCTTCCGCGTTCCTTGTCTCGCACGCCTCGCAACCACCTCGAGTCTACGTCGTCTTCGACACATCCCGACTGTTCTGACCTCAGCGCCACCTGCGCCTAGTCCAGTCCTCCGTGTCTCGCCACGACTCCACTCGACGTCCTGCAGCCATCACAGACAAAAACCACATCGCATAGCACGACACAAAGCATATAAACATGATTAGTACCAACAAATCCTACTCAAGCGAGAAATGGCCCAAATGACCAACCGGGAAGACGACCACGCGTCAAATATGTCTAATCATAACCCGACCTCGCCAAATGCCAAAATGACACGAATCACTCAAACCAAATTCACTCTAACCAAACCACGTGTCAATTACTCATCACCAACTTGGAATTTAGACCACATGGTCTCTCAATCTCCCCCTTGATGAGTATATTGACAAACCCTGAAAAACGTTGAGTTTGTTTGAAATGAAAAAGAGTCAAACATGGTCCAAAGAAGATTAAGGAAGCTAATGACCATGTTGACAAAGAAACACTAGAGCTACAACAGAAAGAGCAAATTTTTCTCCAAAGCTCTAGAAATTTCCCAAATGCCTTTTTCTCCGCTATTCTCCCCCTTTTGGCAATAAACACATCAAGATGCACAAGAGAGAATATGACACGTCAAAAGATGAAAATGGTTGAAGTTTGTTTATTTTAAGCATTTAGAGTCATGAGAATTATCCATAATGACCATAATGAACTACACCAAGCCATAACTCAATAAAAGGCTATCTAGATCATGACAAGATATGTATATCCTAGCTAGAGCACATAGATGACGATCTGAAATGTAATGCATTTTATGAGCATGTCAAGTCATCAATAAGCAAAGTCTAACTAGAGATATCCAAGAATGATGCAGGCCATGTCAATAAGCTAAGCGGAAACAAGAAACTAGTGTTGAGTCAATTAGAGTGCTACAAGCTCAAGAGTTTATCATTTGGTTAAGCACTTTTCATCTTTAGGTGATTAAGCAAATCTTGCACACTTGACATATTTTCTTTTAAAGCTTATGGCTGGTTCCAACCAAACATTTTATCATGTGCTAGATCTCAAGCCTTATGCGACTACTCCAAGCGAGAAGCTTAAGAAGATAGTCTAGGTCATCCAAAACTCCCTCTGAGTTCATGCCTAGTGCAATGGCAAGCCGTCTCATGAGAAAGAATTGGTGAAATCAGTTTTTTCGCACATAAAAAAAGATTTTTTTGCTTTTTAACAGATTTTGCTTACTCATGATGTATCAAGATACTAAGATAGCTCAATCTAAGACTCAACCTAGATTCAAGACTCAACTCAACCTATTTGACATGGCATGAATCATACAAGGATAGCTAAAGATAGACTAAACTCAAATGCTAGCATGACAAGTTTTAATTCAAGTTGAGCAATTTTAAATTACTTATCATGGCAAAACCTAGTCTACACATATGAAGTCATGATAAATCTAGCAGATAAGCACAAGTCATGGCAAGGTGTAAAGCATTATAAACATGTCATAACAGGATAATAATCAAGGCTCAATGTAGTTATATTACAATGCAGAATGCTAGAAATGCAGAAAATCCAACTCCCCCTCAACATGAGATGCAACTTTTAGTTCAAGTTGAGTTAGGTCAATATTAAGCTCCAGAAGCTCCCAAATGAACTCCCCCTAAACCAAAGCAATAAATCGAGAAGCTGGGAAAGAAAACAGCAAACATGCAGTCCTTAAAGCATATATAAGATATAGAGACAACTATGGCTCAGACTGATTCTCATCTACCCCATATGACTCCAGGACTATTAGCTTGACTGTAAAACACACACTAGAGAGCAAACACGTACCCTGTCTACCCGAGGGTGGCCCAACCCTCGCTAGAACCTACAAGAAGTGAGTGAGCTCAATCTAGTGAGATAAGAAACAGCTAATAAGAAGCAGCCTGGAAGCACAAGATAAGAGTAAGAAATCTATGCAACTAGACAAGAGAAGCACTCTAACCTAAGCTAGAAGGACTAAGCCTGATGCACCCCAAGTGCAAAGCAATAGAAATGAGACAGAAGCATAATTAATATAGTAAAGCAGTAAAGCCCAAAGCTCCCCCTCATTACAGTCCATAAGGACAAACCACCCCAAGCTCTCCCCGCAGAGCTGAAAACCTCGAACTATCCAAAGGCTTGGTGAAGATGTCAGCCAACTGGTGGTCACTCTCCACAAACTGGAGCACTATGTCACCCTTCTCTACATGATCTCTAAGGAAGTGAAAGCGAATATCAATATGCTTGGTCCGAGAGTGCTGCACTGGGTTCTTAGCAATGTTAATCGCAGAAGTGTTATCACAAAAGAGTGGAACACTGTCTATGACCAACCCAAAGTCCCGCAAGGTCGAGGCCATCCAAAGCACCTGGCTACAGCAGTTGGCTGCAGCAACGTACTCGGCCTCTGCGGTGGACTGCGCAACACCGGACTGCTTACTCGAAGACCAAGAAACGAGAGAAGTGCCAATGAATTGGCAAGTGCCAGAAGTGCTCTTCCTATCTATCCTACAGCCGGCAAAGTCTGCATCCAAAAAGGCTCTCAAGGAAAGACAAGAAGAGGAAGAGTACCAGATACCATAGTCAATGGTAGCTCGAAGGTACCGAAAGATGCGCTTCACCGCCTGGCGGTGAGATACGCGAGGAGAAGCCTGAAAACGAGCACACAGACACACGGAGAAGTGTATGTCTGGTCTCGAGGCAGTGAGGTAAAGAAGGGAGCCGATCATACTTCTGTATTCTTTCTAATCAACTGGCTCGCCATCCTCATCTGGGTCAAGATAGGCTGTAGATGCCATCGGAGTTGACACCGGCTTACCATCACTCATGTTGAAGCGTCTCAGGAGGTCACGAGTGTACTTGCCTTGATGCAAGAAGTTACCCTCCCGAGTCTGCTTGATTTGGAAGCCAAGAAAGAAGGTCAACTCGCCCATCATGCTCATCTCAAACTCGGTGCTCATGACATCCGAGAACTGTGAAACCAGAGCATGGGAAGAGCCACCAAAGATGATGTCATCGACATAGATCTGGATGAGCAGAAGGTCATTGCCAAGCCTACGGATAAACAAGGTCTTATCTACTTTACCCATTTCAAACCCATGACTCAACAAGTAGGACTTAAGATTCTCATACCAAGCTCTGGGGGCCTGCTTAAGTCCATACAACGCTTTAGAAAGCTTGAAGACATGGTTTGGGTATTTGGGGTTCTCGAAACCTAGAGGCTGTCTGACGTAGACTTCTTCCTCAATAAAGCCATTGAGAAAGGCACTCTTGACGTCCATCTGGTAAAGCTTGAAACCCTTAGAAGCTGCAAAAGCAAGCAGGATTCTAATGGCCTCAAGTCGAGCTACAGGGGCAAAGGTCTCCTCGAAGTCTACACCCTCAACCTGGGAAAACCCCTGAGCTACCAGTCTAGCCTTGTTTCGAATGACTACCCCATCCTCACTCTACTTGTTTTTGAACACCCACTTGGTTCCAATGATATTGTGACCTCGCGGGGGCTCAACAAGCGACCAGACCTTGTTTCTCTCGAAATTCTCTAACTCGTCATGCATGGCATTGACCCAAGACTCATCGGAAAGAGCATGAGAAACATCCTTGGGCTCAAAGGAGGTAGTGAAGGCATAATGGAGACAGAATTGAGATAAGCCAGATTTTAAGTGGGTAACACGCTCGAAAAGGTCTCCAATAATCTGCTCTGAAGGATGCCTTTTCTGGATATGTCGGGGAGGTCCTGGATGAGGAGAAGAAGTGGCCTCTACCTCGTGAGCAGAAGAGGCAGGGACAGAGCCATTAGCTCCGGAGGAAGCAGTAGGCAATGGCTGATCACCTTGAGGTACTGTGGAGGAAGGCATCTCAAGGGGAGGATGAGGAGCTGGATCAGGTAAACAACCATCGTCTCCATCGTCCTCATCATCCACAAAGATGGTCTCGGACTGCTCTAAAAAACCTGAGATATCTGGCCTAGTCCCCAGACTGGCATCGTCAAAGGTCACCTCACAGGTCTCTACCAATTTGTTAGACTCGCAGTTCCAGACCCTATAAGCCCGCGAAGAAGTCGAGTAGCCTAGAAAGATACCGTCACAGGAACGTGACTCGAACTTGTGTAGGTTCCCAGACTTCAGAATAAAGCATTTGCAACCAAACACACGAAAATAAGAGATGCTGGGCTTTCGCTCGTATCTCAACTCATAAGAAGTGTGGTGCAATTGTGCCCGAAGAAAAACTCGATTCGAAACATGGCACGCGATCGTAATGGCTTCAGCCCAAAACTTCCTCGGTGTAGAGTACTCATCAAGCATCGTCCTGGCCATCTCGACCATGGTACGGTTCTTCCTCTCCACAACGCCATTCTGCTGAGGGACGTATGGAGAAGAGAACTGGTGCTCTACACCTGTCTCACCACAGAAACTCTCAAAGTAGGAATTCTTGAACTCCGTGCCATTATCACTACGGATCGCTCGTAAGGCACCTGGAAGTTCAACAGAAAGCCTACTAAAAAGACCTCGGAAATGTGAGAACGTCTCATCCTTCGAGGCTAAGAAAAACACCCAAGAATACCTCGAGAAGTCATCGACCACAACAAGAACATACCACTTTCCTCCTGCTGACTGCACTCGAGCTGGTCCAACTGTGTCCATGTGAAGCAGCTGTCCCGGTGCATCAGTCATAGTAACTGTGACCGGAGGATGAGAAGCGGCAACCATCTTGCCATGCCGGCACGGAGCGCAAACAAGATCTTTGACCATCTTGAGTTTCGGCAGACCACGAATGAGATCGTGGCCGCTAACTCGGGTCAAATGGTCAAATCCAATATGACCAAGTCTCCTATGCCAGAAAGAGAGATCGCGGGACTCAGAAGCAACTAAACACCTGAGAGGATCGCTAGAAGACTCAGAAAACTCAGCACGAAAAATCCTCCCATAACGAGAAATCCCGCAAAGCAGACTACCCGAAGAATCAAGAATTTTGCAATTGTTTTTCTTAAAGCTCACCTCGAAACCGTCATCGGTAAGCTGAGAAACTGAAAGTAAATTATACTGCAGCTTACTAACCAAGGCAACATCTTTCAAAATGAAAGAATCATTTACGCGCACAGTACCTTTGGCGATGACGCGCCCAGATGAAGCATCTCCGAAGGTGATCTTCTCATCACCTGGAGCACGGGCTAGGGAAGAAAACAACAAGAATCTCCGGTCATGTGTCGTGAACATCCGGAGTCAACGAGCCAAACCTTTCCCTTCCCTGCCCGGCGAACCTGAGTCAAACAGAGAGTAAAGTCTCAGTACTGGGTAACTCAAGAGTGATTTTGGCACCCAATACTGAACAACACGTCGAGTAGCAGAAGTAGCCACACACGACTGACCTCTAGCTACCCTACGCTCTCTGTCACTCAAAGCAGAAGGTCTGTGAGCAGACCTGAAGCTATTGCGGGGTCCGACTGCTACAGGAGAGCGAGTCGGAACACCGGCAACAAGCTGATCACGCCGCGGGTAGCTATCTCGATGGAGGAAACGAGATCTACCCTCAGGACGGCGGAAGTCATGTCTAGGAGCATATCGAGGACGAAAACCAGAAAACTCGGAAAAACCAAGTCCTCGATGCTGCCCAAACTCAGACTCAACAGTCCTAGACCTCGTGTTGGTCTTAGGTGCACTCAAGGTCTGGGGCCGACCCTGAATACGCCCAAGAGACTCAACACGGTCTCTACGCGCGATCTTGACGCGCCTGAAGTATCGATTAGATGTCCATCCTTCTGACAGAAGGAGCAGTGATACTTCACCTTCTGAGAGGTAGAAGTAGCACGGGGAGGCTTCGCCTTATGCGAGGCCGAAGCAGCAGGTGGAATCACCTTACTGTCAGAAATCCCCTGGATATAGCCCGCTGACTTAAATTGGACTTTCTCGGTCCTGGGCTTAGTCTCGATCACACCTGGTGCTATGGGTCTGAGCACGGCAGGTGGGTGCTTCCTCATATCCTCATAGAAATCATATCCTAGACCCTGATTGAACTTGAAAATCTTGGACTGGTCTAGAATAAGATTAAGCTTCTTCTTGCCGCATACAAATCTCTCGAGAGTGTTCATAAGATACTGACACTCCCGAAAGAGAGAGGTGCAAGAAGAGCAGGGGGAAGAAGAGACATCAGAAGGTAAGGGAGCAGAAGAAGAACCAACAGCAGAGGGAAGAATGGCTTGTGCACGCACAGCCGACTCTGAAGGGACAGTTCTACTGCTAGCAGGTTGGTTCACGTCGCTAAGCGTCTCAACCTTACCCTGGGGCTTCTCCCCCTTCTCAGCACAGACAATACAAGCAGATGGAGGCTTCTCTAGTAGGTCCTTAGTTAGCTTCACACATTTCTCATCCAATGCAACCAAGTCAGATTTTAGGTTTGTTACAATTAATGCATGGTGAGCTAACAGGGTCCTTAGAAGCATACTGAGCCAACTTCCTATCATGATCAATCATTTCTTGAAACTATTTGGAGACAGCTTCAAGTTCAGCAATTACTTAGGACAGTTCAAGCATGAATCAATCGACTCAAGCAAAGAAGCTTGTAGTTCAGCAATTTTATGATCTGCCCGTTTTAGATTCATCTTCAAGTTATTGCAATTTTCACAAGACTCGGGCAGATCAAGGAGCATGGCATAAGGTCCTCTAGCAGCAATGTCCTTAACCTCACATGAGGTGGGAGAAGTAGTCTCATCAGTAGTAAGTAGGGTAACAGCCATCCTACTCAACTCTAACTCAGCAAGCAGACTAACATTCTCCACCTTAACAATATCAAGCTCGGAGGACACACTATCATGCGAGGTCCTTAGTTTCTCCATGTCACCCAACAGAGCACAACAAGTATCACAATCATCACGGGAGGGAGCAGATGTAAGTGAAGTAAGCTCCCGTGATAATCTATCTACTTCCTTCTCTAACTCAGTACACCTAGCCCTAGCTCTAGCATGAAAACCTCCTAGCTTAAGAAAAGCATGATTGAGCTGGTCGTAGGTGGGGCATACCTCGTCCGAGTCGGAGTACAGCTCGCTGTCGCTCAGTTCGCCCTCGAGAGCCATGAAGCACATGCCAGAGAAGTCGTCGCCGCTCTTGGGGTGTTGGTCACCCGTCCCGTCGTCGTCGCTCCATCCCTCCACCTCGCTGAGGTCGAGGTCATCGAAGGCGGTGAGGACGCGGTGGAAGAGCTTCTTGGCCTTCCCGAAGTCGCGGAACTTCTTCTTGCCTTGAGCAGGTGCTGAGGGCTTTGTGTTGCGGTTCTTGTCGGTGTAGTCATTCTTGCCCGAACCGCCGTAGTCACCTTTGCCCTTCCCAAGCTTGGGGCAGTTTGCTCGGATGTGGTTGGGGCCACCACACTCGAAGCAAATCATGGGTCCTCCTCTCTTTCTGTCCCTCCTCCCTTTGTAAGCGTGAGAGAATCTTCGAGCAAGGAGGGCAAGCTGCTCATCCGCAAGCTGCTCTAACTGATCATCAGTTATGTCACAGAGAGCAGAAAGGGAGAATCCGCAAGAAGACTCAGAAGAGAGATCAGAAGCTGAACTAGGATCGGTGACCAAAGCCATCGACTGTGCCTTCGACCTACGAGAGACAACGTCAATCTCGTGAGTCTTGAGGCGCTGAGTACAGCGGTGTCAAGAGTCAAGGTCGAGAGGTCTGTCGTGTCTTTGATGGTGGTCACTTTCATCTCCCAAACACGCAGATCAAGTGCCGCGAGCATCTGACGAGCGTTGTCCGAGTTGGGGTATGTGAGACCGACCGCTCGGAGGTTGCTCAAGATTTTGTGAAATCGCGAAAAGCACTCGTCCAAGGACTCACCAGCAAGCATCTCGAATTTGTTGTATTCGCGCTTGAACTGGTCCTGTCGAACCGTCTTAATCTGGGTGGTGCCCTCATGGTATGCGTCGAGGGTCACCCAGATATCGTAGGCGGACGACAGGTGAGAGATGCGATCGAATTCGTTTCTGCTCAAGCCCTGGATAATGATGTTCCTTGCCTTCGCATTTGCCTCAACATCGGGCATGTTTGCCACGTTGATGTTCTCATCGGCAGGAACAACATATCGGACCTTCACCTTCCGCCAGATGGCGTACCCCTGAGCCTGGATGTATGTCTCCATTCGGTTCTTCCAGAAGGGGTAATCGATGCCATCGAAAACGGGCGGCTTGGTGGAGTACTTGTCCGTCGCCATGGCTCTAGAGACCGGTTAAGATCTATTGATTAGAGCTAACCGGCTCTGATACCAATTGTAGGACCGAAATGGCGACAGAGGGGGGGGGGGGGTGAATGTCGCTCGCTTCAAAATCGCCCCCGAGAAATCGAACACTGATTTTTCAAAAAGATGCAAAACAAAGCAACTCACAGAAAATTAAAAATAAGTTTTCTGAAATCTTGAACGCATGCGATACTAAAAAAATCAGCATAAATCAGAGATTAACCAGTAAACATTTCAGCTGAAAATAATGCCGTTTGATTTGCATGCAAAATGGAGAAAGATCAGCAAGAAGAAAAAAGAATGATGGCCAAATATTACTCCTTGTTGAGCTGCCGAGAGAACCAAAGAAAAAGCTATTTCCGAACCACACTTAGAGCAAGAAAAGCTGATCACATGCTCAACTGAAAGGTCATGCAGAAAAAACAAAGACAAGTACTACTTGGACTGCATACCTCTGCTGGCCGAACACAAGTAAAAGACTGGACTGCAGTCCAACGCTAAAGCTTGCAAAAGAAGGACTGCACTGCTTGGCCGAATCATTAAAGAGATGAGAAATGCAGTTCAGTAGGAGAAATGAAATGCAAGCCAAGAATGACTGCATGCAACCAATCTCTGCTGGACAGAGGAGAGACCTCCCCAAAACCCAACTGAATGCTGGTTTTCTTGCCGAGAGAGAGACAAAAAAAACTATACTATGAGATCTTCTCCCAGCCGAAAACACTTGAGAAATAAGTACTGTTTGACAGTATTAAAAGGAGCACAGAGAGCAGAAATCAAACAAAGCGGAGAGTGAAGAAAAAATAACTTGGAAGCCGACTAGAACAAGAACACCATAAACAAAGAACTCAAGAACAGGAGCTCAAACACAAGATATCATAAACACGATACGGAGACATACATGATTAAAATAGAGGAATGATTACATTTAGTTGTTCAGCTCATCTCTCTCAATCTCTCACTAAACTAGTCCCCATACATGCTTGAGAATCAAGAACTCATAGCATACATGCATAGGAGACACACCCACTCTCTCAACCACTAAAGCACAAAGCAAAAAGCCCTAAAACCCCTCTCCAAGTCTTGCCAACAACCAGGAAACACACTCCTATTTATAGCATTCCTTGATGGGTTTACACTTTGCTTTGCCCATTTTACGCCTCCATGCTTTGCCCGCTAACCCGCTTCCTTTTGCAGCCTCGCGCTTTCACCGAAACGCCCCTGCTGCACCTTCCGGGAAGCTTCCGCGTTCCTTGTCTCGCACGCCTCGCAACCACCTCGAGTCTACGTCGTCTTCGACACATCCCGACTGTTCTGACCTCAGCGCCACCTGCGCCTAGTCCAGTCCTCCGTGTCTCGCCACGACTCCACTCGACGTCCTGCAGCCATCACAGACAAAAACCACATCGCATAGCACGGCACAAAGCATATAAACATGATTAGTACCAACAAATCCTACTCAAGCGAGAAATGGCCCAAATGACCAACCGGGAAGACGACCACGCGTCAAATATGTCTAATCATAACCCGACCTCGCCAAATGCCAAAATGGCACGAATCACTCAAACCAAACTCACTCTAACCAAACGACGTGTCAATTACTCATCACCAACTTGGAATTTAGACCACATGGTCTCTCAAATTGCAATGGATGGGTGAGGGATACAACGATGCCACTACCTCCCACACGTCACTAGCCGCGTTCCACACCTCCAAAGGCACAATGTCAGCCGCCCACGTGGAGAGACTGACCGCTTGACAATGGTCTTCTTCTTCTCCTCCTTTCCCATTAGCTTGCCCACCATAGCCACCATATCTACTAAGACGGCTTTCATGTTGTCTATGCTGACACTTATCTCGTTAAGGATGGCCCTCACGGCCTTGAAATTCTTAGTAGCAAAGTTATGGTGTTGGCTCTAATACTAAATGTAATGATCCTTAGATCATTATGGATAAACACTATCAGGAGGGCAGTAGGTGGCGTCGGCTTGATTGGGGAGAGACTTTAGAGGATGAAGATAGACATAGCTGGGGATGAAATCTTGTTTCTCTCTTCTTATTGCTTAATAAAAATAAGATATACTCCCATCCTTATATAGATTAGATGGCTTCATCAGCCTTAGTAGGGTAAAATAAACAGAATTGGTAGTTGAGGAAGGTAAAACATTCGATTTTGCCACTTTAAGATTGAAAGTTAGATAATCCTATAAGTTCAAGGGGGTAAAGTAAACTTTTTCATTTTCCTTGTCCGTCCTTATTTATCACATCTTCTCTCCCTGCATTTATAAGTAACAGTCTCATCTTACCTTTCCAAGCTAATCTATAGCATGGTCATTTTTCATGATTTTCATTGGATTTTGCAACCTCCTTATTAATTCTCGTGTCTATCCAAAATATATCTCGTAAAAAGAAATAGAGGGAATATTGCTTACAATTGAGTACGATTCTACTCATACACACAGTGTGTATATAAGATTTCTTAAAACAATCCCTAGGGAAAAAAGATAGGCTTGACCGCTTGAGTATAAGACGTGGGCCGTACTACAACTTGTTGACTACGATAGGATCACAGTAGCAGGGGTGGTAAACAGTAATGGATAATTTTATTTTATCTGATATTCATATCCAAGAAAACGTGAATGTGGTAAGCAAAATCCGCATTCGAAAATATTCGTATTTGTATTCAAGAATATTCATATCTGTATTTGAGAATATTCGTATTTGAGACTATTCAATTCGTATTCGATCTGATTCCTATGCCTATCGGCCGGTCAGCCTAGCCCAGCAGCCAAGCAGAAATCCTAGGAAAAATCCAGACAAATTTTGCGATTCGAAATTTGAATTTTGGGTGGTTTGAAATCGGTAACTGGTAAAAAATAGGTGAAAAATCGGCAAAACCACTAGGAATTTGTTCTACTGATATTTGTTATTAGAAGTTATAGGAGGATATTCGTATTTAATCTAATTAAGGACAAATTTTATTCGAATTCGTATCCATTACAACAATCGATTCGTATTCATATTTGAAAATATTCGAATTCGTATTCATTTTAAAAATATAGTTTTGTATTTGTATTTGAGACTATTCAATCGTATCCAATCCGTTTGATCCCTACATAGGTATCCAGCCTATTTAGGCCAATTGCAAAAGCTCGTAGGTGCAGTGCCTTCATCCCATGCATCTCTCCCTATAATGATTTGGAGGTGTGCAATGCAAAGAGTGTTGGGATATGGGGTAGGTTGTACTTGCGCAAATTAAAAATTTCTATCACATAAATCAGAAATCCATGCAAGAGATCATGGTTCATTACCACTAGACGTGCGGTGTAGCGAAAGAAGAGTTAAAGCGGCCTAATTCAACGTAGCATGGGTCGATATAGTGAAAGTAGTCAATCATCCATGAGTAGTACTCGATCTTCATGAGCCAACCATCTCCTCCTCGTAATCGTCCCGATCAGCACCGCAGTCACAATAGTCCCTTTACCAAAGTCCACATATCTAGGAATGGAACACCGTACATCGACGTGCTAAAACCAGCATGCACAGTAAGGGTTTTGAGAGGTGACGGTTAGGATTTTGATAAGTGTGTCTAACGATTTCCACTGATCCACCCTAAGCCCCATGCCTCTCTTCATATATATCCTCCAATCGAATCCTTATCTGATATGATTAGAGATCATATCCAATTCGGAGAGCCTCTGATCGGGTCTTCATCTAATATGAGTAGAGATTGTATCCACTCGCAATCTATCATCTGGACCCTTATTGTTCCAACCCATTTAGTGTGTGACCTTGTAGGTTCATGTACACTTGGTTGTAACTCAAAAACACCTTTCCAATCATTGGTCAATAGTCGTCTCTAGCAGGACATATTGACCCCCAAATATACACAAAGATTAATCTAGACGAACCTTATGCAACATGTTTTGCAAAAATGTCTTAGTCATTCATGATCAGTTCATAGCTCCTTGTGATTAGATCATATCTAGTTATGACTAGTCTATATACTTATACGACTAGTTTGCAGACCAGTCTGTGATATGTCTGATTAGCTCACAACTAGTCAGTATACTCATACGACCAATTCATATCCGATAGGACCTATCGACTTGTTTGCGTATTCTCCTTTTGCCTTGTGATATACAATCAAATACTAGGTGAGAAATGTGCCATCCATAGACTGTTCAATCTTTTCCTGATCTAGTGATGGAAAACTTTATGCAGTTGATTCTTCGACCACTCGTGGCATGGCCATGCATTTTCTTTATCTGACCACATGGAGGGGCCCATAGATATCTTTTCTATCATATAGGAGGAGCAAATCTCATATCTGACAAGTTACATTCCTCTACATATTTCACAGCATACCCAAAAACTACCTGTATAACTACTTAGTTATAGAGTAGCGTTTGGCAAACCCTAAGTGCACTATTACACATATAGAAAACTATGCCGATCTTCAGTACAAGAATTATACATCATCATTGATAGAGACCAACTGATGGCACATACAAACATACAATCTCAAAAGTGTCTAAAAGTGGGTCAATCCAACACTATATTCTCTAATATGTATCTACGTTATTAATTTGATATCCCATACCTATAGCTGGTAAAACGTGGTTATCAATTAATACATGTTGTTGGTCTATAAGTCATTAGTGTCCTGACTAGTGATATCC